>OX638410.1:16961459-18284305 GCA_951813805.1 Limnephilus auricula
CATTTTGATGGTACATATTTCACCATTATGTGGAGCATTTTTCAGCCTTCTGCAATGCATATTTTACCCTAGGAAGGTGCATTTTGAGGTTCCATAATACACCATTCACAGGTGCATATTTCACCATTTTGATAATGCTTATTTCACCTTTAATAGGTGAAATTAAAAGCATTCGGGAGTGAATATTTCACCATTATAAGGTGCATCTTTCAGCATTCTTTGGTGCATATTTCACCCTAATAAGGTGCACGTTTTAAATCATTCTCAGGTGCATATTTCACCAATAAAAGGTTCCATAATACACCATTCTGAGAAGCGTTTTTTTGCGTGCATTTTTCAGCATTCTGTGGTGCATATTTCACTTTAATAAATCGCATTTTTTTTAACATTCTCCGGTGCATATTTTGCCAATAAAAGTTTCCGTAATACATCATTCTGATGTGCATTTTTCCACCTTTCAATGGTGCTTATTTTACCTTTAATATGTTCAATTTAAAGCATTCTGGAGTGAATATTTCACCATTATTAGGTGCATTTTTCAGCTTTCCGTAGTCCGAATTTTACCATACGAAGGTGCATTTTGAGGAACCATAATACACCATTCTCAGGTGCAGATTTCACCATTTTAATGGTGCTTATTTTACCTTTAAGAGGTACAATTAAAAGCATTAGGGAGTGAATATTTCACCATTATAAGGTGCATTTTTCAGCATTCTGTGGTGCATATTTCACCCTAATAAGGTGCTTTTTTTTAAGCATTCTCGAGTGCATATTTCACCATTAAATGGTTCCATAATACACCATTCTGAGGTGCGTTTTTCCCCATTTGGATGGTACATATTTTACCATTTTGTGGTGCAGTTTTCAGCCTTCTGCAATGCATATTTTACCATAAGATGGTGCATTTTGAGGTTTCATAATACACCACTCTCAGGTGCATATTTCACCATTTTGATGGTGCTTATTTCACCTTTAATAGGTGCAATTAAAAGCATTCGGGAGTGAATATTACACCATTATGAGGTGCATCTTTCAGCATTCTGTAGTGCATATTTCACCCTAATAAGGTGCATTTTTTTAAGCATTCCCGGGTGCATATTTCACCAATAAAAGGTTCCATAAAACACCACTCTGAGGTGCATTTTTCACCTTTTGGTTGGTGTTATTTCACCTTTAATAGGTGGTATTTACAGCACTCTGGAGCGAAAATTTCACCATTATACGGTGCATTTTTCAGCTTTCTGTAGTGCATATTAAACCATTAAAAGGTTCCATAATACTCCATTCCGATGTGCGTTTTTCCCCATTTTGATGGTACATATTTCACCATTATGTGGTGCATTTTTCAGTCTTCTGCAATTCATATTTTACAATACGAAGGTGCATTTTGAGGTTCCATAATACACCATTCTAAGGTGCATATTTCAACATTTTGATGGTGCTTATTTCACCTTTCATAGGTGCAATTAAAAGCATTCGGGAGTGAATATTTCACCATTATAAGGTGCATCTTTCAGCATTCTGCAAAGCATATTTCACCCTAATAAGGTGCATTTTTTTAATCATTCTCAGGTGCATATATTTAACCAATAAAAGGTTCCATAATACACCATTCTGAGAAGCGTTTTTCACCATTTTGATGGTACATATTTCACCATTATGTGGAGCATTTTTCAGCCTTCTGCAATACATATTTTACCCTAGGAAGGTGCATTTTGAGGTTCCATAAAACACCATTCTAAGGTGCATATTTCACCATTTTGATGGTGCTTATTTCACCTTTAATAGGTGCAATTAAAAGCATTCGGGAGTGAATATTACACCATTATGAGGTGCATCTTTCAGCATTCTGTAGTGCATATTTCACCCTAATAAGGTGGATTTTTTTAAGCATTCCCGGGTGCATATTTCACCAATAAAAGGTTCCATAAAACACCACTCTGAGGTGCATTTTTCACCTTTTGGTTGGTGTTATTTCACCTTTAATAGGTGCTATTTACAGCACTCTGGAGCGAAAATTTCACCATTATACGGTGCATTTTTCAGCTTTCTGTAGTGCATATTAAACCATTAAAAGGTTCCATAATACTCCATTCTGAGGTGCGTTTTTCCCCATTTTGATGGTAAATATTTTAACATTATGTGGTGCATTTTTCAGCCTTCTGCAATGCATATTTTACCATAAGAAGGTGCATTTTGAGGTTCCATAATACTCCATTCTCAGGTGTATATTTCTGCATTTTGATAATGCTTATTTCACCTTTAATAATTGCAATTTAAAGCATTCAGGAGTGAATATTTCGCCATTATAAGGTACATCTTTCAGCATTCTGTGGTGCATAATTTACCCTAATAAGGTGCTTTTTTTAAGCATTCTCGAGTGCATATTTAACCATTAAAAGGTTCCATAATACACCATTCTGAGAAGCGTTTTTCCCCATTTTGATGGTACATATTTCACCATTATGTGGAGCATTTTTCAGCCTTCTGCAATGCATATTTTACCCTAGGAAGGTGCATTTTGAGGTTCCATAAAACACCATTCTAAGGTGCATATTTCACCATTTTGATGGTGCTTATTTCACCTTTAATAGGTGTAATTAAAAGCATTCGGGAGTGAATATGACACCATTATGAGGTGCATCTTTCAGCATTCTGTAGTGCATATTTCACCCTAATAAGGTGCATTTTTTTAATCATTCAGTGCAATTTAAAGCAGTTTAAAGAAAGGAATATTTCACTATTATAGGGTTCATTTGTCAACATTCTGTGGTGCATATTTCACCCTAATAAGGTGCATTTTTTCAAGCATTCTCGGGTGCATATTTCACCATTAAAATGTTCCAGAATAGACCATTTTGAGGTGCATTTTTCACCTTGTTGATAGTGATTATTTCACCTTTAAAAGGTGCAATTTAAAGAATTCTGGAGTGAATATTTCACCATTATAAGGTGCATTTTTCAGCTTTCCGTAGTGAATATTTTACCCTAATAAAGTGCATTTTTTAAGCATTCTCGAGTGCATATTTCACCATTAAATGGTTCCATAATACACCATTCTCAGGTGCATATTTCACCATTTTTATGGTGCTTATTTCACCTTAAATAGGTGCAATTCATAGCAATCGAAAGTGAATATTTCCGAATATAAAAGTTTCCGTAATACACCATTCTGAGGTGCATTTTTCCCCCTTTCGATGGTGCTTATTTTACCTTTAATATGTGCAATTTTAAAGCATTCTGGATTGAATATTTCAACGATATTAGGTGCAGTTTTCAGCTTTCTCCAGTGCATATTTTACCTAAATAAGGTTCATTTTGAGGTTCCATAATACGCCATTCTGCGGTGCACATTTCAGGAATATTTCACTATTATAGGGTGCATTTGTCAACATTCTGTGGTGCATATTTCAGTCTAATAAGGTACATTTTTTCAAGCATTCTCGCGTGCACACTTCACCAATAAAATGATCCAGAATCGACCATTCTGAGGTGCATTTTTCACCTTGTTGATGGTGATTATTTCACTTTTAAAAGGTGAAATTTAAAGAATTCTGGAGTGAATATTTCACCATAATAAGGTGCATCTTTCAGCTTTCCATAGTGAATATTTTACCCTAATAAAGTGCATTTTTTTAGCATTCTCGATTGCATATTTCACCATTAAAAGGTTCCATAATAGACCATTCTCAGGTGCACATTTCACCATTTTTATGGTTCTTATTTCACCTTTAATAGGTGCAATTTAACGTAATCGAAAGTGAATATTTCACCATTGTAAGGTGCATTTTTCAGCATTCTGTTGTGCATATTTCATTTTAATAAAGCGCATTTTTTTTAACCATTTTCCGCTGCATATTTTACCAATAAAAGTTTCCATAATACACCATTCTGAGGTGCATTTTTCACCCTTTCGATGGTGCTTATTTTACCTTTAATATGTGCAATTTAAATCATTCTGGAGTGAATATTTCACCATTATGTGGTGCATTTTTCAGCCTTCTGCAATGCATATTTTACCATAAGAAGTTGCATTTTGAGGTTCCATAATACACCATTCTCAGGTGCATATTTCACCATTTTGATTGTGCTTATTTCACCTTTAATAGGTGCAATTTGAAGCATTCGGGAGTGAATATTTCACCATTATAAGGTGCATCTTTCAGCATTCTGTAGTGCATATTTTACCATAAGAAGTTGCATTTTGAGGTTCCATAATACACCATTCTCAGGTGCATATTTCACCATTTTTATGGTGCTTATTTCACCTTTAATAGGTGCAATTTGAAGCATTCGGGAGTGAATATTTCACCATTATTAGGTGCATTTTTCAGCTTTCTGTAGTGCATATTTTACCATAAGAAGTTGCATTTTGAGGTTCCATAATACACCATTCCCAGGTGCATATTTCACCATTTTGATGGTGCTTATTTCTCCTTTAATAGGTGCAATTTAAAGGAGTTTAAAGAAAGGAATATTTCACTATTATAGGGTGCATTTGTCAACATTCTGTGGTGCATATTTCACCCTAATAAGGTGCATTTTTTCAAGCATTCTCGGGTGCATATTTTACCATTAAAATGTTCCAGAATAGACCATTTTGAGATGCATTTTTCACCTTGTTGATAGTGATTATTTCACCTTTAAAAGGTGCAATTTAAAGAATTCTGGAGTGAATATTTCACCATTATAAAGTGCATTTTTTAAGCATTCTCGAGTGCATATTTCACCATTAAATGGTTCCATAATACACCATTCTCAGGTGCATATTTCACCATTTTTATGGTGCTTATTTCACCTTAAATAGGTGCAATTCAAAGCAATCAAAAGTGAATATTTCCGAATATAAAAGTTTCCGTAATACACCATTCTGAGGTGCATTTTTCCCCCTTTCGATGGTGCTTATTTTACCTTTAATATGTGCAATTTTAAAGCATTCTGGATTGAATATTTCACCGATATTAGGTGCAGTTTTCAGCTTTCTCTAGTGCATATTTTACCTAAATAAGGTGCATTTTGAGGTTCCATAATACGCCATTCTTCGGTGCACATTTCAGGAATATTTCACTATTATAGGGTGCATTTGTCAACATTCTGTGGTGCATATTTCAGTCTAATAAGGTACATTTTTTCAAGCATTCTCGCGTGCACACTTCACCAATAAAATGATCCAGAATCGACCATTCTGAGGTGCATTTTTCACCTTGTTGATGGTGATTATTTCACTTTTAAAAGGTGAAATTTAAAGAATTCTGGAGTGAATATTTCACCATAATAAGGTGCATCTTTCAGCTTTCCATAGTGAATATTTTACCCTAATAAAGTGCATTTTTTTAGCATTCTCGATTGCATATTTCACCATTAAAAGGTTCCATAATAGACCATTCTCTGGTGCACATTTCACCATTTTTATGGTTCTTATTTCACCTTTCATAGGTGCAATTTAAAGTAATCGAAAGTGAATATTTCACCATTGTAAGGTGCATTTTTCAGCATTCTGTTGTGCATATTTCATTTTAATAAAGCGCATTTTTTTTAACCATTTTCCGCTGCATATTTTACCAATAAAAGTTTCCATAATACACCATTCTGAGGTGCATTTTTCACCCTTTCGATGGTGCTTATTTTACCTTTATTATGTGCAATTTAAATCATTCTGGAGTGAATATTTCACCATTATGTGGTGAATTTTTCAGCCTTCTGCAATGAATATTTTACCATAAGAAGTTGCATTTTGAGGTTCCATAATACACCATTCTCAGGTGCATATTCACCATTTTGATTGTGCTTATTTCACCTTTAATAGGTGCAATTTGAAGCATTCGGGAGTGAATATTTCACCATTATAAGGTGCATCTTTCAGCATTCTGTAGTGCATATTTTACCATAAGAAGTTGCATTTTGAGGTTCCATAATACACCATTCTCAGGTGCATATTTCACCATTTTTATGGTGCTTATTTCACCTTTAATAGGTGCAATTTGAAGCATTCGGGAGTGAATATTTCACCATTTTTATGGTGCTTATTTCACCTTAAATAGGTGCAATTCAAAGCAATCGAAAGTGAATATTTCCGAATATAAAAGTTTCCGTAATACACCATTCTGAGGTGCATTTTTCCCCCTTTCGATGGTGCTTATTTTACCTTTAATATGTGCAATTTTAAAGCATTCTGGATTGAATATTTCACCGATATTAGGTGCAGTTTTCAGCTTTCTCTAGTGCATATTTTACCTAAATAAGGTGCATTTTGAGGTTCCATAATACGCCATTCTTCGGTGCACATTTCACCATTTTAATGGTGCTTAATTAACCTTTAAGAGGTGCATTTAAAAGCATTCGGGAATGAATTTATCATCATTATAAGGTGCATCTTTCAGCATTCTGTGGTGCATATTTCACCCTAATAAGGTGCATTTTGTTAAGCATTCTCGGGTGCATATTTCACCAATAAAAGGTTTCATAATACATTATACTGAGAAGCGTTTTTCCCCAATTTGATGGTACATATTTCACCATTATGTAGTGCATTTTTCAGCCTTCTGCAATGCATATTTTACCATAAGAAGTTGCACTTTGAGGTTCCATAATACACCACTCTCACGTGCATATTTCACCATTTTGATTGTGCTTATTTTACCTTTAATAAGTGCAATTTAAAGCATTCGGGAATGAATATTTCGCCATTATAAGGTGAATTTTTCAGCATTCTGTGGTGCATATTTCAACCTAATAAGGTGCATTTTTTCTAAGCATTCTCGGGTGCTTAAATAATTCTGGAGTGAATATTTCACCATTATAAGGTGCATTTTTCGGCTTTCCGTAGTGAATATTTTACCCTAATAAAGTGCATTTTTTAAGCATTCTCGAGTGCATATTTCACCATTAAAAGGTTCCATAATACACCATTCTCAGGTGCATATTTCACCATTTTTATTGTGCTTATTTCACCTTTAATAGGTGCAATTTAAAGCAATCGAAAGTGAATATTTCACCATTGTAAGGTGCATTTTTCAGAATTCTGTGGTGCATTTTTCACTTTAATAAATCGCATTTTTTAACCATTTTCCGGTGCATATTTTAGCAATAAAAGTTTCTGTGATACACCATTCTGAGGTACATTTTTCCCCCATTCGATGGTGCTTATTTCACCTTTAATAGGTGCAATTAAAAGCATTCGGGAGTGAATATATCACCATTATAAGGTGCCTCTTTCAGCATTCTGTGGTGCATATTTCACCCTAATAAGGTGCATTTTGTTGAGCATTCTCGGGTGCATATTTCACCAATAAAAGGTTCCATAATACACCATACTGAGAAGCGTTTTTCCCCAATTTGATGGTACATATTTCACCATTATGTGGTGCATTTTTCAGCCTTTTGCAATGCATATTTTACGTTGCATTTTGAGGTTTCATATTACACCATTCTGAGGTGCATATTTCACCATTTTGATGGTGCTTATTTCACCTTTAATAGGTGCAATTAAAAGATTTCGGGAGTGAATATTTCGCCATTATAAGGTACATCTTTCAGCATTCTGTGGTGCATAATTTACCCTAATAAGGTGCTTTTTTTAAGCATTCTCGAGTGCATATTTAACCATTAAAAGGTTCCATAAAACACCACTCTGAGGTGCATTTTTCACATTTTGGTTGGTGTTATTTCACCTTTAATAGGTGCAATTTAAAGCATTCGGAAAGGAATATTTCACTATTATAGGGTGCATTTGTCAACATTCTGTGGTGCATATTTCAGCCTAATAAGGTGCATTTTTTCAAGCATTCTCGCGTGCACACTTCACCAATAAAATGATCCAGAATCGACCATTCTGAGGTGCATTTTTCACCTTGTTGATGGTGATTATTTCACATTTAAAAGGTGAAATTTAAAGAATTCTGGAGTGAATATTTCACCATAATAAGGTGCATTTTTCAGCTTTCCGTAGTGAATATTTTACCCTAATAAAGTGCATTTTTTTAGCATTTTCGATTGCATATTTCACCATTAAAAGGTTTTATAATAGACCATTCTCAGTTGCATATTTCACCATTTTTATGGTGCTTATTTCACCTTTAATAGGTGCAATTCAAAGCAATCGAAAGTGAATATTTCACCATTGTAAGGTGCATTTTTCAGCATTCTGTGGTGCATATTTCATTTTAATAAAGCGCATTTTTTTTAACCATTTTCCGCTGCATATTTTAACAATAAAAGTTTCCATAATACACCATTCTGAGGTGCATTTTTCACCCTTTCGATGGTGCTTATTTTACCTTTAATATGTGCAATTTAAATCATTCTGGAGTGAATATTTCACCATTATGTGGAGCATTTTTCAGCCTTCTGCAATGCATATTTTACCATAAGAAGTTGCATTTTGAGGTTCCATAATACACCATTCTCAGGTGCATATTTCACCATTTTGATTGTGCTTATTTCACCTTTAATAGGTGCAATTTGAAGCATTCGGGAGTGAATATTTCACCATTATAAGGTGCATCTTTCAGCAATCTGTAGTGCATATTTTACCATAAGATGTTGCATTTTGAGGTTCCATAATACACCATTCTCAGGTGCATATTTCACCATTTTGATGGTGCTTATTTCACCTTTAATAGGTGCAATTTGAAGCATTCGGGAGTGAATATTTCACCATTATTAGGTGCATCTTTCAGCATTCTGTGGTGCATATTTTACCCTAATAAGGTGCATTTTGTTAAGCATTCTCGGGTGCATATTTCACCAATAAAAGGTTTCATAATACATTATACTGAGAAGCGTTTTTCCCCAATTGGATGGTACATATTTCACCATTATGTGGTGCATTTTTCAGCCTTCTGCAATGCATATTTTACCATAAGAAGGTGCATTTTGAGGTTCCATAATACACCACTCTCACGTGCATATTTCACCATTTTGATTGTGCTTATTTTACCTTTAATAAGTGCAATTTAAAGCATTCGGGAATGAATATTTCGCCATTATAAGGTGAATCTTTCAGCATTCTGTGGTGCATATTTCACCCTAATAAGGTGCATTTTTTCTAAGCATTCTCGGGTGCATAAAGAATTCTGGAGTGAATATTTCACCATTATAAGGTGCATTTTTCGGCTTTCCGTAGTGAATATTTTACCCTAATAAAGTGCATTTTTTAAGCATTCTCGAGTGCATTTTTCACCATTAAAAGGTTCCATAATACACCATTCTCAGGTGCATATTTCACCATTTTTATGGTGCTTATTTCACCTTTAATAGGTGCAATTTAAAGCAATCGAAAGTGAATATTTCAGAATTCTGTGGTGCATATTTCACTTTAATAAATCGCATTTTTTAACCATTTTCCGGTGCATATTTTAGCAATAAAAGTTTCTGTGATACACCATTCTGAGGTACATTTTTCCCCCATTCGATGGTGCTTATTTCACCTTTAATAGGCGCAATTAAAAGCATTCGGGAGTGAATATATCACCATTATAAGGTGCCTCTTTCAGCATTCTGTGGTGCATATTTCACCCTAATAAGGTGCATTTTGTTGAGCATTCTCGGGTGCATATTTCACCAATAAAAGGTTCCATAATACACCATACTGAGAAGCGTTTTTCCCCAATTTGATGGTACATATTTCACCATTATGTGGTGCATTTTTCAGCCTTCTGCAATGCATATTTTACCATAAGAAGGTGCATTTTGAGGATCCATAATACACCATTCTCAGGTGCATATTTTACCATTTTGATGGTGCTTTCTTCACCTTTAATAAGTGCAATTTAAAGCATTCGGGAATGAATATTTCGCCATTATAAGGTGAATCTTTCAGCATTCTGTGGTGCATATTTCACCCTAATAAGGTGCATTTTTTCTAAGCATTCTCGGGTGCATATTTCACCAATAAAAGGTTCCATAATACACCACAATGAGGTGCATTTTTTACCTTTTGGTTGGTGTTTATTTCACCTTTAATAGGTGCAATTTAAATTACTCTGGAGCGAAAATTTCACCATAATAAGGTGCTGTAGTGCATATTGTACTTTAAAAAAGCGCATTTTTTAAGCATTCTCGGGTGTATATTTCACCAATAAAAGGTTCCAGAATACACCATTCTGAGGTGCATTTTTCACCTTTTTGATGGTGTATATTTCACCTTCAATAGGTGCAATTTAAAGCATACCGGAGTGAATATTTCACCATTATAAGGTGCATTTTTTCAGTTTTCCGTAGTGCATAATTTACCCTAATAAAGTACATTATTTTAAGCATTCTCGAGTGCATATTTCACCAATATAAGGTTCTTATTTCAACTTTAATAGGTGCAATTTAAAGGATTCGGGAGTGAAAATTTCACCATTATGAGGTGCATTTTTTAGCTTTCTGTGGTGCATATTTCACCCGAATAAGGTGCATTTTTTTAAGCATTCTCGGGTGCATATTTTACCAATAAAAGGTTCCGTAATCCACCATATTTCAGCATTCTTAGGTGCAAATTTTACCATTTTGGTGGTGCATATTTCACCTTTATTAAGTGCAATTTTAAGCATTTGGGTGAATATATCACCATTAAAATGTTTATTGTTCAGCTTTCAGGGATGCATAATTCCATATTTCGATGAAACATTTTTCACCATTATGTGGTGCATTTTTCAGCCTTCTGCAATGCATATTTTACCATAGGAAGGTGCATTTTGAGATTCCATAAAACACCATTCTAAGGTGCATATTTCACCATTTTGATGGTGCTTATTTCACCATTAATAAGTGCAATTTAAAGCATTCGGGAATGAATATTTCGCCATTATAAGGTGAATCTTTCAGCATTCTGTGGTGCATATTTCACCATTTTGATGGTGCTTATTTTACTTTTATATGTGCATATTTCACCATTTTAATGGTGCTTATTTCACCTTTAATGGATGCAATTAAAACCATTCGAGAGTGAATATATCACCATTATAAAGTACATCTTTCAGCATTTTGTGGGGTATATTTTACCCTAATAAGGTGCGTTTTTTTGAGCATTCTCGGGTGCATATTTCACCAATAAAAGGTTCCATAATACACCATTCTGAGAAGCGTTTTTCGCTAATTTGATGGTACATATTTCACCATTATGTGGTGCAATTTTAGCCTTCTGCAATGCATATTTTACCATAGTAAGTTGCATTTTTAGGTTCCATAATACACCATTCTGAGGTGCATATTTCCCCATTTTGATGGGCTTATTTCATATTTAATAGGTTCAATTAATAGCATTCGGGAGTGATTATTTCACCATTATAAGGTGCATCTTTCAGCATTCTGTGGTGCATATTTCACCCTTATAAGGTGCTTTTTTTTAAGTATTCTCGAGTGCATATTTCACCATTAAAAGGTTCTATAATAAACCATTCTGAGGTGCGTTTTTCCCCATTTGGATGGAACATATTTTACCATTATGTGGTGCTATTTTCAGCCTCTGCAATGCATAATTTACCATAGTAAGTTGCATTTTGAGGTTCCATAATACAACATTCTGCAGTGCATATTTCACCCTAATAAGGTGCATTTTTTTAAGCATTCTCGGGTGCATATTTCACCAATAAAAGCATCCATAATTCACCACTCTGAGGTGCACTTTTCAACATTTTGATGGTGCTTATTTCACCTTTAATAGGTGCAATTTAAAGCATTTTGATTGAAGATTTTTAATTTTCAATGTACTATCGTTACTAACATCGGTACTACGTTAAAGCATTCGGGAGTGAATATTTCACCATTATAAAGTGCATCTTTCAGCATTCTGTGGTGCATATTTCACGCTAATAAGGTGCATGTTTTTAACCATTTCACCAATAAAAGGTTCCATAATACACCATTCTGAGAAGCGTTTTTTCCCCAATTAGATGGTAAATATTTCACCATTATGTGGTGCAGTTTTCAGCCTTCTGCAATGCTTATTTTACCATAAGAAGGTGCATTTTGAGGTTCCATAATACACCATTTTCAGGTCCATAATACACCATTTTGATAGTGCTTATTTCACCTTTAATAGGTGCATATTTCAAAATTTTGATGGTGCCTTTCTCAACATTAATAGGTTCTATTTATAGCATTCGGGAGTGAATATTTCACCATTATGAGGTGCATATTTTAGCTTTCTATGGTGCATATTTCACCATAATTAGGTGCATTTTTTTAATCATTCTCGGGTGCATACTTCACCAATAAAAGGTTCCAAAATACACCATACTGAGAAGCGTTTTTCCCCAATTTGATGGTACATATTTCACCATTATGTGGTGCAGTTTTCAGCCTTCTGCAATGCATATTTTACCATAGGAAGGTGCTTATTTCATCTTTAATAGGTGCAATTAAAAGCAATCGGGAGGTAATATTTCACCATTATAATGTGCATCTTTCAGCATTCTGTGGTGCATATTTCACCTTAATAAGGTGCATTTTTTTAATCATTCTCGGGTGCATACGTCACCAATAAAAGGTTCCATAATACACCATACTGAGAAGCGTTTTTCCCCAATTTGATGGTACATATTTCACCATTATGTGGTGCAGTTTTCAGCCTTCTGCAATGCATATTTTACCATAGGAAGGTGCTTATTTCATCTTTAATAGGTGCAATTAAAAGCATTTGGGAGTGAATATTTCACCATTATGTGGTGCAGTTTTCAGTCTTCTGCATTGCATATTTTACCATAAGAAGGTGCATTTTGAGGTTCCATAATACACCATTCTAAGGTGCATATTTCACCATTTTGATGGTGCTTATTTCACCTTTAATAAGTGCAATTTAAAGCATTCGGGAATGAATATTTCGCCATAATAAGGTGAATCTTTCAGCATTCTGTGGTGCATATTTCACCCTAATAAGGTGCATTTTTTCTAAGCATTCTCGGGTGCATATTTCACCAATAAAAGGTTCCGTAATACTTCCATATTTCGATGAAACATTTTTCACCATTATGTGGTGCATTTTTCAGCCTTCTGCAATGCATATTTTACCATAGGATGGTGCATTTTGAGATTCCATAAAACACCATTCTAAGGTGCATATTTCACCATTTTGATGGTGCTTATTTCACCTTTAATAAGTGCAATTTAAAGCATTCGGGAATGAATATTTCGCCATTATAAGGTGAATCTTTCAGCATTCTGTGTTGCATATTTCACCCTGATAAGGTGCCTTTTTTCTAAGCATTCTCGGGTTCATATTTCACTAATAAAAGGTTCCATAATACACCACAATGAGGTGCATTTTTCACCTTTTGGTTGGTGTTTATTTCACCTTTAATAGGTGCCATTTTAATTACTCTGGAGCGAAAATTTCACCATAATAAGGTGCATTTTTCATCTTTCTGTAGTGCATAATTTACCCTAATAAGGTGCATTTTTTTAAGCATTCTAAAGTGCATATTTAACCATTAAAAGGTTCCATAATACACCATTCTAAGGTGCGTTTTTCCTCATTTTGATGGTACATATTTTACCATTATGTGGTGCATTTTTCAGCGTTCTGCAATGCATATTATACCAAAAGAAGGTGCATTTTGAGGTTCGATAATACACCATTCTCAGGTGCATATTTCACCATTTTGATGGTGCTTATTTGACCTTTAATATGTGCAATTTAAAGCATTCTGGAGTGAATATTTCACCATTATTAGGTGCATTTTTCAGCTTTCTGTATTGCATATTTTACCATAAGAAGGTGCATTTTGATGTTCCATAATATACCATTCTCAGGTGCATATTTCAACATTTTGATGGTGCTTATTTCACCTTTAATAGGTGCAATTTAAAGCATTCGGGAAGGAATATTTCACCATTATAGGGGGCATTTTTCATCATTCTGTGGTGCATATTTTACCCTAATAAAGTGCATTTTTTCAAGCATTCTCGGGTGCTTATTTTACCAATAAAAGGTTCCAGAATACATTATTCTGAGGTGCATTTTTCATCTATTTGATGGTGCTTATTTCACCTTTAATGGGTGCATTTAAAAGCATTCGGGAGTGAATACTTCAACATTATAAGGTGATTCTTTCAGCATTCTGTGGTACATATTTCACCCTAATGAAATGCTTTTTATAAGCATTCTCGGTTGCATATTTCACGATAAAAGGTTCCATAATACACCATTCTGAGAAGCGTTTTGCCCCAATTTGATGGTACATATTTCACCATTATGTGGTGCTGTTTTCAGCATTCTGCAATGCATATTTTACCATAAGAAGGTGCATTTTTAGGTTCCATAATACACTATTTTCAGGTCCATAATACACCATTTTGATAGTGCTTATTTCACCTTTAATAGGTGCATATTTCAACATTTTGATGGTGCTTATTTCAACTTTAATAGGTTTAATTTAAAGCATTCGGGAGTGAATATTTCACCATTATGAGGTGCATTTTTTAGCTTTCTGTGGTGCATATTTCACCTTAATAAGGTGCATTTTTTTAATCATTCTCGGGTGCTTTCTTCACCAATAAAAGGTTCCATAATACACCATACTGAGAAGCGTTTTTCCCCAATTTGATGGTACATATTTCACCATTATGTGGTGCAGTTTTCAGCCTTCTGCAATGCATATTTTACCATAGGAAGGTGCTTATTTCATCTTTAATAGGTGCAATTAAAAGCATTCGGGAGGTCATATTTCACCATTATAAGGTGCATCTTTCAGCATTCTGTGGTGCATATTTCACCTTAATAAGGTGCATTTTTTTATCATTCTCGGGTGCATACTTCACCAATAAAAGGTTCCATAATACACCATACTGAGAAGCGTTTTTCCCCAATTTGATGGTACATATTTCACCATTATGTGGTGCAGTTTTCAGCCTTCTGCAATGCATATTTTACCATAAGAAGGTGCATTTTGAGGTTCCATAATACACCATTTTCAGGTCCATAATACACCATTTTGATAGTGCTTATTTCACATTAAATAGGTGCATATTTCAACATTTTGATGGTGCTTATTTTAACTTTAATAGGTTCAATTTAAAACACTCGGGAGTGAATATTTCACCATTATGAGGTGCATTTTTTAGCTTTCTGTGGTGCATATTTCTCCAATAAAAGGTTCCATAATACACCATACTGAGAAGCGTTTTTCCTCAATTTGATGGTACTATAGCGGCTTACCTAATGATATCTACGCCGCACTAATTGGCACTACACTACGCACCTACCTGCTACTTCGCTAGGCAATTCAATTTC
The DNA here is from genome assembly GCA_951813805.1 of Limnephilus auricula. NCBI lineage: Eukaryota > Metazoa > Arthropoda > Insecta > Trichoptera > Limnephilidae > Limnephilus > Limnephilus auricula. The sequence goes on from OX638410.1 coordinate 16,976,677, forward strand.
GACCACCTTCTGGAAAGAGCTCGGACCTGTCATACATTACACTCAGCGCTGTCTAGCCGTATCGAGAAACTTCTCGCGTGTGCATGTTTGACCTACCTTCCGAGTACCTTTGTCCCAGCCTATATAAGGACTCGAACAATCCAAGTAGTCGTTCTCGCTCAGTCTTCGCGGCAGCAAGCCGGCGGCCTATCAACCTCAACTTCTCAATCTGCGGTTCGCGTGTCGGGGATAATATTATGCGATTGTAAATACTCTCACATTTGTAAATATTGTAAATACATCATCATTCTCGCATTTATTATCCCGACCTACAGCACGCGGAGATATCAGCTCACCGATATCTCCTCAATCCAAACCGGAGGCCCATTTATCTCCTCATACAGGAGACTCTCATCCTGCCTCCTACAGTGGTGACACCCGACGTGATATGAACACGCTACCCGACTCGTCTCCTCATCACCACGCCGCTCGCAATCACCCTCCAAAGTGGTGACCAACGACGTGAGTTCACGTGCTACGGGCTGCAGATTTTTATACGGACGTTGATGGGGGACCAGCATCCAGCACCGGCTCAACACCCAGCCCTGGCCCAATACCCAGCACCACCCAAACCCATCACCGGCCCAAGACTCAAGACGACTCAACACTAGGACTCCGCCCATCGCGCGTCGAGCCATTACATCCCACCGCGATGTAACCAGCATGCATCCCACCGTGATGCATCGCCGTCAGAAGCCTGGGGAAACGGAAGATCCGTGATCTTCATCACCAGCGCCAGCACCAGCTCAGCTCGCTCCAGCTAACAACAACAAACCTCCGCCCACATGGCGTCGAGCACCAACGCGAGCACCAACACTCCGCCCTCATGGCGTTGAGCATCAACACACCTCTCCGCCCATCGTGCGTCGAGCATCAACCCCAACACTCCGCCCACCGTGCGTCGAGTATCACAGCAACAAACTCCGCCCACATGGCGTTGAGCACCAACACCAACACTCCGCCCTCATGGCGTCGAGCATCAACACCAACACTCCGCCACCGTGCGTCGAGCATCTACCTCAACCTCCGCCCATCGTGCGTAGAGCAACAACAACACACCTCCGCCCACATGGCGTCGAGCACCAACACCACACCTCCGCCCACATGGCGTCGAGCACCAACACCAACACTCCGCCCTCATGGCGTCGAGCGTCTACCTCAACCTCCGCCCATCGTGCGTCGAGCAATATCTTCAACATCTCTCCGCCCATCGTGCGTCGAGCCTCCACATCCCACCGTGATGTGGCCAACTCGCATCCCACCGTGATGCATACCAGCCTGGGGATTTGGAAGATCCGTGATCTTCATCACCAGCGCCAGCACCAGCTCAGCTCGCACCAACTGACAACAATCACAATTTCAACACTCCGCCCATCGTGCGTTGAGTTTCACCTTCCACTGCGGACCTGCATAATTCAACATGCCTTCCTTCGTCACATTTTTCCCTTACGCTACTCGCTGGGAAGGGGGTATATAGCGGCTTACCTAATGATATCTACGCCGCACTAATTGGCACTACACTACGCACCTACCTGCTACTTCGCTAGGCAATTCAATTTCGACCACCTTCTGGAAAGAGCTCGGACCTGTCATACATTACACTCAGCGCTGTCTAGCCGTATCGAGAAACTTCTCGCGTGTGCATGTTTGACCTACCTTCCGAGTACCTTTGTCCCAGCCTATATAAGGACTCGAACAATCCAAGTAGTCGTTCTCGCTCAGTCTTCGCGGCAGCAAGCCGGCGGCCTATCAACCTCAACTTCTCAATCTGCGGTTCGCGTGTCGGGGATAATATTATGCGATTGTAAATACTCTCACATTTGTAAATATTGTAAATACATCATCATCATCAACAACATCACCGCATTATTTATCCCGACCCACAGATATCTCCTATATCAACCGGAGGCCCAATCATCTCCTCTTCCAACCTGAGGCCCACACATCTCCTCACATAGGAGACACGCACACTGCCTCCCAAAGTACATATTTCACCATTATGTGGTGCATTTTTCAACCTTCTGCAATGCATATTTTACCATAGTAAGTTGCATTTTGAGGTTCCATAATACACCATTCTAAGGTGCATATTTTACCATTTTGATGGTGCTTATTTCACCTTTAATAGGTGCAATTGAAAGCATTCGGGAGTGAATATTTCATCATTATAAGGTGCATCTTTCAGCATTCTGTGGTGCATATTTTATTATAATAAGGTGCATTTTTTTAAGCATTCTCTACTGCATATTTCACCATTAAAAGATTCCATAATACACCATTCTGAGGTGCGTTTTTCTCCATTTGGATGGAACATATTTTACCATTATGTGGTGCAGTTTTCAGCCTTCTGCAATGCATATTTTACCATAGGAAGGTGCTTATTTCATCTTTAATAGGTGCAAATAAAAGCATTTGGGAGTGAATATTTCACCATTATAAGGTGCATCTTTCAGCATTCTGTGGTGCATATTTCACCCTAATAAGGTTCATTTTTTTAATCATTCTCGGGTGCATATTTCACCAATAAAAGTTTCCATAATACACCACACTGAGAAGCATTTTTCCCCAATTTGTTGGTACATATTTCACCATTATGTGGTGCAGTTTTCAGCCTTCTGCAATGCATATTTTACCATAAGAAGGGGCATTTTGAGGTTCCATAATACACCATTTTCAGGTCCATAATACACCATTTTGATAGTGCTTATTTCACCTTTAATAGGTGCATATTTCAACATTTTGATGGTGCTTATTTCAACTTTAATAGGTTCAATTTAAAACACTCGGGTGTGAATATTTCACCATTATGAGGTGCATTTTTTAGCTTTCTGTGGTGCATATTTCACCAATAAAAGGTTCCATAATACACCATACTGAGAAGCGTTTTTCCTCAATTTGATGGTACATATTTCACCATTATGTGGTGCATTTTTGAACCTTCTGCAATGCATATTTTACCATAGTAAGTTGCATTTTCCATAATACACCATTCTAAGGTGCATATTTCAACAATTTGATGGTGTTTATTTCACCTTTAATAGGTGCAATTAAAAGCATTCGGGAGTGAATATTTCACCATTATAAGGTGCATCTTTCAGCATTCTGCAGTGCATATTTCACCCTAATAAGGTGCATTTTTTTTAACATTCTCGGGTGCATACTTCACCAATAAAAGCATCCATAATTCACCACTCTGAGGTGCATATTTCAACATTTTGATGGTGCTTATTTCACCTTTAATAGGTTCAATTTAAAGCATTTTGTTTTGAAGAGTTTTAATTTTCAATGTACTATCGTTACTAATATCGGTACTACGTTAAAGCATTCGGGAGTGAATATTTCACCATTATAAAGTGCATCTTTCAGCATTCTGTGGTGCATATTTCACGCTAATAAGGGGCATGTTTTTAATCATTCTCAGGTGCATATTTCACCAATAAAAGGTTCCATAATACACCATTCTGAGAAGCGTTTTTCCCCATTTTGATGGTACATATTTCACTATTATGTGGTGCATTTTTCAGCCTTCTGCAATGCATATTTTACCCTAGGAAGGTTCATTTTGAGGTTCCATAAAACACCATTCTAAGGTGCATATTTCACCATTTTGATGGTGCTTATTTCACCTTTAATAGGTGCAATTAAAAGCATTCGGGAGTGAATATTTTACCCTAATGAGGTGCATTTTTTTAAGCATTCCCGGGTGCATATTTCACCAATAAAAGGTTCCATAATACACCACTCTGAGGTGCATTTTTCACCTTTTGGTTGGTGTTTATTTCACCTTTAATAGGTGCAATTTACAGTACTCTGGAGCGAAAATTTCACCATTATACGGTGCATTTTTCAGCTTTCTGTAGTGCATATTAAACCATTAAAAGGTTCCATAATACTCCATTTTGAGGTGCGTTTTTTTCCATTTCGATGGTACATATTTTACCATTATGTGTTGCATTTTTCAGCCTTCTGCAATGCATATTTTACCATAAGAAGGTGCATTTTGAGGTTCCGTAATACACCATTCTCACGTGCATATTTCACCATTTTGATGGTGTTTATTTTACCATTAATATGTGCAATTTAAAATAAAGCGCATATTTTTACCATTCTCACGTGCATATTTCACCAATAAAAGTTTCCATAATTCACCATTCTGAGGTGCATTTTTTTACCTTTTTGATGGTGCTTATTTCACCTTTAATAGGTTCAATCAATAGCATTCGGGAGTGATTATTTCACCATTATAAGGTGCATCTTTCAGCATTCTGTGGTGCATATTTCACCCATATAAGGTGCATTTTTTTTAGTATTTTCGAGTGCATATTTCACCATTAAAAGGTTCCATAATAGACCATTCTGAGGTGCGTTTTTCCCCATTTGGATGGAACATATTTTACCATTATGAGGTGCATTTTTCAGCCTTCTGCAATGTATATTTTACAATAAGAAGGCGCATTTTGAGGATCCATAATACACCATTCTCAGGTGCATATTTCACCAATTTGATGGTGCTTATTTTACCTTTAATATGTGCAATTTAAAGCATTCTGGAGTGAATATTTCACCATTATTATGTGCATTTTTCAGCTTTCTGTAGTACATATTTTACCATAAGAAGGTGCAGTTTGAGGTTCCATAAGAAACAATTCTCAGGTGCATATTTCACCATTTTGATGGTGCTTATTTCACCTTTAATAGGTGCAATTTAAAGCATTCGAAAGTGAATATTTCACCATTATAAGGTCCATTTTTCAGCTTTCTGTAGTGCATATTTTACCCTTATAAGGTGCATTTTTTTAAGCGTTCTTGATTGCATATTTTAACATAAAAAGGTTCCATAATACACCATTCTGAGGTGCATTTTTCCCCATTTTGATGTTACATATTTTACTATTATGTGGTGCATTTTTCCGCCTTCTGCAATGCATATTTTACCATAAGAAGGTGCATTTTGAGGTTCCATGATACACCATTCTCAGGTGCATATTTCACCATTTCGATGGTGCTTATTTTACCTTTAATATTTTCAATTAAAAGTATTCTGGAGTGAATATTTCACCATTATTACCTGCATTTTTCAGCTTTCTGTAAAGCATATTTTACCATAAGAAGGTGCAGTTAGAGGTTCCATAAAACACAATTCTCAGGTGCATATTTCACCATTTTGATGGTGCTTATTTCACCTTTAATTGGTGCAATTTAAAGCATTCCAAGGGAAATATTTCACCATTATAAGGTGCATCTTTCAGCATTCTGTGGTGCATATTTCACCCTAATAAGATGCATTTTTTTATGCATTCTCGGGTGCATATTTCACCATTAAAATGCTCCATAATACACCATACTGATGTTTTTCCCCATTTTGATGGTACATATTTTACTATTATGTGGTGCATTTTTCAGCCTTCTGCAATGCATATTTTACCATAAGAAGGTGCATTTTGAGGTTCCATGATACATTATTCTCAGTTGCATATTTCTCCATTTTGATGGTGCTTATTTCACCTTTAATAGGTGCAATTTAAAGCATTCGAAAGTGAATATTTCACCATTATAAGGTCCATTTTTCAGCTTTCTGTAGTGCATATTTTACCCTTATAAGGTGCATTTTTTTAAGCGTTCTTGATTGCATATTTTAACATTAAAAGGTTCCATAATACACCATTCTGAGGTGCATTTTTCCCCATTTTGATGTTACATATTTTACTATTATGTGGTGCATTTTTCCGCCTTCTGCAATGCATATTTTACCATAAGAAGGTGCATTTTGAGGTTCCATGATACACCATTCTCAGGTGCATATTTCACCATTTTGATGGTGCTTATTTTACCTTTAATATTTTCAATTTAAAGTATTCTGGAGTGAATATTTCACCATTATTACCTGCATTTTTCAGCTTTCTGTAGTGCATATTTTACCATAAGAAGGTGCAGTTAGAGGTTCCATAAAACACAATTCTCAGGTGCATATTTCACCATTTTGATGGTGCTTATTTCACCTTTAATTGGTGCAATTTAAAGCATTCCAAAGGAAATATTTCACCATTATAAGGTGCATCTTTCAGCATTCTGTGGTGCATATTTCACCCTAATAAGATGCATTTTTTTATGCATTCTCGGGTGCATATTTCACCATTAAAATGCTCCATAATACACCATACTGATGTTTTTCCCCATTTTGATGGTACATATTTTACTATTATGTGGTGCATTTTTCAGCCTTCTGCAATGCATATTTTACCATAAGAAGGTGCATTTTGAGGTTCCATGATACATTATTCTCAGGTGCATATTTCTCCATTTTGATGGTGCTTATTTTACCTTTAATATGTGCAATTTAAAGTATTCTGGAGTGAATATTTCACCATTATTACCTGCATTTTTCAGCTTTCTGTAGTGCATATTTTACCATAAGAAGGTGCAGTTTGAGGTTCCATAAAACACAAATCTCCGGTGCATATTTCACCATTTTGATAGTGCTTATTTCACCTTTAATAGGTTCAATTAATAGCATTCGGGAGTGATTATTTCACCATTATACGGTGCATCTTTCAGCATTCTGTGGTGCATATTTCACCCTTATCAGGTGCATTTTTTTAAGCGTTTTTGAGTGCATATTTTAACATTAAAAGGTTCCATAATACACCATTCTGAGGTGCATTTTTCCCCATTTTGATGGTACATATTTTACTATTATGTGGTGCATTTTTCAGCCTTCTGCAATACATATTTTACCATAAGAAGGTGCATTTTGAGGTTCCATGATACATTATTCTCAGGTGCATATTTCACCATTTTGATGGTGCTTATTTTACCTTTAATATGTGCAATTTAAAGTATTCTGGAGTGAATATTTCACCATTATTACCTGCATTTTTCAGCTTTCTGTAGTGCATATTTTAACATAAGAAGGTGCAGTTTGAGGTTCCATAAAACACAATTCTCAGGTGCATATTTCACCATTTTGATGGTGCTTATTTCACCTTTAATAGGTTCAATTAATAGCATTCGGGAGTGATTATTTCACCATTATAAGGTGCATCTTTCAGCATTCTGTAGTGCATATTTCACCCTTATAAGGTGCATTTTTTTAAGCGTTCTCGAGTGCATATTTTAACATTAAAAGGTTCCATAATACACCATTCTGAGGTGCATTTTTCCCCATTTTGATGGTACATATTTTACTATTATGTGGTGCATTTTTCAGCCTTCTGCAATGCATATTTTACCATAAGAAGGTGCATTTTTAGGTTACATGATACATTATTCTCAGGTGCATATTTAACCATTTTGATGGTGCTTATTTTACCTTTAATATGTGCAATTTAAAGTATTCTCGAGTGCATATTTCACTATTAAACGGTTCCATAATACACCATTCTGAGGTGCGTCTTTCCCCATTTGGATGGAACATATTTTACCTTTATGGGGTGCAATTTTCAGCCTTCTGCAATGCATATTTTACCATAAGAAGGTGCATTTTGAGAATCCATAATACAGCATTCTCAGGTGCATATTTCACTATTTTGATGGTGCTTATTTTACCTTTAATATGTGCAATTTAAAGCATTCTGGAGTGAATATTTCACCATTATTAGGTGCATTTTTCAGCTTTCTGTAGTGCATATTTTACCATAAGAAGGTGCATTATTTTAAGCGTTCTCGAGTGTATTTTTTAACATTAAAAGGTTCCATAATACATTATTCTGAGGTGCTTTTTTCCCCATTTTGATGGTACATATTTTACTATTATGTGGTGCATTTTTTACCCTTCTGCAATGCATATTTTACCATAAGAAGGTGCATTTTGAGGTTCCATGATACACCATTCTCAGGTGCATTTTTCAGCATTCTGTGGTGCATATTTCACCCTAATAAGATGCATTTTTTTATGCATTCTCGGGTGCATATTTCACCATTAAATTGCTCCATAATACACCATACTGAGATGTGTTTTTCCCCAATTTGATGGTACATATTTCACCATTATGTGGTGCATTTTTCAGCCTTCTGCAATGCATATTTTACCATTGTAAGTTGCATTTTGAGGTTCCATAACACACCATTCTGAGGTGCATATTTCACCATTTTGATGGTGCTTATTTCACCTTTAATGGGTGCATTTAAAAGCATTCGGGAGTGAATATATCACCATTATAAGGTGCATCTTTCAGCATTCTGTGGTGTATATTTTACCCTAATAAGGTGCATTTTTTTAAGCATTCTCTGGTGCATATTTCACCAATAAAAGGTTCCATAATACACCATACTGAGAGGCGTTTTTCCCCAATTTGATGGTACATATTTCACCATTATGTGGTGCATTTTTCAGCCTTCTGCAATGCATATTTTACCATAAGAAGGTGCATTTTGAGGATCCATAATACACCATTCTCAGGTGCATATTTCACCATTTTAATGGTGCTTATTTCACCTTTAATAGGTTCAATTAATAGCATTCGGGAGTGATTATTTCACCATTATATGGTGCACCTTTCAGCATTCTGTAGTGCATATTTCAACCTTATAAGGTGCATTTTTTTAAGCGTTCTCGAGTGCATATTTTAACATTAAAAGGTTCCATAATACACCATTCTGAGGTTCATTTTTCCCCATTTTGATGGTACATATTTTACTATTATATGGTGCATTTTTCAGCCTTCTGCAATGCATATTTTACCATATGAAGGTGCATTTTGAGGTTCCATAATACATTATTCTTAGGTGCATATTTCACCATTTTGATGGTGCATATTTTACCTTTAATATGTGCACTTTAAAGTATTCTCAAGTGCATATTTCACCATTAAAATGTTCCATAATACACCATTCTGAGGTGCGTTTTTCCCCATTTGGATGGAACATATTTTACCATTATGTGGTGCATTTTTCAGCCTTCTGCCATGCATATTTTACCATAAGATGGTGCATTTTGAGGATCCATAATACACCATTCTTAGGTGCATATTTCACCATTTTTATGGTGATTATTTTACCTTTAATATGTGCAATTTAAAGCATTTTGGAGTGAATATTTCACCATTATTAGCTGCATTTTTCAGCTTTCGTTTATATTTTACCATAAGAAGGTGCAGTAAGGTTCCATAAGACACAATTCTTAGGTGCATATTTCACCATTTTGATGGTGCTTATTTCACCTTTAATAGGTGCAATTTAAAGCATTCGAAAGTGAATATTTCACCATTATAAGTTGCATTTTTCAGCTTTCTGTAGTGCATATTTTACCCTTATAAGGTGCATTTTTTTAAGCGTTCTCGAGTGCATATTTTAACATTAAAAGGTTCCATAATACACCATTCTGAGGTGCATTTTTACCCATTTTGATGGTACATATTTTACGATTATGTGGTGCATTTTTCAGCCTTCTGCAATGCATATTTTACCATAAGAAGGTGCATTTTGAGGTTCCATGATACACCATTCTCAGGTGCATTTTTCAGCATTCGGTGGTGCATATTTCACTTTAATAAAGCGCATTTTTTTAACCATTCTCGGTTGCATATTTAACCAATAAAAGGTTCCGTAATACACCATTCTGAGGTGCATTTTTCACCTTTTTGATGGTGCTTATTTTACCTTTAATATGTGCAATTTAAAGCATTCTGGAGTGAATATTTCACCATTATTAGGTCACATTTTTCAGCTTTCTCTAGTGCATATTTTACCCTAATAAGGTGCATTTTAAGGTTCCATAATACACCATTCTTAGGTGCATATTTCACTATTTTGATGGTGGTTATTTCACCACTATTAAGTGCGATTTTTAGCATTTTGGGGTGAATATTTCACCATTATAAAGTGCATTTTTCAGCTTTCTGGGTGCATATTTCCAGATTCCCATGAAACATTTTTCACCTTTTGTAATACATATTTCTCCATTCTAAGATGCATATTTCACAATTCTGAGGTTTATACTTCCCCATTTATTTATTTTTTATTTCATTTTGTGATGATTTATATTTCTCCATCCTGAGTTACATATTCACCCTTTTTATGGTATATATTTTACCATTCTTTGGTGCATATTTTACCATTTTGATAACACAATTTTTCCGTATTCAGTTCCTTCTTATGGTTTATGTATGGTCTTCAAAGCCCATCCATATCCATCCATCCACAATGTCAATATGGACAATATTTTGTCCATTTGGTCATTTTGTGTCAAGGAATACATATTCCAAATGTCCAATAAGTTGATTCCACTTGGTGGAATCTCAGCTACGTGATGCCGGGAATTTTATTTTCGTTGGAATTCTACGGAATCAAGCCAAAGGTTCATGCACGAAAGAAAACTCGTTTTATGTGAATACCACACAACTAGCCTCAATTGCTCCCAACCATCTGAAACCACTAAGATTATGACATCCCCGATTGGGGAATGTTGCAAAGCAAAGGGTAGCGGAAGGAAATGGGGAATAGAAAGGAGGGGAAATACCTTGATATTTAGTGGTAATAAAGTTTTGCTAAAGCCATTCCAAGCAACCAAAATTTCAATTCTAAAGGTTGATCTTACACAAGGGCAATACTGAACGTATCTTCCACTCTGGAATCTGCCGAAAATAAAATATACCGTAAAAATTACGAGTGTAACTATAACTGTAACTATAGCACACGACTGAAGTAAAACTTGAGCGCGCGCACACTCTCTCTTGCTCTTACGGTGGGATATAGATAATAGGCCTGCACTGTGTCTTAGATATACGAAACGTAACTGGCTATGAGAGAAAGAGAGAAAGAAAAAGAGTGCTCTCACCCCTCTCTCTTGCCCCTACAGTAATATACGAAACGTAACTCTCTCTCTTTCTATCTTCACTAACTTATGTCTCTCTCTCAACTTCCGTTTGCCTCGCCCGATCACACTTTTCGTAACGCTCTCTCAGGCATTCGCCAGCACATTCCCAAGTCAAGCGTGCGTAAAGAAGTTTTACTTCAATAATAAATATACTTCTCCACGCCGGGATTTGAACTTGCATTTGAAATTTCAGATTGCCCACTGAGAGCCTTACCCCTCGACTATGGAAGCCATTAGTTTTGATAAGATTTTTTGTTATACTGCTATAAAAGTCAAAAATAGTAAAAACTACAGGAGAGCGAAAAAAAGATGAATGATGAACCAGCGGTCCCGTCGAAAAGGGACATCAGCAACATCTCGCGGAGGTGAAATGAACTAACTTAAATACGGATTTCGTGGGGCATGGATAATCACAATCCCTTTAATAATCAAATATAAAACGTAAAACAGAAATATTTTATATTTTAATTAATGAAGATAATATTTGCGAAAGTCAATCAAAAATGAAACAGAAAAAATCAGAAAAATATACGGATACATCTGGGACTCGAACCCAGTACGATACAATTAAAAATGACCAGTGGATAGCGCGTTGGCCCGGATTGCCAGAGGTCCTGGGTTCGAGTCCCAGTTCTATCTGTATCTTTTTCTGATTTTTCTGTTTCGGTTTTTCGATTGACTTACGCGTAGTTATAACTTATCTTTATTAATTAAAATATTATAATTTGAGGTTTAACTCATTAAGTTAAAAATAAAAATATTTCATTTTAAACTTGCAGAAAAAGTCAATAGATGTCGCATATTAATAAAAAATGATAAAATTTATCCTCATACTCTCTAGATGGCATTTAGTCCGAGTTGAATCTTGCAATCATACATAAAGAGAGCAGCCAATAAAAATATGCGCTAAGAAAATAATGTTGGTGGTTCTCAGTCGAAGTATGATACAGTTAAAAATGACCGAATGGGATAGGGATACGTTGGCGAAGTGGATAGCGCGTTGGCCTGGATTGCCAGAGGTCCTGAGTTCGAGTCCCAGATGTATCCGTATCTTTATCTGATTTTTCTGTTTCGGTTTTTCGATTGACTTTCGCTAATATTATCTTCATTCATTAAAATATTATAATTTGAGGTTTAACTCATTAAGTTAAAAAGAAAACAAATAAAAAAAATAAAAATAAAAAAAATTTCAACCCTTTTTACGAGATGTGCGATATCGGATGAATGTACGTAAATTATTGTTAAGACCGCGTGAGACCTCAGCAAGAAATTAACAATATACATACCCAGCTACTAGACAACTCGCTTGTTGCTACATATGATGAAGAACCGCATAACATCTCCCTTACTACCACTATTAATATCTAGTTCATCTACTTGCTTACTACGGATACGGAACCTTGGCGTTAATTACGTCACGGAAATGAGGCTATATCATTTGACAAATTTGGGCGTCGCGACGTCCCTTGGGTAGGCTCCGTTCGTTAAATGACAACCGACGCCATAATATCACCGGCATAATTAAATTTGTATGCAAAGCCAAGTCGAGGGAAAAGCGCACCATATTATCTCATATAATATTGTCGCTTTGGAGGTAAAACTGATTAAGTTGCTTCTAGAGGTAATTGACTTAATAGTTCATTTCCATCATTCTCAAAGACTGATCTTATATATTTACCATTTATTTATGAAAACAGATTTTCCTACGTGTACCTGTTTATCTGTATCGAGAGATTGGTTAAGTTTTTTTTTTTATAGGTAATACCTCACAAGAGTCTTAACTGCTCCCGTCTGGAGCCTGTGATACCATGGCATCCCCAATTGGGGTATGTTGTGAGGCTGAAGGTAAGTGGGGAAGAAAAGGAGATGGGAAAGAGGAAGGTGGGGAAGTACGTGGCTATTCAGATCTAGTCACTAAACACGGCTAAAGCCATTATTAAGCAACGTTTCAATTCTGAATGGTGGTCTTACACCAGGGCGATACTGAGAGTATCTTCCACTCTGGAACGTACCGCAAATATTATATATATTATTTTTATGTATTAATTATGAAATAACACAAATTAATGAAATAAAATTTATTTGCGCACGCCGGGTTCGAACCCACGACCTTCCAATTGGGAGTCAAGCATCTTGTCACTCGACAACGGACGGCCGTCAAGTTATAGTATAATAAATATTATAAGAGTATTTCACAATACAGACAAAACTACAACTATGTGTGCTAGCACGGTCGCTCGATATGAAGTTACCGACCGATTGTCGGTAACTTCTCATCGTTCCCTAGGACAACTGCAGATCTCAAACGTACAAACGACAGTTGATATCGAATATATTAAGGACACTTAGTCATTGTAAACTGTCATCTATTCGTTTGCGATCTGCAATTGTCGTAGGGAACGATGAGAAGTTACCGATAGTTATCCTACCGATCGTTATAGAGCAAGCGTGCTAGGGCAAAATAGACCGTGTAATCCCAACAAAGAAAAGTGTTGAGGCTTTAAGTAGAGAAAAGGATAAGATGGCGAATATAAAGAGAGAATCATAAGTAATAATAATAAAATAAATCTTAAGTGCTTAGGTTTTCAGTTATGAGTGATCTTCTCAAGTTGGTTCCTCATTTCTGAGGATCATGACCCCTATTCTAATTTCCATGGTGGACAAGGATCCTTCACACCTCCTGGTTCTGCACTGCGTGGAGAGCTGCGGACATCAACGCACCAGCCGCCAATACTTTATTATTCGTTGTTTAGATGGTGATCTTCCTATGCATCTTCTGCCTTTTACTTTGCCAGTGACTACGAGTTTCTCCTAGTTGAAGTTCTGAGTTTAGCCAGCAACGTGTCGAAATAATCATATATGGTACATTCAGGAAGATAGTTGAAAATTTCTTGTGGATGCCTAGCTCTTCCTGTAAATGAAAAATTGTTTGATCGCCATTGGGTGATTTTTCTATGAAAACGGCACTATACAGGTTGTTCGGGGGTAAAGTGCATTAACTTCTACATGATAGTATAAGTAAAAAAGATAAATAACTTTTTTCGAAATTCCAACTTTTGAGGGGTACTTTTTTGGTAAAAAGATAAAATTGGTCCGGCGTGTGCGGCCAGCACTATTATTTTACGCTATTACGATACGGGTGAATTACAACAATCCAACGACTCATAGCAAATTTATCGGGTAAGTTTGTACCTTACACAAAGGATTTTTAACAGGTACGTCATTTTGAATGGGAAAAAAAGTTGGAATTTCGGAAAAAAGCTGTTAATCTTTTTTACTGCTACCATCACCTACAATCACCTCCCGAAGTTAATGCACTTTACCCCCGGTATTATCTCCATAACAGAATTGAACACCTGAATACGAACAAGTTATTGTTGTGAAATAATATATTCCTTCTAGTATGCTTCGGAGGTAAATATAAGAATAACAAATAGGAGAGTCAAATCTTTGATATAATAAGAGGAGATGAAATATTTTTCGCCTTTCACATAATTTCGATAAATTTAGTTTACTTCGAAAATTTACATATTTTGCTAGCTGACTAGTGGTTAACAAAACACAACGCCATCTACTGGATGGTTACCTAACCTAGATAACCAAGCGTTGGACATGCTACATTAATTTCAAATCATTGTTCCATAACAAACATTTAATGAACATTTAATTCGCAATCATAAATATTAAGGTCAATATTCGAGATAAAAACCATAATCCTATCTTTTAGGTTGGACTAATCAAAATCGGTTAAGTAGTTTCGGAGTTTACCTTTGACTAACATAGTGACGTGAGAATTTTATAAATAAAGATTTAGGAATCACACTTTTGAAATTAATATACGTAAAAAATAACTTAGTATTAAAGAATTAGAGCTAAAATGAGGAGACCAAAAACAATGATTATACTCTACCTGACTTCTAACATTTAATCGTATAGTTATAAAATTGCTTCAAATGTATTCGATAAAATTAAAATTAGTAAGTAGTACGAAAAAGTGATTTCTTGGAAAATGTCACTTGGTTAGTTTCACCTTCAGACCATCTATATACCGTTTCCAGTTCTCAGGGAGAAATACATGAATAATTCCATAATGTTTTAATGAAACGATGCACGTCACGAGTGCTGTGGAAACTGTCTATGACTATTCTCATTTTGTTTTGCTGAAATATGACGTCACCTGGAAGCCAGAATGCTGGCGATGCAGAATCTGGTTGTGTGATGTGTGTCAAACTTTTCCTTTCGTATTCAATGTAAGTTAGGAAGAATGTAAGGAATTTCCAAATTCAAAAAATACAGTGTCCGGGGGTAAAGTGCAGTTACTTCGGGAGGTGATTCTACATGATAATATAATTAAAAAAGATAAATTACTTTTTTCTAAATTCCATTTAGTTGCAAACTGGTTTTTGGTCAGTTGCCTCGTCAGCGGAGGCACTGCACTCTTAAGTGTTTTTGTGTATAGTGCTATGAGAATAAAATAAGACGCAAAGTGGGTGGTAGAAGATGTAGAGGATATTCGAAGAAGATATGGCATGATTAAGTGACTCATACATATACTTGATTCGAGTCCCGCCAACAGAATACATTGTGCGTATGATTCAATGCGAGCATTAAAATAAGGAGGTTCTTTGGTTTTTTTTTTAATTTATTGTTTTTGCGATTAATGCAAATTGCATTTAATTCGTAAAACTCCATTTAATTTTGTAAATAAGGATATAAGTCGTCTAAACGTGGTTTCAGCCACAGTTTGAAAATGGCCTTGTAAGCCGAAACAGCCGTAACAATAATACAACTCTAAAATACTTGCAGAACTTAATAATAACAGTATTAAATTAAATTTAAATTAAATAAAAAAAAATAAAAAAAGGGTTCTTTATTGGTTCTTCCCCTTTGCCTACCCATCCTGGAATCGCTTGATTAATTAAAACCAATTAACGCACAAGTGTCCCAACTTCCTCCAACTGTCTGTAGCCAGTGATACTATGACATTCTAAATAATTTAGAGTGTTTGGGGAGCTGAAGATAGTGGGGATGGAAAAGAGATAGGGAAGAAGTATGTTGGGAAGCAACTGGCTAATCAGATCTGGTCATCTAACACGACTAAAGCGATTTAAAGTTACGTTTCAATACTGAATGGGGTTTTTCGCCAGGGTGATACTGACAGTTTCTGCCATTCTGGAACGTGCTCAAAATATAATTCATAGGTATTTTTAAAAAGTAAGTTGTTTGACAACTTTGTCAATTTTAAAGAAAATAAGAAAGTTTACCTATCGAATTAACGCAGTTAGCGAACGTAAAAAATTACAACATCAATCGAAAATTTAAGCAAAAAACTTCTGAATTTTCATATAGAATTATTATTTACCTAATTAAATTAAAATTATTTTCAAGCAAGGAACTTTTTCGGTTGCCGGAAATATTCCCATAATCACTTCCAATTTTGAAAATGACAGTTATGCCCAGTGGTTTCGCAAAAATTCAAATGTAGATTCGTCATCACGTAGTTGTTCAGCGCCATTTTGTTTTTTTTTTTACATTAAAAAAGTCCTTGTTAAAAGCAGATTTTAGGTGCGTCTCTGCCTTCTATTAAATTGTAATAAGCCGACAAGATGATAGTTGTAGGTTTCTTCTGCTAATCCAAGTAGACCAAAAGCTGAAATGGTTTTATATGGGAACATTTCATCTGTTGAACAAAATTGTTCTGATTATTACACGTGAATTTATGTGAAACAAATAGCCATAATTTTTATCAAAACGGTTTCAGTTCATACATTTTTTTTATCTTTACATAGCTCTGCATAGGAGGCCCCGAGGAAAAAATCCCTCAGGGCCTATTTCATCTTTGAAGATGCTGTGTGGAGGGTTTTTTAAGGGTTAGAAAGAAGAGGAAGTTCGGGGGAGGAATAAGGTTTAAGTGATGGATGCGAAACTGATGATCAATGTATCCAAGAGTGACGGACGTGTGAATCTATCCCTTCTACTACTGTGCAAGTCGTTGGGTTGAGAGAGTCCGGCCAGGGAGATCAAATGGTCTCCCTCGACCAGTCTCCTTCGATCCAGCCTGCTACGCAGTTGGTGGGCAGATGTATTGGCTACCAAGATCCCGAAAAAACTAACCTAACTAACCCCGTGAACCCGGGCACCCCTGCTAAATCATAAAACGTAGCGAACCACTTGGGTAACCTGTGGCAGAGGGTTCGGTTGTCCAATAAATGGTTCCCGGGGTGGCGGTACCCACACCCACCTCCTAAATTATCGTATTATTAATATTATATTTAATAACGAAAGAATAAGGAAGTTGAGTCTTTTTTATTTTTTTTATCAATGTTCACAAGCAAACTTAAATACCAGTATTTTTTTTTTATAGTCGTTTTCATAATTAAATTAATTCTACGAGTTTGAATTTTATTAATCCCGCGAAAACTGCGGCAAGAGCTTAATACCGTGCGGCAGAGTTCGTGACGTAACCCGGTCCTTGCTTATGTGAAATATAAGGGAAAATATTTACAAAACCGGGACACGCTTAATATGGACGAAAAAAATAAATTTAAAAAGTTGTAGTAGTTACCTAGATATTTACTAGTACTAATCAATTCATTTTGTTTTGAAGAGTTTTAATTTTCAATGTACTATCGTTACTTAAATTTTAATTTTTAAGCTACCGGTTTCGACACATCCGTGTCATTCACTAGCAAACTTAAAACTAGTGAATGACACGGATGTGTCGAAACCGGTAGCATAAAAATTAAAATTTAAGTAACGATAGTACATTGAAAATTAAAACTCTTTAAAACAAAATGTCTAGAAATTGTTACATAGTTAATGCCCAAGAAATACAAAAAACTAATCAATTCAGTTTCCGAAATTTCAAAAAAGTGCATTTTAATGGTTATTTATTAAATTTAAAAACACGAAATGTCATTTTTCAACGAAACTTGCGACAGTTCCTAATATAACGTTCTGTGAAAAATGACATACTGGTATTTAAGTTTGCATGTCACCATACATGAACATATTTTTTATTAGTCAAAATATCTTTTACTCAACTTCCCTATTGCCTACGTGAATTGAACCTATAACATTTGTGACTGTATTCATTATTCTCGTGAATACGCTGTACAACCGAACAATACTGTATTTAACTGCAGAGGCGTTTAAATATATAATACGTTTACAATATAGGTTCAGCTATGTTACGTTATTGGGTAAATAGGAATAGGGGAGATACAAATACGAGGTCTCAAATACTACTTATCGCGACATTAAATACGAGTGAAAATTGATAACATTGTCTTTATATCGGTTTGGTATTGTTTGAAGTGCCAGCGTTATCTTCCTCGGAACTTCTCAAACTTTCCCAGAACTCAACCCTTTCTTCTCAGTTTTCTGTGTACTATTCGCAGTCTACAACGAACGCTGCTGCAATAACATCGTTAATTTTAAAAGTTGTCAAGCGTTAGTTCCGTAAACGTAAGCATTATACAAAGCTATTCTTCCAGCAAAAAGTTCAGTCTTTTTGTGTAATAAAAAAGCTCAAAAGTTAGGGTTCGCATTGTTTCTTTCATTTAAGCTAATAATATTACATGATACTATTAACTTCCATAAGAAATTTCTTACCGTCACCTCAGTTGGATAAAGCTCTGACATTTTTTTCAACAATGAACTTTGAATACGAAGCAATTTCTTTTGTTCATATTTATAATAAAAATAATTTTCATTGAAATCTGTTTTGTTTTTTTTAGATCATTATAATACGACTAACTCTAACACCAAGTCTCTAAAGTTTCCCTTTATATTTCAAGGTTTTAACAACACTTTGAACCTTTTGCAATTGTCGTTTGGTTTGTATCTGACAGCTTTACGAGGAGCATTGGATAGGGTTCTAACTTCAACTTACCATGTTTTAAGGTATAAAAGTTTCCAAAAAAAATTTATCATAATTTATTAAACAATTTCTGATTTTGAGGTTCAATCCTGTGTTAAATATTTTAATTTAACATATTTTAAAGGAAAATATTTAATAAGAATGTGGCCCCAGCTCGGAGTAGCATTGGGGACATGAGTTAGAATGCAGTGCATTATTATACCCAAGATGGTTGTAAATGGTTCTATCTGTAAGTTTAGGTATGTTCTAAAAAGGTGAGTACCTATATGTTGCATTTAATTATGTTAATTTAAAATATGTTAATCTAAAATAACACAAGATTTAACTTTAAAATCAGGAATCGATAAATAGATTATGAGAAATCTTCTTTGATATCTTGAACACATGCAAGGTAAAATGTAAAGTAAATTTTGAACTCTGTCCAACCAAAATGATATGTGAAAAATTCCTTAAATTAACTGTCTCTCTTACTCTACACGGAGAAAAATGTTATTCTAAAATACAATAATTTTATTCGTAAAAACGGTTAAAAACGGGACTGAAGTTAACGGTGTTTCAATGTTTATTGGCGGAAAAATGTAAGAACAAATATTGAAACCCTGTTAATTTGTTCTTAAGAACTTCAGTTCCGTTTTTAACCGTTTTTTCGAATAAAATGATCGTGTACTTGCCTGACATCGTATATCACCAACGAATTTGAATTTCATAATTATGATGAAGAACAGTTCTATGTTTTAAATTTAAGGCTAAATTGGCCAGATTTTTCGATTATAAAAAACGTCGACATCGTATTTCTGGAGTTCTTCTTTACTTTATCCAAATATTTTAATTTTAAAACAGAAAATCTCCCAGCAAACGCAGCAAAATCTCTCGAGCGGTAAGTTTTGGCGTAATACATTTTTCACGGAAATTTAGAATTTCTAGGTAAATTAAACTATTTTCAGCAATTTACGTGTTTACTCAGTCTTAAGACCAATTGCCATATCTAATGCCCAGACGCAAAGTGGGTTTGCTGAGTTTATCATCGGTAGATCAATGCTGCTAGCTCCAAGAAGCTAACATCATGGATCCCCCGTGCAACGGTGCACGTGAAACTCGACGGACAGAATAGGAAACCCCATTCACAGTTTATGTTGGCTTCACTATATCCCATATCGGCTCCTATATTGGACTAGCTACCAGCATCTGTTTTATTTAATTCATATAATCCGGGCCTCTTCAAGACCCGCATTAAAAATCCCTTCCTAGAACTCAAACCATAACCCTCCATAAGCCCTTAAGCCTCCTACACGGAGAAAAATTTTATTCGAAAAAACGATCATTTTATTAGTAAAAATGGTTAAAATCGGGACTGAAGTTCTTAGAAACAAATTAACAAGGTTTAAATGTTTATTCTTACATTTTCCCGCCAATAAACATTGAAACACTGTTAATTTGTTCGTAAGAACTTCAGTCCCGTTTTTAACCGTTTTTACAAATAAAATGATTGTTTTTTCGAATAAAAATTTTCTCCGTGTATCGCTGACCAACCGGATGGTGGCATAGTTCCCCCGCCTTTACACCGTATAGACATGAGCGCTATCGTGAGGTGTCACACAAATAAAAAAATAATTTAAAAAAATATTGGAAGATGTTTTAAAAATCCATTTTATTTATTTTTTTAATATTTTTTTTATTGACGGACACATAGTTTATTAACAATACAGTAATACCACGAAAAATACAAACAGAGATTACAGTGAAATTCAAGGAATCGCGTTTACGAAGAATGATGACGTCAGAAAACCAAGAGAGCTAATGTGAAACCGGTTAGTAAGTAAAATATAATTTATAATAAAAATAATACAGTAAATTTATGGTAGTACCTGAATTTCGATTACGCTACCTACAAATTCGATTTACAAAATTTCGGTTCAAAAGTGTATTCATGAGAAAAAGTTTTATTGTCTCGGAGTTAGCCAATAAGTTATTGAACTCTCTACCCCCCCCCCCGCCCCCACCATTTAACAGAAGTAAAAAAACATATGAGAATGTCAACACTTCGAAACGAGCACAGAGCAGACGATTCACTTTAGTAAATTAGTTTCATTAGGATCGATCGATGCGTTGTTCTTTTCAGTGTTTAAGAGATTTATTTCAAAATAATGCTGTTAAATATTGATGGCGTATAACGTTTATCAAAAGGATTATTAAATTCTGTAGCCTAATAGAAAATAAAAACATAAGATTCCAAAATAGAAAAAAACGCGTCAATGTTAACATTTTCTCTTTTAAGATTATGAAGATACCACGAACAATAACGTTGAAATTGTCGTATCCTTAATTCTTTCATTAGTTCAAATTTACGAGAAAAAGTTATTTTAGGAACGAATATTCAAGGTTGGGCTTTTCAGTCGTTTTTTTATTTTTTAATTTTTTTTTTATGTTAACGAATAAATTTTCTACAGCGAGTCAAGTTTCCCATTTTTGAAATACCGCCAATATTTTGGGGCAGGGCTATCGTGTGACGTCATGAGCGTTGGCCGGATTTTGACACATTTCTGACAGAAGTACTCTGTTGTTTGTCGACCTGCGAATTTGGTGTCGTAGCCAATCATGGGCCATTTTGGTTTTGTCAATTTTTTATCGTTTTAAAAATCAATAAATTTGAATGAAAACATTTTTAGTAAGATGATTAAAATCTGAAAAATTATATTTAAATATTCTATGCATTTTCAACAGAATCCCTCGTTAGTGAAAATACCCCATTGTTTTAAACTATTCCGAGGTGTGTCTGTGGCGGGCGGCAAGTATTTGATTTCTATACAAATCAACAGTTTAATTCCAAGAATAACACTTGACCTTCGAAGCAAAAGGAAGGTTGCTGTTATTATTTTTTTTTAAACCATCCCATCCCCTTTTTCCACTTCTCAAAGCAGACGTTTGATTCTTCTTAATGAAATTTTGCTCAGTTATTGATCAAAATAAAAGGAAACTCCACCGGAAACAGGAAAGCCTGGACAACGCCGGGGTCTTCAGCTAATACTGGCTAAATAGCTTTGAAGCTTTGCTCTACGCCAGACAAAAACTCATTAATACAATACCAGAAATGTGTTTTTCTCTAAACAAATAATAAAACAAACAGTTTGACATTCCCCTTGGACAAATTCACCAAAGATTGCGCTGTTATCTGACCTAAATATGGAATGCTGCTTGAAAATGGCTTGAAAATGGCTGTTCCAAAACATTACTTGATCCTTTAGTAAAAGCACAAAAATCACTTCTAAGGGTCATACTTAAGAAACCATTTAGGTATCCCAGTGATCTATTATTTAAAGAGATACGAGTTCTTGATGTACGGCAACTGTATATAAGAAAAATTATTTTACATACACAAAAACATCGACAGCACTATTCATCCATTGATCATCTCCACAACACCCGTCATGCAAGAAGGAATCCAGTAGTTCCACCCACTACAAACACATCACATGCCCAAAGACAATACTCCTACTTAGGGCCTAAAGTGTTCAACCTCATTCCCGATACATGGAAATTGAAAAGTGCTAGCACTTTGCGTAAATGGATTAGCAATTGGCTTCTGGACATGGGGAGAGTCGAGAGCGAACATATGCTAACATAAAGTCACATACCTAATATGTACTAAATAAGTGTATCTATGTTAATGCAAAAAAAAAAAAAAATTCTTTTAGTAATTGTTTAAAAAGTTAGTAAAAAAAATTATAGCATTGATAATATTATGTTAATTCTTATTATATTATCTTCCAAAGGGTTATTTACACTTAATAGAGATAAGGATCGAAAAGTTACTTTTTATATCAATTTATATATATAATAATTTATAGAATATGTACTAAAACACAATTTGGCTGTTCTGAAACGGGAATCCTTCCCAGTTGGACAGACAAAGGATCATCATGTATTGTATGTTTGTATTATATAAATAAATAAAAAATAAATAAATTCATACACAATTCAAATAATACTATTTTACTGTTCTCTGCTGATTCTCAAAATCTGTCGTAAGGTGTTAAATTCTCAAATTTCTCTAATCATATACTAGAGACTAAAATTAAATGCGCCGTTAAGTTTTTCATCGAGTAAAATTTATAATCGTTGAGAATCTGAACCAACTGCATAATCATTTAAGGAATTTCACTTTGCGTTACAAAATGGTATTCAATAGACGCTGTGAGTTCAGAACCAGTTACTTAACCAAAAGAGCGCTTTTGCCACAATATGGCACTATTTCCACAAGCACCGATTGCTTTTTTTCCATAATATGGCAATTTTTTATTTTTTTTATTAAAGCAACTATATAATATATTGTACATTCAAAATATAAAAAAATAAATATTCTCTAAATTCAACGTTTAAAATGTTTTAAAGTTAACGATTTAATAATATTTTTTTTATAAATCCTACGACTATATGATAATAAACAAAAGATAGTTGAATTTATTGGCTACATAGAACTATAATCAGTTTGTATGTCTCCATATTCTAATTCAGAGGTAAGATTTTTTTAATGTGGGCGGAAAAATTTCCTTTAGCAATCCGAGAAAAAGTTTTAAATTGCCCTGTCGCTCCAGTGGTTAATGATATTTTCTTTTTTTGGGTCCACTGTAATCTTTGATATGAACTACAAAGTACCTATAGGGTTCAAAAGCTTGCGGCCCAAATAAAAGTACCTACCTACTCATGGAGCTTTTTGCGAAAAAAAAAATTGTTCTTATCTACCAACTAAATTATCAAAATAGCTAAAAGTGTCCTACAAAAACATTCACCCAACCTACAATATTGCATATATCGCTAACTATTCTGCCTACCGAGATACTGCAGCACTGCGATCCAGAAGGTACGAGTGCACTCATTCTGTGAACTTTCACCACAGCACGGGAAACTTAATTATTATAACGCAGACAACGTCAATCGTCTGTCATGATTGGCTTGGCTGCCTGGATTGGGTCCCCTCTGATGGCCTTTAGGCGATGAGAGATGGTAAAATATTCTTCATAAACGACTTCATGCATAATTTCAAATTTCATTACATTTTCGCTTCTATTCCTTTTTTTTAATGAAATAATATTTTTCCCATGAATAATGTAAAGTTTTGCATTGAAAACAATTTTTATATATTTTTTTAATAACTTGACAGAAATAACTCAACAATAATTGAAAATCAATTGCAAAGTAATCAAAAGCATTGAAGCAATGATATTTATACCTAGGAACAAAACCTGAGCAAATCCGGTTGTTTATAGTAAGACGTAAAACAAAACATGTATATTTGTGTGCGAGTATTTTTTTCAATTTTTATGCGTCGATTTGTGATGAACAAATCATTATTGAGAATTAAAAGTCATTATTACCAACTAGAGACGTTTGGAAAGCTATAAAACTTGGACACATTCAAGTGTTCATCTCATAATTAAAAAAGATTATTATCTACTCCTTGCAAGCGGTTCAAACTATCACGAGAGATCGCAATCTAATAATAATAATGGGAAATAATCACTACTTCAAACTCTGCAGAAATTTTCTCCACACAATTTATCGTTCGTAAAAAATTTGAACAATGCAAATTCAAGATCCCACACAATAATAATACTGGACGAAAGTTTGTGTCAAATTGTTTACAAATACACCGAGAGAATGCCGGTTCGTGAAATAATGAAGTATTTTTTTACAAAGAAACTTTCTTTCGCAGTCAAAGAAAATTTTATAATAGTTCTTGTATAGTAATCGTTCACGTCGACGGGCCATCAGAGTGGTAAAAATTAAATGATTTTTCTATCCTGGCTGGGAGAGATTTAAATTATGGTATTACCAGAGAATACCGGACCTTTTTAAATCCAATTCTAGACGAATTGACTTTTTTTTACAAAAATACATAAATTGATTTTGAAAGATTGTTATTTTATCTGGTACACGCAGTTTTTAACATAAGTTTAATTAATTTAAAAAAAATGATACGGGGAATAGTCGATTTTCTCATTGGAACCTCCCTAAACAGTAGCAAGCATTTTTAAACTTTTATTCTCAGCCACTGGTCAATCGCTCTTAATATAAAGACTATACCGGCTTTTACAAATGTGTCATATACATAATTATTTTGTGTTACAGTAATTATGTAGCAATTACGGCAATTAAATTATATGGAAAGTGATTAATTATCTTTTTGATACTAATTTTTAGTTTGAAAATGGAGATTGAACAAGAACTAAAAAAGTCGGTTGGACAATTAAGAACTTAGTCGACGATTTATTGGGGAATTGGGACTTGAGACCGCGGTCAAACTGTTTCATGTCTTGGAAACTGTTACAACCGCTTCCTATCTTTCGATTTGTGGTAATTGATTAAATGAATGACACTTGTTGTTTGTTTTGTCGTGGGGTGTTCTTGTCTGTGTACGAAATAAACTGTGAAAAGGCAAAAAGTGATTGTCTTTCACTTTTAACTTTGATAAAATCTCTTAGTGGCAAATTAACAAACATTTTGGAGACGAAAAACATATGTCATGAAGACGATTGAACCATTTTTTTTCCATCATTTGGTAAGAAACGGGATGTTATTAAGTGATTCAAATAATTAAGTTAGATATTGTAAAGAGTCGCTTTGTCAATAGAACTCTTTTGAGAAACACGGTCAAATGTAAAACAACTGCGCAAAATAAATTGATTTAAATGTTATAGTAAATATATATATACATACATATATATATATATATATATATATATTTTTTTTATACAATCATAACTGAAAAGGGGTTCGTAAGTTGGAGATTTTAATTTTTAAATCAGTTTTAAAGACTTTATAAAAATACTCGATTTAAATACACCTAAAATATTTCTAAGCGATTTCATTTCAAAACTAAAATCACAAAATTTTGTAATATTTAGTAGTGCATCACCTTAATTTGTTAGTTTCGAGTGTTTCAACTTATTCCAAAAAATCTAGTAGATAGTTGTTGAAACTCTATGGATTCCAAACAGATTCGTGTTATGGTTAGTTAATGAATAGGATAAAACAAAAATCTATTTTACATATTTAAAAATAAATAAACATCTATGAAAGTGGGTGTTTTGCAAGCGCTTAAGAGCGATTGACCAGAGGCTGAGAATAAAAGTTTAAAGATGCTTGCAACTGTACATGGAGGTTCCAATGAGAAAGATCGATTATTCCCCGTATCAATTTTTTTAAATTAATAATTTAGTGTCGATTTATTTCATTAAAAATTTGCTTTAATATATACATACCTACATTCAAGTAAGCAATACAAATTCACAAAACGCACGATGATAAATTATAAAATATCGTGTACTTCTTGTAAGTATTTTTTGAGCATAAGTATTTATAATTTTTCAATATTGACTTAACAAAAAAAGTGTGTAAAATAATTTTGAAATATTTTAGTTTGTAAGACCTTAAATAAATAGTAAAACCGACGTATTTTTGTCACAAAATAATTTATTTGATAATGATTTTAATTTAACTAAAATTAAAATTCCTTAAACTGTCTTTACTGAATATTGATTTATTTTTTTGTTTGATTATATGATTTGGAAATTTGTGTTGTTTATTAGAATTTATCGTTTGAAAATTGAATAAATCTACCAACGACCAACGGTACAATCTTAGTATATTAAAAATAAGCTTAGTTTTTCAAAATTTTAAAACTGCGTGATCCAGTTAAAATAACAATCTTTCAAAATCAATTTATGTTTTTATTGTAAAAAGGCGTCAATACGTATAGAATTTGATTTAAAAGGGACTAATTTCCGGTATTCTCTGGTAATACAGTATTAATAGGTACTGACGTATGTAATAGGTATGTGGGATTTCAGTCGGATAAAAATTAATTTATCCTACGTGTAGGTTATCAAAATTATGGTACTTCACCGAACTGAGAGGTATAAAAATCAGTAAAATTTTGCAGAATTAAGTATTGATTGCAGAAGCAGATACTGATATGTAGGTACGTCCAGATTTTAATGAATACCCACCCGACCATTATAAATCGATGACAAGAAGTTACAGTAAAATTCTCAGCCTTCGATAGAGCCTCCGAGCAAATGCAAATTGAACCGCGAAAAAGTCTGAAGCGTCATTGGTGATTTCAGGTCACCGGCTGAATATATAAAGCACCTGAAGTCTGCACCCCGCCCCCCCACCACCCACCCCCCGCACACTCGGAAGGCCATGAAAATGATTTGCATCCATGAATTTAAAACGTCGTTAAAATATTCCGCAGCACGAAAAACTTTCTACGGTGCAGTTTCGTAACTAAATCAGACGGTGCAGTGAAAATGCATTCACGTGTAAACTTGGGGGTGAGAAATTATATTTTGTAGTTACAAACAACTTTTGATCTGGGAGAAATTAATATATTCCTTTTTTTATATTTTTTTCATACAAGTGACCAAAATCACAATTAAATACTGCGCAATATTATGATAAAACCTTTAAATGGACATATATGGCTTCTTATCCGATGTCATTAGGTGAATATTAATGTAAAATATTTTTATTGTAAAACTCTCTGAATTCCCGGCGTTGCTCGGGCTTTGCGCAAATATTTTCAAAATCAGACTTAGACAGTGATGTTCCCCTTATTTTGAAGGTCAAGTATACAAAGTAAAACAGTAGTTTTGCGGTGTTCACTCGCCCGCCGGTCGCCACAGATAAACTTTTTTATAAATCTTCAGCGGTAGGGCGTTTGACTCCTATTACGAAGGCCGCAGGTTCGAACCCGGAGTGCGCAAATAAATTTTATTTAGTTGATTAGTGTTATTTTACAATTAATTATTTTAAATAATATAAAGTATATTTGCGGCACGTTCCAGAGTGGAAGATACTCTTAGTATCGCCCTGGTGTAAGACCACCATTCAGGATTGAATCGTTGCTTGAAATGGCTTTGTTTAGTGACTAGATCTCAATAGCCAGGTACTTCCCCACATTCCTCTTCCTCGTCTCCTTCCCTTCCCCATATACCTTCAGCATCATAACATACCCCAATTGGGGATGCCATAGTCTCACTGGCTCCAGACGGGAGCAGTTGGCAAAAATAAATAGCTGAAGTGAACCCGGCGTTGCTCGAGGTTATGAATAACGGTAACTGAATTGATTAAAACTAGTTAATATCTAACTACTACAACTTTTTTAATGTATTTTTTTCGTCCATATTATGCGTATCCCGGTTTTGTAAATATTTTCCCTTATTTTTCAAACAAACATAGGACCAGTTGACGTCACACACTCTCCCGCGTCTTACCGGGCGTATTCGCGGGTTTTAATAAAATTCAAACTTGTAGAATTAATTCAATTATTAATAATAACTTTTAAAAAATACTGGTATTTAACTTTGCATGTCATCTACATGAACATATTTTTTATAAGTCAAAATATTTTTCACTCAACTTCCTTATTTAACTTAACAGTTAACAAAGCCAATGTACATGTTCAAAATAAAATAAAAAAACGATATATTATTTATCGGAAACACTATCTAAGTAGATTGTAATTAAATTCATTCTACTGCTTTAATTATAACAAATTAAATTCAATCTAATAAACATAAGCCAAAAAATATGTGGAAAAAGTCAACGGTACTTTTGTAATGAATTTGAAAAGGACATCTGTAATGTTGAAATTTTTGTGAATTTTTGTAATTCTTTAACAAGTAATCATTTTTATTGGCCTTTAGGAGTACTAGAAATCATTAGGTCTAATGTAGACGCAACATCAGATGAGAGTAGAGATGTCAGGAGTTCCACTAAAGAACACCAAGGAGTTTGTCTACCTCTGGAGCAAAATAACATGGGACGGTCGGTCTAAGAGCGAGGTCGGCAGCCGTATACACCAGGCTAGGCTTGCATTCCATAAAAGGTCGAAAATAATAGAATCGAATAATATAGACCTTAAACTGAGAATACTCCTCATCAAGACCTATGTATGGAGTATCATGATGTACGGCTGCCAAACATGGTGAATATTCGAAGGAGATAAACGGAGACCAGAGGCTTTTGAGATGTGGTCCTATAGAAGACTATTAGGAATTTCCTGGAGAGACCGCATTACAAATGAGGAGGTTTTCCAAAGAATCTAAGGAGGAAGGCACCTGCCCAGGACCTTGTCCGAAAGGCGTGCTAGATGGATCGGCCATATAATATGACAAGAAGGCCTTTTGCATGTTATAATGGAGGGTATGACCGACGGGACAAACTCTAGGGGAAGCCCACGCCGAGAGTACCACGAGAAGAGAAAAATAGAGGAAATTGCTGCAAACCAATCACAGGATTGAAACCAAAGAGAGAAATGTAGATTTATTGGCGACATCAGTTTTCAAATCGGAATAGATCACAGTTCTTGGGATTATCATTGCAGTATTTAGTATCATACAAAAGGCAAAATCAATTGTTTAATATTTATTATAGAAGATTTACACAGGCTGTAGACGCTTACTTTCATCTGTTATTGTTAGATTATAATCTCGATTTTATGATAATAATACCGATATTTTTATTCCCGGAAACGAGATTCAGTAAATATTAAAACATGGGTGATTTTATTATTATTAACCGCTGTCCCGGCTGTAGAAAAAATAATTCAATTTCGAAAGTAAATATTCCATAATTATTGAAAATTTATAATTCTTTTCAACCAACTTTGTAATTTGATTTGCTGTTGGTTTTCGGTTTCGGTTCACAATTTAAGGATAAGTGTTCAAATAAATGCCTTTCGTCCGTTGTTTCCGGCGCAAATTAAAGGACAAACCAAATTCAACGTAATGAAAGAGTTTTAAATATAAAAAAGATTTTTCATAAATAGTTTATTAGGTTGTTCAATGATATCACTTTGTGGCACAATTTTTTATATAAATAACAATAAAACACTTCGTTTTAACCACACTTTTTAATATATCGACATTTTTGTTAACCAATAGTCCGTTTTTTCAGAAGACAAAATGTACTTAAATTAAAATGACCTACAAATACAGATGAACAGTATAAGCGTGCGATACAATTTTTTCAATAATGTATATTATTTCATAATCCATTAATTAAATATAATATGTAGTATATTTGCGGCACGTTCCAGAGTGGAAGATACTCTCAACATCTCCCTGTTGTAAGACCACCATTTAAAATTAAACGTTGCTTGAAATGGCTTTTGCCGTGTTTGGTGACCAAATCTGAACAGCCAGGTACTTACCCATCTTCCCCTTTCCCACGAACTTTTCATCTCTCATGCTTTTCCCAATCGTATTTTTCTCATTTATATTATTTTACTTATATTTTACTGAACTAAGTATTGTATGTATATTCTATATTCAAATATAATTTTTTTGTAATTCCTATGTAAAAACCGTCAATCGGCTTTAGTTAATGATAAATAAATAAATTTAAATCTCCTTTTCCTCCCCACTGTCGAAACACACCTCAAAAATTGGTTATGATGTTTTCTCATTGCCTCATTAGGTTGCAGGCGGTTGGGACCAGTTAAGATTCTTATGATTCTTATCTTGTCTTACTAATATTATAAACGCGAAAGTTTGTATGGATGTATGTATGTTTGTTAATCTTTAACGCAAAATTTACTGAATGGATTTTAATAAAAATTTACAATAATACAGCTTATACATCATACAAATATAGGCTATAATTCATAAAGCTAGCTATTTATTTTCAATATTTTGAAAATAATAATTATTGTTTAATAGAAAATGTCAAAATTTGAGAATGACATTTTGCAAAACATTGTTAAATCAAAATTCTATTTTAGAAAATATTTAAATTAGTGCATTTATTTGAAGTACTTGCCTAATACTTTGAATCGAGTCAAGAATTATACATATTTTAAATAAATAAGTTAAGAATTTTGGTATAAACGTAGATGGGACCTAGGAAAAGAAATAGATTACTCGGAGTACTAATCCTATGCAGACGAAGTCGCGGGCAGAAGCTAGTTAATCATAATCTAGGTATAGCTGGTATAAAGGATTGTTATAAAAATACGTCTTGTGATATTTTTTACTTTCTTTTGATAAAACTATTGAAATGTGATGTATTGCACCCGCTGCGTTAACTAAATGGCCACATGTGCAGATTAATTTAAAAGCTCACTCCGCATTGTGGAATTAATATAAAAAATATTGCAATAACTTCCTTGGAACTTCCACAAGTACAAGTACAAGTACACGGCACAGTGTGTAGAAATGGGGGAAGAGTGGGATATGGGGAGCGGTAGGGGGAGCTGAACAACACGACTCTACAAATTTCCACAAATTAACGTGGCATCTGCTTCAAGTACCAAGAAAGTGCACTTTTTCGAATTTCTCTGCGAGCCGAGTTTTTAATGAACAGTTAGCGGTGTAAGCAAAGGCAAGATTTTCAAATAACGTTGGCACAGAAGTATTATTTTGAATTTATTAGATACTTACGAATTTCTATCGTGTAATTTAAAAAAAAAAACTTTTCTCATGCATTTATGGTGATGTGTGTAATTGTGATCACATTATTTGTATTTTTTGGTGAGTACTGTTTTCAATCGTTTATCTAAAATGTTCCTAGAATGTCTACGGAAGATCTTATTCTAATAAATATTACTACCAGCTTTATTTGTAATAGGAAATGATAAATTTTCAAGTGAAACTTCTACATACATATCTGCAGATGTGTATGTATAAACAGTGAAATAAATAGGTAAGTGTATACCACAAAATAGGCATTACTATCTTATTTCAATGTGCCTGAGCAGTCCTCCAGTCACATAAGAAATAAATTTTATCTGATTTGCTATCACAGTTTTTGAATGTACGTATCAACGGTAGGTATCATGCTTTAAATTTTATTTTTATTGATTTTATATAAACTAAAATTAAAATTCTGAAAAGTGGCTTTACTAGATAATGTATTGATTTATTTTACTGTTTGATTATATGATTTGCAATGTGTGTTGTATAATTTAGATGTACTTTGTTAATAAAATAAAAAAAAAATTACATGTAAAAGCCCAGCAGGGCGTGAAATACAAATAAATAATACAATATTTCTTTTAAAAATTTTACAAATCTGCCGAGACCAACGGTATAACCTTACTATATCAAAAATAAACTTGGTTTTTCAAAATTTAAAACATGAATTTACAGATAAAATACCAATGTACGTGACAACGGAAGGTATTATATTTTTAATGATTTTATTTGAACTAAAATAAAAATTCTGCAAGTGGCTTTACTATATAATGTATTATTTATTTTACTCTTTGATTATATGATTTAAAATCTGTGTTTCCCAGATAAAATAACAATCTTTCGAAATCAATTAATATCTTTTTATAAAAAATAGTCAATGCGTCTAGAATTTGATTTACAAAATTTCCGGTATTCTCTGGTTTTACCCTCTTACAGCTAAATTGATTTCAAGAAATATCACGTTTACCAGCGTTTGATCAAATGTTTAATTGTCATTCTCGTTTGCTTGCCAGCTGAGCTTGCATATCTTAGTTCTTAAACAATTGTTTAAAAAAATGTTTACTTAGTTTAATATCTCATAAAAACATAATACTTTTTTTAAAACTATAACGATTTATATAAGTTTTCCAGCGTTGCTTATGACATACATACAACCCACAAGGTAAACTCTGCAAAATTGTTTTCCCGTATAAAATTTCATGGGGGAGAAACGTATTGCAAAGGCTTATTTGTGAAAGTTATCAAAAACTTACATCATTCAAACAGTCAAACGACTTCGTAATGCAGTTTTAACTTTTTGACGATGATTTTATTTTTAAAATGCATACAATAAAAACACTTACCAAAGCTTCAAAGGAAAATGTACCTTGACAAATTGTGAGAAAAAATGCCTTTCACACAGTCTAATTATATTTAACATGACATGTATCTATTTAGTTCCTCTTTTTAACATAAATGATTCATTACAGTAAAAAATAAAGATACCATTACTTCATTAAAAAAAATCTATTTTTTGTTGTATGTGTTTCACGAGCCTTCGAGTAACCAGCTTTTGACTTAAGCTTTCCTTATTTTTTCCAAAATTTTCGTACAATTTTCGGCCCAACAAATTTTGGGTGATTTGTCACGAAAACCGACGCTACACAAACCCTTAGTAGATTATTAAAAGGAGCGCGGTGTGGCTAGCTCATCTCTTTTGTTCCACTCCACTCCACTCGAGCGCTTTTTGCCACAATATGGCACTATTTCAACAACCACAGATTGCTTTGTTGCCAAAATTCGGCAATTTTTTTCATTTATTAAAGCGACTATAAAATATATTATGCATTCAAAATATAACAAAATAAATATTCTCTGGATTCTTTAAAACGTTTTTAAGTTAACGATTTAATAATATTTTCTTTATAAATCGTACGAATATGTGATAATAGACAAAAGATAGGTGAATTCATTGGCTTTATAGAACTATATACAAAGACGATTTTTCATATTAAGGAATCCGAGAAAAAAGTTCTAAATTGCTCTGTCGCCCCAGTGGCTAAGCACAAATTTGCTTTAATTTAATATGCAATTACGACCAAAAACATACTATTATGCATTATGCTTATACGTTTTTTGCAAATAGCAAGGTTAATACTTTTTTAAAACCTACCTAATTAAGATAAAATTAAACTAATCATCGCGATGCCCCCTCTTCTAAAAACATGCATTCATTTATCATACTGCAACAAAAATGTTAGGATTATTATACTTTTCGTGCTAGTATTTCTTACGAACAAATGATAAAATTTCAAATAAATATTTTAATCGAGGTATCTAACATTTAAAAAAATTTATTTTGTATTTATTTAATATTTATAGGTTTCTTTTAACAATAAATACCCAATATTTACATGTTATACAGTGATAAAATAGTAGATAAGAATAATTTTTCCTCACCATAAAGAGACGAGGCTCTTGCGTTTGGTGAGGGAATTTTAGTTCAATTATATAATATTATGTATGAAAGTAAATAATACAATATGGCAAAAACAAGGGATAATTAAGAAAATGAAAAATGCAAGATTTATCAATAACGAATTTCAATGATTTGAAATAAATAATAATAATAGTAAGATATGGATTCTTTTAGTAGTTTTAGGTATTTTTTTAAATTTTTGCTGAAGTTCCTGAATATTTTCCATAACTTTTAGATATAATGGTAGTTTGTTATAATATGTGTTACCTAGATAGAGATAAGTATTTTGTATGTGCTTTGTACTAAATTTAGGGATTTTGATAGTATTCTGATATCTTGCCGATGAATGGAATTATAAGTTATTTAACTGTATTTCTTTGTAAATTTGTAGTATTAAATATGTTTTTATATATTTTGCCTATTTGGTACATTGAATATTGAAAAGAGAATTTCTGTAACATTTATTTATTTATTTATTTATTAAAGAATTTTATACATAGTGTACATATTGTGTTATTTCGCCCGCCATGCTAGGGATGTCCCTGTGTTATGGCGGGTGAAGTATGCAGATTATATGGGTAATGAAGTACATTTACTGATAATATAATAATTATGATAATGAGGTTTACAGTTAATGCAGCAATGAATTTATGATAATGAAATTTACATATAATATAGTAATTGATGATAATGATGTTTACATGGTTACATGGTACCAAAGATAATTGCGTTGCTGTAAATAATAGATTGCAATAGTCCTAATGGCTTTGAGTAGTCGGACAGGACTCTTTTGAGTTATATTCATATAACAAAAATATTGCCCGAACACCCCCACCGGTAACCGCGTTGCAAAATTTACATTTTTTACATCGCCTATTGCAATGTAGGTAATTCTGGAAGGTTTTCGTAAAACCACCATATTTGTCTTGTGTTATCTTCACCATTCCCTGGTTGAACGTATAATTTCTGCCAGTTGCAAGAGAAACTCAATGTTCAACTGTGGCTTATAGGATTAACGTAGTTAAAACGAACAACAATGTGCGGTTCTGCATTTTAAGGTTTTAAACGGAATATTTGCTAGCCGCAGACTAACGAATGCAAAGGCTTATGCACAGAGAAATAGAATGTATGTAAATCCACATTTCCATCTAACAAATATGGTGATGTCAAGTAGTTGCAACACCGTGCAACAATAATCAATCTCCATTGTTTCCCGTTTCCTTTGCCGAAGTCAAAATAGTTGATTTCGGATTAACTGATTATTTTATTTTTATTTTAATATACTTATTAAGTTGTTTTTTGCACAATATTGCATTTTACATAAATATTACAAAACTGAGCAATCAGTATGATAGTAAAAAATCTCTCTCTTTTCATATTGATTTCTTTGGAATATAAAAAATACGTGTTTGAAAATATTCGAGAAAGACAATTAATTGTCCATAGGAAACGATTTATAATATTATAATAATTAACTGAGATACGCCTACCATGCGCTATTGAAATTGTTTTGAAATAATTCTTGACTGAAAGGAAATGTCAAATTCCAAACGTCTATCCATGTATACAGATAGTCTTCGGAAACTTCAGCGGTAAATGCCAAGTCTAGTAGAAAATATGCGATAATTACCTAAACTAACCCAACGATCAGGTGAACACTATACAAATAATTGGCCGTTTTCCAGGAGGGGTAGATAGAGAAGATATACCACCACATAACTCAGGCTTGAAACATGCTCATGAGGTAAAAAAAAATATAGATATCAGTGCACGCGTCCTACATGAGGCGATGTACCAAACTCTAGAAGCCAATGTCCACTAATACGCTGATTTATACGATTCACTGAGTTGATGACCGATGTAGCAGTTGAGTTTAACAGAGTGCGATGAAACAGATTCTATTTTAGCTAACACAATCTTGTAGTTCAACGGAGGCCAGCCTCAGCAGCTGAAGTAGTGGTACGGTTTAATTTTACTGTATAATATGTAATTTTTGTTCACTTAGTTCAGTTGATTTACATTATTATTCTATCAATAAACATAATCTACGTAATCCACCTGTTGTCAAAGGGCTGACGGCAGCCAGTCGGCTACATATCTGATGTAAGCATGATTCTTCAACAAAGTACGGAACCACGACCATAGTCTGATTACTGCATACATACTCTTCTGTTATCCTGACTCTTGACAAGAACCGCCACAGGAATTTGAATCTCTCATTCGTACCTTGTCTTTCTCGGGCTTTTTCTACCACCTTCCTTCCGTTTAATTATTCTCCTGGCGCTTTTTCTTCTTTTCTTAGAAGAGTTTCTATCATAAACGCGTTCACTATCAGCCTTGCATTCCTGGTTCTGCACGGAGAAATTTTTTATTATAAAATTAGATCATTTTATTCGTCAAAACGGTTAAAAACGGGACTGAAGTTCCTACGAACAAATTAACAGGGTTTCAATGTTCCCGCCAATAAACATTGAAACCCTGTTAATTTGTTCGTAGGAACTCCAGTCCCGTTTTTTTTACATTGTTCCCGCCAATAAACATTGAAACCCTGTTAATTTGTTTGTAGGAACTTCAGTCCCGTTTTTAACCGTTTTTACAATTAAAATGATGGTTTTATCGAATAACATTTTTCTCCGTGTGCTACACAAAAAATCTCACGTCCTTTCAATAATTATCATTTAAATAAATGAATTTATTGTCATAACGTCATGACTATTGGCTTTCACTCATGATGCAAGTAACCGCTTTGAATCTTTTAATATTTTTCTGAATATGAATGTTGACGAATTAATTGAACATCGACGGTATTTTTTACCGCGCGCGTGTTAAAGTGTTGTGACAAACAAAAAATGCAATGTCTGGTATGGCCGCACATACACAAGCGTCACAATAACAACGTGAAATGAACAGCAAACTAAAGTTCTGCTCACAACAGACGCGAACACCTAAATTAAAGAACCTTTTAATTAAATTATTATTTAATATTTTTACTTGCCTATATAAATATGGTGATTTTAGATCAATTTTATTGTTTTTCTCATAATATCTCATAACCTAAAATCTGACTTAAAAAATACTTGCGAATGTAAAAGACTGTCAGATTAACGTTACCTTTTGAATCTTGAATTTGTCACCAAGTACGTACTGGGTCAACGTACATTCACTAGGCTATACATTACGATATCTGGGCTACTTAGCAAACCATATAATTTCTATATATGCTTCAGAATCACACTGGCCACAAGCTGCGGTGCGTGTGGCCAGTTTGTTTCCAAAGCATATATTTCTATAGAAAATGTATGGTTGCTAAGTAGCCCAAATATCGTAATGCATAGGGTAGCGTTGGTACGTCGACCCAGTATGTACTTACCTTTATAATTTGAATTTTCTAACTTCTTATACGTTTTTAGATTTTCAAGGCCAAAAGCATTTTCGTTGTTTGTTTTGGGGGTGTTATGCCGTGTTGTGCTACCTCCTTCTTTAGCCGACGTTACGGACAGCGTTGCAGTGTCCATCATCAGGGCAGATCCGGCAGATCCGACGATCCTAACTTCTTGTTTTAAAGCTCGATTGCAAATTTTTTTTCAGTATAGACAAAACTATTATAGATTTGTACAAAAACAAATCTATAGCCAGCGGGATACTATTCTACATATCTCAACGGGAATAATTTAGTCTTGAGTCTATTAAGAAAAAATTACTGAAAAATTATTTTTGTAAATATCACTTCTGGTTATCCAAATAATAAAAAAAAATACGAGTTTTAACTCAAACGAAGCTCTTACACACCGCAACATAAAAGTAATAAACTAAATATTTTTTTATGCATTACGGTATTAATCTAAAATCATTATTAGAGCATCTGAAAATAAAAAAAAATAAAAAAATGCTGTAGCTGTAGCGTATAAAGTCAAATACAAAAAGAAACATGTAATACAAAAACGATTATTTTATATTTTTTGAGTGTGAGACAACCCAAATCCCTGCGATGTTGACTAAAATGTCTAAAAACAATTAAGTGAAAATCAATTTGATAAAGAAATTTGTAACTTCAGACGCTGATATTTCAAAACAATACTTTTTGACTAAATTCATTCATTCATTTCATTGCCGGCAACCCGGGCGTTTATTTAATTAAAAAAATATTTTATAAGCAAGTAAAATACCCGCCTCACTATACGATGTCTGTTCTGAGACGGGTGATGATTCAGACATTAAAAAAAGATAAAAATGGTATGCACTAAAATTGACACAAAATAAACATGAAAATAAAAGTTGAATACATCAAGAGTGAAAAATAAAAGGAATAATGTGTACAGATTAGCTCCTTAATAGATATGTAAATATATGTAAACAATAAACAGTGTTAAAAGGAAAGAGTAAATCTCTATAATTGGAAATAAAACACATGTATAAATAAAGGATGAGAAATAATCAATTGGGAAGAGATTAGCATTAACTTGGTGATGCATTCCCTATTTTTGTGTAATAGCCAGAAGGTGCATTGTTTATATAACCATTTTAGATTTTTTTTGAGTGATGGAGTAAGTGGTTTCTTTTAGAAAGGTGTTGAAAATGAAAGGTGCGAGGTAGGATTCGTGCTTTTTGGCAAAAGTTAATTTAATTGTAGGCACTTAGAATTGATTATGTGATTTTGCTCTTGTGTTAAATGTACTATAGAACTCATTATATGGACAAATGAAAGAGACAAAATGGTTTGAGAAAATGTGTGATGTTAAAGTGTTGATGACAAGATGTTGATGTAAGATATTGAGAACGCCTAAAAAGGACATGTCACCAGGAAATCAAATTCTAGAGTCGTAGATGATATGAAGCGATCTCAGAATTTGAATGTAGCGGCACTCGTATGTGCCATTTCAAGAGCTTAATTAAATATATATATTTTTTTTTTTAATTCCGCGAATATTATCAGCATCTCTTGGAAGTAGTATACCATTACGTGTGCACTGATGGATGAACTCGATCGCTCAATTGTACCCGGCTCTGCCAGTGGCTGTAGCGGTGTTCCCACTCCCGTGTCTCGTTAATTTTCATTTCGCAAGATAACACCCGCGAAACTCAAATCATTTGTCTAGATTACGAGCCACCAGCGTTCATTGATTTATGTACCTGTATTATTTATGCAGCTGTAGGTACTATTTCTGTTAGTTTATCACCAGGCAGAATGGATATTGCCAGCCGAGTTATATTTATAAATTTAACAAGGGAAGTATGGATTCTGTCTACGTTATTTTGTAACCGAAAAATAATACTAACCAGACTTGCAAATAATATAGCCAAATTTTTTTATTTTGTAGGCTACTCAATGTACTTAATACTAGTGTTGAAAAAGTATTAACCTGAAATAGTTGTTCGACGGTATCCGTGGACGAGGTGCTGGTTCAAACCCTGGCGTGTGCAAGTAAATTTTAATTAATTCAATTGAATTTATGGAAAAATTATTATGTATAGAAATATGTAAGTAGTTTTAATGTCTTCTTCGTTTTTTGTTTTTGGGGTGTTATGCCGTGTTGCGCTACCTCCTTCTTTAGCCGACGTTTCGGACAGCGATCATATCCGGCAGATCCTACGATGTGCGATGGCCGGATCACAACTATGGTATGAAATACCACTGTCTATTAGAATATCGACATCTTTGCAGAGCTTCGAGAGGCTCTACGGCGAATGGTTGCTGACTGCACAGTTAACTGCATAACATTTTAATTTTTAATTAATAAAATTTACAATTGAAGTTTTTGATTTGATTTCATTTATATTATTTATTATTATATTATTTATTTTTACTATATTTTATACTTGAATCGATTTTATTTTTAATTTGAATTGATTTTATTTTATTTATTTTACTTTAACCAGTGATTCCTGACATTATTTGGAGTAAAAAATGTAAACGAAATTTTGGTCTCCGGTGACTTTTTTCATGACAATTTTTTTTTTTTTGAAAATTTTTTTTGTTCAAAATCAAACAAAAAAAAATTCTTTCACATGACCTTATTGGTCACTCTGCCGAGTTACCGCCCCACCACTTACCCCGCCCCCAACTACCCAACACCTACTATTTTTTATGTTTTTGTAAAAAAAAAAAAAAAAACATCAAAAAATGTCACCGGAGACCAAAATTTTATTTACATTTTTTACTCCAAATAATGTCAGGAATCACTGGTAAAAGTAACTCAAGTACGTACCTTAACACCCTGTATATATATTTTTATTTCTATTTCTATATTGTATTGTGTGTGTTGAATTTAAGATTTGGTTTGATTATTTTTATGTACCTAATTTAATTTAATTGTATTTATTTTATCATAATTTTATTTTCTGTCTTTTATTGGAGGCACTGCTGAAAACCAGCTGCATTTCAGGAGAAATCCTGAATTGCAGCTGAGCAGTGACCTTTTTTGTCAATAGAACCAATGTTTAATCAAAAATATATTTATATTCTAAAAAAAAAAAATCTATTGATGAATAAACGATTTTATTATTATTATTAAATAGGCGATGATATCCGATCAACAGCTGGCTACCTTCAGTTCTGAGTTCTCTTGCTTAAGAAATATACAGAGCATCTATTAGAATGGGCGTTTGGCCCAGTAAAATAATCATTTTAATATGGATGATAAATAAACACGGCTCTTCCTCTGACGAACCGAGTGCCATTGAATTTTTGGAAAAAAATATTATTTTAAAGTCGATTTTTTTGCCTGAAACTCTATAATGTATAGAAATATGTAAGTAGTTTTAATGTCATTCATCGTATGTCGTTAGTATAGGTAGTTTTGAGGTGTCAGTAAAATAGTACCAGAGAGAGTCAACTGACGCGTTCGTGTCTAATACCCGAACAACTTAAGGAGATCAACAGCTGGCCACCTTCAGTTTTAAGTTCCCTTGCTTCAGAAATACACAGAGCATCCATTAGAATGGGCGTTTGGTCAAGTAAAATAATCATTGTAATATAGACGATAAATAAACACGGCTCCTACTTTGACGAACCGAGTGTCATTGAAACTCCCTATCATCTGAGAAGTATTGTTCATAAGATAAAACCACGGTACATCACAAACTCTCAATAAATATTGTCTAAACACCTAGTATGAAAAATATTATTAGCTAAATAAAGTTTTGATTCTCATATTTCGGATTTCAGTTCATTGCTTTATCAGATTTACCACGAATATCATTCAGGGTGATTTATTATGAATGATTGAATTCCACCTGAATGTTATTTTCGGACACAAAATATTTATTGGTCGCAAAATAACAACAGTGAATGATATTGACATCACGTTTGATTTATTATTAGAGCGAATCCGCAGGTGTCGCGTATAGTTTTGACGGTTAGATTGGAGAGTTGCCAGACCACAAATATCTATAATTTATTATGAGTAAAATATAAGATTTAACTTGCTTATTTGTGTATGTTATGTTAACGTTATATTAATCCTATGCTATTTCTGTTACTCCACATCCACTATCGAGACAACCAACCGAGTTATCTGGTCAACTTACTATCATATAAATAACATACCATAGTAATTGTAAATGTAAATGTTTGAGCTTTAATTTTTATTTATTTATTTATTTATTAAGGCATTTGAAGCCTTTACATTTAAGCCTTGTGTAATTTATTACAAGTAAGTTGTTCAGGATTATAATAATAACTGTAGATAATATAAGAAACTGAACATGAACGATACAAGTAGGTACGATACAAGAAGTAAGTAGTTTAATTAAAACCTTTTCGTACCGGAAAGAAAAAAATCACACATGATCCGAAGGGGGGTCCCTCGGGTCCCCCAATTTGTTTTGCTTATTAAAGGGTGTTAATGACATAATTGTTTGTATTTTTTTTGTTTTAATAATTAAAGAAAAGTATATTCATGATATTCCAGTGATCAATATGTAAAATCGTTTGATAAATAAAGTCATAATTAATATTCTAATGAATGTAGACCATAACGCTTATTTTTACATAGAAAACAGAGAAGGCGGGTCGATAGCGAGCGTTTCCGAATCTCGACTGGCGATTGGCGATTACAGCGTCCGCGTCCGTAGCTGGTTTATTGCGTAAACTGGTAACGCAAAATGGTAAAAGCGATAATAAGGAACCTGGCGTGATTTAATTATTACGACACAGCCCTTTCTATTAAAAACTACAAAACTTTTACCGGTCGGCTACAAGCACGTATTATTTGCTTGAAGTCTGGTACTTGGAGGGGATAGGGACGGGGAAATTTCAGGCGATCTCACAATAAGAGGTGGGGCGGGGGATTTGACTATTTAGTACTTGTATCTATTATTATCAAAATTAAATTATAACTTCTTGTGACTTAACCACGACTATGTGACCCCGCCCCTAGCGCCAAAGCTGGATCCGCCCTTGCCTGGGCTCCAGTCTGACAGAGAACAATGAAGATCCAGCAGAAATCAGAAAGAGAATCACAACAGCCAACAATACATACTTCTCTTTGCTGCCAGTGTTTAAGTCACGTAGCGTCCACAGGAAAACGAACCATATTTAAGACATATGGATGTGAGGCGCTGACATTGACAGCAAAGGTGGCAGAAATGCTGGATACTATTGAAAGAAAAGTGTTAAGAAGAATATGTGGACCCGTGAAAGAGGGGGAATAGTGGCGCATCCGGCACAACAAAGTATGATATAATAACTGTATGATATATATAAGGCCCCCAACATCTCAGCCCATATGAGACTCGTCAGGTTGAGATGGGCTGGACATGTACAAAGAATGCCGGACACACGCGTCCCAAAAAAAAATATGACTGGACACAGAAAGAGAAAAGTGGTAAACCCAGAATGAGGTGGGAAGACGAGGTGAAAGAGGATGCAGCACAGCTTCTCCAGGTAACAAACTGAAAGTCAGCCGCTGAGGTCAGGAGGAGTTGGAGGTGAATGTCACGGGAGGTCAAAGCTCGATATGGGCTATAGCGCCATCAAAGAAGAAGAAGTACATTTCATTGTGTATTAATAAAGTGATAAACAAAGTAATTTGTCTTTTTATTAAAATTAGTATACTTTTATATTATTCTTAAACATGTATTACATTTTTGTTCTATATATTTTTTATGTATGTAGGTACATACATAAAAAATATATAGAACAAAAAATATAAAAAAATTAAAAATATAAAAAATACAAAAAATATAAAACAAAAAAAATACATAGTAAAGTTATGGAAGTTTGAAATAAGCACTGACTAAATGTTAAAAAGCAACCCCTTGTTTTTTAATTATATAGTTTTTTTTCTGTCTACTTACTACAAAGTATTACCCGAAAAATAATATTAAAGCACGGTTTTATTGTTCCAAAAATGAATAACAAAATACATTTTAATCTACTTGAATAAAGTGTGGTTCTATTGAATAACAATTTTATTATTAATCTGCTTTAAATCGTGTTTCCCCGACTTGATTACTACAAAAGCAATTTAAAAAAAAACTTTCAAGCTTAAAAAAAACAATTTTGCAAAATAATACTCTGAAACTAAACCACAATAAATAAAAATTAAATATCACATACTTAAACGAAATTCAAATAATACAGAATAAAGTTATAAAAAACTTTTTAACCTTAGACCAGATACCCCCACCAAAAAAGTATACCGATAAACTAACTTAATGAAAATCAGAAAACTGTACGAATACAATACATGCTTATTAATCTACAAAATTCAAAATGGCTTTATACACACAAATACTACGTTTATGAAAACATCACAAGTATATGAACGCCACACAAGACAACGTAATAAATTATACACAAATTCAACAAAGACAGAGTGTGGCAAAAGAAACATAGGCTATGAGGGTATGAACATATATAATCTCCTTCCTCATAGCCTGACAACCGAAAATAAAATGAATATATATAAAAAAAAAAAAACTGTTTGCTCTCAAGATTAATGAGCAAAACCAAAATGTTCTTACTTTAAAAAATGTGCTACTTGGTTTAAGGTAGTAAACCATCATTATTAATATTATTTGTATGAATGTATACTTAAGTTAACA
Organism: Limnephilus auricula; assembly: GCA_951813805.1. Lineage (NCBI taxonomy): Eukaryota > Metazoa > Arthropoda > Insecta > Trichoptera > Limnephilidae > Limnephilus > Limnephilus auricula. The sequence continues at coordinate 17,020,392 of OX638410.1, forward strand.
AAGCGAAATATGTATATTTCTTTTTCACTTAATAAATAAAAAATAGTAAATAACAATCCCCATATATGAGTAAATAAAATGTATTGTTTATTTCATCCCTCTCTGCAACCATTCTCAGTGTGGAAGTGGAGGCTGCATCTTGTGATAACTAATTAGCATTCACTCGCAGTGGCTTCCGGCTGATAGATTTAACAATAATTACTCCAGGGGCTTGCGGCTAATAATACTCAGCGCTTCCAGCAACTACTACCTACGTACACACTTACCTAACTACCGGGGAAGCAAGGATTACACAAGGTGTAATCTTGAAAATATTCGGTTTTAACAATAAACCTTAGAATAGGGTCAAAATTGGATCATTTTACACTGTGGAAGAGCTAGTTAAATTTAAAAGGAATTTATTATGAATGCAAAGATTGATTGGTATCGTTCGTCAAAATCTGAATGGATTCGTTAAGATGATACCCGGGTGGTGGATAATTTTGAATAATAGATTTTACTAAATTGTTGCTGTCACTGTTGCTCTTACTCCACCGGATATTGAGAGAAAGGGACAATGTACCTCGGGCTACTTATACCTACTAAAATCGAGGTTTTGTATTCCCCACTTTTCGCCTCCAAAAGTGGTCTGATTTTCAATTTTTTTTTACTAACTACATAAGAAAAAACTATTTTATGTCTGTACGTTTTGTTTTTGTAAAAAAACATTGTCTAGTTTGTATACTGGACGTCTTTTGACGGCGATTTAACCAGTCAATTTTATTTATTTTTAGAAGATCATAACTTCAACAAAAAGTAATTTATCAAAAAAAACAAAAAGTACCTACACGCTAGTAGTTGCTATCTATTTTATGTAAAAAAAATACTTTCTCTAGGGTTAAAATCCAGAAAGATAAATAGGGAATACGTTTGTATGGAAAAATCACCGCCGGGTAACCCCTTAACAACTGAAGCGTTTTTGGCCAATTTGCAAACACCTTAGTGCGTTCGCTGGCCAAAATATGGCCAATTTACAAGACAATTTTAAAATATTTTTTGGAATTCTTTTAAGAATTTTCCACGCATTGTGTACTTCCATTAATCACGAAAACAACGTAATTTTTTCACTTTTTAACAAAAGTTTTCTCGCACATCTTATGAATTGTTTGATAATTACAAGAACCGAAATTATTTAGATATTACCCACCTACATTTTTTTTCTGCAAGACTTAGGTTCACTCCTTCCTTTCCACATCATGCTCAAAGATAAAAGGATTCAGAGGGAAATTATTTTCCACAGGGCCTCCTGTGTGGAGCTGATGTAAAAATACTTCCAAATATATTTGTTGTTAATGCGAAAATGATGATGTACTGTGATGGGATATCACACTGTGACAGCACCATTTTCGCGAATGTAAACTGAAACATTGAAATCCTATTCTATTACTATTCCACATTTCGCAGAAGAACTCCCTGTATTGGGGTAGTATCAAACAGCGAGTGTAGCTTGGCTCTGGCGGTCTGTTGAATCTGTGTTGACACAGAAACACCTAGCTTTGGGCCTGAAGATTAACGGTGATAATTTCTCCCTGTTGATTATTTGATGCAATGCAATATTATTGCACGAAGCACTCAGAAATCCTTGATTTACGACTTAAACTATTGCTTGGATCTTACATACAGTTTGATTAAACCTGTCCTTAATACCAGGTAACGTAGATAATTTATGCAATATATCTTAATTAATCGATAATGAAAATCTGCAACCGTGTTACCAAAAAAACTATTTTTTTACGCATTTATAGCTTTTTCTCTTTTTGTTTTTTATTATCACTAACAGTGCCGGATTAGCCCATAAGCAAATTAAGCAATTGCTTAGGGCATCTCGTCTTGGGGGGTACCAGAAACAGAACCAATCGGGGTCATAACAGTCAAATATTTTGTTTTGTTAGCAATGTGCCGGCCACTATGTATTTATGTTCGTTATGTAATTAATTTGATCAATAAAAATTAAGTAAATATTTATTACTTTAAAAAAACTATCATTTGAACGGTGGACAATTATTTGAAATTCTGTTCATTTAGGTACGTAATATTATCAATATTATATAATATATTTAATATATAAAGATATGTTAAAAACGTTGGTTTTAAAAACTATTTTCCGCGAATTCAATGCCAAAAAAATCGCATTTCAATAAATAAATAAAAAATGCTTTGGGTTTTTATTACATGTAATACCTACTTGATGTATCTCTTTCATTCTTCATACATATTTTAAGGTACGTAATGATGTATCTTGTTATAAAGCATTAAGCCTTTGCTGCAGCATCGTTGTTTTTTCCCCTTTATTTTCAATTTCGAAAAAAATCATTCCGCTGTGCAGTTTTATATCACCGCATAAAAATATCAGGCATAAAAATATATACAAGGCTGTGTCTACATTAGGGAACGCTGATTGAATTTTATCATCGTGTATTATTTTGTACAATTGTGCGTCATTTTGACGTGAACTTGTTTGGGGCAAATCACTGGAACTAATTTTTTTAATGACATATGAATGAAACTGTTGAATTTCGGTTCCCAAATTTTTAACTTAACATCAAAAAAGTTAGTTTTTTAGCTTATGGCTTTTTTAAATTATGTGTAGTTTTTTTTTAAGTCCGATACTAGTTTACTGGGATAGGGGGGCTCCCAGGTGTGGATTGCTTAGGGCATCAAGTAACCTTAATCCGGCACTGTTCATTAATCATGTATACATAAGTTAAGATTAAGAACCGTTCTCATCCCAATTAAATTACTAAGTTATTGAATGGACGTAGTAGGTATGTAGGTATTTACCTTTAATAACATTAAAATATATAATAATCACTTGTAACATGATGTATTGTGTATGTCTGCTGGCAAGTTTCTTCACAGAACTTGAACGATTCATATTTCAGTGTTACTTTTCAAGTTCTCTTTTTTTTAAATATTTTTATAGGTCCGTTGTTTAACCGAACTGAAATAATAACAGAATTTTCACTGATCTTAAAAATTATCCGTCAAAGTATATATTTCCAAATTTAGGCTAGAATTGCTGAAAGGATTTTTTTTCAGTTAATGAATATTTAAAAATTCCGTGGTTCCATAGGTCATTATTGAGATATTTTCTAAGTTTTAAAAATTGAATCTCAGGGGAGCAAAAGCCGTTAAAATATCATTTACTCTCCGTTCTACAGATTAAATTTATTTTAAAATTAAATAACAATTATAAATGCCAATATTTTCTTCGATAGAATTCGGTTTTATTAAGAGCTAAATATTTTTTAAATTTTGTATTTGTCAAATAATTTTTTTTATGAAGTTTCATAAGTAATCATTCAGAAATACATATTATTTAATACAAACTTCTGCCCGCGACTTCGTCTGCGTACAGGATTAGTACTCAGAGTAATCTATTTTATTTTCCTATATCCCATCTACGTTTATACCAAAATTCTTAATCTATGTATTTAAAATATCTATAATTCTTGATTCGATCTTCAAATAAATGCACTAATTTAAATATTTTCGCAAATAGAATTTTGATTTAAATATCATTGTTTTGCAAAATGTCATTTTCTACTGAACAATAATTAGTATTTTCAATATATTAAAAATAAAAAGGTAGCTATATGAATTATAGCCTACATGTTATTCTATGTATGAGCTATATTATTGTACAGTTTTATTAAAATCCATTCAGTAAATTATGCGTGAAAGAGTAACAAACATACGTATATACATACAAACTTTCGCATTTATAATATTATAGTAATAGTAATATAGTAAAGTAATAGTAAGATAGTAAGATACATAACGTAATGATTTAAAAATAAAATATTAATCAGGCCGTCTAATAAGACCAAAACTTAAAAAATATTTAAACTAGTTTCCAGGCGATTAAGATAGGCCATGCAAGAACTCTGTTCTATCTCTAATCTACAGAGCTTAAAGCTCTTGGAATGAAGAACTATCCCTTAATATCTATCAAATTATCGTCTCAGCTTAAAGAGAAGAAAGCGGAATAAAAACGTTGATGTGAACGATAATGCCTGTTTTTAATATTGAAAACTTCTGCTTTGAACGTAAGCAGATAATTTAAATCGAACACTTTGGGCTGCTTTAATGTTTCTTTTTAAACTATTAATTTAATATATCATTGAAGAAGAAGATAACAATAATAATCTAATTTTTTTTTTTAAATATGAAAATGAAAAAGACACAGAAAAATAATAAAAGATAACAATCGCAACTGGGACTCGAACCCAGAACCTTACGTCTTACCGGGACATACACCTCTACCAATTGGGCTACTGCGATCTTATATGAGACTGTCGTAATATAAAACTTCATATTTCAAATTTCAGAATTAACAATATCATCTTCGACTAATGTTTTTTTCCATATTATTGGCAGCTACCTTTATTATTGGAAACAAGTATTCAAAGAATTTATTTGTTACCTAGATAGTGTCTCGGATAAATATATCCGATTTTATTTTTTTTATGCAACACTTGTTAACTTTTTATAAAAGTCTAAATGAATATTCATATTTTTATTAGAAAAACTCTCTTTTTAACTTTTGAAGGTTATTCCCATCAATGTAATATATCATTGAAGAAGAAGATAACAATAATAATCTAATTTTTTAAATATAAAAATAAACAAGACACAGAAAAATAATAAAAGATAACGTCTAAGATTACATTGAAGGGAATAACCTTCAAAAGTTAAAAAGAGAGTTTTTCTAATAAAAATATGAATATTTATTTAATGTTTATGTAACTTTTAGAATTACTTAGAAAACGTATTCTTTATAGAAAAGGTCAAAACGCTCAAAGTCTTTCTACATAATTAATAAAGCCTGAGTTTTCTGTTTTAAATTAACCTTCTTACATGCCAAATTATTAAATTTGAATATATTTTATGGTGAAAACCGTAAGTGCGATGCTCGTACAATATAATTATATAAGGTTAGTCATTTTTTTTAATAAGAAAAACTCTATTTTTAACTTTTGAAGGTTATTTCCAGCAATGTAATATATCATTTAAGAAGAAGACAACAATAATCATCTAAATTAAAATATGAAAATGAACAAGACACATAAAAATAAAAAAACATAATGGTCGCAACTGGGACTTGAACCTAGATCTCACGTCTTACCGGGACGGCGCTCTACCAGTTCAGCCATTGCAATCTATTACGAGACTTTCGTATTTGTCAACACCATATTTCAAATTTCAGAATTAACAATATTATCTTCGACTAATGTCTTTTTCCATATTTTTGTGAATATGGATTGTGTCTTGTTCATTTTCATATTTTAATTTAGATTATTGTTGTTGTCTTCTTCTTCAATAATATATACAAGGTTAGGTTGGGCCAGATTCTACAGCAGAAATTATAAAACCAAATCAGATACATATAGATTATATAATATAAACGGCGATATTTCAAAAATATATAATCAATAAATAACAATAGAATGGAACATACTTTATACTTAGGAAGGATTGTTTCGTTGATTATGAACAATTTATTATATTTCAAACTTAATTTTCAAATTTCTATAGAAGTTTTGTTATTATTTCACCATGGGTCAATTGTTACACAGTACTTGGATAATGACAGAATTTGAATAGTACTTTCACAGAACTTATACACTTTAGGTATAATATACATCCATATCAACCTTTTTAATATTATATTAACACCTTTATTATTGTATTATATTTTATCGCATCTCATTGTTTTATTTATTTCAATTTATTATTTCATAGCATTTTTTTATTGTATTTTAATTACTTGTAAAATGAAGGCCGTATCACAGGCAAAGTATCTAGTGGTCCACATTACCATAATATAATGTTTAAAAATACATAATGTTACTTTAATAAAAAATATAATAAAGTTCAATATTATATATTCTAATAAAGGATTTTTTTTCTCAAATGGAACCTTAATGTATAAATAACTAGCGAGTACCCGGCATGCATTGAATTGCACATAAAGAAAGAAGTTTCTTCCGGCGTGTCCCTTACGGCGTGTCCCTTCCTCGTCCCCTTTTTTTGCCCCGTTCCCCTTTCACTCTCACCATCTACCAATATCCCTCGTCCCTCGTCCCTCGTCCCGCGAACCCGCTCTCCTTTCCCAAAAACTCACCAAAGTTTCATCACAATTGGATGAACGGTATAAGAAATAATTTCACAACGCTAGATATCACTTGCAATATATACAGAAACCTTAACAGGCATGTACACGAAAAATTTCCAAAGTTGTATGAATGCTTTAGGCATAAGGGACAAACAAAGAAACATTCATTTTTATATATTAAGATAAGGACTCAATAAAACTCCCTGATTTTGGTGTTAGGCAGGAAAAAACAAGATACCTATTCTAATGCGGATTTTTTAATTGAAAAAAGTCCTTCTAAATTAAAAAAAAAGTCATCTTCTAACAGATGCTTTAAAAATGGTTCTTATCTTGAAACTTTTATTTTATAAACTAATTAATTTTTACTGTCAGGAGAAAAGTTACGGCTTGCCACCGAAAGCCATCTTGTTATATTTGTATTCATCCAACAACATTAATTTCTATAATAATATCGTTAAATAATAAACAGCGGCGGCCGTGGCCCTTCGAGGAGATTATTCACGTTGCGAAGCAAGCCAATCTTCCTTTAAAATTCCTATAGCGTCGTTACATAAAATAAACGGTTATTTTCTTAAGTATCAATAAAGGCAAGTATCCGCCCGCCCGAAAATGCGTGGATCCAGTGATAAAGGCGACTCAAGGAGGACCGTACAGATTCAGAAACAGAACTCGAAATGAAAACCTTACATTATTTTATCGGTTCCGTGACAGTTGAACCTTATGTACAATGTGTAGTTGGTTTAGGGAAAATACGGTATAATCTACTTAAAAAAAAAAAACTAAGTGTCCCCGAAGAGGTGTACAGAGAGAAAGAATGTACCGCCGAATAACAAATATATTTATCGTATTTTAATTCAAATGCATCAAGGAAAAAGTACTTGTCAACAATATATTAATGTATTTACCAGCGTGTAAGTACAAAAAATTGACACTGTGAATATATTCGTTTAATGACTGGCTCTTAAACTGATGTAACCTCTTAAAAAAACCTTTAAAAACTTGGTTTGAATGAGGATTGAACCTTCCTAACGAAAGACTGGAGTAAACAACACTAACAACATAGTTAATTCCCTATTGAATAAGTCAATTTTTTGCGAATTAAAAAAAAAATTATGTGAATAATTCACAAGAGTTACCCAATAAAGTTTCCGACCGATTGTCGGTAACTTCTCATCGTTTCCTAGGCCAACTGCAGATCGCAAACGAATAGGTGACAGTTCACAATGACTAAGTGTCATTAATATATTCGATATCAACTGTCGTTTGTACATTAGCGATCTGCAGTTGTCCTAAGGAACGATGAGAGATACCGACAATCGGTCGGTAACTTCATATCGATTGACCATGCTAGCACTCCAGGGCGATACTGATAGTATCTTCCACTCTGGAACGTGCCGCAAATATACTATTTATTATTTTTAATAAATTGATTGTGAAATATCACAAATTAATTCATTAAACTTTACTGTTTTACTGCCATGCGTGTCTATGTGTAATTGCAACCAAAAATTTATAGAATGCATTAACATCGACAACTAGTCTATCTGCCAAGTTTCAGCTCACAGACGTCGGGAAGTGGTTAAAATTCCACTTCCAAGATTCTACATCAGACATTAATTCAATCAAGAAAACAAATAATTACAACATTAAATTCAAATAGATTTTCGGAATACATGCGATGAAATAATTGTATCTAAAACCAACGATTTTCTGTTATTAATAATTACTTTAATTAATAATTACTAAGCTTGTTTTCGCGACAATATATCGATAGAAGGCAAGTACAATAAGCTTGTTTTCAAACTAACGCGTGTGTTCCCACATAAATCATTACACAGAAACAACTCCGTTGTTCTTCTAGTTACAACCCTAAAACAAAAAGGAAAATATCAAAAATAAACCACGCTTTACATTTCACTTCAAAGTGGTGTTAGAAATAGATAGAAAATACTTATTTTGTACATACCGCACCCCCGGAAATACAATGGCACAACTCAAAAAACAACTTTTTTCAGGAGAGCAGTTTGAATATTTAGTTTTAGTGTATTAAATCAGTTTATTAACAAATAAAAAAACATTCTTTTACGAAATGTGGGTAACCGTTATGCAATTTCATTGCATATCCGAGTTTTTAATATTTATCCCATTTTGAAGGTATTTAAGGCAAATTTCGATTTTGTGCCGTTATTTTTGCGGAAATCTTTTTAATTTTTCAACTTATGCCCCAAAGTAGCATTATAAATCAGTCATAATCTTGTTTAAAACAGAGGCGTTTTAATTTTTAAACTTTGTTTTAATAGGCAAATAATAACAAATAAAACATAAAATGCTAAAAAAAGAATTCTTCTACCTCTTACACAGTACAGAGTGGTTAGAAAAAATCGATTATAATCAGTTGTAGCTGTTTAAGCATCTGCAATAGTGGAGACCGTTAGATTTGTATAAAACCTATGATGGATACACAATATACAGTGGTTACAAAAAAATATTATTTCGATCAACATCATCAGCTGTTGCTACATTAGCATCACCAATAGTGGAAACCTTTAAATTTGTATAAAAATGATGATAATGGCTTGGAATGAGTGCTTCGCAAAGTGAAATTAAGTCATTGATTTTAGCCGAAGGAATAACAGGTGGGAGAAGGACAGAATTAAAGACTGACCGGTCAGTGGTTGAGCGTGCATCGCGTTTGGGTATCACCCAGGCGTTCCGTGTTCGATTCCTCCATTCAAGTCCTTCGAAGTCCTCCATCACAACACAAGCAACTTCTTCCGCTTAGTGTGGTGGTAGTAGGAGATTTTAAATTTGGTTATTCGTAACCCGGAAATGTTTGTCTTTCTTTATAAAAAAAGAAGAAAAAAACATCTTGTCTACCTCTTTGGTGTTGTTTCTTAACGTTGATTGTTAGGTAATCTCCGTCAAAATGGTTTTACAAAATACATTAATCTTTTTTATATTTCGCCATATAACAGTTTCATTATTTTCATTGAATTTGAAATTCTTACCCACCCGGGTTGACAGATTTTACAGTAAAATAATTTTTCTGAAATCTATTCCTTAATGATGCTTAAGGATGCTCTTTTTTGCCAATTGAAAAACAGGAACAAAAATTGATCCTAATTTAAGTGTCCTTTTTTGTTTCTTAACAACAGAATGCATCGCATCACTGATATTGTGTGTTAGAAACTTGAGACTGATGCTTAAAATATTTAATTCAGTGACACGATAAATAAATAAACTCACAATGTACTTATTTTTATTTTGGCCAAAACAATTGACCGCATAAAATATCAATTCTCTTCCGGTACAATAGTTTTTTAAGAATTCGAGAATACACGAACCGATTTCGTTACTTCCACGTTTTGCCAACCCTTCATGCCACGTGTAAAGTTAAATGATGAATTTTTCTTTTGTAGTAAAAACTATTAACTTCACCACAAGGGGTTAGTAAAACGGTTTGTAGGTAAAACGAAGCTAGCTGTGATGCAATTTCCCGCAATTGCACTTGCTTATTCGTTACACTTTGCGTAAGTGAAATAATCTTAACAAAATAAAAATATAAAATGCATATTATATAAAATGTACAATTAACCGTGAGGTGGAGAAGGACAAGTTATTCACAAATAATATAATCACCTAAAATAATTATTGACGTTTGGTAAAATACCTTGTTATCTAGTCGTATTTGTATATTTTGTGTCATTTGTACCATTATTTTGTATTTGTACATTTGGAGGCGGGAATGGGTACTGCCGCCCCGAGAACTATTTATCGAACTCTTCCATAGGTCACCCACAGTGGTTCGCTTCGTTTGGTGACTTAGCAGGGGTGCCCGGCTTCATGGGGTGAGGTTTGTAGGTCTTGGCCATGGATGATCTGGACACACTGAAACCTAGATTTCTACCCAACCCTCAAATATTTTTCCTTCCCAGAACTTCCTCTCCTTCCTTTCCTTAAAAATACCCGCCACACAGCATCCCCAAAGACAAAGGTCCTGGAGAAATTACTTTTCCTCAGGGCCTCCTGCGTGGGAGGTACTGTAATAAAATAAAAAATTCACAATCCTGGGAGCTTGGCTGGATCTCATAATGTATTATTTAATGTCTTACGTAACTGAAAATACCACAAAAATAGCCTTTTGTCTTAATAAAACGCTTACCGTCTAAAAAAACCGCGCCGCCGAAAAGCTAGTCGAACTTATTCTATGAATTAAGACCATAGAAATACAAAAACATTCGCAAAAATATCGGCACAACTCGACGTTGACGTGAAGTTAGCTCACTTGTGCCCAGTTATGTTTATTATGTTCCGCGAAAACAATGGCACAATGATCATTGTGCCACTATTTTAGAATGAATTTGAGTAAAAAATGAAAATAACACAATGACATTTTCGCTTTTAAAGCCTCTAAAATATTTTTAAGAATTACGCCGTTTTTTTCTAGGATAAAAAAGACATCTAGGAACATTTCTGCATACTTAACTCTAAAATGCCATTTTTGGACTTGTGCCACTGTATTCGCTCAGGTGCGATACAGTTTCACCCGATAAATCGCATGACTTTTCGTTAAACTTAATTAATTTTTGATTAAATATTTTTGTATGAAATGGTAAAAAGGAAGGTAATATAATTGTTTATTATACATTTGCATGATAAAATAAGTGGTTTTTACGTTGTCCGTGATTTGAGTACCGTTTTTACATAGAACCATCACAGGTGTGCCATTTTCATATTTTTTTATGTGTGCATAACATTTTTATTTACAAATTTTTATATTTATTTGATATGATATAATTTGAAAGCATATTTCAATACCTTTCAAAAACAGTTTCAAACCTAATTCGGTTAGGTTTAGAAATATTTCATTTATTAAGCTTTAATTGCTAAGCAGAAATTGACGGCTCTAATATGTTTACATAAAATCATTCACGGCCATCTTGATGCTACACTATGTCTTAGCAATATTGAAATAAATTTCCCTAATTCCCATTGTTTAAGACGCCATAACACTTTTCACCTGAATACATTTAAAAATAATAAAGCCTACTTTAGCCCTCTGACCCATATGTGTCGACTATATAACAAGATAGAGTGTGTCGAAGTAGATATTTTCGTCGATAATGTATATGTTACTTGAGAAGCTTGTATATAAGTTAATAAAAAATACAATTTTGTATTTTTTATTTTATTTTTATTACTTATTTGTGATTTTTCTGTTTTTCTAATTGTATGTATCTGTATTTAATTGTATGTATCTGTATTTAATTGTATGTATCTGTATTTATTTGTATGTAATTGTAGATTTTTTGTAATTGTCTTTTTGTAATTAAATGTCTCTATTTGTACAATAACTGAGTTTTTATAATTGGACGTAAGTGCGAACATCTGTAAAAACCCAGTATAAATAAATAAATAAACAACACTAAATTTTTATCAATCTGGCAGGGACCAAAAACCTATAAAACGGCGATAGACAGACTGGTTAATATAAAGGCAGGCCTTCTTGTGTATTTCAGATCAATGCTAGAACCATACCGTGGAAAAGAGAGTTTTATATAATAAAAACAGTGGGTCTTCACAGGATTAGCACCATAATTTAACCGGTATAAAAATAATAACCGCGGTATAGAAAACAACCTGCATGCTCGCGATAACGGCATGACTAATGTTTAATTGCTTGGTCACCCTAGGCAACACTTCATTCCGCCCTACATACACTCCCTTCGGAATGGTGGTCCACTCATTCTGATGCTGATAAACAGGGTTCAACACTGTAAAGACATAAATTATTAACGTGATTTGGTACGTCACTACCTGCTTTATAAGTAATACAGGTGTGTAAATGTCACATAAACACAATTATGGTGTAGATACAACGGTGTCAAGTGTGCATTAAAGGCTTTAATTTTGATTTATACTTGGCCAAGTGAAAAAATGCCAACATGAATCTGCCAGGTCAATTCATTTTAAAAAAAACGAGTGTGCTTTAGACCACACGACTGAAGTAAATACTTCTTTGGCTCCATCTATATGTATGTCCATATATATGTATAAAATATATAGGTACATGTATATACATTTATTAATTTTCTACAAATATTTATTTAAATTTATTATCATTCTCCTCGCCCGATCAAGCCGTGCGCATTGACGTCCACTCCCTCCCGCGTTTGGCGCGTCACTGGTATTTCAAAATACTGACTTAAATATTTCATGCACTGGCTATGAGAGGAAGAGATAAAGAAAATGTGCGCGCGCACTGCTTTGTCTTGCTTCTACAGTGCGCCCGTTCGCCTCGCAACGCATTTCACTTTTCGTTACACATTCGCCAGTTTACCTCTCAAGTAAAGCTTGCGTAAAAAAGTTTTTACTTCAAAAATAAATTGCCTTGTCTTTATAAAAATGATGGAAACAGGTTGTAATTGCATGTTCCCGAATGATTTCAGCAAGCGAATCCTGAGCAAATTTTATTTCTAGATGTCCGATATTTTTTTTCAATTAAAACTAAAATAAATGTTTCCATTGCGTGTCTCAACTGGCTACCCTGCTACTACCTAGCAACGGGATCCCGTGACATGCGCTCTCTCTCTCCTCTGTTACCGTTCTGATATAACGAGGCAGCGTGCGTATCACATGACCCATGCTGGCTGCAAATGACTACTTGATAATTTTTTGTTTGTTTTTAATTGAAAAAATATCAATAATATATTTTTGACTCCAAATATGCTCAGGAATCTACATATATTACACCGTATACGTATTTTTTTACATTATCTTCACACAGGAAGTCATGAGGATAATAATTTCCCTCAGTGCTTGTTTTATCATTGGGGACGCCGAGAGGAGAATCTGTAGGTGGTCGTACGCAACCGCTGCCAAGACCTAGGCCGGGCGATTATAATTCTAGAGCTCCGCAGACAAAAATCTAGGTTTTTAAGCTCTGACTTATTAATATAAATGACGATAAGTCAATAAACAGTCTTTCAATAATCATCCTGTGGTACTGGAGAATACTGGACCCAAAAATAAGGAATGTCTGTATAGTGAATTTGGAAAAGCTATCATTATTTTTGCCTCACATTTAGATTACTGCTCTACGATGTTATAGTTGGCCAATGAAGTAAATTTGAAGAAGCTAGAAGCAATGCAGAACAGAGTTAAGAGATGTATACTGGGAAAAGGCAAATACGCAAGGGTTAATCAAATGAGAAAAGAGCTAAATTGGATTCCAATAAAAAAGAGTCATTTATCTAATGTGTTAATTTTGGTACGTAAAGTCATGAAAAACTAAAATGCCAAAATATTTTAAAGACCAAATTTTAAACAAACATCTAGAATTAACCAACAGTCCGACTTTAAAGTTCTATCCACCAATCAATGATGTTCTCTCCCTCTCCCATATAATGCTTTCTCTCTCTACTTTGTTTACCTGATGTTGTTTTTCCGTATTATGATTTAGTTTATATTTTATTGTCCTGGGGGCCTAGTCTCGATCTTTCGGTTTCACAAACAAGCACGTTTGCCGTTTAACCTTTCTTGACGGTGCTGCCAACTAAGCGGTCACGGTTTGTATTTACTGAAATATCTTTGTAAATATACTAAACATAGAGTTAACATTTTAGGTATTCCTCCACAATACATTTATATATTGGATTAAATAAATACATTACACTAATATTTACTGAGTGTACAGCATCGGAGCGCGAGAAAGTTTTTAGCACGGTCAGAGGAGGGTTAATACGGATTCGTGACGTAGCTAAACCCGCGTTACGGGCGCTGTGAGAGATATAGACTAGGCCCCCTGATGAAGATTGAGTGCAATCAAAACCGGTCGACAAATATAAATAAAAATAAAGTGGGTTAAAATAAAATATTTGTTTCATTTGGTAAAAAAATACATGTTTTACTTAACGAAATATTTCCTGATTATGTTGTGGTTAGTTGGTACTGTTGTAGTGATACCTGCTATACACCAGTATATTACTATATAACAGTAACAAGTGTGGCCAGAAGAGGAATCTAGGACTGTGTATTAAAAAGAATCCCGTGAATGATGACCGTGTTTTGAAATTTATTGTGAGAGTGGAAATTGTTTATTTTTCAAGGGTTGAACTGTTCGAGAGTGAATTACAATGTGTTCGTTTATTATTGTAGAAATTTGTAAAATATTCCATAAAACAGTATTTTTATGGGATTACCGCACGAGTCTCAATTGCCCGGAGCCAGAGGATTATGTTATTCTCTACTTAAGTTATTCGACGGCATCCGTGGTTTAGTGTTAAAGCTCTCGACTCGCAATCCGGAGGTCGCAGATTTTATTTTATTGATTTGTTTTATTTCATAACATATTCATTTAAAAAAAAAATTAAGCACCTTCCATAGTGGAAGATTCTCTCAGTAATGCCCTGGTGTAAGAACACCATTCAGAATTGAAATATTGCTTGAAATGGTTAAAGTCGTGTTTGGTGACCAAATCTGAATAGCCAGGTACTCTCCCACACTCCTCTTCCCCATCTCCTTCCCCACCACACTACCTTCAACCTCTCAACATACATTAACCGGTAGTCTCACTGGCTCCAGACGGTTGAGAGCAGTTGAGTCTCTTTTGCGATATTCACGTAAAAAAATGTTCTTAGCTGATATCTTGGAGATTTATAATAGATAAGGAAGAGGACATCGATCTAATTATAGTCATCATATCGGGTTGATGTCTTGGAGATTCATAATAGAAAGGGAAGAGGATATAGAAGAACCTGGGTATTCATATATGGTAACCAGACACTAAATACAAACCAAAGCTTCGATTTTGATTAATAGTCTTTTACTAGAATTATCTACCACTCGAGAAAGGAACACAGTTGACAAGTAAACTGTTAATTTTTTGACACACTTGCATCATTCACTTTCATACATTGTCTCATACATAAGTATTTTTATTCTGTTTTATCTCACTATGTGTGCAGTATCTCACAATATATATGTATATTTTTAATATTAATTTTATAATATTTTCTATGTATAATATGGAGCTCGTGGGATTGCACCACCCTCCCCGAGATCTGGAATAAACAATAAAAAAAAATAAAAAAAATAAAAAAAGTTTTTTGTTGTATCTTGGTACTGGACGACTAAAGAATTCAATATACGAGTATATTGTATAATCCAATGCTATATTTGTACACGGTTGACATTTGTCCCTTGAGAACGGTTCGTTCCTACGTCTCATTCTTGAGTTCAATCGTTCGGCTGTGGAAGGATTTGACAGGCTATGTGTTTCCTCCTACCTACAATATGGGGCTTTTCAAGACTCAGGTTCACTTCTTCTTATTCACAAAAAAAAACTCCACACGGCATCCCCAAAAATGACATGGCTCTTGAGGGTAATTATTCTCCTCAGAACCACCTGTGTGGATATGCGTACGGTGTGCACATCTATGCATATATGCTTATGTATGTATGTATGTATGTATGTGTATGTATATATGTGTGTATATTAAATTTGTAAGTATGTTATGCATTTTACTTCCTAATAACTGATTTCGATCTTCCTTATTTTTATATACATATTTGTAATTAAATTTATCACTATTGTAACTAACCAATCATTATTATTACATAAAGAATAATGAGATGAATGTTGTGCTCACCTATAATTAGAAACATCAATACAACCATGTATATATGTAAATTACTGTAAAAATTATGTGATGTATTCTGTTGGCGAGCCAATAAATAAATTTAAAAAATTACGTTAAAAAAAAACAAAATAATAGTTTGCATTACAATAATTTGCCACGAATAGTTCTCATTTATATTCTTACATACAAAATCAAACTCTACTTTTAAATGCCCGTTATTGATGTTGTGTTCACCTATAATTAGAAACATCATTACAACCATGTATATATGTAAATTACTGTAAAAATTATGTGATATATTCTGTTGGCAAGCCAATAAATAAATTTAAAAAAATTACGTTTAAAAAAAAAACAAAATAATAGTTTGCATTACAATAATTTGCCACGAATAGTTCTCATTTATATACTTACATATAAAATCAAACTCTACTTTTAAATGCCCGTTATTGATGTTGTGTTCACCTATAATTAGAAACATCATTACAACCATGTACATATGTAAATTACTGTAAAAATTATGTGATGTATTCTGTTGGCGAGCCAATAAATAAATGAAAAAGTAACGTTAAAAAAAAAAGTCTGCATTACAATAATTTGCCACGAATAGTTCTCATTTATATTCTTACATCAAATCAAACTCTACTTTTAAATGCCCGTTATTGATTTTTGTCGAAACATAAAAGGAAAAAAAAAACGCTGCATATTATTTCAATGGATATATTTTTTCGCGAGTTTCATTCCAGATTCATGCGGTACCCGTATTTCGCTACTTATTCATGATATTTCTTTGGCTTAAGTTGTGTTTTTGAAGCCATGAATGGCTGTAGGTAGACGGCAGACTCTAGCTACCAGGAGCGCAGGTTACGGCGGGATAAGGTATTGGAACCGTTCCAAACCAAATGCAGCGATTTCCGTGGAGCGGAACGTTTGTTATAATACAAAACGAAAACAAACTGCAACCAAGTGAATAGAATGTATTAGAAAATACATTGAATATGTGCATCATAATTAATTTTCTGTGGAATGGGAACAAATATCAACTATATTAACTTACGATACTTCGGAGAGTTTGTTTAACTCTCTCTAAAGCGTAATTTCAAAACAAATTGGGAACCAATACCTTTGCCATTGGTCACTCCAAATGATTCGCTACGATTGATGACTTGGTTTGTCGGGTTCTTGGCGGCGGACGCGTCTGCCCTCCAACAGCGTGGCAGGCCGGATCGGGAGAGATTTGTTGAAGGAGACTTTTTGACCTCTCCAGTAGGACTTTCCCGGAATATCGCCTCGCACGGCAGTGGGAAGAATAGATTCACACGTCCATCTCTCCTGGACATAGCCGTAGTGGTGTGGAGTGGTAAGACTCTTGACTACCACATCACTATCTTGACCGCCATACTAGGCATGTGCCTAGTATGGCGGCCATAAATTCCACAATTGTTATATATTTACTATTCAAAGAATAAAGAAACATTAAAAAAAAAAAAAAAAAATCGGATGGTCGCGGGTTCGAACCCGGCGTGCACAAATAAATTTTATTTAATAATCTGTGTAATTTCACAAATAATTAATAAAAATAATATATCATTGAAGAAGAAGATAAAATAATAACCTTTAAAAGTAAAAAAGAGAGTTTTTCTTATAAAAATAAAAATAATATATACTATATTTTTGGCATGTTCCAGAGTAGAATATACTCTCAGTATCGCCCTGGTGTAAGACCACCATTCAGAATTGAAACGTTGCTTAATAATGGCATTAGCCGTGTTTAGTGACTAGATCTGAATAGCCAGGTACTTCCCCACCTTCCTCTTCCCCATCTCCTTCCCTTCCCCACTTACCTTCAGCCTCACAACATACCCCGATTGGGGATGCCATAGTCTCACTGGCTTCAGACGGGAGCAGTTGGGACTCTTGTGAGGTATTCTCTATAAAAAAAGGTCACTCCACATGATTCGCTACGATTGATGACTTGGTTTGTCCGGTTCTTGGCGGCGGACTCGTATGCCCTCTAACAGCGTGGCAGGCCGGATCGGGAGAGACTTGTTAAGGGAGACCTTTTGACCTCTCCAGTAAGACTTTCTCGGAATATCGCCTCGCACGGCAGTTGGAAGGATAGATGCATACGTCCATCTGTCCTGGATACACTGACCTCAGATTTCTACCCACCCCTAGTACCTTTTCCTTCCCAGAACTTCATCTCCTTTCTTTCTTAAAAAGACCCTCCACGCAGCATCCTCAAGGACGACATATGACCTGAAGGGAATCCTCGGGGCCTCCGTCCTGTGTGTAGTTAATCTAAAAAACTCATATTACGAGAAATTAATCTCGTTTTTCTTTTCTTGTTTATTCCAGATCTCGGAGAGGGTGTATAATGTATGTATATATGTGTTTTAAGTAAGTACTTATATATGTGTTTTAAGTAAGTATATACTCGTATCTTAGAAATAAAAAAAAACCCATGTTACGAAAAATCCGACAAAATTTTTAATTCTCCTACTACCATCATTGTAAGCGGAAATGTTACCCGTGTCTAGGTGGGAACCAGTCACTGACCGGTAATTATGATAAAACTATCAACATTTTCAAGTATAAGTGTAGTACTCGTAAAAAGAAATTTCAATACATATTTCAGTAGCATTATACTCTCTCACACAATCATTAGCATGTGTCGCTTTCCATAGAGAGAAAAAAATTCCCTTATTTTTAAACTCCCGGGGTCTCAAAAGTTGCGTATGATCTATAGCTATAAATAAATGAAATTAGTGTTTACTGTTAGCTCGCTAAAATGGACGAAAGTTTTGAACAAAATTAGATTTCCATATTTTTTATTTTGTAGCAACAAAATTTTTATTCCATAATTGTAGTCCAAAGAATGCAAAAAAATCTTTGAAACATATTATACGATGTATTTGTTAAAAATATAATAAGGTAAAATAACACTTTTTCTGGATAAAATCAGGATACTAAACCATAACTACACCAAAATGTTTGAACTAAATACAACGTATAAAAAATAATGGATGGTCAAAATTGAACGATAACATGTTATGACAAGAGTAATTAATGAGAAAAAATATATAATTACCATAATTTAAAAATACATGATTTAGATGTTTTCTGATTTTCAATGCATTTTAGCGAGCTAATAACCATTTAAAAAAAATTAATTATATGCAGTTCTTATATTCTTCGTAAGACGCAACTTTAGAGACCCCAGGCATTTCTGAATTCAAAAGTTGAAATAATTGACATTCACTAACAATCATTTAAATCCACCGATCCATAGCGTTGGATTAAGGCGCTCCGCCCACTGAGGCAACTGAAAACCAACTAAAACCGGCTGTTTTCTCTGTCTTGATTGGTCAAAAAGCTTGGTTAACCATAGACGAAAAACAATCAACTGACAGCTGGCAGCTATCAATGGCTGCCCAGGGCAACCAGCAGAGCAAGTCGCAAGTCACCGCTTGCGTTACCATTGACAACGGGGTTTTGTGTGATTGTGAAGTGTGCGGGCCATCACATTGTCATACAAAGACAGTTGGCAGTTGAGAGTTTTCAGTTGCCTGAGTGGGCGGAGGCGCTTACATCCAAGCGTAGCAGATTCTATCCTCTTTTATCTAAAGTCATCCATTATTACATAAATAACATTTTAAAAGTCATATTTCGTCTGGCTATTATTAATCTTCTCTTTCTAACGAAAATTAATAAACATATTATTGAAAAAATACACTAGTATCATTTTGTCCTCCAAAACTTGCTCTTATGCATAATTACAAACATTGACATGGTAAAAAATATTGTTTTATAATTAATTTAAGTTTTCTGTAGCCAAAATTCGAAGTTGGAATGTTGGATGATTAGTTTCCCACCGCCCAGCAAAAATATATATTCTTGAATTATCTCTTTGTCCAAGTATTGCCAAGTTATATGGTCCGGAAAATTGGCGTACAGCTGTCGTAAAGACCGCCAGAATTTAAGTAGAACACGTTTTCATTTTTTTTAAATACAGTAAGACAGATTTATATAGAAATATGCAACTATGCCAAACAGTTAATATTTCACAATATATTATTAATAAGCATATTATAACAAATAGTACCTATATCTAGATGTGACCTATCTTTTTCTGATTTTTCTATTTCAGATTTTCAAATGAGTGTTGCTAATATTGTCTTCATTAATCAACACGGTACTGTAGAGAGAACACTGAAAATTAGTCATTTTTAAATAAAATTCTAGACATTTTTTTTTAAATACATAGGTACATATATTTACAAAAGAAAATCATAAGTCTTAAAAGCTAATTACAATAAAATACAATAAACTATATAAATTTGTTTAAGACCACTTTAATTTTAATTACAATCTACCGGTTTCGGAAGAACCCTTCTTTCGTCAGGAGAATATTAAAACTAACCTATGATACAAAATATTGATAGATATGTTTCCAATAAACCGCTCTGTTATTGCTGGATTTCCCGCAACTACCCCCCCCCTTTGACCTCCCACTCCAGCACCGAAATGTTTGTTATATATCTATCAATATTTTGTATCATAGGTTAGTTTTAATATTCTCCTGACGAAGGAAGGGTTCTTCCGAAACCGGTAGAGTGTAATTAAAATTAAAGTGGTCTTAAACAAATTTATATAGTTTATTGTAAATTATGGCGAGCCACAAAGTTAATGCTTATTACGAAGATACAATAAAATAGTTTGTTAACGAATCTACCCAATTCAATAAAGAAAACATTCCTCGTGTTTGAATTGGGGAGTAGTGCCATTACAAAGGTAAGAGAAAAATAAAAAGAAGAAAAAATTTGAGGTTAGAAAATACATAAACTTATATAGGATGTTAACAAATATACATTGATAGTGGAATTGAGTATCATATCAGTTACTAAGTTGGATAAACAGAAATAGATAAGTAAAAGTAGGAATATAGATGTAGTGAAATAAAATAATATTATTACATTTCAATTTGTGGGTAGGTATTATATATAAATAACAAAGGTGGTAGGTACATGGATTTGATTCTAGCAGTAAAGGAGCTGATAATGCTGTAAAAGCAGTACATAATATTGACTCTTTTAACCGCTTGGGCACATAAGCTTGGTTTCACGACAATTTAACGTAGGTAGACATAGGAATGACGTATGCCCCGTACCTGAGTTATTCATAAACTGATTTGAAAAGATTGTTATTTTACCTGGTAAACATATTTTTAAAATTTTGAAAAACTAAGTTTATTTTTAATATACTAAGGTTATACCGTTGGTCGTTGGCAGATTTGTCGAAATTTCATATTGTATTATACAACACAAATTTCAAATTATATAATCATGCAACAAAATGAATGAATGCATAAGCAAGTAAACACATTATTCAGAAGTAAAATTAAAATCATGAAAAAATTAATCCGAGCGCTTGTTTTGTGACGAAAATATTTCATTTTTTCTATTTATGTAAGTAAGGTCTTACAAACTAAAATATTTAAAAAATTTTTACACAATTATTTTATTTAGACATTATTGAAAAATCATAAATACTTCTTCTTCTTCTTCCCCTTGTCCTATTCGGGTCGGGGCTCCACTGCATCGACAAGGCTCCTCCATATGTCCCTGTCTTGCGCGATCATTGCTCCGGCCATAAATACTTAAAATCAAAAATGACTTACAAGAAGAACACGGTATTTAATAAAACATTTTCACTTAATTGAATTAATATTAAGAAAAGTGCAAGTTTTGAATAAAATGAATAGATATTTAATTTTTATTTTTAAAAATTTCATACGGGGAATAATAGATCTTTCTCATCGAAACCTCCCTGTACAATTGCAAGCATTTTAAAACTTTTATTATCAGTCACTAGTCGATTGGCTCTTAAATATTAAAATTTGGGGTTTAAATCATTTAGTTAAAAATAAAAAAAATAATAATTAATCCAGACTTTCGGAAAAGTCGATGTAGCATATATTACCTAAGAAATGGAAAAATTTATTCAATACACTATATAGGTAGCATTTAGTTCGAGATAAATCTTGCAATTGTACACAAAGACAGCAATTAATAAAAATATCCGTCAAGAAAATGAAGATAATGGTAGATCTTAGACGAAATACGATGCAGTTAAATATGACCGAATCGAATAGGATCACATTAGTTCAGTGGTAGAGCTCCACCCCGGCAAGCCAAAGGCGGTGGTTCGATTCCTAAAAGTGACCGCGTCTTTTTCTGATATTTCTGTTTCAAAGATTTAATTATAATTTTTTTATAAATCTTACAAATATATTATAATAGACAAAAGATAGAGGAATTTATTGGCTACATAGAACTATAATCAGTTTATATGTCTCCATATTGAAATTTGTAGGTATGATTTTTTTAATGTAGGCGGAAAAATTTCCTTTAGCAATCCGAGAAAAAATATTTAAATTGCTCTGTCGCTCCAGTGGATAATGAAGTTGAGTTTGTAAACTTAGAGAGATTTTGACGGAGCACCACTTAAATTCAGATGCTCCTTTTTATAATCCTTGATATAATGAAGTGCGGGACCCACGAGGAGTGACATAAAAGCACAGCAGTATTTCCACGTTGTTATGAATATCCAACACCTCTATATCTTTTCTAAATATCTCGTTAACCACAGACACTTACTTAAAATAAACCTCGCCGTACGGCGTTAATCCCAACTTAAAGGTTATGGTAACAGCTAAGCTTCACTTTAGAGGTTAACGTCGCTAGTCTTAATCTTAGTTCTTATTATAAATATGGCGATTAAGCGTGGACTCTGCCATCAAATCCTGGGATTAAAACTTTCACCGGTTTATTAAGCTCGATTCTACCGTGATGAAGCCTACGGTTAACTTTATTATAACATTTTTTAAACTAACATTATAATCTTCGTGGCTTATGATTTTATTTTGCCACAAATGCATCTCTTGTTACCATACCGATTCACCTGAACGATTCATTAAACGAAACGTTGCGTTGATTTTTATAGCAATAGGTGCTTTTTTAATTAGCTCCCCTACAGATTTCGGGCATATTCTGTCAGGTCAGAATATGTCTGTTTTGCAATAAAATTCAAATAACTGGAATAATTCGAATGTATTAAAAAACGGAAAACTGTTTTTGAAAGGTGATAAAATATATACATTTGATGCTGGACATAATTTTATTTAATTTGAATGATTAATGATGTTCGTCTATTTAAAATCCCTCTTTACTTATTTTACGAATAATTAGATATTCTTGATTACCAAACTACAAGGTATATAATTTCATTATTTATTATTTTATTTATTTATTAAAAGAATTTTGTAGATTGTATAGATAAAAAAATTAATAAAAGCATAAAAAAGTTTTAAATTGCCCACTTTACATTTTTCTATCTTAAATTACTGTAAAAAAAGATAAAATACATAATTATTTTATTAGAAAAATGTATTAAACTCGTTATTATAACCCCGTTTTACTCTTTTCAAAAAATAAATAATTATTAAAAAAATTCGGAATTTTATACATTTTTCAGAAATTGTTATCAAAAACTATGGTTTCACAGAGGTGCACATTTAAATGTTTATATGGTTAATTTCTATAAAGCAATTAAAGATTTAAATATAAAGCCTGGAATTTTTTTTTCCACCACCGTTTAGATCATATTTCTCACCATGACAGGGAAACGCATCGATTTATATGAGACCTATGCTAGCCGGGACGAATTTGATCTCCTATGATCAAACGGGTTATTGTTTTCAACCCGGATTCATACCTTAAACTATATGACAGGTCATTCTAAGAATGTTGACTGAGCGCATGGAATGTTATTTATGTGTATTCCGTAATGTTAACAATTATAAAAACGTTATAGAATGTATATTTTCATAAACTAAAAATTGTCAGCAAGCTTGGCTTATTAATTATTCTGTGTGTTTTTGATCTCTGATGTTTTTTCTACACAAAATAATTGAATATTTGCGACACCGTTAAAATGTGGACTGTGTAAATAACATTTTAGTTCATTTACCAAAACATGGCGTACCGTTCCTGGAAAACACTTTCAGAAAAAACAAATTCGTAATGAATCTATTTAAAAATAGATGTTTTTGAAGAAAAATGTATTAATACTTCCCAGTTCCTGCATCTAGTTGTGAACTTGAGTAATTTGAAAAGTCAAACAACATAATAATAATAAATAGTATCGATAATCAACCACAATTGAATGGTGGAGCTTTAAAAACTGTATAATTCTCTGATATATTTGACACCATCTTTTTACCTTGAAAATGGTTCTGGGAGAGTATTTTATTGATCTTGAATATCAAAGACCAATTACGGTCTAAATTCCTTCGCCCAAGTTCAGAGGCAATATTTATTTTTCCATCCATTTAAATGTTTTATTACAATGAACACCGGTGAAGTCGGCATGCCTCCCCCCAAAAAAATGGCTCAAAGTAAAAAGCCGAGATAAAGAAAGGTTAATAAATTCTCTGTCTTTGATGAAAACATTAACGTATTTGAATAATCTTTACCATAGCCAAGAACACAATGGCGGGCAATAAAATTCTGACGAACGGAAACGTTTCCCATTATAACTTACGCAATTCATTATTACTTTTTGCCAGTGTCCTTCGTCTTGTGAAATAATATTCGTAGCGATCTCATTGCGAAACGCTGAAAAAATATATTGAAGTTTCTTTGAGTTGTACAAAGTTTGGAAGTACCTACTTGGATAGTCATCAGAGAGATTGGAAATTCAATCTTTCGATGCGGAAATTTTAAATATTTTTAGTCGTTTTACATTTTTTTATTAAAATATTACTATTTTCCGCAACCAATGGGATCACATCTCTAATTTAGTATTATTTTTAAATTGTAAACTATCGTTAAAGACAATTTTTTTTGCGTAGCACAGAGGGTAACAATTATTGTAAGCAGTAATTGCTTCTAATTTATTAGGGTAAGGGTAAGAGGATGAAGGGTGTAGGGAGGGGAAGAATATGTTAAAGAGGAAGATTGAGAAGTATCCTACTATTCAAATTTATTCGTTAACAAGGCTACAAAGCTTAAGCCATTTGTGCAAAGATCCGATTTTCCACTTATGGCTTAAGAGCGATTGACCAGCGGCTGAGAATAAAAGTTTAAAAATGCTTGCAACTGTACAGGGAGGTTTTAATCAGAAAGATCGATTATTCCCCGTGTCAAATTTTTAAAATTAAAAATTTAATATCGATTTATTTCATTAAAAACTTGCTTTAATATAAACCTACATTCAAGTAAGCAATAAAGATGCTTAAAATGCACGAAGATAAATTCTTAAATATCGTGTACTTCTTGTAAGTATTTTTTGATCATAAGTATTTATGATTTTTTAATAATGTCTATAAAAAAAAATGTGTGTGTAAAAAGAAATTGAAATATTTTAGTTTGTAAGACCTTAAATAAATAGAAGAATTGAGGAATTTTTTTCACAAAACACTTTCTCGGATTTATTTATTAATGATTTAATTTAACTAAAATTTAAATTGTTAAAACTGTGTTGACTAGATTATGTATTCATTTATTTTGTTGTATAACGACCAACCTTTGCGTGTATCAGATAAAATAACAATCTTTCAAAATCAATTTATTTTTTTTTGTTAAAAATAGTCAATACGTCTAGAATTTGATTTAAAAGGACTCATTTCCGGTATTCTCTGGTAATACCCTCTTAATCCACAACCGTTCGTCACCAGGGTGGTACCGAGTGGTATCTTCTGTCACGCTGTATTCGATTGTTATAAATATATATCTATTCACTTTAGTTAACTTTCTAAAATACACTGCGTTGCACGAGCTTTACACCGAGTTTTGCCTAATCAGACGTAGACAGTGACTTCATCTTGTTTTGAAGGCCAAGTGTGCACAATTTCATCAGCCTCAAAGTAAACTGTAGATATTTATTAAAAAAAAATCCACGAACTCCGCCCGGTTTTTATATACGTTATAATTTAACTCCGCGACAAATTGTCAGTTTTAAAAATAGAAATATTAGTTGTACATACACATTAATGATTGGCACATTGAAAGCTAAGTAAGTATACAATTTGAGCTGATTCTATTGAACATTTTAGAAGAGGTGGAATAAGAAATTTATGAGATGAAAGTATAGAAACAATGGATTCGAAAATGGATTAAAAACAGAAAAAATAAAATAATGTTACATTAAATTTCGCTTCATCGAAACGATATCACTGCGGCTACTTATTGCAGTGTATTAGTTTCGGGTCTTGCCGAATGTCAGCGGAGATACCCGAAGACTCAGCTATAACCAAGCGGTCCTGAACACGGAGCGACACTTCTTCGGCAGTTCGCGGTCAGCCCTAAATACTAGAAATAGTTATATCTGTATTATTATAATCTACTAATTAATGTGTGTTAAATTGTACGAAGTACCTACAAGACTCTCATTGAAAGTTCCTAAGGTATTCAAGAGATAAGGGAGATTTTGGCCCCCTTATCTAGGAGTAAACGAGGATTAAATCGTGATCAGTACTACCCGGAATTACACTATGGGCCGGTATATCAGTCTTTGCTAAGGAGCACATTCCTCGCTCAACTTAAACCGCCGAAATCGGCCGCTTAAGCCGTGGTAAGCAGCAGAATAGTTCCTTTGCTAGACGTTGTAGCGCTATTGGCAAAAACACACCTGTCATCTGTTAGATTTCACATTGCATCGATTTGGATCTGCTACGTACATGCTACGAACGGACGCAATAAATTACATTGGAGGAATAAGTTTACCAATGAACATGGTATTCGAACTTTGTTCGAGTGATGACGATTTAGACATCGTTTGACGTTTGGTTGTTTGATAAAACCATAGAGTCCATAGATACTTACATAAATAGATTGTTTCGGCATAGAAATTACTAAAATTATCATAGCTAAACGTTTAAAATTGGTCAACTCTAGGATTACGACTGATATACGGATTGTGTGCTAAGCCATGCTCCATGAGCTCCATGAGCTCCACATTCCTTCAAAGCCGAGCTTTAGACCAACTGATATATCGGCCCTATGAACCATAAATATACTCTACTTGTGAACAACGGGTTCGGACATGTTTAGATTGTTTAGTGATTGGTGGGGGGCGCTACTCACCTGAAAAAGAGAACAACATGGATTGGCTTTACTAAACCACTGACTATACTAATCTACTAAGCATATGGTGTTCGGACAGATTAGTATCCAAATTATTCGCAACTCGACCAAATTTCTAGCCTAGTCCGAACGGCCTTATTTTTTATTTATTTAAGTATATTTTATTTAGTTATAAAGTTTTACATTTTACATCTAATATATTCTATTCTAAGACTACTATAATATTATTTAGTAGGTACCTACATACTAAAATTTGGACTTCACAACATTGAGACATAATCCACAAAAAACTGCAAGAATTTTAGCTTCTTTAACAATTTCAGGGAGTTCATTGAACATTTTAAAACATTTGTAATAAATATTGTTTTGTGTTCCAGATAAATTTGTTTTAGGAAGCCTACAATCGTGGCAGTTTCTCGTGGGATGGTAAAAAACTGTGCTATTAATTAATCTGGTAACATTTTTTTAAAAACTTATAAATAAATACTTGCGTATTGTAAACTAATTGTTGCCCCACACTTATAATATTGAGTGCAATAACATCACACAGAAGCATTATTATATCACACCCTATATAAAATATTTTTAATGATCATGCATGTAAATAGTATCTATAAAGTATTCACTTATTATTCACAACAATCGTTATTTGACCGGTCAGTGCACGGAGAAAAATGTTATTCTAAAATACGATCATTTTATTCGTAAAAACGGTTATAAACGGGACTGAAGTACTTACGAACAAATTAACAGTGTTTCAATGTTTATTGGCGGTAAAATGTAAGAATAATTTGTTGTTATACGTACGAAATTACTTATACCAACAAATTATTGTTACTTGTTCCCGCCAATAAACATTGAAACCCTGTTAATTTGTTCGTAAGAATTTCAGTCCCGTTTTTTGTCGTTTTGACGAATAAAATGTTTGTATTTTAGAATAACATTTTTCTCCGTATGGTTGAGTGGGCATCGCGTTTGGGTCCCACCCAGGCGTTCCGTGTTTGATTCCTCGGCTGGCTCCTCCATCACAACACAAGCAACACCTTCCACTTAGTGTGGTGGTAGTAGGAGATTTTCAAATGTTGTTGGGTTATTCGTAACCCGGGAATGTTTGTCTTTTTTTTATAAAAAAAATTATATATATATATATATATGTTTCTGGATAACACGATAACACTGCTTCCTTACTTCCTCGGCTACAACCTTATTTTTCATTTTTATAAATATATTTTAATATTACGAACATTTTTTTCCTATGCACAAGTACCAACTTGTAAACATGTAACAAAAAAATACTAGGTATCTACCTAATAATGCTATAAATGATAAAACATATTTTTCGCAGTGAACATGTAGTTATGGCCAAAGAATTTTTGAAAACATCTAAAACCAAATCATTAGATAGTATCATATTGCCATTTGACATTTCCACTTATTTCCACTATATTATTCTCTGGAATGTTCTGAAAAAATATTAATAAAACATCCCACTGTCTCCCGGGAGCGCAGAAAAACAGAGTGGTAGGTTTTCTCGTGTTCTGCCAGAAGGGTTTGTATGGGAAAATACAAACCACGCGGTGGGCACCCGCACCTAGATGCTAGGTGGTTTCTCATCGTACATCAACGTTCAAATCTTTGGGGAAATTACTATAAATGGAATAAAAAATACCAACGCCTAGTTTGCGAAACTTGCCTACTCCTTCCGAGCCTGTCAGTTTCACTTTGGATATAAATATAAATAATACCACGATTCTTCTACTGTGATTGATATGAAAATATATTTTCATACATTTTATATTCACGTCAGACATGGACAACAATTTTTTAATAATGAGTAAAGTAATAAGGTAAATACTGCAAATAGACATTAATTACAACGTAGGCACACGGAGAAAAATGTTATTCTAAAATATGATCATTTTATTCCTAATAACGGTTAAAAACGGGACTGAAGTTCTTACGAACAAATTAACAGGTTTTCAATGTTTATTGGCGGGAACATGTAAGAATAATTTACGTACGAAATTACGTATACCAACAAATTATTCTTACGTTTTTCCCGCCAATAAACATTGAAACACTTTTAATTTGTTCGTAAGAACTTCAGTCCCGTTTTAACCGTTTTTACGAATGAAATGATCGTATTTTAGAATAACATTATTTTCTCCGTGTAGTAGCTGAGAAGATAAATGCGTTGGGTTGGTGGTGGGCTCACTTTCTCTTCTATCAATGTCATCCATCATCGCACATGCATTTATAAAGATGGCAGAAGGAGTATAAAAAACATCTTTAAAAAAATATTGCCTCCAAACTATAATATGGAGTCATGCAAACTGCTTAAAGTTTTAGAGAGCTTTTGAATTCACTTATATTGGACCGTTTTACTCATATTTTTAGAACATAATGAAAAAAAAATTATAATTTGTAAACTAGTGATTTCCGCTTATTATTTACATTGACATTGCCGTTTGCATTTCCTTTTTGGAGCAATATTAAATATTACTACTTCTGTTTGTTATCCATGGCCTAGTTGATGATATCATTTATTACTTAATAATCGAATATGTATATTTTAATTCGTAAACACACGATCAATGATTTGACATCTCTTGTTAAGGGTATACCCGGCGGTGATTTTTCCATACAAACGTATTTCCTATTTATCTCTCTGGATTTTAATTCTAGAGAAAATACTGTTTTTAAATAAATTAGACATCAACTATTAGCGTGTCGGTAAGTTTTGTTTTTTTGAAAAGTTACTTTTTATAGAAGTTATGACCTTCCAAAAATCAATAAAATTGACTGGTTTAAACGCTGTCAAAAGACGTTCAATATACAAAATAGACAATGTGTTTTAAAAAAAAGCAAAACGTACAGACATAGAATAGTTTTTTCTTATGTAGTTGGTAAAAATAAATTGAAAGTCAGTCCATTTTTGGAGGAGAAAAGTGTGGAATACAAAACCTCGATTTTAGTTAGGTATTAGTAGCCCGAGGTGCATTGTCCCTTTCGCTCAATATTCGGCGGAGTAAGAGCAACAGTGACAGCAACAATTTAGTAAAAACTATTTTTCAAATTTCTCCACCACCGGGTTTCATCTTAATGTGTAAAAATATTAATTTAGCTTTATGATCAATCGAGGATTCCAATACGCGTGAAATTTTTAAATAATTCCAATAAATTTTTAAGAATATGTCGTCAAATTGGGCACATTTTGACCAGCTGGTGTTTGCGAATTATCCAAAATGTTGCTAAAAATTCTCCAGTGATTAACATATTAGAACTCCCAACCAAACGAAGTATAAATCTATTGAGACTGGCACCTATGTATCTTTACATCCTTCACCCAATATGTACATTGGGTAAGTCTCCATTGCAAGCGGTCCTTACCTCCGTCTTCTGCCTCTCTTCTCTCCTGAGAATTTCACGTAGTTGGCTTTCCTTCCCAATGCCAGTTATGCCATTTCAATATTCAATAAAAAATAAGTGCTTTTCCACTTGAAACAAAAGACGAAACGGCTTACGGGAATCTAAGTGGATTTTTCTGTGCTCAGCACAGTGTTCAAGGATGTTTCGATTCTCGTTTTACAATGGCAACACCACATAAAATCACACAGGCGAAAGAGGAGTATAAATAAGTTGTGCACTTTTAAAATATAGACAAATAGTTTTAGACCAAAAAATTATTAATTTTCTGAAGACCTCTTTGTTTGATATTCTGGCTGAAAAAAAGAAAGGGGGCAAACCAGGCTCAACATCCCAAAAGCAAAAAATATGACATGTGGTTATTAATTTTTTAGTATTATCTTTTTTTATCTTATTTAAATAAAAAAAAAATTTGTGCCATTTAAAAAAAATATTATTATTAAAGTAACCCTAGTACAATGATTGCACTTGGGTTACTTTACCAGTGATTCCTGACATTATTTGATGTAAAAAATCAAAAAAAAATTTTGATCTCCGGTGACATTTTTGAAGTTTTTTTTTTTCCTACAAAAACATTGAAATCAGTAGGTATTGGGAAGTTAGAGGCGGGGTGAGGGGTTGGTTGGTAACTTGGCTTAGAGACCAGTGACGTGTGGAAGAATATTTTTTTTTTTGATTATGCAGAAAAAGTTTTTGAAAAAAAAAAGACATCTAAAAGTCACCGGTTACTAATAAGTTACTAATAAGGCTATGAAATGTTTGGGATTTATTTTAAGAACAGTCAAAGATTTTACGTCACTTTATTCAATTAAAATACTCTTCACTGCCTTAGTTAGAAGTAATTTAGAATATAATTCCACTATTTGGTCCCCATACTATAAAGCACATCAAGTAAAAATTGAGAGAGTTCAACATAAATTTTTAAGATTCATTAATTTCAAACTCTCCATACCCATTGAACAAATTAATTATGATATATTAATGAAACGACTTAATCTAACTGACTTATCTTCTAGAAGAACCAATAGTGATATGGTACTTTTATTTAAATCAGTAAATGGCACAATTGACGCACCTGATTTAACTAAACTAATAACATTCAGAGTACCAAATCGTAACACGAGGCTTCCAGAGCTGTTCTTTGTTTATCCTTCGAAAACTAATTATTTCAATAACTCCCCAATCCAAAGACTACATAGGCTTGGAAATAAATTTAGTTCAGTTGATATTTTCGTTTATTCCTTATCAAAATTTATTTCTGAAATTTCAAAAATTCTGTTTCCCACTTACTAAACAATGATGTAACATAATTTGTATATTATTGTTTATTTTTCTGTTATTTTTGTATTATGATTGTTGTAAAAGCTCTAAGGGCGTGAATAAATAAATAAATAAATAAATATCCTGATTTGCTCCTACCACACTCCCCTGAGTTTACGAATGCCTGGGTTTACCTAACCTAACTTAACCTAACCTAACCTAACCCAACCTAACCTAACCTAACCTTACCTAACCTAACCTAACATAACCTAACCTAACCTTACCTAACCTAACCTAACCTAACCTAACTTGACTGTTTACGCGGCACTAGCGCGATCGCCTGATCAGACGATGCAATTCCCTCCCCTCGCCCCGCTATCCCCCCGTATTTATTGATATCTTAAATGTTTTACATTTCCGATTGCTATTTAGGAAATGTATAGATTTTCTAGGAAATGTGTCTAATATAATTTCTTTCACACATTTCCGGGCGATTTAGGAACTACATACATTTCCTAGGAATTGAATACAATGACGGATTACATACATTTCCATTAACATATACAACAAGTGCTAGGTACCTAATTTACTCATTTCTGTGTGTTCTGCGTATGAATTTTGTTTTTTTTTTTAATATTTATTTGAAAAGGGGACAACTCCACTTCAGGCTGATAAAATCTAAATAAAATCATCAAAATCGAGATTTTGTATTCCTCATTTTTTTCCTCTACAACTGGACCAATTCTTCCGAACAGGTCTTCCGTTGATATGCTCGGTGTAACTCTAAGTGACCAGCTCAGATATGGGGGCTCCATCGAGGCCAGAGTTAAGTTAGCCTCTCAGAAACTGGGCGTACTGTACAGGGCCCGCAGATACTTTAATAGTACACAACTGCTAACCCTGTACAAATCGCAAGTGCGCACCACGGTTGAATTTGGCAGCCACCTCTGGTCTGGAGCCCCAAAGTACCTGAAAAACACCCTCGACTCTGTGCAGAAACGGGCGGTCCGTTTGATAGATTATCCCGTCTTAACAAACGGATTGCAATCTTTAGAGCACAGGCGTCGGGTAGGAATGCTATCCTTGTTCTACCGGTATTTCAATGGAAGATGCTCCGAGGAACTAGCTTCATTGATCCCCTCGGCACCGGTGCATAGTCGGGAAACACGCCAAACGCTCGCCCAACATATGTACACGGTTGACATTTGTCACATGAGAACGGGACGCTTCTACGACTCGTTCTTGTGTTCAACAGCTCGGCTGCTTCACTCCTTCCTCTCCTTAAAAGTACCCTCCTCACAGTATCTTCAAAGATGACATAGGCCCTGAAGGAAATTATTTT
This sequence comes from Limnephilus auricula, assembly GCA_951813805.1. Classification (NCBI taxonomy): domain Eukaryota; kingdom Metazoa; phylum Arthropoda; class Insecta; order Trichoptera; family Limnephilidae; genus Limnephilus; species Limnephilus auricula. The sequence goes on from OX638410.1 coordinate 17,053,362, forward strand.
CCTCAGGGCCTCCTGTGTGGAGTTAATTTAAAAAAAAAAAAAAACATCTTTGTCTACCAGTAAGTCACTAAGTATACTAAACCAATACTGTCAGTTTGAATTCTAAAATTCGGCGTTCTAACTAGCTCCTATAAAAAGCAACTTTTCAAAAAGTAAAACGTACTGACACGCTAGTCGATATTTATATTATTATATATATTTGTAAGAACAAAATGCCACACGGTTTCCCTTTAAGCAGACCACATAAATTCCCATCAGATGTAATCAGATGTAAAAAAGAATGGATATTTTCTAATACATAATATGTGTTATATTATACCTATTTTTTACGTAGAAATCAAACACACAACTTGATTACACAAGAACATGATATTCAATTCACACAAAAAATATTATTTCCTCTTCGAACTCACTTTTCTACTGCCAAATAACCTCTATTCACAGGTCATACAAAAAGTTCCCCATGAATAATACACCGCTGAAACTGTTAAGGAAAACTTTATTAAGTGTTTCCGATAATTGTGTCATAAATCTCCCAAAAGCGATCATATTTGTATGGAAATACGTGTGAATAGATGGGGAGGGGATAGAGATGCGGATAGGGGATATCCTGAAGGTAAAGGCACACAATTACCGGCACTATAGCGAACACAGCCTTATTGTTAAGTGAAGGCTCCGCCCGGTGTGTGTTTTGTTTTGGCGCCGCCGGATGTGAAATAAATGGCGGGAAACTATCCATTGCGGAATCCTCCCCTTCCGGTTCCATCCGGAAGAATGGTGTCGGGAAATTTCAGGTTTCGCTTGAATTTCCTAGGATTGAATATGTACTATTATACTATTACAATACGTAGCCGCAGCGAGGCTTGCACTCGTATGGAAATGCCATTCTGGAATTTATAAAGTTGTAGAATTTCGTGCAAATATGAAATTTGTTGTTGCATTTTGGTGTTTGGGATTCTGAGCCATTTCTAAAGCTGCTGGAAACAGATTGTTGGTTAAAAGGGTATTACCAGAGAATACCGGAAATTAGTCATTTTTAAATCAAATTCTAGACGTGTTGACTGTTTTTTACAAAAAAACATAAATTGATTTTGAAAGATTGTTATTTTATTTGGTACACGGAGATTTAAAATTTTGAAAAACTATGTGTATTTTTAATATACTAAGGTATACCGTTGGTCATTGACAGATTTGTTCAATTTTCAAACGATAGATTGTATTAAATAGCAAAAATTTCAAATCGTATAGGTAATCATACAACAAAATAAATCAATAATAAACTAGTCAACACAGTTTTAAAATTTTTAATTTTAGTTAAATTAAAATCACTAAAAAACAAATCCGAGAACGTTTTTTTGTGACAAAAATACCTCAGTTTTTCTAATTATTTGAGGTCTTACAAACTAAAATATTTCAAAATTTTTTTACACAATTATTTTATGTTGACATTATTAAAAAAGAAATACACGATATTAATAATTTCTCATCGTACGTTTTGAGCATTTTTATTGCTTACTTGAATGTAGGTATATATTAAAGCAAGTTTTGAATGAAATAAATCGATATTAAATTTTATTTTTTTAAATTTTGTTACGGAGAATAATTGATCTTTCTCATTGGAACCTCTCTGTACAGTTGCAAGCATTTTTAAACATTATTCTCAGCTGCTGGTCAATCGCTCTTAAGACTTCTGCTTGTAGGTTTTCTGTTATAGAATGAATGGAGTTTCTTAATTCAGAAACCGATGTAAATAATGCGTGTTAGTCGTAAGTATTTATTTTAATTAGGGGTAACCAGGAGTAATAGAACGCCTGACAATTATGAGCTGAGCTTTCAAAATAATTAATTACGTACTTTTGGAGGGGGTATGGCTACCGCCCCGGGAACAATTTTTGGGATAACCGACACCCCTGCCATAGGTCACAACAAGTGGTTCGCTACTTGAGGTGAGGTTTATCAAGATCTCGGTGGTGAATGCGTCTTCCCACCTATGCCTTCATGGCAGGCCGGATCGGGAGAGACTGGTTGAAGGGGTACTAACCTAGACCCCTCGAGCCGGAATCTCGACCCATCACCTTGCAACGCAGTGAGAGGGATGGATTCACACGTGGATTCAGGATGGAGTCATTCCTGGACACATTGACCCCCAGATTCCAACCCACCCCTTTCATTTCTTTGAAAATACCTCATAACACTGCATCCCTGAAGATGTCATAAGTTATTAAGAAATATTTTTGGGGCTAATGTAAAAAAAAGATTTTTACTTGCTTGTTTGTCTAAGACCAGGGACTCGATAGTCTTAAATAAATAAAAAAAAATTATGTAACGATAGTACATTGAAAATTAAAACTCTTCAAAACAAAATGTCTAGAAATTGTTACATAGTTAATGCCCAAGAAATACAAAAAATTAAATAAATTGTTTACTTCTGTTTTCTTTAAAATCGGTGTAGATCACTCTTATTTTTATGTGATAAGTATTTAGTAGCAACAATCATAAATAAACAAATTTTCGGAAGGCGTAGCAGTGCTTAATCCAATTATTATTTTACAATACGCATCGATGGACACAAACTCACGATATTACATTTATTAAGTTATAACGCAATTAAATTTTGAAATGAAATTACACTACTAACAACTGTCACAAGTTTTTTAATGTAAATAACAACTTGACCACTTTTTTTATATATATTTTGTTGTTTGTAATATATTATTTTCTTTTATAGGGGGAGTGAGATTAAGGCATCCCCAATTGGGTTTAGTTGAGGATATTGGAATTGGGGAGGGGAAGGAGTTGGGGAAGAGGATTAACACGGCTAAAGCCTTTTCAAGGAGCTTTTTAGTGTAGAATGATGGTCTTACTCCAAGGCGATTCTTGGAATGTCTTACGTAATATGTAATTTTAAATGACTAACTTTGAAAGTAACACAAATCCATCAAATAAAATATAATTTCACACGCCGAGATTTAAGAGCCTTACCCTTCGACCATGGAGGTAGTTATACAAAATAGTATTTCAAAAGAAACGCAATACGCGCATAAAGCTTTATGTTATGAACTTTTCTTTGAACGGCGCACGCAATAACTGCTAGCTAAATTGTGTTAATGCTACAGTAAAAGTCCGAGTCTGAATATTTCTAAATTCTAGCATTAACTGATGTAAATAAAGTCTGATAAACCTACAAGAGTTTTTAATCAATTTCAACAGACCTAACGTAACCTTTTTATATTACCTGACGTCTATCGATCAAAATATTCATTTCTGAAACCAGCAAATAAAATAACATGTTTTCTGTTAAAAATATTACTTATAAGAATTTAGGAGACAGGTATAGGTACCGCGGACCGAGAAGCATTTATTGGATAACATACACTCCTGCCATAGGTTACCTCAAGTCGTCCGCTACGTTTGGTGACTTGGTAATCTTTCACCGCGGTGGGAAGAAAGAATTCATAAGTCCGTGTACCTCCTGTGTAGAGCTAATGTAAAAAAATCTAAAATCGGGTAAAAAAGATCATACCTGGTATACGATAAAGAAAATTATAAACTTGAATCAGTTAATATAATACTTTGTTCCTAGGAATAAGAAATTCCGTGGCATTGAATGTTGTTCAACGAAAATCTATTATCAATATATTACGCATTAGTATAGGCTATAGGCTTTTCTAAAATAATCAATTACGAGTGGGGAGCTGCTAACAAAACTAGCCTGATCCCATGGAAATTGTTCAAAATACACCTAACTAAAAGAACTGCAGACTACACATCCGAATGCCTATTCAAAGAAATTCAATGTTCCGACAAATAAAAACTATTGCACAACTCCATTTAACTAAACAAGTAAAATGTTTTTAATAAATTACCAGGAAAAATTACAAGCATTAATAATAAAATCAAAAAAAATTAGACTTGAAAAATCAGAGAAAAAATAATATTACACCAAAAGTGCCTATAATTCGAATTCGAATGGAAGCAAATGTTATATTTAGCCCAATTTCCCGGAATTTCAAATCATTTTGCTGCTGTGTATGTCAATGTGATGGTCCGCACACTACACAACTTCTCAAAAACCAGTTGTCAAAGGCAACGCAAGCTGCGACTCGCAACTCGCCATGCTAGTTGCCGTGGCCGGCCGTTTTCAGGTTGCCCGGTTGCTTATTTCCAAAACCTATTCCGGTTCAGACACTGCGGTGACTGAAATAGGACAGGGTTTGTTGTGCAAAATCAGCTTACAAAACCTATACCGGTTCAAACTAATTCATCCTAACAGACTATAATACCGTCAGATATTTTGACAGGGGTAGGCAGATAGGTTGGACCGCCAAACGACTCTGTAACACTGCTTGCTTCAATCACACTCGCACATCTTCTCATACACTAGTCTAAAATACATACTTAATATTTCAGTCATTATATTGAAATCTAACACCATCAGGCCGCTTCTCCGCAGAGGTAGTCAGAGAGGATAGACTGCCAAACAACTCTGTCACACTACTTGCTTCAATCACAATAACACATCTTCTCGTAAACTAGTCTATAGTATATACTAATTATTTCAGTCGTGGTATCGAACTCTAATAAAGTCAGGCCGCTTCTCCGTAGAGGTAGTTGGAGAGGATAGACTGCTGAACAAATCCGTCACACTGCTCGCTTCAATCACATGCGTACATAAAAGTTCTTCCTTTTCTGTCATATTTTTTCAACTGACTTACCTTATTTGACCTAGCTATACATCAATCTTTTTTAAATTTTTTTTAACGATAACCATTAAAACCAAATATATTATAAAGAAATTATTATATAAAACTTTTAAATGGTTTGATAATTTTAAGTCGTGTTAGGTTAGCTTAAAATTAATGTTTATTATTAGGTTAGGCTGTTACAAAAATCCTTAGATTCTTAAATTGTTGGGCTTTTACAGTAACATACACGTGTACACTTTTAAATTCACAAATACCTTCTTATTCTTATAATGACAGAAAGTTTGCATGAAAATGACATAATCACCGGCCAATGGGAGTGCGGTGCCATAATTACATAATCCAAACTAACTTCTACTACTTTGACATAAATCATTTTAAGGGTACCTGCCTGTAAGGCAGAATGTGATATTTATTGTGCGATGGTGTGTTATAGTATGCCATTCGAATCGAGCAATACTATTTCAAAATAATTTGAGCTTTTAAGCCGCGGGATTTTTTTTTGTTTCAAAGAAAGACAAAAATTCTCGGGTTACGAATAACTTGAGAATATTTGATGATCATTTTTTAATTCCGCGGAGTTTTTAACCTTTGATTGGTGACATGGTGTTGGTGAAACGTAACTGGTGACGAACGGCCTGAGAGGCCGCTGCCGCATCCGGTCTGTAATACACATTAGGTAATTTAGCTTAGAGCAGTTTTTAAAAACAGTTTAATAACATATAAAACGATAAAATAAATCTAATTAATAAACTCTAAATCTAATTTTTAATGAATAACTTGTTATCACAATGTATGTGGTAACTAAAATCAAAAAACTAAAGATGAGATCAGAAATCACAAAAAAAAAAAATATATATATATTTTCCTTATAGTTAAGATAATAATCAATAAATAAACAAAACAATGCTCTAATCACTTGTATCATTTTACAAAACTGGCAATGGTCAAACTTTGGTTATTTTTATTTAGCACATTGCAATCACATATGTTTTTTACACAAATTACATTGGTAATTAGATTTGCACTTAGGAGGACAACTAGCACAGGTTTTCCGTGTTTTTGGCCTATCATTTTAGTTGTATCTGTAAAAATACGGAAAAAACAATATCAAAATTACTTTAAAAAGTTACGTAAATGGTGACATAGGGTCTGAGAGACCACTGTCGAAATTTACATTGATCTAACATACCGATTTAGGACTGTGCGATGCAACTATCCTTCTCTACGGCGTGGATGCAATTAATTCGAAGCTACTCTTGCGTTGGAACAAAGCAAGCGCAGGGAAGGGGGTGAAATGATGTTTCACTGACGCTGCTCGGCCTGTGAGACCGCTTGTCACCAGTTAAAGGTTAACATATTTCTCTAATGACCTTAAGTTCCTAAAAAAAATGTTTGTTATTTTTTAAGATAATATCTATACAGTTGCTACACCTTAACGGTAATTATATAAAATACTACAATAGAAAAAAAATCACAATGTACGCTTCGAAAATTATTAGAAACACGTTTTTTCTGTTATTTGTTTAATTATGTGTAAAAATAAATGTGTTTCTATAAATGCTATTTAAGCCGTTTCCTATGACATTTCCCATTACTTTTTAGGTACCTTCTATTAATCTTTTGTATATATGGAACACAAAAACATATCAAATTAATATTATTTGCATTTTTTTTTTCAAAAGAAGCAAACACATTGTGACTTGACATTTTAAATAAAAGAAAAGAAAATACTTTGTTTTAAGTCACTTTATTTTTATTTAACGTCTACCGGTTTCGGTACCTCCGTACCATCATCAGGACTGTTAATTAAATATTTTTGTAACAGTCCTGATGATGGTACGGAGGTACCGAAACCGGTAGCCGGTAAATAAAAATAAAGTGACTTAAAACAAAGTATTTTCTTTTCATTTATTTAACCGCTTGGACACATTAGTTTTTACGATAATTTACGTAGGTAGACATAGGAATGACGTATGTCCCGTACCTGAGTTATTTTAATATTACTTGCTTGAATTTTCCTGGCATTTAATTGTGCTACTTGCTCGCAATCAATTTTCATATCAGAGTTAATTTTACGCAGCTGTTTTATGCAGCTGTCAAAGATACGTCAAAGATATGTCAAAGATATTTTTTATGCAGCTGTCAAAGATACGCCTAGAAACTTATGATTAATAATCCAGGTATAAAAAGTTATGTCATTAACCGTCGACTGTTGGTAGTTGGGACATCGGTTAACTTTGCATGATAAAGTTATTAAAACATCTCTTCTAGGATTGATATATGACCAAATGTACGTCCGGGAAACTTTATCTCTTCGGAGATACCCGACTTTGCAAAGGGAAATATTTTGATTAATGAACTGAGAATGTTGTTTGAAAAGGTTGAAGAATAAAGAGATATCTTGCATTGGTGACTTCATGGAATATCTCAGAGCGGGAGAGAAGTTCTCTCAGTAGCACCCTGATAAAAGACCAATATTCAGTATCAAAGCGTTGCTTGAAATGACTTTAGCCGTACATACCGCCCTCTTCTTCTTACTTATATCCTTCCCTACTTGAAATGACTTTAGCCGTACTTACCGCCCTCTTCTTCTTACTTATATCCTTCCCTTCTTGAAATGACTTTAGCCGTACTTACCGCCCTCTTCTTCTTCCCCATATCCTTCCCTTCTTGAAATGACTTTAGCAGTACTTACCACCCTCTTCTTCTTACTTATATCCTTCCCTTCTTGAAATGACTTTAGCCGTACTTACCGTCCTCTTCTTCTTACTTATATCCTTCCCTTTTTGAAATGACTTTAGCCGTACTTACTGCCCTCTTCTTCTTACTTATATCCTTCCCTTCTTGAAATGACTTTAGCCGTACTTACCGCCCTCTTCTTCTTACTTATATCCTTCCCTTCTTGAAATGACTTTAGCCGTACATACCGCCTCTTCTTCTTCCCCATATCCTTTCTCTGCCGCCTTCAGTCTCGCAACAAATATAAACAATTTTTATTTATTTTTATTAAGTTAAAAGAAATTTACATTTTGCTTTCTTAACTTAAATACAAATTAATTTTATTAATAAAATCAACTTAAGAAGGCATTACCAGAGAATACCAGAAATTAGTCCTTTTTATATGAAATTCTAGACGTATTGACTCTTTTTTACAAAGAAACAGAAATTTATTATGAAAGATTGTTATTTTATCTGGTACACGCAGTTTTAAAATTTTGTAAAACTATGTGCATTTTTAAAATACTACGGTTATACCGTTGGTCGTCGGCAGATTTGTTTAATTTTCAAACGATAAATTCTATTAAATAACATAAATTTCAAATCATATAATCAATAAATCAATACATAATCTAGTCAACACAGTTTTAAAAATTTTAATTTTAGTTAAATTAAAATCTTTGAAAAATAAATCCGAGAACGTGTTTTGTGACAAAAATACCTCAGTTTTTCTATTACTTTAAGCTCTTACAATATTTACAAATATTTCAATTTTTTTTTAGTCATTTATTTTGCTTAGACATTATTAAAAAATCATAAATACTTAAGATCAAAAAATACTTACAAGAAGTACACTATATTTAATAATTTATCATCGTGCGTTACGAGTATTTTTATTGCTTACTTGAATGTGGGTATATATTAAAGCAAGTTTTGAATGAAATGAATCGATATTAAATTTTTTATTTTAAAAATTTTATTTTTAAAAGGGAATAATCGATCTTTCTCGTTAGACCCTCCCTGTACAGTTGCAAGCATTTTTTAACTTTTATTCTCAGCCGCTGGTCAATCGCCTTTAAGGTTAAATAGTTTTTTTAAATATATTTATACTTTTTTCTGTTTTTAGGATGTCTGGAAGGAGATTATATATTTAAACACCCTCGTGGCCAATGCTTCCATTGCCACTTTCAGTCTTAACAGCATTTGTGTATAATATATTATTTTGTCTAATATGATGCTCGTGTATTTGTGACGTTTTTTATAAATATTGTGTTTGTGCGTATAAGTCCATTGAATATGACATAACCCCACTATCTCCGGACAGTCGGGAACAGTTGAGAATCTTGTGTGGCAGTCACACAAAATAACACAAATTAATCAAATAAAATTTATTTGCGCACCCTGGTTTCGAATTCGCCTTATATTACCCTTTAAACAAGGTGGCAGTGTGTATGGCGGTGTGTTGCATACATATATGGGTAATGGGTATGCATAGCAGATCGTGGTGCCTCCTTGCAGTAGTAGCAAATCATGTTACAGATGCTTACTTTATATTTAAATATATTAGATTCCTGTGATTTTTAAAAATTATTTGTTTATTTACTTGCCTTCGTTACAACATTAAAGACTAAAAAAGTCTAGGTAGTTTTTTTTTTTTTTTATTGAAAATTTTTTGATACAATGGTACATAAAATAATAAAAGGTATATAACATACTTAAATATAATATTGTATGAACAAAAAAATCCCACAAAGGCAAATGCCTGAGCGTTGGTTAAAAAAATATATCTTAAGAATCAAAATAATGAAACATTGTTGTATAAAATTGTATTACAATGTTATGTAAAATATATTTCCAGTCAAATAGGTGAAAATGTGATTATCTTTTTTCTGTGCATCAATCATTTAATTTATTGGTATATTGCTTGGTTACTTCAAACAAACTTTCATAACTAATAATTGAAGTGTGTAAAAGGCAGCAATCTCCGTTCCGGCCAGATTGGTATGTTTGCTTTTGAATTGACGTGGTGATTGCTATCTTTGCGTTTACGTACAATATTACATACAGATATTGTTCGTAATATACGTGTATACAATATTTGTATGTTATATTGTGCGTAAAAGCAAAAACAGCGATCTCCCAGTCATTTCAAAAGCAAACATAGCAATCTAGCCGAAATGGAGATTGCTGCCTTTGCTATTACACATCTCAATTGTTACCCATGATTGTTACCCTGACTGCCGGCGAAGTCCAGCAGTAGGGCGTTGGACTGCCATTCCGAAGGTCGCGAGTTCAAACCCGGCATGCGCAAATAAATTTTATTTAAATGATTTGTGTTATTTCACGATTAATTATTTAAAATAATATATAGTATATTTGCGGCACGTTCCAGAGTGAGACCACCATTCAGAATTTAAACGTTGCTTGAAATGGCTTTAGCCGTGTTTAGTGACTAGATCTGAATAGCCAGGTACTTCCCCACCTTCTTCTTCCTCATCTCCTTCCCTTTCCCACTTACCTTTAGCTTCATAACATACCCCAATTGGGGATAGCCATAGTCTCATTGGCTCCAGACGGGAGCAGTTGGGACTCTTGTTAGATATTCACTATAAAAAACCCATGCTGAAAGCGAATATTGAACCTTATTTCAGATTATATATATTTTTTTTTCAATACCAAAACAAAAAAAAATAACATTTGTGCTTTAAAAAATGGCGATAACGCGGAACAAATGAAGTCAGAGCGGTCGTTTTCTTCCTTGGCAATAAAAAACTGTTCCCACGCTCATCGTCCACCTGCATCCAAATGCTGCATACTTTCAGTAATCTTTCTGTGTTTATGTGGGGTTGTTGTGATAAATGTATTAGAAGAGTAATGACGTGAAAGTTGCCACAGGTCTGGCAGACCGCCGTGGGGTGAAGGCAGACAACATAACAAGGGTCTGTCATACAGAAGGCAAATCATATTGCTTTCAAACAAATTAATCAATTATCAATCGGGTATTTTTACAAACTATTAATCGTTGAACTAAAAATGTGTTATATCAACATTTTCGTCCATAAGTATTGATTTGAAAAATCGCACATTCCGAAACGGTTCCAACTGGGTACTACGTCATTGTTGGTGAATTTAAATGAAATAAATCTATCTGTATCGTGTATTGCCAATAATTTATCTTAATCACACTGTCTTATTAGATTAACATCATTCTAAGCCTTCACAGCAATTCGTTGCTTAAGAAGAGACTTCATTTGAGAAAATAAATATGCTAATCGTATTGTTGTACTGCTGTACCGCCCATCAATTAATTTTACTTTTCACAAACACGATCATTAAAGAACATACCTATTATATATTAGTATTAAATTAATACCAGGGGTGGTAGCATAGTCCATCGATAAGGATCGGTAGGATAATTGTCGGTAACTGCTCATCCTTCCGTAGGACAACTGCAGATCGCTAACGTACAAACAACAGTTGATATCGAATATATTAGGGACACTTAGTCATTGTGAACTATCACCTATTCGTTTGCGATCTGCAGTTGTTCTAGGGAACGATGAGAAGTTACCGACAATTATCCTACCGATCCTTATCGATGGACTATGCTAGCACCCCAGGATTTAATAATGACTTTTCGAAGAAAGTGACCTATCAGGTAACTATGGTCCTGTACATTTTCATAATAAAAAAAAAATAAAAAAATAAAAAAAAATAAAAAATTAAAATAATAAAATACATGAACATTTTTGGGCAGCGTTAATTGGTCAGATGCATTGTAGATATAGTTTTTTATCGCTAATCGAAGTTGCAATGTTTTAGCCATAGGTTTTTTATGTTTGTGTAGTGTGGAGTTAGAAGTAAGATTGTAGAAGTGTCTTGAAATTTGTACAGCGCCCTTGAGGTGATTTCTCACAAAACGGCGCTATACAAGTCATCCAAAATATTATTATTATATTATTGCATTCATTCCGTGTGTACTTTTCTCAAACACAATTCTACCTACAAAATACTTTTATTTCTTACCCACATTACCGACTGAGTTGCAATAAAAGTCAACACCAGTGTTGAATACGGAGCTATTATTCGACCGTGTCGGAAACTAATGATAGTGAAAATTAATCGTGAGCTAGTGAGCTCAATTCGGAAGAGACAACCAGCAGATATTTGAAAGGCCAAGGAAGAAAAGCGGTAAATCGGCATCCTCTCTTATCCATTTTCTTTAAGCCTTGCGGGAACCGATTTCTGTCCCCAACAGTCATTATGACATAAAAGTTCACAAATAAAATCAAAACTGACGTTTTGGCGACAAAACGAAAATGGTTATAAAATATTTCTCGGTCAATATAAAATTAAATAAAAATACGGTAATTATTGTTTTTTTTTTTTTTACAGAACAAAAACAGTGAAACATGTCCAAGCGTTCTACTGCACTCAGTTTTTTTTTAAATGTACCTTACCTTGCCTAAGAGTCCCAACTGTTCTCAACCGTTTAAGGTCAGCAGGTTTAAGGCATGCCCGTTGGGGTATGTTGTAATACTAACGGTAGTAAGAAAAAGAAGGATAAATGGGAAAGAGTAAGGTTGAAAAATATTAAAATGAACAAGACACATAAAAATGATAAAACAAACTGGTCGCAACTGGTACTCGAACCCAGATCTCACGGCTTACCGGAAAGGCGCTCTACCGATTCAGCCATTGCGGTCTATTAAGAGACTGTCATATTTTTCAACTTCATATTTCAAATATCAGAATTAACAATATTATCTTCGACTAATTTTTCCAATGAGCTGCCAATAATGTGGAAAAAACATTAGTTGAAGATAATATTGTTAATTCTGAAATTTGAAATATGAAATTGACAAATACGATAGTCTCTTAACAGAAAGCAATGGCTGAATCGGTAGAGCACCGTCTCGGTAAGACGTGAGATCTGGGTTCGAGTCGCAGTTGCGACCATTATGTTTTATTATTTTTCTGTGTCATGTTCATTTTCATATTTTAATTTGATTGTTATTGTTGTCTTCTTCTTCAATGATACATTGCATTGAAAAATATCTTAAGCGTAAAAATAAATGGGGCAGAGTGTATGTAGAATTCTACAAACATCGTTTAGATTAATTAATTGTACAAAACATCTAATAAATGCTTGAATTGAGACAGGTGTGCTAAAAAATCTTTAAAAATTTGTTGCGAACAATACAAAAAACGGCCTTATATCGGCTCAACTATGCTTGTACGTACTTGTGATAATTATCCTGAGTTACATAATTGATTCAAAATAACGAAAATTTAAATATCTACCCCGGGAGCTTACGTTAAAGATTCACAATAAATCCCTTTGAACTTCTGAAAAAATCTAATTAAGATTAATAATCATTCAGCTTTCAGTTAATTGATTTTTGTTCAGGCCAGAATGGCAATAGGACACAGAATGGTGCAAAAACTAGATGGAATTTTATTTATTTTTTAAACGCATTAAACGCTAATGCATCTGAGTTTTTATAGAAAAAAAGTTAACATTCGTTCCACAAAGCAGGCTCTAAAGAAAATCATTTCCCTCGGGGCCTATGGTATATATTTGGGAATGCTGTTTGGAGGGTATTTAAAAGGAAAAGAAGGATACGAGAGGTGGGTAGGAATTTGAGGTCAATGTGTTCAGCAGTGGCGGACGTACGAATCTATCCCTCCCACTACGGTGCAAGGCGATGGGTCGAGGGAGTTCGGCTGGAGAGGTCGAAGGATCTCTCCAGATCTGGGCAAACCCACCCGCTACCAAGACTTAGGCAAACCTCACCTCATGAACCTGGGCACCCCTGCTAAATCAACAAAAATTGTGAATCCCCAGCTTGAAAAATGTGGTTTCCCCTATGACAGATGTAATGTTATAGGATTCACTCAATGATTAGAAAGGACTATTTTAATAATCCACTTTGTTTTTTATCGAACAACTATAAAATTTTATTGACACCGAAATAATACAACCCAAGGAATTTAATTTCCCCCCAACGGAACTGATACGTGTTTCTTTCTAGGTGGTTTGATGCAGAAGAGACCAATAATTAGCTTTACAAACAATATATTAATTTCAGTTCTGTTGGAAAGGGTGAAAGGAGCCTGCCATCTATCTTAATAATCTCAAACTATTTATTCAAAATCTTATGTTAAGTTCTGACCTAGATTCTGTTTCGTTGGGTAATTGTTTGAGGATCTTATTGAGAACACTTTCAGTTATATTTTATAATGAAGATTTATTAAGACTTGACATGACCAGATCTAGACACAGAGAGAGAGCGTACACCATAGACGATATTGATCACCAATACTTTATACTAGTGGTGCGAACTACTTTACAGTATTGATGTGACAGATTCAAACCTTAATTTCGGACAACAGAGGTATTGGATATTTAATAATCGGTTCTCAGGGAGGCGGTACATATCAAATTAAAACCTCATAAATAAACCAGTCTAGGAATCGAGTCGATGTTTGATCCAAAAATATCCAACGTTTTTTTTTCCGTGGAATTAAGGGGGTGTAGTCTAGAGGCACAAATTTCACAGGCACAAATAGTAATTTTTTTTCTGATCTTGGGGCCATAAAGGGATGTGTGGAGAATGTTCGTTCCAAATTTCAAATAAATCGTTTCAGCAGAACTCTAGATATTATGTACGCCAGCTTGCAAAAAGTGGTTTCGAGAAAAACGCGTTAAAAGTTTTGAGTAATATTTCAGGCAGATACGTTTTTAGATTTTCACGGTCAAAAGCATTTTCGTTGTTTGTTTTTGGGGTGTTATTCCGTGTTGAGCTACCTCCTTCTTTAGCCGACGTTTTGGACAGCGTTGCAGTGTCCATCATCAGGGCAGATCTGCCCTGATGATGGACACTGCAACGCTGTCCAAAACGTCGGCTAAAGAAGGAGGTAGCTCAACACGGCATAACACCCCAAAAACAAACAACGAAAATATTTCAGGAAGTTTTATTCGTATAATGGGTACGGGGTCTTTACGTTACGTTACTAGGACTTTCAGTTAAAATACATTATATTTGCATTAATATACATTATAAAGGTATATAATATAAGAAAGGTTTTATGGGTTAATCCATCTGCAGGTAGTCGGGCAACGTCTACCATGTATTGTTCAATTTGTTCCGGCCAGACCGGTTTAGTTGGCGCGCCACAAAAAGAGCTATAACTCCGAAAATAATTCGAAATTCGAAAAGTTCTTTTAAGGACATATTTTTAAAGATTTAATCATTGAAAATAACTAAAAAAATCTAAATTCTATACTAGAATACCCCCTTAAATAATGGAAAGTGAAAAGTTCCTTCATGCCCCGTGGAAAAAAGTAAAATTAGAAATCGTCGATCACTGTCTGTCAGCCTATGAACGAAAATATGCACCGAGTTCCTGTAGTCTATAAACTTTTTTCGCTTTTTCTACTTGCGGTTATGAGACGAAATACGGTTGTCGTTTCAACACACGTTTTACACCAAACTTTCAGAAAATGAGAAAGGTTTAAACCCAAAATATATTTCAGATGGAAAATAGACAGAAAAAAAAAATTGCCGAGTTTAAAGAGTTTGTGAATCTTATTCAACAATGACATCATCCCTACATTATATAACAGGTCCCAGAGTATGGAATATGGCAGGTCTAAGAAAAAATCCCCAAAAAAGGATACCGAAACTACAATCAGCGCGTAATCCAGTGGATGTGACAAAAAGGCAGACAATAAGGGGAAATGAATGCGTGGAAGAGGATTGCTGCGAGATGGGAAGGCCTATGGGCTAAATAGATAATTCCAGGTACCAAAGTTAGTAATACACAGTGTTGTAGAAGAGGCGATTATCACAAAGAAGTTGGGAAATTTTATTTATTAATAAAGTATGTAAACAGATATTAACACGGAATCATAATTGAATACTAGAAAGTTTGGGTAATGATCATAAGGATGTTTTTGACATATTTAACATATCAATCACTAAATATAAACAGGTCTTAGTAGAATTTATATAGGGAAACAAAAGAACAAATCTAATTCAATTCACGACTTGCTCTGCGTTGGCACACATATTTTACTATTCCCGATCTACTATTTTATCCAACTTGCACGCTGGAGTATTTTTTTATTTTTTTATGATGTTATGCTCGTTTAGATTTTCTTTGTGTTAAAAAAATAATAAACATGTAAAAATCCTAAAATAAATAAATAATGAGATGAGCATAATACCGTCCTAGAGTATAAAATCCTCGAATTGTGCTTTACATTAAAATTGCGAAAACAAGAAAAATCTGGATATAAGCTAAACAAAAAGTGTTAAATAATTTAAATTACCTGGTGAAAAGGGTTGCTACTGTCCTGAAAAACATTGATATTTCCATAAATAGTCACTGCCATTAGTTTTTTTTTATGCTAAGATTCTACCTAACTTACAATGTGGTTAATATTGACATTCACCCTGATCTATCATCGGTTTAAACTTTAAACAATGGTGATAAATCCTAACTAATATTATAAATGTGAAATTGTATTCGTTTGTTTGTCCCTGTTTTCCGACTCTACGGAGCGACCTATCGACATGATTTTTTTGCATGGTGATAGTTGGAATATTGAGAAGTGACGAAAGCTACATTTCGTGGGAAATTTTTTTGTACAGTCAACAATTCACGAAAATAAAATCACATCTATTATGTGTACATTCTGTGGAGATGAGTCGAGAATGTTCTGAAACAGTGAAAAGGAAAAAAATAGGGATTCTGACAGACCCATTCAGCTGTGATGGAAAAATGAGGAGTGGACCAAATTCTGTAGTAATAAATTTAGGAATTCAATTAATGCGCCCTTTGAAGGAAAATTATCAAAGTGCGTGTTTTAAAAATTGGAGCAGAAATCAATTCTCCTTTATAGATTTTGACAAAAGCTTTGTTAAATGATTACTATGGAAAATCTCTTTGTCAAAGAATAATCTTCCACATTTTTTTATACTTTGCCCCCTTTCAAATGTAATGAAAATTTTGAAAAGAAAATTGTCTTTTACTTTCGCATCGATAAATTTATAAATGGATGGACAGAGTTACAAATGAGATGTTGTGATTCGGATGAATAAAGAAAAGGAAGTTATTAAAACAATAAAAAACCAAAAACTTCAATACCTAGGACACGTGATGAGACATCCGGAGAAGTACGAGATCTTGCATCTCATCAACGCAGGGAAAGATTACCGAAAGACCGGACCCTAAAGGAAGAGAGAGATTTCTGAGATACTCGTTTGGCCAGTCTATTGAAGAGCTATTTTGGGCCGAGTAAACAAGATCCGCATAACCATTATGATAGCCAACGTTCGTTGAACGGACAGGGCATGAGAAGAAGAAGAATATCGAAAAATTCTTCAAAATTTAAATAGGTAATAGGTAGAAAACTGTCAGCCAGAGAAAAAACATCACATTATTTATAGTTCCATTGAACTCAACAGAGTGGCATTTGAACACCGTTCCGAAAGTTGAAAATTGAAAGTGATGAAAAAGGTAGCCCATAATCTTAACGGACTTCACCTATTTATCCTTGTTTTTTTTTTCACGACTTTTCAAAGGAGTGAAGAAGTGCCACTTACTTGAGTTATCCTATCACCATGATATACATCTCTTTTCATTATTACATATGTGCAAAAGCTGTGTGAAAGGTTTTTTTAATTAAAGAAGAGGAATTTATGAAAAGGAAAAGGGTAAGTGGTGTAACGAACAAAACGATTACACCATCCTTAAACAGGATGAGGTTCAGTGCATCAGTATATCCAGGAGTGATACACTGCAGTGCATGACGTTGGGACAACAGAGTCCCGCTGGAGAAGTCAAGGAGTCTCCCTCAAGCCTCTCCCGATCCGTCTCGCTACGCAGCTGGTGAGAAAACCCATCCGCCGCCAAGACAAATCTCAGCCCACGATACCACAACACCCGAGATTAGTAACTAAACGTGGCGAACTACTTGAGCAATCTATGGCAGAGGTGTTGATTATCCAACGAATGTTTCCCAGGGCGGCGGTACCCAGATACCCGACCGGTCAGTGGTTCAGTGGGCATCGCGTTTGGGTCCCACCCAGGCGCACCGTGTTCGATTCCTCGGCTGGCTAAGTCCTCCACCACAACACAAGCAACATCTTCCGCTTAGTGTGGTGGTAGTAGGAGATTTTCAAATGTTGTTGGGTTATTCGTGACCCGGGAATGTTTGTCTTTCTTTTAAAAAAAAAAAAAAAAAGATTAAAGTTAGAATAATATTTTCCCAGAATATATTTTGTTGATTTTTAACTTAAATCTGTAGAAATACACTTCTACACAAATTTCTAATACTATATCATAAGGGGGTGAATTGTAAGCAAAGCGTTTTTTACAAATTTAAACTGCAAATTAAAAACTTCATAATTAGCCCCGTAAAAGAGGGTTGATATATTTTTAAATATTTAAAATAGGCACTTCGTTAATAATCTCCTTTGGAATCTCCAATCTACACCTCAATTGAAACTTTTCTCGTTACCTGGACTGAGTTTAAAGCTCTCCACGGTATTAATATCGGCTTTAGTTCTGAAATAATGAAGCCAACTTTGGCATTATCAGTGTGATTTCGATAAAGAGAAATTATTATTCATCTCGAAGTCTAATCATATAGTTTATGTGTTAAGACTAATCATTTGTCAATATTACGTATAACACTATTCTCTACCCTCACAAAATGCATTTTTTGAAGTAAAACTTCTTAAGGAGCGATACAACGAGTAATTCAGAATTTTTTCTGATGGAAATAATGACGTTCGGATATCGATAGAATTATTTTTAAAGGGTTGCCGCCTTCGTTAGAATATTTTTATTATTTTCTGGAACTTGGATGAAAAATCAAGAGCGAATCAAAACAAGCAATTTGGGAGGCGGGAATGGGTACCGCCGCCCCAGTAACCATTTATTGGATAACCAACACTGATAACCTCTGCTATAGGTCACCCCAAGTGGTTCGCTACGTTTGGTGACCTAGCAGGGGTGCCCGGGTTCATGGGGTTCATCATCTAGGTCTTAGCGGTGGATGATATAGACACACTGAACCCCAGATTCCTACGCAACCTTCATACCTTTTTCCTTCCCAGAACTTCCTCTCCTTCCTTTCCTTAAAAATTCCCTTAAAAAAAAAAGCGACAAAACTCAACAGCCGGTGGTGTAGCTGTATACCATTCATCTGTAGACATTCATGTATTACGACATTATTGTATTCTTGTTAACAGTTGGCATGCATCGCGGTACATTTTCAATTCAAATTTCATTTTTTGGTTATATAATTATTAGTCATTCATTTTCTAGGTTAATTAGATTAGATTACTAAGAAATATTTTAATCCTGAACAACAAGCAAAACATCTTATATTGTAAAAATGGTCCTTAATACTTTAAAATTAAGTATTTTTCATATTATCTTCCATTCCTTGTTAAGGGGATCTTCCATGCCCAAGTGCAATCAACAATCTAACTAAATGAGCAAATAGATTATAGCACACTTGAAACGAATTTGTTATATGAATCAGCTAAACCCTAGCAAGCATTTTATGTATTTATTTAGAGAATAAATCCTTTCCTAAATCTACCCTCCGTGAGTGTGTGATGTAACTGTGCTTTAGCTTGTCATTCGTCCTTGAAGAGGGTCAACTGCCGTGCTCGAAACGTAAGGCTTATATGATAAGTCTTAGGAGAATAAAGTTTCACGGCTCTGAGGACAGATTCATTGTTGGGAGAGCTAAGGGCAAGGGACTGGTTCCGACTTTGTAGTCGCTGAGAAATTGTAGGACAAGACTTGTCCTGCATAGTGTCGTGGGAAATAACATAACATGAAAGAGGCAAGGTGGTTTTTTACACCTCTTTTGAATGAAAGACACTTTACTCATTGTCTAAATGGTAATAGAATCAAATATTTTGTCGACGTCATCGTCAACTAAGTAGGAACGATGTTCAAGGCTTAAAAGCTAAAAGCTAAAACTTTTAGAAAAGCATCATTTAATCGATCCTTGATACAAGCAATAAAACTGTGTAATATCATTGTGCAATTCATGGTTCAATTGGAGATTTTAGTCACATATTATGGTAAAATAATTCAAATTATAGCTCTTTACAAATTCTCCTCAATCTAAAACTTGAAAAAAAAATTTAATCAATTTCCATGAAATCATCGATGAAAAAAAATTTCCTTCGATTTCCATTTTTATAAATATTTTTAGATATTTATGGAACCATTTGTTGGATAACAATCCGTAAATATCAACATACAATATCCAACACCTCTACTTGGGTTCATGGGGGGATGTTTGTATAGCTCTTAGCGGCGGATGCCCACCTATTGCGCGCGGACCTGATTGGGAGACTGATTGAGAGAGGCCTTCTGACTCTTTCAACCTATTGCCTTGCACCTTAGTGGCCGGGATGGATTCATATTTTGTCACTCCTGAAAACATTGACCCCCACATTTATTGACTAACTAGCTCATCTTACCTTTTTCCTTACCTTATCTTCGTTTCCTTCCTTTTCCTAAAAAGCACTCCGCACAGCATCTCCAAAGATGACATAGGCCCTGAGGTAATATTTTTCCTCGTGGGCTCCTGTGTGGAGGAATATAAAAAAAAGATTTTGCTTGTAGAAGAATAAAATTTTACATTTAAAATCCAATGTGCATATTAGGTACAAAAAAAATACGAGTGTGCATATTAGGTACAAAAAAAAATACGAGTGTGCTGACCACGCGACTGAAGTAAAACTTCTTTAGCTCCATCTATATGTATGTATATCGCCCGCTCTCCCCGCGTTTGGCGCGTCACAGGTATTTCAAAATACCGACTGAAAAATTTGTTGCACTGGCTATGAGAGGAAGAGAGAAAGATAAGGTGCGCGCGCACTGCTCTCTCTTGCTCCCACAGTGCGATACAGCCCGTTCGCCTCGCACTCGCACTACACTTTTCGTAACGCATTCGCCAGCTTACCCTCCAAGTCAAGCGTGCGTAAAGAAGTTTTACTTCAATAATAGTTAGTAGATTGTGTAATCTAAGCTGAAGATAAAGTAGTCTCTACAATGCTGACAGATTGTGTAATCTAAGCTGAAGATAAAGTAGTCTCTACAATGCGTGTTAATAATTTGTCATGTATATTATACTAAAAATGCCTTCCATGTAGATTTGAAAGGAAACCAATGTCGTCATTTACTATTTGGTACTAACAGAGTTATATAGAATCATATATCGTCAGACAAATAGAATTTCATTACAATTATGAAACAAAGTTTTGTATTTGAAATTTAAGGCTTGATTG
Organism: Limnephilus auricula; assembly: GCA_951813805.1. Lineage (NCBI taxonomy): Eukaryota > Metazoa > Arthropoda > Insecta > Trichoptera > Limnephilidae > Limnephilus > Limnephilus auricula. The sequence goes on from OX638410.1 coordinate 17,074,117, forward strand.
GCCATACTTTTGGATCACGAAACACGCTAACATCATTTTTCTTGTGTTTTTTTTATTAAACGATATTGGATGGATGATTTGATATTCTCATACATACCTACTGGACGGCCAAATTACTTTGCGGTATAAAAAAAACGTCAAATCTCTATCCTTGTTTATATTACCGAAAAATATCTATCTTTCTTTCAAAAGTACCATCCATAAAAATCGGTATTGAATATTCAAAAAATATCCTTGCTAAGATAGCCATTGAATCCGTTTCTCTAAAGGCGTCTCTTGTGTTCGCCTAAAATCATCATTACTATGAGAGATACGCTTGGGACGGGTGTTTTCGCTTCATAAAACACAGATGTCGCTAGGGGTCTTTCCGTAGCGGGTATTTGCAGAAAATGGTTCGAAGATTCGCTGAGATATGAGAGGACCAGCTGCCCACAAAAATACAGGCTGTTGAATTTTATATAGCAAAATAAATTGGTGGAATTTTTTTTTAATTAGATACTTATACGACACACAGATATGAAATATTTCTCTTAAGTCACAATTTTCAGTTCTATTCGAGGTAAGACAATACAACCGATATTTATTTGGTTGGTTCCTCATTTTTCCTTAGTTTTTGCTGAAGTTAATGAATAACTTTTTTATTTATTGTTATCAAGTTTAATTTGTTAAACTCCGTAGATTTCAATTAGTACTTAGGTAAAAACAACAACAACAAAAAGTCTGTAAGAGGCCTATCTACATTATCCTTCATAAGGCGAAACAGGCGATACGCATAATTGAAATTACTGAGAAGTGTTTTATTATAAATAAACTGTTTATATTTATTTACTCCCTAATGGTATTTTACATGAAAATGTATTCAAATTGATTACAGTAATTTAAAATATTATTGATTACAATAATTTAACATATAAGCCTGAAATAATAAGTAAATATAAATTATATAACAACATTATTGTTTAAATGAAACGTGGAAAAATAAATCAAAAACGATTTTGAAGTCAGATTTATTTTTACACAAAATATGATATTTTATTAGAAAATTTCACAAAATTATAACAAGAGAGTTTATACACAAATGGGTTTTCTAGAAACAAAAAAATCCTTTTTGCGTCAATATATAAAATTCTTATATAATTTATCTCTAAATAATAGCTATTTGTTTCCTAACTAAATTTTAAAAATTATTTTAGATTAAAAAAAGACCCTGTAGTTGTTAAAATATATCGAACATTTGAAAAACTCTTCGATTTGATGGTTATTTAAGAACACGGATTGACTTAGGAAAGGTACCCCGGCTATCTTAACACCGAACGATCCGTCCCTTTGCAAATGTCTCACTTGGTTTACTTCCAATATTTAGTTGAAGTGTAGCTCTACTCTATGCGTATATTGTATACATAGAGGAAATGATATCGTCTTCTATCTAACCTATATAGAAAATTAGCCTTCAAAAATCTACCATATAAGTGGTCTATACAAAAAACAACTTTTATCCAGTACCTATCAATGATGGAAATTTTACCATTACTCCAGAATCTATAATACAAATTTTACCATTAATCCAGTACCTATCTATGATGGAAATTTTACCATTACTCCAGTACCTATAATATAAATTTTACCATTAATCCAGTACCTATCAATGATGGAAATTTTTGCATTACTCCAGTACCTATCTATAATAGAAATTTTACCATTAATCCAGTACCTATCTATGATGGAAATTTTACCATTACTTCAGTTATCTATAATAAAAATTTTAACATTACTCCAATACCTATCTATGATAGAAATTTTAGCATTATTCCAGTACCTATCTATAATAGAAATCTTACCATTAACCCAGTACATATCTATGATGGAAATTTTACCATTACTCCAATATCTATCTAAACTAAAAATTTTACCATTAATCCAGTACATATCTATGATGGAAATTTTACCATTACTCCAGTATCTATAATAGAAATTTTACCATTAATCCCGTACCTATCTATGATGGACATTTTACCATTACTCCAGTACCTATCTATAATAGAAATTGTACCATTACTCCAGTACCTATCTATAATAGAAATTTTACCATTAATCCAGTACATATCTATGATGGAAATTTTACCATTACTCCAGTATCTACCTATCTATAATATAACCATTACTCCAGTACCTCTCTATAAAAGAAATCTTACCACTAATCCAGTACCTATCTATGATGGAAATTTTACCATTAATCCAGTACATATCTATGATGGAAATTTTACCATTACTCTAGTACCTATCTACAATACAAATTTTACCATTAATCCAGTACTTATGGATGATGGAAATTTTGCCATTACTCCAATACCTATCTATACTAAAAATTTTACCATTAATCCAGTACATATCTATGATGGAAATTTTACCATTACTCCAGTATCTATAATAGAAATTTTACCATTAATCCCGTACCTATCTATGATGGACATTTTACCATTACTCCAGTACCTATCTATAATAGAAATTGTACCATTACTCCAGTACCTATCTATAATAGAAATTTTACCATTAATCCAGTACATATCTATGATGGAAATTTTACCATTACTCCAGTATCTACCTATCTATAATATAACCATTACTCCAGTACCTCTCTATAAAAGAAATCTTACCACTAATCCAGTACCTATCTATGATGGAAATTTTACCATTAATCCAGTACATATCTATGATGGAAATTTTACCATTACTCTAGTACCTATCTACAATACAAATTTTACCATTAATCCAGTACTTATGGATGATGGAAATTTCACCAGTACTCCAGTATCTATCTATGATAGAAATTTTACCATTAATCCCAGTACCTATCTATGATAGAAATTTTTCCAACATTGAACATTTTTGGAGTTCCATTTGTCTCGATGACCAATAAAAGTGATAATATTATTTTCACTGTAGAACAATGTATTCAGAAAATCAGAACACGGTTTATTTAATTATGTGACTCGGATTTTTTTCATTATATTTTTTCATTTGGGTAAAAATAAAATAATACAACGATATTTTTTTGAAAGGTTAATTTTTTTTAAATATTTTTATAATAATATTTCTTTATCATAAAACATGACTTAGTAAGCAGTTACCAATGTCCTAAAATGATGGGCAGAACCAATGAAACAACATAGATTAATTTATTTCATATTTTATTTAATACTAGTGATTATCCGGCATGCGTGGCGATGTCACTAAAAGAAAGTGTTTGTGTTTTAATTATATTTATTGAAATGCTTTCGGTTACACATTTTATTGATGCGTGAGAAACATAGATATTCAAAATACCTGCTACCCCCTAATGCTATGTCTCCTTTGCAACCCCTCCCTCTACCCCTCCCTCATCCCCGCCGTTCCATCTCCCATCTCTTGCTTTCCCGTTCCCCTCCCGAGTCCCATTCACCTCGCGCGTTCCTCTTCCACCTTCCCCGCATTCACACCCTTTTGTGACCCCCCCCCCCCTCCCTCTCGCTTTCCACTCCCGCATTCACCTTCCACCTTCCTAGCCTCCCTTCCTCCCTCTTTACCTTTCCCGTGAACCCATTATTTTCTCATTTATTTTCCCTCCCCCTTTCCTGCCTCCCTATTATATACTTTTATAACAATTTCATATCACCAGAGCTTACCATTATACAACAAAACATTTGCGGCGTGCACTCAACAAATCACCAAAGTTTCATCGCAATCGGATAAATAAAGAAATAACAAAGTCGACTAAATATTTGATTAAATTAAAGATTTAAGCTGCAAATCGTTAAAAAACGACAGTGCAACTCTGCTCTATCATATATAAATATATTTACCTATTTCTATTTTATTAATTTATTATCAACTCATATCTCACATCAGTTCAATGTTTAATGGGTGAATTGTGTGGATATAACTACAAAACTGATAAAAAAACATGATTTGGATGAATTATTATCGAAATAAAACAAATTACTTTTGTGTAAACCACTGTAATCAATGTTATAATATCTACATACACGTTTCAAAACCGATGATTTTTTCGTCAGGATAATAACATGAATCCTGACGAAGAAATCATCGGTTTTGAAACATGTAGATATTATAACATTGATTAGAGTGGTTTACACAAAAGTAATTTGTTTAATTTGAATAAAATGATGCCATAAAGTGAACTTGGAAAGATTTAAGAAATAATTCTCATCGTTTTTATAAGAGAGATGAATAAGAATGCACAATGAATAGTTTCCTTCAAAAGAGATCAAAAATGTATATCTCCAGAATCCCAGGAAAGTAGGAAAGAAAGGGAAACGAAAGAAGAGCGTAGATGAATGCATCGGAAATAAGGAATTCTTAGGGAAATGTGTTTGAAAAAGACTCGCGTCCAAGTCATAAATTCTTTACAATACATTATCCTTATCAAGTAAATGATTTCCTTCATCTGAAACATTTGACTCAATTTAACAATAGAAAACTCCCGTAAATACAAAAAAAAATACTGGATGAATAATGAAAATTCCCCTTATGACTAAAATGCTTTAAGTAAATGTCGTTTTTTAATTAAAATTTTTGTATTCTTCGAAGATAGAATTTTTGAAAGCCCGGCAAAATTCTCAAATCTGGTAAGGTACGAGTGACGTTTACGTTCATCGGAGAAAGAACATTCTCACATTGCGGTATGAAATCAACAAACCCCAAATGTGAGATGCAAAATCAGGGTATATTTCAATTAAGGAGGTGGGTATGAGTACCGCCGCCCCGGGAACCATTTATTGGATAACCAACACCCTTGTCATAGGTTACCCCGAGTGTTGAGACTTAGCAGGGGTGCCTAGGTTAATGGGGTGAGGTTTTTCTAGATCGCGATAAAGATAACAGTCAATAAAAATATGCGTTAAGAAAATAAAAATAAATGTTTGTAATTCTCAGTTGAAGTTATTATACGGTTAATTATGACCGAATCGGATAGGGACATATATTATATCAGTTGGTAGAGCCGCGGCCTGTAGAGCCGAAGGTCTCGGGTTCGAGACCCAGATGTGACCATATCTTTTTTTATTTTTCTGTTTCAGATTTTCTATTGAGTTTCGCTAATATTGTCTTCTTTAATTAGAATATGTATTCATTCTAAAAAGTCAGATCTTTCAAGCAAAATTATACTCTGATTTGTGTAGATGGGTACTTGAAGAATTACATTACAAAATACTGCACACTTCACAGAAAACAGTCGGAAAAGTGACTCGTGCATACCGCCGAACATTTACATAAATTCGAGATCGCAAGTTCTAACATCCAGAGATTACCTCTCGGACAGAACCTACTCGTAGCTTCCACTCCCGTAAGCGAAGATACTTCAAGCCGGAGGCTGCCCTCTGTAGTCTGTTCGTCTCTCAGGTTTAGAGTTATCTGAATTCTTCCTCGGCACTTGGAGTTACTTCTTCAAACTTTGCCTTTCATCTTTCTCAACATCCGAGAGTTGAATAGTCATAATATCATGTATCGAAACTTGTATGTTGTAAAATATACGTGTGTTACCTTTCTACAGGGAATTGTTTGAGTTGATGTGAAATTTGTAATAAAACTTTTGTACGTTGAAACGAATGCGATGAGAAGTTTCATTGTACCAGCTACGATTAGACAAATAGAAGGAATGACACATGCAGATGCGAGATATCGCTAAAATATTTCGTGGAACAAATTTCCGTAAAACATAAAATTTGATTATTTTTTTAATTGATAAACTAATGTTTAAGACAAGATTTTTTATGCATAGCACAAAGGGTAACAATTATTATAAGCAATAATTATTAGCCTGAAACACTCATCCATATTTTTCATCAAAACCACCAGTATTTGTAATGTGGTGTAATTTAAGTATGTAATTAAAAAAATGTAATAACCCAAATGTATGGAGAACCCTAATAACAATAATTACCATAGTGCTATCAATATTTGTTAATTAAGCCCTAAGCAACAAGGAGGGAATATCCCAACATTACCAAAATAAAATATCAGTGATCACAAACCTTTTCAATTATATAAATTCATATAGATTCATGTCAATTACAAATAACCTTTTACTATGTATCATCATTCATAATTTTAATAATAAACTTTATAATTATCTATATGTATCGTAACTTAACAAAATAAGTGATAATACCTTAAATTAACAAAATAGAAACATTCATCATATAGAGACAATGTTGTGCGCTCCTGCCTAAGTTTGTATAAATTCCGTAGCATAAGAATTTCAACTACCAGTCTGAAAATGTCCGTAGTAGGACGAAACCGGTCCTGGTGTAAATAAACAAGTGGAACAAAGTGAAAAAAAATTGTTTAATTTCATATCTAATACAATGAAATTCCACCATGAATTAACAGTTAAAAAACTATACTCATTAATATGTTCTTTGTTAATAAAAAAATAAAAACGCGTAAAAGCCCAGCAGGGCGTGAAATACAAATAAATAAATATGGATGAGTGTTTCAGGCTAATAATTATTGCTTATAATAATAAAATTGGAATATTTATTTGCAAATAACCTAACCTATTGTACAGTATAATCTATTCATACTTTACTTTCGTAATAATTACTACAATATTTAATTATGTTCATGTTTTTATTCTACATTTGTAATATTATTCCGGACAACTCAACTCGACTCATCACTGAAAAAAAAGTGATTTAAAAATAAAGTTCAATAGGCCACGCATGGTTAGGTGTTATTACTTTTAATGATTTTTCATACCGGGGTCGAAATGCCACTTCGTTGAGTTGTCATGGAGCCATGATTAATATACAGTACCTATAATTTTTCTTTTGTTATTATTGGAAAATTATTCTATCAAACTCAAAGAAAGTAAAAAGTTAAAAAATATTGAAACTTGCTATTATGTATGTATGTTTGCACATGCTATATGAAACTCCTGCGTCTGTCTCGACACTGTCATGCCCTACTTAGATAGGCATCATAAAAACTTAATCAAACTTTATAGTATTAAATCTATCTATGTATATAAAAATTAATGTTTTCTTATTTGTTCCTTATCATCACTTCCTGTACCATTTATCTGATTGTAATAAAACGTGTAAGAGACGCGGGAACGGAACAGGGCAGGAACGGGGACGAGTGAGAAAAGACCAGCACAGAGAAACTATTTCTTTCTTTGAGTGGAATTGCAACGCAAGCTGGATACTCACAAGTAAATAAATAATAAAAATACAGTTTTTTACTTCATTTTTATTTATCACTCTAGAGATGGACAAGTCCGGTCCATGAGACCGATATAAAATCATTGTATCGTTTGGTGAAAATGATAAATATATTATTTGATTATCAGATTTCTTCTACTAGACTCTCTACTAAAATCTATCATACTTTGTAATAGTTGGAAGGTCATGGGTAAATTGGTAACATCATATACGTTTTTAGATTTTCACGGCCAAAAGCATTTTCGTTGTTTGTTTTTGGGGTGTTATGCCGTGTTGTGCTACCTCCTTCTTTAGCCGACGTTTCGGACAGCGTTGCAGTGTCCATCATCAGGGCAGATCCGGCAGATCCGTCGATGTGAATTTGTAGTGTTAAGTGTGTGCTTATTTAGTTGGAAGCGATACCGTGCCGTTAGCTTCATTTCAGAAGAAAGTGAACTACTATATGCAATAAATATGGTAACATCATATTTATTGCAGATCGTTTTAATATAAGGTACTTGTCACATGTAACACATCTTGTCCACAAAATTTTATTTTTGTATGGCTCCAAAGATTCATCTTAAAGTCTTACGCTCAATTAACACTTTTCGAGAATTTGAATTTACTTCAATAATTCTTAATGAAAAGAAAAATCTTTATGTTCTAAAAAATATTACGTATCCACTGAAAATCGCTCTACATTTCAAAGAAACTTTTTTATTCAACAGTAGTTGCCTTATCCACATAAATACATATGTACATTTTTAAACATTTTAACTTGTACTTTTGAAATTAGCTATCACTTTGTGGTTATCCATTTTATAATTAAATGAAACAATATATCTTAGTTACAACCATTGATTTATTTAGTTACACGCCGACCGGTTTCCTTCGTCAGGGCAAACATATAATGATGACAATTACAAAATAGTGGGTGGGTACAATTTATCAGTAGGTGTTGTGGTAGGGGTGGGGGCGTGGCTAGGAATTGATGAAGAGTAAGTGGGGACAGAATGGACACCGAAAGGGAAGAGATTTAATATTGGGCTATAGGTTAATATTTTTTGTTTATTGTAATAAACATTACAGTAACAAAATACACAGACGAAGGAACGGTTGTTCCGAAACCGGTCGGCGTGTAACTAAATAAATCAGTGGTTGTAACTAAGATATATTGTTTCATTTAATTTTAACTTGTATTGCAAAGTTTCACGATTGGAATAATGTCGGAGATTAGAAAATCATTGACAATTTATTAAACACAAAAATTCAATTTCCATTATTATGCGAATAATCATATTCAGGTTATTACATTTGCTACGGCGTATATGCTTGTAATCTGAAGTTGAAAGGCGAAAAATAAAACTACATTAGTCATTGAAATAGAACGAGCTAAATTGGCCCATCACTAAATAAAACCTTCTTTTGAAACTGGGCTGAATAATGGTTGATTTCCGAAACGGATTAGGAATCACTTATCCATTCTCTTTGTAAAACAGGTATCTTTACAAAGGGAATGACGTGAAAAACGTAAAATCTTTAATTATAATCTTCAATATCTTCTCCCCCATTTTATGTCCGGGTTGAAATCTCTGTCCAGATTTACTTCATCGGCCTCCGTTCAGCCTCTTCTCGCAGTACTTTGGAGTACTTTCTCCAACCGGACGGCCTCCGTGGTTGAGAGTAAAACTCTCTACCAGCATCCCGAAAATCCCGGGTTCAAATTCGGGATTACGCTTGCAAATCCTATTCAATTGTTTTCACATATACCAGTTTGGGACTCTTTTGCAGTATAAAAGACGTTGTAAAACTGGAAAACGTTGATTTATCATTTTTTTCTTAGAGACGTAAACAAGACATTTATGAAAGATGCTCGTATTACAAAAATATTTTTTAATTACTGTAGAATATTGAAAAGTAGGTTCAGTAGGTTAGCAATAGATGGCAGGAGTCATAATGCTTTCACTAGTTTCCGTCAGATGGCGGGTTAGTTGTCCCTGGGAAAGCATATAGTCGGTTGTTTAGAGCTCTGCGCTCTCAGATTTACCTACCAGTCAGTTGAAGCTAGTCGCGTAAGCTCAGGTCTATTATTATTATGTTCTGTAAATAAACAATTTGTAAGACGAACCAAGGATTTATTAAGAAGTCCCCAACAGTGTGATTGAATGTAAATGGATCAAACGCTTCATTTATACTCAATAACCATTAGAGGTCCATAACCCTACCGTACCAAAATTGGAAAACTTAATTTTGGTACAAAAAAAGTATTGTTATATTACGTTTCCTGTGACTTTTGTTCCAATATAAAAAAATGGAGTTTACATGTTTGATATAAAGCATATTTATCTACAAACTTTTAAAGTGCTGCAATACATATACAAATATAATAATAATATTTTCGGTTTTGTGACGTGCAAACTTCGAATATTTTTTTATCAAATAACTACAACAAGTATGCAGTTTGACGTTTAAAATGTAAGGGCTAGAATATCTACAGTAACACAAGCGATAGACAAAGTTATTTACTTTATGCCTACTTATAATTATTTTGTGTTTGGAACCAAAATTTGTACAGTAGGGCTATATGAGTTAATTTCATTGCTGAACAGACCTACCTTAAAAACTTTTGTTATGATTTACTTGATTGTGTTTTACGAGTTTTTTGAGTCGAAAGTCAAACCGGTAATTAGGTTTTCTTATTCTTCGTTGTTTTGGGGAGAGGAGACGGAACTAATCCAGTTACAGCGCAAGGGTTGTTTAAATTTATAGGGGATTCGTTTGCTTTTGAAATGTAGTAAGAACAAATTATTTCATTTTCGTACTTCAGAAAACAAAGGGTAGAAAAAATACGAGGAAGAACATTTTTATGGAGAAAACTCGAAAATAAAACATAAACGGGATGTTTACGTTATTTTGAAGATAGAAATTGTTTAGAGCCAGAGGATCTAAAGTTGTTAATCTGATTTTATAAATGAATGAAATGAAACAAGGTTATAATCTATTCAATGCTTCAAAGGCTCAAAGCTGAACGATAGCTACTTTAGTGAATAATATAAAGAATTTATTAACGTGATTTATTTTCGCCGTGTTGTGTTCGTCATTCTTTACCTAACGTTTCTGACAGCGTTACAGTGTTCATCGGCAAGGCATATTTGATTAGATATTTGGCAGATTGTAGTAAAAGGTGCGTTTACACATGTAGAAGTTATACCGTGTTGCAACCATTAATCCTCATAAAACGTCAGATTTTCCGTATAATCAATAGTAATATTTATGTGGTTTTAGCCGTTTAGTTTTGGTGTAGACGTCGATTACCGAATGCCGAGAAGAATTTATATTATATTAATATTAATATATGCATAGTTTACCACAAGCCCTGATGATTATAACTGTAACGCCGTCCGAAAAATTGACCAAAATATGATTTTGCCTAAATGTTGTGAAGTCCAATTTTTATTAAGTAGGTAGTAAATAATATTTTTGACTTTTTGATATACTGGCATACAGAGCTCCGGGCCAAAAAGGCCCCTTTTTCTTTCATCATGAATTTATATTTGGTTGTAGAAAAATTAGATTTTGTTTATTTGGTTTGGATAATATTTTTGCAATGTACATGGCGTTAAATAATATTATAGTAGATAGTCTTAGAAATTAATATTTTATAAATAAGATGTAAAATTTTATAACTTAATTAAATATATCTAAATATATATATCTAAAATATAAAAAATATATCTAAAATAAATATAAAATATAAAAAATATATCTAAAATAAATATAAAATATAAAAAATATATCTAAAATAAATATAAAATATAAGACACGTTACTAAACTGTTATTAGTAGAAATTACTGCCCTGAAAAAGCTGCGGTGGTAGCGAAACCCGGTCGGTATAAAGTATAAAAAATAAAAGTGGTTTTTACTAAGTTATTGTCTTATTTTAAAACATTTTATTGATTAATTCACCTTTCAAAATCATAACATTATTTAAAATAGCATTGGCCGTTTTTGGTAACCAGATTTTAATAGCCAGGAAAGTACGTACTTCCCAACCTTCATGTTTCTAATAATGGTATTATATTAATTTTTATATATATGCCGGTCAGATAGATAGAATAGTGTTCTACTATACGAGTTTCCATTATGCAAACTACTTTTCTAGATTGAATCACCTAAAATAGAATTTAGCACTCAGGATTTCGCGAACCGGATAAAAGCTATCTGAGGTAAATGCCAAGGCAAAACCGTCTCATGTCGCATCTTATCAGATAATTAATTGCATAAATTAACTATTTATCATGTGCTGGGAAGCAATTGAGATATGAATGGAAAGGTAAGGTATAGGGTAAGGTAAAGGTGGGAGTTCCTAGTTCCAGGCGTTTAAATAATTAATATGAATTTAGGTTAGCACACACGGATGGCACAACGTCAGTATTTAGACTAACATAATATTATCACACCATTTCTTGAAGGATAGGCAGAGAGAGTGGAACACTAAACTACACCGATCAAGCCGTGCGCATCGACGTCCGCTCGCCCCCGCGTTAGGCGCCTTACTGGTATTTCAATATACTGACTGAAATATTTCATGCACTGGCTATGAGAGGAAGAGAGAAAAAAATGTGCTTGCGTACTGCTCTCTTGCTTCTACAGTAAGTCCGTTCGCATTTCACTTTTCGTTACACATTCGCCATTTTTACCCATTTACCCCTCAAGTCAAGCATGCGTAAAGAAGTATTTACTCCAAAATGTTTGTGCCTCTCTACATTTTAATCCCGAAACCCCCACCGATGTGTAGTGTGTTTATTTACAGAATAATATCAACTGAATAATATGATAAAAATTACGCCTCATATAACATTACAAACACATATCATTCAACTACCACATCTAAAAGGTTGACCTCCGTTGAACTCCAATATTAAGTCAGCTAAGAGAGAATTTATTCCAAATTCCATCACACTATATTGAATTCGACAATTCGTCATTGATCTTGGGAAATCCATCGATTCAGGTGACAAGCAGCTATTGGTCACCAACACAGTAATTTCTATAAATCAGCATATATGTGGATATTGGCTTAGTAGTTTAGTTACTTACTTCTACCAAACTTACACTTTAGTTAGATATTAGTGTATTAGCTTCCTCAAAATCGTTGATTATGCACTGTGTAAATTAACAAGTACCTATGGTACAAATCCATCGTTATCTACAGGTAAATCTGATCAAACAAGATCACTCGAATGCTCGAATCCCTCTCGGTCTGAGAGCAATCGATCCTAGGTAAAGACAAGCAATTCTCTCTATGTATTATGCACACATAAATCTAGTGCAGTTCATTGATTGCATATCAGTTACTAATTTCCTTGCGTTTTACATAGGTAGACACTTCAGACGGGAACATGTTTGTATTAATTAGATGGCCGGTGCATTGGGAGCCACGTGAAACGTGCTGACACATCAGTCATCATTGCATATTACATAATTAATTTAATTTATTGGTTTTATTTGTTACAGTCAGAGTAATCAGAAGTTATAAGGAAGTGCAATAGTGTATTACTATATTCACTTAAGATAAATGTGGTGTTTGCAACACTGCCTCTTACTCTATGATAGATGGGCGGGCTTTACCGCCGAGCAACGTTCCGAACGTTGACGGAGTTGCGACTCGAAGTGGGTCATTTCAAGGTAGCGCGTTAGCGAGCGCTGCTCCGGGCTCCCATTAATAATCTTACCGCCAGCTAGGCTGGACGTTTACTTTGTAACCATTTGTATTCAATAAACGACGATCTCGTATAACGAACCTCTAGTGTATTATTTACACAAACAATCAGTGTGTAGGTCTGAGGATAAGATTGAAGTCAGAATCCCAATCCAGTTCCTGAACGCTACAATAAAACAGGTGTATACTATATTTATGTTTCTTATTGATTGATATAGCTTATGGTAAATTGAATTATTTCAACAAAAAACATGCTTTTTAACCACCATGGAAAGTTGCTTCACAGAATCTAAACAATACATTATTGTTTTTTTGTTTTTGTTTTTGGGGTGTTATGCCGTGTTGCGCTACCCCCTTCTTTGGCCGACGTTTCGGACAGCGTTGCAGTGTCCATCATCAGGGCAGATCCGACGATGTTACTGTTAATACATTATTGATTTTTTTTCGTATGTCTTCGCGTTAATTCGTAGAATGCGTAACCACCAAATGCCAAATTTTAAAGGAGGCACAAAAAACCTCGTAGTGAAAAAAATGAAAGACGGGTCATTGTTTTTATTTATGTATTGAACATAAAATATATTTAGTAATTTGTTTTCAATGATTTAACTTTTGTAAGTTAAGGCTTTCTATTTCAAATCGAAGTTAGGAAGTTTACATAAAAAACCGAGAATGGAGAAAGGTACGTATTTTACAAAAGATACATACTTTTCTGCGACCAGTTTAGCAGTTTCCTAATTTGTGTTTATCTAAAAACCTTTACCTTTTCGAACGCCCTCAAGTCGTAAAAATCAACGGTGTATTTAGTCAACAAAAAACAACTCACTTCGGCATACCTCAAGGTACAGTCCTAGGACCATTACTGTTTATCATTTATGTAAATGACATATTCATTCAAAGATTAAATGGAAAAATAATATCATATGCTGATGACACTGTCATAATAATTGAAGGCTGTGATTGGAATACTGTTAATAACTTAGCAAATACTGATATTAATATACTGAAAAATTGGTTCGATAAAAACCTCCTCTCATTAAATACTGAAAAAACCAAATTTATCCCATTCTCTATCAATAAATTTAGATTAAAACCAGAACTACTGGTTTTAATCTAAATTTATTGGACTGGAGTCCCGCAAGGATCAATTCTAGGACCGCTATTATTTTTGTTGTTCATCAACGATATTGGCTCAATCATCACTCATTCCTCTTATTTATTGTTTGCTGATGACCTAAAACTCTACCGCATAATAAAAAATCTAGCTGACTGTGTCCTCCTACAAATCGATGTGAACTCTGTCGCAAACTGGGCAAAAACTAACTGCCTAAGCTTCAGTGCACCTAAATGCAACGTAGTCTCTTTCACAAGGGCAAAACAGACGATCATATTTGAATATTCCATTAACGGTAACATTTTTCATCGCTTTAATCAAATAAAAGATCTAGGGGTTACTTTTGACAGCAAAATGACATTCCACCAGCACACAAATGACTTATGCAACAGAGCATATAAACTGCTAGGCTTTGTCATTCGCAATTCATGCTCATTTCAAAACCCACTGACAATTAGGCTACTTTACAACTCACTGGTGCTAAGTGTACTAGAGTCTAATTGCATTATCTGGGCCCCATTTGAATCATCCTATATTTTAAACATTGAGAGAGTTCATAAAAAATTCCTACGTTTTTTATTTTTACGTATCTATGGAATATATCCATATTTATATCCATCGAGATTTATTCTAGGTATGACTAACTACCATTCTCTAGAAACTCGTAGATGTTTTGCGTTGCTAAAATATTTCTTTAAATTAATCAATGGCCTCGTCTCTAACGGTGAGATTCTGGCGCAAATCAATTTATTTGTACCAGAGTCTCACTCTCGGGCACGTCGCCATAACATATTATATTGCCGATTGAGTCGTACAAATCTGTACCCGAATTCGCCCGTGGGAAGAGCGATACGCTATTTAAATATATTAGATAAAAATTTCGACATATTCTTCGAAAAATTCAATGAGTTTGTAAGGTTTTTGGCGCTACATTCTCACTGTGAAAATGGTACTATTACAATTAATTAGATAAAATATCTGTAATGTTGTAAATTTTTTGTACACAAATAAAATAAAATAAAATAAAAATAAAATAAAATAAAACTAAAAATTACAATTCATCAACTTAAATGTAACAGAACAAATTGCAATCAAGCATGTTCAATACTTAGTCCAACTTCTGAAATTAAATATCTTGGTATATATATAGATCAACATTTTAAATGGAAAAAACAAATTTGTGAACTTGTCAAAAGAATTCGAAAATGTATTTATATATTTATAAGACTAAGAAATATTCTTAGATTAGAAAACTTAAAAAGAGTGTACTATGCAATTGTTCAATCTATATTACAATGTGGTATTATTGGTTGGGGAGGAACTTATAATAATATTTTAAATCCACTCAAAATTGTTCAAAAATTGATAATTAAAGTAATTTTGAAAAAACCATCCAAATTTTCTACTGAAATTCTCTTTTCAATATTCAATGTACCTACAATAGACAAAATATATAAAAAATATTCAATTCTACAAATTTACAAAGAAGTACAGTTAAATAACTTACCATTCCATTCATCAGCAAGATATCAGAATACTATCAAAATCCCTAAATTTAGTACAAAGCACACACAAAATACTTATCTCTATGTAGGTATAACATATTATAACAAACTACCATTATATCTGAAAGTTATCGAAAATATTCAGGAATTTCAGCAAAAATTAAAAAAATACCTAAAACAACTATAAGAGTCTATATCTCACTAATATTATTATTTCTTTCATATCCTTTATTGATAAATCTTGCAATTTCTTAATTATGCCTTGTTTTTTGCCATATTGTATAATGTATTTACTTTCACACATGATATTGTATAATTGAAATATATTTGAACTAAAATTCCCTCACCAAACACAAGAGCCTTGTCTCTTTATGGTGAGGAAAAGCTATTCTTTTCGACTATTTTACCACTGTATAAAATGTAAAAATTGTGTATTTTATTGTAATAAAAACCTTTAAATATTAAAAAAAAAAAAAAAAACAAACAAAAATAAATAAATTTGGGAGTATTACTAGTCGATGTGGGACTAATTTTAACACCAGATGGCATTAAAAACGTATTTTCTAAAAAATCGGAGTTTCGCAGTCTACGAATTAATGCGACGATGTGTTACACTCGAATTCAAAGTAACGAAATCTGGAATTATTTCACATGAATGGGACACGCTGCAAGTACTCTGATATTATTTTGTTGCGGATAACATAAAAAAACTTGCTGTCTCTTTTCTGCTCGTCGTAATAATGGGTGTAAACAAGACAAAAGACCGTTTCGTGATGACTCACGGCAAGTACAAAAACGGTTTACACTACAAACGCTTGAATGAAAATACAGTCTTTCTCAAAGTAGGCGATAACGCCTCCTTGTGGGCGCTAGAGGTTTTAAGGGGGGGCGTAGAAGTCTCAAAGAAAATTAGGGGGCGTTAATGAAATCTAGAAGGGCGATGGCAGATGAATTCTATCTATAAATATCCGACGGAATCTGAACACGACACTACATTAAATGCGATTTACTACTCGAATGCTTGGATTAATAATGTAGGTGCATCTTTTATTTCATGTACGCAGTCCATTGTTTTAACTAAATAAAATGTATATGGTTTCCAATTTTTTTTTTCGTACAAAAAAAATTGTCGATCGCGGCGATCCCATCCTCAAATGAGATTGAGTTTAAGCAAGGCAATTTTTTGTCCAAATAGACAACTGAACTGCCCATTGGACATTGCCCATTTGGACAATTTTTGTTCAATAAGACAATTTTTTGTTCATTTGGACAATAATTTTTTTCCGTTTGAAATATTTTATGTCCAATTGGACATTTATTCTGGCCAATTAGATAACTAACTTCAGTCCCGTTTTTACTATTAAAATGATCGTTTTTTCGAATAACATTTTTCTCCATGTACCTACCCTGACATATGTCAGCGAAGCATGGAACTGGCAGGGAAAGGTGAAAGTATAGATGAGATCCCTGAGGCGTACGTGTGGTAAAACCATGTGGGATATATGGATATCCGCAAAGAATGCAAGCCAGATGTAAACTTAATGAGTAAGTTCAAGAAAGGGACCCTCAGATGGTTTGGACATGTAGAGCAAATGAACGAAGAAAATAGTGTAAGGAGAATATATGATGCAAATGTGAATGGAAGAAGAAGTCGTGGAGGCCCGAGGAAGACATGGCACGATCAAGTGAACCAGATACTTGAGTCGGAATAATAGCATGTACGAGAAGATGTATGAATGTGAATGAAGAAAGGAGCGTATGCCAAGACCGAGTTGTTTAGCGGTCCGTCCTATCTGCCTACCCCTGCAGAGAAATGGCGTGATTTTATTTTATTTGGAAAACCAACAGTTATAACATTTTATAAAGTTTAATAAAACATGGGTAAATTATTTAACCAATAATAGGTTTCCACTGAAGTATCTTAATTTTTTAGTGTAAACAATGCAAAATAGTTACATTAGCCTATGGGGATGGGATGGTGGGAGGGAAGGGAAAGGGATGGATCTATTCTGCATAATTAGTAGCATGTACGCATCTTATGTAAGTAGTTATAATAAAGTATCGAGAGATTGCCTGTCTAACTTTAAGGAGTGTGGTGCAGAGTTCAAAATGTCAAATTGTGTATATATTATGTATTGAAAGTGTGTGATGCACGATAAATGAAGGAGTTTTGCTTAGAATTGGTGTTGCATTGAGGGAGGCTAAACATTTTGTCTGATCTGGTTCGTTTGTTGGGGACTCGTAGTTGGATTCGTTGTAATGGTTAGTTAGTTAGTTGTTTTATATTTTTAACTTTTGTTATATTGTGTGTAAGGTAGGTTTGAGAATGTTATAACTTTTAATATAATATTTCACAATAATATAGGTATCGCGATTTAATTACAGATATATATTATTATTTAACAATAAATACAAGTTCATACAAAATGGCTAGACTGCCCTTCTCGGCATGGTTGGGTTATTTATCGGCTCTGAGCTGTCGACGCCAGCTGCGCCTAGTGGAATACTTGCTCCGCTCACAGATGCTCTGCTAATTGCGGACAACCAGGCGCTGCGCTTTCCCTGGACACTGTTACTATTGGAGTGCTACGTATAATTTTTTAAATGGATATGATTGTGATTGCATTTAATTAAAAACTAAGGCTAAACCAATGTTTTTTTTGTAAAATCTATATGAGGTGAGTAAAAGCAAAGGCAGCAATCTCCATTTCGACCAGACTGCTATGTTTGATTTTGAAATGACATGGAGATTGCTATCTTTGCTTTTATGTACAATATTACATTCAAATATTGTATGTAATATATGTGTATACAATATTTGTAAGTAATATTGTACTTAAAACAAAGATAGCAATCTCTATGTCATTTCAAAAGCAAACGTAGCAATCTGGCCGAAATGGAGATTGCTGCCTTTGTTTTTACACACCTCGTATATTTGTAGGTAATAGTTAAATTTATTTTAATTAACTTAGTACAGATTGTAATAATTAATTTATAATCTATGATGAGGAAAAAATATTAATAATAATACATACGGATACTAAAAATGTAACGGACGTAACTGTAGATCTAACGCAGCACCTCTCTCTGTCTTATCGGGACAACACTCTACCACTGACCAATTGTTTTCATAATATTTCAATTTAAGTTAATTACCAATGTTTTCCTCTATTTTAATATAATTTTTGAAATTGAGACTTGTTCTGTGTCGCCTTTCGTTTAAATTGAATGAAGAAAGGAGTAAGAGAATTTATGACGCGAATGCGAATGGTAGAAGAAGCCGAGGACGCCCAAGGAAGACGAGGCACGATCAAGTAAATCAGATACTTGAGTCGGGCCATGTCAAGAGTCAGAATAATAGAAGAGTATGTATGAGAAGATGTTTGAATGTGAATGAGGCAAGGAGTGTGTGCCAATACCGAGTTGTTTGGCGGTCCGTCCTCTCTGCCTACTCCTGCGAAACGGCGTGATGGTTAGTTAGTTAGTTTTTAGTAAAATTGTGTCGTATACGGCTGATTTAACATGCATTTCGCTAGAGCAAAATATACAGAAACAACCTTCTGAACGATAACGCACGACGGACGCCTTCCGTCTTTTGTCGTTTTGCCTTTTTGTCTTAATTGTCTCGTAACGCTGTCTTAAAGCAAAAGATAACACAAAAGATAGAGATTAACCCTTCAGAGTGGTAGTCAGAGTTTCTCACACATTGGAAATAGGTGTAAATATAAGGGTAAGGATAAGGATCTTTAGCCTGCTGTGAAGTCGCTATGTCATTTAGATTAGTTGCAATAGTCGGCTACTTTATGTAGATTGCAAATTAACATAATATATTATGTAATAATATTCCTCTTTGTGGGTTCCAAGAATAATTAATATCGCAATAATCTATTATTCAAGACGATTACCAATATTGCCTGTTGATGAGAAATTCAGATGTCATGCATAATATTATACTGGCTAAAATAATTAAGCATTAGATTAATAGATAGATAGTCTATGGACATAAGTCAATGTCCTGGATATTATTCCGTTTGTCGGAACATCGAAATAATAATAATTTGGCTTACAGTCCTACAGGCAGTGTTTTATATTGGATCGTGTACAAGGATCGAAACACGTAGAACGCGGGTTTCGGATTTCAGATTACCGTCCGCAGGCGGCATTTTGTACCGAGTTATGGATTTCGGAAACTGGCTTCACTGTGTGCAGTTTCGTTAGTTAACATACAAACATTCTCGTCGGCGCGCTTGCGAATGTCAGCCGTTGTTTCCAAATGCGTGAAGAGATCCGTATTTTGACACCAAACACGATTTTCAAATCATTTTTAATACTACATAGATTGAGATACCAAATATTAAATTTTTGATGCACGTTAAGACCTAAATAATATGGCATATTTAGTTTTTTATCGATTTTATGGATATTTCAGTTTTTGATTTTACACAACTCACCTTAGTTGCTCTAATGACGAGTTGTTTCAAATAATTTAAACAATTTACCACAATTCGTAGTTAAGAGCGACTGACCAGCGGTGGAAAATAAAAGTTTAAAAATGCTTGCAACTGTACAGGAAGGTTCCAATGAGAAGGATCGATTATTCCGCGTATCAAATTTTAAATATTAAAAAATTTAATATCGATTTATTTCATTAAAATCTTGCTTTAATATATACCTACATTCAAGTAAGCAATAAAAATGCTCAAAACGCACGGCGATAATTTTTTTTTTTTAAATATATTAGTTTGTAAAACCTAAAATAAATATAAAAACTTAGGTATTTTTGTCATAAATTATAAGTACGTTACATACATACGTTCTCGAAATTATTTTTTAATGATTTTAATTTAACTATAATTAAAAATCTGAAAACTGTGTCGACTAGATTATCTATTGATTTATTTTGTTGTATGATTATATGATTTGAAAGTTGTATTGTTTAATAGCATCTATATTTTGAAAATTGAACAAATCTGCCAACGACTAACGGAACCTTAGTATATCAAAAATGTACTTAGTTTTTCAAAATTTTAAAACTGCGTGTTCCAGATAAAATAACAATCTTTCTAAATCAATTTATGTTTTTTTGGAAAAAAAAGAGTCAATACGTCTAGAATTTGATTTAAAAATGACTAATTTCAGGTATTCTCTGGTAATACCCTCTTAACACTCAAGATACAGTGAAGATTAAATTCAAGTTCTGTTATTATTTCATGCTTGGCCCGAAGTTTTAAAAGAAATTAAAGCGACTCGAAAAAATATAATTTATAATCAATTTAAGAAAACTTCTTCCATGACTTCTAGTAACAAGTTTTTACCCTCTGAAATCCAGACTTGAGACATTATCCACTATTATAAATTCCCTGGAAATCTTCCGTCGTGTCGTCACACACTTCCGTTGAGCGATTCCTCGGAGGAAATGCGCACATTTCCTCGTTTTTTCTTCTACTTATTTCCCTGCCTCCTCCGCGAACAATGGCTTTGGGGTCCCGTCCCCTACAGGAAGCAGCCTCCTTTATTAAATCTTCAGGATAAATCTTCCAGTATTCATCTCGCGGTGTGGGCATCTTCACAAGAGTTGGAATGAGCATTATAAGAGCAGAATTACCTTGTTTGCAAAAGGCTGTAATTTTTAATTTTGCCATTGCCGTCTTGGCGTTTAGCCGTAAAAAGGCTGGCTCCAAAGAAGAGGTAAATCTGTAGAAATGTGAGATGTGGGCGTAAAAATCTTCAGGAAGCATGTTAATTATTTTTTCATTTTTTATCAGTGTTGTGATTTTTATAATAGGCCAGAAAAGCGCAATAAAATATATAAAATATAAAGGTAGAGTTTTTTTACGGTTCAATAGATTAATCTGCCATTTACAGTACAAGTTTTCTTGTTTTAACATTTTTAACATTTAAAAATATTTTATAAAAGAATTTTCGTCAGGGCCTATGTCATCTTAGTAGATGTTGTGTGGAGGATCTTTTTAAAGAAGGAAGGAGCGGAAGTTCTGGGAAGAAAAATGGTGAGCGGGTAGGTCTAGGAGTCAGTGTATCCAGGAGTGACCGAATGAATTCACCCCTCCCGCTGCGGTGCAAGACGATTTGTCATAAGAGACCATCTGGAGAGGTCAAAGGGTCTCCCCAAACCGGCCTCTTCCGATCTGGCACCTCACCAAGCTGGTGTTCATGCGCATCGGCCTTCAAAACTTAGACACACACCATTTCTCTTGTCATGCTATGCTATAACATATGTTCTGCAATGTGGTATCTTGAACAACTACTACTTACGTTGCTTTTGTGTTCCACCTGAAACTATGTTAAAACTATGTTTTTTGTTTGAACTGTGTTTTATTTGAAAATATCAACTGAAGTGATAAAACATTACAAATGTGTCATGAGTGTCCGTGTGCCCGTATAAAGTTAATTTCTTCACTGAATATTTTTAAATTTTTTGATATACCGTAATTTTCTCTTGAAAACATAATCAAAATCATTGGCCTGTTTGAGGCCTTGGAGTCGAAAAGTCAAATCATTAAAGTAATGAACGTTTAGAATTGTATTTTGGGCATGCTTTTGTACCCAACTAAGCAAAATATTAATTGTTTTTTTCTGGTGAAATCAGTCATATATTTGTATCTAGAAATTTACTTTAATTGTCACTGAATTTTAATTATAAATAACTATAATTTAAATTGTCACTGAAGGGATAATATGGCAATAATTTCTAAATTCCCGAAGGTTATCTCCGTCACCGACAGCGTTACTGTTCTATCTCCCATTCTGATATAAATAATAATGAATGCGTGTTGATAAATAGCAACAATGTTGTTCAACAATACTTCTCGCACAAAACCTGCTATATAAAATGCTTAGAACTGCAATATAAAACTGTGTTTCACATGTTTTTCTCTCCCCTGCTCATATGCTAGATTATACATACTATGTGTCTGTTATTGTGGTATTCTAATGCAGCTTTAAAAACGCAATAAAATTATTAAATGCTTTTAATAATGTTTAAAAAATCTTAAAAAATTGAATTAATTTAAATTAAATATATGTGTATTTTTAAAATGTCTGTGTGAAATAAGCTTAGCTTTTTAATATTTCCGGGGGAAAAAATCAAACATTTACAATCACCTATAACTTTTGTCTTGAACAAAAATAATCAATCTCACTCAAAGTTCTAATGGGTTCAAATCACACCACTAGGGATTATTTGTTCACTGCTCCTGTTCACTCAGGGCTTGAATTGCCAAGAACGGTTACTGTGTGTTTAATATTAATCGTCCCAACAAATATCAAGAAACCTAAAAAGCAAGTACACCAGTTAATATTAACAAGGAGAAACAGATATTAATGAAAAGCATTTTATGCGACACGGTTTATCTTACTTAGATTCCTCTTCTTACTCATATTTTTTAAAATTTAATACTACCTAGTATCTCATAGATGAAATCTCTACATTTTGGATGTAGTTTATAAAATATTTATGTTACAAAAATGATTTCAAACAAATAGCATAATTTATTGTACGTAAGCACAGTCGTACGTTTAAAAAAATCCATTCTGAAATGTACATGTTGTGAAAAATTACTATTTTCAATTCTAGTAGAGTGATAAGTAATTATTATAATAAATGTTTTAATTTTAATGATTAAAAATTTCTCAGTTTTCGTGTGTAAATTTTTACATACCTTAGCATGTTAGTTTTTTTTTTCAAATTTTTCCGGCTTTCACCCTTTAAGGTTTTTAGGCCATCGTTTATTTAAATAGAAAAAATTCAAAATTAAATGGATGATTGGAGGAGAGTTCAAACGTAGAAAAGATGAGATGTAGAATAAAGGGGAGACAATTGTAGATAAGACACAGTAGAATTTAAAATAAATAGAAATAAAAGAAAGATTTGTTTAAAGTATGACAATAGAGTATGACAGAGTATGACATACTTTCCCATCTTCCTCTTCCCCATCTCCTTCCCTTTCCCACTTACCTTCAGCCTCACAACATGGAAAATGCGAACAACCATCATCCTCCCAATGATTACAAAATCTTAACAAAAGACAAAATAGTGCAACTAGGCATTTGAGACTAAAATAGGCATTTCTGCCACAAAAGATCCAACCTTTTCCATAACATTGCGTTTTAAATCTCAATAAATGACCATATTACAAAGTCTGAATAGAGTCCCTTGAAAGTTAGTGAATAGCTAACGAAGGAACTATTTCCTTCTTCCCCGAGCAGGTCTTACCGGATGCAACCCGAGATACTAAGTCAGAGCTGCTGAATACAAATCAGATGTGCCTTAAGCCTTAAACCGACCAACCTTCTCTGAATATGGATGTCATAATCCCGACCCAAGCGCTAAGTGTTTCATGATATTGTAAAGAGGGTAGATTTGAATGAATGTTAGTTAGGGTCTTCAGTAAGGCAGTTTTACCCCTCATCAATAATTCCCATTTTTAACTATTTTTTTTAATTTATCAGGGATCCCGCTATAGCCCGCTAGCTACGAGCTCGTTTTCATTTGTATATTATTTTTATGTGCAATTGAATTTGATTTTTGCATTAAAAAATCATTATATGGGTTGAGAAAAACTTTTATTTTTTAAATCTGTAAAAATTTGGGCAATCATTTCTGACAACATAAAATCATTTTGTTTGTAGAATTTTTGGTCTGCGTAACTATTTTCAACTCGCAACAACATTTCAGTGTTGAGCTATGCAGCTTTTACATACAAAAAGACAAGGAGCAAAGTATTTTTTGTATTTTTTTTTCATATAGTGTTTACATATAATAATTGTTTTAATTAATAAAAAAACAGTTAAAAATAATAATGCCGTTTAGTTATTATTAAGTGTGACAGCTGTTTCGTCTTCTTAAGGCAATATCAAACTGAGGTGAAACCACTTACAGAATCTATATTTATGGAACCAGTCTGATTTTTGTATAAGTACATAGTGTATAATAAGTAATACAAATATATCACCAGACCCGCATTTGTCACGGCTAATAGTACACATTACAAATTGTAAAAATTTATGGAAATAATAATTTATCTATTATAATTATTTTTATTAAATGGAGTTCTATAAATTAAACCGGTTCAATAAATAATAACAAAATATATTTTTTTTTTAATTGATAAAATTTGTTTGAACTAAGAAAAAAGCTTGCCGGGCAGTAGCTGGTGAATTATAAAAATAAAAGCTGTGGAAACATACATGAGAAAAATATCGTCACCCAAAAAACATTCTCATTTGAGTGTTTTGGACAACTATTTTGTAAACAAAATGAAGAACGTGTTGTTACAACTAACAAAGCTTTAAAAATAATTATTTTAGTAATATTTATTAATTATACCTTGCTAATCATATTTCGCCCGGTCCTGTCTTAGATTCTCGGGTGTGAAGCAATTTGCCAAAATATTTAGAATTATCCTATCTCATTACTCACGTGGTTCCCTGACACTGTATTCGGGTAATTAAATTTATTATCATCATCCGAATTAATTAACATCACGCGGAATCAATTTATCTCGGCTTATTGATAACAGGAGAGCAGAGCCTCCCAAGAGGGTAATAGTTCTTCGTTAAAACCAATAACGTAGGATTGGCTAACAGAAATACAAGACAATCTTTTTTGTACGGTTGTTGTGAAAATTAACAAAATTACTCTGTGTTATGTTAAATATTATGGAAAGAGTTTATTTCTAGTTGTTTGGCTGGTTTTTTTTATTTTTATTTTTCACTTTTGCAAGATTGGGAGGCGGTTATGGGTACCGCCGCCCCGGGAATCATTTATTGGACGACTAACACCTCTGCCAAAGGTCACCCCAAGTGGTTCGCTACGTTTGGTGACTTAGCAGGGGAGCCCGGGTTCATGGGGTTAGGTTTGTCCGAAACTTCGGGGCGGATGCGTCTGCCGACCACCTGCGTGGCAGGGCGGATCGGGAGGGACTGGTTGAGAGTGACCTTTTGATCTCTGCAGCCGGACCCTCTCAACCCATTGCCTTGCACCGCAGAGGGAGGGATGGCTTCACACATCCATCACCCCTGGACATATTTATCCCCAGATTCCTACCCACTCCTCAAACCTTTTTCCTTCCCTGGACTTCCTCTCCTTCCTTTCCCTTAAAAAAACCCTCCACACAGCATCTTCAAAGATGATATAGACCCTGAGGGAATTTTTCCCCCAGGGCCTCCTGTGTGGAGCTAATGTAAAAAAAAAAAAGAAAGTAGATATTAAAAATAATGTTTTTTTCTATGTAAAATAAGAACTTGCGTTACTGTTGTAATTATCACCAGTTGAGTTCTTATATACAGGGTGTTAAGGTACGTACTTGAGTTACTTTAACCAGTGATTCCTGACATTATTTGGAGTAAAAAATGTAAATGAAATTTTGGTCTCCGGTGACTTTTTTTATGAGAATTTTTATTTTTTTCAAAAAAAAATTTCTTCAAAATGAAACAAAAAGAAATTTATTTCACATGACCTTATTGGTCACGCAGCCGAGTTTCATCCCCACCACTTACCCCTCCCCCAACTACTTAACACCTACTAATTTTTATGTTTTTGTAGAAAAAAAAAAAAAAAAAACCTTCTTCTATATCTCCGATATCTTCTTCTTCAATGATAGTTGGTTAGTTGTTGAATGAAACACTAGTATATATTGAACTCGCCGTAGCTCAGTGGATCAGAGCACCTGATTGGTCATCAGAAGGACACGGGTTCGAGTCCCGTCGGCAGCATGTATTTTTTCTTGGAAGATTTTTCAATGTGGATGAGTGTTTCAGGCTGATAATTATTAATTTTTTATAAGAATAACTGTCTTTTTAACTTTTAAAGGTTATTCCCATCAATGTAATGTATCATTGAAAAAGAAGATAATAATTTTAACCAATTTTTTTTAAAATATGAACATGAACAAGACACAGAAAAATAATAAAACATAATGTCCCAGATGCAGCCACTATATTTTATTATTTTTCGGTGTCTTGTTCATTTTCATATTTTAAAACATTCGATTATTATTGTATTATCTTCTTCTTCAATGATAATTATTGCTTATAATAATATTTTTTTATATAATATTAGATTAACACGTTTAGGTACATGATTTTCTACTTTAGACATATCTTTTCCAGGACATATTTTACAAGTAAATAAAAATAATAATGTGAATACCGCATAAAAGTCCCGACTGTGGTGTTCTCCACGAAATGAGAAAATGAGAAAAAGAGGTGATATTCCAAACATGTAATTGATTCAAATTATTCAATCAAACTGATCTATGACTATGTCGGAAACAACATGGAGTTTCTCGTATCGTTAATGTATAAAGGTACCTACCTCTAACCGCTTACCAACTCCCCACAATATGCCTCTATAATTATTTAGTCCGTGTGCATGAGAGCAATTTAGGAGTCTGCCTGGCCGGGCGCAGTTCATTAAGGATCATTATTCCTTGAATCATTGCTGGATCGAAGTTAGAAAGCGTAACATGGACGGGATGGCTAGTCGATGATGTGGCAGATATAAATAATTGAAAGGTGGACAACAGATATCACTAGATGCGGTAAATAAAATGTTGTGGAATGCGGCTTAAAATGTTGGGAGCTTTTCGCATTCCTAGATAAAATAATTATAGCAGAAAAAGAAAATCATTTTTAAACGGTTTTTTTAATGTAATCACTTATGTACAGTTTGCTTAGAACGGGTTGGTGTCGCAGAATATGAACAGTTCATCATATTTCAAAGTTAAAATTCAAGTTCGATAAAAGTTCTATTTTAGTTCTGTTTATAACTCAGGTCTGAAGCATACGTCATTCTTTTGTCTACACGTAGAAAAATGTTATTCTAAAATACGATCATTTTATTCGTAAAAACGGTTAAAAACGGGACTGAAGTTCCCACGAACAAAATAACAGTGTTTTAATGTTTATTGGCGTGAACAAGTAAGAATAATTTGTTGCTATACGTAATTTTGTACGTAAACCAACATTGAAACCCTGTTAATTTTTTTGTTAGTTAACGTTTTTAACCGTTTTTACGAATAAAATGATCTATTTTAGAATAACATTTTTCTCCTTGTACCTACGTTAAATTGTCGTGAAAACAAGCTTATGTGCCCAATCAGTTAAGTCATAATGCTATACTAACAGAACTTAAAAGAATCTTGACAGAACTCGAAAATTTACTTTGCAATTTCATGAAATGTTCGAAGTCTGTGAAACAACCAATACCTACACTTTTCTAGTCAAATTCATTTCAATACGTCCTTTATTAAAACTTAATAATTTAAATCAGCGGTCGTACCAGAGTGATTTTCACTCACTGAATCACCCCGATTAAAGACCACCATTCAGAAATTGAAATATTAGTTGAAATGTATTTTGTCGTGTTTAGTTTTCGTTTTCTTCCCCGTAATTTTCTTCTCTTGTCTACTATTTTAAGTCACACTACATACCCCTATCATTGGGGATACCATAGTACCACTGGTTCCTAAAGTTCCTTGCGACATTCACATAAAAAAATACCCACAAATATCAAGGTACACAGAAAAAAAATGTTATTCTAAAATACGATCATTTTATTCGGAATGACGGTTAAAAACGGAAGTGAAATTCTTACTAACAAATTAACAGTGTTTCAATGTTTATTGACGGGAAAATGAAAGAATAATTTGTTGGTGTACGAACGAAATTACGAATACCAACAAATTATTCTTACATGTTCCCGCCAATAAACATTGAACCCCTGTTAATTTGTTCGTAAGAACTCCAGTCCCGTTTTTAACCAGTTTTACGAATAAAATTATCTATTTTAGAATAACATTTTTCTCCGTGCATATATTACACGTTATGAAAAATATGTATGTACACCAAAGCGTATTTTTTTTAAACATTAACTCTTATTAAGAAAATAATAATCCTCGGGCCTATGTCATCTTTAGAGTTGCTACGTGGAGGGTCTTTTGAGGAGAGGAAGGATTGAAGTCTTTAAGAGACTCAAGTTGTAAAACGGAAAGATAGAGGCTGGCAAATCATTCCACAGCCAACTTGTTGAACGTACGAATGGGCGACATGTTAAAGCATGTTTTCCGACTATTCACCAAAGCCGAAGATATTGTCTTTCATTTAAATACCGGCAGTGCAACGAGGCTCACCCCTGACGCATAAAAATTGCAGTAATTTTGTTAAAATCTATGGAAATCTACCAAATGGACTGCCAATGTCTACACAGAGTAAAATATTTTTTCTATTTATTTTATTTATTTATTTCTATACTTTTACATACGTTTAACAAATAATTACAATGGTTTACATAGTAGAACAAAAAAAAAGTTCATATTCGGTAACAGGATGTAAAAAGATATGTAAGAAGGTTAATAATAGCATTTTGTGAACACCTCACTGGGAGAACCTGTGCTGAGGTGTTCGCATGTTTAGAATTAAGAGATTTTCTGCCTACATAAGTAGAAACGCAGTATCCTCCTTGATATTGTCAAGAAGGGCACCGTGGTTCAACCCGTGTCGGCAGTATCGTAGACATAAAATTGGTAGCAGTTAAAGTTTCTATATTAATACTTTATTTATTTAACGGCCGAAGAGCTTTTACAAATATAATACAAGTCGAAATTTTAGAAATACAGAAAAATAATATATCACAAACAGTTCGTACAATAAACACTGCTCATGTTAGTTACATTGTGGAAAAAACTGAAAAAAAGAAATTAAACCAGTGTATAATTTTATAAAATAATCTATTTACTTCCGCTTAATAGATTTTTACACATACATTTGTATATTTTAGGCAATATATTCATAAAAATAAACGAGTAAGACAATAGAAATTTTTAAAAAAATTATCGACTATTAACCAAAGTCCGTCTACGAAATTAGCCCTAATCAATGGCATAAACCAGCTTATATTGTAATATTATTTTGGATTCTTTTCCCAAATTTTGGATTTGTCTCTTACGCATAAGACATATGCGACAGTAAAGAAGTTACAATAATATGATAGGTACTGTCTTTTATGTTGTTGTTATGATAAAAAATAACATTTTTGAAAGAAGCAAGTATCTACCTTCAATCACCAAAACATTATAAAAGCGACGTGTCTGAAGTATTAAAAATACTAAAAAAAATATAACGATGACACAAAAATCCTGAGTGTTCTTCTGTCGAGTATTTGGTAGTTGTTTGCTCTTACATGAAGCCTACTGAAAATCTTTGAGGTATAATATTATTTACTGTGCTTAGTCAACCCAGACTGTAAATTTGAGACACATTCTTTTGACTCTTGGGGCAAACAATTTTTATTGTTTATTTTCTTGTATACATACGTCTGTTATTGTGGCACGACACCAAACTATCAAATAAATAATATTAAAACCACTTATTGCTTGTTATTCATATTAAAAATGGGCCATTCAAAAATATCTTATAGCAGTTAAAATAAAATATTTTTGTGACTTATTTTTAAATTGTATTAAAATTGCTCGAGTGATATCAACATAACGTATTCAAGAGCAATGTACACAGAGAAAAATGTTATTCTAAAATAAGATCATTTTATTTGTAAAAACGGGACTGAAGTTCTTACGAACAAATTAACGGGGTTTCAATGTTTATTGGCGGGAACATGTAAGAAAAATTTGTTGGTATATGTAATTTCGTACGTATACCAACAAATTATTCTTACATTTTCCCGCCAATAAACATTGAAACACTGTTAATTTGTTCGTAAGAACTTTAGTCCCGTTTTTAACCGTTTTTACGAATAAAATGATCGTATTTTAGAATAACATATTTCTCCGTATAGGATGATAAAAAGGAACAATCTCGCTCCTAAAAGGTATTTTTGTTAAATATGTTTGTATTGCAGATGACTTATGAACACGTCCGTGGTCGAGTGGTAAGACACTAATTCGGAAAATTTATTTGATTAATTAGTGTTATTTCACAATTAATTAAGCCAGGTACTTTCCCACCTCCTTCCCTTCCCCACTTACCTTCAGCCTCACAACATACTCCAATTGGGGATGCCATAGTCTCACTAGCTCCAGAAGGGAGCAGTTAGGACTCTTGTGAAGTTTTTCTTAAAAAAAAAAATAAAAAAACAAACAAACAAACAAATTCTTTGACGGCCTTGGATAGCAAGTCGGAGGTCACGGATTTAAATCCCGGCGTTCGTACGTAAAATTTATTTGATTATTGGGTGTTGTTTCACAATTTTGTCATTCATAAAATATATATTTAGTATATTAGCGCCACCGTTATCTTCTTCTTCAATGATATACTAATACCTTTCCTAATAGCGTACGACATTTGCTTATAGGAAACTATTTATAGTAGGTACCTGCCTACACTTCTTTCAAAATAACTAGATATAAATATTGGTGTATCTGTACATTATACAATATATAATAAAACTTATATAGGATCTTCTATTTAATTATAATAATTAAAACATTTTGATGTAAATAAGCGTTATTTACCTTAAGAAGTTACCAAAATGTAATCACGTAATATTCAAAAAACTAGCAATCCGTAGGTCGCGGGTTCAAATCAAGGTAAGTAAATTTTATTTCATAATTTTTGTTAATTATTCACACTGATCCCAGACGGTTGGGAGCAATTGGGAATATTGTGCGGTATCCTCATAAAAATAATGAGATGGGAAGATGAGGTAAGAGGGGATGCAGCACAGCTTCTGCAGGTAAGAAACTGGAAGGCCAAAGCTAGATATGGGCAGCATCAAAAAGGAAGAAGAAGAATAATTCACATAAAATAAAATTACAAACACAAGATATCCAAAACCTTCAGGAGATTTTTCATAAAAACAGCCGTGTACAAATAAAATAAAATATATTTTGTTTGTTACGCATAATCAGTGTTGAAGCATAACTATGTTTATTAAAAATGTTGATACTATACAGCATTTTCGGAAATATGTTAAAATATGTTAATAATGGTCCTTCCAATACATCTCAACCTGCATCTTACCCATCTCTCTTCCTTGTGCGATCCTTTCAGTCTCAAAACACAACCTAATTATGGAAGCCAACATCAAAGGCTTTGGACAGAAACAAGTCTATTGTGTGACAAGTAAAAAAAAAGGTTTTATTTCAATTCAACAAACACATCACAAATTTCACCAAATAAATAGATACGTACCAATCTATCAAAACGTAATACAGAAAAACAAAACGAAAAGTCCTTATAAAAACTTTCTTAATTTTTGACTTGTATCTTTTTTCATCTCTTGCTCTCGTATTCCTCTGGGCTTCGCATTGTCGCGTAGCAGCGCGCGTTTATTTCTGGAGACGCCGGGGTTATCCTGCACGATCAGACGTACGTCCTGACGTATCACTAAAATATTCCACGGGTTGGAAGGGGAGAGCGAGGGGGCCGTACGTCGCAGCTTCGTGTATTTCTGGCATATGTTGTGCTCCCGTACTATGTCCGCGATACAACTGGATTTAGTTTTAGCATTGGGGACAAACAGGGTTTCTTAATTATTTCAATAAATTTTATCAGAGAGAAACTTAGTTTTTTTCTAAGGCGACATAAAAAAAAACTGTAGATGGTACAATTACACTGTATTCGTAAATTCGTAGTAGATATATCCCACAAGTCTTCAGGCTGATATAAACATAATATATATTTGTGAAGATACGAGGCCGATCACCCTTGCTAGCCTTTGGTAAAATAGAAGCACTCTCATTCACAAGGATGAGGAAATTTAATTAAATCAAAATATTATATATTCAGTAGTCATGATGTTGAAGTATATATTGATTAGCAATAGAGTTTTGATGATGGGAAGTTTTCAGTAATAGGTACGTCGAGATCAAGAATCTTGTTTATTATCATATCCTATTTACAATGCATATCTAATTGGGCTTAAGATGATAACCGGGTGGTGGAGAAATTTGAAAAATTGATTTTATTAAATTGTTCCTGTCATTGTTGCTCTCACTCCACCGGATATTGAGCGAAAGGGACAATGCACCTCGGGCTACTAATACCTAACTAAAATCAAGGTTTTGTATTCCCTACTTTTCTCCTCCAAAAGTGGACTGATTTTCAATTTTTTTTTACCAATACATAAGAAAAAACTATTTTATGTCTGTACGTTTTGCTTTTTGTAAAAAAAACATTGTCTAGTTTGTCTTTTGACGGCGTTTAAACCAGTCAATTTTATTGATTTTTGAAAAGTCATATCTTCTATAAAATGTAACATATCAATGAAAACAAAAAATACCGAAACGCTAATATTTGATATATATTTTATGTAAAAACAATAATATCTCTAGGGTTAAAATCCAGAGAGATAAATAGGGAATACGTTTATATGGAAAAATCACCCCTGGGTATCCCCTTAATGTCCGTTTTAAAGGATTTTTTGCGTTAATCTGAAGCGTGTACAGCCGCCGGATAACTTCTTAATCGTTCGTGTTTTAGACCCGAACGAGTCACAGACCTTAACCTGACCTTAAGATATCTTAAAACTTTATATAACTGTCTATTCTAACGACGTCTGTTGAGAGACAATGAAACTGCGTACACATTCACAAACAAATAATTACCTACATTAATTGTACGCATTACGTATGCTTAACCTCAACGATTTTATTCTGTGTTTTAATGTTTTATGACACTGTTAAATTTAGTAGATTTCATTGATCTGTAATCTGGTGATTTTCTAATAATTGTATACTCCAATGTTTTTGTATGTTGCTCAGATAATAAAATGTTTCATGTCAAGGTTTAGTTCTTTTCTGATATTGTTCTGGTCTTGCTGTGATATTTTTTTGACATTGTAAATTTAATTTTAATTGTATATTTAGTAATAGATAATTATTATCAAACAAAATAATTTCATAAAATTCTCAAATTCAAAACTACGTAGGTATATAGTTAAATATACTAATTTTCAGTAAATATAATGGATTTATGCAACCGTTCTTTAAATAATTGGTTTGTGTAATGGTCACCATATTTGCCCTTCAAGAAGTTGGTTGGGGTTCGAATCTTGACAGTATCAATTTTTTCAATTTCATTTTTTTATGTTTTATATAGGTATTTACTAAATATACACGTTGTTTGCAAACTACCTACATACAAACGGGGAACTGCTGAATCTACACCATATTTAGAGTTAACTCTTTGTTATAACTTTGTGTTTAGATTTGTTGGTAAAATTTGAAAAAAAAAATGGTTGATAGGTCTAAATATCAGATTTTTAACGTCTTTTAAAATGCTTCGAATAGTTCACCCGGCTGGAAAAGATTTTATCCTTTTTTCTGCTAAAAAAGTGGAAAGAATGTTTAAAAAATAAATAATTAAAATTATTTTGGTTAGGTTTAAGTTAAACCCCTGGAGCAACAGGGCAATTAAAATATTTTTTCTCGGATTGCTAAAGGAAATTTTTCCCCCCACATTAAAAAAATCATACCTCCGAATTTGAATATGAAAACATACAAACTGATTATAGTTCTATGTAGCCAATGAATTCCCCTACCTTTTGATTATTATCACATATTTTTAGGATTTATAAAAAAAATATAATTAAATCTTTAACCTTAAAACATTTTAAAGAATCTAGAAAATATTTATTTTGTTATATTTTGAATGTACGATGATATAGTCGTTTTAATAAAAAATAAAAAAATAAAAATTGCCATATTTTGGCTACAATGCAAACCGAAGTTTTGGAAATAGTGCCATAATGTGGCAAAAAGCTCTCGAATGGTTAAACGAATATTGTAATTTCTTTAATTTATATTATTATTTTGTATTACACTAAGCCACAGATAAGAGAAAGCTTATTATTGGTTAACGGTGATCGATATTTGGTTCTACTAAAAATATAGTAAAAAGGAGCAATGTTGAGAAGCCGTGGTATTATGTTGAACGTTCAACTATGTCGTGTCGTGCTGCTCGGGTTTGTTTTGAAGTTTCAGTTGGCGGCGTGCTTCTTTAATTATCCCAGCGTCGCGGTGCGTCCCAACCGACGCGACGTCCCAACCAACAATCCTGGCTTCAGTCAGGGGCCAGTCTCCTGTTTCCCGTCTCCCTCCACCGCGTCTTCTTGGCGTCTCGGACAAGAGAATTCCTGTGTTTTCGCGCTAAACCACCGGAAAACTAAAAAGCAAACTTTAAAAAAAAGTGTTTTACAGTGAAACAAAGTTATTCATAACCTTTTTATGAAGTTGTGACATAAAAAGGTGTAGTTTCGTGGTTAATTTGTGGTTGTTTTTAATGAAATCACCGGAAAACTGGAAGAATTTAAATACACGTTTAAAAACGTGTTTTTACGATTCCACTTTCATTTTTTCTTATTTGGGGGTGAAGATCTTCTAATCAGAATTATAAAAATGTTGTGTGGGTGTAAAAAGGTTAGCATAATACAATTTTTAATGAAAATAACTTCAGCAACACTTTTTACTAGCGTAAAATTAACATTTAATACCACTCAAAATAATGATTGCTATACTAGTCCCAGAAAGAGATCTTGTTTGACGACGTCGTTCTATCATCCGTCTTTTTTTGTTTTCATACAGGACATTTTACGAGTTTCTCTGGAATACTTCGATCATTTTACAAACAATGCTTTCTGTGAACAGGTTCATTTCAGCTTGTTTTTACGAAATTCCGAAATTAAATAACATAAATTCGGAATCAATGAATTTTAATGATAAAATTTTACTTAAATAAAATTGTAAATTGAAGAATAAAATAATAATATGAAATCTAAACAAAAACATTTAAAAAAAAAACAGAAATTGAAATCAAAAATTTAACAGTCGCACGCACCCAGGATCTTCAAACTAATTCAGCCATTGGCACCTCTTATTTTTAAGTATTTTTTTTGTCACACTGAAAAATAATGTAACGGTCGTAACTGGGACTCAGGATCTCTTGTCTTACCTGGGTTTGAGTTCCTCATTTGAATTTTTTTTGTGTCGTGTTTTTTTACATATTTTTATTTATATTTGTTAGATTTCACTTCTGCTTTAATGATATATTACATTGATGGATATAGACTTCGAAAGTTATTATAAAAAAATTTATTCCAATAAAAATTGTAAATTAAATGTAGGTTTTTCATTAAAACAATTATTATGCGGTGATCTTATGCTTTTTTGTGAAAGACAAGACGTTTTACCAGCGCGGCCCGTATACACAATAAAAGTCATTTTAAATATGCGCCTTGAAAATTTATTGAGTGTAAATTGGTTATTTTATCTCAGAGTTTATTTTGTTTTACGTTTGCTTTGTGATATATTTGTTTCATTTGTTAAATAAGCAAAGTGCTTGGATGTTTAATGTCTACAAGAATAAAAAACCTTTTAATGGTTGATTTTGACATCCGTCATCAAAAGCAGGTCTTTTACATTGAATATTTTCAATACAGGTATGCAGAGGACGACATGGCACGATCTAGTGAACCAGATACTTGAGTCGGGCCATGTCAAGAGTCGAAATAATAGAAGAGCATGTATGAGAAGATGTATGAATTTGAATGAAGCCAGGAGTGTGTGCCAAGATCGAGTTGTTTGGCGGCCTGTCCTTGGTAACTTAGTTAGTTCAGAAATGCAGTTATATAATGTAAACTCAGATTTTTTATTTAAGAGAAAACAAAGATACGGACATTAATTAAGAAGACAATATAAAACAATAAATAGAAACTTCGTCAATATTCTCAAATTCATTTTGTGGCGTTATTTTATATAAATGAGAACAAAAGAGTTTGTATACACTTTATACAGCACGTATTTAAATAAGTTTTGTATACAAAGTGTTTTGTTTTCATTCAATAAATAAAGAA
Source organism: Limnephilus auricula (assembly GCA_951813805.1). Taxonomy (NCBI): domain Eukaryota; kingdom Metazoa; phylum Arthropoda; class Insecta; order Trichoptera; family Limnephilidae; genus Limnephilus; species Limnephilus auricula. The sequence continues at coordinate 17,110,482 of OX638410.1, forward strand.
TTCGCCTGCATCCTAACAATTTTTCACGGACTAACTTGAGTAGCAGATAAACTTACAATTACATATTTGCCCTGATAATGATCACTGTAACGCTCTCCTAAACTTAAGCTAACGAAGGGAGTAGTGCAACATTGCAAGACACTCCTCAAATAAATCACGATGATAGAATTTGTTTTGTTACCCGTTCTTAGAGTTTTTATGTAGGTACCTATGTGTTATGTACGATTTTCTCGTGGGGACAATTTGGTGATTGAAAAACATTTCAAAATCATGCTTTGAATTTATCATGTTCTTCCTGTATCCTATTCGCGTCGGTGATCCGTCGCGTCGCCGCGTCGTTTCGACAAGATTCCTTTGTCCTGCGCTTCTTTAGCGGCCCCTATCCATTGGAGTTCCAGTCTCTCCTCGCACAGCCTTTTGAGATTCTTTTTTCTGCATAGTCTAGGGAAGTCAGCTTATTCACTAGTTGAGCTAACGTCACTAAAAGCTAACATATCATTTTGTTTTTATTTCATTTACATATCGTTATTCCTACGTTGAGAGAATCCAAGAAGACTCTGCAAAATAGTGCAATACCTTTACATAGTAATGTCGTCTCTCATCCTTCATGCTGTCTACTTTTACATAGTAATGTCGTCTCTCATCCTTCATGCCGTCTACCTTTACATAGTAATGTCGTCTCTCATCCCTCATGCCGTCTACCTTTACATAGTAATGTCGTCTCTCATCCTTCATGCCGTCTACCTTTACATAGTAATGTCGTCTCTCACCCTTCATGCCGTCTACCTTTACAAGGTAATGTCGTCTCTCACCCTTCATGCCGTCCACCTTTACATAGTAATGTCGTCTCTCACCCTTTATGCCGTCTACCTTTACATAGTAATGTCGTCTCTCACCCTTCATGCCGTCTACCTTTTCATAGTAATGTCGTCTCTCATCCTTCATGCCGTCTACCTTTACATAGTAATGTCGACTCTCATCCTTCATGCCGTCTACCTTTACATAGTAATTTCGTCTATCACCCTTCACGCTGTCTACCTTTACATAGTAATGTCGTCTCTCATCCTTCATGCCGTCTACCTTTACATAGTAATTTCGTCTATCACCCTTCACGCTGTCTATCTTTACATAGTAAAGTCGTCTCTCATTCTTCATGCCGTTTACCTTTACATAGTAATGTCGTATCTCACCCTTCATGCCGTTTGAAGACACTGTATAAAAAGGGAGGTGCTCTTGCAATTAGCTCTCCCTCCAGAAAGTAGGTGACAAGAATTTTTTTGTGGCAATCGCCTGACATCAGAAATTCCCATCTCGTATATGAGCTCACTAAGAGCTTAGGTTATTACCACATCGTAAACTCAGGTATGTACTCCATCATTATGATAAGGTGCTCTCACAGCATCTTTGCGGAGGTGGGGCCCTAAACTTTTCAGCAATGTGTAAATGAACATGTTATTAACGAATGCCTGCTGCATTCATTATATGACGTATTGATATAGATTGATGAGGTCCACAGGACGACTCGGGCCTAGACTGACTAGCAGATCTAGATGTCCTTCTCTGGCCCCACTAGAATATGTATCTTTATTATAATTTTGTCTAAAACTTAAGGGACAGATTAGATACAGAATCATCAAAGCGAAACTATGTATAATTAAATTAATATTTAATATTAACAAAGAAAACCAAGATGTTGAACAAGTCATGTAAGGTGTTTATTTTAACAGCGGAAGTAGCAAATAACTTTGAAGAACCGATTTTTGTTCTTCTTATTTCAACTCATAAACACCACCTGGTTTTAGAGTTAAAAAATACAATGCTTGAAATATTATTGATTTGTTTGCTTAAAATCGTTTTGTTTTCAGTGTTATGATTATTATTTCTTTGATGTCAAAGTAATAGTTTTGACCATTGATGAAATATTCAAGTGAGATATGTGTACAGAGAAAGAAACATAAAAAATTAAGTTTTTTTATCATTATTAAATATGATGAAAGCAGTAAAACAAGTTATTGTCAGATCGGTTTATTTTTCAATGCAGTAGGAATCTCGCTAGACTACGTAGCATTCTATCTTTACTTTTTATGTGACACTTCACATGGGCACCCTGGGTCTCAAAGAGGCCTAGATTGTATGAAGGGGGGAAAACAAAGGTGCCGATAGCCCGTCCCAAATACTAGTCGAAGAAACGACCCGTTCTCATGAAGCCCACATTGACTGTGAACGGGTGTTCCACTCGTGAACGTCGAATTTCGTGTACGTGTATTGCATTGCTCTTAAGTTACCATTTTTGCCTTCTGATGTTTGTGATGGCTTCAACACTACGATCGAAAGAAAAAAAAAAGCATCTTCTTTATCGGAAGAGCTCATACAAATTTTTCCCACCTAAACGAAATTTCAAATCGACTACACTAGCGACCGCTATTGAAAAGGACAGAAAAATCACAATCTGAGAAGGGCTGAGGTAAATAAAGGTGATGACATAATGAAGGGCTCGAAGTTTTCAAATCGATACCACGTTTAAAATTTATCAATATTGAATGTAAGCCGACACTTCAGACCGTCCATAAATTTAAAATCCTAGAGCGTGTCGAAGAGAGTTTGTTTAGTAACAAAAAAAACTTACATGGTTTTGAGGAATAAATGGGGTAATTAAGCCCAAATTACCACTACAGAATACAGACGGAGTATTGATAAAACCAATTAAAATTAACGACGTATACAATCTATGAATTAGTGCTATAGATCGAGATTTTTCGAAAGGTAAACAAAACACTCAGATTAAAAGTAAATAAGATTTTTACTTTTGGATACACAAAAAAATGAAGCCAAACAGGTACGTACTAGACCATAGAGCTATTTGGAACGCATTAAGAAAATGAATTCTGAATTAATAAGGTGATATTAGTTATTACCAGACAAAGTTTTACGAATATTATATCTGATCATGAAAAGGGACGAAGGATAAAAAATAGTTGTAAACATCTGCAAGGAATGTGGTGAATCAAGTAAATGACAGAAGCAATTTCATGCTACCATGAGAATTAAGCCGGAATACTACTGAATTCAATTTTACCCGCCGCAAATTTTAAACAAAAATAAATGGGAGAGTGCGAGAGTGATAATTATTTCAGATGTAAAGTCACAATTAGCCGAGGAAATTTACCGATTATTAAGGAAAGACCGATTGCAGAATTCTAGAAAAAGTTTAAAGCAAAATTGCATCAAAAGGGTGAGTTACACTTATCGGCGGCCAGATAATGAAATAATTAAAACGGACATATTAAATTTTGGAGAGAGAGAGTCATGAAAAATAACATATCAATGAAAGTTGAAATAGTCTGAACTCTCAATTATAAAACGCCCTAACGAAAGACGAGATGTACGTCCTGAGTCCACGCCTGGCACCTTTTTTTGGACAAGATATTCGAAGGGCTGGATACCATGTGGCGGTAGGCAGTAAGAGTCGAGGGTCGAGGATCGAAGGAAGACGAGGCTATAGAGTGCTAGCAGTGATAAGATCGTTCGTACTTAACAAAACAATTGATCAAATATTATAAAAACGAGTGATAAGACATAATCCACCGAAGAATTAAAAAAGTCGTGATAAACAGTGACAAGTGTTTGTTAATGTTGGGAGAAAATATCCATCGTAATATTAAAGAATTTTTAAGGTTGTGACTTCGTGAGAAGCAATAGTTCGTGTACATAAATTAATTATTCGGCTTGTTAAAATACTCTATTGAAAATTAGCTGCAGTGAATGACAGTGCGCCGCGGGTGAATTAATTAAATAATAAAATTAATTTGAATTATCAAAACCAAAATAATAACCAAAGTGAATGAAATACTTAGCTTCTGTGAGTTAATAATAACCTAACTTTGTGTTTTAAAAATAGAAGGGAGTGCATCGCGTGAATTTTGATTTGAAATATAAAATTAGTCTAGTCAATAATAACGTACAAATATCATTTTCAAACTTGTACACACAAAATAATAATATCAAAACAACATCAAAATAAATAACCTACATACAAATGTCACCTTCGATCTTCCGCGAAAATAATAATGATGCCAACATACCTACGCGCTTGTAGTTGCTTCAATATATCATATAATCAAGATAATACAAATATTCAAAATAATATCAACAAATACCTACGTATAAATGTCATCTTCGATAATATTGTTAACAAATAATAATTAATAACCTACGTATTTTCTTAAACTCAAATAAAAGTGTGACATAGAGTCATGGGTGTTACTACTTCTGGGGACTAAATTACCGAATCATAGTGACAGGAAGGTTTTTTACTTTTAATATTTTCCCCACATGTACGTAATCAGGCTTCGTTCAGGTGAGTGAAAGAAACATTTTAATTAAATTACAGGTCGTACATGGTCCCGATACCTGAGAGGATCTGCCAATCTACAAAACCAATGATAAAAGAAGTTATGTTCCAGGATATAATTGTGTTTTAAATATTATTCTCAATGTGTAATTACGAGATTTGTCCCAAATTAAATCTATTATCAATGTGGGTTCAACGAACTTATATTTTTTTGCGTGCTAGAAAGGACGAGACGAATGCGTATAAAAAAGGATCTCGGCCATAAATCGTAGCCGCGTTGAACATCGTACGGTCATCCAAATTAGTTTTTCTGAGGTATGCCGAACCAAAGTGGAGTGACGAGAACATCCATGCCATACTGGATATTAGTTCAAAAATGAAATTTGGAGAATTGAATTTAAACATTATAATTGTTTACTAACAACAATATTATCATGTCAAATTTCTTTCAGGCTTCCTTACAAAATATGAAATCAACATTATTTCGGTAATGTTTTCTCAATCAGACCCTTCCAAAATCCCGCTTGACCTGCGAAATATAGACTTCACGATTGGGGAATGCAATAGCGTTCACTGAAATTATATCCCCACAAGATATGAGACAAAGAGGGCTTTTTTTCTTGCGCTATCATGCGATAGGGGATGTCAACGTAACTGAGCATTCACGCGGGGTACTGTAAGTTAATCCCTTTCGCGGGGTCATGCAGAGTGAAAAGGCATGAAAGACAGAATAAAAGGAAAATGCCACTTGGAATGGTAGGGTATGATTCGCTGACGGAGGCGTTTCGACCGAAGGTATCCCAAGTTTTGCGAAGTTATGTGGAGGGGACGTCGGCGTGGTATTCCGTGAGAATAAGTCTGTAGCACTATTGCATACTACCAGTAGTGTCGACCTGAAAGCAAACATAGTTTTTACAAGGTAGAAGTTATGTCAGCTCTTGGAGGCGAGGAACGCAAGCCAATGATTATCCTCGTAGGAGACGAAAGGATCATCTCAAACGGCTCCGTACGCACTCAACGCGAGTAGAGTCATGATAAGGGAAGAAATGGACATACCCCTTCTAGAATCAGTCGAGTTAAAATCAAATCTGGAGGATAGGAAGTCGGGATAATACTGGAAGTGACATGAGGACTCTGCGCGCTTTCATCTGGCGTGAAGGGACCCTTTCGTAGCAATGAAGTTCATGCAAGAGAACAAAATCAGGACTTAAGGACCATCCTAGCAAACGTAATGATTGAGTCTTTGTCCGGAATGTTGGTCACCAGTATCTATTTGGTTAGAGGAGGAGCCGACTTATTCAGGAAACAACATTCCCCAGATCCTCCTATCACCCCTCCTCACCTTCCCCTTCCCCAGTACATGTAGTGTATACTAATAACAAAAATAACTTGACCATTTAGGTGCAGTACGACGACATTGAGAGCTTCGCAAGGAATCCTGGTATGTATGTCATAATTCACACTGTCCATGTCATGTTAATATAATACAATGTAAACCCATAGACAGGAAAAAATCGGGTAAGAAAACTACGACTTTGAATTTTATAAACCGGGTGACAATTCACTGTAGGATTAGCGTCAATGACACTCCGTTCAAGTTGAGAAAAGGCGGGTAATACGAGTATAGGTTTGAAAATAAAATAAAACAATCTAAAAAACGGGGTCAGTTTATCAAACGAGATTCTTTCACACTTTACTCCAAAAGAATTTGAGGTTACCACACACACTACATTATTTCCTCTACATGTGTATGTGTATTAATTTACACATTCAAATGTAATTACCGAATCAAAAAATCACACAACGTGGTGAATAGGAATAATGTACAATAAAATCTTAAATCTTATTTACTGTGAGAAAATCGCAGGGGTTTAAGGAAAAGTTAGGTGTAGCTAGATACAAGGGTATATTGATCGAAGGCCAAAAGATAAGGGTAGCGTAGTCAGTAGATCCCGACAGCTAATGTTAAAGGGAAAGAATAGAAAAACCAAGGATAGACGACTACGGATCAGTACAACGGGTGCCGGGTAGCCCCACAGGTACATTACAGGAGGTCCCGAGACCCATAGAAGTTAGTAAGGCCAGGGGTAGGTTCACTACAACTGGTGCCGGGTAGCCCAGGAGGGTGGATCGTCACAAATTAGTATCCGCGGCGGGTAGGGTGTCGAGACGGATCACTACAACTGTTGCCGTGACCAAAGGAGAAAGTTTTACAAGTGGAAGATTTTCGAAACTAATAATAAATTGGAAATAATAAGCTTTTCGAAATTAAAAATAAATTGAAAAATAAATAATACTTTAAACTAAAATTGAATAACCGAACCTTAAATGAATAAAATTAATTGCTTAATAAATTGGAAAAAATAAATAACTTGAACTAAAATTGAAAAACCGAACCTAAAATGAATAGAGGAATTTGTCCCGCGTGTTCCGAGCGTATTTTAAACATTTCGGTCGGGGAATAAATAAACATCGAATACGGGTCGACTCAATGCACAAAAAATGAGGTAACGAACGATAAGATCGTAGATTTATGACTCTTGCGTTTGTGTGCTCGGAAGCAAAAAATATGGGTCCTTGCCGTTAAAATTATTCGAACAGATGTTTAGAAAGAAAATAAATTATCAAATAGTCACTCAGAATAATAATAATGATAAAATTAATACATAAAAAATAATAATAAAATAAAAACATAACTAATTAACCATCGCGCCGTTTCCTCGCAGGGGTGGGCAGAGACGACAGATCTTGGCACACACTCTTTGCCTCATTCACATTCATACATCTTCTAATACACACATATTCCGACAAAATAAAAATAGATAAACAAAAAAAAAATCAAAACCATAATAATAAATAAGCTAAACTGATTTGGGCGATTTGTATAGCGTCGGGTTATGCAAAAAAATCAATACGGTACGAATTAAAAAAAAAACATATCTGAAATCTGACTTTAACTACAGTCTAGACACAACATTATAAACGAGTTAGTCAAATAAAAATAAATGAGTAGAGACATTGTGCTATCCAACTTCCGATAAGATTGAAGAATAAAAATAAAAATGAAGGAGAACTTTTTAGAGATCATTGTACGCGATAAATCTTATACATTTAAACATTGCTAAATGTTAAAAAACGTAAATAATAAAAATATAAAACTAGGAAAAAATGAATTAGTAATTAAAGACAATTAAATCTAAAATCATACATGAAGTAATTACGCGTAAAATGTATTGCGTTCTCAAGTACACCTACAAATTAAAAATGGAGCGTCCGGGGTAACCATCCATCATTGACGTTCAGCCTTGTTTGGAAACAGGTACCTAGTCAAGTAGATGAATGAATCCAACAAGGAATGTAGGAGGACAGGGGCGAATTGGATAAGGATAAATAAAAATAAGAAAAAAAACAAAAAAATAAATAAATAAATAAAAAACGACATACAAGAGAAGAGGGAGTAAAATCTTAGGGGGGGGAATATAATCTTAGGGGGGGGGGGGGGAATACAATCTTAGGGGGGGGGAGTAGGACAGCAAGGGAGAGAGAAAGATTTGTACAAGTAGGAACGTACGAATAGTTCGCCGACGGAAAATGGAACTAGTTTCAACAAATAACACATGAAGTAAATGGGACGGAACCCTGCAAGATTTAATAGCAAGGATCAGGGGTACAGAACATTAGTAGAAAATAGAAGGAATTAAATGACCTATGGTGAGTTCTAATCCCATCGACTAACACTAGGAGGCGTGTTTACCGCTGGATTTAAAACTCTAGGGGGGCTGTGATGGCTTCAACACTACGATCGAAAGAAAAAAAAAAGCATCTTCTTTATCGGAAGAGCTCATACAAATTTTTCCCACCTAAACGAAATTTCAAATCGACTACACTAGCGACCGCTATTGAAAAGGACAGAAAAATCACAATCTGAGAAGGGCTGAGGTAAATAAAGGTGATGACATAATGAAGGGCTCGAAGTTTTCAAATCGATACCACGTTTAAAATTTATCAATATTGAATGTAAGCCGACACTTCAGACCGTCCATAAATTTAAAATCCTAGAGCGTGTCGAAGAGAGTTTGTTTAGTAACAAAAAAAACTTACATGGTTTTGAGGAATAAATGGGGTAATTAAGCCCAAATTACCACTACAGAATACAGACGGAGTATTGATAAAACCAATTAAAATTAACGACGTATACAATCTATGAATTAGTGCTATAGATCGAGATTTTTCGAAAGGTAAACAAAACACTCAGATTAAAAGTAAATAAGATTTTTACTTTTGGATACACAAAAAAATGAAGCCAAACAGGTACGTACTAGACCATAGAGCTATTTGGAACGCATTAAGAAAATGAATTCTGAATTAATAAGGTGATATTAGTTATTACCAGACAAAGTTTTACGAATATTATATCTGATCATGAAAAGGGACGAAGGATAAAAAATAGTTGTAAACATCTGCAAGGAATGTGGTGAATCAAGTAAATGACAGAAGCAATTTCATGCTACCATGAGAATTAAGCCGGAATACTACTGAATTCAATTTTACCCGCCGCAAATTTTAAACAAAAATAAATGGGAGAGTGCGAGAGTGATAATTATTTCAGATGTAAAGTCACAATTAGCCGAGGAAATTTACCGATTATTAAGGAAAGACCGATTGCAGAATTCTAGAAAAAGTTTAAAGCAAAATTGCATCAAAAGGGTGAGTTACACTTATCGGCGGCCAGATAATGAAATAATTAAAACGGACATATTAAATTTTGGAGAGAGAGAGTCATGAAAAATAACATATCAATGAAAGTTGAAATAGTCTGAACTCTCAATTATAAAACGCCCTAACGAAAGACGAGATGTACGTCCTGAGTCCACGCCTGGCACCTTTTTTTGGACAAGATATTCGAAGGGCTGGATACCATGTGGCGGTAGGCAGTAAGAGTCGAGGGTCGAGGATCGAAGGAAGACGAGGCTATAGAGTGCTAGCAGTGATAAGATCGTTCGTACTTAACAAAACAATTGATCAAATATTATAAAAACGAGTGATAAGACATAATCCACCGAAGAATTAAAAAAGTCGTGATAAACAGTGACAAGTGTTTGTTAATGTTGGGAGAAAATATCCATCGTAATATTAAAGAATTTTTAAGGTTGTGACTTCGTGAGAAGCAATAGTTCGTGTACATAAATTAATTATTCGGCTTGTTAAAATACTCTATTGAAAATTAGCTGCAGTGAATGACAGTGCGCCGCGGGTGAATTAATTAAATAATAAAATTAATTTGAATTATCAAAACCAAAATAATAACCAAAGTGAATGAAATACTTAGCTTCTGTGAGTTAATAATAACCTAACTTTGTGTTTTAAAAATAGAAGGGAGTGCATCGCGTGAATTTTGATTTGAAATATAAAATTAGTCTAGTCAATAATAACGTACAAATATCATTTTCAAACTTGTACACACAAAATAATAATATCAAAACAACATCAAAATAAATAACCTACATACAAATGTCACCTTCGATCTTCCGCGAAAATAATAATGATGCCAACATACCTACGCGCTTGTAGTTGCTTCAATATATCATATAATCAAGATAATACAAATATTCAAAATAATATCAACAAATACCTACGTATAAATGTCATCTTCGATAATATTGTTAACAAATAATAATTAATAACCTACGTATTTTCTTAAACTCAAATAAAAGTGTGACATAGAGTCATGGGTGTTACTACTTCTGGGGACTAAATTACCGAATCATAGTGACAGGAAGGTTTTTTACTTTTAATATTTTCCCCACATGTACGTAATCAGGCTTCGTTCAGGTGAGTGAAAGAAACATTTTAATTAAATTACAGGTCGTACATGGTCCCGATACCTGAGAGGATCTGCCAATCTACAAAACCAATGATAAAAGAAGTTATGTTCCAGGATATAATTGTGTTTTAAATATTATTCTCAATGTGTAATTACGAGATTTGTCCCAAATTAAATCTATTATCAATGTGGGTTCAACGAACTTATATTTTTTTGCGTGCTAGAAAGGACGAGACGAATGCGTATAAAAAAGGATCTCGGCCATAAATCGTAGCCGCGTTGAACATCGTACGGTCATCCAAATTAGTTTTTCTGAGGTATGCCGAACCAAAGTGGAGTGACGAGAACATCCATGCCATACTGGATATTAGTTCAAAAATGAAATTTGGAGAATTGAATTTAAACATTATAATTGTTTACTAACAACAATATTATCATGTCAAATTTCTTTCAGGCTTCCTTACAAAATATGAAATCAACATTATTTCGGTAATGTTTTCTCAATCAGACCCTTCCAAAATCCCGCTTGACCTGCGAAATATAGACTTCACGATTGGGGAATGCAATAGCGTTCACTGAAATTATATCCCCACAAGATATGAGACAAAGAGGGCTTTTTTTCTTGCGCTATCATGCGATAGGGGATGTCAACGTAACTGAGCATTCACGCGGGGTACTGTAAGTTAATCCCTTTCGCGGGGTCATGCAGAGTGAAAAGGCATGAAAGACAGAATAAAAGGAAAATGCCACTTGGAATGGTAGGGTATGATTCGCTGACGGAGGCGTTTCGACCGAAGGTATCCCAAGTTTTGCGAAGTTATGTGGAGGGGACGTCGGCGTGGTATTCCGTGAGAATAAGTCTGTAGCACTATTGCATACTACCAGTAGTGTCGACCTGAAAGCAAACATAGTTTTTACAAGGTAGAAGTTATGTCAGCTCTTGGAGGCGAGGAACGCAAGCCAATGATTATCCTCGTAGGAGACGAAAGGATCATCTCAAACGGCTCCGTACGCACTCAACGCGAGTAGAGTCATGATAAGGGAAGAAATGGACATACCCCTTCTAGAATCAGTCGAGTTAAAATCAAATCTGGAGGATAGGAAGTCGGGATAATACTGGAAGTGACATGAGGACTCTGCGCGCTTTCATCTGGCGTGAAGGGACCCTTTCGTAGCAATGAAGTTCATGCAAGAGAACAAAATCAGGACTTAAGGACCATCCTAGCAAACGTAATGATTGAGTCTTTGTCCGGAATGTTGGTCACCAGTATCTATTTGGTTAGAGGAGGAGCCGACTTATTCAGGAAACAACATTCCCCAGATCCTCCTATCACCCCTCCTCACCTTCCCCTTCCCCAGTACATGTAGTGTATACTAATAACAAAAATAACTTGACCATTTAGGTGCAGTACGACGACATTGAGAGCTTCGCAAGGAATCCTGGTATGTATGTCATAATTCACACTGTCCATGTCATGTTAATATAATACAATGTAAACCCATAGACAGGAAAAAATCGGGTAAGAAAACTACGACTTTGAATTTTATAAACCGGGTGACAATTCACTGTAGGATTAGCGTCAATGACACTCCGTTCAAGTTGAGAAAAGGCGGGTAATACGAGTATAGGTTTGAAAATAAAATAAAACAATCTAAAAAACGGGGTCAGTTTATCAAACGAGATTCTTTCACACTTTACTCCAAAAGAATTTGAGGTTACCACACACACTACATTATTTCCTCTACATGTGTATGTGTATTAATTTACACATTCAAATGTAATTACCGAATCAAAAAATCACACAACGTGGTGAATAGGAATAATGTACAATAAAATCTTAAATCTTATTTACTGTGAGAAAATCGCAGGGGTTTAAGGAAAAGTTAGGTGTAGCTAGATACAAGGGTATATTGATCGAAGGCCAAAAGATAAGGGTAGCGTAGTCAGTAGATCCCGACAGCTAATGTTAAAGGGAAAGAATAGAAAAACCAAGGATAGACGACTACGGATCAGTACAACGGGTGCCGGGTAGCCCCACAGGTACATTACAGGAGGTCCCGAGACCCATAGAAGTTAGTAAGGCCAGGGGTAGGTTCACTACAACTGGTGCCGGGTAGCCCAGGAGGGTGGATCGTCACAAATTAGTATCCGCGGCGGGTAGGGTGTCGAGACGGAACACTACATGTTAGCCGTTAAATATGTAGGAAAAGCTGCGCCGTGTTGTTTTTCTCCGACTATTTAAATTAACTATCTTGACCTATAAAATTAATTCAGAATGTTCTGAATGAGTCGCACATCGGTCGACTGTTGTTTTTGCCAATTTTATTAGGACAAACAAATATTATAGGTATGATTAAATAATCTACAATCATCAACAATGGAACAATGGATTAAGAGTGGAAGATACTCTCAGTATCGCCCTGGTGTAAGACCACCGTTCAGAATTGAAACGTTGCTTAATATTGGCTTTAGCCGTGTTTAGTGACTAGATCTGAATAGCCAGGTACTTCCCCACCTTCCTCTTCCCCATCTCCTTCCCTTCCCACATACCCTCACGACATACCCCAATTGGGGATGCCATAGTCTCACTGGCTCCAGACGGGAGCAGTTGGGACTCTTGTAAGGTATTCTCTATAAAAAAGGGCAAATAAAAAATTGCTTGAATTTTTTATGGGATTCCAAATGTGAAAATCTCACATGATTTTTACAGTAGGACTTAAAGACTGGTAGATGAGGTAAAAGGGAACATAATAAGAACAAGGAAAAGCGGTGTAGGTTAGGAAGAACTCATTTTTTATTACTTGATGTATTAACCCAGCACATCTTGCCACGCTTCGATGCTTAATGGCGGTCTTTTACAGAGACAGTTCTGAAATACCGAAAATATCTCCCAATTAAAATGTAAGCCTTTGTAGTCCAGCAGTTAATCATTTGAAAATGTCAAGTTAGCCTGTTTTTAAGGATCCAATATAAAGCTTCTTAAAATAAGGAGACTCAATTAGTGTGCTTTGGTTTTTTCTACAAATAAAGTCTTATTGAAAGAATTAAAACGGATTTATTATAACATAACCAATCTTTAGCTCAACATCGGATATCCGAACATTGATGCGAAGTTCGGCGAACTGAATATAGAGTCTGAAACGTAAGTAAAATAGCAATGTTGTAGTTATACTTGAGCGACAGAGCAATTGAAAACTTTTTTCTCGGATTGCTAAAGGCAATTTTTCCGCTCACATTAAAAAAAACATACCTCCAAATTTTAATATGGAGACATACAAACTGATTATAGTTCTATATAGCCAATGAAAATCTTTTGTTTATTATCACATATTCGTAGGATTTATAAAAAAAATATTATTAAATCGTTAACTTTAAAACATTTTAAAGAATCTAGAGAATATTTCTTTTGTTATATTGTAAATGCACAATATATTATATAGTCGCTTTAATAAAAAAAAAAAACTGCCACATTTTGGCAACAAAGCAATCCGTGGTTATGGAAATAGTGCCATATTGTCCCAGAAAGCGCTCGCGTGGCTAATCTTTAATTTTTTTTTGCAGTTTATTATGAAACGTTTAATTAATTCACATTATAATTATATGTCTAGGAATACTCTGATGCTTTTTGGTTTTATATGTATACACACATTACGATTTGTTTAAAATATATAACAGACAAATAAAAAAGGTAAAATGTCTTACGGTTAACTTCATTTTCGTTGTTTTTTACTAAGCGGCACTAGGTAGGTAGAGCCATAATTTGGGAGGCAGTTTGTGGATACCGCCGCCCCGGAAATCATTTATTTGTTTACTAACACGTCTGTCATATATCACCCCAAGTGGTTCGCTACATTTTATGACATTATTTTATTTATTTGCGTTATAAACAGTCTATACATTTATATATGACAGTGAATAAGTATGTTTATGTCATAGACCAATAAAATGACGACATTTAGATACAGGACCATAATAAATAAATATGCAACAATATACCTAATACCAAAAATTCTGATTAAGTGCATCTTCAATTTACAAAGTTTTATGATATACCTACATATTTCTAAGGTTTACACTTGAATTTTAATGGATATCAATAATATCTTTGAGGAAAAGATTTCATTAAAATACAAACTACTAAAAGTAAAAGAGAAAATGTGAGGACTTAAAAAAAAGAAATCAATGAAATTAAGTTTTTGGTTCAACATGTGGCATTCGATGGAATGTCGTTTTTTTTTGAATGTTGTGAATTTGGCAAGGTTCGTGTTAAACACATAGATGTTTGGGCATAATCTATTAAATGTGCTACAGCTTCTTCTTATAAATACATTTTCAAGGTAATTCGTTTGGCTCTTAGGAATATAAAATGTATCCAAAGATCGAGTAAGTCTTTTTGGACATCGAAAATGAATATTTTGTAGTAAGTATGGGCTGTTAATATAGTTATGAATTATCTTATAGAGCATTAAAAGGTCTCTGATTTCTCACCGTTGATCAAGAGATTTAAGGTTTTTGGGGACATAGTTTACATAATTTCGTACGCGAAAAGAGACATATTTGACAAACTTTTTCTGAACTCTTACTAGATTTGATTTATACGTAGAACAATGGGGGTTCCGCACAGTTGAAGCGTACTCTAGGTGGCTTCTGACATAGGATATGTAGAGAATTTTAAATGTTTGTGGATTTTCGAAAACTGAACTTACTCTAAGTATAAATCCCAACATTTTCAAAGCCTTCGACGTGATAGCCTTGACTTGACTGGGGTGCCAGGGGTACATGGTATGAGGTTTGTCAGGATCTTTCAAACAAAAGAAAGTAAATTCTTAAGATTGTGGAAATGTATCAAAAATCCTTAAAACTCTTTTTAATGACCTTTTTAAACTATAAACACAACATTAACACATGGGAGAACTCATACCCTCAGGAAGCACCCTAATAAAAAACGAACACAAATAAACAATTACGTTTGCATTGGGAGTTTGTTCGAGGATATTTTTAACCCCTTTCCGAGAAGTTCCGCAGCAGATGTTCGACGCGTGCTAAGCCAATACTTTTTTTAGTCTTATTTTTACTCGTAAGCTGCCTCGTCTTTGACACGAACTCTTCTTGTTATCTTAACAAAACGTGGGATTTTAAGTACAGAAAAGCGGTTGAGCTTTTGTTAACTAAATTATATTAGACGTTCTTATAGTACATCTTCACAGAATTGCGATAGAAATTGAGTGTCTAGTTGAAGTAATAAAATAATTGAGAAAATTTATTGGATATACATTAAACGATGTATATTATGTTTACCGATTGCTCACGGTGTCTCCACCGTCCAAGGTATTCCGATATTCTGGGCTTTGGGTATGCGCCAGTATAAGAAAATATTTTTCTTACATGTTATTATTTTGGAAACGTTTAGTAGGAATGCCAGGGTTTTTAGATGTACTGATATAAGTAGGTACCATGTTAAAGTTTTTTAGGGAAGAAATCAGATTAACAAACCTAAAAAAATTATCTAGGAGAAAGTAATTATCCTTTGACGACCTCTAGGCTCTGTGGCAGAGTGAAAAATTATTGACTTGCTCTCAGATGTCAATGACTAAAAACAATGAAGCACAAATAAAATGTTATTAACTTATTTTGCCTTTTTCATTTTCCTGTCCTGCAAGCTCTGAGCAAAGATACCTTTGTTTGTAAACACTTTTTTTAACTCTTGAAGAAGTCTGGTTTTGTTAGGTTAGATTTAGTATTTCATCTTTACAAAAACGATCATCCGTTCTCTCAATAAAACATTTCTATATATAGTATACAGTATATACGAACACAGAATAACAATTTAAGGACCTTTCAAAATTTGATTGGCCAATTACTTTTTTTTTATTTAAAAATCATTATTATAGTTAGAATTAAGAACGATTTTTTTCTTCCATACCTAATTAATAAATGAATGGATCTTAACATTTTAGCCGAAAGCCGTGCTTAAATCAGTTATCAAAAACTCTTGGGCAGTGAGTTATTTCTCTTAAAAATTGATCAGCATCTTCTGTTCAATCAAAATGTTAAAATAATCACCAAAAATCAAAACACCGCCAATTTAATCATAATAATGTTCACCACAAAAACACTTTTTTACATATTTAATTTTTGCAGGGCTCCTTTCTTCAATTATTTGGTAGACGTATCTTCTCTATGAAGATACATAGTTAAAAGGAAGCCACAAGCCAAAAATAGATATAGGTAATAGACATAAAAATTGGAAAACGGAGTCTAGAAGCCACGATTTCAAGCATAAAACTGTTATTTTTATTTATTTTGCGAATAATTTCATAAGAAAGATAATATAAGATAAGATAGTTAATCAATGGAAACTGTCACGGGTAAATTTAACCAAAAGAGATTTTCTCAAAAAGTAGTTCTTAGAGAGTTCGTAGAGCTCAGCATATTATGTATATAAGAACCCTTTGCACAACAATCAAAGAAATATTCGTTTTTATATATAATTTTTTTATTTATTTATTATTAAAAGAATTTTATACATAGTGTACATATTGTGTTATTTCGCCCGCCATGCTAGGGATGTCCCTGTGTTATGGCGGGTGAAGTATGCAGATTATAAAATTTAAGGTAGTGAAGTACGTTTAATGATAATATAATAATTATGGTTAATGCAGCAATGAATTTGTGATAATGAAATTTACATATAATATAGTAATTGATGATAATGATGTTTACAGGTAATAAATATAACAAGGAATTTATGACAAGGAAATTTACAGATAAAATAATAATTGATAGATGAAATTTACAGATAATATAACATTGAATTTATGTTAACGATGTTACAGATAACACAATAATTGATGATAGTGTAATTTACGGATAATATGACAATGAATTTATGGAAATGTGGGTTACAGATAAATAATAATTTATTTATAAGTTACATATTATGATGGTTGATAAATTGAATTATAATTTACTAAATTATACAAATTAAATTACAAATAATATACATCGAGGTTTCTAAATATTTTGATAATAATAATTTATAATAATAGGTTAATTATAATATTGATAGATATTAGAGTTATACAAATTAATTTAAGTAAAAAAAAGATTATATATCATAGTTCCTAAGTGTGACGATCCATAGAGATAATTGTTTTTTAAAGTTATGGGTTTGGGTTTCAGTTTTTAAGTTGTCGGGGAGAAGGTTAAATATTTTTGGAGCTAGGTACATGAAGTGTCTTCGAGCTGACGTGGTATGTAGTTTAGGTACATTGTAGTATCGGTTTGTTATTGTTCTGGTGGTGTAATTGTGATGTAAGAGGGTTTTTTTCGTATATTTAAACAAGAAATGAGTTAGTGTAAATTTTAGATGGAGTTGCCGTATGTTTAAAGATTTACAATATTATTTTATCTCTATTAAAGGGGAACGATAGGAAAATCTTAATTTAACCAAAACATTTTTTTAGTATTCTTATAATATAAACCGATAGTAGTAAAGATTAATCGAACAAATTGATTTAGCATCTAGCATAAAACTTTCTAGAATATCAAAAGCGCCACTTTATTTCTCTGTCTAAAACCGATCACTATTCATCGTACCCCGTTTCGCACGATTCCGATAATCCGCCGGGTCTTTATTATATATCTCCAGGTTCAATCCCAGTCTATCCCAGTTCAGCCGCCCAAGCTCCAGTGACATTTACTTCTTGAGAAAAGCCGCGCTATCCGGAGAAGTCATTTCTATTTGGAGCTTAAATCTGCTGCAGGCACCTGCCGTACATTTCTCCTTTCAATTCTTTGGCTGCGTCGAAGCTTATAACTTATAACTCACTACTTCCTTATTATAATAATATTTATAGTGGATCATTAATAAAAACTGATTTCTTCAATATTTTGACAATATGAGAAATTTGTCCCTTTTAAATCAAATTCTAGACGTATTGACTCTTTTTTACAAAAACACATAAATAAATTTTGAAAGTTTGTTATTTTATCTGGTAAACGCACTTTTCAAATTTTGTAAAAATAAGTTTATTTTAATGTACTAAGGTTATACCGTTGGTCATTGGCAGATTTGTAAAATATTCAAACGAAATATTGAATTATACAACACATGTTTCAAATCATATAATAATACAGCAAAATAAATCAATACATAATCTAGTAAAGACACTTTTCAGCATTTTAATTTTAGTTCAATTAAAATCGTTTTGTGACGAAATAACACAATTTTTCTATTTATTTAAGGTCTTACATACTATAATATTTCAGATTTTTTGCACACTTTTTTTCTTTAGACATTATTAAAAAATCATAAATACTTATGATCAAAAAACACTTAAAAGTAGTACACGATATTAATTAATTTACCATCATGCGTTTCGAACATTTTTATTGCTTACTTGAATATATGTATACACGAATTTAATGAACAATTTATTTGTGTTAATAAGTCCTGGCTAACACCCATTGTTCAATTATTTCAAAAATAATTATTTTCATGTTTACATAAATATCAAGAAGTTTAAACACATTTTAAATTCTTTACTATTTTTTAAAGACCGAACAATAAATGTGTGTTTATTCGTTCAGTGTATTTATCGTTGTCTTATACTCTTAATACGATAAATTATTATATATTGTATTTAAAGAAACACAATATTTAGCGTAATCTTAATGTACCTACATAAATTTATTGTTTTTAGTGAGGTACATTATTATCATACTTGTATTAATAATTTAGTACAATATGCCTAATTCTTTAATTTAGATGTATCCTTAAAACTCTAAATCTACTTTATAAGTACTTATTAATTATATGATTAAACAGTATATACGTATTTCTTTAATTAAGAAAATGTATTCATTAAACTCTAAATAAATTTACTTATAAACGTAATATTGTATATTAAATATTAATACATATTCATTTAGTAGAACCCACAAACAAGCTGGCTTGTGATAGATTTATTGTTCTGCCTATTAACACGTAATAAATAATTGTCATTTATGAATAAATAAATTAATCAAAAACTTCAAAACTATTTATTTTTATAAAATTCTAAGATTAATTACGCTTGACTCTTAAATATTTGTAAAGCAAAAAAATTTCATGATAACTAGAAAATTAAATTTTTTTAGATGAAATGATGAAGGATAAAGAAATTTTTTTTTAATATAATACACACAGAAAAGATTTATGTATAATTTTAGATAGGACGAAAAACAATCTTTCCTTTATACAAACAGAGATTTTTTTTTGGTTTCCGGGTCTACCTACCTTCCTATAATTGCGTTATCTTGTCTACACAATATGCACATATTGTTTGCGGCATTAACTTGATGACGGATTATTCCAGTTTAGCATCATTAAAGGTGTATTTATCTTACGAACACATACTTTCAAAGATTCTCATTAAACTCTCGTGTGCGAATTTTCCCTGTTCACTGAACAAATAAAATCAAAAAGTGTTTTATATAAGAATGAAATTGATGTCACCAGCTTATGTAAGATATTAATTATCACGCCTAGTTCTCAGATAAATCAAATAAAAATCGGTAATACTTTCTAGGAAGAAAATTGATTTTGAATAGATTCGGTTGTAATTTCACTAAAAGTATTGGAAATTTACCTTTTTTCATGCACGCCCACAACGCCCTCCGTGGTCGAAAGGTCAGGTTCTCAAACAGCAATCTGAAAATCTCGGGTTCGAATTTCGGCGTGCGCCATACATTCTATTTGATTTTTTAGTGTTATTTCACAATTTAATCGTTTAAAAATTATGTAAGGTATATTTACTGCACGTTCAGATGTGGAAGATACACTTATACGCGATACTCGTATCGCCCTGGTGTAAGACCAGCATTTAGAATTTAAACGTTGCTTGAAACGGCTTTAGCCGAGTTTAGTAACCAGACCTTGATTTTTTTTACACTTTAACCCTGAGGCAAATAATTTCCCTCGGAGCTTAGGTCATCGTTGGGGATGCTGTGTAAAGGGTATTTTTTGTAGAAATAAAGAAGTGAACCTGTAGGGCCAGTTAAAGGACAGTTTCATTTTCACAGATCGTTCCACAGCCGAGCTATTGAACTCAAGGACGAGTCGTAGAAACCACTCATTCTCATATGACAAATGTCAAGCACGTGCAAAAGGGCGCCTTTGTTATCCTCCAACATGGTTCCAACAAGGTTTAAATATGGTTCCAGCCAAACTCAATATTCAAAATTAATAGAATACTTCACGGAGAAAAATGTTATTCTAAAATACGATCATTTTATTCATAAAAACGGGACTGAAGTTCTTACGAACAAATTAACAGTATTTCAATGTTTATTGACGGGAAAATGTAAGAATAATTTTTTGGTTTACGTAAGAACAACAAAATTATTCTTACATGTTCCCGCCGATAAACATTGAAACCCTGTTAATTTGTTCGTAAGAACTTCAGTCCCGTTTTTAACCGTTTTTAAGAATAAATTGATCGTATTTTATAATAACATTTTTCTCCGTGTTCGTAAGCAATGCCTACTTCATCAGGGTTTACTTACAACGTGTAAACCCTGATAAAGTAAGCGTTGCTTACAAAATATATGTTGATTTTTTAAACAACAAACATGATTAAAACTATGTATTCTATTCATTTTAAATCAAAATGGTGCCACAAAATAAGTTTGCTGTGTTTAAAGAAGAATTTCAACATTCTTTTGATATTTTAATGCGCACTCTCAGAGAGCGTCTTACAGGGCTATTAATAAACACATATTATTTAGTCTCTGGTCTGATGGGATCGGCTTTGCCCGAGATGGATGACATTCTGTCGTCCGGAGATCATGCTAACTGAATACTCGCATTTAAATTATTCTAATTCAGGCAAAAATGCAGACGACTTTTAACAAAGGAGGTCATAAAGTTATCCTTGCTCACAATCCAAAAATAATTACAATTTATGTAAAAGTTTGTTGGTTTAAAAACGCTAGTGAATGACACGAACGGGACGAGTGGAAACCGGTAACAAATTATTAAAAATAATACTTTTGGTGGTGTGACTCTGTCTTTGCATGTAACTGGAGTTCAATGAATTCTAGGATTAAGATTTACTTTTTTGGGTAAGATTCAGAAAAACGATGAAGTAGGTACTAAGATGAATAATTATTTAACTAATTAATAATTCTGTATTTAACATTCATATATAAACGTGTTATAAATTTTACACAACTGATTAACAATCATTTCCCCTAATCATTATTATTATTGATGGTATTTTTTATCAGTTTTGTAAAACTTAAATCATTTTTATTGGTATGGCCATAACGTGTTTCAAAGACCCAAACATGTCTGATTACGTCTAAAAGGAATCGAAATGACAATCTAGTCTTCTTCAACGATTAGCATTCTTCCGAACAGGTCCTCCATTGATATTCTTGGTGTAACTCTAAGTGACCAGCTCAGATATGGGGGCTCCATCGAGGCCAGAGTTAAGTTAGCCTCTCAGAAACTGGGCGTACTGTACAGGGCCCGCAGATACTATAATAGTACACAACTGCTAACCCTGTACACATTGCAAATGCGCCCCACGGTTGAATTTGGCAGCCACCTCTGGAGCCCGACAACCTGAAAAACACCCTCGACTCTGTGCAGAAACGGGCGGTCCGTTTGATAGTTTCTCCCGTATTAACAAACGGATTGCAATCTTTAGAGCACAGGCGCCGGGTGGGAATGCTATCCTTGTTCTACCGGTATTTCAATGGAAGATGCTCCGAGGAACTAGCGTCATTGATCCCCTCGGCACGTAGTTGGGAAACACGCCAAACTCTCGCCCAACATATGTTCACGGTTGACATTTGTCACATGAGAACTTATCGTTTTTACGACTCGTTCTTGAGTTCAACAGCTCAGCTGTGGAACGATTTGCCGGCCCCTGTGTTTCCTCCTCCCTATAACATGGGTATTCAAGACACTCAAAAAGACCCTCCACGCAGCATCTTCAAAGATGACTTAGGCCCCGAGGGAAATTATTTTCCTCAGGGCCTCCTGTAGGGAGTTAATATAAAAAAATAAAATAAATAACGCGTATTTCTTTTGTTAATATTTTAGGCAGCTGTCATAATTTTTCAAGTTTGGGGATGATATTTTTTATAGATACTTTTAGCATCTCAAATCTTACATTTATCAAATCTTGTGATTTTTCGTGGTTCAAACAAGTGTATATACAAAAACGCCGAAGAAATATAAAAATGCTCTATTAATTTTAAATCGTATGTTTTTTAGTTCGGTCCAAAACGTCGAGTTCCCATCGCTGTCGTGTCGCGCGGGTCCAATTCTTTGCCAGCTAAGTCGACCACAATCAAAATTATTCGTATAAAATGATCAAACTTAGACGGATTCATATATAATCGGGTATTCGTAACCTGTGAATTGTTTGTCTTTCTTTACAAAAAATATAGAACTCTCAATATGCGAATCTTTAATTTGGGAGGCAGGTATGGGCAGCGCTGCCGCGGAAACCACTTATTTGATATCAGACACCCCTGCGTTAGGTCACACCAAGTGGTTCGCTACGTTTGGTGACTTAGCACGGGTACTCGGTTTATGGGGTGAAGTTTTTCGATGTCTTGGTGCCAAATGCGTTTGCCCACCCATTCGCTACGCAGTAGAGGCCGGATCAGGAGAGACTGATTGAGGAAGATCTATTCTATATTAGCCGGATTCAGCACCTTAGTGGGAGGGATGGATTCATCCGTCCGGCATTTATTTTTTTTCCTTCCAGAACTTCCTCCTTCCTTTCCCTAAAATTCTTAAAAATGACTTACGCTCTGAAGGATTATTTCCTCTGAGCGTATTGTGTGGTACCAATGTAAAAAAAAGTACAATGTTGCTCTTTCTCCTTCTTCTTGAACAAACGTTTCGGATGGCCTTGCAGTATACATCTTCAGGTCAGATATATATATACGGATATGTAGAACGTACAAATGCATCATTGACATAGATGAATCGATTTTAAGAATAAACAATGATACCTAGTTACCTTCATAATAGCATTATTATCTATGAATATGCAAATGTATATATATTTAGGAAAGTGTAAAATATTTTTTTCTTGTAATTAGTTTCCTTTTCAGAATCTCAAAATATATTATTTAACGTTTTATTATATTCTGTACCTAGTCAAAGTGAATTAAAAATAATTAAAAGACAAAAACGTCACTAATAAAGTTCTTCGAATAATCCCACGTTCACAAAAAATTGCTAGCGGAAACAAATTTGTAAACGTGGAAGTGTTTTGTGTTCGATGAAAAACTGTGATGAAAAACATGATAAATAAAACGAATGTTGTGCCTTCAAAAAGAAAAACATGGTAACAATTTCTATTGCAAAATAGATGAGTTATTTTATCACAGTGTGGAAAATGTGAGTCCGTTTAAAATGGCGTACAGGTTATATTTTGTGTCAGGGCAGAGACCAAATAAAATTGTGTGAAAAGCAGTAATATTGTAATTAAGCATTTGGAACTATACCAATGAAAATAATCAGGCCATTTTTAAACAGCTTAAAACTAGTGTAAAATGGCATATCACCATTACGAAGTGTGAAATAAACATTGACCGTTAATAATGGCACATTAACCTAACAAATATGTATTTTGAAATAGTGTTTCGACGAGTGATTTAAAAACTGTGCATTTAAAATGGCTTATACCACATTCCGAAGTGCGAAACGGCGTATGCCATTTGCACCATTCCTTATACCCTTGTTGTTTCCATGGCTGTTATTTGGCTTACTGGACTTGACCCTGGGCCAACTTCACGATGAGTCATTCCCCTCGCACCCCAGTGATGAAGAGAATGGCAAGAGACTGACAAGGGAGTACAGACTGAAGCAAGGGGTGGTGAAGGGGTTAGTTTTGGAGCCAAGGGATGGAAAGGGACTGGATGGGGTGGAGGTGTTCTTGGGGATTCCTTATGCAGGGGCTCCAGTTGGCGGTATGCGGTTTATGCCACCAGGTAAGAATATTTTGAATTATATTTTATGTTTAAAAAAAAAAAAAAAAAAGAAAGACAAACATTCCCGGGTTACGAATAACCCAACAACATTTGAAAATCTCCTACTACCACCACACTAAGCGGAAGATGTTGCTTGTGTTGTGATGGAGGACTTAGCCAGCCGAGGAATCGAACACGGAACACCTGGGTGGGACCCAAACGCTATGCCCACTCAACCACTGACCGGTCAATGTTTAGAAAATCATTTGTCTTCGCAATTCTGTTGTATGTGCAGTTGTTTCTACGACTCGTTCTTGAGTTAAACAGCTCGACTGTGGAATTATTTGATTTGGTCTCTGATGCGTGTTTTGTGTAATTTTGTATGTCGAAGGACCTTGAAATGTGTATGTTTTACGCCGTTCTTCCATGGAGCTACCTTCGTCTGTATCGCCGCTCGTCTCTGTTTTCCATACTATTATTAGTGTTTGAAAACGCTGCTAGGTGCTACATTAGCAAATTTGTTTGACAGGTAGCGGTAGCGTCGCTTATGAATAGCTACGTGGAAGAACGGCGTTATGCGTTTTTTACCACTGCACAAGTAGAAGGTAAACATAAGGAAAATGAGAGAATTACTCACTGCGGGACTTGTAGTATTCTCTTCTATATGTATTTGGCCGGTTTTAACTATGCACTAAGTTAAGGTAATATTTATTCTTAGAACAGTAAGCATCAAAAGATGAGGAAAAGGAATGCGGATGTTTAATATTAAATGCGGAGATGTTTGCGGGAAGAAGGTCGATTATTGACTGATTGTGGGTAATAGGAAAAAGTAGGTTTATAGGGAAGGGTAGGAAGGAAATGTGACAATACTAGCAGTTCATGTATGTATATAGGTTTGTACATATGTATGTAAATGTAGCTGTGTAAATGCCCAACTAGTCTCTGTTTTTTTTCTCTCCCTCCTATAACATCATGTTCACTCCTTTATCTCCTTAAAAAATCCCCATACAGCTTATCAATAGGTGACGAGGTTCTTGTGCAGATTAGGTGTAAAAAATACCAGTTTTCCTTTTTTTAGCCAATTATAGGAATGTGTGAAAAGGTTTGAACAAATCAGTAGGCATTTACTGGACGATGTATGAAAATGAATGAAGTAAGGAGTGTGGGGGCCGAGATAGAATTGTGTTGCGGTTTATCCTATCTGCCTCCCTTGCAGAGAAATGGCGTAAAGAAGAGTTAGTTTAAAAAAACATTATGCAACAGATATATTTCCAAAATATTCGAGTTTATGTAAACAATATTACAATGTTATTTAAGTAAGACGTTCATCGAAGAATTATTTTGAACTTCAAGTAATTTATTTTGAACTTCAAGTGTGCAAATTTCAAAGTAGATGTATTAAATTTTGCTTTTGTGTGAAAGGGGGGGGGGGGAGTGGTCTCCTGTTTTTAATGTTATGTAAGCAAATGATGAAATATACTCCCACCGGGTCGCCCTTAGTTAGACTGTCCATACGAAGATTTTGATCCAATCTATTTAATTTGTGAGTTTCTTAATTGAATAATATTATTTATTGTTCCATTAGAGCAGATCTGTTGAAAAAACTTGTCCTAAAATAATTTTCAACAAAAGTGGTTTTTCAGTTTGGCCTACTAACCACCTTGTCACATAATCCATATTATGGAAAAGAGCACGCTCATTTAATAAATGATTAATAATATTTAAATATAATTTGTAATAATTTATATCATGCACCCTCCATTTATCAATACGTTGTTTTGGGATCTCGGAACAGCATTTGTCTAAACAAATAATAAAACTGTGTACCGAGTCCAACAAAGCACACAATTGCATATATTTTTCATCTCAACACGACTCGACATTTCCTCAAAGTGATGTAGGTACTTTCAGTACAGACATTTACTTACTAAGTAAGTACTATTTAAAAGATCACCTAAATAAATTAAATACTTGATCCTATGTACACACTGCACTTTGATTGTAAATGTTGTGGGTGTGCCTTAATTAATGTATTTATACTATTACATCAAACCGGTAAAATGTTTGTTACAAAGTAAACACTTAAGTAGGTATAAAAAATACCTCTAATTAAAACATTTAAATAACAATTTGTTTGCAATAGATGATCGTGAAATTTAATGGTGTAAATATATAAAACAGAATTTATTTGTGGCCGTAATATCCTTACTAACAAAAACATCAACGACGTACTTAATTCTCAACTGCATGCTGTCGCAGATATGTAGAACAGAATAATACAAAAATCACACAACAATATATATAATGTTATATATATTATATAATATATAATATATTTTTTAATGTTACATATTTACTTAGTACAATAGGCGTACTATACAGTGCCCGTAAATTATTATTATTTTATTTTTTTTATTTAAAGATAAATATTAACATAATATATATATATATATATATATCACATTGTTCACAATTTTTTATGATATCTTTATAATGTTAAATATATGTATAAGATGTTTCTTGATCTAAATTAAACCTCCCTAGTTGAGAAAACCCGTGTTTAGGGTGGGAATTTTCTTCATATTTTAAATAATTTCTGGAATTATACTTATAATTAACACCATAGACATTCAAATTGATTAACTTATATATGCACTGAAAAACAAATAAGTAAATGCTTTGAAAAACAGACATTTTTTTTTAAAATATATAATAATATATATAGGTAATATATAATGCCCTTTACGAGAGTTTAAAAGTTTGAAAGGGAAGTAAACAAGTATGTGATTAATAGTAAACAACTTCTGACCCTGTCCACTCCTTTCGGAAGAAAAGAAGAAAAGACCCTCCACACAGCTTCCCCAAAGATGATATAGATTATTTTATTACGGGCCTCCTAAGAGATAATGTAAAAAAATAACTTCAGCCATTCAAACGTCACAGAAGATTTATGTTCCCAGATGTTTTTTTTATAATACAGCGAACATTTTCCTCGTACTGTACCAAAATAAAATTCGAAACGGATGTCAAAAATTCAAATGTTACGATGAGCATTTCTAAAAATGATCGCATCTCGTGCAGAGATAAAGAGAAAATTCTCCTACCAGCGTCTTGACGAGCGTTTAATCAGACTCTTCCTGCAGCCAACGACAGTTTGACGGGTTAAAAAACTACTAGAATCATAAAACGGATAAAAAAACTTGGCCAAAAATAACTATCAAACTGGTCACAATTGTAGATGTACTTACATTACAGAATGCTTTCTCTAACATAAAATCACAACTTTAGATTAATCTTAACTAATTAAATGAAACAATATAAGTTAGTTACAACCACTGATTTATTTTGTTAAACGCCGACCGGTTTCGGAACAACCGTTCCTTTCTCAGGAAAAACATATAATGATGACAATCGTTTATAAAATAGTGGGTGGGTTCAATTTATCAGTAGGTAGGTATTTATAGTAGGTACAATTTATCACGTTGTGGTAGGGGTGGGGTCGTGGCAATGAATTAATGAAGAGTAAAAGGGAACATTTGGACAACGAGAGATTTAATATTGGGCAATAGGTTAATATTTTTTGTTTGTTGATAATCGACTCATTATTTTTAATGGATTTTTTTTTTATTTCTAGAGCTTCTAAGTTATCTAAGCGTTTTCCTTTATTATTAATATGAAGAATATTTATCCCTGTATTTTTTTCAAAACTATGGTTATTTTCAATTATATGGTTAGCGAAATCGGAAAAATTATTATTATTAAGACACCTGTTCTTTGATTCTAATTTCGAAATTACTCGTTGTTTTCCCGATATAAAATGAGGAACAGTCAATCTTCAGTCAGTTAATCTTTACTACTTAGCTATTTAAGTGATGAATATCAATAAATAAGCATATAATAAATTGAAGCGTTTCCTATCGTTTCGCTTGAGTATTATCTAAAATAAAACTGTTAATTATTTTTGAAAACAAAATTCATGTAATCTAAAAAAAATGGAATATTTTCGTTAGAAATGTATGTATGCGTATAAGAAACAATTAACCATCACGCCGTTTCCCCGCAGGGGTAGGCAGATAGGACGGACCGCCAAACAACTCGGTCTTGGCACACACTCCTTGCATCATTCACATTCTTGCATCTTCTCATACATACCCATCTATTATTCTGACTCTTGACATGGCCCGACTCAAGTATATGATTCACTTGATCGTGCCACGTCTTCCTTGGGCGTCCTCGGCTTCTTCTACCATTCACATTCGCGTCATAAATTCTCTTAACACTCCTTTCTTCATTCATTCGCTCAACATGCCCAAACCATCTAAACGTCCCTTTCTTAATCTTACTTATTACGCTCACATCAGCCTTGCATTCTTTTCGGATCTCCACATTCCTCACACGATCATACATCGTTTTACCACATATACGCCTCAGGGATCTCATTTCTACAGCATTCAGTCTACTTTCATCCTTTCTCTGCCAGTTCCATGCTTCACTGCCATACATCAGGGTAGGTACCAGTACTCCATTGTGCTTTTGGACTGCTAACTTCGTTTCTGTAGACAACTTTTTGTTGGCTCTAACGGCGTTCAATCCTTCGTTAATGGAGTTACCTGCATTCACCCTTCTTTCAATATCTCTATCACCTTTCCCATCTCTCATAAGAAACAACATTTAAAAAATACTGGATTATGACTTATGACTAAGATTATCTCTGACAGTTTTTTTAACATTTTTCTTTCTTAAAAAATTTTCCAAAAAATTTATAAAAACCACTTTTGCATTTATAGACTCCATTTTCGTCAAAACATTTTTTATCTCCTTGTATTCGAAAAGAATTTTACAATTCACTTTTTTAACTTATAGACAAATTTATAATTTTTTTTTTTAATCAACATGAGGTTCACCCGTTTAATCACAGGATACCATATTTGTCCCAGCTCACATAGGTCTCACAGAAATCGTTGTCTCCCTTACTATCATAGTGAGAAGTATGATCTAAACGGTATTGGAAAGAGAATTTAACACGCAATTTTTATCCAAATTCTAAATTTAACCAGAAAAAATGATGATATATGTAAGTGTTTTTTATTTTTTTTTTCATCATCAATTTTAGTTTTTAGAAAAAACGTAAAGTGAGTCATTTTTCAAATTCCTTAAAGTTCTCATCCTAAATTTTTATATATAATATATAAACTTTTATGATTATTTCTAATAATAAATTTTGAAAGCTTATTTCATCACCTTTCGAAAACAGTTTTGAGTTTTCGGATATATTTATTAACAAACATTGCACTTATTTGGATTTTATTGAAAAGTGGGAATATTTTATATTTTTTTAAATATGCTTACACTTTTTTCCGTTTTTAGGGTGTCTGGAAGGAGATTATATATTTGAACACCCTCGTGGCCAATGCTTCTCTTGTCACTTTCAGTCTTACAGCATTTGTGTACAATTTATTATTTTGTCTAGTATAATGCACGTGTATTTGTGACGTTTGTATAAATGTTGTGTTTGAGTGTATAAGTCCATTTTATATTTTGTAGATTAAAAGGCAAGTGTTATATTCGTAAAAAGATCTTATATTCAGAAGGTTCAATTCCTGGTATAGTTTTTTTGTGGGAGAGTCTGGGTTATAAATGAAAAGTTTTTTAATAATTTGTTCTGTATTATTTGTAATTCGTTTAAGTACGTAATGTATGTGTTTCCCCAAATCTCTATTAAATAAATTAGGTGGGACAGTACTAAGCTAAAGTATAAGCCCCTCTTTATCTCTGTTGGTAGAAGATGAGCAATTCTACCAAATACACCAATTAGTGGGATGTTTTTGCTTTTAGTTTTTCTACGCGATGTTTATCTGGCCATTAAACACGGCTAAAGCCATTTATGAAACGTTTTAATTCAGTTCACCGGGCGATACTTACACCATTTTAAAAGACTTTTGTACATAAAAAATTATTACATTTAAATGATACAAAATAAAAATAATTATTCACTTTTTGACAATCAATCTATGTATGTATAATAAACTTGAGGAAGCACTAGACATCGTCAGAAAATGGAATAGGGATATTTTTCGAAATTTCGTGTAAAGCGTGGTTTTCCTCTTGTTTTGAGGTTAATCACTGGAGCGACAGAGCAATTTTTCCGCCCACATTAAAAAAATTATACCTCCGAACTTGAATACAGATATATACAAACTAATTATTGTTCTATTTAGCCAATGAATTAACCTATATTTTGTCGATTTTTACATATTCGTAGAATTTATAAAAAAAATATTATAAAATCGTAAAATTTAACGTCGTAATAGCAATTTTTGGCAAAAAGCGTTCGAGTGGCTAAGTGCGCATAAGTTGATCTATTTCTGAATAAAACTGTAAAACTGTGCCTGCCCGACCTCCACAGAAAAACTTTTCTGTGTACATACATAAATAGAAGATTATATTACACCGAAAAACGGGGCTAAGTACAATTTCAAAATAAATTGCCATTACCCGAAAATAAAATTACATTTTTTTATTAATAATATCATTGAAAAATCGTAACGGCGTTCATAATAAATGCTTATCCTTTCGATTCATTGCGCTTGTTTACCTAGAGGTATTATCCTAGTATCAAGATACAGGGACTGAAACAACGAAGGTAATGAAATGGAAACATTGTCGAATCCGCTGTTTCTTTGTCCCCATTTCTTCGGTGGATAAAACGCCTGTTTTTTCCAATGATTGATTGCAGAGATTTGTTGTGAGTCACTGCAAAAAATTATTGGAAATCTGTGATAATAATGAAAGAAAGAGGGAGAGTTTTTTGTTCTGCCCTTTAACCGATCGCTTGTGTTCGTTGGTGGTTCTTTTTTACGCTTTCTCTTTTATTTTTTTTGTCCGGCTCGTTCTTTTTTGGAATTGATGATTTTGGGAAAACTTTCACGATTTAAGCAGTCGTAGGTACCTTTATGAATTGTGATCTTATTGGCACTAACATGGACCTGAGAAAAATGACGGGATTTGTGATATATTGTCTATATTTTCTTTCGAAAATGATAATTAAAATAGTACGCAGTTCAAAATATTATATTTAATATTGGTACTTTATCGCTTATCTAAGTTACGTAATGGCATCCGTGGTCGAGGGGTAAGGCTCTTGACTAGCGACCCAGAGGACGCGAGTTCAAATTCCGGTATGCGCAATTAATTTTATTAGATTGATTTGTGTTTTTTTAAATTTTAAATCAGGTATACGTTCCAGTATGGAAGATACTCTCAGTATATGGTGTAAGACCACCATTTAGAATGAAACGTTGCTTGAAATTGCTTTAGCCATTTTTGGTGACTAGATCTGATCCCCACCTTCCTCTTTCGTATCTCCTTCCCACCTCCACTACCTTCAACCTCATGATTTTTTTCTTTTGTTTATTCCAGATCTCGGGGAGGGTGGTGCGATCCCACGAGCTCCATATTATACATAGAACATATCAATTTAATATTAAAATATATATATATTGTGAGATACTGCACACGTAGTAAAAGATATACACCAATCTAAAATGTCATAGTCTCACTAGCTTCAGGCTGTTGGGAGAAGAAAGGACTCTTGTGCGGTATTTAAAAAAAAATCGGTACTAATTTTGAAGCTAATTTTCACAGATATATCATAAGCATTTTCTGATAATTTGGGAGGCGGGAATGGGTACCGCCGCCCGAAAACCATTTATTGGATAACCAACACCTCTGCAATAGGTCACCCAAGTGGTTAGCTACGTTTGGTGACGTAGCAGGGGTGCCCGGGTTAATGGGGTGAGGTTTGTCTAGTTCTTGGCGGTGGATGATCTGGACACACTGAACCCCTGATTCCTACCCAACCTTATATCTTTTCCCCCCTGAATTTTCTCTCCTTCCTTTCCTTAAAAACACTCTCCACACAGCATCTCCAAATATGACATATGCCCTGAGGAAAATTATTTTACTCAGAGCCTCCTGTGTGGAGCAAATGTAAAAAAAAAGTATTAAATTAAAAATTTAAATTAAAATTAAAAAAAAATTTTAAAATTAAAATTTAAAAAAATTAAAATTAAAATTAAAAAAATATAAAATAAAAAAATAACTAAATGCCAATTTCTTACAAGGATTTATTGCTCTCGTTAAAAAATAACTAAATGCCAATTTCTTACGAAATAGGAGATGTGATAGAACTTGATTTAAATAATATGATGGGATCGAGAATTATTGATTACCTGGTTACTCAAAATATTTATGTAATTAAAAAAACTATACAAAGCCAAGAGCACCGAATATTATTATTTTCGTTTCGTGAAGGAATTTAACTTCTATGCCAATATATGTGGAATAGAAAGAATTCTTTCTAGTTCTAGGACTGCTTTGGAATTCTAAGAATGCTTGCAATGTTTTCATACCTACCAACTCGCCTTTGGATTATCTTCAAGTCACTTCAATCACTTACATATTTATTTTATTATCTACTACAGTAATCACTTTAAAATAATCAGTTGACGTAGCATTGATTGGATTAATTTATTTATTTATTAAGATTGGGTTTTAACAGATGTACTTACGTGAGAACAATCCTGTTATAAAAACTCAGTTAATGCACAAATAATATACAAAGACAAAGGATATATATTTCTAAATAAAGACATAAAACCAAAATAAAACAAACGTAAAATAAGAAACACAAGTGATAAATAATCAAATTTTCTCAACATATATTTTTGCAACAGCAGAATATTTTTACTGAATCTTTGGGTCAGAGGGCTAAAAATCTCAATATTGCTAAGACATAATGCAATGTCAGGATGGCTGTGAATTATTTTTTGTAAACTAAATATTTGATCAGTCAATTGCATTCTGGGTTCGAGTCCCAGTTGCAACCGCTATCTTTAATTTTCTGTGTTTTGTTCATTTTCGTATGTTAATTTAGATTATTATTGTTTTCTTCTTCTTCAATGATATATTACATTGATGGGAATAACCTTTAAAAGTTTTAAAAATAGAGTTTTTTTTATAACAATTGAATATTCCTTCAGACTTTTATAATAAGTCAATGGGTGTTCCATATTGATAATAATCGGATGTATTTATCCAAGACACTATTTATGTAACAATCACGCTCTTTTTTTTTTTTTTTATTGAAAAATTTTAGATACAATGGTACATAAAATAATAAAAGGTTTATAACATACTTAAATATAATATTGTATGAACAAAAAAATCCCACAAAGGCAAATGCCTGAGCGTGGGTATAATATTGAATTTATAATAATTTTAATTTTATGGTTAATAGGAGATTTAAGAATTTAGTTTATTTTTAGGTATAAAAAGAGTAAAAGTGCCGTAAAACATAGAGCAAAATAACAGCATTTGTTGTTGTTATTGCATTTGTAAAATTTAATGAAGAATTAATGTTAAAGGCGTAATTAAAAAAAAAAAAAAAAAAAAACAAAAACATAGCAAGCAATATAATATTTCTACTTTAAAAGTTGTCTGATGATAAACATAATTAATGGCTTTGTTAAATCTTATAAGAAAAAGATATCTGTTTCAGTGTTTTTTAGCCAAGTTTTGATATATTTTT
Organism: Limnephilus auricula; assembly: GCA_951813805.1. Classification (NCBI taxonomy): domain Eukaryota; kingdom Metazoa; phylum Arthropoda; class Insecta; order Trichoptera; family Limnephilidae; genus Limnephilus; species Limnephilus auricula. The sequence continues at coordinate 17,144,227 of OX638410.1, forward strand.
TATAAGATTTAAGATTTTGACACGTGAGGGCTTTAAATGTTGCACGTAATGAATTATGCATTTTTGGGGCAATAAAACTAATATGCCTTTGGGCCAACCTAGTTTTACAGTGGGGTACAGCATACTTGTTTCCAATGAAAAAGATAGCTGTCGATTATATGGAAAAAAAAGTCAATATTGATTATAAAAGATAATATTGTTAATTCCGAAATTTGCAATATGAGTTTGAAAAATATGACGGTTTTATAATATGTGACAATGGCCGAATTGGTAAAGGCGCCCGTCCAGGTGTGACGAAAGGTTCTGGGTTCGAGTCCCAGTTGCGATCGCTATCTTTTATTTTTCTATGTCTTGTTCATTTTCATATTTTAATTAAGATTATTAGTGTTATCTTCTTCTTCAATGAATTGCATTCTAATATTAAGCGAATTTCAAATTTAATTCAAATTTCATAGTGCTCTATCTATAATGCTCTATCTATGCTCACTATCCTATCCCATCCCCGCTATGCGCACACCGGTAACCGACGAGTTCATCGAAAATCAATTCATCGAAAACAAAGTTATCGACAACGAGAGGTTAGGTTAGGTTAGGGTAGGTTAGGATAGGTTAGGTTAGGTTAGGTTAAGTTAGGTTAGGTTAGGTTGAACTCGTTTTCGATGAACTCGTTTTCGATGCACTCACCGTGAACCGCGCACATCATATTCACAAAGTTTCATCGCAATCGTATGGATTGTATAGCCGCGCATAACATACGAACAAACAAACATCAGTTTTTTTATATATTAGATTATAAACCAAAAATATTCAAAGAATATGAAAAGTAGTTATGTTCGCGACCTAGTCTCGAACTCAGGACCTATAACTCCACCCAGAAGCAACGCATTAACCAATTATGCTAAAGTACTTCTTTATTTTCGTCATTTGATCAAACTGTTTTATTTTGTATTGCAGGCAGTGCCACCCAGTGGTCTGGCCTGAGGTTGGCCACGAGTTTCGCCCCAGTCTGCCCCCAAACTCTGCCGGATATCAAGAAGGAGTCCTTCATGTCCGCCGGAAGGTACAACTACCTGAAGAGGCTGATGCCTTTCCTGAAAAACCAGTCCGAAGATTGTCTGTATCTTAACATCTACGTTCCTTCCAGTGGTGAGTTGAACATTTTATTTCTAATGATTTAGTGTTGTTGGCAAACCATGTTCAATTTTTAGATTTTCATTGCGGATTTATTTTTTTATATTAACTCCACACAGGAGGCCCGGAGGAAAATAATTTCCTTCAGGGCCTATGTCGTCTTTAAAGAAGCTGCGTGAAGGTCTGATTTGAAGAAAGTTACACCGAGAAAAATGTTATTCGAAAAAAACGATAGCGGGAACATGTAAGAATAATTTGTTGGTATACGTAATTTCGTACGTATACCAACAAATTATTTTTACATTTTCCCCCCAATAAACATTCAAACACTGTTAATTTGTTCGTAAGAACTTCAGTTCCGTTTTTAACCGTTTTTACTATTAAAATGATTGTTTTTTCGAATAACATTTTTCTCCGTGCATCTTCAAAATGCTTCAAAGACTTTTATTGTTCGCTCTCAAGGGATAAATAGTTTAAAGTAAGGGTAAACTTACACTATTGTACTTGTGGCTAAAGGTAAGCAACTACTATCGCCAATTCAACAATTTATTTCATTTATATTATTGAAACAAACAGTACATTGGTTACGATGAAACAATTTACAGATATTAAGTAATATATTTTATAGTGAGTTCCTATGATTGCAATGTCTTATTTGTGGTATGTAGATATATTTAGTAATTACCGGGTGATGATTGTAGTGTTTAGGTGTGTGTATGTGTGAGTATGTTTGTAGGTGTGAGAAGTGGTGATGTGTGAAGGGATGTGTTTGCGAATTGAACTGTTTATATCAATGACATGATTCTCTATTAAAATTTGGGCAGTGAATCGGAGAAAATGACAATGTTAGAGTTTAGGCAAATATTATTAAACGGTTAGAAGCTGAATGGACAAATGCGTCGACATGTAGTTTATCACGACAAAATCAATAAATATCTTACTCGAATATTTTTTGATGTATCCAATGCTTCAGAAAAATCTTCCTCTTTCACGTTGTGGCGAAAAATATATAATAATTAGAAATATATTTTGTACGGCTGTACAAAAATTATTTTTGTTGAGCCGTATAATTTTAATATTGGACGTTTCACCTACATGAGGCATATCTGACTAATGTAGCATTTCTTTGAAGAGCGGATATGCCTGTCATTAAATAATATAGCATGGATCCTACACATAATACATGAAAGCTATTTCACAAATCATTGTGTATTTCATAATTATATTAGAATGTTTCTAAGCCAATGAAAGCAGGTTAAAAAAACTGTAATTCTGAGTTTATCCAATTGTAAACCACATGAAACCGTTGCTTATTATTACGAACCCTTGTAAAAGAAAAATAACCATAGGTACCAAATGAAAAAACCCTCTGTGCGTACAAAAGAATAATAAATACATACTAAATGATAAATCTTAATTCAAAATATAAAAATGAACGTTTGTTTGTTCCCACACCATTCATCCGATGAAACTTTAATGATTTGGTGCGCATGCTCACGACGGTTTCTATATGTAATGGTGAGCTCCAGAGTTATGAAATTAAATCCTACACCATTCATTTGAATGCACGGAGAAAAATGTTATTCTAAAATATGATCATTTTATTCGTAAAAACCGTTAAAAACGGGACTGAAGTTCTTACGAACAAATTAACAGGGTTTTAATGTTTATTGGCGGGAACATGTAAGAATAATTTGTTGGTATACGTAATTTCGTACGTACACCAATAAATTATTCTTACATATTCCTGCCAATTATCATTGAAACCCTGTTAATTTGTTCGTAAGAACTTCATTCCCGTTTTTAACCGTTTTTACGAATAAATTGTTCGTATTTTAGAATATAATTTTTCTCCGTGTGCGGTGAAACAATTGTAATTTGATGTACGCATTCCCCTGATGGTTCCCCTGAGCTCTGATGTTATGAAACTTGTATACAAAAATTAAAAATTGTAGCGCGCGAGTGGTGTGAGGGAAGAAAGGGTAGGGGTGTTTTTCAGGGAGGATAAGAAAGGTGGGGAGGAGAATGAAGGGGAAGGGTGGATGGTTCGCAAGAGGGGGAATGAGAGAGGGGGGAAGGTTAAAGGACAATATGGAAAGGTGGTATACCTAGTGCTAGTATATAAATAAATATTCTTAGATTTAATGAGATCTAAGAATCTCTGCGAAGACTTTTTTTTAATGTAGAAGTATCAGAATTAAATCCCTATCTTTGAAATGCTTCTCTCGGGAAGTTCGTAATAAATAGTTGGAATTTTAATAAAAAATAAATAAAACTAAAGTTGATCTTTCGATGGCTCGTTGAGAGAAAAGAGATGAAATAATAATTTCGCAAAAATTCCTATTGTATGCGCCAAGATAATTTGTTATACTTGGCTCGGCTCCAAAATGTGTAACTAAGTTTCACAAAAAAACGTAATGTAAGCTTCGTTATTTTCTTCTCAAGAAGAGACTAATTGAATACTAAATTTAATATTAAAAATTGATTAATTTTATTTTATTATGTAAGAGAAATTTTCATTTATATTTTGTAATATTATTTGCATTTATATTGAAAATGAAAATTTGTGGTGGAGTTACTGTAACTAACCATCACGCCGCTTCTCCGCAGGGGTAAGCAGAGATGACGGACCGCTAAATAACTCGGTCTTGGCACACACTCTTTCCTTCAGTCACATTCTCACATTGTCTCATACATACTCTTCTATTATTCTGACTTTTGAAATGGCCTGACTTAAGTATCTAATTCACTTAATCGTGACATGTCTTCCTCGGGCGTCCCCGACTTCTTCTACCATTCTCATTTGCGTTGTGTATTCTCCTTACACTTGCCGAGTGTCAGCGGAGATACCCGAGGTTTCGATATAACCGAGCGGTTCCGAGTGCAGAGCGGCACTTCTACCGTTTGGCAATCATCCTTCAGTACTAGTATCTGTGTATTATTATTATCTACTAATAAATGTGTAAAAGTGTACGAAGTATCTTGTTATTAAGAACCTAAAGAAATTCTACGAGATAAGGGAGACATTGGCCCCCTTATCAAGTAGCAGTTTAAAGAGGATTATCGAGATCAGTAATACCCAATAAATAAGAGTATCTACATTTCACATTCTTTGCGCATCTCCACACTTTTCACACGATTGTAATTGGTTTTCTTTCGTAGAACTTTAAATTATTAAGCACACTGTCAAATTATTTATTAATCTTACAACGCCTTCAAATGAAAACCGCACCAAAATCCCACAAGAAAGAGGTCGATTCAGAAGGTTGCTAATTGTTTCACCTAACCCAATCTAGTTTTCTTCAGCGGTAGCTATCGAACAGGCCCTCCATTGTTATGCTCAGTGTAACCTTCAGTATGGGGGCCCCATCGAAGCCAGAGTAAAGTTAGCCTCTCAGAAACTGGGCGTACTGTACAGGGCCCGCAGATACTTATAAAGTACACAAACCCTGTAAAAATCGCAAATGCGCCCCATGATTGAATTTTTCAAGCCATCTCTGGTCAGGAGCTCTAAAGTACCTGAAAAACCCTCCATTTTGTGCAGAAACGTGCTGTCCGTTTGATAGATTCTTCGTTCTTAACAAAAGGATTGCAATATTTAGAGCACAGGCGTCGGGTAGGAATACTATCCTCGTTCTACCGTTGTTTCAATGGAAGATGTTCCGAGGAACTAGCGTCATTGATCCTGACATTTCGTCGCTTCAGTTCGTTTTTATGCAACAGACCAAAACGTAAATCGGGAGAAATGGCTCTTTAATGTTTTTTTTTACGATAAAAGCACATACATTTTAGATGACGTAAGACATAGTACGTTTTGAAAACCCCTTAAATAATCTTTTATAATTTTTTTTTAACGATTATCGTATAAATAAAGGCTTTTTGAGAACAAATGCATACTTAACTCAAGTTCACAAAAAATGGTCTATTAGACAAAAAAGAACTAGAGCGACGATTTGTCACATTTGACGCTTCTATGACTCTATCTAGAGTTCAACAGCTTAGCTGTGAAACGATTTGACGGCCTCTGTATTTCCTCCTTCCTACAACATGTTTCTTTTTAAAATGTTCACTTCTTCCTCTCCTCAAAAAGACTCTCCATACAGCATCTTCAAAGATGATATAGGCCCTGAAGGAAATTGTTTTCCTCTAGGCCTCCTGTGTGGAGTTGATGTAAAAAAAATTATATCCCAATTGCCTGAATCTAGCGGGGCTATAGCATCCACATCAACATCAAAAGAAAATGAAGTAATAATTACTTGAAAATGTATTTTTACTTTACACGTTAGAGGTAGATATTTTCACAGTAGGTATATCCATCAAAATTTCTCTCCTTTTCCAATGGGTATTTATTTTATTTACTGTTATATAATCTCAGGTAGAATAAACGGGGTTTACTTTAACCTGTCAAAGGCCAGCTGCTAATGAATCAAAACAAATGCCTCTAACACAACACAAAAGGAAAATTTTCTAGTAGAAATAATAATGTATTACACCAGCACCTTTGACAATGATGGATCTTAAAAATTATTGAATTGTTAATTTCCCTAGGTGCTAAGTACTGGATAAAGAAACGGAAACGAGATGAAAGCTCACAGCTAACAGCTTTCATAATATATATTTATATATCAGAAGTTTCTTTGGATGTTGTAAGTGACTTGCGTGGCAACACACATCAAACATTTTTGAATATTCAGCTGGTTGACTGGATCAATTTGATTTTCTTTATTCATATGATGGAGTTTTAGCTTTTTTTTCCACTGAACCCACTAAATTTGAAAACGACGCGTCGCCACGGTGGGAAATTTTACAAACTCCCATTAAAATTTTGATTGCCTGACGCACGATGATGGCAAAAATCTCATCTACATCTTTCGACGGCCGGCGTAGTCCAGCTGTAGGTCGTTTGACTCCCATTCCGAAGGACGCGGGTTCGAACCCGGCGTGCGCAAATATTTTTTTTATTTTATTGATTTGTGTTATTTCACAATTAAATATTAATTAAATATATATAGTATATTTGCGGCACGTTCCAGAGTGGAAGATACTCTTAGTATCGCCCTGGTGTAAGACCACCATTCAGAATTGAAACGTTGCTTGAAATGGCTTTAGCCGTGTTTAGTGACTAGATCTGAATAGCCAGGTACTTCCCCACCTTACTTACCTTCAGCCTCATAACACTCCCGAATTGGGGATGCCATAGTCCCACTGGCTCCAGACGGGAGCAGTTGGGACTCTTGTGAGTACTATAAAAAAAAAATTAATAATCTGATATTTAAAAAAATATTGTGGTCTTTATTATTTTTATTGTTAAAATAATTATTAACACGTTCTTCCACCGTTCTTAATATATAAAAATTTGTAATATTATTTTTATTTTTTTGCAAAATCAGTACAAAAACAAGTGCATTGTAAAACCGGTAAAGAAAATTACAAAAATTACATTATTATTAATTTATTTAAACTATTTGGGATAATACATACATTTACAGGTGGGACAAAAAGTTCGGTTATCCAAACTCATATTTTGTAGCACCCCTTTTAATAATAATTAATAAAAAACCATATTTAACCACTTTCATTGTTTAAAAACACAAACGTATTTCGTAAGTAATGCTTTTTTACATTACAGTACTTAAAACTGATGTAGTAACTAACTAACTAACTAACCATCAGGCCATTTCTCCGCAGGGGTAGGCAGAGAGGACGGACCGCCAAACATCTCGGTCTTGGCACACACTCTTGGCTTCATTCACATTCATTCATCTTCTCATACATGCTCTTCCATTATTCCGACTCCTGACATGGCCAGACTTAAGTATCTGGTTCACTTGATCGTGCCATGTCTTCCTCAGGCGTCCACACTTGTTCTTCAATTTAATTTTGGGTTATATATCCTCTTTACATTCCTTTCTTCGTTCATTCTCTCTACATGCCCAAACCATTTGAGGGTACCTTTCTTAATCTTACTCATTACGCTTACATCAGCCTTGCATTTTTTGTGGATATCGATATTTCTCACACGATCATAAATTGTTTTACCACACATATGCCTCGGGGATCTCATCTCTACAGCATTCAGTCAACTTTCATCCTTCCATGCTTCACTACTATACATCAGGGTAGGTACCAGCACTCCATTGTGGACTGCTAGCTTCGCTTCTTTGGACAGCTTTTTGTTGGCGCCAAATGCGTTCAGTCCTCCATTAATGGAGTTACCAACATTCACCCTTCTTTCAATATCCCTATCAGCCTTCCCATCTCTCGTAAACATACTTTCCAAATACACAATCTCATCCACCTGCTCCAAGTATTCACCATTCCCAACTATATTGCACACTGTTTTCGTACTCTCTCTTTCATACACCATGACTTTAGACTTACTTACATTCATCATTAACTCATTCTTCAAACATACTTCGTTCATAATAGACACTAGAGACTGTAGATCTTTCATACTGTTAGAAATCAGCACCGCATCATCAGCATACAACAGGTAACATACTTTCAAAGACATTGACAAGACAAGAAAGCATTGATTACAAAACATGTTGGTTTTTTTTTAACAATAATAGTGGTTAAAACTAAGTGCTTATATTTGAACAAAAAGTTTACATGATAGTACACACAGTTAAGGCTATTTGCTGCGCAGCCGGTTTCATACTACACGTAGTTTCGAATTAGAGGCCAAAATACCCATCCAAACTTAAAAAATAATTTTTGAAATCAAAAGGTATGTTAAATGGGTAACCGACGAGTTCATCGAAAATCAATTCGTCGACAACGAGAGGTTAGATTAGGTTAGGTTAGGTTGAACTCGTTTTCGATGAACTCGTTTTCGATGAACTCGCCGTGAACCGTTAAATGTCTATCTATAATATATGTATAATTAAATAACAACATTCTTAAATTTGATTTAGGTAGGTACCCAAAATTTAAATCATACACAATCACTATATTAAAATATCTATGTTGAATTCATGAGGGAATCGTTGAGAAACTGTTTGTAAGTTAAATTCATAACTGCAGCTACAATAACACACCTTAATGATGTGTTACAGAGAAACGTTGAGAATCGTCCAAATTAATTCCTCTCCCTTGTTGAGAAGTATTCTGAAATCACATACGAAAATACGGTTTATTATAGATACTAATTCGCAGGACATGCAAGGTTATGAAAATTAAACCATGCACATGTATTTATGGAAAAATAAAATGTAACTAAGTGTCCATATAAATATTACGCAATCCAACTAAACACTTTGAAATGGCACTCGTAAAGGGAAACGCAACATTGTTGAATTTATTCCAGTAGTAATATTACAGTTCTGAGTAATTTGTACACAATGTGTTTGCTTTAGCAGATGAATGGAGAAAATCGTGCCAAGAAATGTGCAAGAATGCATTACAATATAAACACATATAGGTGTTACTCACAATGGTATGTGTCTACCTAAAAACATATTAATGAAATACACAAAATTTCATAGATAAATTAGCTTCCTAATATTATAAATCATCATATTCTAATTTATAAATATATTAATTCTAAATTAATTATATTTTTATCCAGGTTTTCTGCACTTTTTCATCAACACTACATTTCCCAGACCTCGCAGATGTACACGAAAAGAAAGTTCAATTGAAGGTCCTTACTTCTTAGTACGTAAAAATCAATCCGCACCGCTCTAATGCGCAGAAAACTTCTCATTCTTTTTTATTTATTTTTATTTCATATAATTTGTATTTTTTAATATTTTTCAGATCATCTTTAAAATTATTTCACTTATGTACAATACCCATGTGGAAACCTATAAATGGTACAGTTAATGTAACTTAATTAATTTACCTACCTTGATTTATAATAATTTTACTATAATTTAAAAAATATATATTTAGTGGCTGATACACAATATTTCAGTAAAAATCCACAAAACGTTTCTTTTTCATAATTATTTATTTATTTATTTATTGACGCCCTATTGGGCTTTTACACATAGATACAAATTTATTTTATAACAACAATATAACCTAAATAAAAAAGATTACAAAATATATAAATAAAGCATAAACACAATATAATAAATAAGAATATATCTAATGCTAAATCCACATGCATAACTTTAGAGAACTCGTAGGTACAATTTATATACCTACGAGCAACAAAAAAAGAAGAAAAAACAGTCACATAAAAAGTTGTACAGTTTACAGTTGTAGAATATGAACAATTAAAAATAACAAAACAAAATCGAAATAAAATAAAATGATTTCTCATTCATTATTAACATTTAAAAAGTGGTGAACTAATTTAGCTTTAAATGTGTCGAAGTTTAAATTAAATATGTCAGCGACATCTGTTAGTTCATTGCCCAACCTATGTATTCTTTCCATCACAGAATTTATAGCGAAGTTATTGTTGTAGAATAAAATATTCCGTCTGGTATATTTTGGAGGTATATGTATAGATAGCAAATTAATAGCGACAGGGCAGTCCAACCTTGAATGAACAATTTTATATAATAAAAGGAGATCAGATATTTTTCGCCTTTCAGATAATTTCGATAAGTTAAGTTTACTGCGTAAATTGACATGATTGATTTCAATAATAGGATTACCAATTTTGAAATTTATAAAACGTAAAAATTTATTTTGAATTTTTTCAATCTGTAAACAATGAGAGTTGAAATGAGGACACCAAATGCTTGAATTGTATTCAACCTGACTTCTAACCAGAGACGTGTAAAGTAATTTTATGGTTTTTATGTTATTAAAGTCTTTGGCAATTCTGAGAATAAATCCAAGCATTTGTAATCCTTTACTGGTGATGCTAACAATGTGATTCAAGAAGCGTAATTTGGAGTCAAAGATAACTCCAAGGTCATTAAATTCAAAGACTCTTTTTAAAGTGGCATTATTAATTGAGTAGTCGAATAATAAAGGGGTTTTAGATCTATGGAAACTGATTGTTTGGCATTTGTTAATATTAAGATGTAATTTGTTTACAATGCACCATTCACAAAGTTTATTTAAGTTCCTTTGTAGAGTTAAACAATCAGAAGAATTTTCGATCAATTTAAACATCTTTAGATCGTCGGCGAATAGAAGAAAGTGAATATTATCGAAAATTTGTGAAATATCATTAATAAATAATAGGAAAAGAATTGGTCCTAGGTGGGAACCTTGGGGGACCCCACTTAAGGCAAAAAAAGTGTAAGAAGTTGTGGAGGTAATTTTTACAGATAGTTTTCTATATGACAAGTAACTTCTAAGCCATTCGAGAAAGTTGCCGCTTATACCCAAGTGTTCTAATTTATCCATTAAAATGCGATGAGAAACAGTATCAAAGGCTTTGCTAAAGTCAGTATAAATTGTATCAACTTGCAGACCCTTGGATAGTGCATTTGAAATAAAATGTTCGTAGAGCAATAAGTTAGTTGACGTAGATCTGTCTGCCATAAAACCATGTTGAAATGTTGTTATAATTGGTTTAATTTGATGCATGATTTTACTTAATATAACATTTTCAAAAAGTTTAGGCAGTGAAGACATAATACATATGGGTCTATAATTTTCAATTTGACATTTATCTCCTTTTTTAAAAATGGGTGTTATAAAGCTACTTTTCCAAATTAATGATATGAAACGTAAATTCTTTGTATCGGCTGACTTTCACATAGAAGAGCAAAATAATAATAATATGAGTAAGGCCAAGATGAAGGGCGTTGAAAATAATATTGTACATTGTACAGTACAAAGCTATTAGAATAATCTGAATTTCATAATAATAATAGAAGTCGTATACAACTTGGATGCACAATGCCAAAGCCACACAATCAAAAGATAGTTCTTCAGTCCACAACACTCCTTCCCCGCAGCCTTTATACTTATTTTCAATAGAAAACGATCAAACGCGATCCCCGCTTGAGATAACGAAATGGTAAAAACGAAATGCATTCTTTTCGGGACGTTCTTTCACTTTGTTCCTTCCGTTTCCGTTCGCTTTCACCGCCTCGTCCTCGTCAGGCCTCGTTTGTCACTTGTTTGTGTTCTTCCCATCACCCCCCATACCGCCACCCTTCCCCACCCACCGTCACCCATCACCACCATCCTCCACCCCTTTATCTATGTGTTTGTCCCCCACACCTACCTATAATATTATACCAACACTACATTCTTTTTAAAGAACATGAAATATTGCAGGACTAAACAAAATGGATTCCCAAATGTAGGCATGTGTTTTCATGTTTGTAAAACTTGCTAGAAATAACAACTTACAATTAATTTACACCTGTGTTATTACTTTATCCTAATATTAATTGTTCATATACTAAAAATTGCCAAAGGTTAATTGCATCTCAAAAATAAATATGATATTGTTACCTAATTTTTGGCGCACGTGCACTGGTAGACAGAAGATCAATTTTTCAACTCGTTGAATCAGCCTCCGTTGAAATACTTGCATAAAAGACTTGCCACCTGTGACATCTGTGTATTAGCGATAGCAAACGGTCTGTTATCAACCAGACGAAGCGCCCTCCTATGCGTAGAAGCCACTACTTTATCAAGTATTTTTCCAGCCCAAAAGTTGGTTCTAAATTTTTTTTTTGACATTCTTGTACAGGGTCAGCATCTTGTCACTGTTAAAGAATCTGTTATACAAGATGCCCAGTTTCTTGGAAGCCAGATTTACTCGGGCTTTTATGGAGCCACGATACTTGAGCCGATTCGCGATACTTGCCTACTTCAAACATCTGAATTTAAACAATATGTCCTAAGCAATAAAAAGGGTAACTAGCTTAATAATATGCAATAATATTATGCTTGGTGGCACTACTTCTTCCGTTACAACGAAAAATTAAGTAAAGTGAAGTTATACGGTTATCTCAACGTTAAAGTATTGCATATAGTTACAAACTTTGAGTGGAAGCTTCGTAATTGTGCTATTGAAAATAATTGTTATTAATATTATTTCTTACACAATAATACACTAGTGGAGTCGTTTTTGGCTCCATTGAAGCAACTCGGAAATGTTAACTGAATTGCGGTTATCATGCTGTTATATTGTCTCAAAGCTGGCATCTTGAATTCGCAGTGAAATTATATTAAATGGGATGCTTTGAAGGTCTTATCGACGTCATAGGATTTTCGATGAATTGCCTTTGATTCACGCTGTGCGAATGCATTACGAAATTAAGTTGGAATAAATATAATATGATTGCAAGACATTCAGCATTTACTATTAACACAAAATAATAACTGAGGCGTTCTTGTGATAAAATCAAGTTTAACCGTGTTACATACGGCATAATATACGGCGATCCGGACTAAATTCAAGGATATTCAAAAGTGAATCATATTTTCGAAGGAGTTTCTCAAGGATCCAAACTTTGACCACCCTTATTCCAAATATATATAAATGATATCTGTCAAATAAACATTTGGCATTCGACACTGCAATACTTTAATTTCGAAAAAATATATAAATTTTAAAAGAAATATCTCAAGTTGATCTTAATATATCAAATAACTGACAAATAAAAAATATACTCTGTATAAAAATAAAAGAATGGTAAATGATTTAAAACTCACCTGAAAGAATAACACCTTCGTATAAACCATTACAAACAGAAGATAGAAATCCACAAACTCTAGATAGTGAGAAATACCTGGGTCTATCTATTGAGAAACCTCAGACCATTAAATCCACTAATTGGTGGAATGATTGAATAGCTGTGTGAAGGGTTTTTTAAGGAAAGGAAAGAAAGGAAAATCTGGGAAGGAAAATTATATGGGTGGGTAAGAATCTGGGGGTCAATACGCCGAAAAAAGATTTCCCTCCATATCCAGCCTGCCACATAGGAGGGCAGACGCATCCGCCATGAGAGCCTTAAACAATCCTAAATTATCTAATATATTCATGGAAAATACCTATATTTTAAACCTAAACGATTTACAAATTATACAGATAAAGTTTTTAAAAACCGTATAAATTTGTATAGATTTAACAGCCTTTTAATCTACATAATACAATACAATGGATCAAAGCACACGAACACAACATTTATAAAAAGGTTACAAGTACAAACACTGCTTAAGAAAACATAATAAATTATACACTCATACAATGAAGACCGAAAGTACTAAAAAAAGAATAGGCCATGATGTCATTTACAATCTTCTTCCCGATAGCCTAGCCAAGGAGAATCGAATAAATACATTAAAAAAAAACTGTGTAATCTTATAATGTACCTACATTAATGTTGAATAATTTTGATAAGAAAATATGTATTGTCGTTATATTACTTCAAATTACCATTGTTTTATTTAATTTTTATAGTCTGTTGTAATTTGTTAAAAAACGAAATAGTTATATTTCTTCAACAAAACAATATTCAGTGAGAATAACGGATATTTATTTTATTTATTTATATTTAAACGCCCATAGGGGTTTTACATACATAAAGCAATACATGTTTTGATTAATTACAGTGAAGAGTTAGAATTGAATAAAAAAAAGGTAAGTAACAGAAAATATAAAGACACATAATATAGGTTAGATAAAATATGAGTTGACAAAATGTAGGTAATACAGAATTTATAAATAAAGTAAAAATAGATAGCCTGCCGATATCCTCCAAATCAATAATGGATATGCATGAAGGATGTAAATATGAAACGATGCATTTATGTAAATGAGCAAAGAATGTTCACAGGACAAAATTTGTGTGGCTGTTTAACCTCTCCACAGTAAATAAATTACAAACATTTACAATAAAAGACTGTTCAAGATTCCAAATGCTTCGTATTTCGTACGTCATGTCAGGATCATGTCAACTGATCAGCCGCGAATTCAAATTTACTCGGTCAAGTAGTTTGTTATTGGTTTAGTGATTTTTCAATAAAAAAACATCGTTGATTTATTGTCATCAAAAACTTTGCATCGTGGAACTAACACTTTTTCCGAAATTGAGCTATTCATACGTGACCATCCATAAAATAAAACCTTTTTGGTTCGCACGGGTATTTTTTGCAAACGCGGCTCAAACTGGTTATTTAAATCGAAATCTTTTGGAAAATGTAAAAGAGAGGAGATGATTGACGATTTCATAGGAAAAAACCTTTGTGAAGAAATTCAGGTAGTCGATAGCCAGGTGGATACTTTCAATCTATATTATTTCTTCAAACTTCGCAAAATCACTCTGTGGCGTCATTTTGAAATAAATTAAAACAACTCACTTTGTATTACATACAAAGTTATTTGTTTTAATTTATTTCAATCTATACTTTATGGCAGAAAATCTGTGTGCAGAAACAGTTAAATTCTATCGAACGGTAAACTCTGGCATCTTGGTTGCATGGAACCTACGTACGTTTAAGAGGGTTTTTTAGACGTGCGGGTTAACATATCTATTTACAGATATGTATCTATTTACATATACCTTATTTTTTATCAACATTTCAAATTGAAATACGAACAAAACTTCTTGTTTGGGTTTATCTGCAAATCTTATAATGCCTTAACCACTGGAGCGACAGAGCAATTTCAAAATTTTTTTTCGGATTGCTAAAGGAAATATTTCCGCCCGCATTAAAAATATCATACCTCCGAATTTGAACATGGAGACATAAAAACTGATTATAGTTCTATATATAGCCAATGAATTTATCTACCTTTTGCCTATTATCACATATATTCGTAGGATTTATAAAAAAAATATTATTAAATTGTTAACTTTAAAACATTTTAAAGAATCTAGAGTATATTTATTTCGTTATATTTTGAATGTAAAACATATTTATTATACAGTCATTTTGAGAAAACAAATTTTTTTTTGCCACATTTTGGCAACAAAGCAATACGTGGTTTTGGAAATAGTGCCATATTGTGGCAAAAATCGCTCGAGTGGTTAAGGGATATTGACATCTTCCTCTGTAGATCTCAAATCATTTAAAGTCAAGTTAACCTTACAATGTACCTAAATCACAACTAGTACTTCTTTATTGTTTATTATTTTATTTTTAATAATCTTTTGCTCACACAATTATACTATAGTTACCTTTAATTAACTACTTACTTCAGTAAAGTTGTTATGATTACTAATCAGTAATCTTAACAATATTATAAATAATAGAACTTAACTGGTTTTTTTTTTCATATCTTTCAACGACTTTTCAAAGGAGGTGTCTAGTTGAATTCATTCTGATTTATCCGGTCACCGGACATAAGATAATACATAAAAAGTATTATACAAATTTGATATGTACACAATTCAAAATAAAAGATATGTGCGCAAAACATAATGTACGGAAGAGAAAGTTTAAATTGTTTGGTGGTACTACAAATGTTAATTTTTTTAAAGTATAACTTCTTTAGACGCGATATGACGAATAATTCAGAAATTTATCGAACGGAAATAACGTTTTCAAACGAAAATGACGTATGTGCTTTTTTTTATTTTTAAAGCGTTATCGCCTTTGCTAGAATATTTGTACTATTCTCCGAAACTTGGATGAAAAATGAATAACGAATCTATATTCACAATTTTAACTGAACAGCGGTCGTGTAGCTGCATGTCATTCATCTGTAGACATTCACGTCTATATATGTGGCTGCGCTGTTGTAGTTCGTAAGGGTGGAAAAGTTAGTCCACCGAAAGAACTATTTCTTAATGCTGGAATACTGTTGAGTGGGCAAGGGAAGAATATGAGGAAGAGGAAAGTACCTAGCTATTCCGATTTTAACACCATACACGGCTAAAGCAATATCTCAAGAAATATTTTTAATTTTGAATGGTGATCTGACAGTATCTATCTACAACATTTCCAAAAAGAAAACAACTCTTTCGACACTTCCATTTTGCAAAATTATAGGCGTTTTAACTAGTTCTTCATCCCGTCACATCGAATAACATCTCTTCTATCCCCTTCCCGTCCCCAAAACCGATACGGCGTGACGATATTCGGTCCGCGCTCCACCGGCGCCCATAAAGTTCTGGGGGTCACTCTATGAGATATTTCCACGCACGGCCCAAATTCATACTTGCCCGGGAAGCGGATGTAATACGGGAAGTCGGCTTTATAAATGGGAGCCATGACTTTTCCATGTCCGCCGCGAATTTTGAGATACGCTCGTACATCATTATTTGGCAGGGAGATGGAGAAGTTTTTTTGGTCTACCTTTATTTACCTACTAATTTGTGTTCGTACTTTTTAAAACAGGCCTAGAAACTTTTCAGATTTTCGCAATTTTCAAGCTCACATTGCTAAGTTAGTATTTTCATACAAACTATTTTAAGTACGATTTTTACATTTGCGGAAAATTTTTCACATATATAATATTCATGGAATGTCAACTCGCATTTATCCGAAGGAGTATAGACAGCGATTCCTGATCATATTTGGTGTTTTTTTTAATAAAAACAAAAACTATATTTTTCTATCACACATCGCCTATTTTAAATGGATCACTTGACATGCGTAGTGTTCCGTCTGTACGATGCTGCAGAAAGGAGATGGGATACGTATCACATGACCCGCTAAGCTCGCACGCAGAAACGGTGTGTGATGGAAAATATTTTTTTATTATTTTTTATTTCAACATGCTTTCCATAACAGATATATACCAATACATGCTTTCACACAGGCAGAATTCGTTGCATTCGTAGCATTGGTAATTTTTTTTTTGCATAAGAAAGCAAAATGACTGATCTTTACTGCAAATACGCTTGTAAATCCTACGGATAATGATATACCCTGTATTTATATATTTTTCCCAGTTACAAAGCGATTCCAAAAATTAACATTTTCTTAGTTATTTTTTTCTTCTATATCTTGCTACTGTATACTTACTATACTTTATTTTGATAATTATTTTTTTTATCTATTTCACTAATAGCATCTCCACCCAGTAACAAATATATCTTGATTTTACACATGCTGTGAACATTTTTAAATGGAGTGTTAATATCTGTGTGCATCCCGATAGTAATTCATTAATGTAATATTTGTTTGCAAATGTTTCAAACAATTATTAAAAAAAATTGTCCAAATTACCTAATTTTTTTCCCAAATAAAAGAAACAGAAATTAATGGTCCAAGTTTTAGATTTTAGAGTTCTCGTATATTTTCAACTAATAATGTGAAAACAAAACTCGAAACCATGTGTTCGGACACTTCAGTAGATTTTTAAAAGATATGATAAAATTAAGGTCTCTAAATTATTCTCAATGTCCACTCTATAGTAAACTAACCACTAATATAAAATCACTGTCGACATTGATTGCTGTTTTGATTTCATTATTTCACAATGAGTCTCCACGCCAACTTCGGTCCATTATTTTAGTCTCACACCATCCAAAATTTTCCATCGACAGTGAGAAACCTAAAATTAAAACTTTTCTTTCTTATCATTATTTCTAGTGATGGGAAAAATCGAGAATCCGATTAAGCGAAAATTTAAAAAAACCATCTGAAGCGTTGGAATTCGTAAAGCAACCAACTATTTGTCCTTTGTGTCGGAATATCAAGCAATAAATTTAATATTGTGTGAAAAGACAGTAATTTTAGTAAATTGTTACTGATAATTTTATTTCAGAGCGAAACTAAAAACTCACTCGGTGGGAAAGAAAATCGACAACTATTTTTCAGAGGTTGCCTACGGGTTATAAATTATTCCTAAATGGAATATTTCCGTATACCAAAATAGGCCTTTAAATTTCTTTTTGCTTTATTATACCCATATAAAAATCTCTCGTCAAAATGTTCGTTCCAGGTAATCTCCGAAACAACTTAACCGATTTTGATGAAATTTGGCTTACTGTGTGTAATTTGGTCCAACTTATAAGATAGTTTTTATTTCGATTATTTATCTCAATATTTATTATTGCGAATTAATTTTGTCCTACTTATAAGATAGTTTTTATTTCGATTATCGATCTGAATATTTATTATTGCGAATTAAGTGTTTGATATGGGACAATGATTGAAATTATTTTTAAGTTGTATAAGTTTTTGGCAGATGGCGGTGTGAGTTAATCTGTTGACACAACATACAACACTTGGTTATCTAAGTTAGGTAACCATCCAGTAGATGTGGAAGATTGAGCTAGAATATATGTATTTTTATTATTTTTGGCTCTAACACCGCTAATTCGATAACCGGTATAGTTATTAGTGGATATTATAATGCTTCAGTAAAACAAAACGTTTTTTTCGTTAAAAGAAAGACAAATATTCACGGGATAAGAATAACCAGTCAATATTACTTGTAAATCTTATGTTATTGTCACAGAAAGCGCAAAATATTGCTTGTGTAACGGACTTTTACGATAAAGGACTTTGCCAGCCGAGGAATTTTGAACCCCCGACACCTGGGTGGGAGCCAGATTCGCCATCCCAGTCACTGACCGATTATGTTTAAAATATTTTGAAAAACAGTTTTTTAAGTAAATTTAGTTTTTAAAAATTAATTGTTCATTTCATTGTCATGGTGTACATATAAATGATTTAATCGAAATATAATTCGATTATCCAAAGTTGTGGTTGACCATCACTAACAGCACCACCCTTTTTCGGCTTATTTAAAGTGGAATTGAAACGAGTTTTTCATTATCCGCTTAAGTTTCTAAATAGCGCAGTAACATAGCGGAAATTTCTCATCACGCAAATTTGGCAAGAGTCCGTTACAAAGTGGCGATTTATCTCCGGGCGGGCAGCTTCCCTACGGAAATCTGCATATAAATATACCACGGGATTATGGCAATGTAAAACCGGCTTTCTTGTCCACAAATCTACATTTTTATTAGTATTGTCTGCGAGATTAAAACGAAAACAATGCATGTTGACCATACATATACGATAATTTTTTATGATTTAGGTTAGGTTAGGTATTTCAAATTCCATCGCATTTGACCTTCAGCTAATCGACGAACAGCATATTTCAGATTATCAAAAATTGATTTCAGAATTTTTCGGCCGGTTTAAGTTTTTGATCAAATTATTAACAATGTTAACAAATATAAATATCAATTTTTTATGCTTTTGCTGATCGCTATTTGAGCAAAAGCTTAAACGGACCGAGTATCTAAAGTTAAAATGTGAAAAAATATTTGTTCTAATGCTAAAATAGGCCGAGAATCTAAAGTTAAAATGTTAAGAAATATTTGAAAAACCTTAAATGTCAAGAAATATTTTTTCAAAAGCTTAAATCAGCCGAGAAACTAAAGTTCAAATGTCTAGAAAAAATTGTTCGAAACCTTAAACTGTTTCACTGGTTTGGTTCTTCCTCCCTACAGACTATTTAATACATTATAGGTCCATACCTCATAAAAGTTTCGATAGTCCGTAGATACAAAATAATGATTTTCTATACACACTGTACATAAAAAAATATATTTTCCCATCTTTAAACAACAACCCTCTTGAAAGAGGTTGGAACAAAAAGATTTCCCACAGGAGTGCCGGCAAAACGTTTTTTTCCTACAAGTAGATAATGGTCTCCACTATACCAACAAACTGCTCTTGTTACGAGAAACTTGACCAAACGAAACCAGTAATCCTGGCAACTAACTTGATGTCAATGCTTTAATTGATATACAGGGTGTTAAGGGATGTACTTGACTTACTTACCAGTGAATCCTGACATTATTTGAAGAAAAAAATGTGATTGAAATTTTGGGATCCGGTGAGATTTTTTTATTTATTTTTTATTCTACAAAAACATAAAAAAGAAGCTGTTGGACAGTTGAGGGCGGGATAAGAGGTGGGTCCAATCCCAGCACTGTAAAGAACGGGAGATGGCACCCGGAATGAGACAATCCAAAGTAATCATAAAAGGATCAGACCCTAGACGAACCAGGAAACTACTCGATATGAACAGAAACTTGCTGAGGGAACAGGTAGGACCACTAACGGGACACTGCTATCTAAGGAGACAAATGCAGATATTGGGAGTGGAAAACATCAATAAATGCAGGAAATGTAAAGAGGATGAAGTGACTCCAATTCAAAATTCAAAGGCACCTATGGTGTCAATGTCCTGCCCTGGTGGGAACTCTGATACCTGGGGAGACATACAATAGAACCAGAATACAGCCACATATCCAATGACAACTCTGGAGAACTTTATTAAAGGAACTAGGTTGTTATTAAAGAATCGGTGTAAAATGGGAGATAGCACAATGGGCCTATGTTTAAAATGTTTAAATGAAGATATTATCTCAAAATCACTTCACACGATCAAAGGTCTGGTAACTGAACATTCAATTTTAAAGTGCACGTATTATAATTTATTTCCAACCCCCACAATATATTTTATAATGAAGTTTTTGGCATGCAATTTTTTTGTAAATAAAATATTGTTTCTATTTGTGAAATTGACAAACAAAGAATGACAAGACAAGGAATACAAAAAAACTGTTCGTTTTGTCGGAATTTATCTTTTTCAGATGTTTTGAATTCCAGAAATATCCTCAGCCATAAGTCAAATACACAAAGTGCCTCAGCACGGGAGCTTAATACAACAACAACATGAAATAAAATATATTTTGAAAAAGGCTCCGTTAGAAAAAATTATACCGACATGCTTTCGGTGAAAGAGTCTGTTTCCAGGGAGGGAATTTATTTTATTTAAAAAATGTACATTAGGAAGAGAAATATTACATAAGTTATTTACCGAGAGATCTCAAAATTTATTGACTTAAGTTCTTCATAGAAGTATTATTTTTAAATCTGAGGATACTAAGAAATCTAATTAGTGTATAAAATTTGGGTGGATTTTTATATAATATTCTTTTTTTCGTCGCTGCTTTTATTGAAGATAAATAAATTTAATTTGATTTTGGTAGATTTTGTAGGATCTTGAAATCTTATTACGCTTACAGTTTTATTGTTAAGTTATTTAAAACATTTTACGAAAACTCTAAAAATAAATGAAAAGCACCATTGAGCTTATTGAATTAAAAATATTGACAATTTATTATTTTAGGTGATTTTTGGCAGACCCGTACAAAATCACGGGAAAGTCATAGTTCATAGAAGCGCTGTTGCATACTATCAAGTAGAAACGCGTTCCATTAATTTAACACGAGTAGCAGTGCACGGGTACCAGATTCTGTAGTTATCAGTTTTTCGGCGTTAGAGTGTTGGAGGTCAAATTGTAGGGATTGGGGGTAAAATGTGGAACCATTTTTTTCGCTTCGTGTTTCAACTAAATATAATATATCAATGGGGATAGTCTGAATTCTCGACAAATAAATTCCAATGTTAAAAATGGGAATGATAATAATTTTCTGCTAAAAATATTATAGTTTGGATACTAAGTTACTTCAATGCTTTCTGATTTCTCTTAAGAAACCTACCAATTTTGTAAATAACTCAAATTAATGATAATATTTTAATTAACGAAGATAATATTAGCGAAAGAAATATCAGAAAAAGATACGGATACATCTGGGACTCGAACCCAGTACCTCTGGTAATCTGGGCCAATGCGCTATCCACTGCGCCAACGTATCCCTATCCGATTCTGTCATTTTTAACTGTATTATACTTCGACTGAGAGGTCCTGGGTTCGAGTCCCAGATGTATCCGTATCTTTATCTGATTTTTCTTTTTCGGATTTTCTTTTAAAAAAGAATATTATTTAAAAATTCACCCAAATTTTATATACTAATTAGATTTCTTAGTATACTCAGATTTAAAAATAATACTTGTATGAAGAACTTAAGTCACTAAATTTTCATATTGACTTTCGCTAATATTATCTTTGTTAATTGAAATATTATAATTTGAGGTTTAACTCATTAAGTTAAAAAGTTAAAAATAAAAATTAAAATATCAAATTAATGATCCGGAGTAATAGACAGAGACACAACCGAAATCAGTATTTTTTAAATACCTGCTATAAAATCATTCCAAATAGTTCCCCCAAATCTATACAGCCAACGTGACAATTTACATAACATAAAACGTTAAGTTTATTACAATATATTTTTGCACGTCGCCGGAAATCGACCTCGCAATATTCCGGCTTAAAATCAAGTGTTTTGACCGTCACGCTACGGACTACGACATTTTCAATATATCAAAGTCAACAAAGGCAGTAACGTTCTAAGAAAATCACCGTCCGCAATACATAATTTTCTCACTACAAAGAAATCTTAAGAATACGAAAAAAACTTTCACGATAATTTACGCTACTCAACGAATTAATGAAATTTATATGAAACTGGGTGGAGTTTCGGACTGAAATTAAGCTAACAACAAATTTCGTTGATATAAAATACGAAAGGGGAAACAAAGCTTCTGAATTTTTCTGAAATCTTGGCTATTGACCCAGAGATATAGGGCTCAATACTTATCGAAGTGGTTACAAAAATTAAATAAATAAAATTAGTCCTAATTTAAAATGTAGTAGGTATCTTTTATCTCCTATATAATAAGTACATGATAAAAAAAGATTTTCCGTAGAAATTTTACACACTTGGCTTTCGAATAAATTGGACAATTACTGCTCACGAAAAATTTGCGTAAAGTATAAGGGCGGGATAAAGTAACAATTTTTTGTTTTTAATTTTTTTATTGTTTCGTATGATTGTACAACATATTAAGATTGTTGTGTCAAAAGTTGAAACAAATCGGAACAAAACTAACTAAGATATAGGAACTTGTATAAAAAAAAATCATGTTTAATGTTGGATTTTCTGGAATTCAAAACTGTAAAGCGATTTTTTTACAATAGTTATTTTTGAAGTCGGTGAGCAGTTTAAATCAAAATCTACTCGACCGATTCTTTTGAAATTTTTTATACTACTTCCTTACATGAATGACTTTATTCGTAATTATTTATTTTACAATAACAAATAGGACCATTTTTTAGACTAAAATGGGTGTTCTCACATCTAAATGTCAGCGAAAATTAATAAATTCGAAAAAAAAAATTCCTTCCAGAGGTACCTAGTACCTACCTCAGGAAAGTGGTTATCTAATATAATATCATTAATATCATTTTATTTTTTGATTTCAAATGATCAAGTCATGAGTTATACTGGTCACCAGCGGGCAAACTTTTTTTCGATGTGCCTCCGAAGATTTGCTGCCGTCGCGTCTTATATGTTGTTTATAATGTTACGATCAATTAAATAAATTGGTAGTACCTGTTATAATTGTGGTGGAGAAATTAGAAAAATAGATTTTTACTAAAATGTTGCTGTCACTGTTGCTCTTACTCCACCGGATATTGAGCGAAAGGGACAATGCACCTCGGGCTACTAATACCTAACTAAAATCGAGGTTTTGTATTCCCCACTTTACTCCTCCAAAAGTGGACTGATTTTCAATTTTTTTTACCAACTACATAAGAAAAAACTATTCTATGTCTGTAAGTTTTGCTTTTTTTTAAATATTGTCTAGTTTGTATACTGAACGTCTTTTGACGGCGTTTAAACCAGTCATTTTTATTGATTTTTGGAAGGTCATAACTTCTATAAAAAGTAACTTATCAAAAAAAAACAGAAAGTACCAACACGCTAGTATTTGATATCTATTTCATATAAAAACAATATTTTCTTTATGGTTAAAAACCAGAGAGATAAATAGGGAATAAGTTTGTATGGAAAATTTTAATAGCGATTAAAATAGCGTTATTGTTCTGGGGAAGGTTTGAATCTTGCCTTAGCAATCCTTAAAATTTCTTAAGATTAAGTTATTTGCGTACCTTAAACTTCTGAGCAGTCGGGTTCATTTCGACTTAATGTAATCTTTCTCCTCCTCTTCTACGTCCATCCTATTGTTTTTATTATATAACTTATTCTGATATAGTCCCACTGGTTCCGGGAAGCGTTATTCTTGTGTGTCCATCCAATTCACAACAATCGCGCTCCACAAAAATCACATTATTATTGACTTAACGTAGGTACATCACAACAACGATGTCAATGTGTCGTAAATACAATTATTGGCTTCTCGCCAATGATAGTAGAATTCTGATGTCACTCTATTATTCCAAACATTTCGTCATAGGTCGATTGACGTGTCAAGTTCGTGACATGATATTTGATAAACAACATAATGCTTCTTCTAAAATCTCCGACGAGAAATCTTTAATTTAATTTCACATTACCTTAAATCTTTGTGTATCAGTACCAAAATTAAGAGTTAAAAATTAAAATATTTACAAATTGGGACCGAATAACAACTCAACGACGTAGCCGATTAAAACTATGATGAAATTACACGTATGGCGTATTATGTAGTTGGTTATTATCACCTGCAAAATTAAATCTAGCCAAACACTAAAAAATCAATTGATTATTTAAGTTATTTTTAGAATTTGAACGTTTTAACTTTTCACGTTCTGTAAATGTCCTATAAAAGTTTTGTTATTATCCAACTTCGGTGAAACAACGACCAATGACAAAAAAATAATAGAACTTTCACAAAACTTGAATTTTTAGTTTGTAATTTGATGAGTTGTTCAAGTTCTGTTTAACAACACTTCCTATATTTTCAATAATAGTATAAAAAAAAAATTAACCATTTCGGTTACCTGGAAAAAATAAATCTTTTCGGACCCTCACATTGTGGCTTTAAAAAATATTAATGATTGTTATTCCTAAAACATATTTTCCTGTCTATTCTCCTACCTCATTTCCTTAATTTCTTTGAAATCGGGTGTCATAGATCAACTTGCTCCAGGCACATGTAACTACTCATAAGAAGAACCACCTAAAAAACTATAATACTATACATACTTCGATGATTTCGTCTTTCTTCGAAGCACCAATATTCAAACAACAAGGATTTGAAAAATAGTCTATATCTATACTTCGAATCCGAACGTAGAAACTGTTAAAATTACTATTTAAATGTTTGTATATTTTTGTCTTGTTTGACCTAGTGAATTGTATGTCATTGCTTATAATATATTTCTTAGGTATCACAAAAGAAACATTTCCACAAAAAGATACATTTTCACCGAAACGCCTTTGTAAGAATTTATTTTGGCGAGTAGAAAATTAATTTCATTATAGAAAACTACTTTTGTAAAATATTAACGACTCTTGGAGTTTCTGTTATCTGCGTAAATATTTAGAAAAATATGACGCAAATATTTGGAGCATTCTCCGGTACTCTTTTGAATGTTTACACAAACTCTTCAATTTAAAACATTCGGAAATGTACGGAAAAGAAATATCGATCAGCTTAAAATAACATTGTTTAGAGGTTAATAAAACATCAAGCGTTTTCTTAATAAGATCTCAAATGATTTTTATATTTTATTTTATAAATCTCTTTGGCACTGTGGACTAGTGCTAAAAGTATTCTTTTCAGCGGTGAGTTAAGTTTTAGAAAATTGTTAAAAACGATAGTCTATCTTTCTATCCGAAAAGTACTAAACTCATTAAATAGAACAACTGATGTCATGATAGTGAGTATGTTAATAAAAGCATATGTCTGATGTATTTAAATGTATGAATGTATGAATGTATGAATGTATCAATGTATTAATGTATTAATGTATTAATGTACTAATGTATTAATGTACTAATGTATTAATGTATTAATGTACTAATGTACTAATGTACTAATGTACTAATGTACTAATGTACTAATGTACTAATGTACTAATGTACTAATGTACTAATGTACTAATGTACTAATGTACTAATGTACTAATGTACTAATGTACTAATGTACTAATGTACTAATGTACTAATGTACTAATGTACTAATGTACTAATGTACTAATGTACTAATGTACTAATGTACTAATGTACTAATGTACTAATGTACTAATGTACTAATGTACTAATGTACTAATGTACTAATGTACTAATGTACTAATGTACTAATGTACTAATGTACTAATGTACTAATGTACTAATGTACTAATGTACTAATGTACTAATGTACTAATGTACTAATGTACTAATGTACTAATGTACTAATGTACTAATGTACTAATGTACTAATGTACTAATGTACTAATGTACTAATGTATTAATGTATTAATTTATTAATGTATTAATTTATTAATGTATTAACGTATTAATGTATTAACGTATTAATGTATTAACGTATTAATGTATTAACGTATTAATGTATTAATTTATTAATGTATTAATTTATTAATGTATTAATGTATTAATCTATACCTTCCAAGCGTGTTGTTTCTTACGAAATATGCCAGATAAACTCTACCAAAGAAAATTAGTGTTTCCCACACATCAAAGTAAATTTGATCTTGATCGCATTTATCCCAAGACAAACAATCACCACTATGAACTTTTCCATTTCCGACTTTGTTTATGTTAATATTAGACACGAATCTATAAGTAATAATCTATGCCAAATGAAACAAATACTTAGTTTTAAACCACTTTATTTTTAATTATATTTGTTGACCGGTTTAGATTGGACTCAATCTTCCTCAGGACAATAAAATAAAAAGTTTATTTTATTGTCCTGAGGAAGATTGAGTCCAATCGAAACGTTCGACAAATATAAATAAAAATAAAGTGGTTTAAAACTAAGTATTTGTTTCATTTGGTATAATATCAAGCCACAAAGTGTTTGCTTTCTTCGATAATTTAATAATCTATGAGTAAGGTGCATTTAAGTCGTATTACCTATGATCAAATTGCGGGATACCATAATAGAATACTTATCCAACCGAAGGACCTAACTCAACAAAACAGACATTACAGTGCGGCAAGGTACGGCTTTGAGACTTGGGAATTCGTGGATGAACAGTAAGGTTCAGTATCAAAATCATTAGAGTCGTACTATCCCTCGAACCCATAGTCAAATTATTTAGCCTCTCAGAAGCTGGGCGTACTGTACGCGGCCCGCAGATACTTTAATAGTGCATACCTGCTAACCCTGTACAAATCCCGAGTTCGCCGCAAAATAACTGTAAAACGCTTGAATCTGTACAGAAACAGGCGGTCCGTTTATTTAATACCCCAATCTTAGCAAACGGATTGCAATCTTTAGAGCCCAGCACAGGTAGGTATCCTTGTTCTACCGGTAAAACAACGGAAGATGCTTCTAGGAACTAGCGTCATTGCCCCATTCAGTGCCGATGCAAAGTCGGGAAACACGCCAAATGCGCGTAATGTGTGGCTACAAGGTGTAACAAAGATATAGAAAAAAAGTGCGTCATTTTTTTATAGGGATTTGGTAAGGGAATCGCGTCATATCGATGTACAATATGATTAAAGTAAAGTGATAGTTTTAAAAACATGGACAAAAAACGTCAGATATAGCTGAAGTGAAGAGAGAGATATCATACGTTTATAAACGTATGGGAAAAAACATCATGTTTCTATAAATACATGGAAAAAATACATCATATATTTAAAAAATACGCGTCGTGTACACCTTCATCTTTCTGAAAATATGTACATGGAAAACGACAGCAAATATTTAGTTCAATTTGATAAATTAAATATCATGTTTTGTACAATAATGATGATGAATACATTTACCAACTAGGTATTTATAGATTTTACAACTTTAAGATAATATGTCGTTGCTTAAGACAGTTTATCAATACGAAGAGCTATCACGTTGTTAAATAGAATCACTCCGGATATTGATACACTCGTATTTAACATCAATGAAGCAGAATTATTTAGATGACAAGGTTTGTTGATGCTAGCATAAAATCTGCTTTTATATTATTGTAGTCGCAAAGATGCGAATCAAGAGGAGTGGACTGTATCAAAATAAATATATTGGCGTGACACAACTATGGGGATCGGATTTCGGGAAGGATCTGACTTAACCTGAATTCCTGGTTCCGTTCTTGGGGAGTTATTGTGTCACTGGTAATCACTTGTACAATTAATTGCGCAAGTATCCCGTTTAATCGATATTATAGCGCCAAGGGATGAATAATCACGCACTGCACAGCACATATAATAGATTCCAATAAAGTCGATGTTAAGCCCGAGGGAACACTCTTGGTTCACTGCACAGACTCTAATCCGACTTCCGTATTTAGTCGATGTTTAGTAAAGAGAGGTCCAAGCGACCATTGCACAATACAAAAACAGACGGGTTAATAGTCGATGTAAAAGACGAAGAGGGATGAAGGTACATCGCTGCACATCGCCAAAAACAGACTTCACAAGGTCTATGTTTATTGCATTGAGCGCAAAAACAGACTGACTTGAACACATGTAGTTATTGTTCTCACAAAGTATTGTCCCCTCGTGGGTAGTCAGAAGGGATAGGTAGGTGGAAGGAAGGAAGGTAGGTATATACATGCATAGTTGCGCCAACAATTATATTATTTACCCCTTACTGAAGAGGCAAATAATATTATTTGGATTTCGATCTGATAAATGAATACCGTCGATACATTAATCGTTGTTTGTCAGGTATGTAGGCATCAAAATGCTTTTATGAATTATAGTTTTCCTTGCGCATATTTTAAAAATAAATTGTAATTTTGTTTTCCACGTTCAAATGAATAAAGTGATAGAATTGAAAAATAAAATGATTGAATATCAATGGAACAGTCACAAATGTAACATTTTGAAAGCCAGCATAGGAAAAATATATTTTTTCAATACGACGTAAAAAAATTGACATTTCTCACCTTTCTTAAGAACTCAATTTTTATAACATTTCTTTGTGATGCAATGCAAAAATTACATGAAAATAATCACTCAAATCTATGCTTTCAATAATGGATTTATATACAAAAATATGGACTCCGACTACGACTCCGTTCATATTATCACGCGGCGGCCATTTTGTCGGCCATCTTAATTTGGCTAATGCTAGACGCTACGCAGTATTTCGTTAGGTACGTCAAGAACGAGAATGGCCCAAGCGATTCTGACCTTGTTCTTCATAAAATTTCTTTATACATAAGGGACAAAATCACTTCAAAAATCCGGAGCCCGCCGGGGGGACTGCGGCCTGCGACTAGAAAAATGCGACTCTATGCAGTATTTCGTTAGGTATGTCAAGAACGAGAATGGCTCAAGCGATTCTGACCTTGTTCTTCATAAAATTTCTTTATACATAAAGGACAAAATCGCTTCAAAAATCCGGAACCCGCCGGGGGGATTGCGGCCTGCGACTAGAAAAATGCAATAGATATCATAACATCACGATTTCGTGAATCCACGAAATCGTGCAACGCGAAAATGATACTTACCTTTTATAAGAAGACTTATAATTAAAGAATTATATCCGACATCATAATTATATTTAAAATTGTAAATGCCTGTATTTAAAAGATTTATCAATGAATTGCATATAATCTGCGAGAGCTACTCATTCCAAAATGTAACAATACCAGGACTGAGGGGGTTTCTCACCATCCTCCCAATAGCTTATCTACCCTAATAACGAATATTATTAAAAATAAAAATAAAATACTTGCAGTGGTTAGAAAACTCAGCCAACTTATACAATATATAGCCACTATTCATAGGTTCGAGTACCGAACTATAAACTCCAACTTAATAAATTAAAAAACCGTAAATCGTAAATCGAAAATATTCGTTATTAGTGTACATAAGCTATTGGGAGGATGGTGAAAAACCCCCTGAGTATTTTAAACTCGCTTGTACCTAGGTTGCATGAAGTAAGTAATAGATACACAGATTAGTAGATCTATTTAAGTGCACAGAAGATAGATACAAGATGGCTATGCTATCAAATCCTTTCATTCAACATTAATTTCATCTAAGTCTACTTTTTTATACGTAATTTGTATGTATTTACTTGAATCTCTCTTTTATCTGTGATATCATTTTACGATCAAATAATGGCATGTACTCAATGAATATGGTGCATTTATATCGTGGATATTAAATAAATAAATAAATAAGGACCTATGTAATGTATGTATGAGCAGTTTTTTTTTATAAATAAAACGTGTGCAGTGCTGCGCAGTGATTTATGGCTGTGGGTTACACGGAAAACTACAAGTCCACTTTGTTTTTTTATTTTTTATCATATCGTTAGCAGTACAGTGGAAGTCTTCTTTTCCTAACAAGTCGAGCATATACCTTCACATTGACACGGTAGATCTAGTCTTTTGCCAAAGTACTGGCAAAGGGCCAAAACCAATTAAGAAAACAGTCCAACGCAGAAATAAACCATGGCCGGTGCATCGGAGTTCAGAAACTGTAACCTATACAGACTGAACTTATTGACCAGCTATTTATTAGCGTATCCAAACAACAACATGTGGATCTGTTAAAAACTTTACAGCTTATGAAGGAACTAAAGCGATTTGTTTTACCTGTTGGAGTTATTATAGAGATTAACACAAGTATTGCAATTTATATAAAACTTTTGAAAAGAGTTCGTTAAGTGCGCTTCGCTGTGATTAACTATTAAAAATATTGAACATTTCCTCTACATGAGTGCTTTTCTTACTTACTTCTATGAAATTAAGAATACAGCTTTAACTACCTGTAATATAACAATCAATTTTTGTTTTTTACGTGAATACCGCAGTCCTAGGTCTGGAGCCAGTGATACTACGGCATCCTACCATTGGGGTATGTTGTGAGGCTGAAGGTAGTTGGGAGGGGAAGAAGATGATGTAGAGGAAGGTGGGTAAATTACGTTTCAATACTGAATAGTGGTCTTACACTAGGAATTGAGGATACCTTGCACTCTGGAACTTGCCGCAACACGGAGAAAAGTGATATTCTAAAATACGATCATTTTATTCGTGAAAACGGTTAAAAACGGGACTGAAGTTCTTACGAACAAATTAACAGGGTTTCAATGTTTATTGGCGGGAAAATGAAAGAATAATTTGTTAGTGTACGTACGAAATTACGTATACCAACAAATTATTCGTACATGTTCCCGCCAATATACATTGAAATCCTGTTAATTTGTTCGTAAGAACTTGAGTCCCGTTTTTAACCGTTTTTACGAATTAAATTATCATATTTTAGAATACATTTTTCTCCGTGTATACTTTATATCACTATAAATGTATAAATCGTCAAATAATACAAAATAATTTAAAAAAAAACGGAATTCAGAGCAATACCCTTCGAACATGATTAAATCATGATGACTATAATCATTCCCAGGTTACGAATAACCTGACAATGTTTGAAAATATCCTACTACCACCATGGTAAGCGGAAAATGTTGCTTGTGTTGTGATGGAGGACTTAGCTAGCCGAGGAATTGAACACGGGACGCCTGGGTGATTTCCACTCAGCCACTGACCGGTAATCAATGACCATGTAATCTAGTTCCTATATGGGACCGAATCTTTTTCTGATTTTTCTGTTTCAGATTTTCAATTGAGTGTCGTTAATATTAACTTCATTAATTAAATATTACAATTTGAGGTTTGAGTTATTAAGTTAAAAATAAAAATATCTATTTCAATTTTTGGGGGTGATCAATTTGTGAAAAGACAATAATTTATACAGGTTTAAACACCATAACCAAATTGTAATTAAAATTGTCGAGACCGTATTCTAGCAGAAAACATGAGCAAATGTTCGTTTGCATAAATTAAGTTTAGCGCTATGGGTAAAATTGAAACATAATGTTGAAACAAAGCTTTTCTCATCTTGGTAGTTTTGTGATGTAGAACCGTCACCTCCGTCTGTTTTTTTTTTGCGCACCAGATTTTCAGGTCTTTCATACACTTTTCCATATAAATTATCATCTAGTAAATCCACGTTATGCAAGTGTATTATATAAGTATAATTAATACAAAACAATACAAGAACAACATGTTAATCTACCAAACTATTAAATGGGAATATAATTCACCGACTCCAGATATTTTCGTATCAGAGGGTTCGGCTCGGTGGAATTCCTAATTTGACCGATAAATCCTACAGATCTCCCAATATACATATTTAAAAAATCTTTCGTAATACTACATGCATTCAAAATGACTGTTTTTTGCATTTTTATATACAAATTCTTTGACAAATCTAAAATGCCTAAATTTTTAATCAGAGAGCTAGGTATAATGCCAGTAGCCGAAATAACAAATGGTAATATTTGTATAGTCTGAGAATGCCAAATTATTTTAATTTCATTTCCTAAATCTGTATACTTTATTAACATTTCTACATGATTGTGAAAAAAATTTGTTAACATTTCTACCTGATTGTGTTTCAAAGAAGTTATTTTGACTATACCTCTACCTCCTAAATTTCTAGGTAAATTAATTCGTTCTATAGCTGAATTTGGATGATGACAATTAAACTTTGTTAACGTAGTTCTAATTAATCGTTCTAAGCTATCTAAATCTGTATTGGACTATTTAATTATACCAAATGAGTACGTTAATAGAACATATTGCCCAACTATTTATAGCCTTTACTAAAATTTTGGCAGATAGATTATATTTTTAAAATTTTCTTATCCCAGTTTGAAAATTAATCCGACTATCATTTTTAATACTAGTATGATCTAATCTATTCGAATATGGATATCCTAAGTATTTATAAACTTCATCCCCTTTCATACTTTTAATTTTGAAATTTATATATTATTATTTGCTTACTTTAAAAAAAATAAAGCTGTACAAAATAATACATTAAAGCCGCAATGTTTAAAAAAATTATAATTGCTTACTTTTCTTTAACCATAGCTGGGTTTTAGTAGCAACGCCGGATGCTAGAGTCAAGTCAATGTGGATGAAATGTTTACGCGTTAAGCTTTAATCGTAGGCAGACAATAAAAGCATACCAGCTGTGAAACACCTTGCCCATAAAACATAACCGCATGTTAATGATTTTCGACTTACTTCGTTCCATCACAACTTTCATATTATTTAAGGGAACTATTTCGTTATAATTTCACCAATTTCTACCGATATTAGCTTTATCAAATTTAGTTAAACTTGCATTGTTTACTCTAACTTTCACAGAATTTCGGATAGATACACGTTCAGGAAAATAAACATGTCTAGGTTACGAGTGCACTGCTCCTCTACCATCATGATAAACATGAAATGTTGCTTGTGCGATGATTGATTCACGAAACTTATCAGGGAATTAGGCACAGAGAAATCGATAACTATACAATACCGTACTACACGGAGAAAAATGTTATTCTAAAATACGACTATTTTAATAGTACCTAAAAACGGTTAAAAACGGGACTGAAGTTCTTACGAACAAATTAACAGTAATTCAATGTTTATTGCCGGGATCTAAGAATAATCGGTTGGTATACGTACGAAATTACGTATACCAACAACGATTTTATATCGATGTTCTGAGCACGCTTTAATTGTTGTCAGTCAAACCGATATTAACAGGGAATAAAAAATAAATCGATATCCGTTGGCAACACTGGCAGAAATATCAATTTATATTCCGAAACATCAGACTCCAGCCAATTACATAAAAATATTAATAAATTGGCAATTTTGAATTGAAATACTCACCTAAATATTCATTGGCAGACCGTCTTTACTCTTTGATACTAAACGGTAGTTAGTGAGTTGATGAGGTCTACAGTCAGGTTTCGACAATTATTGTAGTGTATAGACATTTATTGTTGCAAATAACTCTGTCGTCTCGAGCAGCTTGCGCGCGGAGTCGCGGGGCGGGAAACGGCACTGGCCGAGAGACCGCGGCGACGGGAGACGCGTTAACGCTGGTTGCGAGCTGATATCGGTGTAGTCTATTGTTAATTGTTCTTTCCTGACATTAGCCTTAGTAAAAGTGCACATTACATGTGGCGACGAGATAAACTGTGAGTATTTTAATGATTTTTAAAGTAAATGATTCTTTGCGCACGCTTGATTTGGGGGGTCGGGCTGGCCAAAACAATAATAAATTGGAATTGATTTTGAGGTTTATTCCTCACAATCTAATAGTAACGACAGTGCTCGGATCCATAGTGGTGACGTTTGGAATGGGTGCTGGCATCTATGCTGACAATAGTTGTGTTGTTGTTTCTCACATTCTAAACGTGAAAGTCTAACTGATGACTAGCACGTTTTCGATTGGAATTTTGTAAATTTCCTGCTGCAAGTGTGAGTAAGCGTCGCTCTCTGACTAGAATCCGCAAAAATGTATTTTGGGCTTTGTGAGAGTTGAATCAGCAATCCCATTCTAAGCGTAATTCCCATAATGAAGTTGATCAAATTTTCGTTTGGAGCGTGCGAACTCGGTGCATCGAAACGATTGATTTGTCACGATGATTGGTGACATTCCAAGCGAATCTTCAATATAGATTCTTATACACTGATGATTGGAATGGGTTTATTCGATGCCAGGAGGAAAGTTGGATTGGATTGCTAGGGAGGTGTTTGCTTCAGTCGTGTAGTCTGGAGCACATTCGTATTTTAAAAAAAATTTAATAACTACAACAAAAAGGGACATTATAGGAGGGAGAATAGAAGGAAATGTAAAGTGACTAGGCAAGTAAACTGATTTGACCATGAGTTGCGCGGGTATTGTTTGGTTCACGTTTTGGGTAACCTAGGTTTTTGTGAGAGTGTTTCAGGGAAGTGACATACCTACATATTTGTCAAACATTCCTGCCTACTTATTAAAATGAATGATCTCCGATAGTCACCGAAAGTATCGGGCAGTGAGCAGTAAAGTTTGTGTTGCAGCCTGGCATTGAATTGCGAATTGGAATTGAATTGCGACTTTACATTAAATTGCGATTTTGCATTAAATTGCGACTTTATATTAAATTACGACTTTGCATTAAATTGCTACTATGCATTAAAATGCAACTTTGCATTAAATTGCGACTTTGCATTAAATTGCGCCCTTGCATTAAATTGCGACTTTGCATTAAACTGCGACTTTGCATTAAACTGCGACTTTGCATTAAATTGCGAATTTACATTAAATTGTGACTTTGCATTAAATTACGACTTTATATTAAATTACGACTTTGCATTAAATTACGACTTTGCATTAAAATGTGACTTTGCATTAAATTGCGACTTTGCATTAAATTGCGACTTGGCATTAAACTGCAACTTTGCATTAAATTGCGACTTTGCATTAAATTGCGACATTGCATTAAAATATGACTTTGCATTAAATTGCGACTTGACATTAAATTGCGACTTTGCATTAAACTGCGACTTTGCATTAAATTGCGACTTTACATTAAATTGCGACTTTGCATTAAATTGCGACTTGACATTAAACTGCGACTTTGCATTAAATTGCGACTTTGCATTAAATTGCGAATTTACATTAAATTGTGACTTTGCATTAAATTACGACTTTATATTAAATTACGACTTTGCATTAAATTACGACTTTGCATTAAACTGCGACTTTGCATTAAATTGCGACTTTGCATTAAATTGCGACTTGGCATTAAACTGCGACTTTGCATTTAATTGCGACTTTACATTAAATTGCGACTTTGCATTAAATTGCGACTTTGCATTAAATTGCGACTTGGCATTAAATTGCGACATTGCGTTAGATTGCGACTTTGCATTAAATTGCGACTTTACATTAAATTGCGATTTTGCATTAAATTGTGACTTTTCATTATATTGCGACTTTACATTAAATTGCGACTTTGCATTAAATTGCGACTTTATATTAAATTACGACTTTGCATTAAATTACGACTTTGCATTAAACTGCGACTTTGCATTAAATTGCGACTTTGCATTAAATTGCGACTTGGCATTAAACTGCGACTTTGCATTTAATTGCGACTTTACATTAAATTGCGACTTTGCATTAAATTGCGACTTTGCATTAAATTGCGACTTGGCATTAAATTGCGACATTGCGTTAGATTGCGACTTTGCATTAAATTGCGACTTTACATTAAATTGCGATTTTGCATTAAATTGTGACTTTTCATTATATTGCGACTTTACATTAAATTGCGACTTTGCATTAAATTGCGACTTTATATTAAATTACGACTTTGCATTAAATTGCTACTTTGCAATAAAATGCGACTTTGCATTAAATTGCGACTTTGCATTAAATTGCGACTTGGCATTAAATTGCAACTTTGCAATAAATTGCGACTTAACACTAAATTGCGACTTTGCATTAAATTGCGATTTTCCATTAAATTGCGACTTTGCATTCAATTGCGAGTTTCCATTAAATTGCGACTTTGCATTAAATTGTGACTAAGCATTTAGTTACAGTAAGGTTCTGTCACGTACAGTAAACACTTTATTACTAGCATTAGATTGCGATAGCATGTCAAAAATATGAAAAATATGCAACATAGTTACTTACCTTGGCAACAGGTAGCTCCAATGGCGTAGTATACCTTAGAGAGGTTCGAAATTGAAGGAGAGGTTGGTTCAGTCCCGTCCGTTGGGAAAAATGGAAAAAAAAGTCAGAATACTTTTACCTCGAGGCGGCAGGCATAGACACCGAGGCAATGAAAAGAGCTAGTCTTACATTTCGGTGGTTCCGAGTTACAAGAAATCTTCTACAACATCCCGGGAGCTAATGCAACTGAAGGCGATCTTTTTAACATCGCGATCGAAAAATTAGACAACTACTTTGCACCTAAACAGAGCAAAGTGTATGAGCGACATCTGTTTCATCTCCTTAAACAGGAACAGGTTGAGAAGTTCGGAAAATTTCTAGTCAGACCTCTACAAAAGGCCAAGAAGTGTCAGTTTGGTGAAAAGGAAGACGAACATATCATGGATCAAATAACTGAAAAGGTTAAGACAGAAGAACTCCGAAAGAGATTGAAAACAGGGGACACTTTGGATGAAATAGTCATAGAAGCGAATGCACTGGAAGCCATAGATCGTCAATTAGGACATTTTGGTACGAAACCTGTGAAAAGTCAGTCAATCAACAGAGGAGGTACAGAGACATGGAAGGGGAAGCCTAATAACAGAGTGGAATGTAGTAGATGTGGAAGTTCCAGACATTTGGCCCGTGACAACAACTGCCCAGCAAAAGGAAAGGCTTGCCTTAAATGTGGCATCTTAGGACACTTCAGAAATCAATGTCGGACAAGACAAACTCAAAAGAGGAAACTGGAAGAATTACTGAAAATTACTAACTGGATCTCGTCTAGAGTCCCAGTGCTAAAAGACGGAGGGGACAACCGATTATGTGTCGATATGCGTCGAACAAACGCGGCCATACAACGTGAAAACCATCCACTGCTAACGATGGAAGAACTGTTGCCCAAAGTTCGAGAAGCCAAAATCTTTAGTAATCTGGACACACGGGATGCGCTTCATCATATCGAACTTCATCCAGACTCAAGACATATAACGACCTCCGTTACCAGCAAAGGATTGTATCCATACAAAATGATGATGTTTGGTATTTCGTGTGCGTAGGAGATTTTCCAGAAAACACTAGAACAAATTCTTTCAGGTTGCGAAGAAGTCATCAGACATCTTGACGTTTGGCAAAGGCGTATAAGAAATTTTTTTAAAGATTTAAGGCTTTAAAAAGTTATGACAGTATTAGACGAAAATAGCGTGAGGTTGAGGGATGACAAATGCCGTTTGAAATGAATAAAGTCCATTTCCTAGAACATGAACTGTCAGAACAGGGAGGTAAACCACTAGACAAGTATATCTTGGCCATAAAGGGATTCAGAGCCCCGAATTACGTGGGAAAATGGATACATCATTCAGCAACGGTAACATAACCCCTCAAGCAACTGTTGCGGAAAAGAACGGGAAGAAACATGGATATTCAATATGACTGGGGCGACGCCCAAAAGAACGCATTTAATTATCTCAAAGTGGCACTCATGAAGGTACCAAATTTAGGTTACTACTATCTTACAATTTCAAGGTGAAATATAGTCCGGGGAAAAAACCAACATAGTTGATCCACTATCGAGATTCTGTGAGATGACAACAAACCCGACGGCTTTATTTAAAGACACGTTCAAGCGGTTACCGAATCTGCACGGCCAGTAGCCATCCCATTGCAAGAGATCACTGAGAGTTCCCTTGGAGATGCAGAGATACAGAAAGTTAGAGAGGGCCTTTATGATGGACACTGGGAGAAACGGTTAAAGCCTATAAACTCTTCCGGAATGAATTATGCTTTCATGGCGATATTCTCCTCAGGGGACGAAAATGGTAATCCCAACCAAATCACGCAGAAGAGTTCTAGAAGCTGCGCACGAAGGCCATCTGGGGATAGTCACGATGAAGGGCAGATTGAGGACTAAAGGTATGGTGGCCTAAGTACGACAACGATGGTGAAAACATATTCAAAGCCTGTAAAGGGTGCATCCTGGTCTCTGCACCCAGCGCCCCAAACCCATTAAAAAGAAGAGACTTACCGTCCGAACCATGGGTTGACATAGCAATTGACCTCATAGGCCCCTTACCTAGTGGAGATTACGTCCTGGCAGTCGTGGATTATTATACCAGATATAAAGAGGTGAAAACATGCAGAACCATAACAAGTTCCGAAATAATCGGAATGCTTAAAATACATTTTTAGCAGGTTTGGCAATCCGGTCTCGCTTACAACAGACAACGGGAAACAATTTTCCAGCGAAAATTTAAGAAATTTTTTGTACAAAGAGGAGCATACGACTCTGTAATACTATTCCCTACTGGCCGCAACAAAACGGAGAGGTAGAGCGCCAGAATAGGGACACCCGAAAACGCCTCAAGATTTCTCAAGTAGAGGAAAAGAACTAGAAAAAGGTTCTTCGTGAATACATGGTGATGTACTACAACACACAGTTACAGGAAAAACACCTGCAGAACTGTTCTTTAGACGACAATTTCGAGACAAGCTGCCAATGATTCAGGACATGACGCATCTCTCAGAGGATCTTGAAAAGAGGGATAGAGATAAAGAACTTAAGGAAAAAGGAAAGGAATATGTGGACATGAAGAGAAGAGCTACTGATTGTGAATTGGAAGTTGGAGATAAAGTATATGTCAAGAACATGACTAGACAAAACAAGCTGAGCTTAAACTACGATCCCGAAACACATACCGTAGAAGCGAACAAAGGAAGAGCCGTAAGTCTTCGGAATGATGAAACTGGTCAGCGAATCAGACGAAACGTCGTACACCTAAAATGAGTGGAAGGACAATGGAAGGTCCTAGATTACGAGAATAATGCTCAAACAAACGATAATGGCGATGTAAATCAATCATAACTCGAGTGAATAAATTGATGGTCAATAATGAGGAAATTATTGATGATTAGTTAGTAAACATGATTTGAATAAGGACTTGCTGATTGTACTTGATATAGGTACTTATGGAAAAATAAAAAAAATGTTTTTAAGTTTATTCACATTTACAAAAAACAATAATAAGGGAGGGATGTAGTGTATAGACATTTATTGTTGCAAATAACTCTGTCGTCTCGAGCAGCTTGCGCGCGGAGTCGCGGGGCGGGAAACGGCACTGGCCGAGAGACCGCGGCGACGGGAGACGCATTAACGCTGGTTGCGAGCCGATATCGGTGTAGTCTATTGTTAATTGTTCTTTCCTGACATTAGCCTTAGTAAAAGTGCACATTACAATTATCATTTCTAAAAGATTGAACGCAATAAATTGAGTTGTTTTGGATGCAATTTTTAAGCCTACGGTTCGCGTGAACGACTTCTTTCAAATCTAAGAGCTTCATTAGTTCGTTAGTTCAATCCTTTAATTAAATAAGTCAGCCATTTTGCATACCGATGAAGGTTTTTCAAAAATATGTTGGTTTTGATAGTTAACCGAAACTAATCTGATCATGAATTTATCAATCATCGCGTCGGTCGGAATATCTCTCAAAAATCTTTCATCATGCTCGCAAATATCGATAACTAAAGAAATATAGATACGGATTTGGTCAATATCATAATGATCTAGGCCAGGGGTTCTCAACCTTTTTATACTCTAGAGCACATCCTAAAATATCGGTAGGTTGGCGGGGGGGGGGGGTGGAAGGGGGGAATATAAAGGTTTGATGTTATAACTTTAAAATTGTTTGTTCGAGATCAACTGAAACAGTGAAAATAGGTTTACCTAATCATTAGGAACACTCATGCAAATGTATTTAATAAACCAAGGCACTCAACAAAAATTGGTTTTTTAATTAACCACTCGAGCGCTTTTTGCCACATCATGGCACTATTTCCAATACCTCGAATTGCTTTGTTGCCAAAATCTGGTAAATTTAAAAAAAAAAAATTTTTTAATAAAACGACTATATAACATATTATACATTCAAAATATAACAAAATAAATATTCCCTAGATTCTTTAAAATGTTTTAAGGTTAAAGATTTAATTATATTTTTTATAAATCCTACAAATATGTAGATAATAACAGACAAAAGATAGGGGAATTCATTGGCTACGTAAAACTGTAATCAGTTTGTATGTCTCCGTATTCAAATTCGGAGGAATGATTTTTTTAATGTGGGCGGAAAAATTTCCTTTAGCAATTCGGGAAAAAATATTTCAATTGATCTGTCGCTCCAGTGGTTAATACATAAAAATAATTCGCATTTTTAATTAATGTTTATGAAAAAAATCTGTCTCTGTCAAATAGTGGCGGGCACATACGAATCGTTCCGCGGGCGCCATGCTGCCTCTGATCAATGGCCATCTAAGGTTTTATCAATCGTCCATGCTAGACATCTGGGAACTGGATGCGACGCTTTGAACCGCTCAACTAAGCCAAAAATAAATCGCAAACATCGATTAGAGGACAAAAATAATTACTGTGGTGTTGTGTGAATTTTTAACAACACGCAAACCGGTTTCAGCAATCAATCAATCGGCCACCATAACACGGGCATGTGCCTAGTATGGCGGCCATAAATTCCACAATTGTTATATATTTACTATTCAAAGAATAAAGAAACATTAAAAAAAAAAAAAAAAAAATTATTCCTGCCCTAAAGATGACTTGATTATTTCTAAACTGGTCGGCATTTTTAAAAAAATTCAATTACTACCTCATTTATATAGACGCTCTTTTTCTTCTGCATTTGTATGTTGCAATAATTTTTGATTTACTATGGAATGCATAATCTTTCATGGACGGAAAGAGTCTTAGATTAAAATGTACCGAAGCGTACGAATAAAGAACCGGAAGTAATTATGACTAAAAAGCATCGGAAACTCAAATATATATGACTTCTAAAAATACTTCTTCACAGCACATGTGTGCTACGGTCATTTATCAATACTTGTTCATTAGAAAACGGCACACATAATGTGAAATGAGCTACCAGAATTCGACTTCCCTCCACATTTTTTAATCTGATTCAGTCTAAAACGTCATTAAGGAATCCTTTGCAAGGCCCTGTCCTGAAGCATTTTCACAAATAATAAAAATAAAACAGCCTCACTTGTTTGGTTGGGCATTTACACAGCTACACTTACGTACATACATCTATACAAACCTATACACAAACATGAACTGCTGTGCTTGTAGCTAGTATTGTCACATTTCCTTCCTACCTTTCCCTATAAACCTGTAACTTTTTCCTGTTACCCACAATCAGTCAATAATCGAACCTCTTACCGCAAACATCTCTGCATTTAATTTTCGCATCCGCATCCGCTCTTTAGCTACCCACCGCTCTAAGAAGAAATATTATTGAAATATTAACACAGTGCAAAGTTAAAACCGGCCAAATGAAGAAGTGCTACAAGTCCCGCAGTGAGTAATTCTCTCCTTTCCTTATGTGTTTACTTCTACTTGTGCAGTGGTCAAAACATACACATTTCAAGGTCCTTCGAAATACAAAATAACACAAAACACGCATCATTGTTTATAAATAAACTTTTTTGTAGACTAAATGAGAATATTATCAAAAATAATTACCTAATATAAAACCAAAACACCAGTCACAATTTTTCACTCAAAGTATATCTTTTCATGGAATGTGCAGATTTGCGAAGAAAATCCTGACTGATAAACCTTAGAATAGTACATTTGTACTACCTGATTGCTGACTAGAGTGTCTCTGACTTCACATAGGTTTGTATAATGTACAACTTCTAAGAAGTTTTCTAATTGTGTATATCTATGTTTTTTTGTGTTAGACTCCAGAAAGTATTCTGTAATATCCGCTAATTTAATGCTACGAATACCTTGACTTGCGCTCTAGGTTGTTAAAATAGTGACCTATCTAATAGATAAGTTAAAATATTATTTCAGTTCTTTTAAGCTCTGTACGATATTCATTCTTAAGCGATTTACAAATTTGACATATGCACTTTTAGTATTAAGCCCTAGATATATTGAGTTTCACAATAGATCCACAC
Source organism: Limnephilus auricula (assembly GCA_951813805.1). Classification (NCBI taxonomy): domain Eukaryota; kingdom Metazoa; phylum Arthropoda; class Insecta; order Trichoptera; family Limnephilidae; genus Limnephilus; species Limnephilus auricula. Next base: position 17,186,563 of record OX638410.1, read on the forward strand.
TCTAAGAAAAATAATTTCCCTCGGGAATAGGTCATCTTCGGGAAGCTGGGTAAGGTATTTTTTAAGCATAGATAGTTCTAATAAGGAAAAAGGCGTCAGTGTGTCAAAGAGAGATGGCGTATGAATCCATCCCTCCCGCGATGCGTGGGTCGAGAAAGCCGATATATTTAAAAAAACAAACACTCAGAATTTATAACAATTTTTTTAAAAACATTTATTCTTTTTTATTTTAAACTCTACCACATGCCTTTACCCCTGATGATATCTTTGACGATGCTGTATGAGGATATATGTTATTAGTTTTACTACACTAGCTCTTCAAAGGATTCAAGTGGTAGAAGGGATAAAACAAAAGAAGGCTATCAAGTCATTCAAGATCTAAGCGATAAATGATCAAACAAGCAGACATTCAAGCAGTCCAACGAATCTCTTGTACCTTTATCAAAAAAAATCAATGCGAGAATTTCAGAGCATCTTCCACTCAAATTCAGGTATTACACAAACAGCATTTCACCTGCTGTATGTGGCCCAAAATTTTGAATAGAGGTCATGATCCTCAGCCATTAGGAACCGACTTTAAAAGAATGTGGCCAATCTCGCGCAATCTATTTGTTAACAAAAATAAATCTGTCCAACGGATTTCTATCTTTTGCACACAGCAAAATTATTCGCTTTTCAGGTAGGTACATGTCTAGAAGCCTCAGGCTAGACGTGAATACCAAACTCAGCACTAAAGCGTAGTTGCGATTTATACAGAGACAGAGGATATTATGCAATACAGCTAAGCTTTTGAGAAGCTAGCTTAACTCTAGCTTCAATAGAGTCTCCGTAGTCCGTACCTAAACTTATCACTTCAAGTTTAACTTCTGACTTGCTTTTGAGTAAATACAAATAAACAGATTAATAGAATCTAGAACACAAAGGTTGCGAGAGACCTGCGTAATAACTATCAACATTCATTTAAAAATAACAAGGTTGTATCTAATATTGTAGGTAACTACGAAGGCAAAAATGTTATAAAAAGATAGGATCACTTTGTATCAAATTCAAAAGACTTCTAACAAGTACGAAACTTTATCAATTTCTTCCTACACCCTAGTACGAGTACCTACGTTGTAAACTTTTATATTTCTGAAAACAGACTTCCCTCATGCAGAGCGGATTTTATAACGAAACACCGCATAAGAGGCATAATTGCAGTTTTATGATAAATTCAATTTCAATTCAATTTCAATGCCGGTAACCTGGGCGTTTATTAACATTAAAGTATATTTAGAGTTCATGTGCGCTACCCGACTCACTAGACAATATCTGTTCCGAGTCGGGTAGCAGTATCATTTCATATATATATTTAAAAAAAACTTTAAAATAAAAATAAGTAGGGAAATTAATTTAGCAATTGCATTAAAAAAAACATTAGAAACATAAAAACAAAACAAAAAACTAAAAAAATACAAATATATATATTTGTATATACATATACATATATATATTTAAACATAAAAACGTATAAAAAATTACCACGGACGGTTTGCAAGTAACTTGTTAATGCAATTTCTTTTTTTGTTCATTAACCATGTATTAAAGTTTTTATATGTAGGTTTTCTGTTGGTATGAGTAAAATGTTGTGTTTCTTTTAAGAAAATGTTGAATATGGAAGGGGCGAGGTAAGATTCATGTTTTTTAGCAAGAGTGGATTTAATTTTTGGCACTTGTAAAAGATTGTTAGATTTAGATTTAGCTCTAGCTCTAGTGTTGAAATTTGCTTTGCACATTGATAATAACTGTTATAAAAACAACAATTAAAAAATTATGTCCAGTTAACGTGATCTTTCGTTCGGGAACGATATTCTTTGAATAAAACATTTTTGAATATTCTTTGATCACTCAATTAATGGAAAGCAAGGGTTAAAGAACTTTATGTTACCTTCTTCTTTCGTATGGTAGGGAGGAGAACAGAGGGAAACATCGAGGTCTGCGAACCAGTCTAGGGCTTAAGGCGTCGCCCTGAGGATCTCATCAATCTCGCCGGGGAATGAATGGAGCGGGCATTCGTTGAACATGTTCGGTGGTCTGCACCGCATTCACAAATCGCCGACTCTTTAAGGCAACGTGGGAGCACCTTATCCTATTGACGGCAGACCAGAACACATGAGGCAATGAGAACCAAGACTACATCTCAATGGAGTGTTGTTTGAGAGGGGCATTTTCCACGTTGGCTTTTTGCCAACGTGGAAAATGCTCAACTCAACTCAAGTTTCCACCTATCTTTTGGGGTAAGAGGTAATCGGGGGAGCTTCTCTCTTTCCACCTAGATTTAATTTTTGAAGTATACTAAAAAACTATTCTTGCATTTTCCTGCCAATAAACATTGAATTACTATTAATTTGTTCGTCAGAACTTCGGTCCAGTTTTTAACCGTTTTTACGAATAAAATGATCGTATTTTTAAATAACATATTTATCCGTGCGTGCTGGGTGGTATTGCGCTTTTTTTGCAGCGCCTTATTGTGTTTTCTCAGTTACCAACAAAATGGCATAACACCTGCCTTACACTATATCTACACTACACCTTTAATTATTACGTAGGTATATTTAATATTTATTTCTTTATTTAAGCTATTATATTTCTGAAATAACCTGCACCCAAATACAACATCGCTCTTTCGGAGTATCGGGCTAAGGCTTGGAATAATCACCCTGCGGAACTAAGGTGCATAATTTTTTGTTACATGTTTTGTAACACATTTTGCAATATACAACTTTTTGCAATAATTTCCTAATGTGAGCTGGCTTGAGTTTAGGAAATGAATGTTCGTAAAATCAAAACTTCTGTAGTCGAAACAATATTTATTAAAGAATTTATTGCACCTACTGATATATTTCTTTATATATTATTAATATTTCTGCATTACGTAAAATTTTGACTTGTAATATTTTGTTTTATATATTATGTAATTAGTGTATGGGATATAGTTAATATCACGTTTACATTCATGAAGACCAACTAAGTAACTAATAATATAACCTAATAATTTACACTTTATCTTATTGGATTAATATTAGCCAATCAAAGCTTTTCACCACAACATTATTATGTTTTTTTTATTTCGCATCGAATCACATTCAGGAAGACAAATTCGAATCAAATCCCTGTACTGTACAGCCAATTCACATAAATTTAGCTGTTATATCGGGTTTAAAAAAAAAGATCACTAATAACATACATTGCACGGTGTTTTATACGTTGTATAAAGTGACCTACCGAGTAGGTATGATCCTGCGTATTATCCTGTAGATGTTGGTAATCCAATAAATGGTTCCGGGGCGGCGGTACCTATACCCGCCTCTTAAATTGATGACAGATAAATTAATAATGTTGTGAAGACAACGAACGCAGGTTTATGGTTAAATTTATTTTTGGAAAAAATTATTTTTCTGCACGGTTTCGTCAACCGCGATGGTTTTCTTACCAAACAAATTCACTTTACAACATACTGTTGCTGTGTTGTAGATTGATACATTCTTTCTGTATGACATCGGGTTTTAAAATATCATCCGTAGGAAGCACATCCAACTTTTCCAATTTCAACGCAATAAATTTCTCAAGCATCTGATTTTTATATGGGTTTACTAAGAGATGGAATAAATTTAATCGTAAATTCGTAAAAGTATCGACAAAATTTGTATTCCTCGAGACCTAAAACGATGATATCCACATGAAGAAGGGAAGACACGTAACTACGAATGTTAGAGTGCGGTAAACGATAATATTTAAGCGAAAATTGTGAAAATGTTTAATAAAACGAGGGTCGTTTTAAATAGAGCAAAAATCTCGTGAGAAATGTTTTAAATAGCAATTCAAGAAGCACTGTGCATTTTTTCATACATACATTACTTTTAAAATAACAGAAAAAATTGTGTTTATAATAATTTTCGGAGTATAATTTGCAATTTTTTTTCTATCGACGGAATTTCAAATAATTACGGTTCTTGGTGTGGCAAATGTATAGATATTATCTTCAAAAATAGCAAACGTTAAAAAACGCTACAAATTCGGGATGCTGCGGCTTACGATAAAGTTATTTCTGTAAAGGTCTAATTAGTTTAACCACTCGAGCGCTTTTTGCCACATTATGGCACTATTTCCAAAACCTCGAATTGCTTTGTTGCCAAAATATGGCAAATTAAAAAAAAAATATATTAAAACGACAATATAATATATTGTACATTCAAAATATAACAAAATAAATATTCTCTAGATTCTTTAAAATGTTTTAAGGTTAAAGATTTAATTATATTATTTTTATAAATCCTACAAATATGTGATAATAGACAAACGATAGGGGATTTCATTGGTTACATCTATAATCAGTTTGTATGTCTCCATATTCAAATTCGGAGGTATGATTTTTTTAGTGTGGGCGGAAAAATTTCGTTTAGCAATCCGAAAAAAATATTTTAATTGTACTGTCGCTCCAGTGGATAAATAAACTATAAATAAAGAACCCCTAGATAAATGATGTAAAAAAATACCGAATAATAAAAAGTAGGTATAATTTAAAAACGTTGTCTTACGGACGTTGCCGTAGGAAGCCTTCAAAAGAGTTAAAGTAACATAAGGAGGCTCAGAGTATTCAGCTATTCCTTGATCCAGTTATTCCTAGTTTGCAAACACGCATAGATTGCAATGTGCAATGTGCTGTGTGCATCTTGGCACAACTCACATAAACTAGCAAGTTTAATAGACTGAATACTTGAATATTATGACTTCTTGCTTAGCTTCACTTCTAGTCGTTAATCTTGCAAGAATATGATTTTTGCTCGCGTACCTTGCAGAATAGTTTTGTGTATTATATCGCTAACTAACTACAAATAATGGTATCTAGTTCTTAGAAAAATTCAATTAACATTGATGTTTTAATTAGCTATGATATAAACGATATAAATGTTTTTTTATTGAATTTCAGACGCGTATCGAAAATTAATTTCTTTTCCGTATTTCAAGAATGTTAAGAAGAAATCACAAGCCAAGAATCTGTGTTTTTATGGTTTGTCTTACACCTCCACGAAAATATGTAATAATCATAAACATCGCTTGTCAAACGGATGGTAGAGGTCACGATTTGAAAAAAAAAAAAAACGAGTTTTATTTTGGATTTAATGGAATTCTATAACTACGGCATCCCCAAGTGTTGTGATGCTCAAAGCAGTAGGGAGGGGATAGAGATGGGAAAATACCTATGGATGTGGTAAGTAATAATAATAATGTTTGGATGATTTTTATAGCGCCGTTTTCGTGAGAAAATCACCTCAAGGGCGCTTAAAAGTACCAGGCTATTCACGTTAGGTCACTAAACAAATCTAAAGCCCGTTCAAACAACGATTTGATTCTAAATGGTGGTTTTTCACCAGTGCTAAACTGAGAGCATCTTCTATTCTGGAACGTGCTGCAAACATATCATATTATTTGTAGGTTAGTCAATTATACAATAATATAACTCGCATAAATAAAAAAATACTTGCGCACTCCAGGATTTAAACTCTCGACTTCCGAATTCACATCAAAGGATCGGAAACACTGAACCACGGAGAATGTCAGAATGAGTTGATGATTTTTTAGGTTTATAATAGAATAATAATATAACTACTTTTAACAGTTATTTAAATTTTATTTTATTTTTAACTTACGGCCGTCTTTTCCAACGCTAGCTACACTAAACGTTAAATTGGCTAGCTAAGTTTTTTAGTAAGTTTACGACTTCTGGCCAATTGGCACATTGGATTCTCAAAATGCAATATGCAGTTGATAGAGCACCTGCCCGGAAAGCCGAAGGTCCCGGGTTTGAGTCCCAGATGTAATCGTATCTTTTTTCTGATTTTTCCTTTTCAGATTTTCGACTGAGTTTCGCTAATATCATCTTCATTAATTAAAAGGTTATTTAGCTTTGTGTTCACTTGGGAGGCAGGAATGGGTACCGCCGCCCCGGGAACCAATTATTGGATAACCAACACCTCTGCCATAGGTTACCCCAAGTGGTTCACTACGTTTGGTGACTTAGCAGGGGTGCCCGGGTTCATGGTGTGAGGTTTGTCTAGGTCTTGGCGGCGGTTGATCTAGACACACTGAACCCCAGATTCCTAACCAATCCTCATATATTTTTCCTTCCCAGAAGTTCCCCTCCTTCCTTTCCTTGAAAATTCCCTCCACGCAGCATCCACAGGAGGCCCTGAGGAAAATAATTTCCCTCAGGGCCTCCTGTGTGGAGCTAATGTAAAAAAAAAAAAATTTACACGCGTTAAAATGGCTTAACTCCGAAATTAAATATCGCTTACTTCAAAGCGACCTCCCAAATAAATTATTCAGCAACAATGCCCCAGCCCACAAATTCTGGGCGACCAAACCCACCGAGGAACATTATTTATAAAAACCAGACTTAAATATTCTAATGGCTCAACTATTTGTAGGCCATCCCATCTGTAACATTAGACCCTTTTTCCGAAAACAAAAACCAACCAAGACCCTTCGCTGCTGGAACTGCAAAAACACGCGACCCTACTTTTTACACATTAGCCTCCAGCGCTTAGACCCCGGCCCTTCACCCATTTTCTTTGGGCACACGAAGGACAAAACGAAGGAAAAAAATGGTCGAGTCAATTTTGGGAAAATCGGATAATTATCTTCTCGCTTTTCATACCCAGACAGATCGGTGGAATCAGTTGGAACTATTATTGGATAGTGACAAAAAATGTAATTTTTTTACTTTTGAAATTAGCTATCACTTTGTGGTTATCCATTTTATAATTAAATGAAACAATATATCTTAGTTACAACCACTGATTTATTTAGTTACACGCCGACCGGTTTCGGAACAACCGTTCCTTCTTCAGGGAAAACATACAATGATGACAATTACAAAATAGTGGGTGGGTACAATTTATCAGTAGGAAAAAATCCCTTAAAAATAATGAGTTGATTATCAATAAACAAAAAATATTAACCTATAGCCCAATATTAAATCTCTTCCCATTCGGTGTCCATTCTGTCCCCACTTACTCTTCATCAATTCCTAGCCACGCCCCCACCCCTACCACAACACCTACTGATAAATTGTGCCCACCCACTATTTTGTAATTGTCATCATTGTATGTTTGCCCTGAAGAAGGAACGGTTGTTCCGAAACCGGTCGGCGTGTAACTAAATAAATCAGTGGTTGTAACTAAGATATATTGTTTCATTTAATTATGTAATTTTTTTCTTGACAATTTGTTCAACGGGTCTCCACATTAATAAAGTATATCAAAATTCTTGTGGGTAAATGAAATATGCTGAAATCGTCTTTAAATGTAGTTATCGATGGTTGTTAAATGACTCGCTGGTAAGGTGAACTCGGATTTGCTTTGAATTTAATTTTAAAAATTTGGAAATGTTTCTATGAAGCATTCAGACAAGTGATAAAGAACCTGCCTATAATACCTACTAGTGGATTCAAAAATAGTAGACCTACCGCCCAAATAAGTATGCTTCTAATTTTCTACAAAAAGTTCTCTGAAATCAAAGGAATTTCAAGAAGATGCTTCAATATCCATTTATTTAATTATTAACCCTATTATATAATATATATATTTAAAAAAAAATCAAATATGTAATTATGCAATTTGTCCAAAGAAGCATCACAATCTGAATTACATTATTTTTTCAATCTTTCTTCAATTTTCTTAGTTAAATAAAAACGAAAATTTAACTTTTCAAAAAATTACATTTGCTGAATTATTTAAACGGCCACCAGCTTGAAACGGAAACTGAACCTACAAACAAATTTACAGAAAGTCGAAATGCAAAGCTGTGGACTTAAATACGATTATTTCAGTCAATAATATTTTTACAAAAAATCTTAATTTGGGTCATTTTGAAAATGGGCACCAATGAATCTAGAAATCAGACTATCCGCTGATTTTCACGGGTCCGCACTATTATTAAGAGCCATTGACCAGCGGCTGAGAATAAAAGTTTAAAAATGCTTGCAACTGTAGAGGGAGGCTCCGATGAGAAAGATCGATTATTCCGCGTATCAATTTTTTTAAATAAAAAAATTTATATCGTTTTTTCATTCAAATTTATATCTTTCAAAACATGCTTTAATATTATTTTAATTACATTCAAGTAAGCAATAAAAATGCTCTAAAAATCGTGTACTTCTTGTAAGTTTTTTTTAATATTGAGTATTTATGATTTTTCAATAATGCCTAAACTAAATAAGTGTGTAAAAAAAATCTGAAATATTTTAGTTTGTATACAAAAACTGAGGTATTTTATTAGATTATGTATTGATTTATTTTGTTGTATGATTATATGATTTGAAATTTGTGTTGTATAATATTGAAAATTGAACAAATCTACCAACGACCAACGGTAAAACCTTAGTATATTCAAAATAAACATAGTTTTTCAAAATTTAAAAAATGCGTTTACCAGATAAAATAACAATCTTTCAAAACCAGTTTATGTTTTTCTGTAAAAAAAGGGTCAAAACGTCTAGAATTTTATTTAAAATTGACTAGTTTTCGGTATTCTCTGGTAATATCCTTTTAAGACTAAAATTATTTTGTTAAGTATTTCTATCCATTTCATTTCTTCAGAGAGAAAAAAAAAGATTTTATGAAAATTGTTTGAAACTAAGATTTTACATTTGATAAAATATATATATTTTTTTAATTTTTCTTCCAACAGCGTATCTTGGTTAGCAAATACTTATCTACCTAACACATCTTGTAATTATTTATTTATAAAAGCTATCAGACATTATTCTTAGAAACAGTACCTTGATCAAAGTGAAGATACTTCCAGACGTTTAATCCTTTCAAATAGTATAACGTTAACTTAAATACATTCAGTTCTTCAATAAACAAGGGAAGCTTTCTTTGGTTTTCTGAGAAGCTGTTTTTACTCTTTTAGTAGATTATTTCTAGAAGACTAGAGATTCTATAACAATGTAATATTATTCCACTATTAGATATCTATCTCGTTACCTTCGTGGAATTTTATAGGGAGGGATTATTTTTAAAAATGGTCTTTCTACTTTACCTTCTTAAATCTTTCACCTTAAAGAATTTTCAAAAGTTATCTAGAATGTATTTTAAGATAAAATTTGAATATTTTCTTAGGTAATTTGGTTGACTGAGCACTACCGTTTTCCGTTTCGTTTGCCTATAAATTTATTTGTACGTTTTGTTTCTGTAAAGAATATTTTTTCAACATGTGATTTTTATTTTTTGTTTGCATTTTTTCGATATTATGATACCTACCTGTCTTAAGAAAAATTTAAAAATAATTGTCATTGAGGCAGTGACGTTTCTTTAGACAAAGAGTGTAGTTGTATCCTCATTTGAATTTTCAAAAATCTTACAATAGTATTTGAATAAGTAGGCATGTATTCCATCTACTAACAAATCTTACGACTTCAAAGGAAATTTTGGTTTTCATTTTGTTGAACTAAGTACATCTCCCTTGCTCTACTCAACCTACTACCCATGTACCTATCCTCTGACAAGGGATGTGGCAAATTTTACCTACATGTGACACTTGGAACAATCAGTACATTGAAGTGTCCCGTGCAATTATCAACTCATATGGTGATTTTTTAATATTTCTATTTTTGAAACTGATAATTTGTTATAGAATTCCATTATAATTATATAATAAAACAAATATAAAACTTATTTAAACTTAAATTTATTGACCTTGAATTGTTTTGGTTATAACTGGTGGGCTTAATTAGCTGGGGTCGGTAGCTTACTTTCATATTGTTTAGGGAATACCTTACAAGTAATGTGAACTATTAACAAAATAATTTTATTGTTTTTAACTCTTATATTAATTAAAACCGGAATTTTTGGTTAATCGATTGATTTTTAAAAGGAATGCTTGTTTTTCATTGGATTAAGAATATTCTTACAGACCTAATATAAACAAAATACATATTTTATTTATAACATATAATTGAGACTAGAATGGATATAGGAGCGGAGATTTTGCAAATGATTCTAATTTCTTATTCATTACTTTAGAATTTTTAAACAATTAGGGTGATTAATGCACGGGTTGTCTAATACCAACGTCCGGAAGTATGATAATTAGATTATTGTATATATTCGCTTCTTACGGCGCGACTTTTTAGATTATTCATTGAGTTTAAGACGCTGTGGTTCCGAAAAAAATAGAGTTTACTTAAGAATATAGTTTTTTGATTTAAATAATAAATAAATTGTGTGTTTTCATATGTAAAAAATAATCAAAACGCACCATATATATTTTTTTAAGAAGAGCAACTAATTTTCTATTCAAACCAGTTTCCATATTTTCCTGCACGAACCTGCCTCTAGCTTGTTTTGTTATTTTATTATTTCCGGAAATGTGTTACAAATGGCAAATGCGCAAATGTTGAAATGCGCAAATGTTGAAAACAACGATTTGAAAACAGAGGTTAATCTTAAAATAAATATTTTTTAAACTTGTAAATACTACAGATTACCAAAGGTAATCATTTATCATACATTTTCTTCATGAAAGGGTTATATCCTCCCCTGAGGCACTAGCACACTCGCTCGATAACGATCGGTAGGATAACTATCGGTAACTTCTCATCGTTCTCTAAGGCAACTGCACATCGCTAACGTACAAACAACAATGATGTTGAATATGTTAACCCTCCCTTGCCTGCGATGTGTATCTACTACACATTGCTTCTTGCACCTTTAATATCTCCGTAAATATGGAAAATTCTGGGTTCAGATTTTAGGTAATCCTCCGTTATACATTTAACCATTAAATAAAAAAATAAAAAAATAATAATCAGTACCTTTCGGGCACATCAGAGGTATTTTGTGAGAATCGAAAATAAATTCACCAATACAATCAAACGTCTGGCAATACGATCAGCGCTGCGCGTAAGACGTACAAATGTGTGAAGCGTGCGACTAGTGCGACACTACGCACGTCTTACTCTCACCTTCTTCGATATAAGTAAGTGCGAGAAAGAGAACCGTGTGGTTACTGGTCAGTCGTCAATCGCGTTTGTTCCTTCGGTTTCTCCCGCAGACGACGCGGACCCGCCGCCAGTCGCCGCTCGGCATTCATTCGGGGTGGTCTCTTCGCATGTTGTATGAGCATCGTTTCTTTGAGCTACCGATGTTTTTTTCATGTTTTCAGCAAGTAAATATCAATTATTATCATTTTTGACTTCAACTATAATGAAATATAGCGATTTGCTATAAATATTCATTTTCTTCAGCTTTCAAATCGACCATTTCTGCTTGTGTAGTGATTACACAGCACCGGAGCGGGCGGATTTTTTCAGCACAATACGGGAAAGGTTAAGGAAGCTTAGTTATTGTGAACTGTCACTTATTCGTTGGCGATCTGTAATCATGCTAGGGAACGATGAGAAGTTACCGATGATGTTGAATATGTTAAGGACGCTTAGTTATTGTGAACTGTCACTTATTCGTTGGCGATCTGTAATCATGCTAGGGAAAGATGAGAAGTTACCGATAGTTTAAATGTATCAAATGTAAATAAATAAGTAAATAAAATAAATAAAGTTATCCTATCGATCGTTATCGATCGAGTGTGCTAGGGCCTCTGGTGGGCTACAAGTAGTTTATTGGTGTGTTAACTCTGCTTTCATTGAATACATGGCGTGATAAAGTAAAACAAAATCTTTCTATCAAATAAAGTTCACGAAAAGAGTCGGATTGAAAAAAAATCATTATAATAACACAGGAGGCCATGAGAAAAAAATGATTTCCCTCAGGGCCTGTCATCTTTGGGGATGCTGTGTTAGGGGAATTTATAAGAAAGGAAGGAGAGGCTGTTTAGGGAAAATTTGTGTGGGTTGGGTGGGAATAAAGGGGTCAGCGTGTCTGGGATACCTCCTTCCTTATCCTTTCCACTGCAGTGCGATGGGTCAAGAGGGTCTGGCTGGAGAAATAAAAACATAAATTTACCCTCAACCGGCATCTCACGGTCCGGCCCGCCACGCAGCGAATGGACAGAACTATCAACCACCAAGACCTGGAAAAACCTCACTTTTTGAACCTGGGCACCTCTGTTGAGTCACAAAACGTACCGAACCATTCGAGTTATCCTATCATTGCAAAGATGTTGGTTATTGAATGAATTGATCCTGAGGCAAAGTTCCCATACATGCCTCCTAAATTATTATAAAAATCAAAACTTGTTAAAAAATGCCATGTTTTCAGACCGTAAAATAACTTATTTGTTTTCTTAGTAACTTAGTAGAGAAAACTTCAAATGAACACATTTTATTCTAACTTTCAATAAAATTCCACAAAATTTGTTCGAAGTCAGTTTACTTGGCCCGAATATAACTTTTAATGGAGTGCTGATTACTACCGAATACAAATATTCTCAACATAAAACACAAGTTTATTTGCGATAATAATAAATTGCTAAGAGCAAACAAACGAAATTAATTAATTTCAAAGTTATTTGCCTAACATAATTACAACTTTGCGACTACTTGGGAATTTCAAAAATATAATTGCTGGCACTCTTGAACTGATGTTTGTTTTATAATACCAATAATGTTTCCTGGATAAAAAACTGTCGTATAAATGACCAATTAATAATTTCTGAAAAGTTATTTTATTCTGACATTGTGACCTTTTTGTTTTTTGCTTTTTTTTAATATTAACTCCATACAGGAGGCCCTGAGGAAAATAATTTCCCTCGGGGCCTATGTCATTTTATTTTATTTTATTTATTTGGGAAAATCAACAGATTATTTACATCTATTACAAATAACTTAATAATAAAATTAAAATCCAATTACAGATTTTCACATAACTTAACATTGTAATAATAATAATAAAAATAAAATTAAAAAAAACTAAGGGTCCTGTACCCGTGGGCTGACATGTTTACAAAAAATACAAAATTGTAAATATTAGATAAAAATAATACAAGATGTAAGAACACAAATAAATAACAATTTAAATGTAACTAATATACTATTAACCAGCAAAATTTCAAAATATAATGTATTATAAACTTTATCTTCACTACACAGCAGTAATAACAATACATAAATAATAATAAATGTACAAAAATCATATTTGAAGATGCTGCGAGGAGGGTCTTTTTGAGGAGAGGAAGGAGGAGAATGTTGTAGGAAGGAGGAAACACAGAGGCTGGCAAATCGTTCCGCAGCCGAGCTGTTGAACTCAAGAACGAGTCGTAAAAACCACCAGTTCTCATGTGACAAATGTCAAATGTTGTGCGAGCGTTTGGCGTGTTTCCCGACTATGCACCGGTGCCGAGGGGATCAATGACCTTAGTTCCTCGGAGCATCTTCTATTGAAATACCGGTAGTACAAGGATTGCATTCCCCCCCGCCGCCTGTGCTCTAAAGATGGCAATCAGTTTGTTAAGACGGGAGATTCTATCAAACGGACCGCCCGTTTCTGCACAGAGTCGAGGGTATTTTTCAGGTACTTTAGGGCTCCAGACCAGAGGTGGCTGCCAAATTCAACTGTGGGGCGCACATGTGAGATCTATCATTCATTTTCGTAAACCAACTATAATGCATATTTTCTGAAGCAGTCAAAAACTATACTTGTCTTATTTGAAATTTTCTTGGTTTTCTCTCTTGATTTTTCTGGCAGACGGATCTGTTTACAGCTCACAACGTTATTTCTATCTTAAATTATGACGCCTTGAAATATCCGTCATGGATAAAAGTGTAAACAAATTTATGGTACATGCCTTTTGGTTTGTGTCTATTTTTCAATTTAACTATTACTCGTATATGCGTTAAATGCACTTTAAAAATATTGAAATATTAAAAATCTTATGTTCTTCTCTAGTTCGAAGTCAGTCGAAAATAATTCTTCAATTTGGTCACCTCACTTTAAAATCCACACGAATTACAATAAAATAAATCAGCATAAATTCCTAAGGTAAACATGTCTATAATATAAAAATTTATGTTTTGTTTTTTTTTTGTTTGTTTGTTTGTTTGTTTGTTTGTTTGTTTGTTTGTTTGTTTATTCGTACCTTAGGCGCGGTCATACCGTTCATCCGATTGCGATGAATCTATGGGAATATTATATGCGCATACTCGGGATGGTTATAGGATAGTGAGCTTTGGCGTTATAAAATTATTATACCTATACTATTCTTACAATTGCGATTAAAATTTCATCCGATTGCTATAAAAAAATTTTGTATTGTTGTGAACATGCCCGTGAATACTTTTACATCTATACTGGTGAGCTCTGGCATTATGAAAATATCATTAAAAATTAATTAGATCACGCGAGTTGTTGGAAAAATGGGTATATTTTATGGTGTTAGGTGGCAGGGAAAAAAGGCTAAGGGGAGGGGTTTGAGGGAGGGCCGGTTAAGGAATTAATGAGGGGGGCTTCGTGGGAGGGAAGACGAGGGAAAGAGGAAAGCTAAGAAGGTGGAAACGGAATGCGTAAGGGGGGGAGTCGCGTGAAGGGGGAGAGCGGGAGAGGGGTGGGGGGACGCGAGAAGGGAAATGGGACAGGGAGGGGAAGAAGAAGAGGAGTCGAAGGGGAACGGGGACGAATGGGAAATGATACGAAGGGAGAAACAATGTATTTATTTAATTAGCATTGCAACACATGCCGGATATCAGCTAGTTATCACAACAAATTACTAGCACTTTATGAAAGAATGAAAATTATTAAAACTCTCAGATAGAAGACTTATTTCCAACGTGACTTTTATTATTCAAATTGTTAATGGTATTATAGACATCCCTGATTTATTAAACCTAATAACCTTCCATATACTAACAAGAACTACTCGACCAAAAATTATGATTGATAAATATTTTTTTTTTAATAAAGACAAACATTCCTAGGTTACGAATAACCTGACAATATTTGAAAATCTCCTACTACCACCACACTAAGCGGAAAACGTTGCTTGTGTTGTGATGAAGGACTTAGCCAGCCGAGGAATTGTATACGTGACGCCTGGGTGGGACCCAAATGCGATGCCACTCGGCCACTAACCGGTAAACAACAATATCAACATCAGTAACAATATTAGGTCCGAGTCATTTAGATAATCTCTTGTACCTAGAATACATGCGGTTGGCAATACTTTCTCAGAATTAATAGATGTCTTCAACTGCACGGTATATAGTTACAAGAAGGCTGTAATAACATACCTTAATGTTAGCATGATACTTTACTTTTGCATTAATTGCATTAATGGGTTCTACATTAATTAAATAGCATATTTTACTCCATGATTACTATTCCACAAAATTATTAACATAATTCACATATTTTTAAAAGCCCGTATTGGCGTATAAAAATAATAATTATATATATTAGTCACAATAGACCCGATATAGTTTTACATGACAGTTATTTAAAAAAATAACTTATATCATTGATGTAGCTATTCCAAATTCCTGTAATTTAAAAAAATCTGTTTCTGAAAAAATAAGAAAGTTAACAGATTTAAAATAATGAAAAAAATATTTTTTTTTGCATTTTAAGACTATCAAAATATTACCATTTGTTATTTCGGCTTCTGGCATTATACCTAGTTCCCTCATTAAAAATTTAGGCATATTAGATTTGTCAAAGAATTTGTATATAAAAATGGAAAAATCAGTCATTTTAAATACATGTAGGATTACGAAAGATTTTTTAAATATTTATATTGAGGGATCTGTAGGATTTACCGGTCAAATTAGGAATTCCACCGAGCCAAACCCTCTGATATGAAAATATCTGGAGTCGGTGAATTATATTCCGATTTAATAGTTTGGTAGATTAACATGTTGTTCTTGTATTGTTTTGTATTAATTATACTTATATAATACACTTGAATAACGTGGATTTACTAGATGATCATTTATATGGAAAAGTGTAAAATATGGTGCGTAAATAAAAAATAATAAATAAATAAATAATGCAACTGTAAGAAAAGTACTAAAGTGAGTAGAAACTAGCACTTTTTACATTTCAAATAATCAACTATTTTATTAACTAATTGTGGTAGGTATATTTTGAGGCTACAAGTAGTGGGGAGGGAAGGAAATGGGAAAGAGGAAGGCGGGATGTTACTGGCTATTTAAATCTGGTCACCAAACACAGCTGAAGCCATTTCAAGCAACGTTCCAATTCTTAAACCAGGATGATACTGAGAGAATCTTCCTAGACTTCACAATGTTAAGTGTCATGTTAAAAAATGTCATTTACCTAGATATTTTTCTAATTTTTGCATTTTTAGAAGCCTAGTTTTTAAATTATATGAGAGAAAAATAAATCCACTAATTTTTAATATGACACAATATTTTACGAAATAAAACAATAACACCCTTCATAAATATAAAATTTATTTAATTTATTACGACCGACCGGTTTTGATTACAGCAAGCAATCTCAATTTAATGTCGTTCCTTGATTCTTTTTTCCTTTTTTTAATGTTAATACCTTACAAGAGTCCCAACTGCTCTCGTCTGGAGCCAGTGAGATAATGGCATCCTAAATTGGGGTATGTTGTGAGGCTGAAGGTAAGTGGGTAGTGGAAGGAGACTTGAAAAGAGGAAGGTGGGGAAGTACCTGGCTATTCAGATCTAATCATTAAACACAGCTAAAGCCATTATTAAGCAATGAATGGTGGTCTTACACCAGGGTGATACTGAGAGTATCTTCCACTCTGTAACGTGCCGCAAATATACTATATATTATTTTTAATTAAGTTATTGTGAAATAACACAAATTAATCAAATTAAATTTATTTGCGCCTGCCGGGTTCAAACCCGCGACCTTCGGAATAGGACTCCAAAGTCCAGGTGTGCTAGCATGGTCGATCGATATGAAGTTACCGACCGATTGTCGGTAACTTCTCATCGTTCCCTAGGACAACTGCAGATCGCTAATGTACAAATGACAGTTGATATCGAATATATTAAGGACAATTAGTCATTGTGAACGGTCATATATTTTTTTTTCATATTCGTTTGCGATCTGCAGTTGTCCTAGGAAACGATGAGAAGTTACCGACAATCGGTCAGTAACTTCATATCGATCGACCATGCTAGCACCCCATTTACCCTTAGACTACGCCAGTCCACATCTATTTATATTAAGCGAAACAGAGGCCCTAGCACGCTCGATCGATAGGATAACTATCGGTAACTTCTCATCGTTCACTAGCACGACTACAGATCGCCAACGAACAATTGACATTTCACAATGACTAAGTGTCCTGAACATATTCGACATCAACTGTTGTTTGTATGTTAGCGATGTTCAGTTATCCTAGGGAACGATGAGAAGTTACCGATAGTTATCATATCGATCGTTATCGATCGAGTGTGCTAGGGCCTCTGGTCGGTCGTAAAACATTTCGTGGTTATAAACAAAGTAATTGTTTAATTTCATTAATATGTCATTCCCCAAAGAGAATGCTTTCTACCAAAATACACAAAAAATCAGATTGAAAAACTCTCATCACATATAAAAAATTTCCTCTATTTGACCAAATTCTGTACTTTTTTACATCACAAACTTATTATTTTGTTAAATTTTCCTTTGATGTGATTAGTTCGACGAGGCACTGAAAAACTCGGGTTTTCCTCTTTAAAATAAATATTAAGGACACGTTTTCGTTCTATCAATTTTCCGGGCAATTTCCCCAGACGAGTTTCGCTTGACCACTTCTTTCCACTTTTCTACAGCCGCCCCATCATATCTTTATGGCCCAACTTACCTCTCGATACGGCGCCGTATTTTTTCGATGCCGTACTTAGAAATTTGATATTTTCATTTTCAGGCATCACTTTTACGAAGCCTTCAAAAGCTCCTCTCAAGGATAAGTCATTTATAAGACGTGAAATATGATATATTGCTGGTAATTTATAGCTACCTACGTAGGTGTATCGATTAATACTTTATATGGTTTATGTGACTTAGGCTAGCTTTACACTTGTAAGTTTTTTCGTAAAATTACGACTTCTGGCCAATGGGCATTGTAAAAAGTTTGGAGGAAGGAACTTGTAAAATAATAACGCATCTTCAGGAAACTTAAAAGGACTTGTGTTTTCATTTGCACTATTCCCAATTACATTGTGAATATCAGGAAGCCCAAACTTCCCAAGACAGGCCAAGGAGTTTATTTGTTTACTTGTCAAGAGGCTATTGTTGAGAGAGAAATAAAACCTAAAAAACAGGCTATTTATTAAATTACTCCTTGCTCTAAGGGGAATTTGCCCTTACTGACATCTATGGATAATTCTTCCAACTACTTATTCTAGTTCTCATAAAAAAACATACAAATCTATTTGGAGAGGTGTGAGTCCTCGCAACTATTTAATCTAAATAATTTATTTATATAAAATTATACAGGCATATTGCATTTTGAGAATCCAATGTACCCATTAGCCCGAAGTCGTAAATTTACGAAAAAACTTAAAAGTGTAAAGTTACCCTTATATTAGTTTTTAAATCTGGAATAAAAACAGGTAAGGTTTTTCTATGAATTGTTTTCGTTTTCACTCGAATTACTTTGATACGCTTTTCGAGAACAATGTTCGGAAAACATGATGAGTTGTTTAAATACCAGAAGGTACTGAAGTTAAATATAGATTGACATTTGCAGAGGGGTTAAGGGGTTAGGAGGAAGGACAAACCCATATCGGCAGAAAAATTGATAGAGGCGTAAAGGGGTTGGAAGAACTATTCTTCGAAAATATAATACAAATATATTAAATTTCTTTAATCTAAGCTTTAATACGAAGCGCACGGTTATACTATATAATATGCCAATTTCTTCCCTGCAGACCATCGGATCAATCCACTCGGCCCGGTTTATCAGTCAATCCATATCCTCGCTATGTAGGTACGACGTTCCTCGCTAAAGCTTAAGCGGGCTAAATATGTCACTCAAGCTTTGATAAGGCGCTAGCAGTCACATGCCAAATCTGACATCTGCGTAAATAACATTAAAAACTTCTCACAGAAATTTACGTAAATTGCATAATTTTACAAGTAGGGAAAATAATTATATTCTCCGAGCGGTGAATAATGACGATGTAATAATTTTTGTTAATCAATCTAAAATAGTCTGATCAGGGAGTTTAAAAGTTTCAACACCAGGGCCGTTTGTGTTCAGCGGTTATTTTCGTTATTTTTTTATATATGGATACCGCACAAGTCCCAACTGCTCCCGTCTGCATCCAGTGAGACTATGGCATTCCCAATTGGGGTATGTTGTGAGGTTGAAGGTAGTAGGGAAGTGAATGAGATCCGGAAAGGGGGAAGAGTGGATAAAGTACCTCACTATTCAGATCTGGTCCCCAAACATGGCAAAAGCCATTTCAAGCAAACTTTCAATTCTGAATAGTGGTCTTACACCAGGGCGATAGTGAGAGTATCTTCCATTCTGGTACGTGTCACAAATATACTGTATACAATTTTTAATTAAACGTGAAATAACACAAATTAATTTATTTATTTATTCACGTCCTTACATCAATCATAATACAAAAATAATAGAAAAAGAAACAATAATGTACAAATTATGTTATATCATTGATTCTCTTCCTTTACATTAGTAAACGGGAAACAGAATTTTCAAAATTTCAGAAATTTTGGTAATGAATAAGATGTATTTGTGCACGCCAGGTTCGAACCCGCAACTTTCTGAGTCACGAGCCTCACCTCTAGACCACACCGGCCTTCGTTAATACTGCTTTACCTTGCCAAACAAATACAATTTAAAATTAGTGTCCCCTCATATAGCGCCAAGCTGATTGAAGTGGGAAACTTTATCAAAAATCAAGACTTCTAAAAATATTTTAGGTTCATGAAATTTTCATGATCGCGTTCTCTCGATGACAGTAAAATGCCTAAATAAAGCAGTTAAGTAGACAGTAGTTGGTTTTTCAAAGTTAAAGAAACACGTTCCGCTATCAAAAACATAAGCAATTCGTGTAATACAATTGGTGAGATCTATCAATACGACCTATATATTATGGATTGTGACGCAAGCCGCGCTAAACCACACATTAAAACCGAGCCGAGCTTAAATTCAACTGATAAACCGGGCCTTAGTGGACGAGTGGTCCAAGGCATCAAGTGCGCAGTGCGCCCCCAGGAATATAATATATCTTCACAAGCTATGTTCTCCACTTGGAGTAGGGACGAGTTACATATTGTCTATTGTTGCTTTTAAAATCAGCTTGGAAGGGCCTCCAAACATCCTCTGATCCAACTTTTTTTACTTATTTATTTCCTCCCATCCCAATGCAATCGTTTATATTTGGTTAATTACCTTTCTTATTAAAATAAATACCAGTATATTAAATTATATCGGCTTTGGAGTGCATTTTTCGTAAAAATGTTCTTCATTAAAACCTCTCATCTGTCGTTAGCCCGAAAAAAATGTTTGCTTTTTTTTGTAAATGCGATTTTAACCCATATGTATAAAGAAACTGTATGAAGCAAAGGGTCAAAAATGCTTGCGCTAACATCTTTCTTGACCTAACAGTTAGTTTAATTCATCTAGCTACTCGGAATGTTTTTTAAACTAATATCTATGTCTTTGGGAGCATCAGTTATTGAAAAATTTAAATATTTTACAATTTTAAAGAAGTATCAATGACATTACTTCTTCGAAAACACCTTTGAAATGCTTTTTTCGCGTAGGGTGTATATTCAGGATTGTATAGAAATAATAAAATCAGTTCATAATCGTGTGAATATTTTATTTTGGTATTTATTTGCCGAATAGGAGTTTTTTTGTTGTTGTTAAAGTTAGCTATTCTGGGAAAAATTACAACGATATGGTATATGTGAATAATAAAATACATTATCTGCCGAATTGAACATAATCGCAAAAAAAAAACAATTCCTTTGTTTGACCAGAAGTTATCTAATTATTATAAAATTGTTTTTAATTATTGTTATTCACAAGACTATTTAATTGAAAACTAACACACAACTAAAGCACACCATTTATATTTTTAAATATAAATCTAATTCAGCTCTACGCCCATAAAATGCCATAAAACTGAGTGTTTCGCTGATGCTAATAATTCAAATACCTTCCAAAGTAACTCACGCTTTATTAGGCATACGAAAAAGTAAACGCAATATTTTCTCAAAGTCAAAACAAGATATCTTTCGTCCATTATTCCTTGTGAAAAATGCACGGTGTTAGTGTTAAAGATCAAAATGATTTATTTAGAATATACGTTTTCCTGAATATTTTACGGAACATAAAACTGACTTATGGCTTTGTTATTTTTCCTATCACAATATTTTTTTTTATAGGAAAAATAATTTTTCTTAAAAGTGCGTTACTGTCATCTGTTGACGAAAGCTTGAAACATTTTATTAAGTTCCTAAAGGGTGGTTTGCGAGGTGCGTCTACATTATAAGTTTCAGACGTTGGCGCAGAGATGGCAGTAAGCATTCAAAAATATTTTCGGATAACTTTATGTCTTGCATAAAATTAATGTTCTGATCGCTTGCATAATATTATTATTATAATTTTGTTTTGTGGAAAACTGAGATGTTTTTTTTTCATTATATTGTAATTCACAGTAAAAATAATTTAGCCCTCAGATTCTCTTCGAATAGGTAAATTACTTATTTTTGGAATTTCTAATCATTTAACAAATAATTCTACGGCCACGATGTCGAACATAAGAATTATTTTATAAATATGGCCCTTCTCATTTCTAAAATGTCCACCGTGTAGAAATAAACGTGGTTGTTACTTGTTTAATTTTTATACATATCTACGAGTATACCAATATTTTTACATTAGCTTCACGAGGCCCTGAGGAAAATAATTCCCCTCAAGACCTTTGTGATATTTGTGACTGCGGTGAGAGGATGTTCTAGAAATGAAAAAGTGTTCAGGGTTGGGTAGGAATCTGGGAGTCATTGTGTCCAGGAGTGACCAAAATAAAATATCAGTGATCACAAACATTTTCAATTATATAAATTCATATGGATTCATGTGAATTAAAAATATCTTTTACTATGTATAACCATTCATAATTTTAATAATAAACTTTATAATTATCTATATGTACCTTAACTTAACAAAATAACTTGTAATACCTTAAATTAACAAAATAGAAACATTCATCATATAGAGACAATGTTGTGTACCCCTGCCTAAGTTTGTATAAATTCCGTAACATAAGAATATATACCAGTCTGAAAATGTCCGTAGTAGGACGAAACCGGTCCTGGTGTAAAAAAACAAGTGGAAAAAATTGTTTAATTTCATATCTAATACAATGGAATTCCACCATGAATTAACAATTAAAAAAAAATAGACTCAATAACAGAAACCTGTTTAAAAACGATAAACGGATGACGTCTGACGTTTGAGTTTGATTTGACATTTAGTTATTCGTTGCTAGGTGTCACCCGCACTGTTGCCATATCTACGACGTTTATATATGATGAAATGTAAATCGAACGTCATTTACTGTTTAAAACGTTATTTTCATCCAATAAAAAAAATGGGATTAAAAAAAATATGAGTGACAAACTGGAATATTTTTTCTAACAAACTAACTGACAGCTTCTGTAATTAAAGTGATATTGTTTAGCCTCCAGGGTAAATATATTTTGTAACACAAAAATAATGCTGATTAAATTTAAACACAATTAATTTTATCTTTACCATTAATAATTGTGAAAATCATTCTAAAACTTGATGTTAAAGTTAAAATGGTTTTGTTCCCTAGTGACTTCTGACGTATAAAACTTCTCTCTCAGTCATCAATCAAATTGCCAACATTTGATGGCGAGATTACAATTTTTCCAGACAGCTAACGCACTCTTGTAGGAACAAATTAAAAGTTGGAGAGATTGGAAGTTATCAGAGTTAGTGTGTAGGTGGCGGTACCAGTTGGCTTTATTTCGAAATGATTCGTCTGAATCAAATTGTAAAGTAAACTTTTTTAATAAAAATGAGATTGAAAATGTTCCATGTTCGGTTTGAAGTATTATGTGAATTTGCGTAAAACATTAAAGATCTTATTTTGAGAAAAACTTAATAATCAAAATAAGGCAGCCTCCGTTGTAAAGGGGTAAGACTCTTGACTCTTAATCCGAAGGTCGCGGGTTCGAACCCGGCGTACCCAAATAAATTTTATTTGATTGATTTATGTCATTTGTATTTCACAATTAATTAATTATAATGTGTAGTATATTTGCGGCCAGTTTCAGAATAAAAGAAACTAATATCAGTATGGCCCTGGTGTAAGAACACCATTCAGAATTGAACGTTGCTTGAAATGGCTTTATCCATGTTTGGCGACCAGAATAGCCAGATTCTTCCCCATCTTCTTCCCCTCCCCACTACCTTCACAACATACCCCAATCAGGGATGCCTTATTCTCACTGGATCCAGACGAGAGCAGTTGGAACTTTTGAGCAGTATTTCAAGTAAAAAAAAAAGTCAATGTGGGGAGCGGGTATGGCTACCGCCGCAAACAAAAAAATACCTCTGCCATAGATGTAGCATGGTTGCTCGTATTCATCAGGTCTGGTTTGTTCAGGTTTTGGCGGCGGATGCATCTGCCAACCAAATGTGCGTCGTGCCAGATCGGGATAAGCTGGTTGAGGGTGTCCTTTCCGATCTTCAGCCGGGCTCTCTCGACCCGTCGGTCGTCTTCACTGCAGTGGGAGGGATTTTTTTTTACAATAACTCCATACATGGGAAGGAAAATGGTATGAGGAATGGTTGGGAATCTGAGGGTCAGTGTGTCCAGGAGTGACAGACGAGTGATGTTCCAAGAGAGCCCTGCTGGAGAAGTCAAAAGATCTCCATCAACCAGTCTCTCCCGATCTGCCCAACCAAACAATTGGTGGACAGACGCATCCGCCGCCAGGACCCGGGCAAACCTCACCCGATGAACCCTGCTAAGCCACTTGCAAACCACTTGGGGCTATTGCATGGCAGAGGGTTATCCAGTAATCGGATGGGTTCAAATGTTCATCACTCCTGGACACACTGACCCCCAGGTTTCTACATATTCTAAAAAGGTCTCCCTCAGATCTGTGCTTATACTTCATTTCTACTTTTAGAGTTCATCCCTTCGACATTTCTTCCTTGTGTTGGGAATTCATTTCTCCGCTTTGAGCTAATTTCCATGTATAAACGTATTTTCCTGGGATCCTTAATTCTGCGAAACGGATACCCAATAATCCTTTGATGAAACATCTTAAGGGTATTGGCTGTGTAGCCGGTTTAAAACAAAATCTAGTTTTGGTTTGGAGGCCACAATACCCAAACAAACTGAAAAATTATTTTTGTAATCAAAAGGTATGTCAAATGGCTATCTCGGACAGGAGTTAGTTTATTTATTTTTGCTTTAAATTAAAAAATATAGGCTATTAAGGATTTTAATATTTTATGATTTTAGAGGCAACTTGGACAATTATTTGCGAGTAAATAATATAAACATTAAAAAAAATAGTTTTTACTCTATATTTTATTTATATATGATGAAATATAAAATTTAAACTAGTTTTTTTTAGAAACAATTTTGATTGGTGTAAATTATAAATACAAATTACCTATTTACAAAACAGGAACAGGAACAAAAACTTGTCATTTATACATTAAAATTACTACACAAGAAAACGCATTTTTAAATTTTTTTTATTTTATTTTTCATTATATTAAAACCAAGGTTTAATTATAATATAATTTTTATTAATTATGAATAACTCACAATAAAATTCCAAAGTTGCTTCCAAAATGTACGAAAACTGATTTCCTTAATTACCTATACGTCATCATCTAAAAGCAAAAAAGTAGCTCCTGTCCGAGATAGATATTTGACATACCTTGTCATTATAAAAATAATTTTTCAGTTTTGTTGGGTATATTTTGGCCTCAAATCCAAAACTACGTATTGAATGAAACCGGCCGCGCAGCCGTTCGTCCTGGTTAACCTTTAATAATAGCGACCCCTGTATAAAATACACGTTTGTTATCTGCGACAAAGTTAGCGCAAACACTATGAAGCCCGGGGGCGTCAAAACGGTGCAAAATAACGTTTTATACAACACCTTCCAATAAGAACAACTTCGCAAAGACCTGCTATTTCAAGAAATGTTATTTCGTTTGTTACACACATAGACGCGTTGATAAATATTACGGTATATCGCCCTTATACGATTCTATGTTGTTTTAATGTTCCAGTGTTTTTTTTAAATTAATTCTAGATTAATAATTTATTACTAGGTATAAACCGAATTATTATATCTATCTGCATTTTACAGTAGACCATTTATTGGTTAATCCACACCTCTGATATAGGTCACCCCTAGTGGTTAGCAAAGTTTTCTGACTTAGCAATTTCCCATCTTCATGGGGAGAGGTTTCTCCGGGACTTAGCGGTGGATCAATCTGGCCTCTAGCTGCTTGACAGGCCTGATCGGGAAAGACTGGTTGAGGGAGAACTTTCGAGGGTTGAATTTGTCACTCCTGGAGGCACTGATCTGCAGATTTCTGCAGAAAATCAACAACCGCTTTTCTCAAAATCCTTTCACACAGCATCACCGATAATGTAGGCCCTGAGGGAAATTATTTTCCTTTAGGGCCTCCTGTGTTGAGCTTATGTAAAAAAATTGTTCCGAATTTATCCGCAATTAGAACAAAAAATATGGTTTATGACATGAAGATTTCAACAATGTTTCAATACAAATAAAATCTGATAGTGGATGATTTATTTATTTTATTTATTAAGTTATAATAAATATACATATTTCGCTTTGTTAACTTAAGTATACAAATAATATTAATAATGATGGTTTACTACCTAACACCAAGTAACACATTTTTTTAAGTAAGAACATTTTAGTTTTGCTCATAAATTTTGAGAGCAAACAGTTTTTATTTATATATATTTATTTTATTTTCGGTTGTCAGGCTATCAGGAAGGATAATATCAATAAGGATAAAATTATATATGTTTATACCGTCATAGCCTATATTTCTTTTGCCACACTCTGTCTTTGTTGAATTTGTGCATAATTTATTATGTTGTCTTGTGTGGTGTTCATGTACTTGTGATGCTTTCATAAATGTAGTATTTGTGTGTATAAAGCCATTTTGAATTTTGTAGATTAATAAGCATATGTTGTATTCGTACAGTTTTCTGATTTTCATTAAGTTAGTTTCTTGGTATACTCTTTATGTGTTTCATTATAAGCTTCGTGTGAAGATTGTTGATGCGCTTAGGTCTTACCTAGTGTATTGCGTATGGATGGTTTCATAGATAGACGATATAATTTCACGGAGAAATCCACATTTAGTTCCAGTCATGTGTCCTATATTTACAATTTGAGGGATTTTATAAGAGTCTTCTTCCGATACGGGTACTCAACATTTTTTTTAGGTGACCCGAATTTTATAATCCCGAAAATTTTAATTTTGTGTGCATTATAATTCAGTTTTAAACCTTAAGGGGGTTTTTCACCATCCTCCTTATAGCTTATCCATACTATAACAAATATTAATAAAAATAAAAACAAAATACTGGCAGTAGTTAGAAAACTCGGCAAACTTATTTAATATATAGCCACTATTCATAAGATTAGGTACCAAATAGTAAACTCTGACTTAATAAATAAATAAACCGTAAATCGTAAATTGAAAATATACGTTATCCTATGGATAAGTTATGAAGAGGATGGTGAGAAAACCGCTTAATCAACTTAGGTATCAAAAGAATTTATTTCCATTGTCTATTTCTTGTACTCATTCGCCGCTATGTACAGCATGTAGACAAGTGGTTTTAGTCTTGATGCATTTGAATGTAAATAAGTTTTATACTTTTGTTATTCGGCGGTAAATTCATTCTGCATACCCCTTCGAGGACATTTGGTTTTATTTTGTGTAAGTAGGTAAACTGTATTTTCTCTAAACTGAATGGGTATTTATTGCCTTCGTGTTTCTTCCCTCCTACAACATGGGTGTTTTGAAGGCCCATGTTCACTCCTCCCTCTCCTCAAAAAATACCATCCACACAGCTTCTTTATAGATATACTAGCTTATGGACGCGACTTCGTGCGCGCAGGTGCTTCGAGTAACCTATTTTCTTTTCCTAGGTCCTTTCTATGTTTATACCAAAATTCTTAACCTATTTATTTAAAATATCTATAAATCTTGATCCGATTCACAAATTATTATTATTATTTTTTTTTAATTTTATTTATTCATTTTCTTTGTTACAGGTTTATTTTACATGGCTTTTTGACTACCTAATTTAAATTCACTAATTTAAATATTTTCTAAAATAGAATTTTGATTTAACAATCATTGTTTTGCAAAATGTCATTATCAAATTTTGACACTTTCTAATAAGCAATTGATAATATTTCATTGTAATATATGGAAAATAGCTAGCTTTATAAATTATAGCCTATATGTTATTCTGATATATGAGAAATATTATTGTAAAGTTTCATTAAAATCCATTCAATAGTTTTTGCGTGAAAGAGTAACAAACACACATACATCCACACAAACTTTCGCGTTTATAATATTAGTAAGATTGTCATGGAACCACATTTTAGGTTGCTTGATGTTTTCTTAGTGGATGAAATCTCTCTCTCTGAGGGGAAAGGCTCTCCACTGTGAATCAGGAATCAGTGAACCATGCCAGCGCAAAAATTTAATTTGAAAAATTTGTTATTTTTTTTCACAATTAATTTCTTCAAATTGATAATTTGCGGTAAGGAATATATTTGTGAAAGACCACAATTAGGAATCTAAAAGTAGCTTGAAATGGCTTTAGCCCTTTTTGGTGAGCAGATCTGATTACCAGCCTGTACCATACCTTCCTTCTTTTCATCTCCACCCCCTCGCCCACTACAGTCAGCCTCACAACATACCCCAATCAGATATATACCATAAACTCACTGGTTCCAGGCAGTTGGAAAGCTTGTGATGTACTCACATTACAAAAAAAACCTTTACAATGCAGGTCAATTGAGAATCCTTTCAAATAAAAAAATACTACACGCATCGCATTTTTTATATAAATGTCTGAAACAAAGAAATACTGTAATGCCCCCCACGATCGAATCGAAATCAGGAAATATTACATAAACTGAGGAAACCAAAATTTCTGTGGATTTTATAGCCTCCAATTTGAATAAATATATTTTACCATTTTGATTTTATATGAATTCGTTTCTTAAAATACAAAATCCATAACCGGATGAGAATATACGTGGAAGTTGAGATAAAAGGACCCGGATTTTTACATTCTCTCTGCTTCAGAAGGATTTCAATTTTATTTAGATTGGTGCTGTTTCATGTCGTGGAGGGTTGTACGTTTAACCCCTTACGTGACTTTCTTTCACCTTCTGTTACCCTTGCTAGATTATATTCAAGTCTTATAAAAATATAATAGAAATACATTTTTGGAACACTATTAATATTCCTTTTACTTGTATATTTTTTTATTTTATTTATACATACCTACACGGAGAAAAATAGTATTCTAAAATACGGTAATTTTATTCGTAAAACGGAAAACGGGACTGAAGTTCTTACGAACAAATTAACAGGGTTTCAATGTTTATTGGCGGGAAAATGTAACTTGTAACTTATTATTATTATTAATTATTAGAACAAATTTCGTACGTATACCAACCAATTATTCTTACATTTTCCTGCCAATAAACATTAAAACCCTGTTAATTTGTTCGTAAGAACTTCAGTCCCGTTTTTAACCGTTTTACGAATAAAATGATTGTATTTAAGAATAACATTTTTCTCCGTGTAACTATCTGATGCGCAGCATGCGTTGCATGCATCTTAAATAATAAATTGTTTCTCCCTTCGTGTCATTTCCCAATCGTCTCTCCTTCCTCTTCCCTTCCCGCTTCCACGCCCCGATATTATATGTTCTGGTAATTTATTAAAAATAAAATTATTCTTAGGCGACCTAAAGTTTTTTAACATGTCATATCATGCATTTTTTCTGAGTTTTTTTTGTATTCCTAAATGGTACGGCTTTATTTAAAATATATCATCTTGACTACACTTGTAAAGATGAATGGTGTAGGACAGAGCATATGGAAAGGATGTATCTACATCTACGTATTTAAATCTAAGTTGCTGAATCAAAATGTGTGCTTTTTTTCCTTGCTGTCCCAGGTCCTTGAAGTTAGTGCCAATTTTGGAAATACTGTCTCGTTGAAAGTACTAGGGAAAAAAACCCACCTAAACCGATATTTTCAAAAAATATTGTCAAAGCGCTGTCAACTAAGGATTTGAATCAAAATTGTGATCTCTCACCAGATATTGAGAGTATCTTTCTCTCAAGAACGAATTGCTAACTAATTTGAAAAATAAAAGGAAATTAAAAAAAGGAAGAAAGAAATTCTGTCATCTATAATATGCTCTCATCTCATCAGCAACAAGAAGCAAATTGATACTTTATTAGGTCATAAAAACTTGTATTTGATACAAAAATCACGGTGAACGCAAGAAAGAAACATGAAGCCAATAACTTATTCTAATAATTATAACTTAAAACATGATAATTACAGAAATTAATCGTATGATTTTTGCAAAACTCTATTTCATACAAATTTGTTGTAATCAAATCTCATAGCGCTGCGCCACTGCGCCCCCGGGCTGCGCACCGGTTTGTACCCTCTCACGGCTTACCACTGAAGCGCCACGAGTATATGTTTTGTATGAACTATTTCTCACAGAATGTCTCTTCATAGTCGCTGAATTCATGACGCACTTATGGGATTCATGTCGGACTCGCTCTCGGGCGGTGACGCGGACAGATTTATTAGTTAGGAATTTGAATAGCTGTTTGTAAAACTATGCTACAACTTGTCTTATTTTTTTCACTGTACAAACCCACTTTAGAGAAAACTGTCAACTGCAACACTGCAATTTTATTATGTAATAGCACTGGGCGGTAGTGCGGAAAGCCCCATGTCTTTGAACTCAGAGGTCGTTGTTGGGGGTTTTTACAAAATCAAGATTTAATTTTGGCAATTTAAATAATGGGTTATTTTTTAAATTTAAATCAAGATAAGCACTATGGTAACCCGACGTGTTTAACCCTTAACGGGCCGCTCTGCCAATTTCTACCGATTTCTTACATGTTTTCCATAAACGTTTGAAGTTTTTAAGTTCTTAAA
This sequence comes from Limnephilus auricula, assembly GCA_951813805.1. Taxonomy (NCBI): domain Eukaryota; kingdom Metazoa; phylum Arthropoda; class Insecta; order Trichoptera; family Limnephilidae; genus Limnephilus; species Limnephilus auricula. Next base: position 17,216,790 of record OX638410.1, read on the forward strand.
AAAATATATGTTATTCTTTAAGATAGTATCTACACATTCCCCACGCCGAAACGGTAATTATTTGAAATTCCTTCGATGGAAATAAATCGCAAAGTATGCCACGAAAATTATTATTTACACGTTTGTTTCTGTTATTTTACAAGTTGAAAAAATTCACAATGTTTCTTTAAATGCTACTTGACACAGCCCCCGCGAGATTTTTGCTCTTTTTCAAACGAGTCGTCTTTTATTAAACATTTTCACAATTTTCGTATGAATTTTATGGTTTTTAATGTTAGCGCGCTCGCTCCTTCGTTTGTATTGTCGTATCTCTCCATCTTCTTCTTTTTGAGCGGGGTAGCGCGCCCTTAATTAGCCGCATCTTGAGCTATTTATTAACAATATTGCCTACTTCAGTCCACTGTCTCAAATGTGTCGACTGTATAATACTATCGAATACTGCGTGGTTGGCCAGATCGGGAGAGACTGGTTGAGGAAGATATATCGTAAGACATATCCAGCCGAACTCTCTCAATCCATCGCCATTCACCACTGTGGGAGTGATGGATTCAGACGTCCATCACTCCTGGACACATAGAGCACCAGATTTCTTTCTACATTTTCCTCCTTCCTTTCCATAAAAGGACTCTCAATACAACATCTCCAAAGACGACATACATAAGCCCTGATGTTTTTTTTCCTCAGAGCCTCCTGTGTGGAGCAATGTAAAAAAATCTTATTTTTATTAACATTTAGAGAAAAGTTAATATTAAAATGTCCAAGACGTGAACGCTTTTAAGTGGATTTTTAATATTTGCGATCTGGTCGATGTTAATCTTATAACTTTTTCGTGTTAGTAGTCCAACTAAATGTTCCAAGAAAAAACAATTAAGACTATGAGAGTACCACAATATTAGTTTTGAAAAGAAAGATCAAATTTGCACCCTGTTTTTATCGCTGAACCGGTGTAATAATGTTTTAAAAATATTGTTACAAGTTAACCTTCAAGCACGCGAAGATAAATTAAGAATTCAACACTATATTAACCACCAACGCCTCCACAATGTTTCCCAGAGCAACGCTGTAATAATATTATTATGGTTTCTGTTGTTTTTCGACGTTTCTTGGATTTCTCTCCGACTTAATTTTACGGCCTTTTTTAGTTCATACAGGTCTAAAAATTCTAGTCACATACGAAAAGCTGCCAAAACACGGAATATATTTGTATTATTTTTACGATACTTTAAGGTACTTTCAAAAAATCATCAGTTACGTGCTGGACATACAAATTACCGCAAATTAACACAAAAAATCATTTTCATGTCTCTTTGAAAGAGATTGGTTGGTTTAGCATAATTTCATATACAAACTCACATATAATAAACTCATGCTTTCGGAAAATTGTTGACAGATTTCAAATGATGTTCAAATTATTTCGACCAGTTTTCCGAAGTCAGCACAAACGTTTTGTGATTGAACCGATATCATGAAAATATTATTTTAAATATAAATATTTCAATTTGGGAATCGGATATGCGTACCGCCGCCCCGGGAACCTTTAGTTAGATAAAACACACCTTTGCTGTAGGTCACACCAAGTGGTTCGCTACGTATGGTTAGCACTTGGGTCTTGCGTGGGCGATCGGATCTAGAGATTGGTTAAGGGAGACATTTTGACTTCTCCAGCTGGGCTCTCTGGACACATCGCATTGCACCACAGTTGTAAGGATGGATTCTAGTTTCCCATCCAACTCTCATAACTATTTTCTTTCTAGGATTTCCTCTCCTTCCTTTCCCTAAAAAGAACCTTCACCGAGCATCCCCAAAGATGACATAGGCTCCGAGGGATTGTTTTCCCTCAGGTTTCGTGTCTGAATGTTAATTAAGTATATATATCTTACTAATATTATAAACGCGAAAGTTTGTATGGATGTATGTATGTTTGTTACTCTTTCACGCAAAATTTACTGAATGGATTTTAATTAAACTTTACAATAATATAGCTCATATATCAGTATAACATAAAGGCTATAATTTATAAAGCTAGCTATTTATTTTCAATAAATAAAAAATAATAATTTTTGTTTAATAGAAAATGTCAAAATTTGAGAATGACATTTTGCAAAACAATGATTGTTAAATCAAAATTCTATTTATGTAAATATTTAAATTAGTTAATTTATTTGCAGTACTCGCCTAATACTTTGAATCGAATCAAGAATTATAGATATTTTAAATAAATAGGTTAAGAATTTTGGTACAAACGTAGATGGGACCTGGGGAAAGAAAATAAATTACTCGAAGTACTAATCCTACGCAGACGAAGTCGCGGTCAGAAGCTAGTACATAATAATTTCGTACATCGAGCTTTTATGTCGACTTTAGCAACCATTTTTGGATTTCGAACAAATTTCAAAATGAATCGGTTATACTCTGTAAAACAATCCAGCGAAATAAGTAATGAAGTTGTGAACTTTATTTTATCGCTAGAGTTAAGCCTAGTACTTACAGTCTATAAAATTAATACTTTTTTCCCCCACCTTTTTATTATGTTCAATCTCGACATTCATTCCACAAACCTTAAACCTTTTCACAGTACCGATCTTCAAAATTACTAGTTTTAGCGTTTTAGTTATTATAAAATTAAATTGAAATTAAATTTTTATGTGCCCAGTGATTAAATTTTAATGTGATACAAAAAAATGAGGAGCATTTTTATTAAGAGAAATTTCTACACTAAAACGATTGTTTTCAATTCTAATTCGCTAGATAGTAGGAGAAAAATGTTATTCTAAAATACAATCATTTTATTCGTAAAAACGGTTAAAAACGGGACTGAAGTTCTTACGAACAAATTAGCAGGGTTTCAATGTTTATTGGCCGGAAAATGTAAGAATAATTTTTTGGTATACGTACAAAATTACGTATACCATCAAATTGTGTGTTCCCGCCAATAAACATTTAAACCCTGTTAATTTGTTTGTAAGAACTTCAGTCCCGTTTTTAACCGTTTTTACGAATAAAATGATCGTATTTTAGAATAATTTTTTTCTCCGTGTAAGTATCTACAAAATTGCTTTTCAGATTTTCAAAAATCAATGTACTTAACTGACGTGTAATTAAAAATGTAATGTAAGATCGAAATAACTAGATACATATGTAATGTAATGTAGCTGTTATTATTTGGAAATGGATATAGGTATAAGATTGGATAATTTAAAATCACTACAGCTAAAGAAAGCCATAACACTAATAGCAATGCAATGAACAATCAAAAAAATTAAATAAAAGTTCAAAACTTAGGTTGTTCCCCATTGACAAAGAACATTCACTTCCCAATCCTCAGTCCCTTACTCCAATTACGTCCTGCACCGGCGGAACCCAGCCTATTTTTTCAATCCCCTGAATATATTACAACCCATGTAAAATTTTAGTAGAGATTATACTGCCTCGAAGAAGCTACGGTGCTAGCGAAACCCGGTCGGCATAAAGTATAAAAAAATAGAAGTGGTGTTGTAGTGAACCTACCCCTAGCCTTACTAACTTCTATGGGTCTCGGGACCTCCTGTAATGTACCTGTGGGGCTACCCGGCACCCGTTGTACTGATCCGTAGTCGTCTATCCTTGGTTTTTCTATTCTTTCCCTTTAACATTAGCTGTCGGGATCTACTGGCTACGCTACCCTTATCTTTTGGCCTTCGATCAATATACCCTTGCATCTAGCTACACCTAACTTTTCCTTAAACCCCTGCGATTTTCTCACAGTAAATAAGATTTAAGATTTTATTGCACATTATTCCTATTTACCCCGTTGTGTGATTTTTTGATTCGGTAATTACATTTGCATGTGTAAATTAATACACATACACATGTAGAGGAAATAATGTAGTGTGTGGTAACCTCAGATTCTTTTGGAGTAAAGTGTGAAAGAATCTCGTTTGATAAACTGACCCCGTTTTTTAGATTGTTTTATTTTATTTTCAAACCTATACTCGTATTACCCGCCTTTTCTCAACTTGAACGGAGTGTCATTGACGCTAATCCTACAGTGAATTGTCAGCCGGTTTATAAAATTCAACGTCGTAGTTTTTCTTACCCGATTTTTCCTGTCTAGATTTACATTGGATTATATTAACATGACATGGACAGTGTGAATTATGACATGCATGCCAGGATCCTTGCGAAGCTCTCATTGTCGTCGTACTGCACCTAAATGGTCAAGTTATAATTGTTATTAGTAAACACTACATGTACTGGGGAAGAGGAAGGGGAAGGATGGATGATAGGAGGATATGGGGAATGTTGTTTCCTGAATAAGTCGGCTCCTCCTCTAACCAAATAGATACTGGTGACCAACATTCCGGACAAAGACTCAATCATTACGTTTGCTAGGATGGTCCTTAAGTCCTGATTTTGTTCTCTTGCATGAACTTCATTGCTACGAAAGGGTCCCTTCACGCCAGATGAAAGCGCGCAGAGTCCTCATGTCACTTCCAGTATTATCCCGACTTCCTATCCTCCAGATTTGATTTTAACTCGACTGATTCTAGAAGGGGTATGTCCATTTCTTCCCTTATCATGACTCTACTCGCGTTGAGTGCGTACGGAGCCGTTTGAGATGATCCTTTCGTCTCCTTCGAGGATAATCATTGGCTTGCGTTCCTCGCCTCCAAGAGCTGACATAACTTCTACCTTGTAAAAACTATGTTTGCTTTCAGGTCGACACTACTGGTAGTATGCAATAGTGCTACAGACTTATTCTCACGGAATACCACGCCGACGTCCCCTCCACATAACTTCGCAAAACTTGGGATACCTTCGGTCGAAACGCCTCCGTCAGCGAATCATACCCTACCATTCCAAGTGGCATTTTCTTTTTATTCTGTCTTTCATGCCTTTTCACTCTGCATGACCCCGCGAAAGGGATTAACTTCCAGTACCCCGCGTGAATGCTAAGTTTACGTTGACATCCCCTATCGCATGATAGCGTAAGAAAAAAAGCCCTCTTTGTCTCATATCTTGTGGGGATATAATTTCAGTGAACGCTATTGCATTCCCCAATCGTGAAGTCTATATTTCGCAGGTCAAGCGGGATTTTGGAAGGGTCTGATTGAGAAAACATTACCGAAATAATGTTGATTTCATATTTTGTAAGGAAGCCTGAAAGAAATTTGACATGATAATATTGTTGTTAGTAAACAATTATAATGTTTAAATTCAATTCTCCAAATTTCATTTTTGAACTAATATCCAGTATGGCATGGATGTTCCCGTCATTCTCACTTTGGTTCGGCATACCTTAGAACAAAAAAAACCTACTAATTTGGATGACCGTACGGCTGTACATCACGGATACGATTTATGGCCGGGATCCTTTTTTATACGCATTCGTCTCGTCCTTTCTAGCACGCAAAAAATATAAGTTCGTTGAACCCACATTGATAATAGATTTAATTTGGGACAAATCTCGTGATTACACATTGAGAATAATATTTAAAACACAATTAAATCCTGGAACATAACTTCTTTTGTTATTAGTTATTATAGATTTGCTGGAACTCTCCGGTATCGGGACCATGTACGACCTGTAAATTAATTAAATGTTTCTTTCACTCACCTGAACGAAGCCTGATTACGTACATGTGGGGAAAATATTAAAAGTAAAAACCCTTCCTGTCACTATGATTCGGTAATTTAGTCCCCAGAAGTAGTAACACCCATGACTTTATGTCACACTTTTATTTGAGTTTAAGAAAATACGTAGGTTATTAATTATTATTTGTTAACAATATTATCGAAGATGACATTTATACGTAGGTATTTGTTGATATTATTTTGAATATTTGTATTATCTTGATTATATGATATATTGAAGAAACTACAAGCGCGTAGGTATTGTTTATTATTATTATTTTCGCGGAAGGTCGGAGAGATTATAAACAGGTAGGTATTTTATATTATTATTTTTTGTGGAAGGTTAAAGAAAATATAAACTTGTGAATATTACTTTATAATATTATTTGGTTTCGGAAGATTGGGTAAATTATAACCATATAGGTATTTTATATTTTTATATACATTATACTTAATATTATTATTTGTTTTTGGTTTTGTGAAAGATTGAGCAAGGCATTATTACGTAGGTATTTGTAGGTAAATTTTGTATTATTATTATTTTTTTTTGTTCGGCGCACATTGAAGGAATTTTAAATACGTAGGTGTATCTTTAAATGTTGTTTTGATATTATTATTTGGTGTGTGTAAGATTGAAGATGACATTAGTACGTAACTTTTTGACTCCGCTAATTTTATATTTCAAAATTTGTTCACTGAAGCTAAGTATTTCATTCACTTTGATTATTATTTTGGTTTTGATAATTCAAATTAATTTTATTACTTAGTTATTCCACCCGCGGCGCACTCTTCCTACATTAGTAAACACCCGCACTGCTTAGCACTATTTTGTTCATTCTTTCTTGGATTATTACTCACAGCACTCGTTTTTATAATATTGATTAATTAAATACGAACGATACCAATTATTTATACACAAAAAAATATTCAGAAACTTCACTATCAACGGTTGTCACTCTCCATAGGCCGTCTATCGACCCCTCGACCCCGACTCTTACTGCCACATGGTATTCAGCCCTTCGAATATCTTCTTAAAAAAAACGCCAGGTGTGGATTCAGGACGTACATCTCGTCTTTCGTTAGGGCGTTTTATAATTGAGAGTTCAGACTATTTCAACTTTCATTGATATGTTATTTTTCATGACTCTCTCTCTCCAATCTTAATATGTCCGTTTTAATTATTTCTTTGTCTGGCCGCCGATAAGTGTAACTCACCCTTTTGATGCAATTTTGCTTTAAACTTTTACTAGAATTCTGCAATCGGTCTTTCCTTAATAATCGGTAAATTTCCTCGGCTAATTGTGACTTTACATCTGAAATAATTATCACTCTCGCACTCTCCCATTTATTTTTGTTTAAAATTTGCGGCAGGTAAAATTGAATTCAGTAGTATTCCGGCTTAATTCTCATGGTAACATGAAATTGTTTCTGTCATTTACTTGATTCACCACATTCCTTGCAGATGTTTACAACTATTTTTTATCCTTCGTCCCTTTTCATGATCAGATATAATATTCGTAAAACTTTGTCTGGTAATAACTAATATCACCTTATTAATTCAGAATTCATTTTATTAATGCGTTCCAAATAGCTCTATGGTCTAGTACGTACCTGTTTGGCTTCATTTTTTGTGTACCCAAAAGTAAAAATCTTATTTACTTTTAATCTGAGTGTGTTGTTTACCTTTCGAAAAATCTCGATCTATAGCACTAATTCATAGATTGTGTACGTCGTTAATTTTAATTGGTTTTCTGAATACTCCGTCTGTATTCTGTAGTGGTAATTTGGGCTTAATTACCCCATTTATTCCTCAAAACCATGTAAGTTTTTTTTGTTACTAAACAAACTCTCTTCAACAAGCTCTAGGATTTTAAATTTATGGTCGGTCTGAAGTGTCGGCTTACATTCAATATTGATAAATTTTAAACGTGGTATCGATTTGAAAACTTCGAGCCCTTCATTGTGTCATCACCTTTATTTACCCCAGCCCTTCTCAGATTGTGATTTTTCTGTCCTTTTCAATAGCGGTCGCTAGTGTAGTCGATTTGAAATTTCGTTTAGGTGGGAAAAATTTATATGAGCTCTTCCGATAAAGAAGATGCTTTTGTTTTTCTTTCGAACGTAGTGTTGAAGCCATCACAGCCCCCCTAGAGTTTTAAATCCAGCGGTAAACACGCCTCCTAGTGTTAGTCGATGGGATTAGAACTCACCATAGGTCATTTAATTCCTTCAATTTTCTACTAATGTTCTGTACCCCTGATCCTTGCTATTAAATCTTGCAGGGTTCCGTCCCATTTACTTCATGTGTTATTTGTTGAAACTAGTTCCATTTTCCGTCGGCGAACTATTCGTACGTTCCTACTTGTACAAATCTTTCTCTCTCCCTTGCTGTCCTACTCCCCCCCCCTAAGATTGTATTCCCCCCCCCCCCTAAGATTATATTCCCCCCCCTAAGATTTTACTCCCTCTTCTCTTGTATGTCGGTTTTTTTTTATTTATTTATTTTTTTGTTTTTTTCTTATTTCCAATTCGCCCCTGTCCCTCCTATGTTTTTTGTTGGGTTCATTTATCTACTTGACTAGGTACCTTTTCGGCAATTGCCGGCCGCTCTGTCTCCCTAACAAACTGAAGTGCCATATTTTCGCTTTCTATTTTTTCTGTGTCTGTCGACCGATGTGATTCAACTTGTTCATTTCGTGCTTCATTTCACAATTTATCAATTCAGAATAATACACAGTTCCATTTGTTATCGGCAATGCATTACGAAAGATTTATTGCTTTTTTTTTTGTGACCTCTTTTTTTTCTTTTAGATTTAATTGTCTTTAATTACTAATTAATTTTTTCCTAGTTTTATATTTTTATTATTTACGTTTTTAACATTTAGCAATGTTTAAATTTATAAGATTTATCGCGTACGATGATTTCTAAAATGTTCTCCTTCATTTTTATTTTTATTCTTCAATCTTATCGGAAGTTGGATAGCACAATGTCTCTACTCATTTATTTTTATTTGACTAACTCGTTTATAATGTTGTGTCTAGACTGTAGTTAAAAGTCAGATTTCAGATATGTTTTTTTTTTTAATTCGTACCGTATTGATTTTTTTGCATAACCCGACGCTATACAAATCGCCCAAATCAGTTTAGCTTATTTATTATTATGGTTTTGATTTTTTTTTGTTTATCTATTTTTATTTTGTCGGAATATGTGTGTATTAGAAGATGTATGAATGTGAATGAGGCAAAGAGTGTGTGCCAAGATCTGTCGTCTCTGCCCACCCCTGCGAGGAAACGCGCGGTGGTTAATTAGTTATGTTTTTATTTTATTTTTATTTTTTATGTATTAATTTTATCATTATTATTATTCTGAGTGACTATTTGATAAATTTATTTTCTTTCTAAACATCTGTTCAAATAATTTTAAAGGCAAAGATCCATATTTTTTTGCTTCCGACCTACCCTAAACGCAAGAGTCATAAATCTTATCGTTAGCTACCCAATTTTTTGTGCATAGAGTCGACCCGTATTCGATGTTTATTTATCTCAACGACCGAAATATTATATTATATCATTTAAGGTTCGGTTATTCAATTTTAGTTTAAAATATTATTTGTTTTTTCAATTTATTTTTAATTTCGAAAAGCTTATTATTTCCAATTTATTATTAGTTTCGAAAATCTTCCACTTGTAAAACTTTCTCCTTTGGTCACGGCAACAGTTGTAGTGAACCTACCCCTAGCCTTACTAACTTCTATGGGTCTCGGGACCTCCTGTAATGTACCTGTGGGGCTACCCGGCACCCGTTGTACTGATCCGTAGTCGTCTATCCTTGGTTTTTCTATTCTTTCCCTTTAACATTAGCTGTCGGGATCTACTGGCTACGCTACCCTTATCTTTTGGCCTTCGATCAATATACCCTTGCATCTAGCTACACCTAACTTTTCCTTAAACCCCTGCGATTTTCTCACAGTAAATAAGATTTAAGATTTTATTGCACATTATTCCTATTTACCCCGTTGTGTGATTTTTTGATTCGGTAATTACATTTGCATGTGTAAATTAATACACATACACATGTAGAGGAAATAATGTAGTGTGTGGTAACCTCAGATTCTTTTGGAGTAAAGTGTGAAAGAATCTCGTTTGATAAACTGACCCCGTTTTTTAGATTGTTTTATTTTATTTTCAAACCTATACTCGTATTACCCGCCTTTTCTCAACTTGAACGGAGTGTCATTGACGCTAATCCTACAGTGAATTGTCAGCCGGTTTATAAAATTCAACGTCGTAGTTTTTCTTACCCGATTTTTCCTGTCTAGATTTACATTGGATTATATTAACATGACATGGACAGTGTGAATTATGACATGCATGCCAGGATCCTTGCGAAGCTCTCATTGTCGTCGTACTGCACCTAAATGGTCAAGTTATAATTGTTATTAGTAAACACTACATGTACTGGGGAAGAGGAAGGGGAAGGATGGATGATAGGAGGATATGGGGAATGTTGTTTCCTGAATAAGTCGGCTCCTCCTCTAACCAAATAGATACTGGTGACCAACATTCCGGACAAAGACTCAATCATTACGTTTGCTAGGATGGTCCTTAAGTCCTGATTTTGTTCTCTTGCATGAACTTCATTGCTACGAAAGGGTCCCTTCACGCCAGATGAAAGCGCGCAGAGTCCTCATGTCACTTCCAGTATTATCCCGACTTCCTATCCTCCAGATTTGATTTTAACTCGACTGATTCTAGAAGGGGTATGTCCATTTCTTCCCTTATCATGACTCTACTCGCGTTGAGTGCGTACGGAGCCGTTTGAGATGATCCTTTCGTCTCCTTCGAGGATAATCATTGGCTTGCGTTCCTCGCCTCCAAGAGCTGACATAACTTCTACCTTGTAAAAACTATGTTTGCTTTCAGGTCGACACTACTGGTAGTATGCAATAGTGCTACAGACTTATTCTCACGGAATACCACGCCGACGTCCCCTCCACATAACTTCGCAAAACTTGGGATACCTTCGGTCGAAACGCCTCCGTCAGCGAATCATACCCTACCATTCCAAGTGGCATTTTCTTTTTATTCTGTCTTTCATGCCTTTTCACTCTGCATGACCCCGCGAAAGGGATTAACTTCCAGTACCCCGCGTGAATGCTAAGTTTACGTTGACATCCCCTATCGCATGATAGCGTAAGAAAAAAAGCCCTCTTTGTCTCATATCTTGTGGGGATATAATTTCAGTGAACGCTATTGCATTCCCCAATCGTGAAGTCTATATTTCGCAGGTCAAGCGGGATTTTGGAAGGGTCTGATTGAGAAAACATTACCGAAATAATGGTGATTTCATATTTTGTAAGGAAGCCTGAAAGAAATTTGACATGATAATATTGTTGTTAGTAAACAATTATAATGTTTAAATTCAATTCTCCAAATTTCATTTTTGAACTAATATCCAGTATGGCATGGATGTTCCCGTCATTCTCACTTTGGTTCGGCATACCTTAGAACAAAAAAAACCTACTAATTTGGATGACCGTACGGCTGTACATCACGGATACGATTTATGGCCGGGATCCTTTTTTATACGCATTCGTCTCGTCCTTTCTAGCACGCAAAAAATATAAGTTCGTTGAACCCACATTGATAATAGATTTAATTTGGGACAAATCTCGTGATTACACATTGAGAATAATATTTAAAACACAATTAAATCCTGGAACATAACTTCTTTTGTTATTAGTTATTATAGATTTGCTGGAACTCTCCGGTATCGGGACCATGTACGACCTGTAAATTAATTAAATGTTTCTTTCACTCACCTGAACGAAGCCTGATTACGTACATGTGGGGAAAATATTAAAAGTAAAAACCCTTCCTGTCACTATGATTCGGTAATTTAGTCCCCAGAAGTAGTAACACCCATGACTTTATGTCACACTTTTATTTGAGTTTAAGAAAATACGTAGGTTATTAATTATTATTTGTTAACAATATTATCGAAGATGACATTTATACGTAGGTATTTGTTGATATTATTTTGAATATTTGTATTATCTTGATTATATGATATATTGAAGAAACTACAAGCGCGTAGGTATTGTTTATTATTATTATTTTCGCGGAAGGTCGGAGAGATTATAAACAGGTAGGTATTTTATATTATTATTTTTTGTGGAAGGTTAAAGAAAATATAAACTTGTGAATATTACTTTATAATATTATTTGGTTTCGGAAGATTGGGTAAATTATAACCATATAGGTATTTTATATTTTTATATACATTATACTTAATATTATTATTTGTTTTTGGTTTTGTGAAAGATTGAGCAAGGCATTGTTACGTAGGTATTTGTAGGTAAATTTTGTATTATTATTATTTTTTTTTGTTCGGCGCACATTGAAGGAATTTTAAATACGTAGGTGTATCTTTAAATGTTGTTTTGATATTATTATTTGGTGTGTGTAAGATTGAAGATGACATTAGTACGTAACTTTTTGACTCCGCTAATTTTATATTTCAAAATTTGTTCACTGAAGCTAAGTATTTCATTCACTTTGATTATTATTTTGGTTTTGATAATTCAAATTAATTTTATTACTTAGTTATTCCACCCGCGGCGCACTCTTCCTACATTAGTAAACACCCGCACTGCTTAGCACTATTTTGTTCATTCTTTCTTGGATTATTACTCACAGCACTCGTTTTTATAATATTGATTAATTAAATACGAACGATACCAATTATTTATACACAAAAAAATTTTCAGAAACTTCACTATCAACGGTTGTCACTCTCCATAGGCCGTCTATCGACCCCTCGACCCCGACTCTTACTGCCACATGGTATTCAGCCCTTCGAATATCTTCTTAAAAAAAACGCCAGGTGTGGATTCAGGACGTACATCTCGTCTTTCGTTAGGGCGTTTTATAATTGAGAGTTCAGACTATTTCAACTTTCATTGATATGTTATTTTTCATGACTCTCTCTCTCCAATCTTAATATGTCCGTTTTAATTATTTCTTTGTCTGGCCACCGATAAGTGTAACTCACCCTTTTGATGCAATTTTGCTTTAAACTTTTACTAGAATTCTGCAATCGGTCTTTCCTTAATAATCGGTAAATTTCCTCGGCTAATTGTGACTTTACATCTGAAATAATTATCACTCTCGCACTCTCCCATTTATTTTTGTTTAAAATTTGCGGCAGGTAAAATTGAATTCAGTAGTATTCCGGCTTAATTCTCATGGTAACATGAAATTGTTTCTGTCATTTACTTGATTCACCACATTCCTTGCAGATGTTTACAACTATTTTTTATCCTTCGTCCCTTTTCATGATCAGATATAATATTCGTAAAACTTTGTCTGGTAATAACTAATATCACCTTATTAATTCAGAATTCATTTTATTAATGCGTTCCAAATAGCTCTATGGTCTAGTACGTACCTGTTTGGCTTCATTTTTTGTGTACCCAAAAGTAAAAATCTTATTTACTTTTAATCTGAGTGTGTTGTTTACCTTTCGAAAAATCTCGATCTATAGCACTAATTCATAGATTGTGTACGTCGTTAATTTTAATTGGTTTTCTGAATACTCCGTCTGTATTCTGTAGTGGTAATTTGGGCTTAATTACCCCATTTATTCCTCAAAACCATGTAAGTTTTTTTTGTTACTAAACAAACTCTCTTCAACAAGCTCTAGGATTTTAAATTTATGGTCGGTCTGAAGTGTCGGCTTACATTCAATATTGATAAATTTTAAACGTGGTATCGATTTGAAAACTTCGAGCCCTTCATTGTGTCATCACCTTTATTTACCCCAGCCCTTCTCAGATTGTGATTTTTCTGTCCTTTTCAATAGCGGTCGCTAGTGTAGTCGATTTGAAATTTCGTTTAGGTGGGAAAAATTTGTATGAGCTCTTCCGATAAAGAAGATGCTTTTGTTTTTCTTTCGAACGTAGTGTTGAAGCCATCACAGTGTATACAAAGTTATTGTTTTATTAAATTATAATGTCACATCACAAATTAACTGCTTCATATGAACAAATGTTATTATTTGATTCATTTAATTAACAATCATGCCACAAAGTAATGCCGAGAAGATTGAAGATGTTATCATTATCATAATTTTTTTTTAAAGAAAGACAAACGTTCCCGGGTTACGAATAACCCACCAACATTTGAAAATCTCCTACTACCACCACACTAAGCGGAAGATGTTGCTTGTGTTGTGGTGGAGGACTTAGCCAGCCGAGGAATCGAACACGGAATGCCTGGATGGGACCCAAACGCGATGCCCACTGAACCACTGACCTTATTATTCCAACGTATTTGAGTAGACCCCCAGTTTTATAAAAAAGAAACTTTATTGATACTAGTGTATTTTTTGTAGGATTTATATTTAAAAAAAATGAATACAATTTATTTGATTTTTCTTATTATTCATTATATTAAATATAGAATACCGTGAAAATAATCAAATTTAATTTCTACGGGAAAAATAATAATATCACAAATTCAATAGTTCGATTTAAATATTATAGATGGCGGCACTTCCATTTGCATCTCGCACGATGAGCGAGTGATAAGTGCTAATATCATGGCAGTAAAAAAGATGGGTTAAAATGGTTTCCATACAGTGCAACATCAAAGATTTACTCTCTTTATTTAGTCGGGTTCTTAAATTTCTACCGTACAGGCATTAGGGTAATAATAACATCAGATTGGATTATTCGCATAAAACTGTCCCACAAAAAAAAGTTTTTGTAATTTTTTCTGTTTATTCAGTTATACGAGGCAGATTGGTTAACATTTTTTGTGTGTGTTTTCTCACTATACAACTAATTAAGAGTTAACGTCAACCCTTGTGTTATAAACAAAGCTCAATTCGTGTATCTTCTAATTTCCTTTCGCTCTTCTGCCGAGAAGTGAAATGGAAAATGCGAAGGGTGCGGTTTTTAATAAAAAAATCTAGCCTGGTAATAATTTCGGTCAATCTTCACGTCTCCATGGCAACTAACGTGGATCCAAAGACCACATAGGTACGTGCAGAAACGTGGTAATGTCTAGGAAAGTACTACGTGGATATCTACTGCTGCTTTCACTGCAAAACTCCTCTTTATCCAACGTGTCGACTACCCTTGGAAAAATGCTGATCTTCCAGTTAAGGTTAACTAGAGAAGAGAATTTTAAATCGTGCGGTAGAAAAATTGTCAATTAGTTAAAGGCAACCCTCTAAAGATAGTAAAAAAACTATAGGTTATTACTGTATATTTTTTTGTTTATTCTACGGTATTATCTGAGTCCCCACACGGTGTAATTTTAAACAAAACACAGTTTTCCTTTATAAAAAAATCCTTGAAACATAATATTTACAAGAAACTTTCGTAGGTTTCATACAGGTGGGTCGTTTATATGTGGTTGCAAATTGGTCTTTAAATGTGTCGTATCGTACTAATGCATAGGCTTAGCTATATGTTTGTTATCGAAAATACATTTTTTTCGGTTTTTGGTGCGTGTAGCGAAATATTCCTGCGTGAATTAAATCACGTTCAATAAACTCAGATTTGCTCTGAAATTATCAAAAATAGAACTGATTGTGTGAATTCAGACTAGCGTTAGTTACCTTCCTAATAATCATAATTTTTATTTTTGTTATTAAAAAATCTTTAACTTATAAGTGGATAAAATATTTTTAAGCAGAAAATTTTCCTAACACTCGATAAATCTATGAAGTTTTCGTGATTTTCAGGTTTAATAACCTTAAAATGATTTTCACGGCCAAAAGTATTTTTGTTGTTTATTTTTGGGATATTATGCCGTGCTACGCTAACTCCTTCTTTAGCCCACGTTTCGGACCACATTACAGTGTCCATCATCAGGGCAGATGTGTTATAGAAAGTGGTCAAGTCTATGCTTATCAAGTATCTGCCCTGATGATGGACACTGTAATGTTGTCCGAAAGGTCGGCTAAAGAAGGAGTTAGCGTAAAGACGGCACAATATCCCAAAAATAAACAACGAAAACTTTATAAACTTGTTTACTCGAAAGGTAATTTTGTTGTCGAATCCTATTAAAAAATGTTTGTTTTCTTTTGAAAGGCAGTGATCCCGAGGCAAATATTTAAAAAATTTTTTCACCTTCATGAAACCTACAATTATAATACCGCGTGATTTATCACGGGTCTTCGCTAGTTTATGACATTTTTCAATAAATAAAACTACATATTTAATAAAACTAAAATTTGTGGTTAAAAATAAGGTTTTAGAATTTAATTTTTAACTTCGTAAGTCATTTTAAATTCATACTCGTGTATTATAACAGTGTTAGGAATATCATGTTTAAGATCATAATACCTTGCTTGAAAAGTTGCTTGAAATGGCTTTAGCCGTGTTTAGTGACTAGATCTGAATAGCCAGATACTTCCCCAACTTCCTCTTCCTTGTCTCCTTCCCTTCCCCACTTACCTTCATCCTTATAACATACCCCGATTTGGAAATGCCATAGTCTCACTGGCTCCAGACGGGAGCAATTGGGACTCTTGTGAGGTATTCACTATAAAAAATATAAAAAAATACCTACCTAAAATAAACAGTTCTTATAAAGTGCGTCTTCTTACTTATTACATCTACAAAAAGTGTTTTACGAAATACTTCCTTACTTGGGATGGATATCCATAATATCTTTGAGTAAGTGATTTGATTAAAATTCAAACTGCTAACAGCAAAAATGAAAATTGTGATGAGAAAAAAAAATATCAATAAAATATTAAGTTTTCTGTAAAACATATTCGATCAAACGTTATTTTTTAAAGAATGTAATGTATACAATAATGTATTTCGTTTTAAATAGATACTGGTTGTGATGAGATAGGTTTTTCCACAAAGAAATTAATTAATGATTTGATATGATAATAAATAAAAATGAATTTGGAGATTTTCACTTAGTCGAGAAAACCATCACGAGGGTGACATCTCTTGAATAAGCTGCGGATTAGAGCGGAAACTGTTTTACGGATAGAAGGAGAGAGCGGGGTGACGTGCATAAGAGTGAGACAATACGCCAAATCATTTTAGAGAGGGATTTCTACCAATGACAGGTCTTGTTTTGTGTCATAAAGCAATAAAAATGCAAGTGAGCCAATGGGAATGGTGATGTGGGTGTGTTGGAAGTCAGACAAAGGATTTGAACTTTACGCCTATCAATTATACGTTTGATTTATGGTTGAAAAAAGCACACGTGTCCGAGGGGGTCATTGATTGCTTAATAGTCTGTTTCTCACGAAAGAATTAAGCGATCAAGAACCAACGATTTGGTGGAGAAAAATTTTCACATTTTATTATAAAAAACTACAAAAAAAGGAGTCAAAAGTGCTTGGGAAGACGGGTAGATTTTTCATCTAACTACGTGCACTTCAAAAAAGGTTCATAAGATTAACAAATATCATCAAATAGCAGAAAATTATTACAAAGTGACGTACATCAAAGGAGAATCAGTGAGAGAGTTGGGGAAGAAAATTGTTGAACTGAAAATTACATAGTAAATGTATATCTGTTAAAAAAAAGCGTGGAATGAAACACGAAAAAACAGTAATTTTAGTCTGTGAAATGGTCCAGAATAACGGATAGAATAGCGAATTGTTATTGACCGCTGACATTAAACACAAAGGGGGTATTGTTCATCTCAAAGAATTTTCGTTACATGACTTCAGCATTATAACAGACCAATTTAGCTGGAATATTGTCGTAAAATTTACATGGTTCAAATGGCAATGTTTATATTATACAAAAAATATTAAATTTAATAAGGAAGCGATTAGTTCAGAGTTCTCACCGAGTACGTACAAAAATTAACATCAACACAAAAAGTTAATCGCTTTACGTGAGCAAGGAGGAGAGAAAACTGATCAAACGAGGGGAGGGTCTTCGGTTTGATAGGAATTCGAGGGTTGAATTGGTGAAATTAGGAGAAAATTTGAATAAAAACGAAAAAATTTATCTGACAATACAAAATATAGAGGTATAGTTACTTGAAAACATGTGTTTAAATAGACATGGAAAATGATATTCTATAAATGCATAGGATAATTGGAAATTTAACGAGAGATAAAATAAGATACGGGAAGGGTTATTTGTGAAAGTCCCAAATTAAAGTGAATGAATAAATACAGTCGTGGATGATATTTATTTATATGATAATATAACATATCAATGGGTTGGAGACAGGACTTCATAGAAAATTACGACATTATAAATAAAGTTCAAATTTACAACGTAAATAGAGTGAATACGGTTTCAAATGGAATTATTCATAGAAATGGCATTAAAATTCGGAAAATCGATGTATAATATACATGAAAATTTTATAGAAAACATTTCGGTATGAGATTAATCGTGTTTTACAAGCGTAGATGTTTTAGGGGGCATAAACGGTTTAAGCAAAGTATGGACCTATCTCGAATTATTAGAAAGAAAACAAGAAAATTATGTAATTTTACATAAATTTCTAAGTGCAGATGAACAAAGGAATCTGGGCAATTTGATGGAGAATTGTAGGTTCGGTACTGATAGAACGAGAGAGCGAGACACATAGTAGAAGGGACGTACTAAGATCTTGGAAGCAAGAATGAAAAAAAATATATATGAATATACGAGTTGATAATGTACATTATCTGATATCAAAGAAAATTCGTTTAGGCTCTTCTAGATCTCAGTGTGGTATATATACGGGTACTTAGGGAAAATTCAGGCAGTCGTCGTTTGTCGGTCGGGAGATCTCAATAATATTCCTTACGTCACGCCGTCGTTAAAGTGGTAATATAAGTGTTTGGAATTTAAAAATAATTCTGATATTCGAGGACTTAGAAAAATTTAGGTCCAAAGTGCCAAGTGTTAATTTAAAAAAGAAATGGACTTAGAGTATTTCACGTTACAAAAGAAAATAAAATCAATAATAGTTATATAATAGTGAGAAATTGTTATATCCAGTTTAGTGAAAATTTAAATGAATGAAATAAAAAGAGTTTAAAGCCAAATAATAAAAATAGTGATAAAATTTAATATCAAAGTGTATGAATCAAATAAAAGTTATTATAAAGTTTAAATAAAGAAAAAAAACCATAAAAATTTTAAATTAAAGTGATCATTTATCGTCTTTATTCGAAATTAAGAGTTCATTAAAACTGATAAAATCTTTAACGGTTATAATTTATTTAAAACACTTCTTCACTGCAAAATAAAAATAGATAAAAATTAGTAGAGAAAAAAAAAATTAATTAAGATTGTCGTGTACACCCGACGGAGAAGTCTTAAATCGGTAAGCCAATTATTTTCATAATTAATCATTTCCAGATTACAGATGGGAGGTAGCTGAAAACTCGGGTGACTGTGTGATATCTATATACTTAATGTTTTTATAAAAAAAAAAAGAATTATATATTGAAAATATATATATAAATATATATGTATATGATTATTAACAATTCAAAAGAAAAAAAAAATTAAATCAAATCATCCCTAAATTGATTGAGTTGGATTCGAATTCCAATTATTATTATAATTAAATGAAAAGAACATTAAAAAAAATGAAAACTATTTTATATGTATATGTATGTTAAATGATATTTTGAATAAAAATATATATATTTATTATTTATTATAACTTACATATTATATTTGGAAAAATTGTATGTATCATATGTTAATTTTCAGAACCAAAGGAAACAGTAAATATTAGATATTTAATCCAGATGGTTGGGATAGACCAAAACTACGCGTTTGACTTTGAACCCATTCATTGTGATATATGTGTTCGTAGGTCAAGAGATCGGAATGCATAAACATTTTGAGTTTGTTTATGTTATTATTACCATACCCTAGGTCAATTCAAGCGAACTTCGGCGTGTAACAACGACCTTCCTTTAAATAAATATTGACATTCATGGACTACGATATTTAATTTAAACTTCAAAGCCAAGGTTAAGGAACGTTATCAAATAAAAAAAAAAACAATATGAAATATTATTATAATATTACCACTCAATCAGATAAGAGTTATAGTGATTATTAAATTTCACACAAGTAGATTTAGGTTTTTTTAATTTCATAACTTTGTTCTTTGGTGGATTATATATACCATGATTTACAAGGTCGAGGACGTTATGAATCTAATGTACAGTAATAGACTCATCTTTAAATTATTTGACGTTGAGTAGGTCAGGGGGATAAAGTATTTAAGGATCACCTAGGTTACCATTAAATTTATGGTAGGTACTTATCAATCTAGATGGGGAATGTCATTTCATAGGGGATTAATATCAAACAAGCAATCGGAGACAAAATTATTTCAAATAATGGAGGTGAGAAAGGGAAAATTATTTTACAAGCAACATCTACATTTAACATTGGGAAAATCACGGGATAGTAGGAAAATACTACTGAGGTTGCACTCGGAGGAGGGAAGTTTTATATCAAACAAGCAATCGGAGACAAAACTATTTCAAATAATGGAGATTGTTAGCCATGGGTACGAAATGAAAATTCATTTAAATAAAAATAAACAAAAGAATTTAAATTGGTTATTTGAATTATCAAATAAGTGAATTAACAGATTCAAAGAAAATTGGGGTTACAAAATTTACAAAAGAAATTAAAGTGGGAAATTAAATATTTACTATTTTAGTAAATAGACAAATTCAAGGGAATGAGAGAAAACAACAAAATAAGGTGTTATGACTACACTGAGGTTAAAATGGTTTGAGGACCATGTTGTAGAATGTCACAAATATGTTCTATACAAATATTAGAGAGAGAAGAGGGTGTGTGCAATTATGAATAATTGCAAAATATAGAGTTGATAAACTCTATCAAAAAAAATTATGAACCAAAACCAAACAGACGAGCAGAGTATATTTTTATGTGTACAGTGTTATTTATTTTTTATATTCGTAATTAGTATATCGGGATACTTGGATCCGAGTGGTGTGAGCCTCTGATACTGAGAATTCTCGGCCTCGTAATGCCATTTGAAAAGATGGACATTGCAGGTTATAAAAAAATTATGTATAAATATATATCTTTAAATGTACTATTCATTGGAGAATGTAATCCCGTCGCCACTAGACGTTTTTACATTTTCTCTTGGATGTGGCGGAAGGACGTAGGAAACCCGGCTGTCACAAAACTCGTGAGTATATGATTGTTTGGAAAACGAAACCGGTTCGCTTTCAGTAGTCGTAATTTTGGAGGAGTAGGGGCTTGGGTACGTTCGGACTCGGAGGAGGGCTTTTCTAATCCGTTGGAGAGCATGGAAGGGTTGATTTGGAACTCGGAAAAATCATTGAAGAGATTTAGCACCAGCCAATTAATTCGCGCTCAGTGATATCGGAAAGGTTTAGTTCGAATTCGATCAGTCGAATGTTACGCAGGAGGCAGGTGCCAAGCCATTGCAAACAAGTATATCCGCCTTCGTTTTCTATTCGATCTATAAAATGTACTAACCAAATAAAACAAAATTATATATGTATGTAAACCCACAATTTAGGACAGGCGAACGGGAGCGGACCAAATGACTTCAAAATTGCACATTTTGTTCACTAACTAACTAACAAAAAAAAATAGCAATCAACATGTTTAAATTAAAAATAAAAACAGATTAGGATGAGGTTGAATCACAGTATAGGAGGGAATTTAAAAGCACATTAAATAAATTTATATAACTAAAAGTATACACATTCTGTTTGAGATTCAATTATCAACGGCAACGCCACTCAAAAGAATCAGGGATACCACAAACAAAATGTAATTAGACTTTAATATCATAAACAAAAAAATTTACACAACGGTTGATACGAAGTCTCTTTACGTAATAAATAGTCACGTAGATTTGCGTTCAAAGTCGTAAATAACGTAGACAAATTAGATGCATATATATTTGATAAAAATAATGCATCAAAATACTCTAATGAGTATTTAAATTGGGGAAAGAAAGGGTTTTCAGAGAGTTCTGTGATTTGAGAGGGAGAATTTTCTTCATCTCTTAGTTACATAGAACAAAGCCTTGAAGGAAAGGGGTATGTAAATCACGACTAAATGAGGAAGGAAGTTTAGGGGTCAAAGATATAACATTTTCCAATTAGTTCGCGTGAACATGAGTAACATCTTGGATCACGGGGAGGGAAAATTCACGTATGTGCGACTTTATAGAGGTAAAACTCTAAGGTTCTAAGAGAGGGTGGAAAGCCGAAAAATAATGTGTACGTGAAAGAAAATTGGAAAATAAAAGTATTTGATAAAAGAAGAATCATTTCATGGTCAATTAACCAAATGGATGAACGAAGTTTTTTGCCAAAGTCTACAATTAATCCAAGGCTCTTTTTTGGCTTAATTTTGAGAAAAATCTACATTTCTAAAGGAAACAGTAAAGAGAAATGAAAAAAAAACATGCGTATTACTAAGAAAAAAAGCTTTCAATTATTGATAGTCAAAACCGCCTCTTTCGTTTTCATTACGTTGAATAATAATACAGCAATTTCGATATTTGAGTTTAAGAGCCATTGACCAACGGCTGAAAATAAAAGTTTAAAAATGCTTGCATTAAGGAAGTTGAGTCCTTTTTTTTATTTTTTTTTATCAATGTTCACAGGCAAACTTAAATACCACTAGTTTTTTTTTTAAAGTTCGTTTTCATAATTAAATTAATTCTACAAGTTTGAATTTTATTAAGCCCGCGAAAACGGCGGCTAGAAGCATAATACCGTGCGCGCAGAGTTCGTGACGTAACCCGGCCCTTGTGTGTGTGAAATATAAGGGAAAATATTTACAAAACCCGGACACGCTTAATATGGACGAAAAAAATAAATTAAAAAGTTTTAGTAGTTAGATATTTACTAGTACTAATCAATTCAGTTACTCAAATTTCGAAAAAAGTGCATTTTAATGGTTATTTTTTAAATTTAAAAACACGAAATGTCATTTCTTACATAGCACTCGGTGAAAAATGACATTTTGTGTTCTTGAATTTAAAAAATTAGAATTAAAATGCACTTTTTTTGAAATTCCGGTAACTGAATTGATTAGTACTAGTAAATATCTAACTACTACAACTTTTTAAATTTATTTTTTTCGTCCGTATTAAGCGTGTCCCGGTTTTGTCAATATTTCCCATATATTCACACAAGCAAGGACCGGGTTACGTCACGGACTCTGCTGTGCTCTTGCCGCCGTTTTGGCGGGCTTTAATAAAATTCAAACTTGTAGAATTAATTTAATTATGAAAACGAACTTTAAAAAAAAAAATAAAAATACTGGTATTTAAGGTTGAATGTCATCTACATGAAAATATTTTTTATAAGTCAAAATATTTTTCACTCAACTTCCCTATTGTACAGGGAGGTTCCAATAAGAATCGAAGTATATTAATACGGTAATGCCCGTACGGTTCAAATTAAGGAACCCGACTCCGAGTAAATCTCCAACGCCGCACTGTATGGAAACCGTTCTGACCCTTCCGTGAACGTGCATTTTTCCACAGAGCTGCTGCCGTAACGTACACACTTATCACTCGCTCACATGCGATTTAAATAATAAGAAGATTTATGTTGGGGTGAGTGTTCCTCTCATTATTCACCGTCTTAATGTAAGAATGTCTACTATTATATATCTACCTATTAAATATAAGTATTCATAGTAGTTAGTTTTTCAAAAGGGTGATGTCTTCTAAATAGTCACCAACACTTAAACTGGGCGAAGCAAAACGAAAAGCCATCCGCTGGGCCTGGCAGCAAAAACCCGCGAACCGGATTTTTCACTGCTAGTGACCAATTATACCCCGAATAAAAATGTTTGGTAACTTTGCAATAAGCCGCCGCTTTTTTAATAGGCACAGATTTTGAAAAGTACAATACTTTTAAACTTAGTTACTACAAAAAACATCGGTTTCAGTCGAGACCGGTGGAAAAATATGCATTTAAATTTACATTTCATTAAAAAAAAACTGTACGTAATTCCTCGTTACGGCTGACATTTCGTATTACATTATTTTGCATAGAACAATGCTGAACAATTTCCAGGGTACCAATCGATAAATATTTAAAAAAAGATTACTCTATGGCAAGAAATCACTCGAGGAAGGTACTAACTAAAGATTGGGTTGCACCATACAAATTTTAATTTTCTGAATAAATAAATAATTAAGTATATTTAGGACGAATTAAAATCAATGTACTATTAATTAGGTTGTGTTAGGTTAGGTTAAGTAATAATTATTGGATATAGATGGAAACACTTTTTTTAAATAAACTCTTTTGATTCACCTTAATTACATTAGCTTCGTCTTGTGAAATTTTGCCCATATTTGTAATCACTGTCACTTTGGTATGTTGGTAGCCCTGATAATTTTTTTTTATATATAACGACCGGCTAGAAGATTTTGAAGATATCACGAAATCTGGGCGTATTAGATAAACACAAATTTAAGTACCGAAGTTTTGAAAATAAAATGACGTAAAAAAACATGCTTTTTTTCTAGTAATTATTATTTTTTAAATAATACACTCACTTTTGTATCACAAACCATGTTGCACAAACCTAGCGTAGCCGCCAAACTACTTGAAAACTGGGATGTTTTTCTTGCCTTGACGTGAGCAGGCGCTATAAAGGGGGCCCTTTCTCTTGTATCACAAACCATGTTACACAAACCTAGCGTAGCCGCCAAACTACTTGAAAACTGGGATGTTTTTCTTGCCTTGACGTGAGCAGGCGCTATAAAGGGGGCACTTTCTCTTGTATCACAAACCATGTTACACAAACCTAGCGTAGCCGCCAAACTACTTGAAAACTGGGATGTTTTTCTTGCCTTGACGTGAGCAGGCGCTATAAAGGGGGCACTTTCACTTGTATCACAAACCATGTTACACAAACCTAGCGTAGCCGCTAAACTACTTGAAAACTGGGTTGTTTTTCTAGCCTTGACGTGAACAGGCGCTATAAAGGGGGCACTTTCTTTTGCATCACAAACCATGTTACACAAACCTAGCGTAGCCGCTAAACTACTTGAAAACTGGGATGTTTTTCTTGCCTTGCCGTGAGCAGGCGCTATAAAGGGGCACTTTTTTGTAACTTTTTTTTTTCGTTCTAGGTATTCAAATAATTACACAAACCCGTTAGACAAACCCTGCTTGCCCTACAAACCATTCAAAACCTGGGATGTATATCTTGCTTAAACTTGCGTGCGTGTTCCTTTATTACTTTTGTTCTTAGTTTAGGTTATTAGATTAGTTTAGGTTTGGTTAGGTATATTAAATAAGACGTTCTCCGACGACATTCAAAAATTAATAATTGAGAATTTTGAAGCTGTTTTTATAATAAAATGTATTAGAACACACATCAAGACAAGCACTGCTCTCTGTACAAAACGAAAAAGTAGAACGATTTTTCTTTTGTTTATGGTTCGTTATTTTCGAAAAAAAATTCCTATGTGGTTTCTATGGACAAGATCAGACAAGATTTAATATGGCGTCCGCGTCAAAACGGAGAATTAAAGAAATATTACGTGTATAAAAGTTTTTACGAATATAAATTTAAATGCATATTTTTCCGCCTTTTTCGACTGAAACTGATGGTTCTTGTGGTAGTCAAGTTTATTTGTAGTTTAGTTTTTAAAATATATGCCTACTAAGAGCGTAGCGGCATGCGGCGGCTTATCGTCAATTTACCAAATGTTTAAATTCAAAATTTAATATTGATTTATTACATTAAAAACTTGCTTTAATATATTATACCTACATTCAAGTAAGCAATAAAAATGCTTAAACGCACGATAATAAATTATTAAATGTCGTGTATTTCTTGTAAGAATCTTTTGATCATAAGTATTTATGATTTTTAAATAATGTCTAAACAAAATAAGTAAATAAAAAAATCTAAAATATTTTAGTTATACAATTATATATTTGTGTTGTACAATACAATATTTCGTTTGAAAATTGAACAAATCTTCCAACGACCAACGGTATAACCCAAGTAAATAAAATAACAATCTTCCAAAATCAATTTTTTTTTTTTTGTAAAAAAGAGTCAATTCGTCTAGAATTTGATTTAAAGTGGACTAATTTTCGGTTTTCTCTGGTAAAACCCTCTGAATTCAATTTCCTTCAAAACGAAAAGTGGTTTTGTATGAAATATTTCTTGGCAATCTATAACGTTTACATAAGCGTGGTCTTGCCCAAACAAAAATATTAATTTAATCATAAAACTGCGAAAAAGAAAAAGCTCCCCATTTCGTAACTATTAATTATGTACACAATTTTTATGATCGCTTCTAATATATGCATTTTGGAGGCCTTTTTCTGAAAATACAGCCTTTTTTTACAGTGTTGCTATTTCAACCCTTGACGGGGAATATTTACCAACGTGATCGCGCTATGGTAGCCCCTGGCATTATTTTACAAAACCTTTTCGATGTCGGGCTCGAATCTCTCAAGTTCTTGGAAGGTTTTTTTTATGTAGGTCGTGTTTTTGTAACGCCGTTTTTATCCGGGAAAAATTATGCTACATTCAATAAATTAAGTCGATCCTAAGTGTATTTGTATTGCGCTCGAAAAGTCGATTTTTTGTGGAAATATTTAAAATTATAATGATAAACCGAAGCAAGCTTATGTTTACTATGTAGGTCTGTGGTCACCAAATGGCGGACCGCAGTCAGGATCTGGATCGGTGACCTATTTTGTGCGGACCTTTTGTTAACAATACAAAATATTTTACTCATGAAACTTGAGTATAGAGTTTGATAATTTTTCCCACGCTTTGTCTTCGCTGAGGATGTCGTCGACAACCTCAGTAACATTTACTCTTTGCATCCTGGTGATGAATGGAGCAATGAAGCTGCAAATATTTTCGGCAGTAATAAAACTGCTCTCCAGATGGAAATGTATTTCCCAAAAAATACAGTTTTAAAACACCAAAAACAGATGGTTTCTTGTCAAGAGTTTTGGATAAAATTTGATAATAATAAATACCCAGAAATTTAAAAATTAGCCTTGAAATTTAAAAATTAGCCTTGAAACTTCTCACTTTGTTTGGGTCAACATATGTTTGTGAAGCAACATTTTCTAAGAAGAACTTCATTAAAAATAAATTTCGGAGCGACTTACCGATGAACAGCTCCAAGATTTAATGACAATAGCCTGCACAAACTTCAGAGGGATAGTCCAAGGCAATCATTCACAGGAACCCATTCGTTTTATTTGTTCATTTATATTGTGTCTACCCATATTTAAATAGTACCTATTAGTTTATTATTTCAATTGTTAAGCCGGGGGGAAGGGGGTGTAGGCTTTTTCCCTTCCGAACCGCGACATTCGTGTTATTTTAAAAATGGACCCCTAATGTAAGTAATTGGTGACCCCTGCTGTGGGTTATTCAGGAATCCAGAAATTAAAATATTTTCAAAGGTATATTTTTATATTCTGAAGATATTATTAATGAGTTAGTCATATACTTTATCATAAAGAAAATTACGAAAATTGCAAGAAAAACGCAACATTGTATCGTGTACGGTTGTTGGACATTTATGTATATCATCTGTTTTCTATATTGAAAATCTTCTATTAGCAGGACGTTTCAATGGAAGTATCCTTAGATTTCAATCGTCTAAAAATGAAATAGCGTCATCAGTTATAGTCATCATCACTCGTCATCATCGAAATATTCCACAAATGCTTCAATTTAAAAGTGTTCCCGGAAAATTTTCATTTCGTAACTCACTTTTATCACCATATTCTAGATCAATGAGGTTAGAATTGCCCTTTACTAGTGGGTGTATCTAAATTTTTCCGCCCACATTGAAAAAATTATACCTCCGAATTTGAATATGGAGGCATACAAACTGATTATAGTTTTATATATACAATGAATTTATTTATATTTTGTCTATTTTAACATTATAAAAACGTTAACTTTAAAACGATTTAAAGAATCTATTGAATATTTGCCACGTTATGGCATCAAAGCAATCCGAGGTTTTGGAAATAGTGCCATAATGTGGCAAAAACCGTTCACGTGGTTCTAAAATATTTGTACATCATATTTTAAATACTGAAATAAATACGCTATAAAAAATGAATATAAAGAACTAGTTATATGAATCAAGGAAAAGCCATTCCATTATTTTGTGTAATCCGTATTTTCTTTTCTTATTTGTAAAATGAAAATGAAAAATACAATTTATCAAAGCAACAGATTTAAAAATGGCAAAGGTTTCCAAACCCACCACCCCTGTGTGAGAAATGACATAATAAATAAAACATGAATTCATTCCACCGTTACTATTTTATCTCACCCGCTGACCTACTCCGGTCCTGCTGGCTCTAACAATGCTTCGCGCGTATAGATGGCAGCAGGGTGCCGCAAAATAATAATCATATATACAGTTACACAATAATAGTAGAGGTTTGCGCCCCGGATAGGGTGAGGTTGCCTTGAAAAAACTATTTTATTACAGGGTTACGTTAGAAAAACTCGTCCTAAAATATATTCCTATATTTTTCTTAGTTTTTGATTTCATCTTACTATCTTACTAGTATTATAAACGTGAAAGTTTGTATGGATGTATGAATGTTTGTTCCTCTTTAAATCGAAATTTAATGAATGGATTTTAATGAAACTTTACAATAATATAGCTCATATATCAGAATAACATATAGGCTATAATTTATGAAGCTAGCTATTTATTTTCAATATATTGAAAATAATAATTAATAGAAATTAATTAAATTAAATTAAAATTAATTAATAAATTAATAGAAAACGTCAAAATTTGAGAATGACATTTTGCAAAACATAGATTGTTAATTCAAAATTCTATTTTAGAAAATATTTAAATTACTAAATTTATTTGAAGTACTCGCTTAATACTTTGAATCGAATCAAGAATTATTCATATTGTAAATAAATAGGTTAAGAATTTTGGTATAAACGTAGATGGGACCTAGGAAAAAAAAAGATTGCTCGAAGTACTAATCCTACGCAGACGAAGTCGCGGGCAGAAGCTTGTTACGTAATAAATTTGGGTTTCACTATATAACATTGAGTCAATGGATCAAAAACTTTAAACCAGCTTAGAGAGAAGTAGCAAAACCGGTCAGTGGTTGAGTGGGCATCGCATTTGGGGCCCACCCAGACGTTCCGTATTCGATTCCTCGGCTGGCTAAATCCTCTATCACAATACAAGCAAAATCTTCCGCTTAGCGTGGTGGTAGTAGGAGATTTTCAAATGTTGTTGGGTTATTCGTAACCCAGGAATGTTTGTTTTTCTTAAAAAAAAAAGGAAATAATGTATTATGTTACTCATGTACACGACGAAAACGCCAATGTATGTACATATGTGCTCCATGAACTCTTTTTGATGGAAAGGCAAATTTTCTTCTAAAGAAGAAAGAACAATATTGTAGTGGAAGAAAACTGTTGAATAATTTTTTTTATCCATTTACTAAACACTGGATGCCCTGAGGAAAATATTTTCCTTCAGGGCCAATGTTATCTATGAATATGCTGTGTGGAGAGTCTTTTTGAGGAGAGAAAGGACTGAACACGGGTCTTGAAGAGACCCATGTTATAGTAGGGAGGAAATCGGTCCACATCCGAGCTGTTGAACTAAAGAACGAGTAGAAACGACCAGTTCTAATGTGCAACCGTGTACATAAGTTGAGCGCGCGTTTGGCATTTCCCGACTATGCACCGGTGCCGAGGGGATTAATGATGCTAATTCCAACGGAGCATCTTCCATTGAAATACAGGTATATCCACCCGGCGACGCCTGTGCACTAAAGATTGCAATCCGTTTGTTAAGACGAGAGAATCTATCAAACTGACTGCCCGTTTCTGCACACAGTCGAAGGTTTTTCCAGGTATTGTGTAGCTCCAGACCAGAGGTGGCTGCCAAATTCAACCGTGGGGCGCACTGGCGATTTGTGCAGGATTGGCAGTTGTATACTATTAAAGTACCTGCGGGCCCTGTACAGTTGCCCAGTTTATGATATAATCTTCAATTAGCCAAAATTTCTAAAATACCAATAACATTATAATTTTCATTAAAGAAGAAGTTAACACTAATAATCTAAATGGAAATTTGAAAATGAACATGTCACAGAAAAATAAAAGATAACGGACCCAACTGGGACACGAACCCATAACCTCTCGTCTTACCAATAATATAACAGTTTTCATTGAAGAAGAAGATACCACTTATAATCTAAATGGAAATATAAAAATGTAATAATAATAATATTAACGGTAGCAACTGGGACACGAACCCATAACCTCTCGTCTTACCAATAATATAACAGTTTTCATTGAAGAAGAAGATACCACTTATAATCTAAATGGAAATATGAAAATGAACAAGACACGGAAAAAAAGATAACGGTAGCAACTGGGACACGAACCCATAACCTCTCGCCTTACCGGGACAGTCACCTCTACCAATTCGGCTATTGCCACCAATCAATCTCGTATTTCAAATTTCGACTTTTTTTCCCATATTATCGTTACATTGATGGGAATAACCTTCAAAAGTTTTAAAAAGAGAGTTGTTTTTATAAAAATTAAATTAAAATGATTGTTTGTGCCATGGTGTCTGGAATTTTTCGTTTTATTTTCTTTCGTTAAAAATTTCACACTTGCGATTTATGAATGGAATGGACTTTTCGAAAATGTAGATTTATTCGTAGAACTGAGTTAGTTCCAGTGTAGTGTTTTTTTGCAGCCAAATGCAACTGAGTATGGATGCTGAGCACGTGCTAAAGTGTTCACTACCTTCATGTGCGATGCATTGAGGCCAACTAAATTAATGGAAACATGGCTCCTTCAAGAATATCAAACGTTCTACTAAAATTGGTTCAACTTCCAAATTTTGCTTACACGGAGAAAAATGCTATTCTAAAATACGATCATTTTATTCGTAAAAACTGTTAAAATCGGGACTGAAGTTCTTACGAACAAATTAACAGGGTTTCAATGATTATTTGGCATATAAGAATAATTTCTTGGTATACGTAAATTCGTACGTTAATTATTCTTACATTTTCCCGCCAATAAACATTGATACACTGTTATTTGTTCGAAACTCCGGTCCCGTTTTTAACCGTTTTTACGAATAAAATGATCGTAATCTAGAATAACATTTTTCTCCGTGTACGTTCAAAAATTGAAAAATCTTTATATATTATTTTTTTATTTACTTATTTATTTATTTTTTATTTCTGTATAATATTACGATGTTCACATAATTATTAATATTTTTACATAATAATACAATGTTGAATATTTTATTACGTTTATTATTTTCAGCATCTGCATGCTAATCGAAGGAGTTATTTTTTCAGAATGTTTTTGTATTTATTTATCAGGATATCAATTTAAAAAGGGAAAAGAAACAATAATTTATGCATATTAAAAAAAAAGTATCGCAGGGTCCTACAGAACAGGCATAATCTTATATATAAAAATTAATGTTTGTTAATTTGTTTATTTGTTCGCATTTTATACTTTGCCATACCGTTCATCCGATTGCGACAAAACCTTAGGGTTTTGATGTGCGCCTGCCCCCGATGGTTATAGAGTAGTCAGCTCTGGCGTTTTGAACTTATTTCTTATAGTATTAATCCGATTGCTATGAAAATTTGAGGAGTTGTTGTGAACGTGTCCGCGAAGATTTCTGTTTAGCGATGTTTCTATATTGGTGAGCTCTGGCGTTATGAATTTGCAATAAATCACACGCGAGATGCACGGAGAAAAATGTTATTCGAAAAAACGATCATTTTAATAGTAAAAACTGTTAAAACCGGGACTGAAGTTCTTACGAACAAATTAACAGTGTTTCAATGTTTATTGGCGGGGAAATGTAAGAATAATTTTTGTTGGTATGATGAATACGAGTTTTGATGAGATCCATGTTTTAGGAGGGACGAAACACGAAGGCCGTGTGTGTACTTTTTATACACTGAAAGAATTCCTTCCATAAATTTATTAGAACTCGTTTATTAAAATTTCTCTGGTATTTTCTTTTCTGAAGTCAAGCTACAAGTTTAAAACATGCTGCAATCAATACATTTATAGTCGTACTAGTACTAGTTCAACTCTAATCTGTTTGCAAAAACTATATTATCAGTAAGAAACCCGTCCCCGTAAAATTGAAAATAATGAAATCAGTAACCGGTTAGATTTAAAGTTTCAACGATTCAAAACAAACTCATCCAACCGCTTTATAAAATTTCAAACTAGTTTTTATTTATTTGTTTATTTGGAATTTACGGCACAAGTGCCATTTACGAACATACTTTTTTTTTAACACAGACACAGTACCGTATTAACATTTGGTGAGTGAAAAATTATAAGAACAAAGAAAATATTATACATTAATAACAAGTTTATGAAAGACAGTGAAGAAAGAAGCAAAAACAAAACCTGTTATGCAGCGACCTCATTAAAATATGTGGTAGATAAGTTTTTAATTAGTGCAGCTTTATTCTTTGCAAGAGACGTATTAAAATTATCAGAGATTTCAGCATAAAACTTTCCGATCGATTGTAAACTATTTTATAACTGAATTATATCCTGAAACTGTGGTATAATTGTCACAATAATAAATACCAGGGGACCTTGATCTAATGGTAGATACGTGAAATTGAATCAAAATTAATTTATCAGGCTATCCAACAGTTTATTTACAATTTTATATAAAAATATGAGATCAAAATTTTTTTCTCCTTTCACCTTACTTCAGAAATTTCAATAAACATAATAAAAAAATCATAATCTATTGATTCTAAAGCAATTCCGAGTCTAAAATTAAAACATCTCAAAAATTTGCGTTGCACTCTTTCAATGGTATTAATGTGATTATTAAAGACAGGTGTCCAAATTGTAGAGTTGTATTCTAGAATACTTCTAATGAGAGATGTGAACAGAATGTTTAACGAATGTTTTAATTATTATCGAAAACCCAATTAATTAAATGAATGATTTTCAATTATAGGATTTCATTTTATTCAATTGACTGCGTTAAAACTAATTCAAAATGCATTAAAAATAACATAACAATTGTGGTCAATAAACAGAGTGATTAATATATTATTCCCAATTAATTGCCGATTATATTCCAATTTTCCAACATAATACAGCTACAAACTGTCAGTATTGTTCTCAAATGGTCGGTTGCTATCAATTCATTGGGTAATGGGTGTGGAATAATCAGTTTATTGTTATCTGTGATCCCTCCTGGACCAGATTTCATCCGCCGGAGAATCCCCTAAGATCAATCAGGAGCAGGACAATGATTTTGATTTATGGGATCCTTTATCAAATGATGATATTATTATGTGAATTGACTGAGGTAGATTGAACATTGGATGGTCCCACAGCGATTAAACCTTTTAATAATATAGTCATCAAAATAGGCTTCGTAATAGTACATTACTAAGATTTGTTATAATTTATAATAACACACATTTTTATTCGATTGAATTTATTATGGTGGTAGCACTAAACAGATAACAACAGATAGTCCCTATAAATGTGATTGATGTAGGCCGATTTGAAAAACACCAATGTTGCTAATAAAAAGATAAGACGAGCTATCAACTTCCAGGCCTTAAAGCTAATGAAAGTGAAAGTTCTGGAAAGTGGTCCAATTTTTTCAATATTTATCGCTTTCACTGAAACGAAGGAAAATTTGCGTTTATTTCGTTCGCATCAAAATGCTCACGAAACATTTATATTGTTTGTCGCACACCAGACACTAAGTTCGGTGAGCGCGCTTTCGGAGTGTCGGGACCTAAAGCATGGAATAGGCTGCCACATGAGTTAAGAATGATTACAGACTCGGCGGAATTTAGAGCTAAACTTAAAACTCATCTGTTCGGACTGTCTTATCCATAAAGTCAAAACCTTCTCACTTTCACATTCACAGCCCGTGACATTGTAAATAACTAATTGTGAAAATATGAGCTAATTCTTTTTTGGAAGCTTTTATAATGGTCACTTGATGAAAATTCTTCAGTCGTAAAGAATCATTAAATTCTCAAGTCTTTCAAAGTAAGTATTAACTCACCTTTGGCATTATACTTCTTATAAGTGAATACCAAAAGTGATGGGGTCAGTAAATGTAAAATCATGCAAAGTCCAGTGTTTTCAATATAATGTCCTCCGCGTGCAAATTGGTATCTTCTCCAAGCATAAACTTTCTTATTAAAGTGTGTTTATCGGAAGTGACCGACCAGGTAAGTATGTTTCTGTATACAATTGTAAATAATAAACTTAAATATAGCCTAAGAATTAAATTTTAAATTGTACAGCGCCCTTGAGGTGATTTCTCACAAAAACGGCGCTATACAAATTATCCAATTATTATTATTATTATTATCTATGGGTAGTATTTATACTACCATATCCAGGAAGTTCTTCCTTTGGATTATTAATATATTCACGGCGTATTCTGAATTCATAATACTCAGACAATTTAGTAAAGACGTGTTTAATTTTTTTTTTTAATTAGTTTCTCTGCAGGGAAAATCAGAGAGGATAGACCGCCAAATGACTTCGTCTTGGCATACATTCCTTGCCGCATTCACAAGAATACATCGTCTCATACATATTCTACAGATAGTTTGACTTTTGACATATCCCTACTCAAGCGCTAGGTTCACTTGATGCAATATCTTTCTGGGGAGTCCCTGACTTGTTCTATCATTTACATTCGGGTCATAATATTCTCCTTAAACTCTTTAACTCGTTTATTTGAAACCATCAAAGGAGCCCAATATTAATCTTACTCGTTACAGATCATTAACTCAATAAAATCATCAAATGTAAACAAAAAACGCATTTTCAAGTGTTTATAAAATAAATACCTTCAATATTATAACGAACTCTGAATTTCACGATACACATACACATCCCAAGACAACATTTTTCTTCGACCAGATTTATCTCAACTCCCTACTTAATTAGATGCCAGCAAGTAATCACGTAAGAAAATTCTTCTTTGCTTCAACGGCACCTGCGACGTGTAATTATTTTCATTGGTAAAGAAGGTTCTTGGTTTTCGATGGTCGGCGGTTCGGCTGACCGAGAAAGCCACGAGTTTCTTTATTTAATTAAATCAACGAGTGGCGTTTTAACGAGCTTTCAAAGCTTTTTGAATTCCTTTGAGACCGCGCGCTACACCATTAGAGCTTCCGTTGCAATAGTGACCCCATTCATAAGACTGCAGAACATAAATCCAAGATTTTTTTCTCTCCGTTTTATGAAAATTACCTCGGGTTCTAACGAGATTTAAAAAGAAATGCCCTTTGAATTTAATATAGTTCATATTATATCATTCTTTTAAGTACCATATTCAGTGTGAACTAAATTAAGCTTGCTACACACGTAATAGCTATTGCATAATTGGCTAGCATTTCAATCCAGGATAGCCAGCCATTACAATAAATATTAAAATTAAGGTTATACAAAACATGGCAATCAAAAAACTATTTCACTTTATTGCCAGAATATCCACAAAAATTATCTATGGAAACAAAACTGTTAATATAAAGCAAAAAATTATGACTATAATACATGTATCCTTGTATACAAAACAAATAATTGACTCTGTACATATATGCAAATACAGAATTTATTAAAACGTCCTAAGTGTACTCATACACACACTTTAACAAAAATACGAAAAACCACATTTAAACACCATACATATTTTCGTTGTTTGTTTTTGGGGTGTTATGCCGTGTTGTGCTACCTCCTTCTTTAGCCGACGTTTCGGACAGCTTTGCAGTGTCCATCATCAGGGCAGATCCGGCAGATACATCGAAAATCTAAAAACGTATCTCACCATACATATTAGCGGCATTTTTTTTTACAGAGTAATTTTTGTACTTTAAAAGTACTTCTTATGAACTTTTAAAAATATCTGGTATATCTTGTGTACCCGTGGTGTATTTTTCTTTTCTTTTTATCTTTATACTTGTATTTTAAATAGATTTATTCTACTTTTCTGTTGTTACTACAATATTTACTTTTCATATGAACTTTTCATCTAACTCTCATGCAATTTTCTCACTTGTATTTCTCATTTATTTTTTTTTATACTTTTTTCTTAACTATTTATATTTTGTATCTATATTTCATATTATTGTAATTCCCGTGTTAAGTACGTCAATCGGCGTTAATTGGTAGTTAATAAACAATTAAATAAATTATGGTAAGCAATCCATTGGTTACGAGGGGGGGGAAATTTGTATGTATTTTTTTTCACCAGATTTACAGGAACGGGTTTAGTTTTTCCCATAGGAAAAACTAAACCCTTTCATACACTTTTCCATATAAATGATCATCTAGTAAATTCACGTTATGCAAGTGTATTATATAAGTATAATTAATACAAAACAATACAAGAACAACACGTTAATCTACCAAACTATTAAATGGGAATATAATTCACCGTCTCCAGATATTTTCATATCAGAGGGTTCGGCTCTGTGGAATTCCTAATTTGACCGATAAATCCTACTGATCCCTCAATATAAATATTTAAAAAATCTTTCGTAATTCTACATGTATTTAAAATGACTGATTTTTGCATTTTTATATACAAATTCTTTGACAAATCTAATATGCCTAAATTTTTAATAAGAGAGCTAGGTATAATGCCAGTAGCCGAAATAACAAAAGGTAATATTTTTATAGTCTGAGAATGCCAAATTCTTTTAATTTCATTTCCTAAATCTGTATACTTTCTTATTTTTTCAGAAACAGATTTTTGAATATTACAGGAATTTGGAATAGCTACATCA
The DNA here is from genome assembly GCA_951813805.1 of Limnephilus auricula. Classification (NCBI taxonomy): domain Eukaryota; kingdom Metazoa; phylum Arthropoda; class Insecta; order Trichoptera; family Limnephilidae; genus Limnephilus; species Limnephilus auricula. The sequence goes on from OX638410.1 coordinate 17,253,250, forward strand.
ATAATATAAGTTATTTTTTTAATTTTGTCATGTAAAACTATATCAGGTCTATTATGACCAATTGGTCTGTCTGTTAGTATAGTTTTATCATAGTAAATTTTAAAGAAATTATTTTCTAAAAATGAATTTGGTTCGTATTCATAATATGGTACTATATTATGACAGTCAATCAAGTTATGTTTAATTACCAAACTTTGGTGAATTATTTTTAAAACCTGATTGTGCCTAAATGTATACTCAGACGGCGCTAATATAGAACATCCACATATAATGTGTTCTATAGTTTCCGGAAAAGCCATACATTTTCTACATAAATCATCTATTTGATTTGGATCTTTGATTATATGCTTCCTATAATTTTTGGTATTAATTACTCTATCTTGAATAGCAAGCATAAAACCTTCTATTTCTGCGCTCAACTCTCCAATACTCAACCATTTGTTTGACGAAAGTTTGTCAACATACGTTTGGTTGAGATAATTGAAGTGTTTTGCGTGAATAATTTTATTTGACCAGGAATCTAATAATTCCTGGTTGGTATTTATAAAAATGTTGGCATTCTCGTCGTATAAATTTAAAGGTGAAATATTTCTGTCTGCCTTGCAAATTATTTTATGCAGCTCTGAGCTATTAGCTTTTCTATGAAAAAAATGTCTTAACATTTCTACCTGATTTTGTTTTAAAGAAGTAATTTTGACTATACCTCTACCTCCTAAATTTCTAGGTAAATTAATTCGTTCTATAGCTGAATTTGGATGATGACAATTAAACTTTGTTAACGTAGTTCTAATTAATCGTTCTAAGCTATCTAAATCTGTATTAGACCATTTAATTATACCAAATGAGTATGTTAATAGAGGTATTGCCCAACTATTTATTGCCTTTACTAAATTTTTAGCAGATAGATTGCATTTTAAAATTTTTCTTATCCTAGTTTGAAATTTAATCCTAATATCATTTTTAATACTAGTATGATCTAATCTATTCGATTGCGGGTATCCTAAGTATTTATAAACCTCATCCCCTTTCATACTTTTAATTTTGAAATTTCTAAATATACCCTCATCTCCATCTATAATTTTGCCTTTCTCTATATGGATCGTTCTACATTTATCTAGACCAAAAGTCATTTTAATATCATCTGAAAAAATTTTAACTACCTTAATCATTTTCTCTAAATTTGATTCAGAATTTGAAAATAATTTTATATCATCCATATATAATAGATGCGAAATTGTACTACTCTCTCCTGTATTTCCCTTAATTTTTATTCCAAACTTGCTTTTTATTAACATTTTGGATAGAGGATTTAATGCTAAGCAAAACCAAAGAGGACTCAACGAGTCTCCTTGAAAAATTCCTCTTTTTATTGAAATGCCCGGTACTACTATTTTCTTACCCTTTAAATTGATAAATAAATCTGTATTCCAAAATGACATAATATTTTCTAAAAAGCTAATAATCATTGGATTAATTTTATATATATTTAATACTTTGATAAGCCACGAGTGCGGGACACTATCAAAAGCCTTTTGGTAATCTATATAGCAAGTATGTAAATTACGTTTTTTTATTTTGAATCTGTTTTAGAATTACAGAATCAATAACTAATTGTTCTTTACATCCCATATGTTTTCTGCGACAACCTTTTTGTTGTTCAGATAAAATATTTTTTTCATCTAAATGATTATATATTAAATCTGTCAAGCAAGAGGTTAAAATTTTATATATTGTCGGTAAACATGTAATGGGTCTATACTGAGAGGGATTATTAATATTTTCGCTTTTAGGCAACATATAAGTAATGCCCTTAGTTAGAAAATTTGGAAAATTTTGAGTTTGTCTAACAAATTTTGAAAGATGTTTTGCCAAAAGAGGATGTAACGTAGTCAGACGTTTGTACCAAAAATTATGTATCCAATCGCAACCCGTGGCTTTCCAATTATGAGTATTTTTAATAATTTTGGCTAACAATTCAACCGATATATCAGAAAAACTCATTTGTTCAATGTCTGAACAATTGAGTTCTTCATTTTCTATCCAGGGACCTGACTCATTGTGTTTTATATCTTTACTCCAAATTTTAGTCCAAAAATCGTGCATATCTGTTTTAGATGGCAACGGAATATTATTATTAGAAATAATATTTTTTTTATCGTCAAGTTTGGAATAAAATATTTTCTCATTTTTCTGGAATAATCTGTTATTATTTTTTTTATTATACGTATAATTATATCTTTTTAATCTACTAGCTTTTACACCTAATTTTTGTTTTAATAAATCCAATAAATCATTGATTATATTTTCATTATTATTACTATCAATGCTATAACCAAATTTTCTCCCAATTTCGTCTACATGTCTCAAAATATTCCTACTTCTATTTCCATTTTTATATTCTATTATTCTAGCTATGCTACTTCTTAAAAATACTACATCATTTTCTAATCTAATCTGCCATTCTGGTTTACTATAACTATAATATGATCTATCATCAGAGGACTTTAATTCAATTCCTAACTTATTACATATAGTGATAGCGCTGGCATATACTATTGTATGAAGATCTAAAAAAACTAATGTCCTCAAATATAATTTTTGGTAAAATTATATTATTTAAATCAAAAATTAATTTAGATAATTTTTTTGACGTATGTAATTTTGGTAATTTTGGTCTCTGTGTGGGCTCTACATCTATAAATCTAATTATATTATTATGAAGTAAGTTAGCTAATTCTACTACATTATCATCTACTAAGTTTAAATTTGCAATATTGATTTCCCTAAGATTATAAATAACATCTTCGTTATTTGAATCTACTGTAATACCATTGGTCATGTCTACTAGATTATTATCTAAACTATCTACATTCAATTCATCTAATATAACATTATTACTTGTATTAATTTGTTCTAAATTATTCCCCTGTTGCAATCTATCTGCTACTTCATTTTTTATCTGATCTAATGTAACTACAGGAATTAAATTATTTTTGAATATTGCCCGTTTTTGATCTGCTAATCTTTGTTCATTTACTATGGCTAACGGATATTTTTCTGAGAAAAGTAAATGTAATTTTTTTCTATACAACAGCATATCTGTTTCTACCTTGGTTACATAAAAATATGAACGGACGATGAACATATTGACATCGTTCGTCCATTTCATACGCTGCCTAGGAATACCTGCTTTCGTTTTTTGGGGTCTAAGATTATCATTGTTCATCTGTATAGATGACATAATACTCCCCTGTTCATCTCTGTTGGTTGCATATGACATGTGTCAAAACAAAACAACTAGAAAATGACAATATGTTTCGCTTAGTAACTACTACATTCCAGTAACCAAGTTACTGTCAAATAATTTTCAATCTGTCAAAATTAAATTAAACATTTCAATAAACTATCTTTCAACATTACTAATCTATAATAGATTATATTTTTAAATAATGTTATCAAAATAAAATAATTAAATATACTCATAAAATATATTACAAATTAATCTCAAATATTGTCGTTTACCTTGGTTACTGGGGCCTGACAAAAAAAATTATATACTATATAATATAAATATTTATTATTTAATTATTATTTATTTTAATTATTTCTAGTTAGGTAAGTAAAAATATAATTTACTTTTTTAAACATAAAAAAGAACCCCAAATTACACACCTAGGTTAATAATACTTTAGCAAAAAATAATTTAAGTATGTGGGTAATATGGTTTGGGAACACTGGTTTTTTTGCTACCTTAGTGACGAAATACGAAGGGGATATTTTGTTTGGTAAATTGATTTTTAGAGGCTAATTTAAATCGGCCCATTTAATATGCAGTGACAGCTGTTTCCTTTGAGCAACGCTCACTCATTCACATTCATTCGCAATCACTTTATTCAATGTGTTTGCTTCTATGATATTTCAGCATTATCGCGTTTATTGTAATTTTTTATATACTTATGCGGTTTTAGAATAGGATTGACATTTCCACAAAAAAGGTGTTTAAAATCAGTGAAACGAAAATTAATAAGTGAAAGGAAAATGAATTGTACTGAATCAAAACAAACTGCAAAAACCAAAAAATTTTATTATAATGTTTTTTTTTGTATATCAAGTCAAAAGTAAATATTCTGTGTTTGGTTCAAAATATTAAATCTTACAAAATATATACAGATCTACGTATGAGCATTTTTTAAACTACATTATTTTTTTAAATTCTTTCTTTTCTTATTTTCATCCTTTTTTTTGTTTATACAAAACACGTTTCTTATAGTATGATACATAATAAACGGGAATCTTCCTAACGGGGCAGTCAAAATTTTTTTTTAATGATAAATATTATAATAAATTTTTAATCTTACATAGGAAGGATGAAAGTAGACTGTGAATGTAGACTGAATGATCGTATGAGAATTTTTTTTTTTTTTTTTACATTAACTCCACACAGGAGGCCCTGAGGAAAATAATTTCCCTCAGGGCCTATGTCATCTTTGAAGATGCTGTGAGGAGGGCCTTTTTGAGGAGAGGAAGGAGTGAACGTGGGTCTTGAAGAGACCCATGTTATAGGAAGGAGGAAACACAGAGGCCGGCAAATCGTTCCACAGCCGAGCTGTTGAACACAAGAACGAGTCGTAGAAGCGTCCCGTTCTCATGTGACAAATGTCAACCGTGTACATATGTTGGGCGAGCGTTTGGCGTGTTTCCCGACTATGCACCGGTGCCGAGGGGATCAATGAGGCTAGTTCCTCGGAGCATCTTCCATTGAAATACCGGTAGAACAAGGAAAGCATTCCTACCCGACGCCTGTGCTCTAAAGATTGCAATCCGTTTGTTAAGACGGGAGAATCTATCAAACGGACCGCCCGTTTCTGCACAGAGTCGAGGGTGTTTTTCAGGTACTTTGGGGCTCCAGACCAGAGGTGGCTGCCAAATTCAACGGTGGGGCGCACTTGCGATTTGTACAGGGTTAGCAGTTGTGTACTATTAAAGTATCTGCGGGCCCTGTACAGTACGCCCAGTTTCTGAGAGGCTAACTTAACTCTGGCCTCGATGGAGCCCCCATATCTGAGCTGGTCACTTAGAGTTACACCGAGCATATCAATGGAAGACCTGTTCGGAAGAATGCTACCGTTGAAGGAGACTAGATAGTCATTTCGATCCCTTTTAGACGTAATGTGGAGATCTGCAAATGTGGAGATCTGCAAATAATGCAAAGCTGACGTAAACGTAATGAGTCAGATTAAGAAAGGGACGCTCCGATGGTTAAGGCAAGTAGAGCGAATGACCGAGAAAAGGAGTGTAAGGAGAATATACGACGCAAATGTGATTGGTAGAAAATGTCAAATCTGATACTTGAGTCGGGATATGTCAAGATTAAGAATAATAGATGAGATTGTATGAGGCGATGTATGAATGTGAATGAGGAAATGTCTGCCAAGAGCGAGTTTTTTGGCGGTCCATCTCATATGCCTACACCTACAGAAGCGGTACGATGGTTATCTAGTTCCTTAATTATTTGCACAGTTTTAAAACACAAAACAATTAAATCCACACTAAATAACGTTATCAAAAACTGATATTCTTTATTCAGAAAAACAAGCCTACAGCCTTCTAAATAATCAAAGAAAATCACCAGAATATTGGACGTCTATTAAGTGTTTAAATAGGAGTCTCAAAAAATATTTCAATATGGAAAAAGACGATTTACCGATAGGTACATCAACCTAGTTATCGAATATTTTATCCGATTCGGTGGACATAAGGTTGCATAGCGCTACGCGTCCTGAAAATTCAGAATATTTTGAAGATGATGGATGAGATGAAAGCCTTCTTTCCTCCCGCGGGACTCCACGAGGTATTTGCACCTCCGCCCGGGAGGCTTTGAACCCCACACTGGTGCTAATGTGCCAAACTTTTACATGATTAGGAATGGGGAGATGTACATGGTGTGAGGTTCGTGGAAGGAGGATGAAATGTCGACGAATTTATATGTATTTGGACCCACTGAAGTAATAAACCGAGAGATGTGTCGCAGTTGTGTCCGTATAAAATAAATATTTAAATAATTGCTATCACCTTTTTACTTTTTTTACATTATCTCCACGTACATGGAATGTCCTGAGGAAAAAATTTCTCCAAGGGCCTATGACATTTTTGGGGATGTTGTCTGGAAGGTCTTTTTAGGGAAAGGAAAGAGTGGGATTTCTGGGAAGGAAAAAGGTATGAGGGTGGGTTCGAATTTGAGGGTCAATATGTCCAGGAGTGACGGATGTATGAATCAATTCCAACTGTCGATAGAGTCTGGTTGGAGAGGTTTAGATCTAGGTTAGGGCTACCTCAGCTCAGTCTCAGTCTTACTCCTCATCAGGCATGGTCGAGGCTATCGACTCCGAATCCGAAGGTCGCGGGTTCGAACCCGGCGTGCGCAAATAAATTTTATTTGATTCATTTGTGTTTTTTCACAATTAAGAATTAAAAATATCATATGATATATCTGCGGCACGTTCCAGAGTGGAAGATACTCTCAATATTGCCCTGGTGTAAGACTACCATTCAGAATTGAAACGTTGTTTAAAATTGCTTTAGCCGTGTGTGGTAACTAGATCTGAATAGCCAGGTAATTCCTCACCTTCATCTTCCCCAACTCTTTCCCCTCCCCACTACTTTCAGCCTTACAACATACCTTAATTAAGGAAGAGATAGTCTAACTGGCTTCAGACTGGACCAGTTGGGACTCTTGTGCGGTATTCTTTTAAAACATGCCCCTCAAGATCGGGCCTGCCAAGCAGTAGGGGACAAAAGCATTCGCTGCCAAGACCTAGGCAACCCACACTCCTTGAACTCAGGCACTTGAGGAGGTTGGTTATCCAATAAATGGATCTCGAAGTGGCGGTACCTACACTCATCTCCCAAATTGTAAACGATTTCTAAGGCTTGTTTGCATCCAGGAGTCGAAAAGCTTTATGTAACATGTAGCTGAGTGGACATACGCGTAGGGTTCCCACCAACTCTAGTGAATTCAATCTTAATCTAGCTCAAATCTTAGCAACATTAATCGATGTAAATGATAATGTAAAATTAAATTAAAACAAATAACTTTGTAATATACCACTATTATATAATCACAATTACCTACATGTTTCAATATCGATGGTTTCTTCGTTTGGGTAGTAATGACATTAAATAACAAAAGAATCAAACAAGTATAGACTGAAAAGTGATAAATAATAAATAATAATAATAAAAAAATAATAAATAAAAAAATAATAATTGTTGCTTAGCAACGCTAACCACGACATTAGTTTTGCATTTTTGCTCTCTGATTTTTTAATTATATCAGATAGAAAAGAATTAGCTTTGATCCCAAAACATATAAATATTTGAAAATAAGTATATTAGATAACCTAATAAATAGACTGCCAGTGAACCATAGGATATTTAGTTAAATAAACGGATTTTAAAATTTTCATTTTGTCAGGCCCCAGTAACCAAGGTAAACGACAATATTTGAGATTAATTTGTAATATATTTTATGAGTATATTTAATTATTTTATTTTGATAACATTATTTAAAAATATAATCTATTATAGATTAGTAATGTTGAAAGATAGTTTATTGAAATGTTTAATTTAATTTTGACAGATTGAAAATTATTTGACAGTAACTTGGTTACTGGAATGTAGTAGTTACTAAGCAAAACATATTGTCATTTTCTAGTTGTTTTGTTTTGACACATGTCATATGCAACCAACAGAGATGAACAGGGGAGTATTATGTCATCTATACAGATGAACAATGATAATCTTAGACCCCAAAAAACAAAAGCAGGTATTCCTAGGCAGCGAATGAAATGGACGAACGATGTCAATATGTTCATCGTCCGTTCATATTTTTATGTAACCAAGGTAGAAACAGATATGCTGTTGTATAGAAAAAAATTACATTTACTTTTCTCAGAAAAATATCCGTTAGCCATAGTAAATGAACAAAGATTAGCAGATCAAAAACGGGCAATATTCAAAAATAATTTAATTCCTGTAGTTACATTAGATCAGATAAAAAATGAAGTAGCAGATAGATTGCAACAGGGGAATAATTTAGAACAAATTAATACGAGTAATAATGTTATATTAGATGAATTGAATGTAGATAGTTTAGATAATAATCTAGTAGACATGACCAATGATATTACAGTAGATTCAAATAACGAAGATGTTATTTATAATCTTAGGGAAATCAATATTGCAAATTTAAACTTAGTAGATGATAATGTAGTAGAATTAGCTAACTTACTTCATAATAATATAATTAGATTTATAGATGTAGAGCCCACACATAGACCAAAATTACCAAAATTACATACGTCAAAAAAATTATCTAAATTAATTTTTGATTTAAATAATATAATTTTACCAAAAATTATATTTGAGGACATTATTTTTTTAGATCTTCATACAATAGTATATGCCAGCGCTATCACTATATGTAATAAGTTAGGAATTGAATTAAAGTCCTCTGATGATAGATCATATAGTTATAGTAAACCAGAATGGCAGATTAGATTAGAAAATGATGTAGTATTTTTAAGAAGTAGCATAGCTAGAATAATAGAATATAAAAATGGAAATAGAAGTAGGAATATTTTGAGACATATAGACGAAATTGGGAGAAAATTTGGTTATAGCATTGATAGTAATAATAATGAAAATATAATCAATGATTTATTGGATTTATTAAAACAAAAATTAGGTGTAAAAGCTAGTAGATTAAAAAGATATAATTATACGTATAATAAAAAAAATAATAACAGATTATTCCAGAAAAATGAGAAAATATTTTATTCCAAACTTGACGATAAAAAAAATATTATTTCTAATAATAATATTCCGTTGCCATCTAAAACAGATATGCACGATTTTTGGACTAAAATTTGGAGTAAAGATATAAAACACAATGAGTCAGGTCCCTGGATAGAAAATGAAGAACTCAATTGTTCAGACATTGAACAAATGAGTTTTTCTGATATATCGGTTGAATTGTTAGCCAAAATAATTAAAAATACTCATAATTGGAAAGCCACGGGTTGCGATTGGATACATAATTTTTGGTACAAACGTCTGACTACGTTACATCCTCTTTTGGCAAAACATCTTTCAAAATTTGTTAGACAAACTCAAAATTTTCCAAATTTTCTAACTAAGGGCATTACTTATATGTTGCCTAAAAGCGAAAATATTAATAATCCCTCTCAGTATAGACCCATTACATGTTTACCGACAATATATAAAATTTTAACCTCTTGCTTGACACATTTAATATATAATCATTTAGATGAAAAAAATATTTTATCTGAACAACAAAAAGGTTGTCGCAGAAAACATATGGGATGTAAAGAACAATTAGTTATTGATTCTGTAATTCTAAAACAGATTCAAAATAAAAAACGTAATTTACATACTTGCTATATAGATTACCAAAAGGCTTTTGATAGTGTCCCGCACTCGTGGCTTATCAAAGTATTAAATATATATAAAATTAATCCAATGATTATTAGCTTTTTAGAAAATATTATGTCATTTTGGAATACAGATTTATTTATCAATTTAAAGGGTAAGAAAATAGTAGTACCGGGCATTTCAATAAAAAGAGGAATTTTTCAAGGAGACTCGTTGAGTCCTCTTTGGTTTTGCTTAGCATTAAATCCTCTATCCAAAATGTTAATAAAAAGCAAGTTTGGAATAAAAATTAAGGGAAATACAGGAGAGAGTAGTACAATTTCGCATCTATTATATATGGATGATATAAAATTATTTTCAAATTCTGAATCAAATTTAGAGAAAATGATTAAGGTAGTTAAAATTTTTTCAGATGATATTAAAATGACTTTTGGTCTAGATAAATGTAGAACGATCCATATAGAGAAAGGCAAAATTATAGATGGAGATGAGGGTATATTTAGAAATTTCAAAATTAAAAGTATGAAAGGGGATGAGGTTTATAAATACTTAGGATACCCGCAATCGAATAGATTAGATCATACTAGTATTAAAAATGATATTAGGATTAAATTTCAAACTAGGATAAGAAAAATTTTAAAATGCAATCTATCTGCTAAAAATTTAGTAAAGGCAATAAATAGTTGGGCAATACCTCTATTAACGTACTCATTTGGTATAATTAAATGGTCTAATACAGATTTAGATAGCTTAGAACGATTAATTAGAACTACGTTAACAAAGTTTAATTGTCATCATCCAAATTCAGCTATAGAACGAATTAATTTACCTAGAAATTTAGGAGGTAGAGGTATAGTCAAAATAACTTCTTTAAAACAAAATCAGGTAGAAATGTTAAGAAATTTTTTTCATAGAAAAGCTAATAGCTCAGAGCTGCATAAAATAATTTGCAAGGCAGACAGAAATATTTCACCTTTAAATTTATACGACGAGAATGCCAACATTTTTATAAATATCAACCAGGAATTATTAGATTCTTGGTCAAATAAAATTATTCACGCAAAACACTTCAATTATCTCAACCAAACGTATGTTGACAAACTTTCGTCAAACAAATGGTTGAGTATTGGAGAGTTGAGCGCAGAAATAGAAGGTTTTATGCTTGCTATTCAAGATAGAGTAATTAATACCAAAAATTATAGGAAGCATATAATCAAAGATCCAAATCAAATTGATGATTTATGTAGAAAATGTATGGCTTTTCCGGAAACTATAGAACACATTATATCAGGATGTTCTATATTAGCGCCGTCTGAGTATACATTTAGGCACAATCAGGTTTTAAAAATAATTCACCAAAGTTTGGTAATTAAACATAACTTGATTGAATGTCATAATATAGTACCATATTATGAATACGAACCAAATTCATTTTTAGAAAATAATTTCTTTAAAATTTACTATGATAAAACTATACTAACAGACAGACCAATTGGTCATAATAGACCTGATATAGTTTTACATGACAAAATTAAAAAAATAACTTATATTATTGATGTAGCTATTCCAAATTCCTGTAATATTCAAAAATCTGTTTCTGAAAAAATAAGAAAATATACAGATTTAGGAAATGAAATTAAAAGAATTTGGCATTCTCAGACTATAAAAATATTACCTTTTGTTATTTCGGCTACTGGCATTATACCTAGCTCTCTTATTAAAAATTTAGGCATATTAGATTTGTCAAAGAATTTGTATATAAAAATGCAAAAATCAGTCATTTTAAATACATGTAGAATTACGAAAGATTTTTTAAATATTTATATTGAGGGATCAGTAGGATTTATCGGTCAAATTAGGAATTCCACAGAGCCGAACCCTCTGATATGAAAATATCTGGAGACGGTGAATTATATTCCCATTTAATAGTTTGGTAGATTAACGTGTTGTTCTTGTATTGTTTTGTATTAATTATACTTATATAATACACTTGCATAACGTGGATTTACTAGATGATCATTTATATGGAAAAGTGTATGAAAGGGTTTAGTTTTTCCTATGGGAAAAACTAAACCCGTTCCTGTAAATCTGGTGAATAAAAAAAATAATAATAAATAAATAATAATAAATAGACTTAAAATAACTATGGACAAAAATATTATTAAATATGTGATTATATAATAGTGGTTTAATACAAAGTTATTGGTTTTAATTTAATTCAAAATGACGCCACAAAGTGATTTTGCGAAGTTTGAAGAAACAATAATGTAAAAGTTTAAAATCTATTCAGGTTATTCATAACCCAGGTATGTTTGTGAATTTTTTTTAAGCAAAGAAAATTAATTTGGCAACTTTATTATAACATCAGAATACATCACACTTCTAGGGAATATTTGATCAGCTGTGAAGGCTAAATGATACATTGAACTTAGACTTGAATTAAGGTTAAGCCTTGCTTTATTATAATTTCAAGCACGTGGAACTTTCATACAATTGACAAATTATATAAGTCGGGGTGAGAATTGTAATCATTATTATTTCAAAGTATTGTACGATTGAATAAACCTTCAAGGAAAAGCTATACTAAAGCTCTTTCAAAGCGCTGATCCAAATTTAACAATGCTTACTTAGTGTTAGCAAGATGATTGGTAGATAAGGTTTGCTATGGATTAAATATTGCCTGTTAAGCCTCGAATCATATGTGGACTTAGGACATAATGAAGTTATGTAGGCAAAGATATTCTATTTATTTTTGTGACAAATTAATGAGTAGAACCTCAAATTGTAATATTGAAAAATTTAGGTCATTTTAGAGACTCGAAAATTTGAAACAGAAAAATATACTAGGAAATAAACGCAGGACATTTGCTTGGATTAAATATTGCCTGTTAAGTCTCGAATCATATGTGGATATAATGAAGTGTTGTAGGCAAAGATATTCGATTTTTTTGTGTAACAACTTAATGAGTAGAACCTCAAATTGTAATATTCAAAAATTTAGGACATTTTAGCGAATGGAAAATTTGAAACAGAAAAATATACTAGGAAATAAACGCAGGACATTTGCTTGGATTAAATATTGCCTGTTAAGTCTCGAATCATATGTGGACTTACGACATAATGAAGTGGTGTAGGCAAAGATATTCGATTTATTTTTGTGACAAATTAATGAGTAGAACCTCAAATTGTAATATTGAAAAATTTAGGACATTTCAAAGACTCGAAAATTTGAAAAAGAAAAATACACTAGGAAATAAACGCAGGACATTTGCTTGGATTAAATATTGCCTGTTAAGCCTCGAATCATATGTGGACTTAGGACATAATGAAGTGGTGTAGGCAAAGATATTCGATTTATTTTTGTGACAAATTAATGAGTAGAACCTCAAATTGTAATATTGAAAAATTTAGGTCATTTTAGAGACTCGAAAATTTGAAACAGAAAAATATACTAGGAAATAAACGCAGGACATTTGCTTGGATTAAATATTGCCTGTTAAGTCTCGAATCATATGTGGACTTAGGACATAATGAAGTGGTGTAGGCAAAGATATTCGATTTATTTTTGTGACAAATTAATTTGTAGAATCTCAAATTGTAATATTCAAAAATTTAGGACATTTCAGAGACTCGAAAATTTGAAGCAGAAAAATATACTAGGAAATAAACGCAGGACATTTGCCTGGATTAAATATTGCCTGTTAAGTCTCGAATCATATGTGGACTTAGGACATAATGAAGTGGTGTAGGCAAAGATATTTGATTTATTTTTGTGACAAATTAATGAGTAGAACCTCAAATTGTAATATTCAAAAATTTAGGACATTTTAGCAACTGGAAAATTTCAAACAGAAAAATCCGAAAAATATACTAGGAATAAAACGCAAGACATTTGCTTTGCCGGGGCTCTGCTCTACAACTGAGCTAATTCGACCATATCCCCTTCGGTTATATTTAGTTTTAAGCCAATAAAAATATGCGATAGCAAATTGAAGATAATGTTGGTGGTTCTTAGTCGAAGTACGTTAAATGTGACAGAAAGCGATAATAATAATAATATTTATCTTGTATAGCGCCGTTTTTGTGAAAAATCACCTCAAGGGCGCTGTACAAATTTTAATACATTTCTACAATCGTTGAATGTAGAATATATATATTTACATATAAACGTACATATTTTTTTATACGTGAATACCGCACAAGAGTCCCGACTACTCCCATCTGGAGCCAGTGCGACTATGGCCCAATTGGAGTATGTTGTGAGAATGAAGGTAAAGGGGAGGGAGATGGGGAAGAGGAAGTGGGATCAGATCTGGTCACTAAACACGGCAAAATTTTAAGCAATGTTTCAATTTTGAATTGTGGATACCAGGGCGATACTGAGAGGAACGTGGCGCAAATTTAAGTCAGTACTATAGTACCATATATTATTTTTAATTACTTATTTGTGAAATAACACAAATTTATCAAATAAAATTTATTTGCGTGCAATATTTAAAAATATTGTCAGATTTTTCGTTATCTATAAATGCTTTTCCCTTTTTGCAAAAAAAAAATTAAAACGTAAAATAAACTGCCATAAAGCGTTTAAAAATATATTTTAAAGTGAGTGTAATTTAATTCTGTCTTTTCACAGTCGATGTGTAGTATTTTTCAGGTATTCGTACGGATGGGTGCAATTTAAAGTGACGAATGGATCGGTATTTGGCTACCGGTATAAAAGCTTCCGCCAGACTTCCGGCCTCATTTGTTTTCCGTACAGAGAGGAAATCACGCCATCCCATTTTTTGGTCAACTGTATCTACTTATCCACTTCATATGTCTGTTTTGTAGTTATGTATACCAATGAGGGTGTCTCTTACAAATGAATTTAATATTACTTACATAATGTATCATGTTAATTGGAACGTGTTAAGGGCAGAACTTGTTGAATTTTTATACCGAAGATAAGCCGTCACACTGTTAATACTAAAGATATAAGTATAAGATATGTGTTAGTACCGAACATATGAGTATAAGTTATATATATTAGTACCGAAGATGTAAGTATAAGATATATGTTAGTACCGAAGATGTAAGTATAAGATATATGTTAGTACCGAAGATAGGGGCAGTTGATGCGTCTCCTAACTGAGGAGATAAATGGGCCTCCGGTTTGGATTGAGGAGATATCGGTGAGCTGATATCTCCGCGTGCTGTAGGTCGGGATAATTAACACGAGGATGATTGTGGTGATGATGATGTTTATTTATAATATTTACAAATGTACAGTATTTACATATTGCGTAAGTTATATTATCCCGACCGAACCGCAGATTGCGTAGTTGTGTTACTCGGCCGCTTGCCGCGCGAGCACTGCGTTGAGTAAAGACTGTGTAAGAACGACTGGTTGATTTCGCTTACTCGAGCTCTTATATAGGCTGGGCCAAAGGTACTCGGAAAGTAGGTCAAACATGCACACGCGAGAAGTTTCTCGATATGGCTTGGCAGCGCTGTGTGTAATGTACCGCAGAACCGAGCTCTTTCCAGAAGGTGGTCAACAACAAAAAGGTAGGTGCAGCGCCGGACAGTGCCAATTAGTGCGGCGTAGATATCGATAGGTAAGCCGCTATATAAATATAAGATATGTGTTAGTACCGAACGTATAAGATATGTGTTAGTACCGAACATATAAGCATAAGATATATGTTAGTACCGAACATATAAGTACACGATATATGTTAGTAGCGAACATATATATTCTAAGATATATGTGAGTAGCGAACATATATATTCTAAGATATGTGTTAGTACCGAACATATAAGTAAATGATATATGTTAGTATCGAAGATACAAGTATACGAAAAATGTTAGTAGTGAAGATATAAGTATACGATATATGTTAGTAGCGAAGCTTTAAGTATAAGTATTATGTTAGTACCGAATATATAAGTAAACGATATATCTTAGTTAGCTAGAGGAACGACAGTTGAGATGGTATGGTCACATAAAACGGAGACCACCAGACTACACAGTGAAGCAGGCAATGTCTATGGAACTTCATCGACAGTCATCCAGAGGAAGACCAAAAAATTCCTGGATTACTCAGTGCTCCAAAATCCTAAGTAGAAACGGCCTGGATGAAAGCGATACCCAGAACCAAATAACAAACTGATAACGTGGAGAGCCAACCCCAACAGCCTACCTATGCAATGAGTTGGGACAGTGCACGGAATAAAAAGAATCAATTTTTATATAAAAAAAAGTTTTATTCTGTGTTGAAAGGTATTTGTACGGTAAATAAATAAATAATACTTAGGGACACGCAAGTGCCTTGGGTTAGGGTTTATATTTCGAAGTGTTGTGATTGTGTAATAAATAAGCACATTCTTCGCGTTGCACCTATTTCCTTAAGGGTTGACAGTGAAGAAGAGTGCACCATAAATCTCGATCCGGACATTTCGTTTACAAAAATCCCTGCACCTCATGAAACACGTATCGGGAGATTCTTTATCTTACCCTTTATCTAGCATGATATATATTTGCGACATTTAAGTGGATAAATTGACTACTTTTAAACAGTCTTGAGAGAGTGTATCCTTGACTAGAGAGATTTTATCCTTGACTAGAGATCTACTCTTTAAATCAATAATATTAAGATTTTTAGGTGATTCTTAACGATGATGAATAGTACATGGGAGAGCAGGTAAATAGAAGGGATTTTAAACCACTGTCATAGAATGTTTCACTCTCTCTTATGCCCCGTTCTGACTGGGCGAGTATTTTAGTCGAGTGGCGAGTATATTAGTAACTAAACATGTCCGAACACCACAATTTTAGTAGAGTAGGCTAGTGAGCTCTTTAGTAGATTGAATCCATTTGGTTCTATTTTTTCGGCAAGTAGAGTCCCCCTCCGCGGGTCCCCGCGCACTGACATGCGCAGTTCATTCGTAGACGCTGACGCGCAGTATGTCTCCGGTATGTATCCCGTTGGAGCGAAAATACTGGTTTTTAATTCTTTATTTAATTAATATTTTAATTAATTAATATTTTAATTGTTTACATGTATGATCGTGTTAGGAATGTGGAGATCGGAAAAGAATGCAAGGCTGATGTGAGCGTAGTAAGTAAGATTAAGAAAGGGACGCTTAGATGGTTTGGGCATGTTGAGCGAATGAATGAAGAAAGGAGTGTAAAGAGAATTTATGAGGCGAATGTGAACGGTATAATAAGCCGAGGACGCCCAAGGAAGACGTGGCACGATCAAGTAAATCAGATACTTGAGTCGGGCCATGTCAAGAGTCAGAATAATAGAAGAGTATGTATGAGAAGATGTATGAATGTGAATGAGGCAAGGAGCGTGTGCCAAGACTGAGTTGTTTGGCGGTCCGTCCTCTCTGCCTACCCCTGCGGGGAAACGGCGTGATGGTTAGTTAGTTAGTTAGTTAGTTAATTCTTTATTTTTGCTGCTACTAATCTTTTTTCGTGTCCATAGTTTATTTATGTTCATCTCACTAATTTATTCTTCTAAAATAAGCTTATTTAGCGTATGTACTTTATTGCGTTGCAGCCCGTTATGTCGCGACGATCCATTTACTACTTGACAGCAGTGCAAACACTTTTTGGTGAGTCACGTAGCAAGTTACTCGACGCTCAACTTACTACTTGTCAGGTCTGAACAAGGCTTTAGCTAGGTTCTCAGCTAGTGGAGAGCCTTACTTCTCGATCACAGAGGAGGTCAAAATATATTGTACCAACCTACGGACAAAGTCACAACGAACGTAATTTCCGAAAATGCCTGTCATATGCAATATTATATTAGATGCACTGCATTTTCTAAAAAAAAATCACGTTGATTGAAGGTCCCAATTGCCAATACCAATTATTATTGAATTGTGGTATTTACAATAATCGTTTAAAAATTTGAAATTTTAATGGAAAAATGTAAAAAAAAGGGAAAAAAGGTGGTTTAGAATTACCTTCAGTTGTTTCAGACAGCATAATAACTCAACAAAGAAAAAGCCTTCTAAATAGGCAGTACCAATTACCTAAGTCTTCTAACTTACAACGAATTTGTAACATTAATTCAATTCAATATTCGAATTTGGGTTATATTAAAAAATGTAAATGATAAGTTGGTATTTGTAAAAAGGAAGGTTTATTGTTACAGGCGAACCCTAGTAGGGTTAACAATTAATGCTAAACCATATATTTTAATTGTAAAGAAATATCAAATAAAAAATAAATTGTCCACTATCGTACATACGTAGATTAAAGACAAGGTTTTTGAAACACGAGGTTAGAATGGAAGGAAACTATGATTTATCTATCACGATGATTTTCAAAGGCGGAATGGCTTCGAAACAGCCAGAATGCGGGTCGCAAATATTTGTCTCTGCGCAGCGTGACCCGCGCAGGTGTTGTCAGTTGTTAATACTTGCCCATATTAAAAATCATGGAGTAATCATAGGGAATAAATTTTCTTTAATTTTCTTAGGGTTAACTTAACATGTACCTACCTAAAGTGTTTATGATTTTTCAAGACCACATAATTATAATCAATCTTAAGATGATAATATATTATCCCGTGCATTTTCACGGATCAGCTCTAGTTATAAAATAAAATGTAACTATTTTTTAAGAGTCGTTGATTATATCGACAAAAACATATTAATTACATTCACCGCTAGGTTGGAATAATTCAAAATGAAACGGTGACCAGAATGTTCAGTGGAAACTTTTTAAGTGTATGAATATTGAGTACAAACTTTTCATCAGATATTAATTCCTCACATGATAATTCATCATGTCTCGAAGCGTCGAAAACTGATAATAGGGTTTTGAACCTTAGGTTACGTTAGGTTAGGTTAAGTTAGGTTAGGTTAGATTAGGTTAGGTTAATGTGCGTTGTGATGTGATGAATTATCATGTGAGGAAGTATCGTGTCTGAATAAATTTACTATAGATCTCATAGTCCGATTAGACATGGAACCAAATAAAACAGAGGAAATAGGGACGATCTCTTTAATATCCTGTCGCTTAGTAAACTGCTCGGACCTATTATGCAAATTCTTCAGGTATCTCATTAGCATCCTTAAGAATATTTCATTGTATTTCTAATATAGCTACAGTGATTCTTCCGGCGTCGGCGTCGATTCCTGGATTTAATCAACGTTCCTAGATGGCGCCCGCATCTCTGCTCTATTTTCCCGCGAAAAAAAACAAATTTAGATACTAAATCCTGGTTGGTGGAGCGATTGATTCCGCCGGCCAATAAGGCAAGCCGATCACGTTTGTATTTCGAACGACCGGTCGTGACAAAACTGTACAAGGAGAGATGGCTCCAGATAGGACCGAGTTGAATGGAAGAGATGTACTTTAATAAATGTCATTGTTTCGCGGCTTCCAATATCTATTCGGGTCGTGATGCGGTTATTAATTTGGAATTAATTAGAAATATTTTTTTTTTAATTTTATGGAAAGGCAATAAAAATATGACACTATCGCTCGTATTGAATTATCTGAATACGAAAAGAAAAACAGTAAAAGACTTTTTACAGTAAAAGAGATTTGAAAGATTTAAATCACCATTAAGCGGCTGAGAATAAAAGTTTAAAAATGCTTGCAACTCTACAGGGAGGTTCCTATGAGAAAGATCAATTATTCCCTGTCTCTATTTTTTTAAATAATATTTCATTCAAAACTTGCTTTAATATATACCTACAATCAAGTAAGCAATAAAAATGCTCAAATCGCACGATGATAAATTATTAAATATCGTGTACTTCTTGTTAGTATTTTTTGATCATAAGTATTTATGATTTTTCAATAATGTCTATAAAAAATAAGTGTGTAAAAAAATCTGATTGTAAAAATCTGTTTGTAAGACCTTAAATAAATAGAAAAACTGAGGTATTTTCGTCACAAAACACGTTCTTGGATTTATTTTTTAATGACTTTAATTGAACTAAAATTCAAATTCTGTAAAATAGCTTTGCTAGATTGTGTATTGATTTATTTTACTATATGATCATATTTTTCGAAATGTGTGTTATATCATACAATATTTTGTTTGAAAATTGAACAACTCTGCCAACGACCAACGGTATTACCTTACTATATTAAAAATAAGTTAAGTTTTTTAAAACAATTTACAACATAACTTTACCAGATAAAATAACAATATTTCAAAATCAATTCATCTTTTTTTGTAAAAAAGAGCCAATACGTCTAGAATTTGATTTAAAAATGACTAATTTCCGATATTCCCTTGGATACACCCCCTTTATACACCTTTAAATCCACTGTGATCCTTTGCTGATTTTATACCTATAATAATGTAATTATTAATTCTGACATATGATTGGAATAAGTAAAACTGTTTTAGATTTTTTATTTTTCTAATTTAGTACTTGGAATTAGTAGTTGTATACGTCACCATATTTATTTTATAAATTTGTATTGAATTATAATAATAGTTGTTAAAATCTATTAATTATTGTCTAATTCAGATTCAAATCTTGAATGATCAGTTCTGGCTTCGTTGATTTGTCAACTTGTCTTGTTTCCGATTGAAATCTGGCTGTAACTATCTGACTGTCACGTCATTCGCTATAGGCATAGGCAGAGAGGAGAAACCGTCACAAATCTCTGTGTTGGCAATCAATTCTTGTTTCATTCATATTTAAAAATCGTTTCATACAAACTTTTCTTCCTTTATGATTTTAGACATGACCCGATTCTTGTAGGTAATTGTTTTTTTATATGTGAGATTTCAAACTGCTCCCGTCTGGAGCCAGTGAGACTATGGCATTCCCAATTGGGGTGTGTTGTGAGACTGATGGTAGGTAGGGGAGGGGAATGAGATGGGAAAGAGGAAGGTGGAGAAGTACTGGCTATTCAGATCTGGTCACCAAACATGGCTAAAGCTATTTCAAGGAATGTTTCAATTCTGAATGGTGGTCTTGACTAATTCAGATTAAGTGTCATGGTCTATCACGGCGATACTAAGAGTATCTTCCACTCTGGAACCTGCCCCAAATACACTACAGATGTAACATTTTTAATTAATTATTTCTGAAATAACACAAATTAATCTATTTAAATTTAATTTGCGCACGCCGGGTTCAAACCCGTGACCCTCGAATTGGGAGTCGAGAGCTTTACCCTCGACCACGGAGGAGTTTGATTTGATTGTGTCATCTTGTATTCTTCGAGCATTCCAATATTGGATTACTTTCACTTATTATAACTCTCTATATACTCTCCTCACTACCGTACAACATATTAATTCTAAATCGCTTTGAATGGTATTGATAAGAAAATAACGGACTATTCACAACAACAAGTTTTTGCGTATATTTAGGGGGTTTCTCACCATCCTCCCATTAGCTTATCTACCCTAATAACGAATATTATTAAAAATAAAAATCCGAAAAACTATCATTTTAATAGTGAAAACGGTTAAAAACAGGACTGAAGTTCTTACGAACAAATTAACAGAGTTTCAATGTTTATTGGCGGGAACATGTAAGAATAATTTGTTGGTATACGTAATTTCGTACGTATACCAACAAATTATTCTTACATTTTCCCGCTAATAAACATTGAAACACCGTTAATTTGTTCGTAAGAACTTCGGTCCCGTTTTTAACCGTTTTTACTATTAAATTGATCGTTTTTTCGAATAATATTTTTCTCCGTGCAGTGGTTAGAAAACTCGGCCAACTTATCCAATATATAGTTACTATTCATAGGTTCGAGTTCCGATTTATAAACTCCAACTTAATAAATAAATAAACCGTAAATCGTAAATCGAAAATATTCGTTATTAGCATTGATAAGCTATTCAGAGGATGGTGAGAAACCCCTGTAGACTTGTAACTATTTTAACTCTTGTAACTCTATAATCAGGAACTACGATGACGTCAGTACGAGCTCTCGCTGTAACTGGTTTAAAAGTTAGTATCTGCGATCCAAGAGTTTTCTCTATTTCTGGTGTGAGAATGTTGAAAAACGCTTACCTTTCAATGAATTAGTCTTTATTCGATAACGACACGCTCGGGGATTCTCTTAGAGAAGTGTTTACATGTACACTATGAGTGCAACCTTTGGATATGACCTAATGTCTAGACTCTAGGAGTTGTGGGATTAATTTATATAATAAAGTATGTTGTCTGGTACATTCAAGGATAGCTGTTTTCTTAGTATACTTCCTTTTTTAATATCAAAACCTCGCAATAGGCTCAACCGCTCTAAAGAGGGGGAGGGTTTAGGGTCTTATGCGTCGCCTTGTGGACGTTATCAATCCCGCCGGGGAAAAAATGGAGATGGCATTCGTTAACTACATGTTCAGTGGTCTGCTCTGCACCGCTTTTAAACATCGCCAACACTTTGAGGCTCCACCGATGGATTTTATGGGCACAGCCACCTCGTCCTATTGAGGATTGAGTTGACGAGGCAGTGAGAACTAATGCTGTTTCTCGGCGGGGTTGTATATGAGATATGGAGCCAGTGAGATACGGCATCCCCAATTGGGATATATTGTGAGGCTGAGATGTAAATATTGGGGAAGAGGAAGGAGCTGGCTTTTCAGATCTTGTCACTAAACACGGCAAAGTTATTACAAGCAACATTTCAATTCTGAGTACTGATCTTTCCTCAGGGCGATATTAAGAATTTCTTCAAGTCTATACCTGTACCTAATATACGTTATTTTTAATGAATTGATTGAAGATCCGTTAACATTTTTTTTCCAAAAATACATACAAATATTCCCTGTGAAGTAATTCGGGTACGAATTGGGTAAAAATGTCTAGTAGGCGCCGTGTTCATTCCAACCTAAAAGTTTCGAGACTTGCTACAAAGGTGGACCCATCTACCCGCGAATGAATTCTCTCGGCTCTACAAAGTACCTACACCTATTTATTATTACTAGTAATCAACAATTCACCACAATTTGCGACGCTAGCATCGCCGGCTATTTGCCGCATCCGCCATTTGAGATCCACTCACGTCTTCGGCCTCGCCTACCGTCCATCCTCCGCATGGTGAACCCACTCCACCGCCATTTATCTCGACTATCCACGGTGTCGGGCATCGTCCTGAACGATTTATCGCCGTTTTTCTCCATCACGACGGTATCGAGCGTTGATCTGGAGGAATTTGCCACATCATCTCCACCAACCAAAGTGTCGAGCATCTCACTGGAGGATTAGGAAGATCCGAGATCTTCACCACAGTGACTAGTTGACCACAGTTGACCACAACACAGTTGACCAAAACACCATTATCAAGACTGCCGCGCGTCGAGCATAGATCCACATTACACAGTGATGTGACCTACGTGTTATGCATCCCATCGTGATATATACACAAAACTGATATGTTTTTAGATTTTCACGGCCAAAAGCATTTTCGTTGTTTGTTTTTGGGGTGTTATGCCGTGTTGCGCTACCTCCTTCTTTAGCCGACATTTCGGACAGCGTTGCAGTGTCAATCATCAGGGCAGATCCGGCAGATCCGGCAGATCCGGCAGATCCGGCAGATCCGGCAGATCCGGCAGATCCGGCAGATCCGGCAGATCCGGCAGATCCGGCAGATCTGGCAGATCCGGCCAGATTGGATCTGCCGGATCTGCCCTGATGATGGACACTGCAACACTGTCCGAAACGTCGGCTAAAGAAGGAGGTAGCGCAACACGGCATAACACCCCAAAAACAAGTAACGAAAATATACCCAAAACTGTCTGTAAAATAAAGACACAGTACTACGTAACATCTCTACCATTAGGCATAATAATCCGAAAGTATAATTGTCGAAAAGCTAACGATTCAAACTGCGGTTACAGTGTCCAGATGATGGATATTTTAACGCTGTCCAAAAATCCGCCGGTTAAAGAAGGAGGAAACGCGACACAGCACGAACAACCAAAATATAATCATCGAAAATATTTTTTATTCTTCGGGCTTCAGCAGAGCTGCTCTCGTACCGGTTTCATAGTAATAGTATTAATAGTAATTGGAAGCAAAATTCAGGTTTAGCCATTGACATCTGCTAATTTTGATACAAATATTGTACATACATTCCAATAGAAAACATTAATTATATAAGTTTGATGAATAGACTTAATTTAATTACGCTGTCTGACAGAAGAATCACTTCAGACTTAATTTTATTATACAGAACCATGTACAACCTAATTGACAGCCCTGCCATCGTTGATACTATTAAACTCCATGTACCGACAAGGAATACTAGACAAAATGTAACATTCTTTTGCAACACATACACAACCAACTATCAATCACACTCACTTACCAATAGGATGCATAATTTAGGCAACAAGTTTGGTGGTATTGTGGATATATTCGCTGATTCCCTTTATAATCTAAAATACTGTTTAAACCAACACTTTTTGGAATCCTACAAATTATTGTAACATGTGTATAATATATTTAACGATTTGACGTGTTATTGTAATGTTTTATATTATATTTTGTTCTATGTTATTGTCAAATGTTCTATTGTTTAAAATATTTCATGGTTTTACGCCATATTCTTCAAAAACTACTTGTATATTCTTAAAATTTTTCACTTTTATAACTTTTGGTATAAATTCTATGTATGTGTAATCGATAACATATTATTTTATAATCGATAATCTATGTAAAAGCCCCTATGGGCGTATAACAACAATAAACAATAAACATCATAGGAGTAAATAAAGCGAGGAAAAGTATTTCGATTTTGCGATTTATTGATTGATCTTTGATCAAGGATGATATTTTTTTAAATAAAAAAGCAGAATTACACTGTTTTGTTCTGAAAAATCATCAAAAATCAAAGATAGAAAATTCGCAGCACGCCGCAGGTATACCACAGAGGGCACTAAAAATAATGGAACTAATGATAAATCACTTAATTTACGATTTTATTTTGAAGAAAACTCGAATGAAAATCGCTTAACTTAGTTTATTCCAATTTATCTCCTTAAATCTGTAATTCGGATTTTCGCCAAGTTTCCGGTTCTCGGATTTCTAATGTTTAAAAAAGAGATTCGATGATAATTCCTCGAATAAGCATTGGGTGAGAGACGTTTCGTCGGAAAGATTAAGGTTATTATAATTTAAGTCCAATTTTCAATGAGCTTGCTTTTTAATATTATCAATCCGAGCTTTTTCAATAAGTGGATTAATTTCGACTGATTCACCCTTCACAATTGCTGGAACAAAAACATACCAAAGCTTTAATTAATGGCATTTACCTGTAACATAGGCGGTATCCGTAGCAGAAAGGTTTTGGTAATATTAAACTGTATCATACTTCGCCTAAGAACTTCCATCATTATCTTCATTTGCTAACTCACATTTTTAATGGCTAATAATCCCACCTCCTCAAATAAATCTTATTAATAGTCATTTAAAAAAAAAAATCAAATTTTTAGTCATTGATACTTTCGGTATTGCCCTGGTGAAAGACCACCTCACCTCACAATAATAAAAAAATGTGAATACCTCACAAGAGTCCCAACTGATCCCGTCTGGAGCCAGTGAGACTATGTGGTATGTTATGAGGCTGAAGGTAAGTGGGGAAGAGAAGGAGATGAGGAAGAGGAAGGTGGGGAAGTACCTGGCTATTCAGATCTAGTCACTAAACACGGCTAAAGCCATTTCAAGCAACGTTTTAATTCTGAATGGTGGTCTTACACCGGGGCGATAATGAGAGTATCTTCCACTCTGGATCGTGCCGCAAATACACTATATATTATTTTAAAGAATTAATTGTGAAATAACACAAATCATTTAAATAAAATTTATTTGCGCATGCCGGGTTCGAACCCGCGGCCTTCGGAATGGGAGTCTAACGCCATTCCGCTGGACTATGCCGGTTCATTAGATATGAATATTCAGGTACTTCCCCATATCAATTCCCTCTCTACTACCATTTATCACTTCAGCTTCACAATCTCAATTAGGAATGCCATAGTCTCACTGGCTCCGGACGGTTGGGAGCAGTTAGGGCACATTCGCGGTACTCAAATAAAACAAATAATATATGTGTTGCAATGTTTCTATTTGTTCAATCACTTGAAAACCGAAAAACCGATTAAAATCTGTTGTGGGCTTGTCCGTGTGCCTAAAGTAAGCAAAAATTAAACTTTCATACTTCTGGTGAAATTGATTAATGATTTTTAAATACATAAAAACTCTTTTCGTCCGATTACCAATTTCAGTGGCCTTTCTGGGACCTAGGAGTCGAAAGCTTTTATTACTATCTTTTCCATTTAAATAGGAGATCGCACATCTAGGGGTCGTTTATTTCTGTGGCGCCCTCACCATTGAGCAGGAAATAGAAATTTGTTTTCCGTAAAACCACCGAATACAAAAATGTTTTTTATTGCCAAAAATATAAGAAAATAATATTATTCTTTGCTATTCAATAAAAATAATACAATTTTTGTATCCAAAAGCGGCTAAAATACAGAAACCATTATGCTGGATGAATAAAAATAAACAGCAAAATATTATTTCGTTGAAACGCGCATCGCTTTGTCCTCGGTAAAGAAAATATTTCAATAAATACGTATTGGACATTTTTGTACACGGTCCGGCAAACAAACCACTTCTGTTTTATTGGCCAGGAGATTCTAAAAAAATAAACAACTATTTAGCAAAATATTTTATTTGTATAAATAAATAATGAAAACAATTTTAGCGAAACTCAATCCAAAATCTGAAACAGAAAAATCAGAAAAAGATACGGTCACATCTAGGACTTGAATCATACATAAAGTTAGTAGCCAATAAAAATATGCGTTAAGAAAATGAAGATAATGATTGGTCATTTAAAAAATAACGATAAGTGGTATATTTGTGCGTATCCTTTTATAGCATATCCTTTATGCTTCAAAGCTAATTAAATTTGATCGTCATCGAAAAAGTCGCTGATAGCCCTTTTAATTTTAATTTCACCTCTTTACTTGAACTCAACTTTATTGTGCTTCTGGTAAAAATCCAAAGCCCATTATTTTTTTTATTTAGAATACAAAAAAGTAACCTTTAAAAGTTTCCTTGTAGATGAGCTCTTTTGTCTGATCAATTTCGATAATTCGTTAGGTGAGAGTGAAAAGGTTCCATATGGTATTTTTGACAAAATTGAGCAAAATTGTTACCAGGGAATTTTTTTCGATTAAACTATACTGAAAAAAAAAATTCATCACCATCTGACGTCTATAAACCGATTTTTTAAAGTAATAAGGTTCTAACTGCGCCTAAATTTAAATTACTTTTGGGTTGATAAGGGTTCAACCACAGTTGGAACCTTTATTTTATACATTTCAATTCAGCAAAAGTTTAGTTCGAAAAGGTTCCATCTAATTTTTTATTTCTTTTATATATTTAATAATATTATTATTCAATGTATAAAAATAGTTTATTATAAACAAGTTCTGCTTCGTATTTATTATTAAGCGTTACAGCTGTTTCGCCCTCTGAAGGCATTATCAAACTGGTGTCAGAACCACTTACAGACGATGAATTTATACTAAATTTAGATCAATATTTACGATGACTAATTTCTAATTTCTTAGTAAAATGACTGAAGCTATTAATGGTTATTATTTCCCTAATTGTAAATTCCCAAATTGCATTGTTAAAATTCAACTGAAGGTCGCTATGCACTCTAATTATGTTGTTAGTCATTTGTAAATGATGACTCATGGTTTTTTTATTTTTTTTTTATATATTATCCAGCATAATTAAGTATTTAAAATTGGTTTGAACATATCTAAAAGCGGTGAGTATATTATATTTTTTGGTTCATTGATTAAAATGGCTCTAGGATTATTATTATGTTTATTAATTTCCAACTGCTCTAAAAGATTAAGTTTTCTTCCTTTATTTTCTACATGTAAAGGTGTTGGTTTATTATCATCGCTAAGTGAGTGATTCTCATCTAGGAGATGTTTGGCAAATTGTGATTGTAATTTATTATTATTTTTAAACGATCGTACGTGTTCTTTGAATCTAGTATTAAAGGACCTGCCAGTTTGTCCAACATAAACAGCGTTGCATTCATCACACTGGAGTTTATAAATGCCGCTATTTTTTAGTTTGGGTATTTTACTTTTTGAGTTTTTAAGAGATGATCCTAAATTATTATTTGTGCGGAAGGCAATATCTAAGCCACAATTTTTGAGAACTTTAAAATCATTGAAGATATACTAGATAAATCCAACATAAATCCAGTTATAAAAAAAGACTTACTAGATCTCTTTAAAATATGTGTGGAAACCAACTACTTTATATTTAACGATAAATTCTATCTTTTTTAAATTTTTATTAACAATTTTTATTTCGTAATTTTGATACTTTATCAATAGTAATCAGTTTAATAACCAAAATAATGTATTGTTCTGTGATTAAGCTGTAAGTAAAAAGTACTAAAATATTTATCTAAAATAATTTATACTTATAAAGCGGTTATAAACGTTGAAAAAAAATATATGGAACCTTTTCGAACCGACTACATTCTAAATTTTCGCAGTAAAAAGGTTCCATCGGCTATTTTAAGTACAGTAAATAAACTGTTATCTACAATATATTATGTATTTTACGTACATAAATACGTTGCTAACTTTTTCCAATAGCAAATATACGGTAGGTTTGTTAAATATTAAAATAAATGAATTCAAAAGTTTGGGCTCTGGTATCTCAAAACTTTGCGTTGAGCGGATATAGCCTTTTCACTCTCACCTAACGAATTTAAAAATTAATCAGTGAAACATCATGGAATTGAATTGCCGGACCCTGTATTAGATGCCTCATCGAAACATTGGATATTCCATAAATACTTCGGGTCGCCAAACTTTCTAGAGGAATTATTATTACTAGGAGTATGACTGGAAATAACTTCGCAGTTCCTCAGCGAAAGTTTCCACTTCACTTTGGAGGGATTTAAAAATACTCGAATAAAATTTATGGACCCACCGAAATAGAGTAGATAAGAGAGGCTATTGACGTGTTCCTTGTGGTACGCCTGATTTCAACAAGTATTGAGTCTATACAATACCCAGGTCTGTAATAGCCCCTAATTCTGTTAATTAATTTTGTATTATGGGGAAATTCTAACTCACATGACAGCCATATAACTTAAACTGACCGATCACTCTTGTGTTCAGTAGCCAGCTTTTGTCTGTAACCGTTAATGTGTTAGAAAGGTGGACTAGCCCCTCAGGCCTTGTGCATATCTTGTCAGAAGTTCAAAATATTTCTACTTTGCGATGAAATCCAGAAAAACGAAATATATCTGAATGTATCCAAAATCTAAAAACTGGTTTTTGAAATGTGGTAAAATTCGAATTTAAATTTTATAATTCGAAATAAGGATAATAATGACAAAATACACAAAAAATTTTGATGACGTAAAAAAGTAAAAACATGCTTTCATATATTAAAATAATATTAAATGTATTAAAAAAGTTATCCTTACCTCACTTTTTGTCAATACCCGAAATAATTTTAAAAAATTCCCAATTTTCATATTTTTTTTAAATTGCCGATAATTTGATAAAGGTGTACATTTTAAATATTTTCTGGTTGTAACTTAGATTTGGAGTATAAAGTGTGATGGTTTTTCTTTCTAACACCGTTTAGATCATATTACTCTCCATGAAAGTAAGGGAGACACAACGATTTCTATGAGACGTGTATGAGTTGTTCCCAAAAGTAAACAAGTAGCCTGAGGGGCTATATCCGTCTTTTAAGCGCTCAAAAAGAAGAAGAAGGGAAGATAAGACAACACGAATATCGGAGGGAGCGCGCTAATAGTGAAAACTATAAAATTAATTTTGAAAATGTTTCATAAAACACGATTCGTTTTAAAATAACAAAAATCTCGTGGGGGTTGTGTCAAGTAGCATTTTAAGAAACAATGTGAATTTTTTCTCACATATAACTTGTAAAATACCAGAAACAAACGTGTAAATAATAATTTTCGGAGCATACTTTGCGATTTATTTCTGTCGAGGGAATTTCAAAGAATTACCGTTTCGGAGTGGGGAATGTATAGATACTATCTTAAACAATAACATATATATATTTTAAGAGCTTAAAAACTTCAAACATTTAAAAAGAAAATATGTAGGAAATCGGTAGAAATTGGGAGAGCGGCCCCTTAATATTCGCAAGCACAAGCCAACCCATATACTTGCAAATTGCAATTTTTTTTAACTATATTATTTATCCACTCACTACGTTGTAATATAAAACAAATGTACTATACCGAATTGCCGGTGTAATTATCAGATGTTAATATATTATTGATCATTCATTGATCTGAGAAAGTAAATACGTATTCAAATGGCCTTACCTATAATAAAAAATTTCAATGAGATTTTTATGGAGTGTTACTTAAACATTGTTTTACCATTACCGATTCTCAGAATTCCAGATTCATTACAAACCGAAGGTTCAGAACTTTTCCCTGATAGAAATATTGGACAAGACAACTTCTGCGGAAAAAAACACTGAGGGGGAATTATTGGGATTAATATATTTTTGTTCCGGAAGAATAAAATTGGGCAATGTTAAGATCAATGAATATTCTTTTTAGTGCAGAGTTTGAGCTAAATATTGTTATCATTAGAACTAGCAAATAAAACAGAATTAAGCTGTTCGAAATTAAGGTCTAAATCTAGGTCAGAATTTGAATTTGAATAAATAGTTTGAGATTATTAAAATAGATGGCAGGCTCCTTTCACCCCTCCCAACAGAACTGATATTATTAATATATTGTTTGTAAAGCTAATTATTGGTCTCTTCTGCAACAAATCACCTAGAAAGAAACACATGTTAGTTATGTATAAACACGTATCAGCGTCAATAAAAAATTATACTTGTTCGATAACAAAACAAAGTGTATTATTAAAAGAGCCTCCTTTCTAATATTTGAATGAATCCTAAAACAATTCAAAAGGTAAATGTACTAAAATGACAATATAAGTGTATTTGGGCCTTCCCATAAATGAAAATATTTCAACTATTTTGTTCAAGTGCGTTGTGCAGCCTATCCGAAGGCAACTATATTTCGACCCTTTGGAATAACAAGGTTCCATCTTTTGGTTTAACGTCATGTGATAATGAACTCTAAGGTAGCTTACCATAGACCCCACAACCGCGTGACGTTTCCGCAACAGATGGAATCTTGTTATTCCAAAGGGTCGATTTACAAGTTTTGTGCCTCCTTCAGCCGTTCATAGTCCCTTGTTTGGCTTTTCATTTAGAATCCGTCTAAATTTAAAACAAAAAATATATTTTGGAGAGCCGCAAAGTGCAAGTTGTTTCCCTTTGTAAGTTATTCGCGTTTTGATGATTTTTTTTTAAATTAAAAATAAAACATACTTTACGGGTTCGATAACCAGTAAAAATTATATTACTCCTGCTCTCATAACTGTTTCTTGCAATGTCTGAAGAATTAGTTTAAAGATTGATGAACACTTTGCGTCTGGGTTTAAACCTTATGCTTCAGACCTCTAGTCCATATAATTGTTCCAGCCCATATATAATTTTTTTTGAAGTTGCTTTTAGAAGAATTGGATTAAAAATAAATTCGAATTTAGTTTAAGGGCATCCCATTATTCATATATCGTTATTTTTTTTTATATATGTCAATAATAAGAAAATATTTTGTGCACTTTGAATACGACGGTAAGATGCTATTGGAAAGTACATTTAAACGACTGCTGACTTATTCATTATTCATCGATTCATTTTAAGTACGGTATTTTTTATAGCCGGAAAATATCCTCTTTTTAACTAACAACATTTTAGAAATTCTAACGGCGTTTTAATAACGCAAAATTCGGAGTTCTATAAATGTATATCGATTTTAGCCTATTCCCATTGCTTTTGGAATATTATTTTTTCAGGTGCCACGTGCGCTGTCGAGGGTAATTGAGTTCAGCAGACACGTGTTTATTTACTTCTTTCACTGTTCATTTAACAATTTCTTTGTATAAATGTATATTATCAATCAATAAGAAGAAAAAAACCGTTCAATTCTACAAAGTAATAATTCCTGTTACTTGTAATGTTACGCCGTTTGAGTAGTTGAATGAATCGTAAATAATAATAATTTAAGTTAATGCGAATCAAATAAAAATAGTTCGTTGCTTAATCTAGCACAAGTTACCAAATAAATTATTTCGAGCAAGTAGGCAGAGTGGGAAGTCAGGTAGTTTAGGTTAGAATAGGTAAGGTAAACTGATTTGTGTTCGTGTCCGTTGTTCCACTGAATATAAAGTCCCTGGAAGTGCGATCTATATCGAATTGAATGCTTTCACTCGCAGACAGGAAAATAAAATTGCTCTAGAGTTATAAACATAATATTTTTCATATACTGAACATATTAAGTTGATCTATTTTACCCAAAGTATAAACAATAAATAAACCTATCAACACTCTGTAATATACAATACTTCGTTTAATGTAACCCTTTTAAGTAAGGTTCCGTGGTCACAGCAGTTTTTAACGTGTTAAGTTGCGGGAAAAAATAATTATGACCACTCAAAAGAAGACTTATAACGAGTATTAATCCATTGTTTTTCCTTGTTTCAGAGAGTTACTCACCTTACGGCAACAACAAGAAGTATCCTGTGATGATCTTCATCCACGGGGAGTCTTTCGAGTGGAACTCGGGGAACCCTTACGACGGCACAGTGCTTGCAGCGTACGGGCAAATTATTGTCGTCACTATCAACTTTAGGCTGGGAATACTAGGTTAAGTATCAAATTACTGCTTTTTCCATTTTTTGGTTAATTGGTACATCCTGTTCAATTGGTCCATGGGTTCTTCTAGTTCATCTGGTTTACCCGGTTCATCTGATTTATCTGGTTAACGTGTTTAATCAGATTCATCTGTTTTATCTGATTCATCCAGTTCATCTGATTCATACA
This sequence comes from Limnephilus auricula, assembly GCA_951813805.1. Taxonomy (NCBI): domain Eukaryota; kingdom Metazoa; phylum Arthropoda; class Insecta; order Trichoptera; family Limnephilidae; genus Limnephilus; species Limnephilus auricula. The sequence continues at coordinate 17,285,638 of OX638410.1, forward strand.
ATTCATCTAGTTTATCTAATTCATCCAGTTCATCTGATTCGTATAATTCATCAGTTCATCTGATTCATACAATTCATCTAGTTCATCTGATTCATCCAGTTCATCTGATTCATACAATTTATCAAGTTCATCTGATTCATCCAGTTCAGCAGGATTATTTGTTTTTTTCTCAGCATTTTGTACCACTTTAAGTTTTTAGTTCTCTTTCCATTTTTTTATCCTGGACATTTTTAAATTGGTCATCTAAGAGCTCAAACTAAGACGTTCCACATAATATTTTCGCTTACTTTATACGAACATTCTAATGCGTAATCCCAGCTAATACAACAACTAATAAATTCTTCTGTTATTAACAATTGCAAAACTTTGGATTGAATTTCATATTTTTGGTTCAGTTAATCATAATTAAATAACTTTAATGTGGATTTACTTTAGTTTTTGGTTTACTTCGTTAAAAGTGTGCCTTCCTTGGACATTAAAGCCTTTCATCTTTCATTAAAATATTTAAATATAGTCAGCAAAGTAAATACTAAAATGATAAAATTTATTTGAGTGGAAGAGATAAATCAATTTTCCTGGTAATAAATAATGCTAGGTTCTTATTTTCTTCAGTAGATACCGCTCAATCAACAATATTATTTGATATTTAATGGAGAAATCAGTTAATCAGGTAATTAATTCACTTCCAGCGCATTCGGTAGAAAAGTGCTAAAAAGAAAACTGGTGTTAAAAATACATGTAACTTTATAAATGAACATGTCTGAAAGATAAAGATATATATATATATATATATATTATAATGTACAGATATATATGTATATAAAGATGCATATAACTGTGTACATTGTTTACGCATATTTTACATAGAGCTCGGTTAGAAGGTTAAACCGTATTAACTCAATTCTCCTCAACTTGACCAAACAGATATTTTGTCCTTAAAAAACACCAGAAAAATAACATGACTACTTTCATTGCACATAATTTGATCTTAACGCTAGGAATGTGTTTCAGGTTTCATGAAGCCCAGTATATCGGAGCACACCCTGGGCAACTTCGGTCTCTTGGACCAGGTAGCCGCTTTGCAGTGGGTGAAAGATAATATCGCTGCCTTCCACGGTGATCCCGGAGCGGTCACGTTGGCTGGACATGGAACAGGTGCCGCTTGTGCCAACTTCCTCATGGTGTCTCCTGTGGCTAATGGTAACATTATAATTAAAATCTTTGATATTTGCATTCCGGTCGACTTTATTATGGTCGCCAAATTAATTCGTGAATCCCTGGAGCACAACCTTGGCAACAAGATTATTTGAAGGAAATAAGAGTGATGCCAAACCGATCAGTGTTCGACTTGGTATCGCGTTTGAATCCCAGCCAGGTGTCGTCTGTTCATTTCCTCCACTGGCTAAGTCCTCCATCACGATACAGACAACATTTTCCGCTTATTGTGGTGGCAGTAAGAGACTTTCAAATATTTTCAGGTTGTTCGTAACCCGGGAATATTTTTGAATTTCTTTTTAAAATGAAAAAAAAGAAATAAAGAAGTCATGTTACTTGATTTCTAGTTTAACGACCTCGTGGTCGAGCGGATAAAATCCTCTGCTACAATCCAGAGGTCGCGGGTTAAAACTGACGTGCCCATTTACTTTTTTAATAGTACAATAAAACACATTTAAAATATTTTCTACTGAAACCGGATACGGTCAATAAATTAAAAGTGGAAAAAGTTTTAAATTTGTTTTTTTATGCTATTATAATGTAATTCCACCACGAATTATTAGTTTAAAAAATAGTGTTTAGTGACTGGATCTGAATAGCCAGGTACTTCCCCACCTTCATCTTCCTCGTCTCCTTCCCTTCCCCACTTACCTTCATCCTCATAACATACCCCAATTGGGGATGTCATTGTCTCGCTGGCTCCAGACGGGAGCAGTTGGGACTGTTGTGAGGTATAAAACTATAAAAAAAAAATGTATCTAATATCGCTGGCATCCAAGCAAAAATCACCAAACCAATTTTTCGACGAAGTTGAGAGATTTGAATGTCTTTATACAGAAAAAGTAAAGTTGTTCGACTGAAAAAAATCACTTTCTACACTTATTTAGAATTATTTTTAAAATCATACAATTTTTGTACTCTTTATCTCATATTCAGTCATATTGTTGATTATGTTAATTTTATATCCATTTTAAAAATATGCTCTTCTTAGCAGAAAGAAATAACTTTCTCCATTAACTTTTCAAGAACATTTAAAAATATGTGTTTTGTCTTATAATATTTAGTAAAAAAACCTTTTTTTTAACTATACAGGTTAAAAATTAATTTACTTAATGAGACATAATATAAATTAATATCTTCAAGCCCCAAAATCAACACAAAAAGGTGATAAAATATTACAGATCTGTGTTTTTAGAATTAGCAAACCCATTAAAAAACCTCAATCATTCGTAATTGAGATATTTGCTTTGCTGGCTTTAATAATCACGTTAAGAGTGTTTTACCAGAGAATACAAAAAACGAGTCAATTTTAAATCAAATTCTAGACGTATTGACTCTTTTTTACAAAAAAACATCAATTGATTTTGAAAGATTGTTATTTTATCTGGTACACGCAGTTTCAAATTTTTTAAAAACTAAGTGTTTTTATAATATACTAAGGTTATACCGTTGGTCGTTGTCAGATTTGTTCAATTTTTAAGCGATAGATCGACCCTTTGGAATAACAAGGTTACATCTGCAGCGATAACGTCATGCGATAATGGGTTCTAAGTAAGCTATTTTAGAGTACATAATCGCATGACGTTACCGCGATAGATGGAATCTTGTTATTCCAAAGGGTCGAGATTATATTAAACAACAATACTTTCAAATCATATAATCATACAACAAAATAAATCAATACATAATCTATTAAACACAGTTTTCAAAATTTAAATTTTAGACAAATTAAAATCATTAAAAAAATAAATCCGAGAACGTGTTTTGTCACAAAAATACCTCAGTTTTTCTATTAATTGAAGGTCTTACCAACAAAAATATTTCTGATTTTTTTTACACACTTATTTTGTTTGGAAATTATTGACAAATTATAAATTATTTTGATCAAAAATTAATTTAAAGAAGTACATAATTTTTATTAATTTACCATCTCCCGTTTGGATAATTTTTATGACAGTTCGAGGTGAAAGGTTGTGTGTTCGCGCCGCTCCTAATGACTACATTTTGCAATAAATTTAAAACTAATACTGTTTGGCTTCATGGTTGTAAAAATATCAAATAATAATGGATTGCTGCATATTACCTCTAAAGAGTCAGATGTTTTCCAATCTTTCTATTACCCATCAGGGGTGAAATACACTAATTTATAATAATTTAATTTGAATGTCTAAATAGTTTCCTCTATACGTCACCTCAAAACTAGAAATGTCCATAAATTTTTGATCTATTTCTAGAATCGACCAAATTATAATCTTGAACTCCAAAATATATTAGCATACATAAAGTTTATCACGTAGGCAAAGTAATTTAAATTATTTATTAAGATGCGCATATTAGAGTGAATGCCATGCCAAACTAAATAAAGCATTCCATTTTGCATCCAAATCTAATCTGTCAGAAATAATCATTTATATTTCCTGACAAATTCAGTGAGATTTCTGCCAAATATCTCTAAACTGGTATAAGATTGTGTTTCCGCTAATATTGACCCAAATCACAGAAGTGAACTGAAAATTGAATCTCCATGCATTTTCTCGATTCCAAGTGCATTTCGGGATCGAACTATAAACATGAAAATACCAGCCAGATTTCGGCAAATGGCCAAAACGTGCATTGCAGCAGATTTTCACATTCTGGAAATGTGAATGCATCGAGGAGTGAAGGTAAAAACTGAACTGACACGAAATGTACAAGACAAATTTTAGAGGACGTCGCTCTAGTTCGTTTTTGTCTAACAGACCATTTTTCGTGAACTTGAGTTAAGTATGCATTTGTTCTCAAAAGGCCTTTATTTATACGATAATCGTTAAAAAAAATTATAAAAGATTATTTAAGGGGTTTTCAAAGCGCACTTTGTCTAACATCCTCCTAAATTTGTGCTTGTATCGTAAAAAAAACATTATAGCGCTATTTCTCCCGATTTACGTTTTGGTCTGTTGGATAAAAACGAACTGAACCGACGAGGAGTCTAGTTATGATGTTAACCAGACTAAGCATATTTTTTGAGAACCATTTTTTGAATCTGTGTTAATAAATATCTCACACGGTTAGTTCTTGTGTCATGAAATTTGCGTAACATTAAATATTTTATATTTCTAGTCCATACAATTTTTCTTTCAGCCTAATAAGTCATTTATATCAAGGATTTTTAGCCTTGAATTATAAACTATCGAAACATAAGACAAGAAGCAATTTTGTCAATTTTACAAAATATTGGTTGTTAAAATCGGTCAAAAATAGGTGCCTAGTTACGAAGATCTATTAGAATAATCAGTTTGTTTATTTAATCGATTTGTAATTAATAACACGCTCTCTTTTCGTATTTTGAAAAAAATCATTAATTCACTAAAAAAAGATTCAGTCGTTCATATATTTTTTTAGCCGAGAATGAAATATAGACTTCTATTAAAACTTTCATGGTTTGAAATAATTATTTTACACGTAAATTGAGTTCACAAATTAATGATTACATTCCATCATTAGCTTTGATTAAAATTGAACCGAGTCAAGTAAACCTCTAAGAATCTGGGTGTCTTGTACCTGTACCTGTAAGACCGCAGCTACTTTAAGGTAAATGTCAAAAGAATTCCATACTCTACGCTTTCGTAGATGGCGCGCGTATAGTATTTTTACTTATAAACGCTTTTTACAAGTATTGCTTTGAAATATTAAGAAAAAAATATTGTTCATGGAAGTACACAAGCAATATAAATATTGATAAATTGTTTTGTCAATTAAAAAACTCTAATATTTTAATAAAGGCAAACAAATACAACATTGGATTGAATCATAGATGAAATATTGTATTTGTTAGCATTTTTTGAAAGATTAGAGTTTTTAATTGGCAAAACTATTTATTAATATTCATATTGCTTGTGTACTTCCGCGAACAATATTTTTTCTTTATATTTCAAAGCATAACTTGTAAAAAGCGTTTATAAGTAAAAAAATACTATACGCGCGCTATCTAAGAAAGCATAGAATGTGATTTTTTTTTGACATTCACATTAATAGTACGCTGCTCACTGTACAAATCGCTAGTGCGCCCTGGCCCTCTGGTCTACAGCCCCAAAATATTGGAAAAAACCTGTGCGGATTTGTGCGGTCCCCCATTCCATAGATTTCTATATTTTAACAAACCAATCACGCATCAAATAGGAGTATTGTCCTTGTTTTATCAGCATTTTATTGGTAGATGCTTAGAGGACCTAGCGTCATTCATTTATGAGGCTAACAGTGCATGGTTGACATTTTGTCGCGTGAAAATTGGTTGTTTTTAGGACTTATCTACAGCGGCACTATGTTTCCTCCAAAAATGGGTCTCTTCAAGACCAATGTTCAATTCTTACTTTTCACAAAAGACCTTCACACAGCGAACCCAAGATACTGACTAAGAGGGAAATTAATTTCCGTGTGTGGAGTTCATGTAAAAATAAAAAAAAAATATTCTGAGTCAATTAACATCCGGTCAAAATCTGTCCTAGTGCATGCCAATGGAAAACGTCTCAAAAATTATCTTCTTTCACTCAGTATACAAACATAAATTCTTTCTAAACTAAAGTATGTGTTTACTGGCTTGTGTATGAACTGGAAAAGACAGTTACTTGCGGTACTCGATGTTTGTAGATATTATAGCAATGTGATTCGGAATGCAAACATCGAAAATGCATTTATGAATAAAATGGACGATATTCAGAACTCCATATGGTTTTTGTTTGAATACTGCGGTAAAAGTTTTCTGGTAACGTAACAAAGATGCCTGATAACATACTTATTAGTTTGTTCTGTTCAAGGCGATGCAATGCGAAGTAATGCAAAATAATGCAACATCATGTATTTTAGTTTAGTTTAGTTTGAATTTTTTTTAGCTCAGAAAAATTATGGAAGCTTTTTAAATAAAGGAAAGGAAATTGTGATAATTTTTGTTTGGTTTTTTATGAAGAAAAAAATATTCCTTTGTTTCAAAAACTTGATAATATGTGAATTTCTCTTACATCAATCAATACAAGCGGAAAAATTTCGTTTGCAATTATGAAAGATTCACGCAGATACCAATTTGAAGCAGCGACGAAGACGTCTTGGTGGGAACCCAATTTGCTTAAACATAATTTTTTTTTTGGTACTCTTTACAATTTTGCGCCGTATGGATTATACTGTTTTCCTTTAAAAGAATTTGCTTGTGTATGGAAAAAGAGTGTAAAGGAACGGGTGCTCTCATGTCAAATGGTCGGAACTGAACAATTATTCATTCAGCATCCAGAATTGCAGAATCGTCACATTTACAAGGTCCAAAGATACATTTCTGTTCCATTACCACATAAAAAAATATTGATATGCAAAAATGATATTCGAGACCTTGGCGTGATTTTTGAAGCAAATCTCTATTTATCCCACATAGCTGACATTGTCACCCACGCCAACAAAATGCGTGAATTTGTTCTTCGTAATGCGAGATCATTTACTAATGGAATCGCAATACCGAGAACATATTGTTCGCAGTATCCTTGAATATAGGTCCAATATTTGGGCCCCCTCTGAATAAAAACCTATCCTAGAAACAGAAAAAAGTACAACAGAGGTTATGCTTTACCTGAACACAAAAGAATTACATAATACTATCCATTATTTCAGGACGGAGTCAGAAATATTATTAAAAATGCTTTCTGATAATTACGTATTACGAGCACCTTATAAATTTCATTTGTTTCCAAAAATTGTATTTTATTTTCTTTTACTGTTTTCTTGAATATTCACTTCGAATACCCTTTTTCTTGTACATTCGATACTTAATTGATTCCTAGTACTCGACTGTATCATATATTATAATTAAGTAAATGGAATTTGTCAATCTTAACTTTATTTAATACTTATATGAATCATCATGTATCTACCTATCTAATATATACGAAACCTTTAAATTTAACTGTCCTAGAACGGGAGACCTACCTAGTTGGGCAGTCAAAGCGTAATTAAACTGTAAAAGTATTTTTATAATAAATAAATGTATCCATCCATGTTCTTAACAGGAATGCTCATTTTCAACACTTTAGGAATCCCGCCGATAAATATTTTTAGTTAAAGATTTTTTAAAGTTAATCTATGGAACTCTACTTAATTCACCTTTGTGAAAAAAGGTTAACTTAAATGCCCCTAACAAGAATACTCGTCTCTTTTGTTATACTCCAAAAGCGAGGACTGTAGGAATTCATTTTATACATTATTTTGTATAATCATGATGCGGTTTCAAAACAATGTCCAATGTCCAAAGTAAATAAAATCACTACAGAAAATATACCAACGTTTTCTCACAAGTTTTTAATATTTTTTTTATCAGTGTGGTCTTATTCGTACAGGAGATAAAAGGCAATTTATGGTTTTGAAATCATAAATAAAGACACGCCTTCACAAAGAGACCATTATACTATTAAGTAAGGTCGAGAGATTTTCTGGTCTTATTTTCGATAACCTTTTAAGAGATCTACGCTTTATATAAGGAAATCAGATCTAATTTCTGAGAATATTCATACTAGAAGGTCCAGCACCGTCGTTCGATAACTCCTTTGTCAATGCGATATTTACTAAATTCGTCATCTTTGGTGAGTTGACTTTATTTGTGACAACTCGTCACCTGAGTGTTTAATTATCCAAACGACCATTTTAGTTTTTGTTTAATATCCATTTTAAAATTAAAAAAATAGTGTCAAAAATGATAATTCATCAGTAATATAATTATGTACTGATAAATTATTATTTTTGATACTATATTTTTAATTTAAAAATGAATATTGAACAAAAACTAAAATTGCAATTAATTAAGAATTATTTAAACTAATCAGACTTTTACCTTAATGGAAATAGTTTCATGCATATACATATGTACACGGTTAACATTTGTCACATGAGAACGGGCCGCTTCTATAACTCGTTCTTGTGTTCAACAGCTCGGCTGTGAAACAATTTGCGGGCTCTGTTTCCTCCTTCCTACAACATGGGTCTCTTTAAGACCCAAGTTCACTCCTTTTTCTCCTCAAAAAGACCCTCCACACAGCATCTTCAAAGATGACATAGGCCCTGAGGCGATAGGCCCATAGGCCGGGCGACGAACTGACAATAAATTTTATAGCGCATCCTGATCCACACAACTTTTTGAATAATATTGTCCGCCAAATAACTGGTTTATTAATTAATGGAGCTGAACTAAAGTTGCTCTTAGATTTGAAAAAAAATCGCATACGCGATCCAAATACTTATTTTATTCATCTAAGACGCAACGAAGACCTCATCAACTAACTCCTATTTAGTTTAAAAAAGAACAAGCAAAGTGCCTTTGTATATTAACTTCAGTATTATAATTCTAAATTGTCTAAGTAATAAATTTTTTAATTTTTACTTACCGTACGGTTTGAAGTTTAGGAATGTAAATCTATTCACAGGTACGCCAGTGTTGCCAGCGTATATCGATTTCTTATGTATTCCCTGACAATATCGATTCGGCTGTCAACATTACTCAAGACTTTTATCCAAATTCCAATATTGTAAAGTTATCGATTTCACTACGCTAGTCGCGTAACGCCATTCTTCCACGTAGCTATTCACAAGCGACGCTACCGCTACCTGTCAAACAAATTTGCTAGTGTAGCACCTAGCGGCGTTTTCAAACACTAATAATAGCATGGAAAACACAGACGAGCGGCGATCGCGTCGCTTGAAGGTAGCTCCATGGAAGAACGGCGTTGAGTTAATCATAATTGGCCCGGAGAATTTTAAATTTTAAAATTTAGAATTTTATACTAACATCAGAAAATTGTTTTTTGTCTAGTGTGCCCAATTCAATTACCTTCCTCGTTCATTGCTCATTTAATTTATCCTACATCAACGGCCGCCCTTTGTAACCGATATTAGATTATTTTTTCAGCTTCTTAAATAACAGGGCAGAACAAATTTGATCCAACGGATATAATCACTTTATTTTTGGGGCTGGCTACTAAAAAGGCTTTGTTTCGTTTAGGTCTAAAGCTCCAGCAAACTATTTGCTTTCAAATTGAAAATGTTAATCTCTCTGACCTCAAGTTTATGGCTTGTTAACCACCTCAAACTCGATATGAGGGAAAAGTTTTCCAATATTTATATAGCTATTTAATTTGTATAATTTCAGATTTCTTCCTATAAACATTTTAATATATTCTTTAAGTCTAAAGTTATATTATTCTGTATTACGTGTAAGTGTGTTTAGTTTTCCCTTAGTTTTGGTAATTATTGACGGGCCGGCGTGTTCGAGGGTTATGGTTCTCGACTCACAATCCCAAGGTGGCGGGTTCGAACCCGGCGTGCGCAAATAAAATTTACATGTTTAATGTGTGTTATTTCACAATTAATTAATTAAAAATAATATATAGTATATTCGCGGCACGTTCGTGAATGAATGATTCTCTCAGTACTGCACTTTTTTTTTATAGAGAAACCTCACAAGAGTCCCAACTGCTCCCGTCTGGAGCCAATGAGACTGAGAGTATCTTCCACTCTGGAACGTGCCGCAAATATAATATATATTATTTTTATTAATTAATTGTGAAATAACACAAATTAATCAAATAAAATTTATTTGCGCACGCCGGGTTCGAACCCGCAACCTTCCGATTGGGAGTCAAGTGTCTTACCACTCGACCACGGACGGTCGTCAAAACTGGTGTAAGACCACCGTTCGTAAGAAGAAACGACTTTAGCCGTGTTTACTGACTTTCCCACCTTCTTCATCCCCATCCTTCCTTTTCCAGTACCTTCAGCCTAACAACACAATTTTGCAATTGTAAATGCCATAATCTCACTGGCATGTTTAGAGGAGTTTTTTGTTTGTTTAAAGAATTCACTTATCTCATTTTCATTATCCATTTAGGAGCAGTTGGGGCTCTTGTGCGGTATTCAAATAAAAAATTCTTGTACCTAGTACTAAATTTTAGTTTTTTTTATCGAAATGCTGTTCGCCTTTTTGATAAGTTGCAAAGAAACCTTTGCTAAGCCACTTCCTTGCAATAACATTAAAAATTTTTAATGGTTTTTGATTTAATGGTTTTAGTTCCATAACCTCCCTAAAAACCAATGTATAAATCCCCTACTGAAAACTACTCAAAGAGTGGCGGTTAAATGTAAAAAAATTTTAATCCGATCTCATTTGTTTCTCCAAAATTATCAACTGTCTTATTGATTCACCTACATTACTACAACTCATCCCATTCAACATACCTTCCCGTAGACTCAGATATAATGAACTACTCTTCCTTAATCAACATTCGACTAATTATGGATATAATTCACATCTGTCCAGAATGTGTAGAATGTTCAACTCAAGTCAAGAACTTAATTTCTTTAATAGAAGGCTAACTGATTTTCGGCCAGTAAACAAATGCAGATATTTTACATCTTTTTTTAACTTTAGCATAGTCTTGACTTGAATTGTCACTTCTATTTTCTTAAGTTTTTCTCTGTTTTGTTTTTGCTTTCGTATACCAACCTTTATTCTTATATTGTAGATTTTACTTTGTGTTATTTTGTTGTAAATTGGACGTAAGTCCGTTTAAAAATAAATAAACACTTTCTTTTTTTTTCTTCAATCTTTCAAAATTACCAATTTCTTTGTGTAAACCACTATAATCACATATTAAAATATCTATATGTTTCAAAACTAATGGTTTCTTCGTCAGGATAATAACATGAATAAAAATAACAAAATCAACAAACAAGTAGGTAAAGACAAATAGAATAATAGATAAGAGAGAGGTGAATAATTACCTGAAAATATCACGAAAAACAATTATATAAAATTAAATGTAACAATTATTTACGAATATAATATAAACATTACATTTTACATATAAAAAGAATATTTTAAAATTAACAAAATATAATCAGTTTGTTGAACCACAAATACAACAATAATAAATATAAGCATTCAAATGAAAATAAATTTATGACGGTTATTTTTTAAAAATTGGTTTTTTATAATATTTAATTTACTATAAACACTTTTTCTAATTACTAAAATTACTAAGTTTGCTAATTGTAAATCTGATGCGTTTGTGTTTAAAATTTTTAACCCTTTGTCTGTTTCAAAATAATAAATATTGTAACATGTGATTATGGTGGTTTACACAAAGTAATTTGTTTCATTTAAATAAACACTTGTTCAACGGAATCGGCACGATTGTACGTTTTGTGATTAAAGATTGTAGAAAAAACATTTTGAAGTCATAGTGTAGTCGCAAAGATGCAATTCATAAAAAGAAGTGGACCGTAATCAATGTTTGGGTTGCTAATCAAACCAAAATATAAGGTAGCGTGACACAACTATGGGGATTGGAATTTCGGACTTTGGAAAGGAATCTGACTTACCCTGAATTCCTGGTTACGTTCTTGTGGAGTTATTGTGTCACCGTTAATCACTTGGTCTTTCACTTGACAAGTATCCTTTTGAATCGATATTATACGCGCCGAGGGATGAACGTAAATCAAATACTGCAAAGCACACATAATAGATTCGGATAATAGTCGATGTTAGTTGCATCGCGCACAAAACAGACTCCGATAAAAGTCGATGTTAATGCACCAAGGGATCACTTTAATTACAGCATAGTACATAACACGCGGAGAAAAATGTTATTCTAAAATACGATAATTTTATTCGTAAAACGGTGAAAAACGGGACTGAAGTTCTTACGAACAAATTAACAGGTTTCAATGTTTATTTTCGGGAAAACGTAAGAATAAATTATTATTATTAATTATTAGAACAAATTTCGTACGTATACATTGTTGTGACAACGTATTTTTTCGTTGTATCGTCATGTTGTATTATCAGGGCAACTAGATAAAACATTCCTAAACGAATGTTTTACAAATACGGCCTGATAAATCATCGTGAGGGTCAAAATCATTTTTCTCCTAGCAGACACATCGAGTATTTACTCGATGTTGAAGTCGAAGAGGGATGAAGGTACATCAATGCAGGGTACAAAACAGACTCCTTCGAACACATGTAGTTAGCCTGTTGTCCCCTAGTAGGTAGTCAAAAAGGATAGGTATATATGTAGGTAGGAGGAAGAGAGGTAGGTATACATACAATGCATAGTTGCGTCAACACATAATGACCTAAAATTTTTTCACTTCTCATTTTTTAGTTAAATTTTACCATACTCATTGTCTTTACTCCCTTATCAAGCGGTGTAAAAAAAAAATTATTTTTTAAATTGATAAACTAATGTTTAAGACAAGATTTTTTATGCGTAGCACAAAGGGTATACTACACTATTGCATTTAATAAATCTACATGTACCTACATAAACTACTAGAGAGTCATTGACATTTTATATACACACATCTCATTCTAACAATAATAAATAAATTGTTTCTTCATACGTTTTGTAAGCAAACACGAAATCTGACTCTTGAGTTATGTTCAAGAAAAAAAATTAATATCCAACTCACTTACTTTATAAGGAATTAGAATGTCATGAATGTAAAATATCTATATAAATTATATAACATACAACTATATTTTGTTTTGGTCAAATAAATTATTATTTATATCAGGCTCCACTTTTATTTGGTCAGATACTTTTAAACATATCGATAAAATTCACACAAGGAAATAGGCTGTGTAAATAAGCAATGGTACTTTCTGTTTTCGATATTGTATTCTGTTATTATTTCTTGGAAGTTTACTTCACCGTGAGGGACTAGGGGAGTTTACAAAAGTTACGCACAACTTTCAAAAAATATTGACAATATCGCAACACACTGTAAAATAACTCGTGTACGTATTCACACTCTGGATACACGATGGACTACAGAAAAAAATACATAAAAAACAATTTTTTTAATGTGTTTTTTTTTTTGAGTTATTATGATTTAACATCCCTTTAGAGCACATAACTTACCTCGATTGATTATAGTCATTAATGAATATTTTAAACATTCCAACTTTAGAAAACAGACGAAAAATAACCGACCTAACCTTTTTATTAAAATTATTAAACTCTAAATTTGATTGCTGCGAACTCTTGCATTTAATAAATCTACATGTACCTACACGAACTACTAGACAAACATTAACATTTTATATTCACACATCTCATTCTAACTATAAATTGCATTCCCCAATACAACGATCATAATATAGTCTTGGTAACCAATATTTAAACAATATTGATGTATTTGACAATAATTTGAATTTGACAAACTTTAAACGCCGGATGTGCGAACTATTTCTACTTAATTCATAAACTATGGTAAATACCTGTTTTATACATTTTTATTAATACCTATTATTGTTGATTTGGAGGATATTGGCAGGCTATGTATTTATACTTTATTTATATTCTGTATTACCTTCATTTTGTCAACTCATATTTTATCTAACCTATATTATGTGTCTTAATATTTTCTGTTACCTGTATTTTATTCACTTCTAACTCTTCACTGTAATTAATCAAAACATGTATTGCTTTATGTATGTTAAAGCCTTATGGGCGTTTAAATAAAAAATAAATAAATAATTTAGATCTCGGCCTCCGTGGTCAAGGAGCAAGGCACTAGACTAGCAATTCGAAGATGCAAATAAATTTTATTTAATGGATTCAGGTCATTTAACATTTAATCTTTAAAAAAAATATATAGTAGTTTTGCGGCAAATTTCAGAATGGAAGGTATTCTCATTATCGGCCTCGTGGAAGATTCGGATTTGAAACGTTTCTTGAAATCGCTTTAGCCGTGTTTAGTGAGCGGTTCTAAATAGTCAGGTACTTCCCAGCCTTCTTCTTTTCCATCTACTTTCCCTCATCACTACCTTTTTACAACATACCTTAATTGGGTATGCCGTAATCTCATTGGCTTCAGAAGGGGATAGATTGGGAGTCTTGTGTGGTATTCCCAATAAAAAGGTGAATCTTCCAAGTGTAAAAGCCAAATACCTTTATTATTTATTTAGATTAGATTAGACATTTTTGTAAATTAAACCTGTTGGATTGAATAAATTGAAAACGTTAATTTCCATCTGAAATCCACAAAAGAAAAGTGATAGATGTATCTCTGCGTAGAAATAGTGTCTGGATCATGATGTGAGGTATCAGTTTGGGAAGCAAGTATGAGTACAACTTGTTAATGGGGTGAAGTTTTCTGGACGGCGGATGCGTCTATCCACTAGCTGTGTAACGTGTCGGAATGCAAAAAGTCGGTTGAAGGAGACACTTTGATCTCCAGCCGAACTATATTTACCCATCGAATTGCACCTCAAATTGAGAGGAATGAATTTATGCGTCCGTCACTTCTGAACAAACTGACCTCCAGATACCTACACGGAGAAAAATGTTATTCTAAAATACGATCATTTTTTTCGTAAAAACGGTTAAAAACGGGACTGAAGTTCTTACGAACAAATTAACAGTGTTTCAATGTTTACTGGCGGGAAAAAAGTAAGAATAATTTGTTGGTATACGTACGAAATTACGTATAGTTACCAACAAATTATTCTTACATGTTCCCGTCAATAAACATTGAAACCCTGTTAATTTGTTCGTAAGAACTTCAGTCCCGTTTTTAACCGTTTTTACGAATAAAATGATCGTATTTTAGAATAACATTTTTCTCAGTGTACCCACCCCTCATTATACCTCACCTCTTTTCTTTAAAAAGAGCACCCACACAGTATCTTCCAATGCGAAATGTTTAGATTTAAACATACACGATTTCGATCTTCCTTGGAGAATGAAAGATAAATTAAGTATAGCCCTCGTGATAGCCTGCTATTCAGGACAGAATAGTTTAGAACAGTGATTGCCAACGGGGGCAACGTTTCCGGAGGAGTTGTGGGCAAATGGGGGGCGGTAAAAGCCTACAAGGGGGCAGTGAAGAGAAAAAAAGGGCTGAGATAACTGTCGGACGAATTTAAATAGTACGTTATCTTAATGAGTCGTTGATAAGTCAATGCAAAAATGTTTCATTAGAACCGTTCAATTAGTTATAAAGTACCATTAATACATTAAAAGTGTTTTTGTTGTTTTGATAATATTGTATAAAAAAAACATTTCCGTGATACAAAAGTAATCTCATAATGTTGAAAGTCTTTCCATTTCCAAAATTATAAGTGGTAGTTGGGGCTTGTGCAATGATGGAGAACTAAACTAGTAGAGAAAAGCATCAATAATTGCTACCAACCGGTTGGTTTTGTAATTTCAAAACATGTGGATTAAGTTTAAAAAAAATTTGAATTAATTTTGCCTGCCGCTCTTTTTTCGTATAAACATGCTGTCACACTTTTTTAATGGTGAGGTGAGGTTTTTAATGGTTTTATTTGGTCTAGAACAGAATTGTCAGGTACCTACTTCTTTTCCCATCTCATCCTCTTCAGTCATGTCAGTCATGTTTTCAATGTGGGGTTCACGTATTGGAGAAAATATTCCAATATAAAACAAATCATCGTGTTTTTTTTATTTATATTTAAATAATTTAAATATGCGGTCTCCATTGTGTTTTTCACTATCTTTCACAAAGTTTTTCGGCATTTGTGAAAAGTAAAACAAAGTATATTTGGATGTATATTCAATATCCGAATTGAAAAGAAGCGAATTGAAACTCTGTAGGAAGAAAAAATCATTCTTTATCGAAATAAAACACAACACCACCTTCCTAGTACATTACACGGGGAGAAAACTTGTTTTTCAAGTTCTTACCGAGGTGGGAAAAAGGCATAGAACTGGGATTTGAAGATTGGAAGGAAGGTTTTGGAATGTTCGGATTCTTAAAAATAATAATTCATTCTTTACAAAAAAAATACTATGTCTTTATTTTCACGACATAATACCACCACAATCAGGAACGAGTGTGAAGGACGGCATGGAGGTTAAAGTCCTCTCTATTACCTCTCATAATCTCTCTGATCTCTAAGCCTCTCACCTTAGTACTCACCATGGAAAGCTGATTCCGTGTAGGTACTACACTCACTTACCTCTAACTTTTCAAATATATCATATATCTACATGGCCATCCGTGGTCGATGGGCAAAGCTCCCGAAATTTAATTTGATTAAGTTGTGTTATTTCCCAATTTAGTCGTTTAAAATAATATACAGTATATTTGCTGCATGTTCCAGAGTGGAAGATACTCTCAGTATCGCCCTGGTGTAAGATCACCATTCACAATTAAAAACATTGCTTGAAATGGTTTTAGCCGTACTTGGTGACCAGATCTGAATAGCCAGGTAATTCCCTAAGTTCCTCTTCCCCATCTCCTTACGTTCTCCACTATCTTTAGCAACATATCCCAATTGGGGATGCCATAGTCTCACTGGCTCCAGATGGGAGAAGTTGGGACTCTTGTAACGTAAATAAAAAGCCATCTTTGTTTTGTGGCTCGAAATATAACGTCTCTTTATTGAACATGAGCTCGTTGGGAACAACATTATGAGCAACTATTTTTGTAATATGTAGGTACCATATTAACCGTTGTATCGTAGTTCTTGGAAATAAAATTACACTCATTTATGTTATTATAGATAAGATAGCACCAATAATTTAATTTGTATTAACCACAAAGTTATCAAAAAATCTAAATTATTGCAAACAACATTTTCCAAGTGAAGCAAATTACCAATCACAAATAAACTAGATATAAATAACAAAAAATAGCCAATACGATCATCAATCTGCCAAACCTCGCTACGAAGAGCATTACGTATGTTTAATTATTTAATCTACTGACCAATCAATAACCTACATTAACTTAGTACATCAAACTTATCGTATCAGATATTTTGTAGATAAATTAGACACAAAGTTACCAAAATAGCTGAACGAATATTATAAGGAACACCAAATTACCCAACTACAAAGAAATTCGAATTACCACAATATATCAATTTATACAAAGAACATCAAATTACTGGAATACAATACAAAGGTAAGGCCATTCTCCAGATTCATAACTCTGTGCGTCGGCCGTAATATGATTTGTATTGGGAAATTCTCTCATATTTGATAAATTGAAGTCCGGATTGGAAATTGGACCTTAGATGAAGACGCCGAGAACTACAACAGCAGATATTTGTCAGAGGAAGCTGAAGACGTTCCTAGATAAAGGAAGTGAAAGTCCAACGGCATTATTTTTATTGTTTGACGCAGGAACTTATCACAATGGAGAAATTCGACCATAAAATAATATATTTTCCCAGCTTTATTACCAGCCGACGGATTGATGAAAATACACCTCCCTTTCAAAAAATACTTCGGCGGAGGGAATTCATAGAAAATGGGTAGATTGATCTAATAAACAGTTTTGTAAGGAAGTAGATGATAAGCTTGTAATAGGTATATTGCTCGCATTAACCCTGCAGATTTCAATGTTTGGAAATTTATTTTATTTTATGTTTATTTGAATATACCAGTAGCTTTATCTTTTTAGTATAATTTAAAGTAATATTATAGAACGTTAGGTAGTATTTAGAACTTATTTTATGTTTCCTCTAACACAGATGTTAAATATTTTGTTATCCCTCTCAATCATGAGGGGGGTAACTCACTTCCCCCAAACGAAAATTTTGTAAGATATTAAAGTTATCCGGTAACTATTTTAAAGATATTAAGAAATGTCTATCAAATTCCGACTAAATTACTCACTTTCCCGTTTTTTATTATTATTATTATTACTTTTACGAAAATCATCACCGCAAGGAAGCCATCAGGGCGGTCTTTACTTTTACGAAAATCATCACCGCAAGGAAGCCATCAGTGCGGTCTTTACTTTTACGAAAATCATCACCACAAGTAAGCCATTATCACCAGTTCGGTCTTAAGGGGTGCATTTTGAAAAGAGCTTCAATAATACGTGCACCAATTTCACAATACCGTTACCAAAGTAGCTAAATCAGGTACTATTTATTTATATTCGTAGTTTCTTTATAAATATGTATATAGTTATTGTTTTTATTTTTTAGCAGGAGTAGTTTAAGACATGAGCCCGGTGTATATTCGTATTGTCGTATAATATATTGTGTACTGAAAACATGTTTTAAATCAGTGAAAATAATCATGCTTGCACATAATTTATTGCACAATGTAGTTAAAACGCTTAAAAAAACATAAATATTATTGCGTACATAAATTATATCTAATATTGTAAATTTTAACGTAGTTTCTCTTATAAGTGTACTACGAATTATAAGTCACACTTCTAAACACGTAACCTAACATAATTTCATATCTTTATGTTGTAAATCTTATTGTGAGTCCTCCACCTTGTTATCAGGTACCCGGTTTACACTTTTCAATACCACTACTTATCTCATACTCTGTAAATCTGAATATAGTATATGTTACCAAGTTAATTCGGTAAATCCGAATAGAATATGTGCTACCAGATTACTTTTTACAAAATTACATTAATTAATTAGATTACATTGTCACAAAAAAAATGTATGTAAATATTTATATATTTCTTCATTACACAACTTAGTTTCCGATTGTCACAATTGTCACAAAAATGTATGTATATATTTATATATTTCTTCATTACCCAACTTAGTTTCAGAGAAAAGGGAAATTGTATTGTTTTTTTTTGGTTTTTTGTTTTTTTTTATGTAAGTATGTACATTTCTTAATGAATATTATGAACTAAACCCGTCAATATGTCTGTCCTGGAACGGGAAACTTTCCTAGTTGCACAGGCAATGCTTCCTAATACGTAATTTGTACTTTCTTTTGTATCTATCTATAATAAATAAATATAAAATAAAACATTCTGTATTTTGCGGTATCTATATAGTAGGTATCTACTTTTACCGAGTTCTTAACGATGTCTCCGTAAAACTAGCTGAAGTTCCCAGTATTGCCCGGGGTATAAAAACATTTTTTTTTTTAAATCGTGTGGACAGTTAGCTTGATCTTATTTAATGGTCAAATGAGTAAAATTTCATCAATTTCAGAATAAATTTGTATAAAAATCATATCCAACCATCCGCCCGGTGTAGGCCTGATATTGGCCACTGACGCTCTCCTTTGTATAAATGGATTTAATATTTTTGATACTAATACTTAATAATGAAACACTTCACAAAAAGGTCTTAAATATGTGAACCATAAAAAATGTAAGAATAAATGGAAAAACATTACATTAAATAATAAAGCGCATGGGGTAACTGAGTAACCCCCTATGGCAACACAAATTTTGTTTTACATCTTTGTATGCCGAAGGTATTAATCATTATTTTTTGTTATTTTTTTCTCCAGGATTGTTTCACCGTGCCATCCTGATGTCCGGTAGCGCTTTATCAGACTGGGCAGTGACCTCCAATCCGCTGCAGTTCACCGTGCAGGCCGCCCAGAGCCTCAACTGCCCGCTGACGGCTGATGACCTCGGTGACTGCCTGAGGAGAAAGAGGTTATTCGACTATTATCTATTCTAACGCAACTCCAGAGGCTGTGCAAGGAGAGGCTGGGCCAGCAATGATCGGGGGCCAATGAAGAGGGTAATACCAGAGAATACCGGAAATTAGTCCTTTTTAAATCAAATTCTAGACGTATTGACTTTTTTTTCCAAAAAAACATAAATTGAATTTGAAAGATTGTTATTTTATCTGGTACACGCATTTTTTAAATTTTGAAAAACTAAGTTAATTTTTAATATACTAAGGTTATATATACCGTTGGTCGTTGGCAGATTTGTTAAATTTTTAAACGATAGATTCTATTAAACAACACAAATTTCAAATCATATAATCATACAAGAAAATTAATCAATACATAATCTAGTCAACATAGTTTTAAAATTTTTAATTTTGGTTAAATTAAAGTAATTAAAAAATAAATCCGAGAACGTGTTTTGTGACAAAAATATCTCAGTTTTTCAATTTATTTAAGGTCTTACAAACTAAAATATTTCAATTTTTTTTACACACCTATTTTGTTTATACATTAGATATTCAAAAATCATAAATACTTATGATCAAAAAATATTAACGAGAAGTACACGATTTTAATAATTTATCATCGTGCGTTTTGAGCATTTTTATTGCTTACTTGAATATAGGTATATATTAAAGCAAGTTTTTAATGAAATAAATCGATATCAATTTTTTTTATTTAAAAAACGGCGAATAATCGATCTTTCTCATTGGAACCTCGCTGTATGGTTGCAAGCATTTTTAAACGTTTATTCTAAGCTGCTGGTCAATCGCTCTGAAGTACCTGGGGCAGGGACGTCGGGGACTGATGAGATGAGATACATTTGTATACCTACAGATCACCGGGACAGTTAAAGGACTCTGATGCAGTTGGTGACAACCCTTTTTTTCTTAGTTTCGAGATAAATCAATTTTAATCTTTGGCCTAATGGCCTAATCCATAAATCAAAAAAACTAATATTTTTTGTTGGAAAGAGATTTTCAATAACATCATCTGTCAAACAAAAGAACATATAAACTTACATTATCATATCACCACCATCAAAAAATAGTTATTTTGGTAGTGTGTCTGTCAGTAATTCTTGTTCATTAAGAGGCATTTGCTTTGAATGTATGTGTTATTTTCAAAATTGTGACTTATTGTGTGAAGCATTCAGACAAGCGATAAAGTAGGTTAGGAAGTTACCGATAATATTATATTATAATATTTTAACAGAAAATTATTTTAGCTGTCTTTTTCAACGAAATGTAATATCCTGCGATTTTTCTCAACGGTTTGAATTTTTAAAAAATAAAATCATGGTTTGGCACTATATTTATGTAGTAGAAAAGCAAACCCTGAAAAATGTTCTTAATCCTGGTTTATACATCTACCTCAATTTCAAAATTTGAATTTGCTAACAATTCAATTAAAATTTGGATCTCTGAGAAAACCGTCAGATATTCAAAATTAAAATTGTGATTAACATCAAAATTGAGAATCCTGATAGCCGGATTTAAGTCTTCATCTGTCGCTATTTTGGTATGACACTGCTTAAAGATATATTTAAATAAATCTACCAAGAAAACAATGATCTGAGCCAACCGATCAAGAAAATTAGGCTGTTAGAAAGGCGGCTAGCTCATAATATGTTTTGTTGCCGCAGATGGCACACGCAATTCAATTTTGATAAAAAATTAAGGTTGACTACATTCGTTTGAGTTCTTCAATTAGCGTGTACCATGGTGAGGATTCGCCGCTTCATCCTCGTGTTCTGTAATGCTGTAATATGAAATTAAATTTCATCTTTATTTTAAATTGCAATCTTCTTCATCTGTAACTTAAATTACTTAATTTTAATCTTCTTCATCTACATAAGCTTAATTTACTCAATTTTAATCTTATCTTTATATATAAAAATCTCGTGTCACAATGTTCGTCCGAGGTAAACTCCGAAAATACTTTTAATACTTTTACCGGTTTTAATGAAATTTGGCTTACTGTGTGTAATTTGGTCCAACTTAAAAGATGGAACAATTTTTATCTCGATTATTGATCTCAATATTTATTATTGCGAATTAAATGTTTTTTATGGAATAACTATTTGAAATTATTTATAAATTCCATATTCCAAAAGATGGCGATATGAGTTAATTTGAATTTTTTGTTACCTAGATAACGGCTTAGTGTTGGAGGATTGGAGGGTCCCAAAACGGGAGAATTTTTGTGTCTAACGGATTTTACGGGATGGCGGATTTCATGGCGGATTTGAATAAAATGACAACATACTTGATTTTTTAGGCGAAAATAGCCGAAAAATTGATATTCATATCGCGAAATTCTCCAATCAGCCACAAGCTTTTCGTCCGCCACAGCAACGCGTGGGCGGGTCAGCTAATAAATCTATATAAACTTAATTTACTAAATTTTAGTTTTCTTCATGTATATAAACATAATTTACTTAATATTAATTTTTTTTTCAATTATTTCTGGCTTTGACCCTTTAAGGGTGTTGTTCTAGGCCATAATTTAAAATTATGGAAAAACGAAAGGTGAATTTAGATAATAATTTTATTTAAATGGACAAATTTCAAAATTATATTGACGATTGGATTCGAATTCAGACTTAAAAGAGATGGGATATTGAATGGAGCAGAGGCAGTTTTTGATAGAAGGGGGAATATTTGTTTAAATAGGATTTGGACAACATTCAATTTTAATCTTCTTCATCTACAAACACTTAATTTACTAAATTTGAATCTTCGTCACCCTATACAGTTTATTAATTTGATTTTCTTACCTTTTATTCCAGATTGTCAGATATCATGGCAGTGAGAGTGTTGGCCCCCAAATACATGACTCCGTTTGGTCCTATCATAGATGGATCTGTCATTCCCAATGAGCCAGCCCAAGTCATGGGAGTCTACAAAAACCTCTTCAGCAAGTAAGTCAAATAGGTTTTCTATTTTTGACTTGCCACCTTTTCTACCAAGCCAAAAGTTTATTATTCTATTACCTGTTTCGTAGAACACAAGAAAGTATTTTCTTTCTAAAAGCAACTGTAATACGATTGTAAAGGTCAGGCATAGCTTTTCTAACCATTTCGCAAGATTACTTAGACCGGACATATCCAACTTGCGGCCCATTTGAAGATTTTATGCCCAAAATGAGGATTTCAGCTTTTTATGTTTTGTATTTTGGAAATCTTACAAAATGAAAAAAAAATATTATCGTTAATATCTTACGTTTATTTACATTTCGTGAAACGAGAACATTCTTGATATTAGACCTCGGACTCTCGAAGGGGGCTTTGTTTAATTGCTTGAAAAGTGCCAGGCGCGTGGCCGCACTTGGAATTTATTCTCGCAATCAATTCCAACCAGTAAATTCTTTCCGTTCATTTCTCGGAAGATCGAATGCAACTGACCTGGCCACCTAGCATACTCGATCGATAAGGATCGGTAGAATAATTGTCGGTAATTTCTCGTCGTTCCCTAGGACAACTGCAGATCGCTAACGTGCAAATAACAGTTGATGTCGAATATGTTAAGGACACTTGGTCATTGTCTTTTTTTTGGCTTTTTTTTTTTTTTTTTTTTTTTTTATATGTAGTCATGCTAGGGAACGATGAGAAGTTACCGATAGTTATCCTATCGATCGTTATAGAGCGAGCGTGCTAGGGCCTCTGGTTTTAATAAGTGGAGGGTGAGTGTAAATGATTATACAGTAGCGTATACAGTCTGTTTATGCCTTCTAGCATTGAAGGTCACGATTTCACAATTATAGCATTTTCGAACAAATTGCCGGTAAAAATTAAAGGTAATATTCGCCGTTTACTAACTCCCTTGCAAAATCAGTAATAATTTTTTTTGGTCCACCAAACAATTTTACCAACGATTACCCTACCGATTTTTGTCAGCCAAAAGGTTGGGTACCCTTGACTTGGACTTTTTTCTTCTCGGTATTAACTTTATTACGTTACTACATTACTACAGACCAAGGTGACCAATATCATAAAGTAATTATCGGTAAGCTGATTCTAAGAGTAAAAAAGATGTTTCAAGTATTGAGTGAAGACCTTGTTCGAACTTATATTCCCAGAGGAAATAAACTCCTTACGCAACCCGAATAGATATAATGTAAAATATAGCCCTAGAAATTTAGTACAATATGCGAAAATGTTTGGCATTGAATATCTCTACTTGCTGAGTTAATCCGCTACCTAGAGAGAACTTAGATCTTAGAGAAACTTGTTTTGTAGATAGAATCTAAATATTTTCTTTAAATTTACAATAGCAAACCACGAGGTAGTAGTATATCATTCCCTGAATATAGGAATAAAATTACAGTGTCGTGAATACGGCCATTAGGATTTTGATCTTTAAGGAGTTACAGTGGTTTTAGAAAATTATGGAACACAGTTCCAGTAACCTTGTTTCACTTTTGTATTTAACCAAATTTTACTTATAAAAATTCAAACCTGATTTATGGTACTATTCAATTGATTAAGTTATTTTGTCCCTTTATTGTAGTCGCTTCTAGTCAGTCTGTACATGAGAAAATGTAATAAGCACACGGACAATATTGGGCAATGAAGAGTTCTTACCTCCCGTTCTTTAATTAATTCCAGTTTTTAAACTGACCTCGAAAATAAATTAAAATCTCATCATTGAAGACAATGATAGATTTCTTCTTTGAAAGTAAAAAAAATATTTAGGCGTACCCGGAGGCCTGCATTCGAAAGCTTTTATGTGTCAATTTGCGACATCAGTTTTCTTACAAATCCATATCTTTCATAATTATAGGGTCTGTTCAATGGTACACAACGACCACCAGCGTGTATATTTATAATTTTTAGTTAATCTACTCCCTGAAGAAATCACCTTTATTTTTATTTGAAAAAACCGTAGAGCCCGCATACGCAAGACCTAAAGTTACACCACATTTCTCGCCGGTACACACCGAGTTACCATAATCTTGTTAGATAAAATTCTTTATTTTTTTAT
The DNA here is from genome assembly GCA_951813805.1 of Limnephilus auricula. Classification (NCBI taxonomy): domain Eukaryota; kingdom Metazoa; phylum Arthropoda; class Insecta; order Trichoptera; family Limnephilidae; genus Limnephilus; species Limnephilus auricula. The sequence goes on from OX638410.1 coordinate 17,310,281, forward strand.
ATAGTTGGATGACATTAAACAAAATATTTCGTAATTAATTCGTAAAACTAAGTCAGTGAAATTACTCTGTAAAATAGAAGAATGAAAAATCAATAAACTTAAAAAGAATAAATAATTCTGAATACCGTGAAGAATCAAATGGAAACATCGATAAAATGAAGAAAAAATCATGACCCTGATATACGTCGCAAGGGCGACTTTTGGTAATTCGAGTCAAGAGCTTTTTTATTAACTAACTTAAGTCTGTAGCCAATAATATTATTCCGAGTTTTTTTAATATGTCTCCAGTGTCCTAACAAGGTTAAACGTAATTATACGTCTGAGAATCTAATGGCAATTTTACTACCGACGAAAGTAAAACGTGCCAAATCCAAAAACGTATTTTTTGGCAAAATGACTTCAACATTCTTTGACATTCGGACAACGTTCAAATGTACTTTTTTTTATTATAATTTTTTTTTGTAATATTTCGCCCACAATGCTAAGGTGTCCCATAGTTATGTCGGCTGAAGTTAACGTCTCATATACATATTTGATTTTTTATGATTTTTTGTGAAGGTAAGTATTTTGCTACATAGCAACCCCGTCCAATTAAAAAAAAACTAATTTTGGAAAAAAAAATGTGAAAGGAGATATTATACAGAATGTACTTTACAAAATTACTGGTTTCTATTGATTATTTGTTCCTTATTATGTTGAAAGTAACTAAAAAATTTACATTTTTAATTCATAAATTTTTGCAGTGATCAAAAAAGCGGGAGAATTTATTATTTTCCCAGGAAATCCTTTTAACCGATAATAAATAAAAGGAAATCCGTTTAACCGATAATAAGGAGGTAGCGCAACACGGCATAACACCCCAAAAACAAACAACGAAAATGCTTTTGGCCGTGAAAATCTAAAAACTGATCTATATATCTGATAGTAAATCAATTTACTCACTTTCTAAATTGATATTTTAAATCGTATACATATCGTCGTCTAATTGTGGAACAGCTGTTTGAAAATGGTCTTGTAAGCCGAAACTGTGAGCTGTCACAATAATAAAAAAAATTAAAACACTCGCAGAACTTAATAATAACATTATTAAATTAAATATTAAATAAATGTATCATCCATAATTTTAATAATAAACTTTATAATTGCCTACGTGTACCTTAATTAAAGAAAATAGCTTATAATTTTTAAATTAACTAAATAGAAACCTTTATTATATAGAGACAATGTTGTGTACCCCTGCCTAAGTTTTTATAAATTCCGTAGCATAAGAATTTCAATTACCAGTCTGAAAATGTCCGTAGTAGGATGAAACCGGTCCTGGTGAAAATAAATAAGTGGAACAAATTGCAAAAGTTGTCTAATTTCAAATATAATACAATGGAACTCCACCACGAATTAACAGTCCAAAAACTAGACTCATTTTTATTTTTATTTAATAAACAATTCTATTTGTAAAACTCTTATTTTCGTTGTTTAAATTTTTTACACACATCCTTATTTTTCTTTACTAATTAATGGTGGTCATTGGAAAGTTAGCGATTTAAAACATTTGAATCCGGATTCTTTTTCGAGAACACATCAAATGTATATATTAATTCACTAGCGCGTTACGTTAGAATGACAGTCGGATATTTGAAAATTTCCTACACAGAAGTTGGAAAATATGAGGGCTAGTAAACTGACGTACATCTCACGAAGACTGAGCTACGGCAGGTTACCTCTTACCCGCCAAATGATTCAATATATACTAGTGTTTCATTCAACAATTACTGCCTATTACATTTTTTCACCTGCAAACAACCAACTTTATTTTAGCTACTTTACCGTAGCTCAGTGGATTAAGAGCACCTGACCGGACATCAGAAGGTGACGAGTTCGAGTCCCGTCGGCGGCATGTATCTTTTCTCGAAAGATGATTTCAATGTGGATGAGTGTTTCAGGCTGATAATTATTGCTTAAAATAATTGTTACCCTTTATTCTATGCATAAGATCTAGTCTTAAACCTTAGATTATAAATTAAAAATAATAAATAACTTCATTTAAATACTCGTACTTTGTTATAACATTTATAGGACATGACGTCCGACGTTTTAGTTATCTACTTAATATCAGTATCGTTTAGTGATAATGTTACATTTTAGTTTAACCCCTTGAATGTCGGATGACATTTGGTCAAATTAATGATTCGCCGTGTACCACAGAAAATTAATATCAAATCATCCGAGAAGCTACAGTACTAAATTAAAAGTAACGCCTGGAAATATATTGGCGCAAGCAATCCTGTTGCCAAGCGACCTTGCCAGTGTACAGTTTCTTTATACATAAGGGTTTAAACCGCATTAAAAAAATGGCACTGGCATCCGAGCGACAGACGTGAGGTTAAATTAACATACGAAGGCTTTTTCAAGCTTCAATCACGCCCTGACGATTAGTTAAAATAATAGAGTAATTATTTCAATCCGAACTCTCTTTTGGAAACTGGTTAACATCACATTAATTAAAAAAAACTTTGTATTATTTAACTTAACCTTCCTTCATTTAATTTACAAGATTTGTCATTTCATTCATGCTATGTACTTTCAATGTTTTAAACTTAATAAGCGCTTTCAAATATTTTTTTTATTAACAAGAAATAATAACGTCAACCGAAAAAACTAACTATACAAAGAAAATTTACTAAAATTTTTTTTTTTTTACTTTCACTTTCAGAAATTCTAGAATGAATATAAATTATATCGCGTAATTTTTTACATGGTTCTGTGCTACATTTTATAATAGTTATAGACAGGCCATTATAAAATTATTGGTGTCGAATTCCACTGATCATCCTGATTAAAAAAATCAGTCAGCGTTTTTTTTGTTGGTTTTTACCGTCTTGACAACCTTGAAACAACCCTTGAGTCAAAGCGTCTAATAAATTTGGACACAAACAAACCATTGCTGAGTAGCTTGCTTCCAACAACAACAAAAAACTGTACCTACTCATTTCTTAAAAGAACTTCTGTTGTCTTTTTTTAGATTGTTAGTGTCTACAGAAGTAAACAAAGTTGTCTTGTAGCAATACTTAACGAAGTAAGGTAGAAAATAACCCTTTTAAATAATAATTATTGAAATACCGTAGCTGTGTTAATATTAAAACATATATTCCCTGCGCCAACCAACTACTCACACATTTATAAAAAAATTAATTAAACGAAAATACTATCCGTCACAAATCTTTTTATACATTATTTTGATTTTTAATGCAAATGTATGCAGCTATCTTAAAGAAACTAAATTATATCGCCGTTTCCTAAAATCTATACTTTTTATCGAAGAAGTTGCCATATTTGTATCCCTCTTGTTGGCCGTTGGCCCACCGGTGGCCACCAATCAATTATAATTTTTTTTTTTTAAATCATTATTTGTTTACGAGTTTCTATTACAAAATAATATTATTAGTAACAAGAGTTGTATAAACTACCAAAAACTGAAAGAATTGTTACTGTAAACTTATCAAATGCGACACAAAAAAATTCTGAAGTGACGTTTGATTTTTTTTTAAAACCAGGCTTACCAAAGGTACCTATTAAAATTAATAATGGTTTGATAGTAGTTATTATCTCGTTAAAGTATGAAATGTGTTTGCATATTTATTAGGTAACTACGCTACACCGGACATCGTTTTGTTAGTACCAAACGTCAGACCGTTATTAATGAAGAAATTAATGGCACAGTAACGGTTTGGATAGCAAAACAAATATTTAAAAAATCAATTGGACGCTTTTCGTAAAATACATAATTGTGGAAAGGTTTTTTGTTCTTATTGGAATAAATTAAATACATAATTTTTCAATTTCGAAAGAAAACACTCTTTAATATAATTCAACCACCATTTATGAAAAAAGCATACTTCAGAAATTGGAATTCGCACAGAAATAATATTATAATTCAATTACGCAAAGACAAATTTACAAACATTAATCCAATATTAAATGCTGTACTGAAGGTTCTTGGAATTGAGTTTTTCATTATTCTGAAGGTCGTTTAGGATATTTGGATTTGTTTCTTATTTAAAAAATGATATTTACTTCGAAAAATTATGTTGTCAGATTCGTTCCATGTAATAATTATTGACAGAAACAATTCCGATGAGTTCTTATCATTTTTTTTATTTATTGTTATTAAGTTTATTTTGTAGAACTCCATTTTAATTTTTTATTTCTCTTATACATTCAATAATACTATCATTCAATGTATAAAAACAGTTTATTATAAACAAGTTCTGCTTCGTTTTTATTATTAAGCGTTACAGCTGTTTCGCCCTCTGAAGGCATTATCAAACATATCATATATATAGGAGTTTGATAATGCCTTCAGAGGGCGAAACAGCTGTAACGCTTAATAATAAAAACGAAGCAGAACTTGTTTATAATAAACTGTTTTTATACATTGAATGATAGTATTATTGAATGTATAAGAGAAATAAAAAAAAAAAAAAAAAAAAAAAAAAAAAAAAAAAAAAAAAAAAAGTTCTTATCATGTTTTTGACGTTAAATAGAATATACTATCTCAGATACCTAAAAAATAACTTCGCAAAATTTCATGACGCCAGAACTCACTACTCGAAAGTTTATGCTAAAGGTATTTAACAAATAGGTTCCATTACCTATAGTTTGCTATAGTTTATTAAATTTTGCTGTTCACCTAAAGAATTCTAACATTGGGAACGTTCTGAAAATAATACCTTCTTGTCGGTTTTTCACCCCATGAACACGAGCACTCCTGATAAGTCACCAAATGTTGAAAACTACTATGGGTGACCTACAAAAGAGATGTTGGTTGTCCAGTGAACGGCTGCCGAGGCGACGGTGCCACCCATACCCCGCTTACCAAATTGAAACGTACTGCTATAATGAAGTTGCGAGCTTAAAAAGGAGTCCAACCAGAAATTCCGGTCTAATTCTCTTTTTTAAGCGGCTTAGTCCGTTATCCTATCTTAGACTAAATCACAGCTCCATAGCATTAAGTATATGACATTACCGTTACTAACTGAAGAGAGTTTTTTACAATAGAAAAAAACCGTTATGGATAAATTCTCTTTGGCTAAAGGCTAACAGCTAAAGGCTAAAGGCTAAAGGCTAAAGGCTAAAGGCTAAAGGCTAAATACTAAGGCTTCTCAATTATTGACAATTTAAAAAAATCTTATGTAACCTTAAAGGGAACTTACAAACAATGCAATGGTTAAATACTAGCTTCTGCCGGTGACTTTGTCTGCATAGTATGAGTACTTCGAGTAATCTAGTTTCTTTTCCTAGGACCCATCTACGTTTATACCAAAAGTTTTAACCTATTTATTTAAAATATCTATAATTCTTGATTCGATTCAAAGTATTAGGCGAGTACTTCAAATAATTTCATTTAATTTAAATATCTTTTAAAATACAATTTTGATTTAACAATCATTGTTTTTCAAAATGTCATTCTCAAAGTTTGACATTTTCTATTCAACAATAATTATTATTTTCAATATATTGAAAATAAATAGCTAGCTTTATAAACTATAACCTATACGTTATTCTGATGTATGAGCTATATTTTTGTAAAGTTTCATTAAAATCCATTCGGTAAATTTTGCGTGAAATAGTAACAAACACACATACATCCATACAAACTTTCGCGTTTATAATATTAGTAAGATTCCTTATCTACATATTATTTGATGAAATTTATTATGAAAAGCAACTATAGAAATACTGACTTAACAAAAGTTATAAATAGATTTATCTCCTAACTGAGACAATAAGGGTCAGCACTATTTTACCACAAACCCCTCATTAATTAGATAGGTTAATTAATAATAATGAACCGTTATCGTTGCTTTGTACCTCCGAACAATAGTGGTTCTCAGTCACAAAGGCAACTATATTCTGTAATCATATTATATGGAGCAATAATTAGATATCACTCCTCATACGAGTAGGTAGTTCTATATTAAATTTTTAGTGGTACCTATTGTGTTTACATTACCTTGGCGTGTTCTAAAGTAATGATAAACATTTGATGGTTAATCACGGAGTTATTTATTTAAATAAAAAATACAACGTAAATAATTGCGTGTACAATGGACCATTATGAATAGGGACACGAAAAAAGTATCGATACTTTGTGGTATCGAGTACTTTTCCTTTCGATACCGATACTTTTGTACTCTATACTTTGTATTCGATACTTTTACTCAATGAGTACTTTTTGACAAGTATGGATACCTTTAAAATTTTGGCTAAGCGGCTCATGTTTATGGCAACGCCATCTAGTTCAATCACAGCAAACCTCCTAAAACACTCCATTGCGTTGGTATAATTGCAAGCAAAAGCAATCTAGTATATTTAGTTCGTGTTTTAACAGGGCAGCTGTGTTTCACCATTTATTTAATTACGCACGTTTAGTTTTGCAGTTGACTATATACATAAAATCATTACACTTTTTTATGAGTACCAAAGCAATTCGTGGATTACAGATCCTTTTTTATTATTGTTTAAACGTTGTTAAATTTGATTGTTTCTTTTTTCATTTCACTGACGTTGACGTCCTGGGGGAGGAGGGGGGGGGGGGGGGGTACGCAATTAGATGGTACCGGTCAGAGTTGTAAATTGCCGACTTGTTTAGTAGCTACAGGAAAGGCAAGTAAAATACGTACGAGATCGTATCGGAGCGGTACTTTGAATTATTGATAGCAGCTCTAGATCTTTCTAGTAGGTGGAAAAATAATAATTATTCCAGCGTGCCGCTTGGCAAATGGCACGTAGGTAGATAGGTCACCAAACATTCGTAATTGGTGTGTTATTGTTAGTGGGCGCGCGATGAGCATTTAGCCGCCCAGGGTAGGTCACGGGGAATCAGTCCTTCCACGTATTTTTCTGGATCTACACACCGAATCTCATGTAAATTTGTGGTCAAACTTACACAGGAGGAGGAAGTTTTGGTACAATTCCGGGGGGCAATTTGGTTCCGGTTTCAAATTGCTCGTCGCGCGCCCACTCACCTATTTAGCTACTAATGTTTGCGCTGGTTGAGTAAGTACTTTCGATTGCTATTAATCAGAGAAATTCAAATAGCCTTTTAATGTTCCATATCTCCCTTCCCTTTATTTTGCCCAGAGACTTTTGAAAATTGACAAATTGACAAAATTGACACACTTCGAAAAAACAAATGAAGTTCGTTTCGTTCCACACGCCGAGAAAAGTCGCAATATGGATTACTGTTAATCGCACCGCAAACATTCTTGTTTTATTTGATAATAATCAAATTATCCGCTGTAATTCGTCGTATTTTGTTGTACCCCGCTAAAACACTGCTTTGAACCGCCGCGACGGATATATTTGAGGTTGTGTTATAGAATAATAGAACTATTGTGTTTTATATGTAAAAGAAATGAGAAGAAAAAACCAGCGGCATTGAACTGACCAACAGTGGATTATTGAAGAGACATTTGCAGTAGATTAGGTAAGTCCTTGGGCTCCCAACCTTTCCTATGCATTAAAGGCAAATGTATTTTAATTAATTTAATGTGTAATTTACATCACACTGCGATCGAAGTAATTGTTAAACCAGCGCCACCATCATTGGTCCTACGAGCTAGGATATTTATTAAATTGAACCTCCAACTAATACACCATATGTAGTTATATATTTTTTAAACACATACAAAAATATACCAATTTAAATAAAATTGAAGATAACTTTTAATAATATTTTTGCTTGAAAAAAAGGTTGAAATAACTGACATTTTTTCATTAACGCAAACATTTTTATATATTATTATTAAGTTAATTCTTAAATTCCTGTAACCAAAATAATTTTAATACCATGTTTTTAATGCTTTCATTTATTTTACAAGGTTCCAACATCGCCTCTAACCTTTTGCAATTACTAGTTTGTATGTATCAAACAGTTAAGGAATTAAGGAGGGGGGCGATGGAGAGGGGAAGGCCAAAAAGGTGGAAGCGGAATGCATGAGAGGGAGGGGGGCGTTCGCGAGAACGGGGTGAGCGGGAGAGGGGAGGGGGAACGCGGGAGAGGAAGAGGAGTCGGAAGGGGAACGGGGACGAATTGGAAATGACACGAAGGAAGAAACTATTTATTTATTTAATTAGCATTGCAACGCATGCCGGGTATCAGCCACTTAATTATAATTAATGAGGGGGTAGCTGTCGGATGGTCATGGGTCAGCTCATCATAAATATGGGCGGAAAAATGCTCCTTATGTGGCTATTCGCGATAATGAAATGGCGAACTTAATCTACAGTCCAGAGGGTTACGGTAGTTCCACTTTGCGAGTAGAAGTTACATCTTTCATGATAATTATTTTATTGTACTAATAAACGTCGTATTATTACAACCCGCGGACTAGAACTACGAGGGATACTTTATTGCTGCCGACATCAAAAGCTTTTCCTCGGGAAGCTTTGTTAATGAGCTTTGTTTAGCCGACGACAAATATCTTAGCCTGGATTATTTGGACAGCGGCTCGGGTTTGCTGACTGTAACGCTGCGGATTTAACTAGATATGTCTTTTGCCTTTTGGTTTTAGTCTCAATATCGTACTTGTGAAATATCACTCTGAAATGAAAACATCATAACAAACAAGACAAGATTTGCATAGCCTGGAATTTCACAAACTTCATCTTTATCGTCTTCTTTCTTTCCTTCCACCTTCAGACTCACAACATACCCCAATAATTCGGGTTGTCATTATCCGGCTGGTTCCGGGCCGTTATGATTATTGTTGTATGGTATTCATAATATATAATATATAATATACCTAAGCGTTCTTAGAGTCCTAAATGATTTTTAATCAATAATAATGCCTGAACATCACAGCAAAATTAGTTGTCTTCATTTTGTTTTTAATTTTTTTTATGTGAATACCGCATAAATGTCCCAATTGCTTCCGTCCTGAGTGAAACTTTGGCATCCCGACCAGGCCCCCTAGCACACTTGATCGACAAGGATCGACAGGATAATTGTCGGTAACTTCTCATCGTTACCTAGGACAATTGCAGATCGCTAACGTACAAACAATAGTTGATGTCGAATATATTAAGGACACTGTCACTTATTCGTTTGGGATCTGCAGGAAGGTGTTTAGCTATTCATGGCTGATCACCAACACGGCTGAAGCAATTTCAAGCCACGTTTCATTTCTGGCAAATGTATGGCGGTCTTTATTAAACTCGAAGAATCTATAATCGGAAACCAGTTTGTAGGAGGGTTTTGAGGTCAATGTACCCTCTATTATGTTGTCAAAACATCTCTGATACTTGAAACCTATTAAACTAACTGCTAGCCCATCTCGTTTCTAATTATAAAGGGTCAAACCTAGCCTAGAGGGACAACTAGCGACATCTGACGGTTAAGTCTATAATCTCTACGATCTATCTATAGTAGATCCATCTACATCTTGTAGCTTGAACTATCACACTTTTTTTATTATCTCTTTTATACGCCCTTGGTGCTTTTACATTGGGTATATAAAATAAAGATTTTTTTACACAGGAGTGAGAAATAAGTTGTAAAAACCAATTGGTTGCAAAAAAATGTCTTACACTGCATTGGTTAAATTTGATAAAATTAAAAATAATAATTAAAATAAATAAAATATACACTAACGACTGCCTTTATAGAATTAGGTACCTATATCAATTTTAAAATCTGACGAATCTGATAAAAATTGTACCGTGCATTCTGCGTCTGTGTAAAAATGTACTAGAACAGGAATAACGAACCGAAATTGAAAATTTAACTCTTCAAAAATTTGGCGTTTTTTGTCAGAGGCTAAAAATATTCTCGCTTTGCAATAACATAGAAATAAATGGAATATTTGTAAACTAAAAACTGTTTTCAAACGGGGATGAAATAGGCTTCCAAATGTTAGTAAAGTAAAATATAATACTGACTTGGTAACATTTCCCCCAGAACAGAGGCCAATCTTGAAAGTAACATCACACTGGCCAGCAAGCTGTATGTTTGTTACCAACTCTGTACAGTAATTGAAGTTTGCTCATGCCTCAAATGAGTTTCTATACGTAAAATAATACTCGTGGCGCCCACAAGCTACCCAGGGGGCTTCTACTGCTTGTTGGTCTAGTTTCAACTACACAATTCTAGGATAAAACAGTTCAAAGTTTAGGTATTAAGGTATTAGGTATATACTCAAGATTATAGGACATAATAATTACTTTATTGAAGAAAGCCAACACTGTGTGGGTTGATATGGTCCCTACCGTTCGGAGCCAACGAGACTATGCCATCCTCAGCACTTGGGGTTTGTTGTGAGGCCGAAGGTGGTGGGGATGGTTGTGATGTTTTGAGGTGAATGTTTCAATTCCGTATAGTGGTCTTATATTAGGGTAACACTGATACTATTGACACTCTATTCTTCTTCTTTCGTATGTTGGGGGGTCAGAGGGCGACATCTAGGTCTGCAAGCCAGTCTAGGGCCTTAGGCGTCGCCCTCTGGACCTCATCAATCCCGCCAGGTAACGTTTGGTGGTCTGCACCGCACCACTTTCGCATATGATTTCATATTTATAAATTGTGTAACAATACAAATTTATTAATATAAATTTTACTTTCCTACCCCGGTAGTTGAATCCGCGTAGCCGAAGATCTTGACTACTCAACCACACTAGCCGCCTACTTTTAATTTATATAAACGTATTATGGACGTAATAATAATTTACGCAAAACGTTACATAAAGCAATAATTTTTACTGTTTTCATTGTCGTTTTTATCAAAAATAATAGTAATACAGAATTTATAATTACTAAAAGACTTAACTACATTTTGCTTTGACGAAGGAAACTTTGTACAATTACTTTCCAGGACTTTGCAAGAAAGAAGTCATGAAAAATAGTATTTCAAAATTACCATAACTAATAAATATAAAATTTATGTCGAAAATCGGAATTCATTTTGAAATAGGAAATTTACAATCTAGCGAGAAAATACGGCCGACGTAATAAGGCGATTGGCGAAACACAGATTATTCAATTATTACGACAATATTCTTCGTTGCTTCTTGGTTGGTGAAATCCCAAATTTATTCGAAAATAATGTGAAATAATATTAATTTTTTCACATTTATAAGAATGAAATCATGAAAAATTTTATAAAAAATAATATTTTTCTATTAAAATAATCTTTTGCTAAAGAAATAAATCAAACTAACAAACACAATCAAACTCACATTCACATGTATGCACTGGTTCACGTGCATACGTCACCCTGTATTATTAATACATTTAATGTTCTTACCACAAATAATTCATTATGCGGAAACACATGACGGCCTCTGTGGCTCTCGACTAGCAATTCGAACCCCGACGTGCGCATGTAAATTTTATATGATTTGCGGCATTTTCCTTCCAAATTCTCTCAATATTGTCATTGTAAAACCATCATTCAGAATTGAAACCTCGCTTAAAATGACTTTAGCGGTGTTTTTTTATCAAATCTGAATAGTTAAGTACTTTCCACCTTCCTCTTCCCCACCTCCTTACCATTCCCACTACTTTCAGCAGTTGATGTTTGGATGATTCTTATATCGGTATTTTCTTGAGAAAATTACATCGAGGACGCTTTGGTTTGGACTCTTGGGCGGTATTCACCTAAAAAATAAACATATCATATGTACAGACTAAGAAATATTTAATATATCTTAATTGTTTCATCACTGTCGTAACGAATGTACTGTTTTGCTCTATAATATAAATAGAGGAATATCGCACAAGAATACCAAACGTGTAAGAAACCAACACTAAAGAAAAATATTCGATAAGATATTTTTGAAGCAATATTCATTTTTATAAAGATATTTTGTCCATCGGTATTCCGATAAAAAATATATTTACATGATAATAACCTACGAGTAAGAACTTCGTAAATTTCGATTTAATTCTCATTTACGAGCAAAGTTCATCGGTTTTGTTAAATACTGCAGAACGATAAAAAATACTGTTTTTTTGACATTACGTATTTCTTTTTTCCTCATAAAGTGAACATTTCTCTACGAATTTTCTTATTTTATCGTCTCGTTTCAAGATGAAGAATACGTCTTGAACGTCCTTGAGAAGTCTCGTAAATCTGCGAGCGCATCTTGAAAAGGATTCCTGAAACAGCCCTCGGAGACTGAAGCATGTTTGCATGTAATATTTTAGAGTGAGGCTCTCCAAGGCGAATACCGCATTACATTTATTTAATACTGCCAGAAGGCCGGGGAAATGCAACTTCTTGATGTTATTTACATATCGTTACTAAACTTTTGCCGGAGCTTGTTAAAAATAAGAGCCGCAATGATAAATATCTGTAGTTCTAGGCAGTGGCGGCTCGCGACTTTTGGTGTGCTTTAGTGTTAATATTAAAAAAATGTATTATTGGTGTTGTTGTAACGGATTTTGAAGTAATTGAAATATTCAGTTTTTATTTTTCTCTGATCATATAGTATTTTAGTTCTACATTGGCTCTGCACCGGTGGCCATGAACTAAAATAATTTCCAATAAAATATATAAATTTGTTATAGACCACTTTCATTTTAATTACACTCTACCGGTTTCGGAAGAACCCTTCCTTCGTCAGGAGAATATTAAAACTAACCTATGATACAAAATATTGATAGATATATACCAAACATTTAGGTGCTGGAGTGGGAGGTCAAAGGGAGAGGGGGGTAGTTGCGGGAAACCAGCAATAACAGAGCGGTTTATTGGAAAAATATCTAGAATGGGACTAAACGATAAATTAATTTGGTTATTCAATATATTAGCGTTATTATTTAGGGATTTTTTAATTTCAAGTGCTTCCAGTTTTCTGGTGGCATTTACCAATTATGTTGCAATGATTGTCCATCATTCTACATAGGAAAGACAACCAGAAATGTAAATATTAGAATCACGGAACATTTAAGATGTTTAAATAATAATAATTTTTCGGAGTTTGCCAATCATCTTATTTCCACCAATCATACTTTTAATAAGGACACAGGGGTTAAAATTCTTCACCGTAATAATAAAAGCATAAAGTTAGATAACCTGGAAGCACTTGAAATTTAAAAAATCCCTAAATAATAACGCCAATATATTGAATAACCAAATTAATTTATCGTTTAGTCCCATTCTAGATATTTTTTCAATAAACCGCTCTGTTATTGCTGGATTTCCCGCAACTACCCCCCTCTCCCTTTGACCTCCCACTCCAGCACCTAAATGTTTGGTATATATCTATCAATATTTTGTATCATAGGTTAGTTTTAATATTCTCCTGACGAAGGAAGGATTTTTCCGAAACCGGTAGAGTGTAATTAAAATTAAAGTGGTCTATAACAAATTTATATATTTTATTGTAAATTATGGCGAGCCACAAAGTTAATGCTTATTACGAACATGTAAAATAATTTCATGTAGGGCTGCGGTGGGTAACTTGCTGTCCGCGAGACTCTTTGGTGCGGCCCGCGAGCACTTTTGTGCGGTTTGCTGAAAGCACAAAAAAAAAATACGCTCAGAAAGTGAGATCAGTTTTCTTTCACAGTGTTTCAGATGTATTTTAAAGTTATTATAACAAATCCCAGAGAAAGTTCTAACGTAGCTGACAGGTATATTACCAGAAAACAGTTAAGACACAAACACATGGAGATCTAACATCCTTTTTAGTTTTCTTTTAAATTATTATTATTTTGTCTTGGTCTTGAAGAGCCACAATTTGTTGGAAGTAGGGAAACGTTGAACTCAAGAACGAATCGTAGAGGCGACCCGTTTTCATGTGACAAAAATGTTAGGCACGCGTTTGGCGTGTATCCCGACTATGCACCTTCCATTGAAATACTTATAAAACAAGGATAATATTCCCACCCGACGCGACACCTGTGCTCTAAAGACTAAAAATCCGTTTGTTAAGATGGGAGAATCTCTCAACGGACTGCCCGTTTCTGAAAAGTCTCGAGGAAAATTTTTAGAGAAAAATTTACTTTGTGGCTCCAGGTGGCTGCCAAATTCAACTAGTTAATTTATTAATTAATTTGACGGCCGGTGTAGTCCAGCGGTAAAGCGTTAGACTGCCATTCCGAAGGTCGCGGGTTCGAACCCTGCGTGCGCAAATAAATTTTATTTAATTTATTTGTGTTATTTCACAAAACTCATATTGATCGTTCGAAAAGTTGGGAATGAAACAAATACGAGTGTGCGACTACACGATTGAAGTAAATACTTCTTTAGCTCCATCTATATGTATGTGTTCATATGCATAAAATATGTACATATATTAATTAACTACAAATATTTATTTTAATTTATTATCATTCGCCTCGTCCGATCAGCCATGCGCATCGACGTTCGCTCCCCCCCGCGTTTGGCACGTCACTGGTATTTCAAAATGCTGACTGAAATATTTCTTGCACTGGCTATGAGAGGAAGAGAGAAAGAAACTGTGCGCGCGCACTGCTCTCTCTTGCTTCTACAATGTGATACAGCCCGTTCGCCTCTGAACGCATTTCATTTTTCATAACGCTGTAATTTCCGTAAGGCATTCGCCAGTTTACCCCTCAAGTCAAGCGTGCGTAATGAAGTTACTTAAAAAAACGGCCATTGGTTTTATAGTCCTATTTTATTTTATTATTTTAGTCTGGTTAGTGACAGGCACAACCAAACCATGTTTAAGAATGTGTGTTATAGTTATCAGACAGAGTGTTATCAGACAATATATACATTTACTAGAAATGCCTTCCTTAAATACATGATAGTATAATCTTATACTAAATGTCGAAGAATATATATTCTTCCGTAATAAATATAATATTTAAAGAGCTACCACCTCATATATTCGAATGCAACTAATGTTGCCACTGACTGTCCGTCAAACAGAAGGCGTACTTACCGCGCGTCAAGGCGTCAGCGTAAAGGCTCCTTCAAACAGGCACCAATGCGCTGTAACGTCGCGTACTTTCTATTTGAACGGCTTCGACGTGTTCAGTACAACACAACGCAGCGTTATACGTCCGGGACATTTTAACGCCTTGACGCGCGTAAGTACGCCTCCTGTTTGACGGAGCCTTTAGTACGCCCAAAAAATATGCACGAAAACAGTAACGCAATGTTTGAAGACTGAGTGAAGACATACAGTTTAAAAGTTCGCATTGCATACTTAAACATTTCTATAGAGGCAGATACTCGCATTTATCGCGATTATAAAAGACCACCTTTCAGAAAAAAACATTTCCTGGAACAGTTTAGTCATGTTTGGTGACCAGATCATTACAAAATATTTTTATCGTTGTTTATAGTTAAGATACTTTCTTCCAGATATGAACTGATGTACGGCTGCACCGAGTTGGAGAGCTACCATCTCCTCGGGGCAGTGGCTCTAGCACATGGAATGCTGGAGAGTGAGAGAGATGCTCTGCTGAGACTCTACTCACAGGCCAGATTCGAGTACAGACCAGACCTTGCTTTGGTGGCAACACTGAAAGAGTAAGTAGATACCACACCCGCTTACTAGATATTTGATCAGCAGTTGAGCATAAACCGTTTTAAGATCTGTACCACCAAAAATCAGTGATGTTGTTCACTTAGTAAGCATCTCTGTTAAAAGGATACTGCAAATTATCACGGAGTGGATATGACCCAATGAAACAGACTGTAATGCAGACCGAGGAAAAATTATAATGACTGAAGCAGAACGGGATATTTGTGTATTTTTATTTATTTGAGTTATGAAAGTCTTTATACATTCACATAATATGACAGTGATAAGTGATAAGTATTCTAGTTTTTTTTTTTTTTTTTTTTTTTTATGGTGGAATTCCATTGTATTAGATATGAAATTAAACAATTTTTTTTTCACTTTGTTCCACTTGTTTATTTACACCAGGACCGGTTTCGTCCTACTACGGACATTTTCAGACTGGTAGTTGAAATTCTTATGCTACGGAATTTATACAAACTTAGGCAGGGGCGCACAACATTGTCTCTATATGATGAATGTTTCTATTTTGTTAATTTAAGATATTATCAGTTATTTTGTTAAGTTAAGATACATATAGATAATTATAAAGTTTATTATTAAAATTATGAATGATGATACATAGTAAAAGGTTATTTGTAATTGACATGAATCTATATGAATTTATATAATTGAAAAGGTTTGTGATCACTGATATATTATTTTGGTAATGTTGGGATATTCCCTCCTTGTTGCTTAGGGCTTAATTAACAAACCTAATAACAATAATTACCATAGTGCTATCAATATTTGTTAATTAAGCCCTAAGCAACAAGGAGGGAATATCCCAACATTACCAAAATAAAATATCAGTGATCACAAACCTTTTCAATTATATAAATTCATATTTTTTTTATTTTTTTTTTTATTTTTTTATTTTTTTACAAATACAGTTATTATACATTGTATATATATATATTTTTAATACATTTTTTTAATATCGTGATTCACCTTTTTTTTGAGCAATGCTCGTGTAAAAAAGGTGGAGCAGCGAAAAACAATTCAACATATATTTTTAAAATGTGTAGTAAGGATAATGAAAATTATAATATTTAATTTTAATTTTTATATATGTATATCATACATTATACGTGAAACAGAATTGAGTAAAGAAAAGATATAAAAGAAGAAGAAGAGAGAAAATAAAAAAGAGTATAAAAGTAAAGGGATTTCCAAAGTCACAGTCACAATGATTGTAATATGTTATTGATATATTGTTTTAATTAACCTTTTGAATTTTTTATAGTTTGTTTCCAATCTTAAGTTAAGGGGTAATTGGTTAAACCATTTGACTCCAAAATATTTATAAAATTGTTGGGCTGTGGTGGTATTACAACGCGGGATAGTTCTAGAGCTAAGAATACTTGGTCTTTTGCTGTTTGAAATAGATATTGAGGTATCGTTGTTGAAACAATCTTTGTGTATTTGTAAAAGTGAATTTTTTTTATATATAATGTGTAGTGAAGGGACTTTAAATTCTTGAAATAATCTTATGGTGGGGTAGTCATATGGTTTTTTTTTAATTATTTTTATTAATATTCTTTGGATGATTTCTAAAGGCAAGAGAGAAGTTTTGAATGCACCACCCCAGCCAACAATTCCATATTGTAATACAGATTGAATCAGTGAAAAATAAATGATTCTTAATAGTTTAAAATTTAATATGTTTCGGATTCTAAGAAAAATGTACAATAATTTTCTTAATCTTTCTACTGTTGCATTGATCTGTAGTTTCCATTTTATGTTACTATCTATAATTACACCGAGGTATTTTACATTAGTTTTAACAGTGAGTACAGAGCAGTCAGGTTTACATGAATTTAAATTTCTATTACAATTATATGAATGTATACTAATCTTTAAATTTTCAGGGAATGCATGTTTATTAATGGTGTACGGTATTACAAAGGTTTTTTCCGTATTAAGTGACAGCAAGTTTTTATCGAACCATTTTTTTAGTATGTTTAAGTCTAACTCTGCTGTTTTCTGGGTTTCATTCCAAGTTAATCCCTCGGTTAGAATTGCTGTGTCGTCTGCATATGAAATGAGTTTAGACTTGATGTTGAGTTTGAACATATCGTTGACATAAATGATAAAAAGGATTGGTCCCAGTACAGTTCCCTGCGGGATGCCAAAATTCGTGGTCTGTGAACCGCTCAGAAAGCCATTTAACTTAACAAATTGCTCTCTATTAAATAGGTAATTTTTGATCCAAGTTAAAGCATTGTCAGTTATACCAATTTTCGTTAGTTTGGAGATGAGATTAGAGTGTGATATACTGTCAAATGCTTTTCTTAGGTCGACAAATGTTCCAATGCATTTTTTTTTATTATCTAAAGATTTATATATTTCAGATGTTAAATCTACAATCGCATCTTGAGTGCTCAAATTTTCTCTAAACCCATATTGATGTGCATTTAATATATTATTTTCTTTTACAAATTTAAATATTTGTTTTTTTACAATTTTTTCAAATATTTTTGCAATATTTGAGGTAAGAGAAATTGGCCTATAGTTACTACTTAGATGGGGGTCCCCAGATTTAAAAATTGGGGTAATAATAGTTTTTTTGTAATTTAAGGGAAAGTTGCCATTTTCGAAACTTGTATTTATGATGTGTGCCAATGGTTTGCAAAGTGAGTTTGAATTTCTTTTAAGTATTTCTACAGAAATATTGTCATAATATAGATTCATGTCAATTACAAATAACCTTTTACTATGTATCATGATTCATAATTTTAATAATAAACTTTATAATTATCTATATGTATCTTAACTTAACAAAATAACTGATAATACCTTAAATTAACAAAATAGAAACATTCATCATATAGAGACAATGTTGTGCGCCCCTGCCTAAGTTTGTATAAATTCCGTAGCATAAGAATTTCAACTACCAGTCTGAAAATGTCCGTAGTAGGACGAAACCGGTCCTGGTGTAAATAAACAAGTGGAACAAAGTGAAAAAAAAAGTTTAATTTCATATCTAAGTGATAAATATATTTATGTCATTGATAAATAAAATAACGAAATTGAAATTCATGACCGTAATAGAAAAATGAACAATAATATTCCTAATACGAATAAATCTCATAAGGCGCATCTTCAATTTACAAAAAGTGTTTTACGATATGTTTTGAAGGTATACATTTAAATTTTAATATATTTCAATAATATCTTTGAGGAATTGATTTTATTCAAATTCGAACTACTAAAAAGTTAAAGAAAAAAAAAAAAATCTTTTTTTTTTTATTAAGTTTTTTGGTTATTATTATTATTATTTTTTTTTTTACGAATGCTGTGAATTTAGTAAGGTTCGTGTTAAACTCATCAATGTTTGGGCATGATGATCTAATAAATGTGCTACAGCTTCTTCTTATAAATACATTTTCAAGGTAATTTGTGTTACTCTTGGGAATATAATGAAGACCGAGTAATTCTTATTGCACATCTGAAATTAATATTTTTTAGTTAGTATGGACTACCGAACTAGTTATGAAGTATCTTATAGACATACAGAGCATTAATAAGTGTCTGATATCTCGGCGTTGATCAAAATATTTAAGAGGCTAGACTTTGAACGACACGTGGAACACCCGCGTCTGTCATTCTGTCCCGCTCACAATAAGCTCACGCACACTTACAATACATGCGAATGCGAAATGTGCGAATGAGACAACGCTCAAATTTACCTACAGAAATCGCTCGAAAAGGGGTTTATGGAGAATACACTTCTCTACACCGAAACTTTCACGAAATTGAAATTTAAAAAAATACATATTTTTTAGAAAGAAGAAGCTACGTCGGCAGCTTTTTATAATTTTATAATTCTTTATCAGATTTGAGTTATCAGTACTTTTACCTTAAATAATATGTTTTGATAAATCGTACATGTTTGACAGTGAATTTTTACGTTAATACGAAACGCATCGAAAATTTGAAAACATGTCGACATAGTTTTCACCCTCTAAAAGGCAGTATAAAAAAATATATATACATTCATTTTGTGCAATTTTCGATGTAAAAAGGTGTTTTTTTCCCGGGCATCCTTTTTGTATGGGCCGAAAAGCGAAGTCTATCGTCTTAAGGGTACACAGTATTCATCATTTCGCACGCAATAAGAGACATATTAGATAAACTTATTCTGAACTTTTTCTAGATTTGCTTTATAAGTAGAAAAATGTGGCTTCTAACGTAGGATATGTAGAGAATCTTAAATATTTGTGGTTTTTTGAAAACTGAACTTGCTCTAATTATAAATCCCAAAAAAATTAAAGCTTAGTGACGAATTATGAATGATTAAGGACAAGAGCTGGAACGGACATTTGTGGAGGAGGCCAAATCTTATTTTGGAATAATTTATTTATTTAATTTCTACGGTAAAATAAACCATAAACAGTAGTTACATGACACAATTAGAACCATAAGAAAATATTAGCAATCATTTTAGATAAATAATAACAAATTAACTGTGGCATTTTATTGTGAAATGACATCAGAGATATGAGCAAGAGATAGGTACAAATATATCCAAATTCTATAGTATAAATAAAGTAAACTTGAATTGAATTAATATTGATCGAAAATATAAGATAGCATAGACCTTTTGTATCTACTTTCCGTGCAGTTAAATATATCCGCTACATCAGCGTAACTATTACTAACTGATTGCAACCTAGGTACAAGCGAGTTTTTGGAATACGTAGTCCTGGTGTTGTTACATTTAAGCAGGACTTTAGAACGAGTAGCTCTCGTAGGTATATGAAATTCAATGAGGTTAGTTAAATCGGGACTGTCTATACTACCATTTACAATTTTGAACATAAATAATAAGTCGAATATAATTATTAATAATGTATTTACAATGAAATTGATGATGGTAACAATGTTGAAATTTTTGATGACGATGAGAAAATATCCTTTGCTGTGGGGCCTCAACAAAAGGCCCTTCACTGGCCATCTAAGCTACAACAACGCGTGATTTTAACTTTGATAATATTAAAAATTACAGATATAGCAGCTTCGACTTGGAACCCGGAAAATCAGCTGCGGATTCTCACAGAGACTCTCTACTGGACATCCTCAGTGACGCACGAGTCACTGCACCAACAGTGCAAACAGCAAATTTCCATTCCAAGGCCAACCCCAAGTCCTACTTCTACGTCTTCGGGCACAACTCTCAGGCCGGGGAATACGCTGCCGTAAGTATCAGCACAACACGGAGAAAAATGTTATTCTAAAATACGATCATTTTATTCGTAAAAACGGTTAAAAACGGGACTGAAGTTCTTACAAACAAATTAACAGGGTTTATTGGCGGGAACATGTAAGAATAATTTGTTGGTATTTGTAATTTCGTACATATACCACATTTTGCCGCCAATAAACATTGAAACACTGTTAATTTGTTCGTAAGAACTTCAGTCATTATCAGCAGATGTTAATTATCTGTAATTCAATCGGCAAGACTATATCCAAGCCAACTCGTCTGTGACTTAAGTGAAGAGATACAGGTTTTGCTGCTAAGCACATCTTGGATCATAAAACTTCTTACATATGCCCATTTTGTAACTAATGTCGTTCCCATTTAAATCTTATTTGGCAAATTGGACACTCGAAAGTTCTTTCTCACACATCATTCGTATTTCGTAAATACATAGTAAATACGGGCGTTACACTGATTTGTATTCTTTCTCACACATCATTCGTATTTCGTAAATACATAGTAAATACGGGCGTTACACTGATTTGTATTCTTTCTCACACATCATTCGTATTTCGTAAATACATAGTAAATACGGGCGTTACACTGATTTGTATTCTTTCTCACACATCATTCGTATTTCGTAAATACATAGAAAATACGGGCGTTACACTGATTTGATACTCTATGTATATTGTAACTTCTTCTCAATACTTGGCTTTACGTTTCTTATCATCAAGCTTCAAAAGCACTCACCGCGCTGCCTGATTCCTCTTTAAATTCTAATGTCACTTGCTTCTGTCTTGCTGACTATCGTTGAGAATTCCTTACTTTACCACATAATGTAACATTCTTCAGTACCTCTGAGGCCAAAGATCAATTGTCTACTTTCTCATAATAACAGTGTAAGATGCTTTATGGTTTTGATTAACTTTGTACGTGCAGATAAAAGGACACGGTTGTCATACGGCAATATCTTACAATGTAACGCCACGCTGCCTTGAGACCAACCGTACGTAAAGACGGTTCTTACCTTCTAAAACCTAATGGCAGTTTTCACCCAACCTCATACAAAGCTTCGTGCTATCCGTTTTCGTATTGACACAAGCTGTACAGTATTATATCACTCGATGCCCAAACCGTCTTTCACGACGGTTTCAATATTTGCCTTTTTTTAAAGATATTGCAATGCCCTACCCATTGTTAGGTACCTCTTTAAAAAATACTGTTTTTATTGAACAGGGTGACCTCATGCATTAAGCAGTAAAAAAATGCCTGCTTTTATTTGAACAGTTTTAAAAAAAATATATTTTTTCATCCTTAGGATAGGGCTCCAAGAAGAAAGAGTAGGAGAAAATTCAAGAGCTTTTATTATTTATTCGAGTCTGGATAAAAAATTTAAAAAAATTTTTTTGTGATAACCGGAAAAAAACAATAAATCTAGTTGATTATTGGTAGGTGGATACAAAATTTCTATGGGTTTGTTACCTTCTTTAATTTGATAGTTAAAATCAATTCGCACACGCTGCGAGAATCAAACTCGTCCGAGTGCCAATCGGGTTATCGCCAATCTTGGAGTAATTAAATCCATAATTTTTGAGTCATTAAATCTCTAAAAGCTCCATAACTCATTATGAACAGGGTGTAGCAAAAAAATTGTTTCTTTCAGACATAAAAATCCGTTGTTTTTTTAAATTAGCATTTATATTGCTAGAACGAAACTAGAGAAGGTAAAAAGTACTTGGGCTGCAATTTAAATGAAAGATGGGATCCTTCAGTTGAAATCAAGTGCCGCATTGAGCAAGCTCGTGCGATCGAAAAAGATGTTCTGCAGTCATGATCTCAACCTTGGATTACGAATGCGAATGGTCAGATGCTACGTGTTTTCAGTATTATTTTATTGAATGGAAGCCTGGACCCTTACTGAAGAACTGATAAGGCGACTTGACGCATTCAAGATGTGGAACTACAGAAGAATACTCAAAATAAGCTGGATGGACAGAGTTACGAATAAAGATATTGTGGTTCGGATGAATAAATGAATATAAGTTATTAAAACAATAAAAATCCGAATACTTCAATATCTAGGTCACGCGATGAGACATCCGGAGACGTACGAGATCTTGCATCTCATAATGCAGGGAAATATTGTCGCAAGACTGGGCCCTGGAAGAAAGAGCACATGATTGAAAAATTTGAGACAGTGGTTTGGCCAGTCTACTGTAGAGCTGTTCCAGGCCGCAGTAAACAAAGTCCGCATAGCCAACATGATAGCCAACGTTATTTGAACGGACAGGGCACGAGAAGAAGAAGAAAAGTCCGTGAAAAATTATTTACGATAAAACTCTAATCGAATTAAGAAGAACATTAAAAATACCTTTCCAAATATATTTGAATGGAAACTAATATGGTCACTAACTTAGTATTTTGTGATTTTACCCCATTTATCACACGCTCCATCTCTATTACATTTGTCTGACATATTCATCGCCATCCCATTTGAATTTCATAATGATGACGCATTATTTCTGTGTTCTTTTTTATTATTTAGTATATGGGTTTTTACTGCACCAGATAATTGTTTATACTTTAGTGGAGACACAGTTTTTTTTGTTGTTATTAGAAATATTTAAAATGTATTTTTAAACCTTCTAGTAGCATTTTAAAAGTAAATTCGTTTATAAATAAATGAAACAATTTTTCTTTGTTAGAACCACTTATAAATTTCTTCACGCCGACCGGTTTCCGAACGTCCATTCATTCCTTAGGGCAACATATAACTTTACATTACAAAACAGTGGGTGAGCACAATGTATTACTAAATGTTATGGTAGGGGTGGTGGCGTGGCTAGCGATCAATGAAAGGGAGAATGTCTAAGATAAGAGTACGGGATAATATTTTTTTGTTTATTGATAATAGACTCATTATTATTAAGGTATTTTTTTTTTTTTTTTTACAGCTTCTTAGTTATCTAAGCGTTTTCCTCTGTTATTATAGCCCAGTCAATGAAGGGAAAAAAACACCCAATGTCGGAACTAATTCCCCGGAAGCTGATTTTTTCACAGATGAAGGAATACCTTTAAACATGCTTATTTACAACTATCCCTGGATACCCCCCTTGTGCTTTCCTCCCCACCCCCTCTTGAATATACTTTTCAAAGCCTTTCGGAATACGCTAATATCTCCTTAACCGGTGTATGAAATCAGACAATTTATTTTTCTTTTAGTAGCTAATTAGTCGTTCTAAAAAATTGTTTCTTAACAATTTTTTGAAAAAAGCCATACATTCATTATAATTTATTAATAAAGTTAAAAATATCGTTTTTTTTAATAGTAATTCAAAAAATATTTGCATATAACTTTTTTTTGAGCTTGTTAGGGCAAAAGAAGATCCCACAAAACTTGTATAAATTTTTTTTAGCTTTAAATTAATGTATATTATGATAGGTTTTAATTAATAATAAAGCACGTTAAGGCTGTTAAAAGGGAGCGCGGCACGTGGTGGCTCGGACGCGCTGCGGCTTGCGGCGCGGCGGTTTGGTTACGAAAAGCCTAAGGTAGGTACTGATAAATTGAATTATTTTTTTTTAATAATAAATTCATAAAACATTTAAGAGTTTGTATTGTTATTTGCCAGTTTTGTTTCGGGGAGGAGGGGGCAGGGGGCATATTCCCCTTCTAGCCCAGTCAATGAAGGTTTTATGTCAGAACTAATTCCCCGGAAGTTGAATTTTTCACAGATGATAGAATACTGTTTAACAACTTATTTACAAAAATCCGATTTATTTGCTTTTTATAAAAAAATAATCTAACATTAAAGAGTTTTTGTTGTAATTTGCCAGTTTTGGTTCGGGGAGAGGGGCATATTTCCCCCTTCCCGATGAAGCGCTTTCCACCACACACCGTGCCCAGGACTGTACATATTTCGTTGTATAATTGTTTACAACTAATTATAAACAAAATGCTGAGTTATGTAAAATAAGCTAAAAGAACATATGACAACGTTACGGACCACACACCCACCACATTAAAATATTCCTGACCTTATGTTATGGCGATGTTATACAAATTCGTATGTGAAAATTCTCACTTAATGTGATATTTTATATTTAGGGGGTTTCTCACCATCCTCCCAATAGCTTATCTACACAAATAACGAATATTTTCGATTTACGATTTACGATTCATTTTTTTATTAAGTTGGAGTTTATAATTCGGTACTCGAACCTATGAATAGTGGCTATATATTGGATAAGTTGGCCGATTTTTCTAACCACTGCGAGTATTTTATTTGTATTTTTAATAATATTCGTTATTAGTGTAGATAAGCTATTGGGGGGGATGGTGAGAAACTCTTTAATATTATGTAAGCCTATCAAAACTGAATTACTGGAACAAAAAATCACTTAAAACATCTTATTGATCTATAAAATAATTGCTTAACTTTCGAACAAGTTTCTTAACATTTTCCTTAAAATAACAACTGTTTTTAAATTATATGACGTAGGTGTAAGTGTATATTTAATTTTATCTATTTTAATAATACGCAAAAATGCATACCATATCCTTCATTTCTTCATCATATTGGGGCGAATTCAGACATGAAAATCCGTCACAGTGATGCAGAGCAGCTACATCCAGGTTTTCTGCAGTTACAGTAATTTCCACAGCTGTTTGATACAGTTTAGATAGCATTATCGGCATTACCTGTGATATGACAGTCCTCAAACCATACTTTCATTTAATGTTTGAATCATTAAGAGCTTCAATAATTATTATTTTTTTTGCTATTCTTATTAGATGAGAAAGCTTCCTTATTAGTGACACAACGTATGATGGAGATGCATTCAATATCACACGAGGAGTGGTTAGCTGATCAACGTCTTTTTTCTTTATATTTTGAAGTTGGATCTTCAGCATATCCATCGAAAACAACAGTAGAATGCTTGCCAAATTTAGATGATTGAAACATCAGTATGATTTATTAATATTTCCGATTTTTTCTTCAGGTATATTCGGTTTTAATAGGCGTACATAATATAAAATATAATATATCATATTATGGTAAGTGAGAGTATTATTATAGAACATCGCTATTACATAATGTCAGGAATATTTTAATGTGGTAGAAGTTTATGTACTTTTAGCTTCTTTTACATACCTTAGCATTTTTTTATAATTAGTTATAAACAATTATACAACGTAATATGTACAGTCCTGGGCACGGCGTGTGGTGGAAAACGCTTTATTGTGAAGGGGAAATATGCCCTCCCCCCCACGAGCGAAAACTGGCAATTAGCAATAAAAACTCTTTAATGTTTTATGAATTTATTATAAAAAGTAAAATAAATCAATTTATCAGTACCTACCTTAGGTTTTTCGAAATTTTACCGCCGCGCCGCGAGCCGCCGCGGTTCCGAGCCACCGCGTGCCGCGCTCCTTTTCAACAGCCTACGTGCCCTATTATTAATTAAAACTTATCATAATATACATAATTTTAAAGCTAGAAATTTTGTCTACAAGTTTTTTTGGAGCATCTTTTGCCCTAACAAGCTCAAAAAAATGTTATATGCAAATATTTTTGAAATACTATTTAAAAAAACGATATTTTTTCTTTATTAATAAATTGCAAGGAATGTATAGCTTTTATCGAAAAATTGTTAAGAAACTATTTTTTATATTAACTAATTAGCAACAACAAAAAAAATAGTCTGATTTTATTCAGCGGTTAAGGAGATATTAGCGTATTCCGAAAGGCTTCAAAAATGTATTCAATAGGGGGTGGGGAGGAAAGCACAAGGGGGATATCCGGGGATTTTTGTAAATAAGCTTGTTAAACAGTATTCTATCATCTGTGAAAAATTCAACTGCCGGGGAATTAGTTCTGACATAAAACCTTCATTGACTGGGCTAGAAGGGGAATATGCCCCCTGCCCCCTCCTCCCCGAAACAAAACTGGCAAATAACAATACAAACTCTTAAATGTTTTATGAATTTATTATTAAAAAAAATAATTCAATTTATCAGTACCTACCTTAGGCTTTTCGTAACCAAACCGCCGCGCCGCAAGCCGCAGCGCGTCCGAGCCACCACGTGCCGCGCTCCCTTTTAACAGCCTTAACGTGCTTTATTATTAATTAAAACCTATCATAATATACATTAATTTAAAGCTAAAAAAAAATTATACAAGTTTTGTGGGATCATCTTTTGCCCTAACAAGCTCAAAAAAAAGTTATATGCAAATATTTTTTGAATTACTGTTAAAAAAAACGATATTTTTTAATTTATTAATAAATTGCAATGCATGTATGGCTTTTTTCGAAAAATTGTTAAGAAACTATTTTTTAGAACGACTAATTAGCTACTAAAAGAAAAATAAATGGTCTGATTTCATACACCGATTAAGGAGATATTAGCGTATTCCGAAAGGCTTTGAAAAGTATATTCAAGAGGGGGTGGGGAGGAAAGCACAAGGGGGATATCCGGGGATTTTTATAAATAAGCATGTTTAAAGGTATTCCTTCATCTGTGAAAAATTCAGCTTCCGGGGAATCAGTTCCGACATAAAACCTTCATTGACTGGGCTATTAGTTAATTATATTTATCCCTGTATATTTTCATTTGCAATGACATGGTTAGCGAAATCGGGAAAAAAATTATTAAGGCACCTTAAATGTTATTTGATTCATTGTTGTTTTCCCGGTATAAAATAAGGAACTTTCATTAAAATTTTGTTTAAATATTAGGTCCTTACAGTTGAAATTGGCGTTTTGCCGTACTGGCAACTTTGATCTCAAATATCTTCTCTTTGGTTAGAAATTCCAAATTCAAATTTATACGGCTATTTACTCACGTATTTGTTTTTTTGAAAATTATAATAAAATTATAATTGTAGTGAACGACACCAGCACTAGTCCACCAAACGCTCACAAGTAACTTTTTTGGAGTCAATTTTCGCTTGGGGCCTGGTTGGCTGGTTCGGCAGGGTTCAGCCATTGCGATGAGCGCTTCCGATTTTCGTACAAGATCCACTTTTCGTCACATTCGATTCCATTCGATTTAAAATCCCTTCATTATTGTGCCAGTTGAGTAATGCAGCGCAGCACTCAACGCGCGTTTGTTGATTTGCTTCACTCAATTCGTGAGGTACCCACCTTTCAAGCTTTTTCACCTTCCCAATTAGCTTCAAGTGGATTAAAACAGTTTTATCACTAACACCGCAGCCTGCAGCTAACTCGGACGTGGTTTGCGATGGATCCGCTTCCACAATAGCCTTCAATTCTTCATTATCAACTTTGGTCTCCGGCCGTCCACGGGGCTTGTTCTGCAGGTCGAAATTTCCAGAATAAAAACGCTGGAACCAAAAACGCACTGTGTTTTCTTTTGCGGCACCGTCACCATGCACATCATTAATCCTTCGAGCCGTTTCTGCAGCACTGGTGCCACGGTGGAACTCGTACTCGTAAATAACGCGATATTTAAAGTTTTCCATTTTGTAAACTAAGTGACGCAAAGAAAAAAAACAAACAAGGAAAAAACAAATGAATTATAATTTTCGAAACACAAAGACATGAGTAAATAGCTGTATAAATTTTAATTGGGAATTCCTAACCATAGAGAAGATATTTGAAATCAAGGTTGCCAAAAAACGCCAATTAAAAAACGCAAATTTCATATGTAATGACCTAATATAATATATGTAATAGGCACATTAGGAAACCCATTAACGACATCAAAATACATAAGTTTAGCATTACCGGGAAGTACAAAATTTTGCAAGGTATCAATCAATCAATCAGTTGAAAAGAGTTCAGAATTACATATTTTGGGGCAATCATATTTCTTATTTTAATGACGGTTATTAATGACGAATATATTTCATTTATTTATAATGGTCAACTACAAAGTTATAGATACATTAAAAAGTGTAAAGTTATTCTCTATAACACAAAAAACACCTATCTTACATTTATCCCTACACAATATATAAATACGACGTGGATACTTCACGATATGAAGAAAGTACAACTTTCCTACTACCCTTTACTACCTACACCGCGTTCTTAATATTTCCGGAACTAACAAACTTCAGAGTCCCCCAAAAGCAAAAGGAAGCGACTATGGTGGTTGCTAGGGGATGGAGCGTTGGTGGCGCAGCAGATATGGAAGTAGGTTGAACGACATGAAAGCCTTATGTACGCAAACGAAAGCGTGGATGTGATATGTACAGTAAACATGTCATAGCGTTCTGTTGATAAAAATGAAAGGCTTGGAAAAGCGTCGTATGTAGTTTTGCTATTACTACTAACTGTTGAAAGCTCGGTCAACTTGTGATACAAATATAGGTTTCTATTCTAAAGGGTATTATGTTTACAAATTGTTTTTACTTATTAAGAGAGTTTATCAGATACCAGAAATCCAGGAAACTATTCTAGAGATTTTATTAGAAAAATCAGTGAAATACCTATATTTTCGGGAGTGCGGTTTTGGATTCGACATTGCTCATTCCAAAAATCACAAAGGAAAAATATAAACTGCTAACTGTGGTGTAAAGCCAATTAATCTATTTATGGGCGTTTTTCAAAAAAAGTGTACATAGATAAAAGTCAGTGTCCCATCACTTTCAGGATCAATAACTTTTGTTGTGTCGGTTTTAATGACCAATCATATATTTTACCAATATAATAACAAATAAATACCTTTATGGACTAAAAATAATGAATAAATCTATTAAATTTCGATATTATTTTAAAATAAGTAAGACTTCAGGTCACTGTTTCTGGTATGTCCTACACCTACCACTACCAGTAAGAGTTCAAAAATTAATGTTATTTTATGATATCCCAGTATTTTTTTCTAATTCAACTAATAGTATATGATAATATTTTCGATTTTCAACCATAAAATAGATTAATTATCGTGCAAAATAATTTAAATACCAGATATTGAGTTGTCCTACGAAATAGCGTATGGTGGAATTTCCGCCTACGCTACCACATTATTGACGTCTTCCAATAAAAATATTACCAAATCGATGAATATTTTCGAAAATAGCAACCCTATTTAGTCTATGAGGGGCGGCCATGCTTGGTTTTTGACAGCCAGTTTGCCAAGAAATCGTAACAAAAGTGGTCGTTCTCAGGTGTACTAAAAAGGTGTTCCACCAACGATTCCGTATTTCTCCAGGTAATTTACCAGCATGTATTAGACTCTACTTTGTATTAAAATGATTAATTTATTGTTTTATGAAATGTTTAGTTAGAACAAACAGAAGTTTCATAATTTATTGATAAATTCATTTTGAAAAAATATTGACGCGATTACGCTACTTCTCTTACGCTACGGTCTCGTGAATGGAACTTAAATGACAGCAATATGAACAACTATTACTGTAGAGGCAACTCTGAAATTGAGTATAAAATCAGCTGGTTCATACAATTTTGATTAAGTAGGTATAAAATGTAGCATGATTTATGTTCCTGTATGTTTTAGTTAATCCTGTAATTAAAGTTGTGTACATTAACAAGTACTTTAAAACCCTTTCAGCTTAGTTCCCTATTTCAGGATATACACGGTATGCACGTGTAGCCCATTATTACCTATCTAATTATTTGTGCATTTTTATAAATAATTTATTTTTATTTTATGCTCAAATATGCCGTTAAAAGCTGCAGAAAAATCAAAAAGGTACAGAGACAAAATTAAAAACGATCCTGAAAAATTAAAAACGATGCTGAAGAAAAATCAAAAAGGTAGAGAGGCAAAATTAAAAACGATCCTGAAAAATTAAAAACGATGCAGAAAAATCAAAAAAGGTACAGAATATGAAGCCTTTAAGAAAAAAGAGTTACAAAGATAAAAATAACATCAAAATATTATCAGAGAGCTAACCAAAGAAGAATAGAAAAAAGAAGAGGTTGGAGAGAACAGAAACGAAAATAAAAAGAAAAGAAAAAAGAATAAGTGGAAGAAAAAGTACTTGCGCGGGGGGCCTTCCACGGTGGCGGTAGTACGTAAAATCGCCCTTTTTTATAGAGAATACCTCACAAGAGTCTTAACTGCTCCCGTCTGGAGCCAGTGAGACTATGGCATCCCCAATTGGGTAATGTTATGAGGCTGAAGGTAAGTGGGGACAGGAAGGAGATGGGGAAGAGGAAGGTGGGGAGGAGGAAGGTGGGGAAGTACCTGGATATTCAGATCTGGTCACTAAACACGGTTAAAGTCATTATTAAGCAACGTTTCAATTCTGAATGGTGGTCTTACACCAGGGTGATACTGAGAGTATCTTCCACTCTTCCCATACCAGTCGCTTGTCGCGCAGTGGAGCCACAACGGGCGTGTACATACGACTGATATTTCGCGCCCGCTGTCGCTACCGGGCAAGCCCCTCAGTCTGGCCGAATTAGTTTATTAAATTTAAATTTAGAATTCCTAAACGTTACCAAATGTTTCCCTTTACGTCACTGTCCTGTTATTGCTGTGATTTATTTTCTAAGATCAATTATTATATCTCAAAGAAATTTTTTCTTTTTTTTATAGATATAGTTCATGATAAATTTTAAATTTGTTATAATTGAACATTCGTAAAACAAAAACTTATATTCGCCTTTCTAGAACGCAAAATATACAGTACAAAGTGTCCAAAAGTAGCGTAAAAGAATATTTTTGTATAAAAACTTAATATTTAATTCAATAAGCTTGATTATTCATATTTTTTAGGAGACAGATTGTGTTTTCAATTCGTAAATAAAAATCAGAAATAATGAATTTCTTTTAATTTTCTTTATAAACTTTATGATAAAAGTGACGTAAAAGAATTTCTTACCAATAGTATTTAACTTAAATTGCAATTATTTTCGAAGTTTATTGACATTTTCTATTTAAATACTTTTTGTCATGAAGTTCATACTTTCTTTAATAAATTTACGTATATTTTTAATCGAAATGCAGCATCTCACTTAAGTGGAATTCCTGTTACGTCACCGACATCTTTTTTGGAAAACGCCCATATACTTCACTCGTTATGTTCAGGATATAAGGTTTTTTTTTTTAAATTGTAAAATTTATAGACACTGGAAATATGCTTTTTGGTTACCAAAATTGCCCTACCTAGTACTCATTTGGGGCAATATTCATATTGTCTACTGGAGATACCTTACAAATCTTCAAATTAAAAAAATATATATATATATATATATATAAAAGAAGACCTTGGCCCTGAGGGTAATTCTTTGGGAATGCTTTGTGGAGGATATTTTTAGGAAAGTAAGGATAGGATTTTCTAGGAAAAAAAAAGGTATTCGGATGAGTAGGAATCTGAGGGTCAGTGTGACTAAGAATGACGGTTGTGTGAATCTATTCATTCCACTACGGTGCAAGGAAAGTCTCCCTTAACCAGTCTTTCCCGTTCCGGCCTGCCATGCAGTTGGTGGTCGAGCGCATCCGCTGCCGAGATCTGGATTAACCTCACCTTATTAACCCTTGCACCCCTGCCAAGTCCTCAAACGTAGCGAACCCCTTGGGGTAACCTATGGCAGAGGTGATGATTGAGAGGTGAAGTTACTTGTTTTGATCATAATATTCTGATGCCATCTTCTATCGGAGGTTGACTATCATCAGATCATATCTTAGATACCCGTTCACTAATTTAATAAAGTGGTGGGATTTTTTCATATAAAAAAGGTTATTTTTGGAATACCCTACCTTCAGTTTGAAAGGAATTCTAAAGAAAAACTAGTGTAGACATAGACCAAGAATGTCAGTTGTAACAGTTCCCCGGGGGCACATCGAAGCTGCAAGATGCGATGTCGGATGCCATTATATGGCTAAAAACTCAACATCTCTAAGAAGACCCTATCAACTCTTCAACCACATAAATGAGAAGAAGCAATGTAAGCGATAGACCATAAATGGTATTGCTAAAACAATGCAGTAGGTACTTACCAGTGGTGAATTTTAAATGGTCTTTACCAATATGTGAGTTATAAAACGAGAAACAACATTACTACATCAACTGTTTGATAGTGCCTACAGAGAAAACTGCTGAATCCCGATTCAGAAGAATTTGCCGCTCTCCTTAATAGGGTGTGTCAATTTTTTAATTCAGTAATGCCTGGTATCTCAAAAGTTGCGTCTTACAAAGAAAATTAAAACTGCATTTAAATTTATTTTTTAAAAAATTGTTATTAATTAGTTCGCTAAAATGTATTAAAATCAGAAAAAAATACCTAAAACATGTATTTTTAAATTATGGTAATTAATATTTTTTTCACAATAATATGTTATCATTAATTTTTTAGCAACCATTAGTTTTTATTCGTTATATTTTGTTAAAAAAAATTGGTGTAGTTATCGATTTTATATCTTGATTTTATCCAGAAATTCCTTTTTATGTTTTTAACATCACAAATGTTTCCATTTTTTTGCATTCTTTGGACCACAGTTATGGAATATAAATTGGAAAAAATTCGGTACTTGGGAAACACTCCGAAAAAATAAGTTGAATTATTTTTATACTAACTTTGGGCTGGAAAATCCGAATCTGAAGGAATTAGGTTGGGGAGGTCAATATCAACTGAGTTACAGGACTTTAAAGTTTCGTACACAGGAACAAATCCGCAATGCATTTTTTACATATTGTACTGAAAAGTCAAAGTGATTCAATGATGCCAACCTCAGAAAATTGCAAAGTGTTGCCATTAAGCAATAATATGCTAGGTTTGTGTAACATGGTTTGTGATACAAAAGGATGTTCCCCCTTTATAGCGCCTGCTCACGTCAAGGCAAGAAAAACATCCCAGTTTTCAAGTAGTTAAGCGGCTACGCTAGGTTTGTGTAACATGGTTTGTGATAAAAAAGTGATTGACACATTCTATTCACATAATAACATTGATATTATTGCTTAATGGCAACACTTTGCAATTTTCTGAGGTTGGCATCATTGAATCACTTTGACTTCTTCAGTACAATATGTCAAAAATGCATTGCGGATTTGTTCCTGTGTACGAAACTTTAAAGTCCTGTAACTCAGTTGATATTGACCTCCCCAACCTAATTCCTTCAGATTCGGATTTTCCAGCCCAAAGTTAGTATAAAAATAATTCAACTTATTTTTTCGGAGTGTTTCCCAAGAACCGAACTTTACCCTATAAATTAAATTTGCTACAAAATATAAAATAGGGACCATTCGTTTTATTTTTTTCCCGAATCACAAAAACTAATTTTTATCAAAAAAATTTCATTTTAGCGAGCTAATAGAGAACACCAATTTCATTTATTTTTAAGTTTTCGAATAGCTACAGATCACACGCAACTTTTGAGACCCAGGGCGTTTAATTTTTTTTTTCTCTATGAAGAGCGACACACGCTACTGTTTAATTAATGCACGGGACAGACGCGAAGTTCACATCAAAAGATACTTTATACAATATTTTTTCTACCGACACACTACGTTATAAAAGATTTCTTCCTACGGCAGGGGAAAATTAAGGAGAAGGAGGACGCTCTTAGTTCCCCTCTGCCCCTCCCGGATTTCCCTTCCCCTCCCGCCTTTTTTCCCTGCCACTAAACTCCATAAAATACACATATTTTTCAAACAACTCGCATTTGACTTATTTCAAATTTTTAATGCAAATTTCTTAACGTCAGAGCTCGTTATTCTGCTATTCGGGACGGAGACACATCCTACAAATCAAAGACCATAAAAATCGATCCAGCCGTTCTAGAGTTTATCTCGAACAAACATCTTGACGCGAGATTTTTTATATATAAAGACATATCTAGTTTAAACTTAATAAGTAAACCTCTAATTACAATATTAAATCAATGAGATTAAATAAAGATCAGTGATTAAATATTTAAATTTGAAGTTTTACTCATTAAGTTAAAATAAAAATATATATATACAATTTACGTAATACGATGATCAAAACAAGAGTCAACTAAATTTGAACAGACAACTTTTAAATAAATTTACGAGTCACAAAAATGAGCATAATTATTTTTAAAATTATGAAAAATTTATTTATTTCTGTTAAATACCGCAAAAAGTGTAACATTTGGCGCTCTGCACTTTCTGCTTCACTATCGGCCCGGAGCTAAAGTTTCGCGAAACGAATGAACTTTTCCGCAGAACTGACACGTCCAGTGATGCGGATCTCTTGCTCTCTCTGCTCGTTGCTGCATGAGGCTGCAGCAGTCGTGTATTATTTTAGTGTTACCCCTTCCTATTCCCTACTTTCTACTATCTGGTGTGCTTTGTGTCCACCAAGACATTCGGCGAAACAAATAATGCAATCCCCGCAAATAAGTTATTTTTAGAGTACGCGTTGTGTAATATTGGATTTGTGATACTAAACATGCGGTTTTTATTTTTATAAATATATACTTGAAAATAAATATTTTTAAATATTTTATTCTAGAAAAATGAAAACTATATTTTTACTTTTAATTCCATTGTAAGAATATGTACTAAATACGCAATTTGGCTGTCCTGAAACGGGAATCCTTCCCAGTTGAACAGACAAATGATCATTTTGTATTGTATTGTTTGTAATATATAAATAAAAAAAAAAAAAATAAATAAACTTATTTCTGGAAATATCTGAACTATTATATTATTAACTATTATACATTTTTCATGTTACATTACAAAACAATATTATTGTTTTCATCATTAAGAATAAGTTTTTTTTTAATCCAACCTGATGTTTTCCAATCTGAATGTCGTCTGGAAGGCAATTTTGTAAGTTGCCTCACTCGTAACCAATGGATTGCTTACCATCGTTAGTATATGTTGTCGATTGTATGTACTTAGGAAATCTGTGTTTGAGTGTACTAGTTTATTATTTATTTTGTACGTAAGTGGACATGTAGTTTTTACTTAACAGTTTTGTTTCCATAATATATAACTACTTTGTGGACGTTATTGAAATTGATTTATGATTAGCTTGTTTTGAATTATCTGTAATTCATTCATGTTTTTTTTTCGTATGCGTTTCCCCAGATTGCAATCATGCAAATTTAAATATACATGCACGAAACTATAATATATATAACTATAAATAATTTTTTTTTAACCTTTTATCTATATCAAAAGAATGATTTGTTTCCTAAATGTGTTAATATCAAAAGAATGATTTGTTTCTAAAATGTGGTTGGCAAATTCAGATTAATTATTATTTTTCAAACATCTTAGATGTTCTTTAATTCTAATATTAAATTTTCTACAGTCCTTACCTATTTAAAATAAATTTTTTTTAAAATATGGCTATTATTAATGTGTTCGGCTTATAAGGCCATTTTCGGTTTTAAATGCCCTGAAACAGCTGTCCCAATAATAAAACACTAAAATACTTGCAGAACTTAATGAAAACATTTTTTACTTGTAATTTTAATTTTAAAAAAAGTATTATAACAAATTTGGACAAATCGAAAGCGGGAGAGATTATCAGAATTAAGTATCAATTTTACATTGCTAAACAAAACTCTTCAAAACAAAAATGTTCATGGTAAATAAATGCCTTTATATACTTTTGATTAATTCGCGTGATTTGCTATCATGTTAAATATTATCTATACCTTATTCTTCAGTTGAATTTTCAACCTTTCATACATATTCGTATCATATCGATTCATAACTTCTGAAACCTTTAAAATTTCCTTTCAAAACTCGGCCGGGTTTCACCCCACCACCGTTTACAATACGCCGTGAATTATGATAATGGGCACCTAAGAATTCCTCCACCCCATTTGAAGGCAGGGTAGTCGGAGGATGGGGTGGTATAGCGATCCATTCAATGTGCAGGTCGAAATGACGTCCCGCTATTGAACGGTGTGATTATCTCGGGGGCGAGGCGCCGGGAGGCTGTACTCTGACCACATTTCGATGATAGATGGTAGAGAGTTACATGGAGATGAGATGGGATGCAAGGAGATGCGTTGATCGAATGATATTATTACGACGTCATGGATTGAACTGTGATGTGTAAGATTTAGGTGAGAGAAATCAATCATTATTAGGAAGCAAATTATGTTTATAGGATCATAGTTTATAATTGCCTGTTGTACAAAGTGGGGCAAAAGTAATGTCACGATTTTGTAATATATTTTTGCAAAATAAAATTAAAAAAAACCCTTAAATACAAGATTTATTCCAAACATGTAGAAAAAAATCAATATCTCTTATTATAAGCAATAATTATTAGCCTGAAACACTCATCCATATTGAAAAAAATCTTCCGAGAAAAGATACATATCGCCGACGGGACTCGAACCCGTACCCCTTTGACTGCCGGTCTAGAGCTCTACCATTAAGCTACATAAGGTTACCTCCCACCTGCCAAATTATTCAAATATACCTAGTGTTTCATTCAACAATTACTGCTTATTACATTTTTTCACCTGCAAACAACCAACTTTATTTTTATATGAGAAAGGCATGTAAGTGGTAACTCTCCCACTAGGTGGCGTCGAGACATATTATGCCTACATTTTTTGGTAAAATAATAATATTCGTCAAATATTGATTATTTTTTTTATTTTTTATTAAAAATGTAATAAGCAGTAATTGTTGAATGAAACACTAGCTATATATTGAATCATTTGGCGGGTAAGAGGTAACCCGCCGTAGCTTAATGGTAGAGCTCTTGCCGGCAATCAAAAGGGTGCGGGTTCGAGTCCCGTCGGCGATATGTATCTTTTCTCGGAAGATTTTTTCAATATGGATGAGTGTTTCAGGCTAATAATTATGGCTTATAATAATTGTTACCCTTTGTGCTATGAATGGAAAATCTTGTCTTAAACATTACTTTACCAATTTAAAAAATAATCAATATCTCTTAATTTTGTGGAATAAATAGCTCTTTATTTTGTGTACAGCTTGCGAATTATATTCCCCGTGGCATCTATTTTTCTGCCTTTTATTATTTTGTCATCTATTTTCTTGCTATCTTTATTCCAGCGACAAATACTGTAAATTAATATAATGAGCTATTTTGTTTGGACCAATCAACGAAGCAGAATTTAAACGGAAAGCTTTGTTGTTGTTGTTGATACATAAAATCTTATTAAATATTAAATTAATTATTAAAATTAATTATTAAATTAATTATTAATTAATTATTAAATTAATTATTAAATTAATTATTAAATTAATTATTAAAATCTTATTAAATATTAAATCTGCAATTAAATATTATTATTTTTGTTTATTAACGAATTGAAAATATATTTAATAATATTTTGAAATCTTGAATTACATCAAATTGGTTATAATCGCACTATTTGACGTTAATTTATGCATACGTTCTAAAAAAGTGATAAAAAAAAGATATATACTTTTCATTTATTCTTATTGAAACTTATTTCCTTTAAGCTTTCTTTGATAATATTTCAATAATAATGTACATTTTATTTGCAGTTGGGAAAAAGTGTACACGGTGAAGAACTGGCTTACGTATTCGGTGTGCCATTAGGAGCTACGGGCAACCACTTCAGAGAGGAATACAGTCCTCAGGAGAGACTCTTCAGTGAGGTCATAATGACCTACTGGACCAACTTCGCCAGAACAGGGTAAATAATATTATATAATAACTATAATTAAAGTGTTTTGTTAATAGAAAGATACAGATGACGCTCTCCGTGGTCGAAGGGTAAGACTCTCAATTAACGATACGAAGGTCGTGGGTTCATATAATGGCGTGTGGAAGTAACATATTATTTGAATTCTTAAAATAATATCTTAATTAAAATTAAAATAATAACCTAAAAAATGGCATAATAATGTCCGTTTTGGACAGAAATTTGAAATCCATCTGTAGTCAATTTTGACAACTGGTAGCAGGAATTAAACGCATCTTCAAATATATAATGGCAGGAAAACAATTTTTGAGATATGAAAATTTTTCCCTAAGTATATGGACTAACCCCTCGACGGCATCCATATACGAGTGGTAAGACTCTCGTTAAGACCCAATACGAATGTCGCGGATTCGAACCCGGAGTGGGCAAATAAATTTTATTTCATTAATCTGTGTTATTTCACAATTAATTAACTAAAAATAATACTTCATATGGCTTTAGCCATGTTTAGTGACTAGATCTGAATAGCCAGGTACTCCCCAACCTTCTTCTTACACCTTCCCCCGCTTACCTTCGGCCTCATAACATACCCCATTTGGGGATGTCACATGCTCCAGACGTTAGCAGTTGGGACTCTGTCACATAAAAAAAATAAAAATTACGTATTGAAGTTAATTCACTTTACCCCGGACACCTTGTATACATGTTATGTATTGCTATTTAGCCACCGGTTTTGATGCATCAAACTCAACGAAATTTCTACACTTTTAAATTTGTTTATGAACACTCGTTAATGATACGTATGTACGAAACCGGTACCGGAAATGAATAAATAATGGACATTAAAAATAAAACTATTTTTAAAGCAAATGTTGTATCAATAACCACTCGAGCGCTTTTTGCCACATTATGGCACTATTTCCAAAACCTCGGATTGCTTTCTTGCCAAAATGTGGCAAATTTAAAAAAAAAACAATTGTTATTAAAACGACTATATAATATACTGTACATTCAAAATATAACAAAATAAATATAAAATAAATATTCTTTAAAATGTTTTAAGGTTAAAGATTTAATTATATTTTTTTTATAAATCCTACAAATATGTGATAATAGAAAAAAGATAGGGGAATTCATTGGATACAAAGAACTATAATCAGTTTGTATGTCTTCATATTGAAATTCTGAGGTATGATTTTTTAATGTGGGCGGATATGAAAAGTGGAAACTAAAGATGAAATAATCTGCTTTCCCTTTATAATACTGTATGAAGTTTCCCCCAATATCAAATAAAATGCAGGATTTCGTAGTTTTACCCACTGTTGTCAAAAAATCATATCCCTCTTCATAAAACCGTTGACTTCATTTAGATTACCCTTTCATCCGCTACAAATTAGAATTGATGTTTGCAGTATTTTTTATGGCTTAAACGCGAAATCCGGCTCACTTAATTTTGGCCGGATGAAATCGGATTACCCCAAATCCGTTTCAATAAACACTGATGCGTTTTTTTGAGTCAATTTCACTCGCGTTAGGTCCGGCCCGGCACTGTTTGGTCAAGACTTTGTGACTGTGACTAATTTCAAACGTTATTTACAATCGAATGCATTGACTTGTTTTATTATATATCTATTACGTTATTTGCAATCGATTGCACATTGCACATTGATTTTGATTTTGATTTTGGCGTACAGAAAATTGATAAAATAAATAATAATTATTTCTTCAAAGTTCGCAAAATCACTTTCTGGCGTCATTTTGAATTAAATTAAACAAATAACTTTGTATCAACCAATATTATATAATCACAATTACCTACATGTTCCGAAACCGATAGTTTCTTCGTCAGGGTAGTAATGACATTAAATAACAAAAGATACAAACAATTATAGACTAAAAAGAACAGACTAAAAATAACTATGGACAAAAATATTATAGAGAGAGGTGATTAATTAATTCAAAAATATCGTAAAAAACAATTATTTAAAATTAAATATAAAAATTATATACATTATATAAATTATCAAAACATAATAAATTATATTATATAAATTATCAAAACATTTAAACAACAAAAATAAATGATTTTTAATACAAATATTAATAAGAAAATAAATTTTAGAGATGGCCATTTTAAAAAAATATTTGGTTATTAATAATATTTAATTTACTATTAACACTTTTTCTAATTTCTAAAATTTCTAAGATTGCTAATTGTAAATCTGTTGTTGTGTGTGCAATTTTTAACCCTTTGTTTATATCAAAAAAATGATTTGTTTCTAAAATGTGGTTGGCAAATTCAGAATAATAATTATTATTCAAACACCTTAAATGTTCCTTAACTCTAATATTAAAATTTCTAGAAGTCTTTCCAATATGAAAAAAGTTACAATTGTTACAAATAATAATTTAATAGTGGTTGATACAAAGTTATTTGTTTAATTTAAATAATTATTATGTTTAAATGATGTGAACCTGCGAACATGTTAGACAAAAGGATTTTCACTGACTTGGTTTGTCTGTCTGAAACTTTAAAAAAAAATATTGCAAGTCCAGAGTTACTTGCATTGATTAGGTTTCGGATTCCACTTCGTCATATAGAAGTCGGGATTTATTTCATTGCATAAATTCTGGGACCAACTACAATGTGTATTACTGTGTGTATTACTGTGTTTGCCCAAACTTGGTATAATTATTTAAAACTAGCAGTGAAAAACACGCTCAGCGGGTTATCGTTCTGCTTCGCCCAGTTTAAGTGTTGGTGACTATTTATAAGGCATCACCCTTTTGAAAAACTAAATACTATTAACATTAAACTACAGAATACTTATATTTAATAGATAGATATATATATTAGTAGACATTCTTACATTAAGACCGTGAATAATGAGAGGAACACTATTCACCCCAACATAAATATTCTTATTATAATATAAGATAAGTATGCATATTACGGCAGCAGCTCCGTGGAAAAGTGCACGTCCACGGACGGGTCAGAACGGTTTCCATACAGTATGGCGTTGGAGATTTACTCGGAGTAGGATTCCTTAATTTGAACCGTACGGGCATTACCGTATTAATATTCTTCGATTATACCAAGTCAGGGGACATCTTCAATTTATCACTTAACTAAATGTTGTAATTGGGCATATAAAAGCCCCTCTAAAGGTAGGAGAATAGATAAATACATAGATAATTGTCTTACGACAGTGTGATTTCTTTGATAGACAAGACCCTGTCTTGAAACTTTCTAACATTTTTCTTTTAGTAGTAGTATTTTTTTAGTATTTATTCAGTTTAGTAGAGATGCTCTCAGTATTGTCCTTGTGAACGTCAACCATTTAGAATCTAAAGTTGCTGCAAATGAATTTAGCCGTGTTTAGGGTCCAGATCTGAAGAGCCAGGTACTTCTTAACCTCCCCTTTCCCAATATCTTCTTAGTCTTACAATATGACCCATTTGGTGATGTCATAGTTCTATCCCACTTGCTGTGGAGTTGGAACTCTGTTAAGTTGCGGGTTTGGCCAGGGGAAGCCAAAATAAGTAGTTAAGTATGGGTAGTTAAGTGTAGCCCTGGTGGTCCGGGATCAGCTTTGCCTAAGGCGCGCCAATTTCCTGACTAAGGAAAATGCTGATCCGGCCAGCTGGACGTCAGTAGAGCAAGACACTCT
This sequence comes from Limnephilus auricula, assembly GCA_951813805.1. Classification (NCBI taxonomy): domain Eukaryota; kingdom Metazoa; phylum Arthropoda; class Insecta; order Trichoptera; family Limnephilidae; genus Limnephilus; species Limnephilus auricula. Next base: position 17,352,270 of record OX638410.1, read on the forward strand.
TGTCAGGGCATAGGCAATGGTTATAACCTCTTTCTGTTTGTGTAGGGGGTTAGTAAGAAATAAAAGAGAGAAATCTTATGCAAGTGGTCGAGCCACATTTAAAATATATTTCAGAACAATAAGAACATAAGTAAATTGGAACAACTCACCCAGCAGACCTGATACACGTACGTCTAACTATAACTAACTAAGATCCGTATGATGACGCGAACCGAAGATGAGTTGGTGGATGGTAGGAGACTGTGGAGTAGTCTCGGCACGGTAAGCGACCCAAGGCTTCCGGCCTGGCTTCAGCAGCAAAGGAGTAATCTCAGCACGGTAAGCGGCCCAAGGCTTCCGGCCTGGCTTCAGCAGCAAAGGAGTAATCTCGGCACGGTAAACGGCCCAAGGCTTCCGGCCTGGCTTCAGCAGCAAAGGAGTAATCTCGGCACGGTAAGCGGCCCAAGGCTTCCGGCCTGGCTTCAGCAGCAAAGGAGCTACCTGCCCGGTGAGTGATGGTGATGGATGGCCAGGATAAAGTTGGATGTTTCCTCCCACCGCGTGGATAACCAACACTCGAGGCTTGTTAAAGTCGGCAACCCGCACATTTAATCCAAAAACTCCGGATTATTTGATCATTAAATCGATCACTCGAAACACATCTCCGTGACCCTTTGGTCAAGAAATAAAATTAAAACTCCTTTTTAAAATCAATCCAACATGTCGATCAGAACAACTGCGACGACCGTCCTGGAATCCCAAGTGTCCCCTCCACTCGGGATCCCAGACGGAAGTGAAAACCTCTCACATTGTTCCTGTCCTTCCCAAAAGTCCATGTGTTGCCAGTCCCACAAAAGGCCATAGACAATTAATTTCATAAATATTAAAGTACTTAATTTAAAGGTAACTAACTTTCTTAAGTTATTTTCATAACAACTCTTAAACCATTGGTTTTCACGAAACAGATTTTAGGAAGATATCAAAACTAACTCTTTTTTAGCTGTAAAGTTATGTTACAAAATATCAAACGAATTAAATAAAAAATAACCATATGTCGATACATTTTGGCGTGAACCAATCGGTATCAGGTGAAATCAGGCACTCTATATGCAACTGGCAATATTGACGCTTAATACCTGGCGCCTTTTTTGGTATAATTGAGGGGCTTGAAAGCAAAAACGCCACTCTCCAAAAGTACTATTGTAAACCAAAAATCGATCGAAGAATACTACGCATTTTTCGTGTGATTTTTTAATAACAGCTTGAAAAGTATAATCAATAGTGAATTATTATAAAAAAATGTTATAATAATGTATTCATGGGTTATGTTGAGCTTATTTTAGTGTAGAGAGTGTTGATTTTGCTTTGTAATCGCTGTGCAGAGTTGTGATTTTCATCTAAACCCTATTTTCATTATGATTTTTTCATGATTTGCGGTTGATTTTTCTAGGGATCTCAAAAATTATCTTGTAGCTACGGTTATTTGTAACATTTTTGGAGAGTGGCGTTTATGCTTTTATAACCGACATAAGCAAAAAAAATCGTTGCAAAAATAAATTATATTTTTAACCGTTTTCAAGTTATGTAAAACTCCATTAATTCAGAGTTTTGATTCAATAATATTATAATTAATTTTAAAAACCATAACAGTTTATTTATTTATAAGTTTTGGGGTGCAATTTATTATTACGTCTGACAGTTTATCCACCTTTATAAATAAACAGTTTAAAAAAAAAAGTATTAACATAATTAAAATAAAAATTATAACCGCTTATCCACAGATGCAATTAATCCTGTATATGCCAAACCAATTTCAACGGAAAAATAATAAAAACAAAAAACTAAATATATTTTCTGCAGGGGTTAGACAGAAGGTAAGTAACGCCACAAAAGTTTTTCTTGCCATGCACACTTTGCTTATTGTCATCCATATATGACTTTTATTCTTCTGACTTATGACACATATAATTAATTAACTCTAGTATTTGATTAACTTGATTGCCCCATAAATTTATCATTCCTGCCTCTGACGAAGGATTGTCCTGACTAGGGCGTCCATATGTTATAAAAATGTTTTTATATTTTGATTATTCTCCCCGGTTTGTATCAAATATTTAAACTTCAATCCATGAACAAAATACTAAAAATTGTTCAAAATGTATAATTAAAAATTAGCAGAATTTTTCCGGTAACAATTAAAAGATTAATAATAATTAAAAAAATTTTATTATGTAAACCGCTAAGATATAATTATAATTTTATTTCTAATTTCTAAAATAAAAAATAATCTGTTTTCTAAATATCGAATTCTTTTTAAATTACGGACGCACCGAATCAAAATACGTTTGTCAGTTTTTTTATTAACATTTTCGTGTTTTATATAAAAATTTTCTTATTTAAAAACGTCAATGTTAATTGCAAATGATAACATCCCAAAGATAAATTCATCTAGTTTCTTATATATAAATACTTTATTAATAAGAAATATATCGCATATTTAAAATACCTCAAAAGCAATCCAAAATAACATTAAAAATTTCGCCGTCGCATCGTGGTCGTTGCGACTTATAGATAAATATATATAAAGAAGGATTTATTCACATTTCTCTGTTTTGTCCATGCAATATATTTAATTCTACCCCTTCTAGATTGTTTCGTAGATTGTTCTAATATGTTTCAAACATTTATTTTCAAAATAATCTAAGTCATATTTTTCCCTTTGATCGTGCTGACATTTCATCGTGTGAATCACTGAAATAACCAGCACAGTCTGCCCCTGTGAAGTAGGTTCCGTTAAACTGCAAGGATAAATTGCCTGCGATTAACTCGTCAAGATAACCATCCCGGTTAACCCTGGACAAGCCGACGGCCTACATTACCCCCCCTGCTAACTGGAGTACTAAAGCAGTCTGCTACGGGCAACAGTAGCAGATAATCATTATTAGACCAGTGGCTAGTTTGGCCGAGGGTTAACTACGCTAATTTGGCTGACGGATCTCTGAAACACAAAGGTCTACGAGTGCTAATTTAGAAATAAAAACACTCTCCTAAAAGGAGAAAACCGGTGCAGTTAAACAAAAAATATACGTGGAAGAATAATGTTTAACACGCGTTAAATATAACTCATTCGAATTGAATTCCACCCAATTGAAATTGTCAATCAAATTCTATCAGTTTCAAAAATTGATATATTAAAATTTTAAACCACAATGAAATACTACTCTTCAATTCGAAACATTGCATAAAATGACATTTGCCATGTTGAATGACTAGATGAATAGGCAGGTACTTCCCAACCATACTCTTAACCATCTCCTTCGCTCGCTTCAGTTTGCATTTCACATTGGTTTGGGGCATTTATGTGATCTTGTGCAGTGATCACATAAAAAGAATAGTGGTCTGGTGTTTCGACGTGATTCAAGTGTATATTTCACTAGATGGAGTCGTGTTGGCTTCTTGGGCATCCCATTCACATTGGTTTGGGGCATTTGTGCAGTAATCACATAAAAATGGAATGTGATTCAATCGGAATGTGATTCAATTAATCGGAATGTGATTCAAGTGTATATTTCACTAGATGGTGTCGTGTTGGCTTCTTGGGCATCTCATTCACATTCGTTTGGGGCATTTTCGGTGATCTTGTGCAGTAATCATATAGTGGTAAAAGTAATAGTGGTCTGGTGTTCCGACGTGATTCAAGTGTATATTTCACCAGATCGCTGCCCTAGTGCTTGTATGTTCAATAGACCATTTGCAAATTTTACAGGGGACGTTTGTTTTTGTTTTTTTACAGGCAAATTCTAAATAATTCTCGACTTTAGTCATTTCGTTTTATACCGCATTCAATAGACATGTATAAAACGAAATGACTTAAGTCGAGAATTATTTAGAATTTGCCTGTAAAAAACAAAAACAAACGTCCCCTGTAAAATTTGCAAATGGTCTATTGAACATACAAGCACTAGGGCAGCGAGATGGTGTCGTGTTGGCTTCTTGAGCATCTCATTCACATTGGTTTGGGGCATTTTCAGTGATCTTGTGCAGTAATTACATAAAAGTAATAGTGGTCTGGTGTTCCGACGTAATTCAAGTGTACATTTCACTAGATGGTGTCGTGTTGGCTTCTTGGGCATCCCATTCACGTTGGTTTGGGGCATTTGGGTGATCTTGTGCAGTAATCACATAAAAATGATAGTGGTCTAGTGTTCCGTCATGACTCAAGTGTTTATTTCCCTAGATAGTGTTGTGTTGAGGAAACGAAGAAGACGAAAAAGGTTTGAAGGATGGGCAGGAATCTGGAGGTCAGTGTTTTATGATGGAACGAATGATTCCGTCCCTCCCACTGCGGTAAAGTTTTGAGAGAGCCCTGCCTGAGAAGTCAAATGGTCTCCCTCAACCAATCTCTCCCAAACTGGTCTGCCATGCAATTGGTGGGCAGATGCATCCACCACTAAGACCCGGACAATTCTCACCCCATGAACCCGGCACCCTTAAAAAAAACAATATCCCAATTTTTTTATGATATGTGTTTAAGATGAAGACATTTTCGTAAAAGTAAAGGTCTCATTAGCTAAAATAATTCTTGATAAAGTGATTAATTACCGTTTTCGATACTTAATTTTAAAATTAAAAATTGAGATTGAAAAAAAACTAAAATGGTTGTTTGAACAATTATGCATTCGGCGACAAAATGTTAGAGTCGTGATGATGTAAGACGTCACTTTAAAAAATGAGAAATACTACCGATAGGATGACGACTATTATGATAAAAAAATTACGACATTTTATTTTTAGGCTCATTTGGCTTTGAAGGAAAACCTTAACAATATGTATATATATATTTTATTTTTATTTTTTTTATTTATTTTTTAATTTTATTTATTTATTTTATATTTTATTAATAATTCAAATAAGATACATAAATTACAAATACATTTTATACACTAATTAATTATATAATATATATGTTTGATGTACCCCCATAAAAAAGCTGGGCTTGTGTGTATGGGGGGGGGGGGGTGTTATTATATACTTTTTATTTGTTATGATTTAGTTCAGGTTTTGAGTGTGCTTTTTAAGGTGAGTTTTAAATTCTTTTATATTGGTATTCATGTTTCTAATATTTTCTGGTAATGAATTAAAGAATTTTACGAATATTTATTAGGTATCTAATAAAGTAGTTTTGTTTACACATTAGTAAAGATCATAATGGCTGAAAGGATCAGTGGGTGTAGGGATGAAGGGACGAGGGGGATGGGAGGGAATAGTAGTACTTAATTAAACAGATAATTTATTAGAATTGGGGTCGCCCACGTAAAAACCTTTGAGAAACTAATGACTAATGACTCTAATGAGGGTAGCGCAGAAGTCTGACAAGCAAATTAGATCTAGCTCGAACAATTAATATAAAGGTATGTAAAGCGTATCTACAGTGCCTCAATCAGATTAAAAATTAAAGTAAAATATTTAGCACTCAAACAAATAAATGAAAACATTGTTAATTTATGTGCAAATCCATAAATAATTATACTTAAAAAACTAAACTAAACTAACCATCACGCCGTTTCCCCGCAGGGGTAGGCAGAGAGGACAGACCGCCAAACAACTCGGTCTTGGCATAAACTCCTCGCCTCATTCATACATCTTATCATACATGCTCTTCTATTATTCTGACTCTTGACATGGCCTGACTCAAGTATCTGATTCACTTGATCATGTCATGTCTTCCTCGGGCATCCTCGACTTCTTCTACCATTCACATTTGCGTCATATATATTCTTGACACTCCTTTCTTCATTCATTCGCTCTACATGTCCAAACCATCTAAGCGTTTCTTTCTTAATCTTTCTTATTACGCTCACATCGGCCTTGCATTCTCTTCAGATCTCCACATTCCTCACACGATTATACATGATTTTACCACACATACGCCTCAGGGATCTCATTTCTACAGCATTCTGTCTACTTTCATCCTTTCTCTGCCAGTTCCATGCTTCACTGCCATACATCAGGGTACTCCATTGTGGACTGATATCTTCGCTTCTTTGGACAGCATTTTGTTGGCACCAACAGCATTCAGTCCACTATTAATGGAGTTACCTGCATTTACCCTTCTTTCAATATCCCCATCAACCTTCCCATCTCTCGTAAACATACTTCCCAAATACACAAACTCATCAACTTGCTCTAAGTATTCATCATTCACAACTATATTGCACACTGTTTTCGTTCTCTCTCTTTCAAACACCATTACTTTAGACTTACTTACATTCATCATCAACTCATTCTTCATACATACTTCGTTCATCCTAGATACGAGGGACTGCAGATCTTCTATGATGTTAGAAATCAGAACCGCAACGTTCTACTCAATATTATATAAATACCGTGTTCTACGCTCATATACCAAAACTTTAAGTGATTTATTCTTGAAAAACTTTTGCTTTTGTGCCAAATATAAAGTTATCTTCCATATTTTTTTATGGAGTTTACAAAATTTTCGTAAAAACACATCGTTATTATAATTATTTAATGGCGCTTGATAAGCGGTTCTATTGTTATATACATTATTAATTTTCACTCTATTATTTATCTTTCAATTTTTTAACCGCTATTATTTGCATGTACCTAACGTCTCTCCCATGCATATATCTATAAGTTATATGCATGTACCTAACGCCTATCCGATGCATATTCTATATGTTATCCAAACACGACAAATAAAGCTACGATTACCCTAGACACTCCACAATTTTATATTATAATTTTTTTTTTAAATGAGAAAACGACAACAATATTTTTTTTCGAACCAAATTGTCCTACTTATTGCACACAGAAAACTATGTAAGAATTTAATAGACAGTCAATTTAATTAATTTTATAAATTATTTAACACTTCAAAAGCCAGACATTTTATGAGGACTAAACAAAGCACACAGCAAGTAGATTCAACTTTGCTGTAACGTTATAACTTTAATTAATAAGTTAATATTGGCAATTGGTAGATACCTTCATAGCAATAAGCTTACGCTTAAGGTAGATATACAAATAGATAACCACTGGAGCGACAGAGCAAATTAAAACTTTTTTCTCGGATTGCTCAGGATTTTTTGTCATCATTTTGAAATTTTTCTAACCACATTAAATAAAAAACATACCTCTGAATTTGAATATGGAGACATGCAAATTGATTTTAGTTCCATATAGCCAATGAATTCACCTACCTTTTGTCGATTATGACGTAATCGTAGGATTTATAAAAAAATGTTATATAAAATCGTAACTTCGCCTCCTGTAAACACGTGCTTAAAATGCGGTCAAATATTACACCCTGTATTATAATTCCAGACAGGGGTGGATCTAGGGAGAATTAAATCTTCGTCGCCACAGCTATGTTGACTGCACCCCTGGGGCTCACGTGATGAATTTAACCTGCCAGGGGTGTGTAAATGTGAAGGGTTGGAGAAAATAAAGGCTTTAATTTGCTGTGATATTTAAGGGTTATTAAGATTTTAGGGGTTCAAGGCGCTGAGAAATTTTTAGGGTGTTTTTGTGTCTTGTATGGAAAAAACACACTTTTCGCTTACCTTGTAAGTAGGTAATTTAAATATTAACTAGTTTTAAAAGGGGTTCATTACATCAGTACGTAAAATGCAAATAAGTTACATTACTTTAATAAATAGAAAACATCATATTATCACGTCAAATCACGCTCCTAAAATATATAATGCATTGAGTACCGACATAAAGTCCAATAATTCTGTATTCCTCCTTTACTGCCCGTCTACAACATTGGATATTTGAAACAAGGGACAAGCTTTCTTTAAAGAATACATGAGTTCTTAACACTTTAAAAAAACATATATATATTTTTTTTTATTAAAAGCTTTATTCCAACGTGTTTTATATCACCAAATTGAAAGGTGACCATAAACACAAGAGTCTTGTACATTATATTTATTAAATAAAAAAATAAAATAAATAAAAAAATCTAGGTGCTGTAACAGAACCAAACACATCACTGATGTAACATAATTACTGTAATATGGATTCAATTATTTACGTACATTTTAGAGTAACGAAAGATAGATAAAATTTACCCTTTAAAAAATTGGATAAATAGTCAAAGAAATGTTCTATTTTATAAAAAAAATCATTTGAATGTGGAATTCGACCTTTTTTATGTGAATACTACACAAGATTCCCAATTGCTCTCGACCGCCTATAGCCAGTGAGACTATGGAATCCCAACTGGGGTATGTTGTGAGGGGGAAGGTAAGTGGGGAGGGGAGGAAATAGGGAGAAAGAAGGAGGAAAAATACCCGGCTATTCAGATCTAGTCCCAAACATGGCTAAAGTCATTTCAATTTTGAATTGTGGTCTTATTCCCAGGGGCAATACTGCGAGTACCTTTCACTCTGGAAGTTGTCGCAAATATACCTTATATAATATCATATAATTAACTTGTGAATTAAAACAAATCAAACAAATAAAATTTTATTGTAGAAAGCAATCACTTTGTGGTTTGACATATTTAATAAAAATAAAAGACTTTTTTTATTTTAAAACCACGATACTTACTAATTGACTTTACCGACCGGTTTCGCTTTACTCAAGCATCTTCAGGGTACAAATTAATACTAAACAATAACTACAAAATGTGTGCTTATATATTCATATAGAGAAAGACAACAATTTATAGAAAGAGACAACAATTTTAAATTATTACAAACAGTGGGGATACATTAATACAAATGAATTGGGAAAAAACCAACATGGTAGAAATTAAAAAAGCTGTAAAAACCAATTGTCCTGTACTTAATAATCAATTAGAGGTATCTAGTAGCCCAATATTAGGTATTTTTCCATTAAACTATTAATAATTTCCTTTTGTCACTTTTGATAACCCTGTCTATAATTATATGTTGGTTTTTTCCCAATTCATTTGTATTAATGTATCCCCACTGTTTGTAATCATTTTTAATTGTTGTCTCTTTCTATATGTATATATTGTTGTCTCTCTCTATATGTATTTATAAGCACACATTTTGTAGTTATTGTTTAGTATTAATTTGTACCCTGAAGATGCTTGAGTAAAGCGAAACCGGTCGGTAAAGTAAATTAATAAGTAACGTGGTTTTAAAACAATAAAAAAAAGGGTTTTATTTTTCTTAAATAATTTTTTTTTATGTACGCCAGAGTTTGAACCCCCGGATCGCTAGATGATAGCCTTACCTCTCGACCACGGAGGACGTCAAAATCTTGATTTAAAGGTTTTAAAATTAGAAACACAAGATAGTGGTTACTTAATTAAAATTTCGTCGATTTCGCGTCAAAGTCTTTTCCCAATCTTTCAACCACCATTTTACCAATTTTAATTCTTACAGAAATCCAAACAACCCGAGGAAGACTTCATTCCTGAGTCTGGGGCCGAAAGATTGGAACAAATATGATATTGAGTGGCCTCAATACAACCCTGATAACCAATCTTTTGTTCATTTGGGTAAGGAAACTTCACAAATTTTTGTTTACTTACTCTATTATCAATTTTATAAAATTTACAGCCTTATCTTTGAAAGTTTTTTACAAACCCCACAAACTTGAGCAACGAGAAAATGTTTCCAGCAAGAATGAAGAGGAATCCATCACAATAGGAAAGATGGCTCCATCATTATAACAATGTAGTGTTGTTTCAAGCATTCCTTACCATGGAGAAAGTCAATATTTGAATGTCTGTCCGTTGATAAAAAAGTACTAAGATCATCAAATGCCTGCAATTCAAACACCGGTATGATAGAACAAATCTAGAGAGTTTAATGCAAAGCCTAAATGATTTTTTTTTTTTTAAAGAAAGACAAACATACCCGGGTTACGAATAACCCAACAACATTTGAAAATCTCCTACTACCACCACACTAAGCGGAAGATGTTGCTTGTGTTGTGGTGGAGGACTTAGCCAGCCGAGGAATCGAACACAGAACGCCTGGGTGAGACCCAAACGCGATGCCCACTGAACCACTGATTTCAAATTAATACAACTCTTCATATTTTTAGGAATACCTCCCCGTATAAGTACTCGCTACAGGAGCCGCTACATGAAATATTGGAATGAAATTCTGCCCAATATGTTGAAAAACCACACTAATCCTTTGGTTTCGTATGACATCCCTCCTGCGAAGTATCCAAAAACTACGCAACGACCTTACAGATTTGCAGGTATCTACTTAAAATATATTAAATTATTTCAAATTAATAAAAATTGTTTCAATTATCTAACACAACAATTATACGAATAATTGAAAGATTGCTCTAAAAAAACGTATTTTTGTCTTTACAGGTCCACCATCATGGATTAATCCAACAGTCCCAAAGCCAGTTTTTACTGACTACAGAGAACCATCATCCTCCAACAACGACAGGTACGGAAGATTCAATCCGTTTCCAAGGCCACCTATTGAAGTCAAACCATCTCACGAAAACCCTTACGATGCTATTAGGAAGCTGGACCGACCAAATCGACCCATGGTGCCCGGTCTTATGGATGGACCTCTGAAAAATTGGCGTGCTCCACCGAAAGAAAGCCACATTCCACCAATTTTGGTTGCCGCATCTAATACGGAAGACAATATTGTTACAAATCCAACGACTGAAGTTCCTATTTTGAAATCTAATATGACCCTGAATAATTTCCTAATAGCTGCCGGGGTCGCTTTTTTGCTTATTAACGTATTTCTTTTCACATTTATTTTCTACAAAAAATCAAGAGCCAGATCTTTAGAGCGACAGAACAAGCAAATAAATACTTGCTCAAATGGAGATTTGCCAGATGGTGATAACAATTGCTTTGAAAAAGGAGTTGACGAAGTTGATGCGAATACCAAAAGTGGTTGTAACGTTTTCAAAATCATCAAAAGTTCCGACAAAACAAAACCTGAAGACTATTATGAACCAGTAAGAAACAATGTGTTTGATGGATCTAAAACTCCTAAATCTGACGATTCGGGGGGATTTGGACAAAGGTTCAAGTTGAGAAGGCATATGAGCAATAGCACATTAGATGCCCACACTAAAGTAAGAGACTGGATCGCTCACGAAATTGTACAAAGATGTTCACCCAGATTTTTAAGAAAAATAGAAGATCCCAAACCGGAACCAAGACATTTGATTAATTCAAATTTAGTAAATGTTCCATATAATAAGAACACCATTGATGAAATATCAAAAGATATCCCTAAACCAAATTGTAAAATTGGTTCTTTGACCGGTTCTTTGAGAGCTCCAACAGATTCAACAGCCTCGGCCGGATTTCTTGAAAAGCAACTGCACATGAATAATGATAAAAATAAGAATACTGGCAGCTCTAAAAAGAGTTCAAAGCGAGTTACTGGGTCGGGCAAAAGTTCTAAGCCCAGCAACTCTACAAAATCAACTAAAAGCAAACACAGCAATGAAAAAAATGCTTCGGACGGAAGCCTCCGAAGAAAAAATAAACCTGAAAAGGTTTCCGTTGCAATTGACGCCACACCTGGCACAAGAAGTAGTTCTGTGTTGAAGCAACAACCTATCGAGTTTTCTAAATCTCTGGATTATTGCTGTTATATTGATGATGGGATGGACGTTTCAACTTCAACCACACCAATGCGAAGATCACAAACAGTTGAAGATTTTGTGAAAAGGTCTTCATCTGAATCACTGGGACAAAAAGATAATGTCTTTAAGAGTAGTGTGAATTTAAAAGTCTCAGTCAATAATTACAATGAAAAACCATCAGAGGTTATCCAAATAACTCACAAACATTCAAGGTCAGACCCAGTCAAAGATATAAATTATGCTGATATGTTTAGCCATAGGCTTCCTCCCAAACAGCCAGGTTCATTCCATACGTTTAGTACAATACAACCACCAGCTGCATTTCGAAATGATATCAATGTTACGTCCAGAGAAGATAGCGGCAGGAAGATTCCAATGACCCCTGAAGAGTCATTGATGAACATGAAACGAAGGAATTATCCCAAAGTTTTACCAGACCTGCCAAGAACTGGAGAGGGTGTCTCTACCATGGCACAGAAACGTCTTTCGCTCCCACCTCAAAATCACTTGTTACTATTTCCAACATCCGAAGAAAGTTCATTATCAAATTCAGAAGCAAGCACTCCTACTGAATTGAAATCATTTTACAGGAATCCACCTCTGCCACCACCAAGAACGTCATCCACGCTTGGAAGAAGACATCAACATACCATAGCGGTGAATCCCAATGATTTGATTAACGCCAGGCATAATATTTCCCCGCATTACGTTGAGATGTGTACAAACACTCTTCCCAATTCAATTCGTTTTAATTCAAACCCTTCAGATATGATGCAACTGTACGCCCAAGTTAAACACAAACCTAAAAATAGAGTTAACATGTTAGAATTGGAAAGTGATATGTCGCAAAGTGACCTAACTGATAGTGAAAGAGATGAAGACACTCCTCACTCCTCTTACGAAGTAATCAAACCCAGACCAAGGGTGATTGTAACTGCTAATCCAAATGAACCAGTTCAAGTGATTGATCCAAAAGTTATTATCAGACCTATAATAAACAGAAATCCAAGTTCAAGCCGACAGACCAATATTCCTCGGGTAGTTGCCAGAGACAACAGTTTTGATAAATCGGACATGAAAACATTTGTTAGTAACAAACCGCATAGCAACAACACACCTGATCAAAGGCACGATACTGCTGATGCAAAAATAGTACGAAACAATCCACCAAATAGACCAGAATTGAAAATCAATATCCCCGTTTACATACCAGATACAAAAGGTCCATCAACACCTCACGAGTTGGAGAGGTCAAAAATTAAACAGATTCCTCATGAATCAAAACCCGAAAATAAGCCAAAAACTTCTGTCGATGAAGCAGTTAAATCCAAGCAACTACATACAAGTCCAAGTGATACTAAGCCCACTGATTCTAACAGGGAAGAAAATATTAAAAACAGCAAATCGGAAAAGAAGGCATCATCAATGAGCAGAAGCAACAGCAACTCAAAAATTCCCAAAACTCCAACAATGGCAGCAAAACACGCAAAAACAAGAGTCCAGCAAAGTCCAAAAGCAAACAAAGCAAAACCCCCGTCTAAAATATTGCCAAGCAAAACCAGTGCTTTACCCCAACCAGTTCAGCACCAGAAATCATCAGAAGACTCGAATGAAAATGATCATTCAACTTCGGAATCATCTAACGGTACTGAATGCAGTACTGGAACTGTGAAGAAAATCACAAAATGAATCTAAAATAGGATTAATAGTGTTTACATAGTTATTAGGAAAACAATTTAAAGCCACGTACAGATATTAGCAACACAACAGGCCATGCATGATTGCAACAAATTACCATAGTGCATGCCCGTTCATTGCCTGTTCATACGCACAGTATGCTAATATGTTGCAACCTTTGTTGCATCACATGTTGTGTTGCTAATAACTTTAAGGGACTTAAAACTGAGGCCTTTACTTAATTAAATTAGTGTAAGGAATTATTCATTCTTACAATCCCTCTACCATTACAAAATGGGTGAGATATTAAATTATTTGGTTGTCATACGAAAAATAATGCGCTTTTATAAACTAAATGAAGGAAAGAAAATCTTGGAATTGTGGATATGTAATAGGTTTGAGAAATAATTATCGGAAATGTACAGGATATAGTAGCAGATGAAAAGCTAACGGGATGTTGGGTTTAGAGCTAAAGGGATAGCTGGATCCTTTTCCGGAAAATGTTTTATCCAATAATATTCTTGTACCGAGAAAAATGTAAAAAAACGAAACCCGTTGTGTTTTATAACATTGAATATTTAAAATATAAAAGATGTACAATTTTTAAGAGTTGCATATGAAAAATTGTGAAGGAAAATGAAGTAGAATTTATTACTGGAAATTATGCTGAATTAGTGGAAAAATGATGTTTGTAAAAATTTCACACACAACATTATTCCACAAAACTTATTTTTCTGCTCTTCGTAGCTTACAAAATGCAACCTGTTCGTCTAAAATCAAATTACACATAACATCTTGTGTTTAAGCAGAGCAAAAACTCCAGATATGAATAAATTAAACAATTTACGTTCGAGATATTGTCATGATATTAACTTAACAACATTATTACACAAACTTGTTTCAATGGCTAAAAAGCAGTCTTAATAATATTTTTCTGGACAAATACTACTTTCCTGCATCCTTCAGCTTCTTGGCTTTGAATTCTTTCTAATTGAAGCCATAAGACGTTCGTTTTCTTCATTTATTCACATAAACCATGCTTCGTGGTTTTGATAAACCAATCTTTAAAATGCTGCCGCATGCCTTTAAAATATTTAATTTTCTAATCCCTACCTTAAAAGATGCATATTTATTGATATGCTCAACATTATGCCATCATTTATTCAACACTAGCTTCTGCCCGCGACTTCGTCTGCGCAGGATTAGTACTTCGATTAGCATATTTTCTTTTTGTAGGTCCCATCTATGCTTATACCAAAATTCTTATTTATTTAAAATATCTATAATTCTTTATTCGATTCAGGGGTGAGTACTTCAAATAAATTCACTAATTTAAATATTTTCTAAAATATAATTTTGTTTTTACAATCATTGTTTTTCAAAATATCATTCTCAAATTTCGACATTTTCTTTTAAACAATAATTAATATTTGTAATACATGGAAAATAGCAAGCTTTGGGTATAAATTATAGCCTATACGTTATTCTGATGTATGAGCTCTATATTATTGTTAAGTTTAATTAAAGTCCAGTCAGTGATTTTTGCGTGAAAGAGTAACAAACATACTTACATCCATACAAACTCTCGCGTTTATAATATTAGTAAGATTGATTGTTTTATTGGATACAACATTATTCCGGGCAGGGGCTCAATTATTATTGGAACTAAAATGAGCATTTTTATTTGGGTAGTTTGTAGGGTTAAAATAATACGATATATATTAATTTAAGGTTAACTAATTGACTTGATGTTTACATATCCAAATGACAGCAGTATTAAAAATGAGAATTTTTCTTGACTTTGTTTTATAGACAAATAAATTATAACAGTGAAATAAATCGCAATAAAATAGTACAAAAATAAGTCAGATATGAAATTCAGTTTTCTTCCAAATCAATTGCGAGACATGATAACATAAATGTAATAATGTTGTCAGATGAACAGTGTTAAAAAATGTATAAATATATTTTTATGAAAATATCAATTTGAAGCAACAATTATTTAGAAAAACACGGTTTAAAAGTGACTGAATCCGAAAACAACACAATTTATTTTTTAAAAAATAATTTTAATTTTGTAATTTAGATCTAGAATTGCAGGTAACTATTTATGTTTTTATACTTTGATTTAGTCATTTAGTGTTGTCAGAAATTTGTATTTTAATAATAAGAAAATTACATAAAAATGGTCGTTTTGAAATAAAATCCTTTTTTATCGGAATTAAAATTTTTGTTTTATTTGAAAACCTGTCCGCCGCTCAAAGTGTAATAATATATTTCATAATAAATTATTCTAAAGAGAGTATTTGTAGCAGCGTAGCTTTATTTACATACAAATCTACATTTTTATTCCGACATTGATATACATCTGGCTCACCTGAACTTCAAAATAGGAGTAACAAGAGATTTCGTTTTAACGACCCAGTTTGGTAATTCTAAAATATTTTTTACATATCTTTATGTAAGTTCGAATTTGTATATATTTTTAAAATTGTTTGTTCATCGCAGTGAAGTATTTAACATTGTCAAATACTTCAAAAAAAAATCCCAAATCCTATCAAAAATAAATAATCATTTTTTATAAGAAAAACTCTCTTTTTAACTTTTGGCGGTTATTTCCATTAATGTAATATATAATTGAAGAAGAAGATAACAATAATAATCTTTTTTTTTTTAATATGAAAATGAACAAGGCACAGAAAAATAATAAAAGATAATGGTCACAACTGGGACTCGAACCCTGAACCTTACATCTTACCGGGACATACACCTCTTCCAATTGATTAATAGATCGCAGTGGCCCAATTGGAAGAGGTGTATGTCCTGGTAAGACCTAAGTTTCTGGGTTCGAGTCCCAGTTGCGACCATTATCTTTTATTATTTTTCTGTGTTTTGTTCATTTTCATATTTTAAAAGATTAGATTATTATTGTTATCTTCTTCTTCAATGATATATTACATTGATAAAAGTAAATAAATTTGGTATTGTTCATTGTAGTGAATGAACATTTGAAAGTTAAATGCTATTTTACTTAACTTTGGCGATGATCACTGTGATTCATTGTTTTTCTGAAAAACTGAAAATTGCACATTTTTTATATATTTCCTCAACCTAGTTTTGATTTAAAAATCCAATAACAGTTATGGAATTGTAATATTTATTTTTTTGCTTTATTTGCCAAATTAAGGATTAAGTCTCTCCTCAAATCTGAATGAACCCATTCCACCCTCTAAACCTCGGTCCTAACCGATGATAACACAACCTTAATCAAGCTGAAAATGTATATTGAGGCTGTATTATGTGTACCAACCTTCCCTGTATCAACAATCTACATACTAAATAAGTCAGCCTACGCGTTTTTATTAGAGGGGAGAAAGTAATTATTGATAGTCGAAATTGTCTGCGGTAAGCATAATAAATTATTATTGCTAAATTTTACAAATTTATTTAAAAACATGATTATCTTTTAATAAAATTTTTTAAGACATTTTAATAAAATCAAATGTAGTATTTTATGCACTTAGGGGAAGAGTGCCTGAGAAGGCATAGTGGCAGAGATGGCATAGTGGTCATTTTTTCAAAACTAGCCACAATATGGCTCAACAAATACTATTATTAGATTGAACTGAGTTTGCAGCGTTAGGTTAGGTGCAAGCTAGTCAGTCTGCGACGTTTTGAAATGAGCGTCACTCGTCATTGTTGTAAAATCAGTGTTTTGAAATCATATTGTGTGAAGTTTTGAATCGACCTGGTACCGATTCCCTACATGGAATAAGGTTAGTTTTTAAGTACCAAATACTTATAAATAGTTTGTGATTATATTAGAGTAAGTGGTTTGCGGTTTTTGGCAGTAGTTTAAAAAAATCATACACGTTAATTATGGTAAATGTGGCTTAGACGGCATACCTCATATATTGAGGCGGTGGTATGCCATCCTATCTTTCATGAGAAATATTTTTATGTGAAATGTTTTAGTAATTTTTTTATGTGAAAACGTTATCGTTTTGGGTTTGTGAATTAACAAATAAAAATGTAGCTGAACATTCATTAATTTAACAGCTTTTTTTTAGATGTGGCTCTATAGGTTCGACAAACTACGAGGCAGTCTAAGAATGAATCTCAAATGAAATAAGCTCTCGATGCTATTGAATCCAAGAAGATGGGTTTAATGCACGTGCCCCAACTCTTCTAAAATTTAGTTAATATTGTTAGTGTATGCCATCTCATCGATGGGTATGGGTGAGATGGCATATTTGAGGAGTGTTTTATTTTAATATGTTTTTTAATGAAAACCAATCATTTTTTATTTTTTTATTAATATTTATGTTAGCCAATTGGTCATAGAAAAGTGTTCTATT
This sequence comes from Limnephilus auricula, assembly GCA_951813805.1. NCBI lineage: Eukaryota > Metazoa > Arthropoda > Insecta > Trichoptera > Limnephilidae > Limnephilus > Limnephilus auricula. The sequence continues at coordinate 17,369,873 of OX638410.1, forward strand.
ACTAATAACCACATATTCGCTGCAGATTTTTTTTTAAATAAATATTTTTAGAAAAGTATGCCGTCTCTGACACTCTTCCCCTATTCAACATATTTGCTAAGATTTTCAGTTCATGTTCGAACCACGCCACGTATGCCACGTAAGTATATTTTTAACGTTTTTTACTATACAGGATGTTAAGCATCGTACTTGAGTTACTTTAACCAGTGATTCCTGAAATTATTTTGAGTAAAAAATATAAATGAAATTTTGGTCTCCGGTGACTTTTTTGATGAGAATCTTTTTTTTCAAAAACTCATTTTTTCAAAATAAAAAAAAATAAATTCTGCCACATGTCGTCATTGGTCTCTAAGCCAAGTAACCAACCACCCCTCACCCCGCCCCTAACTTCACAATGTCTACTGATTTTTATGTTTTTGTAGAAAAAAAAAAATGTCACCGCAGAGAAAAATTTTATTTACGATTTTTACTTAAAATAATGTCAGGAATCACTGGTTAAAGTAAGTCAAGTACGATGCTTTAACCGGAGTTTATCAATCCACATAATATAAAGTACATTTTGAATGGTTCTCGCCTGTGCGCGACAGTAGCAACCTAACAACATACATTATTTTACGTTTGCTTCCACACTTAGCGAGGCTCTATAAATAATTTTCCTCTTGGCCTACGTCACCTTTGGGGATGCTGTGTGGAGGTTTTTTTTAAAGTATGGAACGAGAGGAAGATCTGGAAAGAAAAAGGTAAGAGTCATGTTGGAGATGTAAAAAGATCTCAGATCAGTAGATCGGCCGGCGTAGTCCAGGGGCAAGGTTTTGGACTCCCATTCCGAAGGTCGCGGTTTGGAACCCGGCGTGCGTAAATAAATTTTATTTGATTAATTTGTTTTATTTCACAATTAATTAATAAATATATATACTATATTTGCGGCAAGATCCAGAGTGGAAGATACTTTCAGAGGTGTAAGACCACCATTCAGAATTGAAATATTGTTTGAAATAGCTTTAACCGTGTTTATTGACTAGATCTGAATAGCCAGGTACTTCCCCACCTTTCTCTTCCCCATCTCCTTCCCTTCCCCGCTTACCTTCAGCCTCACAACATTGGAGATGCCATAGTCTCACTGGCTCCAAACGGGAGCAGTTTTTATAGTAAACTCTTGTGAAGTGTAAAAAAATAATCACTATAAAAAAATTATAAAAAAGGTGGGCAGACGCATCCGCCTCTAAGACCTAGACGATCCTTACCCCATGAACCCGTGCACGCATGATCCCTTGAGTGACCTATGTCAGAGGTGTTGTTTATCCAATAACTGATTCCCGGGGCAGCAGTACCCATTCCCGTCTCCTAAATTACGAACCGTGATCTAAAGAAATAATAATATGTACATTCTTCCATAATTTTATCGAGCAAAACTGTACGGCACCATTTAAATAACACAAATTAGGTACACATTATTTATGAAAACACGGCAATGTTTTAGAGTGACAATAGAAAAAGTATATTTTTTTATCATAGGAATACGAAATAAAAAAATCTTATAGGATATGATTTTTTTAAATTTACTTTATTTTCTTGTTCTCATTGCCTCGGATAACTCAGTAGGTACCTACTATTATTCTTGGTTTCTTTGAATATACGCGGGAAAGTTTTTTCCTTGGTTGAGAATAAAAAAATAGTTAGTCTATCAATAATTTTATTCTCTCCTCACCATCTGAAGTAAAATATTTAAAATATAAGTTAAATAAAATTAACTTTTAAATTTCTCAACTGCCGTCATACAATTTAACTTAGTTTCTAAAATAAAAGACGAGTTCATTTTATGTTTTAAACACTATAGGGTAATGAAGGAAATATTCTTCAAGGAGTTGGGGCTTCTTTTTCTTTCTCGCAGACAAAACAAGCTCCACTCAAGAGTATGAAAAATATGTTTCGCATAGAAAAATTGCCTCGTCTAAATATGTACACAAAAGTTCACATCATTATCTTTTGTTCCATGAATTTCCCTTGAGTAAAGGCGATTTATTAATCTAATCTCAGCAATAAATTCTCTACAACTGAAGTGTGTTCAATTTCTAAATAGGAACGTGACATATATAATACAGTTACTAAACAATGCAAATAAAATAGAAATTTTGATTGTGATTTTTTTAAATCCATTTTTTCAATCAAAATTTTTAAATGTCTCAAAAAGATTTACTCCCTGGGCCCCTAGCACACTCGATCGATAAAGATTGACAGGATAACTTTCGGTAACTTTTCATCGTTCCCTAGCATGACTGCAAATCTAGAATGAATAAGTGACAGTTCACAATGACTAAGTGTCCTTAATATATTCGATATCAACTGTTGTTTGTACGATAGCGATCTGCAGTTGTCCTAGGGAACGATGAGAAGTTACCGAAAGTTATCGATACAATCCTTTTCGATCGAGTATGCTAGGGGGCGACCGTGCTAGCACACCAGTGTGCTAGCACGGTCGCTCGATATGAAGTTACCGACCGATTGTCAGTAACTTCTCATCGTTCACTTAGTTTTTCAAAATTTTAAAACTGCGTGTACCAGATAAAATAACAATCTTTCAAAATCAATTTTTTTTTGGTTGTAAAAACATTAAATACGTCTAGAATTTGATTTAAAAAGGAGTAATCCGGTATTCCCTGGGATTCCTCTTACGGATCGTGGTTCGGCTCGCAAATATGAGGCATTAGAGCGTGGCTCATAAAGCTCATAGCTCAAAAAGCCCAAAACTCAAAGCTCAATGATCAAAATGTCATAGTTCAGAGCTCAAACTAAAATCTTGAAGCTCAAAGTTCCAAGCTTGATGCTCGAAGAAAAGATATGAGGGTACAATTTTGGCGCCTGTCAACACAACTTTCAAGCTAAGCAGATTGCGTAAAATGGACCCCTGTTCCAATATATTCTGCAATTTATTATAATCGCACCTTTACAATAATAATTCACGAGTACATAATACTACATTATCTTTTCATTCATATGAATTATTGTGCGCATATTAATGTTCATAACTTAGAGGATGTAGTTTGACCCTGAAGTTATTTTATTATAGGAATATTAGCTCCTAATACACCTATTTAGTATTACATTTCGACCCTTTGGAATAACGAGGTTCCATCTGTTGCGTAAGTAACTTCACGCCGTTAAGGGATCTATGGTAGCTACCTTAGATTTCATTATCGCATGACGTTAAAGCAACAGATGGAACCTTGTTATTCCAAAGGGTCGATTAACCGAGTACAAGTTAGTGATAATTTTTTATTTAAAATTTACCTTCGCACTCCTGCTGTATTATATGATGGTGGTAGATCATTAAACATTTTTATTGAGTTGTTTGATATTGAAGAGAAATTTAGATATAATGAATGTTTTTCTTACCTTTTCTTAATATAATGTACTTAAGGTATATTTATAAGTAAAGATAAGTGAGCCATCATTAATATTATATTTATTTTATCCCTTCTGAAAGTTTTGTTCTTGAAAAAAATACTCGTTCATACTCACCTACCTAAAAATTAAAAATCACATTAGAGTGTTTACGGGCCATGTATTCTGTAAGTATTGAAGCCAACCCACCAACAAAGTTTAGACTATCCCTTTTTTGTTGAATCTGTTTTTTCTTGCGCTGTTTTGTCGAAAGCTGATTTGTCGTTTCCCCCTTTTCCAAAGACGGGACTCAACACGCTGAAAAGTGCCTATAATCATATTTTACGATGGCGACAATCTATATATGTGCGCATATATTTTCACATACATGCATACATACACATATGATATCAGCAAATACATTTTCAATACCCTTACTCCGGTTGAAGATGCTTATAGAAATTTCAGTGTGTTTACCATATTCTCGGTGTTTGCAACTTTATTGTATTATATGGCGCGGCGTGACGTATATATCTTCTAGAACGTATTACGATATTAAATTTTTAGTAGGTGCGCTCGTTCGGTTAAACAATGGAGGTCGTTTCACGGGACTTCGACAGTAATGGCTTGTTTGTTGTTTGTTCATTTCAGGAAACAAAATATATTTTTTTAAGATCATTGTTATTTTTCCTTTTTTTGTGTAGGTATCTAATGGATATTAAAATGATAAATCAAATACAAAAATATGAATAGTATTGCGATGAAGAAATAGTTCAGTAATTGAAAAAGTGCTGCAAATAAATACTTGAGAATAGAGCAAATGCATCTGCAAGTAAGGATTACCTTTTTAGTCAAAATGAAAACAAGGTATTTGAAACTTAAAGTAGCAATAAGTCAGTGGTTGAGTGGGCATCGAGTTTGGGTCCCACCCAGGTACGTATTCGACTCCTTGGCTGGTTTAGTCCTCCATCATAACACAAGCAACATCTTCCTTAGTGGTAGTAGGAGATTTTCAAATGTTCTTGTGTTGTTTGTAACCCGGGAATGTTTGAATTTCAATAAAAAAAAAAAAAAGGTTATTGTGAATCCAGTGCTCGTTGTTAATCTAGGGTTTGCTTAAATAAATAGGTTGATGGCGTGATAACATTATAAGTTTCGTCATACGTTGTTATATTCTCGGGTAGATTTAGAAAATAACATCACATAGTGAGATTGGGTTGTCTGCAGGACATTGGCTACCTGCCAAAGGATCCGTCCAGATGCAGGGCAAGTTGATATCTGTTGTTCTCAAAAAATTCTACCAGGATAACCTCCAGTCGATTCCAATAATGGCGAGTGACATCGCAAATATATTATCATTATATTGGCTAGTTGAAGTCGATCCGTTGCATGTCAGTACAGAGTATTGATGGGAATGATCAAAACATTTATATACTCGAATTTATTTATCGAAACATCAAAAGGATGGAATAGTTCATCAATGGTTGCCATACCTCTATGTGGGTTCACGGCGAGTTCATCGAAAACGAGTTCAACCCAACCTAACCTAACCCAACCTAACCCAACATCACGTTGTCGATGAATTGATTTTCCATGAGCTCGTCGGTTACCCTCTGGTGTATGGAAAATGAATCGTTATCTTTTGTAATCATTTGGCAGCAATGGGCACATTGCAGGGTTGTGAAATTACGTTCACGTTCTGAAATAAATGTATTCATAACATTAACCAAAGTTCGCAAACAAAACTTCGAAAAATTTTCCATTCACGTAATATAAAACAGATGTACAATACTTCGATAATCGTCTGTGTCCCTTATATCGAATTGAATCGACATGTTTACCGGAGTTGCATTTTGAAAACATTGTCACAAGAAATATTTACGTTGACGTCACTACCGTACGAGTTGTGACAATAACTCAAGTAATGCTCCACATTAATACTGCTCCACCAGTCTCTTCCTATGTAGCGATTGAGAACAACATAAGTTTCAACTTCTCCAAAATAGGGCAATGAGAATTGAGAATAACTTCGCCGAAACAGATATTAAAAAATAAATAAAATGTTAAAGACATTAAATTGACTAGCCGTGAAACAGATGCTGACCTTGAACACGATTATATTTATTCATAAAATAGTAAACAACCTATTAACGAATACTTCTCAAATAAAATTATATACAACAAGGACATTCATAGACATAACACAAGGACGTGCAAGGAAATCAGGCGAAAAAAAGGATAAAGCGAATACGCAGAATAGTCTACTGTACAAAGGGATGAAGCTTTATAACACGCTACCAGAAACTTTAAAGTCCGCACCAATTGAAAAGTTCAAGGTGTGCTTTAGACCACACAAATGAAGTAAATACTTCTTTAGCTCCATCTATATGTATGTCCATATATATGTTTATATGCATAAAATATAAAATACATATATTAATTTTTAATATTAATTTTAATTTATTATCATTCGCCTCGCCTGTTCAAGCCGTGCGCATCGACGTCCGCTCCCCTCCGTGTTTGGCGCGTCACTGGTATTTCAAAATACTGACTGAAATATTTCATGCACTGGTTATGAGAGGAAAAGAGGGAGAAAATGTGCGCGCGCACTGCTCTCTCTTGCTTATACAGTGAGCCCGTTCGCCTCGCAACGCATTTCACTTTGCGTTACACATTCGCCAGTTTACCCCTCAAGTCAAAAAGTATTTACTTCAAAAATAAAGCAAGCAACCATAGAAATACCACTCAGATCTCAACAGTTATTCCATGGACATTCAATATTTCCTATTGCTGTATTGGACTTGTGACGTCACACAACCATGGATATTTACCATCTTTTGAAACGGTTGAAAATTTGCATCGGAGTTATACCCCATGATTTAAATCAAGATTTTAATGCTACCTGCAGATTTGTCAACAATACAACTCAAAAAAATTCCAGGGCTGGCAATCTGAATAATTCACAAGAACGAAAGGTGCCACACTCTGAGGCCATACGGTATTTTCTTTAGTTATGGCCATACGTATAGTGTGTTTAAAAGTGTGCACACGTTTTGTTACAAATGCTTTTATGTAACAAATTGTAATTATGCACACCGGAATCAGAATCCGCGACTGTCGGATTCAGATACAAAGATCTTAACCGTTTGGCCACGGAGACTGTCAAATCATTATATATTACCAAGAAACAAAACAGACCTGTAGTGACCTTCACTAAATTACTGATTGAAGAGCCCTGCTAGACACAATATTGAAAATGAATTAATTAAATATGGCGGGCATTTCATTACGTCTCCACTAAGCAAATTCTGAGAAAATATAATAAAGGTGTTTCGTCATTCGCCTACTCGCACCTTACTTATAAAGATACCTTAATAATTATTTATCGTATACATCTCCTTTAGTCCTTATACGCTTTGTACTTGAGACAAAACGAATAAGAAAGTTAATAAAATTTTAAAAAATCACTTCAGGTTTTTTTTTTGTAGCTTTCCAGTGGATGGAGTGTTTGATAGAGTTTAAGATAAAAAAAATGAGAAATCAGGGCCTATAGCATCATCTTTGGGAATGCTGTGTGTAGAGGAAGTTCTGGGAAGGAAAAGGGTATGATGAAGGGAGAGTAGGAATCTGCAGGTCAAATCCATTAGTGACCAATGCATGAATTCATCCTTCCCACACGGAGAAAAATGTTATTCTAAAATACAATCATTTTATTCGTTAAACGGTTAAAAACGGGACTGAAGTTCTTACGAACAAATTAACAGTGTTTAAATGTTTATTGGCGGGAAAATGTAAGAATAATTTGTTGGTATACGTACGAAATTACTCATACCAACAAATTATTCTTACATGTTCCCGCCAACAAACATTGAAACCCTGTTAATTTGTTCGTAAGAACGTCAGTCACGTTTTTACTAATAAAATGATCGTATTTTAGATCAACATTTTTCTCCGTTCACTGCGGTGCAAGGCGATGGGTCGAAAGAGTTCAGCTGGAGAGTTCTAGGTTAGATATCCCTCAACTAGTTATGCAGTAGGTGGGCAAAAGTATTCGCCGTCTAGACCTAGACAAACCTCACCCCATGAACCCGGGCATTCCTGCCCACCAAACGTAGCAAACCACTTAGGAAGGAACCATATGGACGGAGTGATGGTTATCCAATAAATGGTTCCCGGGGCAGCGCTACGTACTTGCCTGCCGAATTGAAAGATATTCTAAATAGCACATCTGTATTCAGTCATAAGATTTGAATAGACGTATACATACAAACCATCCTTTACCCATGATCCTTCCATGCTTATTCTTCCTTCAGTTTATTAAACTGATATACACACACGGAGAAAAAAATTATTTGAAAAAACGATCATTTTAATAGTAAAAACGGTTAAAAACAAGACTGAAGTTCCTACGAACAAATTAACAGTGTTTCATTGTTTATTGGCGGTAAAATACGTACGAAATTACGTATACCAACAAATTATTCTTACATGTTCCAGCCAATAAACATTGAAACCCTGTTAATTTGTTCGTATAAACTTCAGTCCCGTTTTTACTATTAAAATGATAGTTTTTTCTATTAAAATGATCGTTTTTTTAACATTTTTTCCGTGCATATATGCACTTGGCAGTTAGAAGTCTTAAACGGTAAAATTTCTTGTATTCGGTAGACATCTATTTTTGGCCATTTGCTAAGGGACTTTTCCCCGAATTTAGAGTGGATAATAGATAGGTACTCATCTTCAGTATATATTAAATATTACATTTCTTATATTAAATTTCACGTTTGTTACATTGATTTTCACGGATTATGTGAAAATCTAAATTGAATGAAGTTGTAATCATTTATTTTTACTTCGTCATAAAAAGCATTTGAAAAGGAATCAATTTTTATCCACGTATTTCTCAGGCATAAGAACGTCACTCTATTTTAGTCATCTCTATTAATATTTTAATATTTCTAAACAAACAGAAATACATTCCTAGGTAAGAAATTTTAAATTAAAAGTTTTTTGATTTTCGTTCATTACTTTTGTGCTTATTCATGATAACCTACGTAACCGCCTCCGTGATCGAGGGGCAAGGCTCTCGATTAGCATTCTGGAGGACGCGGGCACCAATCCCGGCGTGCAGAAATACATTTTATTTGTGCTGTCTCTCAATTTTATAGAATATGCAAGATACACTCACCCTGGTGTAAGACCACTAATTATAATTCAAACTTTGCTGGAATTGGCTCTAGCCGTATTTGGAGACCAGATCTGAATAGCCAGGTACTTTTTCCCACTCCTTCCCCTCCACTAATTGGGGATGCCATGGTCTCACTGGCTCCTTGCACTTGAGGTTTTAGGTTAAAACCGGTTCTTGTCAGGCGGGATCACGCCGACATGGCTTCGGGCTAGTTTAAATATCGCACAACAGTTAGAACTTCTTCCGTCTGGAGCCAGTGAGACTATGACATCTCTAATTGGGATATGTTGTGACGCTGAAGGTAGTGGGGAGGGGAAAGAGATGGGGAAGAGGAACGTGGGGAAGTACCTGGATATTCAGATCTGGTCACCAAACACGGCTAAAGCCATTTCGAGCAACGTTTCAATTCTGAATGGTGCACGGAAAAAAATGTTATTCTAAAATACGATAATTACGGTAATGGTTAAATACGGGACTGAAGTTTTTACGAACAAATTAAGAGGGTGTCAATGTTTATAATTAATTGTAATTTCGTACGTTCACAAGTATATTACACACTGTTTTCGTGCTCTCTCTTTCAAACACCATGGCTTACTTAGATTAATCATTAACTCATTATTCATACATACTTCGTTCATCCTAGCCACTAGATACTGTAGATCTTCCATACTGTTAGAAATCAGCACCGCATCATCAGCATACAACAGGCAATACGTAAAATGTAAAAAACAAAAAAAATGCTAGCTATTGCAAGACTAATTAATTGTTTTTGTGTTTAATTCCTAAACTCCATTTATTTTTTCAAAAGAATATTTTAAATTTCTTTTAAAAGTGTTGTTTTTAGGTCCTGCGCGTATTTCAGTTCTTTTTATCATTCTTTTTTATTTGTGTTTTCGCTTAAAAAGACCATTTTCGTGTGTAAGACCTCTTTGTGCGGACTTCTTCATAAGATTCTAAATTTCTATTTTAATTGAAATTTCATAAACTCTTTTTCAATACAATCTTCGATATAAAAAGAGTCGATAATATTGAGAGAAGTTTAGAATATGACCATTTGTAAAATCTCCCCATTTACTTTAACAAATTCACGCGATTCGAAGAATTATTTTTGTCTGACACAAAGGGAAGATTTTTTACTATAATTTCTGTGATATTTCTGAGTTTTTTCGTGAATGTTATTCTTAGAAATTCTTTGTGCCGTAAACAAAGCCTTCAACAACACTTTTGTGCTGAATTTCAGGGAAACATTTTTATAATTCCTCTCCATGAAATGCGGAAGAAATAAACAAGCCCTAAACCATTATTGTTATTTGGGCAAACAATGGGGCAGGGTCTTCTTATTAAAATATTTTAAAAAAAGACATAAAAGTGTAATATATCATTGAAGAAGAAGATAATGAACAAGACACAGAAAATTAAAAAGTGAAGGGTCGCAACTGGCACTTGAACCTAGGATCTTTCGTCATACCGGGATGAACGCCTTAACCAACTAGGCCACTGAGATTTTTAATTTTGAAGTAATTTTTGTGGTTCTGATATTATTATCTTTTATTTATTTTATTTATTTATTTACATTTGATACATTTAAAGCCAAAATAACAAATAATATTACATAATAAGAGAATATATTTAAAATGAATACAAGTGTTATTACGTTGTTTTAGGTCGATATTAGTTCCTAGCTAGGCAGATTGCCTGTTCTAAGGAACCAAAGTGTGTAAAGTGCCAAATGCAATTTAAATTATTATTATTTTTTTTAATTAATACCTATGTACTAAGTTTTTACTAAATGTGCCATTCATTCATGTGCCAACCATGTATCGTTTTAAGTCTATTACTCTATCTACTTCCTAGCTTTCTTTTTTAGGAATGGAAACAAATGTTCGAAGAACTGGTTTGCAACCTAGATATTGTCTCAGATACCTTTTTCTAAAAGTCTAAATAAATATCAAATTTTGTATAAGAATAACTCTCTTTTCATTTGTTAATTAAATAACAAAAAGCTTTATATTAATGATGGCTCTATTCTGTGTTGGTGGTGAGATCTTTGTGCAGCTATGTTATAACATAATCTTATTATAGATTGCTTGTACGCTGTGGTATCTTATTCTCACTTTGTCCGTGGCCAGAGGCCCTAGCACGCTTGCTCTATAACGATCGGTAGGATAACTATCAGTAACTTCTCATCGTTCCCTACGACAACTGCAGATCGCAAACGAATAGGTGACAGTTCACAATGACTAAGTGTCCTTAATATATTCGATATCAACTGTCGTTTGTACGTTTGAGATCTGCAGTTGTCCAAGGGAACGATGAGAAGTTACCGACAATCGGTCGGTAACTTCATATCGTTCCCTAGGACAACGTGCTAGGGCCTCTGGTGTGCTAGCATGGTCGATCAATATGAAGTTACTGACCGATTGTCGGTAACTTCTCATCGTTGCCTAGGTCAACTGCAGATCGATAACTTACAAACGACAGTTGATATCGAATACATTGAGGACACTAGTCATTGTGAACTGTCACCTACTCGTTTGCGATCTGCAGTTATCCTAGGAAACGATGAGAAGTTACCGACAATCTGTCGGTAACTTCATATCGATCGACCATGCTAGCACACCAGGATTGTTAGCATGGTCGGTCGACATAAAGTTACCGACCGATTGTCGGTAACTTTTTATCGTTCCCTAGGACAACTGCAGATCACTAACATACAAACAACAGTTGATGTCAAATATATTAAGGATACTTAGACATTGCGAGCTGTCACGTATTCGTTTGCGATCCTCAATCATACTAGGGAATGATGAGAATTTACTGATAGTTAGCCATCAATCCTTATCGATCGAGTGTGCTGGAGACCAGAAGAAGGATAATTTTCAAACACAATTAATGTTCCCATAAATATTATTACTTCGGTAATTTGTCCCAATTTGAATTGAGTTCAATCAAATTATCAAAAAATAAAATGATTTGCAAGCGTCGAAAGGTAACCCCTTAGCAACGTTTTCCTTTTTTAATTGTATGTAGACGGAGAAAAATGTTATTCTAAAATACGATCATTTTATTCGTAAAAACGGTTAAAAAAGGCACTGAAGTTCTTACGAACATAATTACAGTGTTTCAATGTTTATTGGCGGGAAAAATTAAGAATAATTTGTTAGTATACGTACGAAATTTGTTCTAATAATTAATAATTAATAATAATAATTTATTCTTACATTTTCTTGCCAATAAACATTGAAACCCTGTTAATTTGTTCGTAAGATGTTCAGTCCCGTTTTTAACCGTTTTACGAATAAAATGATCGTAGTTTAGAATAACATTTTTCTCCGTGCATTATTCTATTATAGTAATTGAAGAATATTGTATTGTATTATATAATAGACAATATTCTTATTTACATGTCTCCCTTTAAAAAATCTACTTTTTTTAATGCTTACTACGGAGCCTTAATAGTGTTATACCTTTGTTGAAAATAAAATCTAAACAAAGCTTTAAGTTACTAAAATAATCCCTATTCTATCACTGCCTATATCCCTTTACAAATTCAAAACAATCAAAATATCATAAACAATATAAAATACACACTTTATTTACCTTTTAGCACCCAGTTTACCTGCACAGCGTTTTTTAAGTTGATGTCTTTATCCTTTGTTATTTTAAAACCCTTTTTTCTAGAAGGAAGTCCTCAAATGATTTTCCAAAGAATCGGGTTTTCCTGTTTTTTCATTGCATTTTATATAGCCTGTTTCCTCTGAAAAAATCCATGTTCATTGTGTGGCTTGACTTCCCTGTATACCTTTTATAAAAATTGCAAAATTAACACAGTTTTAATAAGACCACTCCTGGAGCTTGCGAAAACGTGACATTTACTTCACATTCCCTTAGAATGGTGGAACACTTCGGTGGATGTTTATTTCGTACTAAAATATTTTAATTTGTAATTAAATATTTTGTAGACATGTTTGTACCACATTAACACTCGTACAGCGGATTAAGTTTAAAACCCCCGCCGGTGGCTTGGGCACATTTTTTTTTTTTTAATTTTTTATAGTGAATACGTTACAAGAGTCCCAACTGCACCCGTTTGGAGCCAGTGAGACTATGGCATCCCCAATTGGGGTATATTATAAGTGGGGAAGGGAAGGAGACGAAGAAGAGAAAGGTGGGGAAGTACCTGGCTATTCAGATCTAGTCACTAAACACGGCTAAAGCCATTTCAAGCAACGTTTCAATTCTGAATGGTGGTCTTACACCAGGGCGATACTAAGAGTATCTTCCGCTCTGGAACGTGCTGCAAATATACTATATATTATTTTAAATAATTAATTGTGAAATAACACAAATCAATTAAATAAAATTTATTTGCGCACGCCGGGTTCGAACCCGCAACCTTCCGAATGGGAGTCAAGTGTCTTACCACTCGACTACGAACTGTACAGGGAGGGTCCGCACAGGAGGCCCCGAGGAAAACAATTTCCCTCGGGGCCAATGTCGTTTCTGGGGATGCTGTGTGGAAGGGATTTTCAAGGAAAGGAAGGAAAGGAAAATCTGGGAAAGAAAAGAATATGAGGGGTGGGTAGGAATCTAAGGGGTTAATGCGTCCAGGCCCCTGGCACACTCGATAGGATAACTTTCGGTAACATCTCATCGTTCCCTAGGGCAACTGCAGATCGCTAACGTACAAATAACAGTTGATGTCGAATATAGGACACTTAGTTATTCGTTAACTGACACCAATTCGTTGGTGATTTGCAGTCATGCTAGGGAACGTTGAGAAGTTACCGAAAGTTTCCTATAAATTCTTATCTTTCGAGTGTGCTAGGGGGCCAGGAGTGATGGATGTATGAATCCATGCCTCCCACTGAGGAACATGGCGATGGGTCGAGAGAGTTCGGCTGGAGAAGTAAAAAGGCTTCCCTCTTCTATTCTCTCCCGATCCAGTCCGAAAGGAAGCAGTAGATGGGCAAACGCATGCAAATTTTACCTGTATTTAAGAACATCGCATATGTAAGATTGCACAAATTTTATATTCTTCTTATTGTAAACTTGTAAATTATGTAGGTACTTGTCTTATCAATTTTAATTAATATTTTTTATTATTTTTATGCCATCTGTAATTAAAATTTATTTTAATTACTTTCTTAATTTTTTTCTATTGATTTTTTCTTCATTTTTATAATTTGTTATACACATTTAAATGCAACTATATATCTACCATGTATTGTGTTCATTTTAAAGTTTTTTGTCATTTACGCTGTGTAAACTTTTGGTGTCTCTGTATCATGCAGTAAATCATGTAAAATATAGTAAAAGCCGAAGAGGCGTAAACAATAAATAAAATAAATAAATATTATATTCATAATGAAATGTAGTTTCATTTTTTTTTATCTGCCGAGTCAAAAAGTTCCTTGTCGAGTTTAAAAAAAACTCGACATCTCCCTGGGAACTACAGAATACATTGCGTAGTGGTAAAATTTTCCTAACCTTTGTACATGTACCAGCAAACATTGCGAAATAGTATTATATTAATTATAAAAATGTTAATTGAAAATGGATTCCATGACATTTGATCCCCCGACAGAAGGTCCTTCGGCATACTTATTTATAATATGCAGTCGGTTTATAGAGAGTACGGTGTAACAAAAATAAGTGTGCAAAGAGGATGAACGGCCAAATAACAAAAGTATAAAATATATTTTCATTCAAATGCAGCAAGGATAATATGAACACTAGTTTTTATACTGTGAATAAGTACTTAAAGTCCAACTTATTATTAAAGGTAATTTTAAAGTTTGGGCTTGAAATATATAAATAATACACAAAAACATAATTTTATATTAACTATAATTTCGAAGAGCCAACTATCTATAAAAAAAACTTTCGGGTCTCTTGCAAAAACATTTTTTATTGTATTAACTCCACACAGGAATCAATTGTCGGGTCTCTTGCAAAAACATTTTTTATTATATTAACTCCACACAGGAATCAATTGTCGGGTATCTTGCAAAAACATTTTTTTATTATATTAACACCACACAGGAATCAATTGTCGGGTCTCTTGCAAAAACATTTTTTATTATATTAACTCCACACAGGAATCAATTGTCGGGTCTCTTGCCAAAACTTTTTTTTTACAATTAACTCCACAAAAGATTTCCCCGAGGAAAAAAGTTTCCCTCAAGGCCTTTTTCATTTTTGAAGATGCTGAGTGGAGGGTCTTTTTGAGGAGAGGAAGAAGTGAACATGGGTATTGAAGAGACCCATGTTGTAGGAAGGAGGAAACACAGAGACCAGCAAATCGTTCCACAGCCGAGCTGTCGAACTTAAGAGCGAGACGTAGAAGTGACCCGTTCTCAGGTGACAAATGTCAACCGTGTACATATGTTGGGTGTGCGTTTGGCGTGATTCCCGAATATGTACCGGTGCCGAGGGGATCAATGACGCTAGTTCATCGGTGTATCTTCCGATGGAAATACCACTAGAACTAAGACCACCTTGACG
This sequence comes from Limnephilus auricula, assembly GCA_951813805.1. Lineage (NCBI taxonomy): Eukaryota > Metazoa > Arthropoda > Insecta > Trichoptera > Limnephilidae > Limnephilus > Limnephilus auricula. The sequence goes on from OX638410.1 coordinate 17,384,949, forward strand.
CCTGTCCTCTAAACTGAGATATAGAGACTATGTAACAAATAAAACTAGTTAGATACCTAATACAGAAAAAATAGAACACAAATAAAAACAAATTAATTCGTATAAATTTTGCTTCATTCTATGCCTACCAAATGGTAACTTGAGTGGAATGAGTGATTTGAGTTTGGATGATTTAGTAATAAAAAAAAAAACATTTAATTTTTTCAAATAATTTAATTGTTTTCCATATCAATATACCTACAACATACTCGTAAACAATATTATATTTAAATGTTTATGTACAAATTTATGACATCCACTAGAAAGTTTTCGATTAACAATGCAGAGTTTTTTACCTAACAATAAATTTATGTTTTTTGAAAGGAAGTTTTTACAGTCACAACATCTGATTACCATTTTTAAATACAATCCATCCGATACAAAATTTACGAAAGTGACACTTTATTGTGAAAATGCATGTTTTTGAAATTGTGTAAATTTTTTAAATCGCTGATTCTAATAAACCTACTAAAAACTTGAGTAAAATTGTCTTTAGACTGACATTATTTTAGTTATAATAATTATTTTATGTATATTTACATTATTATTTATATTTATATTATTTCTTATAAAATCAGACCATCAATTTAAATTCAAATAATTTTATCGTGTATTTGACATATGGATTATTTTGAAACAGCAAAGATACTTTTGAATGAAAACATTGATTACGATACTACATAATATTAATTTTAAGAATTTTGATCAAAAATGTTCTTAAAATTCCTTCCTTAAATACCAACGATAACCAAAACATTAGAAAGCTAGGTACGTAACCTACACCCAAATCCATTGGCATCAATAAAGAGTATGTTAACAATAATTCATAAAAAAATGCATAACTTTTGGATAAACTTTCGAATAAAAGTTGGAGGAAGTCCCATTTAGAATGTTCAATTGAAATACTTTGGTATAATTTAAGAGTAATGTTATTACTTATTTTTTATAACTACATCGAGTAACAATATCACTTTATTTTTTGATCCAGTTCGCCAAGTTCATAATATATTATTTTTAATACGCTTCTACGAGTGTTTACAGTTCAGTTTGTATTATTAAAACTTCACAATTAGTCTTAGTTCTGTGGATATCACACTCTCATTTCGCTCATTGCAGCGTGAGGAACACTGTGTTGGTCTCCATTGGAGTTGGTATTAGAATTTTTAAAGGTTCCATGGGTGGCTCTCAAGCTCTGGGTGATTGGAGGACTGTCTGACCTTCTCAGCATCGGGGGCGAAGGAGGCATGCTAAGATGCATCGTGGCTGATCCATTAGGAGGCAGCAGCATTCCGTGGTGATGCATCTCAGCTATCATGTTGGAAGTGTTGATCAAATGCTGTTGTTGAAAATGGACCGAGCTATTCTTAGGAAGGGTTGCAACTGAAGACAAGTTCTGGTGACCCATCTGAGTGTTCATGCTCTTTTGAGCGCTTCTGTTCTTGTGGGGAAGGGTCAGACTATTGCCCAGCATTACGTTAGGGCTCGATGGGGGTGCTTTGACCAAGGCTCCGCTGTTGATTTGCATATTTGAATTCCCGCAAAGATGTTGCCCTTTGAAGTTTACGTCAGTGATGTGAGGATCGTTTTGAGATCCCATATTTTTCTTCTTGCTGTGTTTTTGGGTTTGCGTTTCTACATCGACAATGACGCTCGCATTTGGTGCATGATCCAGATGGTAATGGCTATGTTTCTCAGAAAGTGGATCAAAACTAGATTTGTTGTAATGTGACATGTTCTTGGAATCGAGTCTGCTCTTATCTCTCTGGTAGTAAACTCCGGCAAAGATGAGTACGTTAAGGATTAATAAAGAACAGCCTATTGCGATAGTGACGCTGAGGGCGGTGGAATAGGCTGCGTATCCGGCAGCTTCCAGACTAGCTAGCGGGTCGTTAGTGGCGTTATTCGTTCCTCCTGGCAGCGTGCCAGGAAGCACCGTGACACAGGTAGTTACGACAGTATCGGCGGTCGTTAGGGAGACGTCTACGAAGAGGGTGTTATTGGCAATAACCTGCTGGCGCCTAAATACGTCAGTGGACGTCTCATAGGGGAGGGACCTCGACAGCGGATCTGGCCTGACGACGCCGTCATACAGATCGGCGTCGTTGTGGTTCCGGAAGAGATTGTGACGCGCCACGACGTCCTCCATCCCGGCGCGATGCAGTTCCGGCACGAGACGCAGCCATACGGAGAGCTGGTGAGCCCTGAAGTGGTTTTTCATCCTGGGCTTCATTCCTGCAACAAGAGATAATAAGTGGTAAGTAACTAATCAATTGGTTTTGTTTGCACGATTATTATGTGGATTTATGTTTAGTTCGGTTAGTAGGTATGTCCATTTTCGAGTGCGAACAATTTTCTATAATTCATTAAGTGGAATTCAAAGGTAAGGAATGTGCTAATTATTTGGATACTTCGATAAATATTATGTTAAATAAAACATGAATAGGATACAATATAAATTAAATTAGTGTTTTTAAAGTAACTTCCCAGGTCAGTATGGTAATGTACATTTTCTGCCTTTACGGAGTATAAATTAAACAATATTTGTATGTTTTTACCGGCATCGCTTTCATTGGTCAAATGCATTATACATATAGTTTTGTTGCAGTAATCGACAGTATTTTTTTACCCGCAACCATAAACTAATCCATAAAAAGCTCAGAGGAATGCGGCATTTACGTAATTCAAAGTAGGCCTAGTGTAATTATCTAAACAATTTTATTTTCCTAGGAGGAATAGCTGCGCGATCTTTTTAATGAAATTTGTATGTGAAGCAATTTATTCAAATAAAAACAAATAAAAAATTAAAGTGGTTTTAGTATGTATAGTAACTGCTTTATGACCTGAAAGGAAAATTCATTAAAATTATCTTAAGCTAAAGGTTTTCCTTCCAATTTATTCCCAATTTCCACGAGACGAATCTGATATCTGACCGCGGATAAATAAAGCGAAGCCGCATTGTTAGATTAGCGGGTAGATTAAATACCCGTCTTCCGAACGTTTATCTTGGACGGGCTATTTCAACCCAGTGTTGAGGGCAAATGTAATTACAGGCCAAGGGGGATGAAAAAAACATTACAGTAGAAGTGGAAGCGTGGAACAAAGTGAAACTAATTAAAGAATAACGTTTTGAATAGTTATGGTGATTCTGGTAATATATAGATAATATATAAAGGTATTGCATATATTATATGTTTACGTTATCTTGTCTGCGTCTTAAGCTTGTAAATAATAATTGAGTATTTTGCTCTAACCCAAAATGTAATTTTAACCTACTGATATGAGATGATGCCGATAGAAGTATCGCTTGGTGAGGGTTGGTTTTTACTATCTCCATTAATGGTTTTTTTAGCCACTGGAGCGACAGAGCAATTAAAATATTATTTCCCGGATTGCTAAAGGAAATTTTTCAGCCCACATTAAAAAAATCATAACTCCGAATTTGAATATGGAGACATAAAAACTGATTATAGTTATATGTAGCCAATGAATTCCCTTATCTTTTGTCTATTATCATATATTTGTAGGATTTATAAAAAAAAATTAAATAAATCTTTAACCTAAAAACATCTTAAAAAATATATAGAATATTTATGTTGTTATATTTTAAACGTACAATATATTATTTATAGTCGTTTTAATAAAAAAATTGCCACATTTTGGCAACAAAGCAATCTGAGGTTTTGGAAATAGTGCCATAATGTGGCAAAAAGCGCTGGAGTGGTTAAACTGTCAATGCAGTAATATTAATATTACTTTTATCTACTATATCCACAAAAAAAAAGTTTCAGCCGGAACTTACATTTTGAACATCACTTTTTTTCTATCTCCATAATAATTACGAAAAAATTAGGATTGGATTGTACTATGTCCATTAGCCAATACATTTTTTTACTATTATTTATTAAAACCTTATGATCGTGTATGTAAAACTTACTAATGTTTGATTACTCCGTAGATTTTATTTATTCATACGACAATACAAAATTTTCATATTTCTAATGAAGAATTAAAAAATATTTCCTTATTTTATTATTATGTATCAAAGCCTTATATTATATTATTTTTTAAAGAGTACTCCATGCCATAGTCTCACTGCTCCCGTCTGGAGCCAGTGAGACTATGGCATCCCCAATTGGGATATGTTGTGAGGCTGAAGGTAAGTGGGGAAGAGAAGGAGATGGGAAAGAGGAAGGTGGGGAAGTATCTGGCTAGTCAGACCTAGTCACCAAACACGGCTAAAACCATTAATAAGCAACGTTTCAATTCTGAATGGTGGTCTTACACAAGGGCGATACTGAGAGTATCTTCCACTCCAATGTATGTGAATGTTAAATTATTGTTGTTTGATGTGCCATAGGATGAAATTACTGTTGGTTTGGTCTATCTTGGCCTAGAGTATGGATATAGTATAAACTAACATTAATTTATTTTCATATTTTGTTTAAAAATGGGTCAAATAATAAGTGTAAAATTATGTTTTTCTTTTACTTATAGGTAGATTAACCCTTGAATTTTTTATTATTATTTATAATAAATATTTTGAAGTAAAGGAAACCAAAATAGAATAAATTATAATTTAAACTACAAACCTCGTTATCTAAATATGAGTTTTTGTGGACATAATACAAACCGACCCTCAGCAAGCGGTATGTTAAGTCGTGGGGCATGTTTTTGTTCATACTTTTTTGTAAAATAGAAAAAAATATTGAAAAATTTAAATATTTATTAATATATAATATAATATTACTTTGTTTACAAATGTGATGTAAACAAAGTTATTTGTCTTGTTATTAAAATAAATAATGCCATCACAAAGTGAAAACGTTTCCTAAGAAGTTTTCTTCGAAAAATTTGATTTTATTTTTTATATATTCTAAATATTGACGTTAATATATTATTATGAACGTAATTTTCTGAAAGTTTTATGTTTCACTGTTTTGTGAATTAATAAATTAGTCGAATCTTTTAAATATAAGTGAATATAAATCACATTTTTTAGATTTAACCTACTGCAAATATATATCTATGAAAGTTTTTGATGTTACCTTTTAAAAACAGGGGAATGCTTCAGTGGGAACAATTATTAAAGTTATTATTAATAATTGTATTAGTACTTGTACGCAATTTGGGAGGCGGGTATGGGTACAGCCGGAACGAGTACATTTATTAGTAAAACAACACCCTTTCCGTAGGTCACCCAAAGTGGTTCACTGTATCTGGTTTTTAGCAGGGGTGCCCGGGTTCATGGGCTGAGGTTTGTCTAGGTTTTGACGGCAAAAGCGTTTGCTCATCAACTGAATGAAGCCCGATACGTAGAGACTGGACGGGGGAGACCTAACCAAGACCTCTCAAGCTGGACGGCAGTGGGAGAAATGGATTCATACTGGACACATTGACCCCCAGATTCCTACTCACCCCTCATACCTTTTTCCTCACGTAGGAATGTTTCAGTGGGTAAAATGTTATTATTAATAATTTCATTAGTACTTTTACGCAATTTGGGAGGCGGGTATGGGTACAGCCGCAACGAGTACATTTATTGGTAAAACAACACCCTTTCCGTAGGTCACCTCAAGTGGTTCGATATATCTGGTTTTTAGCAGGGGTGTCCGGGTTCATGGGCTGAGGTTTGTCTAGGTTTTGACGGCGAATGCGTTTGCTCATCAGCCCGATACGTAGAGACTGGACGAGGGAGACCTAACCTAGACCTATCAAGGTGGGCTCTCGACCTATAGCCTTGCACGGCAGTGGGAGGAATGGATTCATACGTTTGTCACATTGACCCCCGGATTTCTACTCACCCCTCATACCTTCTTTCTCATACAGCATCACAAAAAATGACGCATGCTATAAAGGATTTCTTTTCCTCAGGGCCTCCTACGAGATGCGAGAGCGACGGAAAAAAGCCTGAAAATTCACCTTTTGTGTAACGTTTTTGTGTTACTTACGAGATGTCCATTTTTAAAGCTACAAACACATATATTATTTTAACTGCTGTGCCTCGTGGCACCGTGTAAAGGTAATGTTACCAGTGCTGGAAAGTATAGTGAAATATGTCTAGCACCGCAACTCTGCTATATAAATAATGCCTTAATTTATCGGTGAGTATTAAGTGCACTTCTGAACGTTGCCGTTTGAATTGCGTAGCATTTTCCAAGGAAGTATGTCTTACTATATAAATAACGTGTTCTACTTTATTTCCTGGAAATTCATTTATTGGGTGGGTTTAAAAAATTATTTTTTCGAGTTTCAAATTAGATTATGGCTCAAAGATATTAAGTACTAGCTTCTGCCCGCGACTTCGTCTGCGTAGGATTAGTACTTCGAGTATTCTATTTTCTTTTCCTAGGTCCCATGTACGTTTATACCAAAATTCTTAACATATTTATTTAAAATATCTATAATTTTTGATTCGATTCAAAGTATTAGGCGAGTAGGTACTTCAAATAAACTAACTAATTTAAATATTTTCTAAGATAGAATTTTGATAAATCATTGTTTTGGAAAATGTCATTCTCAAATTTTGACATTTTCTATTAACCAATAATTATTATTTTCAATATATTGAAAATTAGTAGCTAGCTTTATAAATTATAGCCTATATGTTATTCTGATGTATTGTAAAGTTTCATTAAAATCCATTCAGTAAATTTTGCGTGAAAGAGTAACAAACACACATACATCCATACAAATTTTAGCGTTTATAATATTAGTAAGATTTGCTTGATAATCAACGAAAGAAATATTGAAAGCCAAAAAATAATGTAACTTTGTGTATATTTTGAGGGTCATGAAATTTGGTGTTTTTTGATTTTTTTTTCCAAATTTTAAGCCCTGCGCGAACGGAAGATCGAAAAAATGATTTTTTTCAATATGTTTTCTATTGATAAGCCGCTTATGAAAAACATTTTTTTATTTGCAAGAATAATTCTGCTTATTTGTACAACATTTTACATTCTGTTACCAGTTTGTTACCTGGGTTTGAATAAAAGAGTATCGTCGCTGGGGAATTGTTGTAATATTATTTTCTGTGGAACTAACGTCCTGCTTACAAGCTACTTACAGTAGCTTACCGGGTATAAATTTCCATTGTATGCCATTTTTATAAACTCAAAAAGAAAAATCAGTTTTCCTAGAAATTCTGCCTTAATATGCAGCTTCTTGTTCAGCAGTGAGTTGAATGTGTCAACCACAAATTTGTGAGGAATCCACGAGAGCTTTCGGCTTTTAGCGTGCGGTTTTGATGCAATTTTACCTTTAATTCTATAGCAACGTTATCGAATAAACATTCTTGAAAGGGTGATAGAATAGGAGCGGTTTGAAGAACAATGACCAAGTGAAACCGTAATGTACGTGTAGGTTTCCGTGATATTTCATATTTCAGGGTAATATATTTAAAAGTTAACTCCACACAAAAGGTTTTTTCTATTCTGGGGATGAATATTTTGAAATGTAATGGGGTGTTTTATTTATTTTTATTGTGTTTAAATGGTAAAAATCCAGTTAAGTTTTCAGGTGTTATTATTATGAAGTTCGCAAGTTTTTTTTTATTGTTGTGACAGCTATTTCGGCGTTCAAACTGTAGTTTTGTCACATTGAGACGTCTTATTTGTATTATTTTATATTTACGTCTCAATGTGACAAAACAGCTATTTCGGCGTTCAAATTGTAGTTTTGTCACATTGAGACGTCTTATTTGTATTATTTTATATTTACGTCTCAATGTGAGAAAACTGCAGTTTGAACGCCGAAATAGCTGTCGCAATTATATAAAGTTCTGCAAGTATTTTGTTTTGATTGTTATGACAGCTACTTCAGCGTTCAAACTGTAGTTTTGTCATATTGAGACGTCTTATTTGTATGATTGTACTTACCCCTGCCATATTTTTATTTCTATGATGTTTAATGATTTAGTTATTTCAATATTACCAAAATGAATCGAGATAACTGAAAAAAAATGCAGTAACGTAAGTCAATAAAATGTAAATATTCTAATTTTACCTCAACATATTTATATAACACTATCCTCATCCCCTTCCTCAACACATACCCCAATTGGGGATGCCTTGGTCTCACTGACTCTGGCGGTGTTCGCATAAAAATAAAAAAGCGTTTCAAATGCAGACATTGGACATACACGAGTTTTCAGAGTGTGAAAAATTTCAAGCCACAGAACAAATTGTACGTTGAATATACCCTTCACCATTTTTTCGGAAGCACATCTGTATTTAATCAACTGATTCCCGATTTTTTTATTATATATTAATACCGCACTACAGTCCCAAATGCTCCTTGGCAGAAGGTAGTGAGAAGAGGAAGGAGATGGGACAGAGGAAGGTGTGGAAGTACATAGCTATTCAGATCTGGCCACTAAACACGGCTAAAGCCACTTCAAGCAATGTTTCAATTCTGAATGGTGGTCTTACACCAGAGTATCGTGGAACGTGCCGCTAATATACTATGTTTTATCTTTATTTAATAAATTGTGCTATAACACAAATTAATACATAAAATATTATTTGTGCGGGCTGGGATTCAATCCCTCGACCATCGGATTGTTACTAAAGAGCCTTACCCCTCGACCACGGAGGCCGTTATGAAAAAAAAACTACTAAAAAGGTTAAGTTAGGTAAGGTTATGGACTGTTTTTTCCATCAAGTATATTGACTTTTCAAAGGGTTGTTGAAATGCCACTTTGTTGAGTTGTCATAGAATCGTCTAGATGACATCCCAATTTGGCCTCTATCAATTACTCTGCTCCACCATACTAAGAATACCTAGCTACGTTGAATTAATTACTTCACTTCACCCGCCATAACACAGGGACATCATGGCGGATGTAATAATACAACATTTATACATTCTTTTAATAAATAAATAAATAGATTTTCTGATATAATGAGGCTTAGTTGAAGTAAATCTCTGTAACTTAATACCGTATTATCCAAAACGAGACGAAAATACCGAATTATTCTCAGAAGCCTTTGATTGAAAATGGGATTAGGTACTCAACCTTATCCTTTATGATGAGATCATTTATAAATATAAAATATCAAGAAACGATAAGATATATTTATTATGCTCTTATGTAAAATACGTAATTCCTTGAAAGCCTTTTCTAAATACTTTTATAGGAACAAAGTAATGAAGGGATGTATTTTGAGAGATCAATAAAATCGAAAGCTTAATATTTTTAACGGTCCATTTTGGATAACATCTATAATTTTAATGGTTACACTATTACTAGAACGATTACAATAAAAACGTAGATTTTTTGTTTTTATTGTTTTGTGTTGAATTATTCCTAAACAACTTGTGAGGCGGGTATGGGCAAATGGTTCGCTTCGTTTGGTGACTCATCAAGGGTGCCTGGGTTCATTGGAAGAGGTTTATCCTGGTTTGCACCCTTTGACCTCTCTAACCGGACTGACATTTAACATTGTCTTGTTAGTTTCATACGTCCGTCACTCCTGGACACACTGAACCCCCAGATTCCTACCCACCCCTAATACATTTCTTCTTCCCTGAATTTCCTCCCATTCCTTTCTTCAAAAGACCATCCACACAGCATCCCAAAAGAAGACATAGACCCTGATCCTCGTATTGTAGCGTTCTGTTATTTATTACAGACACTAACAGATTCTCCAATACTTTGGATGGAGATTACTTCTTGGAACAATAGATCTTTTATGTTATTATCTGCGTTTTTATTCACTCCGCGGTTAACAATGTAGATCTCGTTTATCGACCAAACTGTAAACTGGCTAAATGGAATCTAATCGAGTGTTTCAGTGAACGCTCTCTCAGAGCTGTTTGACCCTCTCTTCGTTCCCACAGGTACTGACCAACCTGCCATCTGGCGGAATCTAAGGACAGCTAGTCTTAGCACTGCCATCTATGTCTACAAGCAGGAAGCTTTTAGATACACTACACATGTCATGGGTAATTTAAGTTGCCATTGTTGCCATCGTTGACGCCGGCGCGTTGCGGTGAAAGCACCTTTGACGCTGTGAAGAAATACAGCTTATTTTTTTTTCTTCATTCATTACATTGTTAGTAGTTACATGTTTTAAGGACTTTACGACCACCATGCTAGGATGCCCGTGTTGTGGTGGTAGAATTTGGTTTTTAAAAATATTGAAAAATTACAAGAATATGATTGCAAAATAGAATGCAAATATTTTTAAGAATATGTTAAAAATTGTTGTACGAAACAAGAATGGGGCTGACGATGCGGCCATATCCAAAAATTCGCTCCGTAACTGCAAAAAAGGTAACGCGGAAAATACATATTTCACGTTAGCAAGAACTGGTTGAATTCCGAACCGAACATTGATTGGAACTCTTTTAGTTTTCCCACGGCGACGTCACGGCAACGGCTAAAAACGTAAGTTCTTTAATACAAAAATGCTGCAGCTCTTTCTTACTGACTATAAAATAGTGAGACTCACAATGAACGTATGTCTGCTTCCTCCAAAGGAAACAAGTTATAATTTTCTTGCGTCTCCCTCACTCGTATTAAAGAAATCAGATGCCGCTTGGCATTGCGGTGGGAATTTGAAAGGCAAACAAGATAATTCCAAAAATAAATAAATAAAAATTATCAATGGACAAATTTATTATTAATTATAAATATAAATGTGATTGCAGCGGCACAATTTATTTTTTGGATTACATGTTTGTATTTTATATTTTTTATCTTACAACTTTAAATCTTATAATATGCCGCTTTTGTCAATTAGAATTTTAAATCATATGAACGTATGTCTGCTTCCTCCAAAGGAAACAAGTTATAATTTTCTTGCGTCTCCCTCACTCGTATTAAAGAAATCAGATGCCGCTTGGCATTGCGGTGGGAATTTGAAAGGCAAACAAGATAATTCCAAAAATAAATAAAAAAAAATTATCAATGGACAAATTTATTATTAATTATAAATATAAATGTGATTGCAGCGGCACAATTTATTTTTTGGATTACATGTTTGTATTTTATATTTTTTATCTTACAACTTTAAATCTTATAATGTGCCGCTTTTGTCAATTAGAATTTTAAATCATATTAATTTGGGAGGCGGTTGTGGGTACCGCCACCCCGGGAACCATTTATTGGATAACCTACACCCCTGCCATAGGTCACCCCGAGTGGTTCGCTACGTTTGGTGACTTAGCAGGGGTGCCCGTGTTCACGGGGTGAGGTTTGTCTGGGTTTTGGTGGTGAATGCGTTTGCCCACCCACTACTTTGCGAGCCGGATCGGAAGAGACTGGATGAGGGAGACCTCTCCAGCCGGACTCATTTAACCCATCACCTTGCGTCACAGTAGGATTGGCTCATCCGTCTCTCCTAGACACATTGACCCTTAGATTCCTATCCACCCCTCTTACCCATTTCCTTCCCAGAACTTCCACTCCTTCCGTTCTCTTAAAAGACCCTCCACACAGCATCCCCAAAGATGACATATATAAAAAATATATCAGGTTTTTGTATTTTAATTTCAATAAATTGACGACAACCATTTTTGCTTTTGTTGTTTTTCACCAACTTTTGTTCAAATTGATTATCAGGATCATTAAAATACTTGCTTAAGAAACATTCAATTAGATTAGGAATTCTAATGGGTGTCTTTGACCAGGAGGGTCTCTGTTCTAGGCCATGGGAGGGCCTCAAATGGCTAACTGCCAAGACATAAACCACGGTGGATTCAATATGGGTATAGGAAGGTTATCATTAATAAATCTAGTTCCCATTGTGGAGAAATACATTACGACCTTCCTCAATGTGACGCTTCGTGGTCATTTATCAAAATGCTGCACGTGATGTATAATGTATTAGACAAATAACAGAATGAATAATATCTTCGTGTTGTAGTTGTCTTCGAATTTATTTTGTTTGTAATAATGAATTTTATGGAAAAGGTAAGAATTATTTTTATGAATCCTAAAACTATGAGATAAACATTCGAATATGGATGTACGTCTCAATTTTAATGGCTTTCTAACAGTGTAAGCAGTTAATCTTAATAATATTATAAACTCGATAGTTTGTATGGATGTAAGTGTGTTTGTTACTCTTTCACGCAAAAACTATTGAATGGATTTGAATGAAACTTTACAATAATACTTCTCATACATCAGAATAACATATAGGCTATGATTTATAAAGCTAGCTATTTTCCATATATTACAAATAATAATTATTGCTTATTAGAAAATGTCAAAATTTGAGAATGACATTTTGCAAAACAATGATTGTTAAATCAAATTCTACTTTAGAAAATATTTAAATTAGTGAATTTATTTGAAGTTCCTACTCACCTAATACTTTGAATCCAACCAAGAATTATAGATATTTTAAATAAATAGGTAAAGAATTTTGGTGTAAACCTAGAAAGGACCTAGGAAAAGAAAATAGGCTACTCGAAATACTAATCCTGCGCGGAAGAAGTCGCGGGCATAAGCTTGTATGTTTATATATTAAAATTCGAAAAATAATTGAAAGACGATGTCTTAGTTCCAAATCAAATATATTTAAAAAATTCCGAGACCTCAAAGCTGAAATGCGTAAATTATATAGCGGAATGCTTCAGTGGATAACAATGTAAATAATTAATTGATTTATAATGTAAAAACCAAGTTTTAAACTAAATACAACTTTTTAAAAGTTTTTCATTTAAAATAATGACGTCATGTCATGCCGTTTTGATTCCTAATGACCGCAGTTACAGCCATTCTCCAATAACGATTAAGAGTTACTCGTTACTCGTCATCTAAGAATGAAAAATTACTAGTCATTTCCATGAACTTTGTCGAATGTTTCATTTTTACGTATTCTTCGATATCGAAGCATTGAAGAGATGATTATATTAGTAGCCTTGTGAATATTGTCTGATGTTTTTTATGCTGGGGCCGCACCTGCGTGTATCGTCCAGTCCAAATGTGACCAGCCATTTTCGGCTATCGACACGAACATTCGCAATTCAAAACAATCGTTTGTTAATTTTTTTTATTTTAGTTAAAAACGTACGAAGTATCGGCACGCATTACTTCGTGACGATACACGCAGGTGCGGCCCCAGCATTACGTTTCTACGTTGTGTATTTGAAATAACGACTGCACTTTCTTCGATTTGGCTTGCGGGTATATTACTAAAAAATAGCTGGTAATCGCTGCGGAAAAGAAATTTAATGCTGCTAACTCACGCAATACGATATTGCAACAGATTAATCAGGAAGTAAATTTTTATGTGAAAACTATCTACCCTACGGCGAAACATTCTTGTTGATCTCAAACCGCCTGCTTCTCTTTGGAAAATCAGCCATTATATGGAACTTTAATACAAATATACAAATTTGTATAAATATACAATGTTTGTCATTTTAAGAGTGCAAAACGTTCTTTACGATATTATCTTTACGATACGGTGTACTAAATTTTGACAGTTTTGTCGGTTGGTTCGATCCACTCGTTGTTCGAGTGGAATGACTTTTTGACTTTTTACGTTTGGCGTCTAAGTATGTATTTCGATGACACACGAGAATAACCAAATATACCTATGTCGATTGCGAGCGACTTCGACTGGAGAATCGAGATCCTGATCTCTGGTTGATCGATCTATTTAACGCGATCGATATCTTGTAACGTAACCGGGGTTCGATGTTTCATTCCGTCACACTTAATCCATTTAATATTGGCCAAATTTGTTTTTCGTTTTTTTACCTTTCTGGCAATGTCTCGTGCACACATCATTAAATTTGTGTTTTTTTGCGAAATAAAGAAATTTTATACACGTATTTTGTACATACGAGAATATCTTGAAAACCGATACGACTCTTTTTATACGTGTATTCCATTGAAGACAAAACAAAGGGGCTTCAAACTGGATTTCAATAGAATACATCGGAGACGTTTTCTTGACATTATGGATATTATTATAAATTAATCCCAGGAAGCGAAATTGATACCGTTCTTTATAGAACCTATCTTCATAAATAATCTGAAACAATAGATTGATTAGTATTATCTGATTACTTACAAGGCTTTCCATGTGTTTATTAGGGACGTATTACGATTTCTAGAAAAATATTGATTGTGTACGCGGGCACAAACACCAAATTAGATGTATGTATATATGGGATGAAAAAAAATGGATTTGGATTTTATTTTCGAAAATTGTTAAGCATTTGGAACAAAACTATTTTTTTTCTTCATTCTGATAAAGACTGTATATTGCTTTCTATGACGTTAAGATAAAGAAGTAACCCAGATCTTTTTTGAACGGAAATAACGTTTTAAAACGGAAATGACGTTCGATTTATATTATATCATATTAACGTCGTAGATATGGCAACAGTGAGTGTGACACCTAGCAACGAATAACAAAACGTCAAATCAAACAACAGAAGCCATCCGTTAATCTTGTTTAATCAGGTTTTTGTTATGTTTTGTTGATTATTATATGATTTAACTAAAGATTTTAGATAAACATATTGGTTATTCTTATTTATCTCTCCGATTCTTGTGAATTCTAGCTATTGAAGCCAAAAGTAGAAGAATTGTGACAATAAAATAGTGTTGTTTAAAATTCAAATAGCAGGAAAATTTTACAAATTTATCTATAATCAATTATAAACGACCTTCCTCCACCTAAAATGTAAGTTTTTTTCATTTAGATTTAGTTTTTAGTTTTACTTCAACTGTGCGTAAAGGTTAATTATTGTAATTCGAGTGTTTTTATCACAAATTAATCTTCACTTTAGCATATATAAATTCTTTGCACAAGCAGTAAAAGCTCTCGAATGATAAGATCTGGTGTTTACGCGATATAACCAATCTGTCTGGAATTTCTTAAGCTTTAAAACTATGAGTTGTAAAACAAACAATTTTTTTGAATTGGGTCTTTTTACTAAATAATTTCCTGGATTCCTATTTCTGATAAAATTTTTAACCATAGTTTAGAGAAAACAGTTCAAAATTAATGAAATTTTTCAAAGTTCTTACTCAATGTCTACAATCGACATGTTATATGCACATTGCACTCGACTGCATACAGATGTATGCTTTAGATCAGGGTTGTAATATCTTAGAAAACCCTTTTGGAAAAAATTACATTTCAAAAATTAATAGTCCTTAATGAAGAAGGAATTGGAGATCGACGCTGGAAAATCTTATTTTTTATCTTTTTATTATACTATCACGGACAAAATTAGAGTTAACCTACCTACTACTACACATTTTTATTATTTAAGGTGACTGGTAAAACTTTCAAACTTTCAAATCTTCATAATGACGACCTCCATGGTCGCCACGGGTACAAATCCCGGGGTGCGCAAATAAATGGTATTTGATTAAATTGTGTTATTTCACGAATTTTTTTTATTTTTTTTTTTTTTTTTATTTATTTATCAAAAAATACATTTTTACAAAATAAGGGTAGTCCCACAAAGCTGTCAAATGGCAGCTTGTCTGTAGGTTCTACAATTTATCACTCTCATAATACATAGAATATTTGCGGCATGCTCGAGTGAAATATAATCTCATTATTGACTTGGTAAAATATCGCCTTTCAGAATTAAACGTTGCTTTAAATGGCTTTAGACGTATGTAGTGATCAGATCTGAATAGCCGGGTACTTCTCCACCTCCCGCTTCCCCAACTTTTTTCCCTCCTAACTAACTTTAGCCTTACAACACACCCCGATTGGGAATGTCATGGTCTCACTCGCTTCAGGTGGTTAAGAGCAGTTGGGACAATTGTGAGGTAAAAAAAAAAGGAAAAATCGTTTAACTGTCAGCTACGGCGTCTTGAAAATTCAGTGGATTTAAAAAAAAATACTTTTCGCGTGTTTTCAGGTTGCAACATTTTTTTTTTTTTTCATTTTCATTGAAGAAATATACTGCTAATATAAAATAAAATGTTAAAAAAAATATAATAATTTTGATATTTAAAAAAATAAAATTTCATAGCATAGTATCTACATTTTTTTTTTTTTTTACATTAACTCCACACAGGAGGCCCTGAGGAAAATAATTTCCCTCAGGGCCTATGTCATCTTTGAAGATGCTGTGAGGAGGGTCTTTTTGAGGAGAGGAAGGAGTGAACGTGGGTCTTGAAGAGACCCATGTTATAGGAAGGAGGAAACACAGAGGCCGGCAAATCGTTCCACAGCCGAGCTGTTGAACACAAGAACGAGTCGTAGAAGCGTCCCGTTCTCATGTGACAAATGTCAACCGAGTACATATGTTGGGCGAGCGTTTGGCGTGTTTCCCGACTATGCACCGGTGCCGAGGGGATCAATGAGGCTAGTTCCTCGGAGCATCTTCCATTGAAATACCGGTAGAACAAGGAAAGCATTCCTACCCGACGCCTGTGCTCTAAAGATTGCAATCCGTTTGTTAAGACGGGAGAATCTATCAAACGGACCGCCCGTTTCTGCACAGAGTCGAGGGTGTTTTTCAGGTACTTTGGGGCTCCAGACCAGAGGTGGCTGCCAAATTCAACCGTGGGGCGCACTTGCGATTTGTACAGGGTTAGCAGTTGTGTACTATTAAAGTATCTGCGGGCCCTGTACAGTACGCCCAGTTTCTGAGAGGCTAACTTAACTCTGGCCTCGATGGAGCCCCCATATCTGAGCTGGTCACTTAGAGTTACACCGAGCATATCAATGGAAGACCTGTTCGGAAGAATGCTACCGTTGAAGGAGACTAGATAGTCATTTCGATCCCTTTTAGACGTAATCAGACATGATTGGGTCTTTGATACATTGAATTCGACGAGATTATTCTTACCCCAAGAGAAAACACTCTCGAGGTAAGCGTCCATTCTTTGCTTCAAAGCCCTCCGAGCCATTGGAATTTGTGCACCCTTTGGGGGCTTGTCAAACAAAAAGCTATCATGGACTGTACTGTCATCCGCGTAACAATGAATTGGTGCACATGTCAAAAGGTCATTGATGTGCAACAGAAACAAAGTCGGAGACAGAACCGATCCCTGTGGGACGCCAGCGTTTATCGAATGCGAGGAAGAGGTGAAACCGTCAGCAACCGTCTGAATCGACCTCTCCCTCAAAAAGTCGGCAATCCACCTGCACAAGGATGCGGGAAGTCCGTAAGAAGGCAGTTTGTTGACAAGTCCTCGGTGCCAAACCCGGTCAAAGGCCTTGGAAATGTCCAGCGCAACCGTTTGGGTCTCACCGAAACGTTCCAGGCACCGCCCCCAAACATGCGTCACATACGCGAGAAGATCACCGCACGAGCGGTTCCGCCGGAATCCGTATTGACGGTCGTTAATAATTTTGTTCTTCTCGAGGTATGTGAGCAGTTTGTCGTTGATCACACGTTCCATCACCTTGGATAGAACTGATGTGATCGCTATGGGACGGTAGTTGGCCGGGTTGGAGCGGTCACCCTTCTTTGGAATAGGATGGATGACCGCTTTTTTCCAACCAGAGGGTACAGAGCCAGAATTCAGGGACATTTTGAAAAGCTTTGTCAAAATCGGAGCTATTTCTGCAGCGCACCTCCGCAATACCAGGGCGGGGATTCCGTCAGGCCCTCTAGCTTTATTAACATCAAGCCCTCGTAAAACCTGGAGCACATCCCGATGCCGGATCCTCAGCTTTTTCATATAGAAACCGCAGTGAGGGACCGACGTCGGGACTGCACCCCGATCATCGAGGGTTGAGTTATCCGCAAACATTTTTCCTAATAGGTTAGCCTTTTCGGTGGCGGTATTTGCTAGTGAGCCATCAGGTCTGGTAAGAGGTGGCAGACTGGATTTGCAGAAATTGCGACCTATTGAGCCCGCAAGCGACCAGAAGGCTCTGCTGCCATGCGGGCATGCAGCCAGCTTTTTGCTGATCTGCAGGTCGTGCTCGAACTTTGACCTATTTATGATCTTCTTGCTTTCCTTTGCCAATTTGTTATATGCTGCTCTGTTTTCGGAGGTTCTAGATGTGTTGTAGGCTCGGTAAGCCGCGTTTTTTCGCCGAACTGCTTCGGAGCATTGTCGACTGAACCACGGCTTTGAGCCCACACCAGTTTCTTTAACAGTGGATTGAATGAAGCCATCCATCGCGGATGTAATGACTTCACCAATTTCCTGGGCACATCTTGAGGGATCCGAAGTCCGAAAACAGACAGCTGACCACGGGAAAGCATTGAAATGAGCCCGCAGACCGAACCAGTCTGCTGACCTATAGTGCCACACTTTTCTCTTCAGCCTTTCTTTTGGCGGTCTGAAGTTGACAGGGATTGAGGTCGTCACCAGGCAGTGGTCGGACAATCCTAAAGGCGCTGTGACCTCAATCTTGTAACCGTGTGGCACAGTGGTTAAAAATAGGTCTAACAGATTGGAGCGGTGAGTCTGGACATCAGGAACCCTTGTAGGCTCCTGAACCATCTGCTCCAATCCGTGGCAAAGGGCAAAGGATTCCGCCTGTCGGCCAGCTGAGTCTGTTGGTCCTGAGAACTTCAACCATGGTTCGTTATGAACGTTGAAGTCCCCCAGAACCACAAACTCAGCCGAAGGGTAGCGGGGCAAGAGGTCATCAATAGTCTCGCTCAAATGTTTGAATAGCTCGGATGTGTCTGATTCGCTAAGGTTCGGTGAGCGGTATAAACACGCGTAGAATCTTGCCGTACTGGCAAGATTGACGCGCACCCACATTACGTCGAATCTGGGTTTTTCCAGATTCAACAGACGCACACAGTTGACGTCAGATCGGCTATAGAGACAGATACCTCCTTTGGGTCTGAACTTGCCAACGAGGGCGTAGCCCGGGCAGTCCAGATAGGAGGCATCTGGAGGCTCAGCTATCTGTGTTTCAGAGAGGAAAAGAAGGTTAGGACGCATTGATAGAAGGTGGTGATGTACATGGTTTAAATTTGTGTGCAGTACATCCCAGTAGAATGATTTTCGTTAACAAAAAAATTCTAATTTTCTCTTATCTTTTAAATTAATTCTAAAATTTCCTCTTAAATGATATGATTTATATACTAAAATGCCCACTGCCTTAATTTAAAAACACGACGACACACATGTGAAAAAAGTCTTTTTACTCAACCATTAAAACGGCCACCATCTTAAACCGGAACCGGAACGCAACTTACAAATTTACAGACAGATGAAATGACAAATGGTCGAGTTACAACAGGACACTTATCAGGAAATGTGAATTTTTTTTTTATTCATCACCTGTTTTGAGAGGACCGAGAAAATTAAAATAGATTTATGAAATAAAATTAGTGCATCCCTGCTCCTTAGCGCTAAAGTCCGTGTAAATCGATTCTTGCACTTGATTCATTGCAATTCGCCAGCGCTCGCCTGATTTAGTAAGTGGCACGTCTTCAGCGCAGACGTTTCGGCGCCCAGGTCATAACTTCTTCTGGGCGGTAATATATTCAGTTTCAGGGATCATATTTCGATGGTTGATTTATGGAAGGAATGGGAATATATCACTCGCATTTCACGTGTTGATTTGAGAATTTTTTTATTGGATTTTTTTTTTTTGATAGCTGTACCTACCGTACCTAGTCATAATAAGCGGTTGAATTGTGGTAAAACCTATGTTTGTGAGGCTGAATGGAGTGTGGAGAGGAAGGTTGGTAGAGGAAAGTTAAAACACGACACACAAAAAGCCACTAAAAATTCAATTTGAAGGGCTGGTATTTGAAAACATTTTTTGGATAACAAACACCCCTACCATAGATCACGCTAGATAGTGGCGCGCAACGCCTGGTGACTTAGCAGGGGTCCCGGGTTTTTCGGTGTATTTTGTGTTGGTCTTAGCGGAAGATGCTCTCCAACCGGACTCTCTCGACCAATCGTCTTGAAACGCAGTGAGATGGAAGTATTCACACGTTCGTCACTCTTGAACACATTGACGTCCAGATTCTTTCGCACCCTTATACATTTTTCCTTCCCAGAACTTTCTCCTCTTCCTTGCGCTAAAAAACCCTACAAAGAGCATCCCCAAAGATGACAAATGGCCCTGAAGGTTTTATTTTCCTCTGGACCTCCAGGTTTTATAGAAATATCAGTTCGAAAGCATTAATGAAATCAAACTTTTGAAATGAATAAATTAGAATAACACCGAATTTGACTTGTTCAAGACACCACACGGCAGAACAGATATTATAGTACAGCCTAATAAATAATAAATAATATATAAGTCTTTGTCAAAGAGTACAGCGCAGCATGACAAGAGTAATGATGATATTGAATGAAATTTTTCACTTAAAATTGTTAACAAAAAAAAAATTGTCGAAGATAAGATAATAGATATAATTTATTTTTTATTTTTATTATTTATTTAAACATATTTAGTGTAACAATATTTACAACTTAAAATAATATAACATTTGAATCAGTCTCCTAATAAAGCAGATGCTTGTGATTAGGAGAGGACAATATATTTTTACATATATTCAAATTACAAATATTATTATAAAAACTTTTAGTAATTTTAAAAGAAAATACATCGAAAGTTATAAAAACATAGGTGAGTTATAAATTATACAAGACAAGAACATACAATAAAAGTAATACAAAGGTAAAGTAATATAAATGATACAGAGGAAATAATAAGCAAAACATAATTTCAAACAATAAGAAAAGCTATGAGGTCGTATTAGAGAAACTATTATTTGTTTTTTTGTAATTCTCATAGTTTTCTTCCGTTTTTATATTTAGGGTTAATTTGTTAAATAATTTTATGCCCTTAAATATATAGTGATGCTGTGTTGTTGAAGTTCGTACTATAGGTACGGGTAGCCCTCCAACAGAAATAATTATTTTGCTAATATTTAATTATGGGATATAATTTTTATCAAAGAATTCTTTATGTAATTGAAGTAGTGCAATTTTGTCATAAATTTTTGAAAGTGGGGGAACCGGGAAATCTCAGAAAACATTTTTTGTTAAAGTAATAAGGCTTTTTTAAGATATTTTTTTTATTGTCTCAAGTGGAAGTAGCGTAGATTTGAATGCAACCTCCCAATCCAAGAAGAAAGGTTTAAAAGTACCGGACTATTAAGATTCATATCTGTCACTATGCACAAATAAAACCATTTCGATATACGACTCCTGATCCATTGGCATCATGATCACTGTCATCATGGATCTGTGAATGGATGGGTGATTTGCATTATCCTCATTGAATTCCTAGCCTAATTGATGGATATTGCTGTAGCGGTTCTGACAGGTAGCAGGTGATGCCACGCTACGTTACGTCACACCACGCCACGCCACCTCACGCCACTCCACCGTGTCATTTCCACTTCTTCTGTCAGATCTCTTTTCTGTCAGATCCTATATAATATTTCGCTCGTCGTTTCAAAATCCACGTTTCGTTAAACTAAAATATTTTATACTAGCTAATGCCCCCAGCATTGTAGGGCTCTACACAGATTTTTTCAAAATCTCGGATATATCTCGGAATAAAACTGTAATTTTTTGTAAAAATCATACAAATGATACCAACCCAATATTCTTTATATCGTTCACGATAATTGGAAATGATGTAAAGGACAAAATGTTAATTGTTCAGGAGAGCGTAAAGAAAGTTTTCATTTTTTCAAAAAAATCTCCTGTTTTTGTAGACCTTAAATAATGATTGTTTATAATAGAACATTAAACAGATCTTTCAGAATACTTAACTTATTATGTAAATTTCTTTATTAATAATATTTAAAATAAATAAAAAAAACTCTTAAATTGTACAATGTAAAATATATACTATTATTCCTTGAAATATCTTAACGATCGAAAAAAACAAAAATAAAATGACGTATTGAACTCCTTATAGGATTTATTCTCCTTTACAGATTTAAAATTTCCGCTATCATTATGATTAGATACACTTTTAGTCATCTTTTTGCATTATGATCTGTCTGTAAATTTTTTGTGTCTCTGTATCAATCCTGTCCAGAGGTAGTAGCCTCATTTGACAGCACCCTTTTATAGAGCAAAAGTCATGTCTATCGCACGGTCTGCCAAATCGGAATAAACAGAATTACCTGAACTCTAGTGTTATGCTCCACAGAATTATTACATTTTAATTATTTGTTCGTCATAATTGGCCAGCATAGTCCAGCGGTAGGGCGTTTGACTCTCATTCCGAAGGCCGCGGGTTCGAACCCGGCGTGCGCAAATAAATTTTATGAAATTGATTTGTGATATTTCACAATTAATAATTAAAAATACTATATAAAGTATATTTGCGGCACGTTCCAGAGTGCAAGATACCCTTAAAATAGCCCTGGTGTAAGACCACCATTCAGAATTGAAACGTTGCTTGAAATTGCTTTAGCCGTGTTTAGTGCCTAGATCTGAATAGCCAGGTACTTCCCCACCTCCCTCTTCCTCGTATCCTTTCCTTCCCCACTACCCTCAGCCTCATAACATACCCCAATTTGGGATGCCATCGTCTCACTGGCTCCAGACGGGAGCAGTTGGGACTCTTGTGAGGTATTTCAGTACAAAAAAAAAATATATATATATATAATGTAGGTATATTATTTTAGAGGCACTAATGAAATCCAGCTGCATTCCTGGAGAAATCCTGAATGTATAGGTGTGCAGCGATGTCAATAAAATCAATGTAATAAAAATAATCAACATGTAAAATTGTAAAAATCTATTGACAAATAAATGTTTTTATTATAATTTTTCAAGAGAAGCAGACTAATTGTGACTTGAAATTTGAATAAACGAAAAGAAAATACTTGGTTTGAAGTCACTTTATTGTTATATTTTACTGTCCATCGTTTTCGGTACCTCCGTACCATCATCAGGACTGATTAAATAATAATTATTTTTGTAACGGTCTTTATGATAGTACGGAGGTACCGAAACCGGTAGAATAAAGTGACCCTGTTTAATCACAGGAGAACATATTTGTCCCAGGTCTCAAAGAAATCGTTGTGTCTCCCTTACTACCATAATGAGAAGTATGATCTAAACGGTATTAAAAATAGAATAGAATAGACACGCTATTTATTCAAATACCACAACAAAATTTAAATGTACACCCTTTTAAAACCAAAGTTTCCGATCACAATTTGAAAAAGATTTTTTTTACATGAAACGACAAAAAAATGAGGTGACAGTAACGTTTATAATTCATGTGTCTGATAAAATACGCAGGTATTTTTTTTTTCATTATCATTAATTTTAGTTAAAAAAAATATAAAGTGAGCCATTTTCAAAACTTTTTAAAGTTTTCATCCAAAATTTTTACATATAAAAAATGCTGTGGTTATTTTAATAATAAAATTTAAAAGCCTGTTTCATCACCTTTCAAATACAGTTTTTAGTTTTTGGATACGTTAACAAACATTCTGTTTATTTGGATTTTATTGCAAAGCGGGGATATTTTTAGCATCTGACAAAATACGCCAATTTTTTTAAGGTCTAAATCCAAGTATTTTCTTTTAATTTTTTTCGTTAATATTTTACGTACAATGTATTAATGCATTAACCCTCCTCACAACGTTTCCCTACAGATGCCATGTTTTAATATAATTTCCCAAGTTGTAAAAATTACACACAGGGTGGCTCCTTTGAGGGTAGACATAAAAAGGTAAAAACTTAACTACAACGGTAATCATAAAACTAATGCATATAATAGTAATGTATGCAGCAACTACTCTATCCCGTAACAGGGTAAGAAGCGAGTTTCTCTTTATAAAGGCTTAAACTTCAAACATAAATTTTTGCTGCAAAAAATATATTTTACAAAGTAATTTCTTTGTGTACCATCTCATCTTTATTTGAGTCTAAAGGCCTTCGTGTAGTGGGCAACGTAAATACAAAAAACTCTGTGGACTTATTATAAAAAGTCGTGAATATGGGAATTGATGAACGACCGTGTATGGAATATAGAAACTGACAAAAATTATTCATGGAAATACAATATAAGTGATGTGTATTGTTTATCCAGCCAAATAGGCTAATTTATCATCGATTATAATCATATTTCGTTTTCGATTTTCGAAAATTTTCCCAATGCATTTTAACTTCGTATATATTTCTTATTTTTTTAAAGACATCGTTAAAAGAAAATTCCTTTTAATTTTTTTTGTGTTTGAAATATACTTACTTATTTATGAATTGTAAACTTTTTATTTAAAAATTTGAAAGAAGTTGAAAAAATGTTAAACACCAACATTATTAAACATGAGAGAAATTGAAGATTTAAAAAAAACACAGTCCTTTGTATTTAAAACAAGCAAGAAAACTGTACAAACAATTTACTTATTATTAATAATTAATAACAACCAAATTATCAACAATGTTTAAATGACACATATTCTACGAACACTAATAATTTATGTCATCAAGGGAATGAGTTATTTTCTACAACAAATCTGCCAGCGACCAATGATATCCTTAGTATCTTAAAAATACACTTATTTTTTCAAAATTTTAAAACTGCGTGTACCAGATAAAATAACAATCTTTCAAAATCAATTAATTTTTTTTATGTAAAAAATAATCAATACGTCTAGAATTTGATTTAAAAAGGTAGTAATTTCTGCTATTCTCTGATAATACCCTCTTAATGATAAAATTGTACCCCTTCGTATTTGTTGTTTATTATAACAAGCAATCTGCCAGTGATTGTCTAGAAAAACATGTTTTTTTCCGCGCAGTTTTCTAATTTAAAAACATAGGAATTATTTTGTATATGAAAACTCCCGCAATATTTTCCTCGCAAAATATAGTGAAATCTTCATTCTACTTTTTCTCATTTGATGAGAAGTAGGTACTAGTTTTTTTTTTCCTTTGGTAAGCTCCATTAAGACGCTTTTGTTCATCAACTCTGCGATGTTCAGTTAAGCTTTTCCCTGAATAAATAACAACGCACGTAATATATTAGTCAAGGAAGGGAAGGTTTTAATATATTATTATGATGGTGGGTTCTGCAATAAATAAAATCACTATACAAATAAAAAAGTGGTAATAATTTCAAAAGTCTTCTTGAACTATTATAATTATTGATAATACGGAGACCGTTAGCATCACACTCACCCAATTATTGATAATACGGAGACCGTTAGCATCACACTCACCCAATTATTGATAATACGGAGACCGTTAGCATCACACTCACCCAATTATTGATAATACGGAGACCGTAAGATTCACACTCACCCACTCTTGGGTCTAAAGGACATCAAAATAGATGACCCGCCCACGCGTTTCTGTAGCTAACGAAACACAACGCTATCTATTGGATGGTTACCTAACCTAGATAACCAATGGTTTTGTGTTGGGTTAATAAATTAACTCACACCGCCATCTGTCAGAAACTTATGGAACGTACAAATATTTTCAAATAATTTGTCCATAAAAAATATTTAATTCGCAATAATAAATATTTAGGTCAATAATCAAGATAAAACTACCCTATCTTTAAAGTTAAATCAAATTACAAATAAGCCAAATTTCATAAAAATCGGTTAAGTAGTTTCGGAGTTTACCTTGGACGAACATTGTGACACGATATTTCTTTTTAAATATACACTAGCTCTCCCGGCCAGGCGTTGCTGTGGCTAAGGAAACACAACGCCACTTACTGGATGGTTATCTAACCTAAATAACCAAGTGTAGTCTCAATAAATTAACTCACACCGCCATCTGTTAGAAACTTCTGGAACTTACAAAGAATTTCAAATAATTGTCGCATAAAAAACATTTAATTCGCAATAATAAATATTGAGATAAATAATCGAGATAAAACTAATCAAATCTTTTAAATTAGAAATAAAATCTTGAAAACTTGAATTCTTTGACGGCCTTTATTTTATAATTTAAAACATAAATAAATAAAGTGGCACATAACTGTACTAGGAATTAACTACAAATTTTATAAAAAAAAAAAAAAAATGATGAGAATTTTAGCCCCGAATACAAATTTACGTTTTGTATGAAGATTTTATCTCCCATGTTTCATCTAAATTCTTTGGCACTGACCGAGGTCACCAAATTTGGCATTGGGTGTTTTTCGCTATCTTATTCAACCAAGTCCCTGCCTACGTATTTTGCCATTTAAATGCAGATTTTAAATTCCTCAGATTGGATATGCCAAACTAAGTAGGTAGGCGTAATAAAAAAAAGTGATTTATAATTTTCCTGTTTTGTAATTTTGACAACATTGTTTGAAAATATCATTATTTATGAATTAATTTCACTAGCCCGAGAACCATTTATTGGATAACCCTGAGATAGATCACCCCAAGTGGTGTCCTACGTTTGGTTCAGTTTGTCTAAGTTAACATTTCCCTTACTGTGCTGAAAAAATCCGCGCGCTCCGGTGCTGTGTAATCACTACACAAGCAGAAATGGTCGATTTAAAAGCCGAAAAAAATTAAAATTCATAGCAAATCGCTATATTTCATTATAGTTGAAGTCAAAAATGATAATAATTGATTTTTAATTGCTGAAAACATGAAAAAAACATCGGTAGCTCAAAGAAACGATGCTCATACAACATGCGAAGAGACCACTCCGAATGAATGCCGAGCGGCGACTGGCAGCGCCGTCCGCGGGCGAAACGGAAGGAACAAACACGATTGACGACTGACCAGTAACCACACGGTTCTCTTTCTCGCGCTCACTTATATGTAGGTGAGAGTGAGACGTGCATAGTGTCGCACTAGCCGCTTCACGCATCTCACCCGTAGCACTGATCATACGCCAGACGTTTGATTGTATTGGTGAATTTGTTTTCGATTCTCACAAAATACCCCTGATGTGCCCGAAAGGTGCTGATTATTATTATTTTTTAAATTTTATTTAATAAGTAAATGTATAACGGAGGATTACCTAAAATATGAACCCAGAATTTTCCATATTTACGGAGATATTAAAGGTGCAAGAAGCAATGTGTAGTAGATACACATCGCTGGCAAGGGAGGGTTATTGAGGCAGACGCTTTTGTCCTGTCTAGCTGGACACTCTCGACCCACGGTTTTACACTACAGTGGGGTGGATGGATTCGTACGTTCATTACCAGATTCCTGCCCACCCGTCATACATTTTTCCTTCCCAGAAATTCCTCAATGATGACTGAGGGAATATAATTCTAAAATAATATTATTGTTCCTCGCGGCATTCTATGTGTGGAGATAAGGTATGAAAAAAACTAGTTTTTAAATGGTACAATATTAACTCTAATTTTTCTCGTATATTTTCATGGTTTGGCATGCAAACAGAATTATAGGTACGATTCAATTTAATGCCAGCCGGTGGTCGTGTTTTAAATCCTCTGCTAGCCAAGTCTATTCATTGTACAAACACTTATTTTCGTTGATAATTATGAATCAAAAAGTTGTCACATTTTTGAAAAAAAAAATTGTTTGTATTTTTTTTATTTATTCACATGCCAATTTTAATTCTAAAATAATATTTATGTTTTTGTAAAATCTCAATATAATTCCATGAAAATTATAACATGATTTAAAACATGTGTGCACTGTGCCTCCGATAATGCCACCGGGTGTGGATTATCTGCGCCATTATTGAACTTATCAGTTAAATTTCATTCGTATAATGTGACCCAATTTCGGATATATTAAACAGAACCTCTCTTGTATTTTCTGCATCGGTAGTGGTAGGGCTTATAAGGTTCCTATACCATGGTATTCAATATGTCACCTAACATATTTGTGTTGACGTTACCTTGTTTGACGCTACAGGAATGAGGCTTACTTCGCTAAGTAAAGCTTGTCAATGTACAGAGTGATTCCGAAAATATGAATACTATTGAATGCATTTGTTTTTCTTATAATACGTGTTGAAAGAAAGGTATTTGAAATGCGAATGCTAATAGTAAACATTATGAAGGTTGTATGGATGATTGGAAATGTAAGGTAGAGTAATGATAGGAAAAATAAAAGCATAAAAATGAACCCATCAGGTCTTGCTTATTTTGTTGGAAGGTCAAAAAAATTCCTGTTTGCAATAAAATCTAAATGATTTTATCCGAAAACAAGTCGCTATTACAAAACAAGTCGGTTTTATAGAGTTGCACATTTAATTAAGGCGTGAGTTTTTTCTTTCTTACACCGTTTAGACATGTTTCTCAGCTACAACGATTTCAAACGAGTGTGAGCTGAGACAAGTTTGGTCTTCTGTGATTATTTGGTTTAAGGTGTAAATACTAAGTGTTAAATACATAAATCTTACTAATATTATAAACGCAAAAGTTTGTATGGATGTATGTATGTTTGTTACTCTTTAAATCAAAATTTAATGAATGGATTCTAATGAAACTTTACAATAATATAGCTCGTACATCACAATAACATATAAGCTATAATTTATAAAGCTAGCTATATATTTTCAATATATTGAAAATAAAAATTATTGTTTAATAGAAAACGTCAAAATTTGAGAATGACATTTTGCAAAACAATGATTGTTAAATCAAAATTCTATTTTGGAAAATATTTAAATTAGTGAATTTATTTGAAGCATTCGCCTAATACTTTGAATCGAATCAAGAATTAAAGATATTTTAACCGCTTGGACACATAAGCGTGTTTTCACGATAATTTAACGTAGGTAGACATAGAAATGACGTATGGCCCGTACCTGAGTTATTAAATATATACCTAGGTTAAGAATTTTGGTATAAACGTAGATGGGAACTAGGAAAAGAAAATAGATTACTCAAAGTACTAATCCTACGGAGACGAAGTCGCGGGTAGAAGCTTGTAGTATATAAAAAATTATATTAACAAAAAAACACTTGAACCTTAAAATATGAACTTGCTTCACCCCTTTGAAGTGTATTGTAGGTATATCTGGTGGGACCGATTTATTATGGATTTCCCATAATTTTTATATTTTTGCTAAAATTATTACACTCGAAATAGAATCGAAATGTTGCCCTCCGGAGCCGAGGGGTAAGCCGCTCGACCAGCAATCGGAAGTTTGCGGGTTCAAATCCCGTAGTGTGCAAGTATATTTTATTTGATCGATTTGTGTCACAATTTAAAGTGTTAAAAATTAAGGTATTTTTTGTTTTGTATTTAATTCGTAGAACGCCATTTTTTTTTTTTTTAAATTTAATGTAAATTAAATTTAATAATGTTATTATTAAGTTCTGCAAGTGATTTAGTTTTGTATTTGTATTGCCAGCTGTTTCGGCTTACAAGACAGTTTGAAAATGGCCTTGTAAGCTGAAACAGCTGTCACAATAATAAAAAATTAAAACACGTGCAGAAATTAATAATAACATTATTAAATTTAATTTAAATTAAATTAAAAAATAATTATTTGCGACACATTTCAGAGTGGAAAACACATTTAGTGTCGCCCTGCTATAAAACCACCATTCTTGAAATGGTTTTAGCCATGTTTGGTATCTAGATCTGAATATCCAGGTATTATGAATATCCAGGAATATCTCCACCTTCTCTTCACAATCTCCTTCCACATCCCCCTACCTTGAGCCTCTCAACATACCCCAATTGGGGATGCCTTTCTCGGAATAGTCTCCAGGCAGTTGAGAGCGTTTGGGTGTGCGGTATTCACATAAGAATAAAAACTGAAGATGTGTATTATTTATTCGCAATTAAATGTTTTTTCAGATTTACTAGTCAGTAACGTTTGCAACATCCCCTGTAGCTGTACGTGAACGCTGTAAATGCAAATGAAATGAAAGTAAAAGCGATCGTTCGGTAAACATAGAGGGCGCTCGTTATGAATAGTCGATTTGTCTCTAAAGACAAAGCCAATTTATATGGGTTTGATGTCACAATACCTACGGTACTTCATAACAAAGCCAAGGTCCCAATTTACATCATTGTCAAGGAAAGAAATGTAATATAATTGGCAATTAGAAAAAATGCCGAAACAGAGATTGGTTTTTGATCAGTCTAATTCTAAGAAATTTATAAAAGATTTTTTCATGCGAATATCACTAGGGTCGAAACTGCTGTCAACTCTTTTAATTTGGGAGGTCGGAATGAGTACCGCTGCCTCTGGCACCATTTATTGGATAGCCAACACCTCTGTCCTAGGTCACCCCGAGTGATTCGCTATGTTTGTTAGCTTTGCAGGGCGCGCAGATTCATGGGGTAAGGTTTGTTCAGGTCTTGCCGGCGAACGGGTCTGCTTACCAACTGCATAGTGAAGGATGGATTCATTCGTACCCTTTTCCTTCCCAGAACGTGATTTCCAATATTTCATTTTAAAGACCCTCCACGCAACTTCCTCGAAGAAGACATATTCCACGAGGGAAGTTATTTAATCATGGCCTCCTTTGTGTAGTTAATGTAAAAAATAAATAAATCATTAGATATAGACGCATGTAAACAACAACTTTTAAAAAATACAATTTCATGGCTTTAATTATATGTGACAGTTTCCATTGATTAACTTTGTTATCTTCCTTTTAAAATTTTTCACAAAACAAATGGATTTAATGGATTCTTTACCCTAGTTAGTATGAATGGTATTTAAATGTATATGGTCGTGTAAAATGTTTGTGTACATTGTACTTTTTGTATACTTTTTTATGAATTATGGGTTGGTATGTGTGAGTTTATGATTTATTTTGTATATAAGAAGACATAATGTACATGGAATTGAATTCTTTAGAATCTGCAGACAAGCAGCCATATGGCAGCTTCGCAAAACTACCTATTTATTGTCTAAAGTGTTTTGTTAGAAATAAATAAAATTATCTGTGACAGTTTCCATTGATTAACTTTGTTTTCTTTCTTATAAAATTATTCACAAAACAAATGGATTTAATGGATTGTTTACCGTAGTTAGTATACATGGTGTTTAAATGTATATTGTCGTGTAAAATGTTTGTGTACTTGGTACTTTTTATATACTTTTTGATGAATTCTGTATTTGTATGTGTGAGTTTATTATGTATTTTGTATATAAGGAGACATAATGTATATAAGGAATTGAATTCTTTAGAATCTGCAGACAAGCAGCCGTATGGCAGCTTCGCGGAACTACCTATGTGTTGTTTAAATTAAGTGTTTTGTTAGAAATAAATAAAAATTAGGCACTTTTGCGCTTGAAATTGTGACCTATAGATTTCGTTTGCAAAACAATTTTTATTCCTATTACCTTTATGGTTATTAAGTGGCGAAATTGGGTTTTTTTAATGTTAATTTGTGATAACAGATTTCTTTCAAACCGGTTACACCCTACTTTATCAGTTTAATTACTTGTTCAGTTCCAAATTTCCTCACTAAACACAAGAGCCTCGTCTCTTTATTGCGAGGAAAGGCTATTCTATTTTTTTTTCTTTTTTTATTGATAACATGTAAGAATTGTATAGTTGTTGTAAAAAACATACAAATATTAATTTAAAAAAAAATAAATAAAAAGTTCTTCCTCTCCTTGAAAAGTTTGAAGTTACCTATATACAGGGTGTAAAGCATCGTACTTGACTAACTTTAACCAGTGATTCCTGACATTATTTGGAGTAAAAAATGTAAATGAAATTTTGGTCTCCGGTGACTTTTTAGATGTAATTTTTTTTTTCAAAAACTTTTTCTTTAAAATAAATGAAAAAAAAAAATTCTTCCACATGTCGTCTCTGGTCTTTAAGCCAAGTAACCAACCAACCCCTTGCCCCGCCCCTAACTTCCCAATACATACTGATTTTTAAGTTTTTGTAGTAAACAAAAACAAAAAAAACTTATAAAATGTTACCGGATTCCAAAATTTCATTTACATTTTTTACTCCAAATAATGTCAGGAATCACTGGTTAAAATAAGTCAAGTACGATGCTTAACACCCTGTATATGTAACTGATACAACATATTATCTCTAACAATTATAATAATTTTAAGTATTGCAAAGAATTGAAATATATTTTATTATAAAATAAAATTGTATTAATCATTTATCATTCAGAAAGTAATTATTTCGTTATGATGGTTTGTCAACATAAAAATAAAAAAGAGTGTTTAACTCATACGAAGACCCTCTTAATTTATGTCTGTTTCATCAACGAAAAATTACATCTTCAAACAGTATAATCTGATACCTACAATATACATAAATTATGCGTAATGAAAATAGGAAATTTTCTCCGAGGACCAAAATAGTAATAGGAATTTTAGGTATCTGTGCACCTGAGGAGAATTATATATTTGTGTAGGAGTTATCCAGGTTTACGTGTCTGTATAATGGATTCTGAGATTCTTATTTTAATATTTTATATTTATACATTTCTTTGTACGTCAATTTAAGAGGGTACTACCAGAGAATACTGTAAATTAGTAGTTTTTAAATCAAATTCTAGACGTATTGACTCTTTTTTACAAAAAAAAACATAAATTAATTTAGAAAGATTGTTATTTTATCTGGTACACGCAGTATTAAATTTTTTTAAAATGAAGTTTATTTTTAATACACTAAGGTTATATACCGTTGGTCGTTGGCAGATTTGTTCAATTTTCAAACGACAGATTCTATTAAACAACACAACTTTCAAATCATATAATATTACAATAAAATAAATCATTACATAATCTTGTAAACACAGTTTTCAGATTTTTAATTTTAGTAAAATTAAAATTATTAAAAAATTAAATTAAAATTAATAAATCCGAGAGCGTGTTTAGTGGCAAAAATACCTCAGTTTTTCTATTTACTTAAGATATTTTACACACTTATTTTGTTTAGACATTATTGAAAAATCATTAATACTTATGATAATAAAATACTTACAAGTAATACACGATATTTAATAATTTATCATCGTGCGTTTTGAGCGTTTTTATTGCTTACTTGAATGCAGGTATATATTAAAGCAAGTTTTTAATGAAATATCGATCTTTGTCATTAGAACCCCCTGTGCAGTTGCAAGAATTTTTAAACTTTTATTCTCAGCCGCTGGTCAATCGCTCTTAATTTAAGAGTTAAGCTTTCAAAGCGAATTCTCAAATTATGATTAGATTACTTCTTTTTCTTGCTGATTAAATTACCTCAAGCCCATTGATAGGTTGGAAGAATAATTTTTTGAGCCGCTGCTGTGTGGAAAGGTATTTTAGAGTAAAGGAAGAAAGAGTTCCTTCAAGGAATAAGGTATAATGGGGGGTAGGAAAATGAGGATTAATGTGTGCAGGAGTGACGAACATATGAATCCATTCCACCCAATGTTGTGCAAGGCCATTCCAAGGGTTCGAGAGGGCCAAAGTTCCCTCAGCCAGTCTCTTGCATCCGCCGTCAAATCCGAGACAAACCACACCCCATGAATTCGGGCATTCTAAAAAAGTTTAAAAACGTAGCGAACCAGTTGGTGCACGGCATTAGTCATTATTATTCAATAAATAGCTCCCGAGGTAGCGGTACGCACACCCGCCTCCAAAATTGAAAATCACATTATAATATTTGAAGTATACATCAAAAGTTTGACGATTATTACTGACGTAGCCTAAGTTCTTG
This sequence comes from Limnephilus auricula, assembly GCA_951813805.1. Lineage (NCBI taxonomy): Eukaryota > Metazoa > Arthropoda > Insecta > Trichoptera > Limnephilidae > Limnephilus > Limnephilus auricula. The sequence continues at coordinate 17,418,416 of OX638410.1, forward strand.
CGTCCTTTAACCCTCGAGTTTGTAACTAAGTTAAACCACCCCAAATAATTATAATTAGCCTTACCCTAATTAAACTACAGCAGTAAGGGTAGATAGTAATTAGAAATTTGTTTCCTCAGTACTCGGAAAATGTACACTACAAATTAACATATTTTTAACATTACTTCACTGCACACAACATCCGAAGCCGCTTTTTTCGGTCATTGTCACATAATATATCAAAACGACCCTCTCTCATAGATTTTAAGAGTAATAAATTGTCCAACTTTTACAACACAGATTTTTTTTCTGTTAATGTAATGTTAATCTATAATGTTAACCCAGAACGTGAAGCATTTATTTGAAAACTGATAAGTGTTAACTACTACTATATGCAATTATCTACATCCTGTTCCACCAAAATTAATAATTATAACTTACATAATACGAGACACATTTACAGACCAAGTTTGAGTACTCGGCGTATATTATTATGTTGACTTAATATTGAAACGACGTCATAAAGTAACAGTTATTCCACCTCACAGCCTAACGATAATTACCCGTTAAGACACCGGAGGCTGTACGTGTCATCTGTCGCTACAATTATTCCCAAACTACGTTAAATTCCCAAACCGTCCGTCGACGTAGAACGTAGATGTCTCAACAGAGCAATAAGCCTGGCTCAAGTAGTGACTCTATTATAACCTGATGACATAACTAGAAATGCAATAGTTCCACAGACAATACATATAACAATTCCACATTTGCATGAAGTATCCAGACCTTGTATAGACAATACAAATCTTTGGTATTTGACAATTCGCTTTGACGATAATTTCCATAAATTAGTGTACGCGGAGTAACCATTCAATAATTCAATACTGGAACGCTGTGCTATTAGTTCTCTCTTGTTCTATTCAAACGAACAGAAACACATTATTATACAAATTTACATATTATAAAGTCATGTCCCTATTTCGATGTTACAGCGTTGTTGTGTTGTTTGAAGTAAGCAAATTTGTGGATTCATCAAATCAATATATTTGAGGAAACTTTGTAGAAATGCATAAATTAGATATTGCCACGTTCTCTCTCTGTCTCTAAGTTGGGATGTTACTATTTTGTTAAAAATATATCTTCGTGGAATTTTGATGTTTGGTTTTGTTCAATTTGTAGCATTCTGGAACTACGCACCCCGTTTTCGTGTTTACGATCGTAAATAAGTACTTGAAAAACAGGTGTCAAACTCAATAGCCGCTCGCACGAACCGGATTGCGGGCACAACTTGCACTTTCTCGCCAGTACCAGGAGGTTTGCGTTAGAGAGAGGACTTTTTCAACGCAGGACGGGATTCTCTACGTTTTGCCAACTCTCGTGAGCCAATTGTCACAATTATGTTATCTTAGCTTTTATTTTTAAAATGATTAACTACCTAATTTTTTTTATTTTTTAATTTTCTTTATTCATTTTGTTTGTTACAGGTTTATTTTACATGGCTTTTTGACTACCAAGCTAGGCAAATGCCCATATATAAATTATAAATTTGTTCTCTCTTATTTCCAAAAGGGAGAGCTAGCGCCCTCAGTTAATACTAGCGTGATCGTATTTTGAAATGTAGTTTTTGTGTCTTACCTTACAAAACATGTGGCTATAAACAATAAACTTTGACATTTCGTTTCCATCACTATTTAGATGTAGTTTTAAACAATCTAAACATGCCCTGACGATTTCATTATTTAGTACATTTTAATATCTAGAGTCTTTTGCTAATTTAAATTCAGTAGAGTCAAACTTATAATGATTTGCTTTCAAAATAAATGCAATGTCCTTTGAGAAGAAATCTAAAGAAGAATAGAAAGAAATCTTTTATTTACTCACCTGTGATTACCATGTTTTTGCACACATATTTCAGAGAGTTACCTTAATCTTGCTATAAATTTTGTCTTACTTATTTATTCCAAACGAAGGTAGCTACACAGAAGTCGTAAATAGTTAAATCCTTGCCCCGAATAATGTTGTATCCAACAAAACTATCAGCGTTGAGTACTTGATGGAAAAATGTTGTACATATTATTAAGCATCTTTTGGGATAGGGATTATGGTAATGAAATTTTTTTAGGCCTGTTGCAGCATTTTAAAGGTTGGCTTGTGGAAGAATGTTGTACAAGGCCGTTTATCGAAATCACGGAGCGTGGTTTAATTCCTGGGAATAAATGGAGAAAACGAATATATATAATGGCTTCTAATAGAAAGATTTCAAAGCCAAGAAGCTGAAAAACGCAGGAAAGTAGATTTTTTTAGGAAAAATATTGTTAAGGCTGCTTTTTAACCGTTAAAACAGTTTTGTGGTTAATTTTAAATGTTATATGTTAATCTCAAGACAATATCTCGAATTAAAATGGTTTCATTTATTTATATCGTTTTCTTGCTTTTTAAGTTCACATGCATCAATGACATACATATTAATTGATGTTAGAAGAGCATGGTGCTTTCTTGAGGGTATGAAAAGTAAAAAAAAAATTTTTTTTGAATAATGTTGGGTGTGAAATATTGACATATAATATTTTTCCACAAAATCAGAACAAATTCGTGTAATAACTCTAACTGCATCGCCTTTTTTTCCACGACTTTTCCTTTAAAAGTCTTAAAATTGTATGTTTATTGTATTTTAAAAATAAAATGTTATTTAACATAACTAAATTTTTCCCATTTTTCTCGGAACAAGAATATTGTTGGATACAACATTATTCGGGGCAAGGGCTCAGTTATTGAAAATTGTACTTCACTCTCTATGCGAACTTATAATGTCGAGGAAATTTCTTTAAATTACACTCAATTTCCACACAAAGAATTAAAGTTTTTTAAAATCTGAAACTCTTTTCCCTTTACCGCTCATGAAAAAGTTATAAACGACACTTTTGTGGTGTCCAAACTTCTATTAAAGGTATTATTATCATAATAATAAATATCAAGTTGTACGAGAATTACGTTGCAGTTGTCTAGAATTTAAACCTGCGACTTTAATGCGGTAGTTTTTGACATAAAATAGGGTTGTTTAAATTATGTAACACTCTGATCCTAGTACCGTTGTAGTGCCTCCCGAGTTCTAGCCTTGCAATAATCTCTCATATTTTACACGCCACGTGACAGCTAGTTATTTGCAACTGCAGGTGAACTTGCAAACTATGATATTATGTTGATATAGCTAGCTACGTCCCACACCTAGCAAAATGAGTCAATACGTTATGCCACGAGCAGTGACGAGTAAATCTAATCGGGAGATTAATTTAACAGAAATAATTGGTTTTCGTCGGTGGAAATAGTCAATGCAATATTGTTTTTCTTCCAATGAATCCCATCAAATACCTTTTTTTAGTTTTGAAGTAGAAATCGTTGGGAAAATAGAATCTTCCCTTTATTTTGAAACTTAAATCGAAGTATTTAGCATTACAAAGCCAATTAAAATGTGTTTCAACTCGAACGTATTTTTAATAATTTCGTTTTATTATTCGTCTTTCTTAAATTCTAGTACAATTAGTGATGTGCTATGCCTGTCTTACTAGGAACTCCTGTGTTGAGAGCAGGCGCAGTTAAAAACTTAAGCAATTTATAATAAAAATACAAATCGCAATACAATATTACGTTTAAAATAACAGACAATCAGCATTGTAACATTTGAATAGCATACTTATAAGTGAAGGCGCAGTTTATAATTCAATTCAATTTCATTGCCAGCAACCCGGGCGTTTATTGAGGTAATATAATACTTATAACAAGTAAGTTACCCGCCTCACTAGACGTTGTCTGTTCTGAGACGGGTAATAATTAGAACATTGAAAAAGATAAAAGGTGTACAGGAAAATAGTCAGGAAATAAACAGAATAAACAGAAAATAAACAAAAAAAGAGGAAATAATTAGAAAATTAAAAAAGACAAAAACAGAAAAATAGTCAGGAAATTAAAGATGAAAATACAAGTTGCAAGAATAATAAATCAATAAGAAGAAAAAATAAATATGTATAATTGGAAATAAAACATATGTAAATAAAGGATGAGAAATTATCGATTAGGAAGAGATTAGCATTAACTTGGTGATGCATTCTCTTTTTTTGTGTAGTAGCCAAATTGGCATTATCATTTCATAATAAAAATACAAGTGTCTGATTTATTATTTTATTTATTTTAATTTGTTAATCATCAACGCCGTAACGGGCTTTTACACATTTCTACAGTTTTTATGATATAGTGTATAATTTATATTTAAAAAATTATATTTAGATTTAAGTGTGTGATTTATATTTAAAATACGTAGTGTTCTGCCTAATGGACAATGGAAGAGCATTGTATAGCTTTGTTGCAAAGTATTGAATATTATTATGTACTGGCTCAAGTCCCCGGCGTTTCACGGGCTTTACAGAAGGATTTTTTTAACAGACTTAAACAATGACCTTTCCCTTGACTTGAAGGTCGAGTTTGCAAAGTTTCATTACTCTCGGAATAAGTCTGTAGCCTTGTATAATAATAAAATCTTTGCAGTCGGTCACAGACACTCTAATTTATATAAATAGATAGATTACTATTTGAAATACTTATTTTATGCCTAGGTGAGAACCCGCATCATTTGGAAGTATTCTATTTTCAAAAAACCATATCTATTAAGCAATAGAATAAAAATAATGTACTTAAGGTTTCTCTCACAAAACAAGGCTTACGCAGAGACATGCTTTTTTCATTGCACTAAAAAGTGAATTATCACTTTGTAAATCTATTAAAATTAAGTGTCATACAACACAAACAAAAACATTGCATCATAACCTATAATATTTTAACTGCTCTTACTTTTACTTGTTTTTTAAATGGATTTCTGTAAATAAAAAAAATTCTTAACTTTTATTTTATTAGGATATTATTTCTGATAATATCTGTTTATTGTTTTAAATTTTATCCAAATGTAACCCACTCTATTGTAATAAATTGTTTTTTTGCAACTATTGTATATTATTAATAATTTATTACTAACTCTTGTATAAAACTTTAATAACATTTCAAGGTTGGTACCTATTGTTGAAGACCTATGGGCGTTTAAAAGATAAGATTAAAAATTAAAAAATAACCAGCGATCAATTTTTTTTTTAAAGAAAGATAAATTTCTCGGAATACGAATATCCTGACAAAATTGCAAAATCTCCTACTACCATCACAATAGGCGGAAAATGATGCGTGTGTCGTGATGGAGGACTTAGTCGAGGAATTGAACACAAGAAGCCTGGTTGGAACCCAGTGCGATGCCAACTTGCCACTGACCGGAAGATTGATGAGAGAGACAGAGAGGTAGCAGAGGAAGATGCCGAAGATTCGCAATCGACTTTGCTCATATTAGTGCAGTTGCAATATCTGTGATGAATGCCAACCTCTTGATGAAGAATATAATAAAATCCGAACCAAAGTAAGGCATTGATTTGTGTTTAAAAAAAACGAAAACATACTTGTAACTTACAATGAATTCTTAAACTTTTTAGATAATCATGTATTCTGAAAAATTTCAAAAAAATTTAAGAAATAGATTTAGTTTTATTTACACTTAGTACTACCCACGAGTGGAAGCCTCATATTACATACTTAATTTACCTACTAAGTTATAATATATATTATAACCATCCCTTGTGGAGCTTTCAAGACGCCAAAACTTGTCATTATACTGGCTGAATGGATAGCATTCCATTAAAGCCTTTCATATGTCAATTCATGGGAGCCGGTTTCCATGTACTTGTAAAATGCTCGGTAATAGACCGATCTAAATAATTCCCTGGATCCTTCATCAGGATCTGCGGCTTATTGGAGGTTAAATAATAATAACCTTTTTGATTTTATTACTAATTGTATCTAACTATTAATCAACACTAAGTAGTAAGTAGGCAAATAGTTTCGTTTTAGGCGCCTGCAAAAGCTAAAAAGTCTTAATAGTTAACCTTTTGCTGGCCGCTTTATCACCGGTGAGATCGGCAACAAGTATCAAAAAAAAATTTTTTTGAAGCGATTTTGTACCTTATGTATAAATAAATTGTATCAAGAATAAGGTCAGAATCGCTTGGGCCGTTCTCGTTCTCGACGTAACCACAAACTGCATAGCGCCAGCTTCTCGGAATAATTTATAAAATATATCTGACGCCACCATAGCGTTTTTCAACTGCCATTTCGAGCGCATTCCAGTTCGCTGTGAAAACTCGATAATTTCCCGATTTTATCAATAAAACGTAATTAATGTTGTTATTATACATAGTTTATTGTCCATGGCATGTGTTTGGGTAAATATAAGACAAGATAGGTCAAAATAAATTGACAAAATACCATATCAAAGTGAAACCATTTAAACCAAGCCAATTTCGCGCAGTTTTTTTCCAAATACACCTGGCCATCTTATTACTGGTTTGGGTTTGTATGGTATATACGCGTGGTCGAGATATTTGCATTCATTTGACCACACACTGACCCTTAGATTCCTAATCACCCCTCTTACCTTTTTTCCTAGTCCTTTCTTTTCCTCCTTTCCTTAAAGAGACCCTCCACACAGCTTCCTCAAAGACGAAAAAGGCCCTGTGGGATCATGTTTTTTTCAAGGCCTCCTGTATGGAGATAATGTAAAAAAATGAACTACAGTATGGACAGAAGCTACCTGATAGGACTAGGTACTAACGGAAAACTGCCATTTTAGGTGGCAAATGAAATTGTTGGGAGTGGAAAATACCATAGATACAGGAAATATGAAGAAGATGAAGAGACTCCAATTCACCTATGGTGCCAATGTCCTGCCCTGATGGAAATAAGGCTCAGATATAAGGCCCTGAGAAGAAATTTGTGGAACCAGAAGACATAGCCACATATCCAATGACAACCCTCCTGAAAAATTTCAAAGGTCGAATGAAGTAAATGGACAAAAGTGTTATGGGTCTATGGCCTGAGTGCTCACGGGAACTATTATACATAAATCGTCACCGCTTTATAAAAATATCTAATTATAGTCGTGTACTTTAAGCTCTTTCAAGCATATAGTTAATAGAGCTTTATAATAACCAATTCATTACTAAATACTCGTAGATTAATAATTAATCTTGAATGAATTATTCATTGTAACCAAACAAAAAAATTGATACCATACTTTTTTCATGAATTTTGTGTATTTGAAATTTAAAAATAATGTAATACGTGTATGTCTATAAGCGTACAATATATTTTACAATTTGCTTTTTTTGTGAGTAGATACTATCATTTTATTTTTATCTGCTAAAAATAAAATAGTTATAATTATTGACTTTTTTTATTATTAAATGAAACAATATATCTTAGTTACAACCACTGATTTATTTAGTTACACGCCGACCGGTTTCGTTATTTTTTTCGTAAGAACTGCAGTCCCGTTTTTAACCGTTTTTACTATTAAAATGATCGTTTTTTTCGAATAAAATTTCGAATAAAGCTATTCTAAACATTGGCAAAATAAAGAGGAAGAGCAACACGTCCAAATTACTCAAAAATTAATCACAAAATATCGGTACCTACATGCAATATAAGTGGGTCTAAAACAGAAATATTTTTATAATTACATCTGAAATCGCCATTGAAATATTTGAAAACCTATTGAATATATTGCTATCGTAAATAAACATATTAAATTCGCGAACTGTGGTCATTTTAGTGGCTCTTAAAGTTTTCAAATTTTCTAGCAAGTTCTCCAGCAAGTGATACTTATACTAGGATGATATTGAGTTTTCAAAGACGTTTTATTACTGCTCTTGAATTAAATTCCACTCGAGAAATGCACAAAATATTACGGTGGAGTACGAGGAAAGTAACTTCGGGAAAACAAGATTTTGATGTTTTACCTCGCGAAGTTGAAGTTGTAGTAACAGAATAAAACACAAAGTATGTATTTATACAATAACAGCCTTACTAAAAAAAAAACACTCCGCGGCCGTTAAACGCTGTTTCTGTAGCACGTTGTGTAAAGTCTGTACATATTTTAAAACAAAACGTTACTAATAACAAATCGAAAATAATCGAACAAAATCGAACAAATATATGAATTTTTCGGTTGGTCACCCTGAAAATTAGTCCATTTGCGCATGTGCAGTCCGCCATATTCTTTTCTAACGCGGGCGGCAAATTACAGTTTGACAAATGAGATTTCACGTGCAGTTTGTACAATATTTTTATGGATAATTTCTAACCCAATCACCAATTAAAAATAATTAGTTTTGGTCCGTTAATAACGTCATGTTCGTAATTTAAATCTGTGAATATAAAAAATATAGGTTATTAATTATAAAATTTTGTTTTTCCGATTGAGTTTAATAAAACTTCCATAAAAGTAATGTTATTTAATAACAAAAATGCATGGTGCTAGTGTAAATAAAAAGAAATTATAGGAATCAAGGTCTAAGTTTTACAAAAATAATTTTAAAATGTCAGGTATTTTCAGTTATTCTTGGGGAATTATTAATTTATTTTTTTATCATTTTTAATTGTATGAACGAAATAAAAAGTGAAGTGATAGTTTTGTTGCAAATTCATTAAATAACAGGACTGTGTTTTTTTAATTTCAAATATTAAAAATTTTTTCGATGTTTTAATAGAAAATGTTTGGTGTAACTTTTTTTTTCAATTTTTTTCACGTTTGACTGCAATTTGTAAACACTACAGCATATTTTAAAATACAAAAATCTAAAAGGTAATTTTATCTATTTTCTAAAATGGCATTTGGTTTTACGACATTTTGAAAAATAAGAAATATATAGGACATTCAAAATACCTTAGAAAAAATTGAAAAATTACAAATAAAACAGATATGTCCAACAGTTAAACTACCCTCTTTGGCCGTGTAAGCGATGTACATATCTTTCCATGAACAATTTTTTGTCAGTTTTTAATTAGTAAGGTTTTTTCATGCACGGTCGTTTAACAATTGTTAAATTTTTTTAGAAAGTTTTTTAGTAAGGCTGTAAATCTTTATAGAAAATCGTAGGTAAGTGGGATGGAGTGTTGCATCTCTGTACAATGTGTTATAGAGTATTAGTTATTAGTTAATTAACTTAATTAATTATTAATTCGTCCCTTAGATGGGAGGTATTCTGGTCTATAATTTTGAAACGAACTTTTTTTTTTTACTTATTTTCATAGTTTGGATTTTTATAAATATGTCCTTAATCTTTTTAATATCTGATTATGTTTGCCTACATAATAGAACACACCATAGAAAATTAATTATAAAGAATTCCGAGGAGCTATAATCTTAAATTAAAAGCAAAGTCTAGAATGATATTGGTGCAAGTGATTATATAGTGATATTGCAATTCTAATCAATGATATTGTCCTTGTACGTTTCTTTATACATAAGGTTTAAAATTGCATTTTATCTTTTAACCTCTCATCTGCCACCCAGACACCGGTGTCCGAGCGACAGATCGTCGCCACAGTGCTTAATTGACTATTTGCAAGTTTTACAGGAGGAGGAGGAGGTTTTCTTTCATTATTTAAATGAAACATTATGAAAGGTGTTTAAGATGAAGCTATTCCCTTAATTATTAAGGAAAAGGTCTCGTCAGTTTAAATAATTCTTAGTTTGTGAACAAAAAAATATTTTTTAGTTTCCGAGGTTCCGGCGATAGTGACATCTTTGGGTACCTACTGATTAATAATCCGTTCAATTTATTTTTCAAATGACCAGAAGGGTTGCAATCATGCACGCCAGGACGTCCTTTTTTTAAGATCCCCCACTTCACCAACCGATTTATTTTGGAGTTTTGATTTTTTTTTAATTGTGTATATATTTTTAAAATGTAAATAAACAAATCATAAAAAAGGGATTCCAAAAGTAGACTTAGATTTTTACAGAGCTCGAAAACAACACCTGAATTTGTGCCTCTAGACTTGGGTATGTAATCATAATGATTTTAATAATACACCTAATAATTAAAGAAAATTGCAATACAAAATAACATTACTTTTTGGCATGCTCGACACCAATCAACCTTCCAGATCTTTCGGTTGCCAAGTTTACCACAATTCCTTCAAGGATGTATGTTTCCTGTACAAAAACCAAAATAAAATATTCAGTTTTTTCAAATGCATTGATGAGTTTTTTTTATATTGCTTCGTACAATTTTGAAGGCCTACTGCTTCTAGTACAAAATTTAAAAAAAACATATATATTTATTTCTATTCCATCATCTATAAATTACAACAATTTATAAATATAAATAAGACTTGTATTGAAAAAACGTTTGACTGATTCGGGAATAATGCATCTAGTATCGTCAAGGTGTAGGAAAACTTATATTATAGGAAACAGGAAATATAAAAATATATTGGATCATATCTTACCGATTTCCAGGTATTTTTGATGCACCGAATCGTATTCATCCCACACGATGCTTCGGAAACGGTTCCGTTCCCTGGAGGCCGCGAGGATCGTCTCCTGGCGGAAATGGTCGTTGGGGTTCCTGGAGAAAAAAAAAAAAAACAATTCTTGTTAATAAACAAATATTGTTGGGAAATTTATAACAATTTATGGATCACAATTTTTAGTTTACTTTGAAGTGTTCGAATAAATAACGCGTTCTTCACAACAGAACTCTGGGTCGTTATTTGGACTAAAAGCTCTTGTAAACCGGAATGAGTGTGTAGGACGGCCTGGAGGCTAACATCCTCTATTATGCTCTTAAAAACTCTCAATTTCTCGAAATTTCACGGCTCCCTGTAAATTTCTACCCACCATTGAGGGGCGACCTAATATTATTATGTACTACCGATATTTGTCGGTTTACTCCATAACCTCTATATTCTCTATAATCGTCCACACAAGAGCCATGTTTGTCTCGTAGCTCGTAATATTGCAATTTATTTGACCAGTCTGAGGCCTACAACTAAATATGTAAATTGGCTAAATGAGTGTTCTTTATTAGAGATTATACTTCCTGGAATTAAATGTTCAGTGTGTTTTTCAAAATCTTTCCCATTGATTGATTACTTTTAAAACCATCCTCTCTGAATTAAAGAATTTTATTGCTTTCATATTTGTAAAATTTAAAAACAATTAATCAAAATTCTTTTTTTTTGGCCAGTGAAATTAGAAAAATGTTCTCTCTTCTTTGTTTTGTGACGGTCTATTAAACAGGCCCCACATACTTTTTTCCTGATTTCAACAAACCTCCACGTAGTTTTAAAAATGTTAAATTTTTACAATTTATTGTAAAGCTTTCTTGTTATTTTAAAAACAATCTAATATTCATAAATCTAATCACGGCTTTTAACATAACGTGTTTGCAATTTAAACTTTTCCAATTAGAAAAAATCATTTCCTTTGCCTAACATTTATCATGCAAACCACTTTTTTACAAATATATCAATAATCGATAGATAAAACAATCAATGAAGACTTATATAGAATCGAATCCAGGACCTTTGCCTTGCCGGGGCAGAGCTTTACTACTGGGCTAATGTAACCCCATTCGATTCCGTCGTATTTAACTGTATCACTTCGACTGAAAACTACCAACAAATTGATCATTTTCTTAACGCAATGCAAAGGACCTGGGTTCGAATCCTGATGCAACCGTATTTTTTTACGATTTTTTTTATTCAGATTTTCGATTGATTGTCGCTAATTATTAACGCGACATATGTACAATATTTGTTTTGAAATTTTAAGTTAAAAAATAAAATTAAATAATCAGTTTTATATAAAGAATTCTCCCAATATTAGTAAATTCACCGGCGGCAATTTCAGTGGTGTGCTATAATTTCCCCTTATTTATAAATCCGAATAAAACTTTAACGGTTAAGTGAAATTTCACTTGGAAAATAAGACATAACGAGGAGTAATGTCGCCCAAAGTTTCCAGAGATGGTTGAAGCAGCCGTTACGAGAGATTTTTCCACATTTATGTTTACTTATCCTGAATGCGTAATACCGTGAAATACCGCGCAATGCAAAGTGTTTTTTTCTTCTTTTGTATTATAGTTTGGCGCAGTTTTTGGGGAAGAGCATAAAAACATTTATGGCTGCGAAGCCTTAAAAAATAACCGTGTAACTCAAATAATTTTTTTCGTAAAATATAAAATAGAGCAATTAAAATATTTTTTCTCGGATTGCTAACGGAAATTTTTCCGCCCACATTAAAAAAATCATACCTCCGAATTTGAATATGGAGATATACAAACTAATTATAGTTCTATGTAGCCAATGAATTCTCCTATATTTTGTCTATTATCACATATTTGTAGGATTTAAAAAAATATATAATTAAATCTTTAACCTTTAAATATTTTAAAGAGTCTAGAGAATATTTATTTTGTTATATTTTGAATGTACAATATATTAAATAGTGGTTTTAATAATTTTTTTTTTTTTGAAAATTTGGCAACAAAACAATCCGAGGGTTTGGAAATAGTGCCATAATGTGTCAAAAAGCGCTTGAGTGGGTAGGACTGAATTATAAAAACACAAATAATTGCTTTATCGTAGTTCAAAATTATAAATCTTTCATCGGAGTTCAACTTTATATGAAACTCTTTTCGAAAATTTAATGGAAAACGGAAAAATTTCCATCGTCCGAGATCTCCGTAAAATCGAAATTTGAGTTGAGTTTGCAGTTACATGCTAAAGTATACCGACTGAAAGGTATGGACTCAATTGGACAATCGATGTATTTACATAATTTATTTTTTATTATAATACTCTTAAGCCACTTAAAATCCTAAGGGAATTTTTGAGGATTTGTAATATTTTTTACTTATAGTTGCAATGAGTTGGTGAAAAGTATCATTTTCTTTTGACTTACGTTAAATTTGAAAACGCTATTTCGCCTTATGCTTCAAATTTAAAAATGTTTAACTTTCAAACAAGTCTAGTGAATTCCCTTCAAGATTTTTTGATATCGAACGATATGACTGATAGTTATGCATTCCACTAGAGAAAGTAAACATTAATCAAATTAATTTCTGTTGTCAGTAACGTGGGTAAGTTGAGTAAGTTTAGTAATTTATTTATTATTTTCACGTCCTGTATTTTGTCCGAAAATTTGACAGTAATTTCACTATTTAAGTATAACATAATAAATATAGTTTTAGTACCACCTCGTAAGAAAACAACGTATGTACATAATAAAATTTAGTGCAAATCAGTAAAATGCCAATACGGTGATTAAAACTATAATAATAATATTAGCATGAAATAGTGAGTAAAATTATGCTTATAATATTAATAACTTTTTAATATTATCAGCATAATTTTACTCATTTTATATTTTACGAGTAAGTTACATTGTAATTTATTCTGTCTTTTTGCTTTACAACACACCTTATTAATAATAAGGTGTGTTGTAAAGCAAAAAGACAGAATAAATTACAATGTAACTTACTCGTAAAATATAAAATGTTATAAAACAAATTTAAAAAAAAATTAAACACGATCCGTCTTACTCATAATTACAAAATAAGATAATACTGCGATAATAAGAACGGGTTAAGCGTAATTGTTACTCATAATGGTTCGACATTCACACGAATGCGCATTGCCTGACCTGGCCGTAATACGACTGTATTAGCAGCTGTCAAAATTTAACCCACCCGAGGACCAGGATTATGGCTGTATTACGACCGTTTTGACTTCTGAAATGACGAACTTTTTTGACAATCTCAACGTTTTGACTGGAGCTTTCTTATTACGCCTACGCGTTTTCATCTCCACCGTTGTCCATTTTCAGTATAATGACAAACAAACATAAACAACAAACTAATCTCGTAATATTTTAACATATGAATAAACGTGAAGTTGGCAACATGCCGTTTAATGCCAAAATGACCGCGTTTTTCAGGTTTGGAACGGAGTGTTGCTACCGTAAAATAATCATAACCAATTTATGATTATGAGTAAAGATTTTTAACCTGACAGGCATAGGTCCTCTCCCCTGTATAGCTAATACGACGCTGTATCGTCGAATTTGAGAATCATTATGAGTAAGACGGGAAGTGTAATTACAAAAGCTATTATGGAAGGTATAAAGTGTGTTACAATAAAAAAAATAATAAGAATATGATGTATCTACTCATAAGGTACAGTGTGAACAAATTATAAAAAGAAGAAAAATTATAAAAGTTTATTATTATCATGTAGAATCGAAATTAGTTACCACTTAATACTCGCTTAATTGAAATATATCTCTAACTTTGCAATGTTTATTCGCAAGGCGATGAATTGGTGAATAAATAGAGTAATCAGCATTGAGGTTATTGCTCCGTTTAACAGTATATTTGCTTCGAAGTTACCTGGCAGGTATATTAATGCAAATTAGTTCCAACAATTCAGTGCTGTCAATTAAAGAATAAATATTTTTAAATAAAAATTACACATCAGTGAACACTCTTCTATCCTGTAGTTTAAAAATTCTGGTTTCACTACGTGAGTTAGTATAATTTATAAATTCATTTGCAATTTTTATTTTAAAATTATTTTACCTGTAAAAGATGCCTGCCTAACGTGTAACATTATTCAAGCTAAATGAAATTTTAATAAAAAATTTACTCATATTATTATTATTTTTTTTTAATTCTCATTTCTTTTTTTATGTTTTACACATCCGTGTATGAATTAATCCGTAGTGGGCCGCAGTAGTCGACAGGTACCATTAAAAAAATCATTTCTCGGCATTGTTGATTTTAATGTAGATACTAATTTTATAAAAAATAAATTAAAAACATTATCTGATAAAAGGGTACAATTTAAAACATAATTTTGTAAAAACAAAGTAAGTTATTATAAGGATGGAATCAGTTGGCACACGGCGAAAAATTTGTGTCAACGGGGTTAACAGGGTTCACGGCGAGTTCATCGAAAACAAGTTCAACCTAACCTAACAAAACCTAACAAAACCTAACCAAACCTAACCTAACCTAACCTAACCTAACCTAACCTAACCTAACCTAACCTAACCTAACCTAACCTAACCTAACCTAACCTAACCTAACCTAACCAAACCTAACCTAACCTAACCTCTCGTTGTCGAAGAATTTGCTTTCAATGAAATGACTTTCGATGAACTCGTCGGTTACCGTTTAACAGAGTGAAGATTCATTACTTGTATTTTATTTTTATAATTTCGTTGAAAAGATGTTGTAATTTTTTCGAGTTTACTAACATTTGACATCCAGGTAAATTTTATCTTTTGATAGTCAATGATTATGTCACAAATATCGATATATATTTTTTTAAATCCATCTTCATAAATCCTAGAGTCGTAAAATTCCGTAATTGTACACTGTTCTGCACTAGTATTATATAAACACAAATGAATTAAACTCTGACAATATAAACCGTATCTATTTATTTCTTGGATGTCCAATTTTACTAAATAATAATCTACGATAGTGATTTTCAATAATCTGTTAAAATCAAAAGAAAATACGGCTAAATTAACTTAATTTCGGTTTAAAAAAAAACATTAAAAATTATTTATAAACAATAAACCGTGCTTTGACCGTAAGTTGGGTCATGTAATTTTTTTTACATTTTAACCCAGCGTTACGTTTATTGGTCAAATACACTGTACATACATTTTTGTGTAAGTGATCCATGAACCGGTTGATGCAATCTGTTTGCCTTATTTGTTATCATACAAAATGAAAAAAATACTTCGTTTTAAATCCCTTTATTAAATTTATGTTCGTCGACCGGTTTCGGTTGAACTCAACCTTCTTCATGACATTAATATACAGGATGTCCGGGGGTAAAGTGCTTTAACTTTGGGAGGTGATTCTACATGATAGTGTAAGTAACTAAAACTTTTAGGGGTACTTCTTTGGTAAAAAGATTAAACTAGTACAACGTGTGCGGCCTGCACTATTAGGTATTTTCTGCTGTTACGATACGCGCCAATCAAAATCAACGTCGCCACAACGCACCCGGCTGACTCACAGCAAATTTATCGGGCAATTTTTACCTTACACTGAGGATTTTTAATAGTCATGCCTTTTTGTATGGATAAAAAGTTAGAATTTTGATAAAAAATTGTTAATCTTTTTTACTCCTACCATCATGTAGAATCACCACCCGAAGTTAAGGCACACCCTGTATAAACTAAATCATAGTACAGAGAAAGAATGTCGGGTAAACATGATAGAAAGAGAAAGCATATAGGAGATGGAGGGAACATCAGAGACTGGTTAGTGGAGGGGTATGAGGCGGGAAAGGGGTAGGGCTAAAGGAAGAGTGGGGGTTACGTAGGGAGAAATGAACAACTTTAAAATCGGACCGTTAATTCTAGTTATTTGTTTCAAATTTGTCAATTATGTTATAATAGTTTGTCAAGTCTGTAGTTAGTGATAAGATAAATCATTGTTGAAGTGTAAATGGAATTCAGCGCTCTTGATGTGATTTTTCGATCAGGCACAATATACAAATCATCAAAATATACCTAATTGTTAATAATGCTTTGCAGTGTAAATATATTTGATATTATTTGATAACCTATATTGACTTAAATACCAGATGTATAAGTAAACAGGGGAGAGATCAATCTAGTTAACTTCCTACGCTTGTGTTTTGATGGGAACTATAACCCTAACAGTAAGCTTGAGTGAATGATGGTGGAATATTCGGCCTTATCGATAAACCTTAAACTAATATTGTACACGCTTTGCTTCATCAAAGTGAATTAAATTATCGTTTTATGCATTAGTTAAAATGTATCATAAAGTTAATACCAAGCAGACTAAATCAGTATTACCAACACCGAATGATACGATCCGAAAATATTACAATACTGATGAACGCAATGAACGAGAGAATAAAAAAAACGCTCTAAGATATCGCTCACGTATTTTCCAAGAACCGGTGACCCAACAGTTTATCCCCGGCAATTGCACCACAAAATTATAATTTTTTTGTGAATTATTTATCAATTTTAAACCTAAAATCGACTTAAAAAATACCTTTAATAAGATGGTATGGATATCAAATGAATTTATTTAAGAGCTATTGACCAGCGGCTGGGAATAAAAGTTTAAAATTGCTTGCAACTGTACAGGGAGGTTCCAATGAGAAAGATCGATTATTCCCAGTATCAATTTTTTTAAATTAAAAATTTGATATCGATAAATTTCATTCAAAACTTGCTTTAATATATACTTACATTACACAATAAAAATGCTCAAAAGGCACAATGATAAATTATTAAATATCGTGTAGGTACTTCTTGTATTTTTTGATCATAAGTATTTATGATTTTTCAATAATGTCTAAACAAAATAAGTGTGTAAAAAAACTTGTAATATTTAGTAATAATACTTTAGTTGGTGCGACCTGAAATATATAAAAAAAACTGAGGTTTTTTTGTCACAAAACACGTTAACAGATTTATTTTTGAATGATTTTAATTTAACTAAAATTAAAATTCTGAAAACTGCGTTTACTAGACAATGCATTGATTTATTTGGTTGTATTTGAAATTTGTGTTGTTTAATAGAATCAATTTGGAATCGTTTCAAAATTTAACAAATCTGCCAACGACCAACGGTTTAACCTTAGTATATAAAAAATTAACTTAGTTTAAAAAAAAATTTAAACTTCGTGTACCAGATAAAATAACAACCTTTCAAAATCAATATATGTTTTCTTGTAAAGAAGAGTCAATACGTCTAGAATTTGATTTAAAAAGGACTAATTTCCGATATTCTCTAGTAATACCCTCTTAATATCAATTTTTGTAAGAATTGCTGGTATATGCAGTATGTAGACAAGTAATTTTTTCCTTAATGCATTTGAATAAAAAAATATTTTTTGTCTTTCTTATTCATCCTATCTGCGTACCCCCTTTGGGGACGTTTATGTAGTTATATTTTGTGAAAGTAGGTATACTGTATTTTCCTAAGCTGACTTGCATATTGCGTACCTATTAATATGATGGGGGGCCAACTGTGAGGGGAACAACAGTCATGGAATCAAAATAACCACATACAATGGCGAAAGAATTCAGAAATGGGATCCTTGAATTAACCAATTTTGGTATGTAAAAAAAACAACATCTGGCCCCCTAGCACACTCAATCGATAAGGATTGACGGGATAACTTTCGTTAACTTCTCATTGTTCCCTAGCATGACTGCATATCGCCAACGAATAAGTGACAGTTCACAAAGTATCCTTAAAATATTCGATATAATTTATATTTTTTACGTCCTAGGGAACGATGAGAAGTTACCGAAAGTTATCGATACAATCCATACCGATCGATAGGATAACTATCGGTAACTTGTCATCGTTCCCTAACATGACTACAGATCGCCAACGAATAAGTGACAGTTCACAATGACTAAGTGTCCTTAACATATTCGACATCAACTGTTGTTTGTACGTTAGCGATGTGCAGTTGTCCTAGGGAACGATGAAAAGTTAGCGATAGTTATGCTATCGATCTTTATCGAGCGAGTGTGTTAGGGCCTCAGGTAATCTAATTTCACAGATATGGTAAGATAATATGTTTTTAATGTAAGGTTTAATTATTTTTTAAATTGTGTAGCATATATCAGTTTAGTGAACTTGGTTGTGCTTTCAACTACTTACATTAAAAGAAACCAAAAAATTTCGTGTCACACTTTATATTTTTACGACATCCTCCGTAGATGGGTACACTTATAATATTTTCAGTAGAATTTGACAAGGGCGGCACTCGGCTGTGGCGCTTAGCGCTGAGTGGGTGGGCGGGGCCACCCCCACCTCCGGTACGCCACTGTGCCGACCTGGGACGGGGGCAAGCCACCACGGGACGCCCATGGTTGTTTATTTGGATTGTTACACACTTAATAAAGAAATCTTTATTTTCTTCAAGTTTTCCGACAAACATACGTGAATAGTGCGACTTATTTTTATTTTCAGAATTGTATTTTAATTTTGGTAGAAACTTGTAAACCGGTTAGTAGCCGAGTGAATACTTACTTTCACTAACATTAACATGTTTGAAGTAAAACTTCTTTACGCACGCTTAACTTAAGGGGTAAGCTGGCGAATGCGTGACGAGATCGTTACGAAAAGTGTAGTCAGGCCAGGCGAACGGGCTGTATCACACGGTAGGAGCAAGAGAGAGCAGTGCACGCACATTTTCTTTCACTCTTCTTCTCATAGCCAGTGCATTTTTTTTTTACGTTAGGTCCACACATGAGGCCCTGAGGAAAATAATTTCCCTCAGGGCCTATGTCATCTTTGGGGACGCTGTGTGGAGGTTATTTTTAACGAAAGGAAAGAGAGGAAGTTCTGAGAAGGAAAAAGGGTTGAGGGTTGGGTAGGAATCTGGGGTTCAGTGTGTCTAAATCATCCGCCGCCAAGACCTAGATAAACCTTACTTCATGAACCCGGGCACCCCTGCTAAGTCACCAAACGTAGCAAACCACTTGGGGTAACCTAGGTGTTGGTTATCCAATAAATGGTTCCCGGGGCGGCGGTACCTATTCCCGCCTCCCAAATTGAGCATGCAATATATGTATATTTAGTAAATATATATATATATATATATATATATATATATATATATATATATATATATATATATATATATATATATATATAGTCAGTAGTAAACGAAGTTTTACTTCAGTCGTGTGGTCTAAAGCACACTCGTTTTTTTTTTTACTTCCAGTAACATTAACATTCCACGACCGTTAAAACTTTCAGTAACATAAACGTTCCATGAACTCATGTTAAAACTTCCAGCAACATTAATATTGCACGAACCTACATCCAAATTTGTGAATATAAATTATCTCGAAATGGCTTTAGCCCTGTTTAGTGACTAGATCTGAATAGACAGGTACTTGCCCACCTTCCTCTTCCTTGTCTCCTTCCCTTCCCCACTTACCTTCAGGCTCATCACATACCCCAATTGGGGAAGCCATACTCTCACTTGCTTCAGACGGGAACAGTTGGGTCTCTTGTCAGGTATTCACTATAAAAAATAAATAAAATAAAAAAATACTTATTTCTGGTCAAGTGATATATCCTTTACTTAGAGCCCCCCACAGGTACTAGAGTAAGTTGTGAATCACTTAAATAAAAACCATATTCTAATAAATAAAACACGAAAGATAAAAATAACAATATTTTCCGCTCCCGCTCTGTTTGATATAAGTATTATGTATGAGGCGATACTGACCGTAAAAAATAATAAAAAAATAAAATATTGGAAATCTCGCCCCGTTTACTTTGAGCGTTATCGGCTATCCTGTAAAGAGGGAAATAATAATCCATAAACATCCGATTTAATCCCGTTGCTCGCAACTCTTCCCTAAAGGTGGACGTAAATTATCATTTACGGGAATTTCTTCGGGCGGAAGTCGGGACTTTAATATCGGTCTTGAATATTTTTTTGCACTTTTTACGGAGAATGCATGAAAAATAATGGATCCGTTTTGAAACCGCAATTATTTTGATGAAAAATATTTTTTTTTTAAATATATGTATTTTTTTTGGATTTATGCGAAAATGATTTTTTCGGGACCTGTGTCACCTTTGGGGATTCTTTGGAAATGGTATTTTTAGGGTAAGGAAGGAGAGGAAGTTCTGGAAAGGAAAGTTTTTTATTTATTTTTTATCATGATTATTTCACAAGAGTCCCAACTGCTCCCGTCTGGAGCCAGTGAGACTACGGCATCCCCAATGAGGCTGAAGATAAGTGGGGAAGGGAAGGAGACGAGGAAGAGGAAGGTGGGGAAGTACCTGACTATTCAGATCTAGTCACTAAACACGGCTAAAGTCATTTCGTGCAACAGATTTTTTTCTGAATGGTGGTCTTACACCAGGGCGATACTAAGAGTATCTTCCACTCTGAAACGTGCCGCAAATTTACTACATATTATTTTAAATAATTAATTGTGAAATAACACAAATCAATTAAATAAAATTTATTTGCGCACGCGGGGTTCGAACCCGCGGCCTTCGGAATGGGAGTCTAACGCCCTACCGCTGGACTGCGCCGGCTGTCAATCCATCCCTCTCACTGCGGTACAAGGCAATGGGTTGAGAGAGCCCAGCTGTAGAGGTAAAAAGGTCTCCCAGTCTCCGGAGTCTAAAACCAGTATCTCCCGTTCCCGTTGGGCAAACGCACATGACACCAAGACCTAGCGAAACCTCACCCCATGAATCCGGGTACCCCTGCTGCATCGCCAAACGTAGCGAACCACTTGGGGTGACATGACAAGGGTGTTAGTTAGTTAGGCGTGTTCGAGGAGTAAGGTTATTGACTATCAATCCAAGGGTCAAACCCAGCGTGTGCAAATAAAATGTATTTTATATATTTGCGTTTTTTTCGCCTGTCCCACATTTTAAGATACCCTCAGTATCACTCTGGTGTAATATTCATAATTGAAAATTCACTATTCAGAATTGAAATGTTGCTTGAAATGGCTATAGCCTTGTTTGGTGACCAGATCTGAATAGCCCAGGTACTTCTCAGCACTTATCTTCCCCATCACCTTCCCTTACCTTCAGCCTCACAAGATACCAAAATTGAGGATGCCGTAGTCTCATGGCAGGAACAAATATCTAGATAAAATTACCTAAAATGGTGAAAAAATTTCACTTTTTAATTTATTTTTTGTGTACATCTTTAGTAATTTGAACATCGGCTTCACAAATTTGCTTTAGTAAAAATTTATGGTCAACCAAATATTTCCCATTTTATACAATAAATAATAAGAGAGCAACGTTTATTGGTAGTTCGACGTCTAAAATAAATAAGAAAATAAAATAACTGAAAAAAACATAATATATTAACGAAGCCGGGTAGTAAAGTTATGAACTTTATGTGTTTTTAATAATAATAATTGGATAATTTGTAGAGTGCTATTTTTGTGAGAAATCACCTCAAGGGCGCTGTTAATATCTTATCGGAATCGAAATTTCAATATCGATATCGGTGTAATACTTCTACATATCCATGTTAATCTGAACTCCACATTTTTAAAAATGTTTTTCATGGGGCAGTTTATTTTTGCAAAGGATCGCTACACAAATTTGCTTCGTTTTTATTTTCACAGTTGAGATAGATTATACGGAAAAGGTGGAGGTGCTTTATTATATCTTCCTGTGTTTACATTACAACCTTTCTAGCGTGTCGTATTATCTGTATTTTTGAAAAATAAAGTAAGCTTTAATAGCAATACAGAAATGTTACTGGTAATGTTAAGTATTTTTATATGTTAGGGGCCGTTTATTCAAAGCTGCCAGGGTAAAAGTAACAGTAAAACAAGTTGCCATATTTGACCACCTTTTTTATTTCATTTTTATCTTATCACGTTCCGAAAACCGATAGTTACTCTAGAGTTACTCCGCCATTTAGACATATTTGACAGTTCGGTTGGGGATATGGTACAAAATTGCGTGCTTCAACATAGATTCATATTATAAAAGATGATGATGGTGACGAAGAATTCTCATCCAAAAAACCGATAGTTACTCTAGAATTACTCCGCCATTTGACATTTGACAGTTCGGTTGGAGAAATGGTACAAAATTGCGTGCTTCAAACATAGATTATATTTTAAAAAAAAATAAACCGCAGTGAGAGGGATGGATTGACGGCCGGCTTAGTCCAGCGGTAGGGCGTTAGACTCCCATTCCGAAGGCCGCGGGTTTGAACCCGGCGTGCGCAAATAATTTTTATTTAATTTATTTGTGTTGTTTCGCAATTAATTATTTAAAATAACATATAGTATATTTATGGCACTTTCCAGAGTGGAAGATACTCTTAGTTTCGCCCTGGTGTAAGCCCACCATTCAGAAAAAATATTTTGCTTGAAATGACCTTAGCCGTGTTTAGTGACTAGATCTGAATAGCCAGGTACTTCCCCACCTTCCTCTTCCTCGTCTCCTTCCCTTCCCCACTTACCTTCAGCCTCATAACAAAGCACAATTGGGGATGCCATAGTCTCACTGGCTCCAGACGGGAGCAGTTTGGACTCTCGTGAGGTAATCACGATAAATAAATAAAAAAATACGTCCGTTACTTGTGGACACTTTGACCCCTTTACGCCTTCCTTCCCACCCCTCATAACTTTTTCCTTTCCAGAAGTTCCTCTCCTTCCTTACCCTAAAAATACCATTTACAAAGCATCCCCAAAGGTGACACAGGTCCCGAAAAAATCATTTTCGCATAAATCCAAAAAAAATTACAAATACTTAAAAAAATATATATTATGGAAATTTTCTTTTTCATAAAAATAATTGCGGTTTCAAAACGGATCCATTATTTTTCATATGAAAAACCGATAGTTACTCCAGAGTTACTCCGCCATTTGACAGTTCGATTGGAGATATGGTACAAAATTGCGTGCTTCAACATAGATTCATATTATAAAAGACGGTGATGGTGACGAAGAATTCTCATCCAATATTTCATGTGTCGAAAACCAAAAACATTTCGACCCTGTATTAATAATAAATAATAAGGTTATTCGGGACGTTCCCGATTTTTTGGCCCGGTATGGCATGTCGAAAAGTCTTGTAAAATTTGTGACATATCTAATGGAGAAATTACAACTACTGAAAGGTAAAATACATTATTTATCGTATACGTTATAATAGTTCGTCATTTATTTTTAAATGGGTGCTCACACAAATATTTTTATACGAACAAAGTTATAAAATATTACATGGCGCGAAAATTCAGCGGGATATTTTGACAGTTGTTGGGGTTTTCAAATTAAATTTTCTTTGAGGCCACACTAAAAAATAATGCATTGCGTTTTTCACATATTTTCGAAAAGCATTCTGCTTTTTAGACTGGCCACACTATTGTGTTTATTTTAGTAAAAGTACACTTATAACAGCGAATTGTCCTATTTAACATCCTTGTTACTCTAATTGACTGTTAAAATTAAAATTTAGCTAATATTTAGCTTTCTGTTGAAGCAGACGGACCTTAAATTCTTCATTTAAACAGCTGTTTCAATTCCATATTTAAATGCTTCTAGTAGTAATATATCATCATTTCATAATAAGAATAACAAAATCAGCCAAAAGTTTTCACCTATCTAACTACCATTACCTATAATCGCATGATTTTATAATAATCGAAATATTTTTTTAAAGAAACTCAATATCCCGGTATTTTAGTACTGCTCTATGTACATATCTACCACTATTTCAACGAATTTTACATCCGTTTTAATAAGCTGTTAGAATAACAAAATACACACACAGTTTAATTTACTCTTTCTAAATACCCTTGAGTGTATTTGTGAATGAAACACCGACAGCTTTATGATAAAATTACACCTAAAAAAGATTATATGTACAAATGTACATACTTTCAATCCATGCTCTTAAAACATTGTTTAATTAGCTTTTATTATAACCAAATGAATGCAATAATTGGACCACTTCTATGGGCGCACGATACCTTCAATGACTTAGCTAATGAACTACGTTCGAAGAACTACAATTTCCATGAAATTCAATCTGTGCTCACCCAAAATCAACACACGGGTCTTCCTACTATTACTACTATATCTCCAATTACATTTCCCGGACCTTAAATTCTCAGAAATGCTTTAATAATTGCAAAATCAGCACGCCAGTGAAATCTACAACTATTACTTGATTATCTGAACTTCATCTCGGCTCTTATTTTTAATAATAAATTAATTCACGGGCTTCTACAACCTATCGATGATTTTCAAACCTGCTAATGGAGTTTTAAAAACGGCCAGTTTTGACGGCCTCCATTGTCGAGGAGTAAGCAACTGGAACGTCGCGAACTCAAAATTCCGAAATTTTATTTGATTTTTTTATTTTAAAAGAAAGACAAACATTCCCGGGTTACGAATAACCCAACAACATTTGAAAATCTCCTACTACCACCACGCTAAGCGGAAGATGTGGCTTGTGTTGTGATGGAGGACTTAGCCAGCCTAGGAATCGAACACGGAACCCCTGGGTGGGACCCAAACGCGATGCCCATTCAATCACTGACCGGTCAAAATTATTTAGTGTGATTTTATTTATTTATTTATTTATTTATTAGGAAAAGTTGACAGCAAATCTGAGATTATACAATGATATATTAATAAGATAGTTAATTATGCCAATTATGAACTTTCCACTGATAATAATAAATGATAAAGTGTGACATTGTAGGGTTGTTTTCTTAATTAAATTATTTTCTAGTTACAATATGTGAAAAGGATTATATAGATTAATATATTTATAATTAATTAAACAAAAATATAGTACATTTCCGGCACGTTCCAGAGTGGAAGATATTCTCAGCATCACCCTGGTTTAAGACCATTATTCAGAATACAAAAGTTGCTTGAAATAGCTTTAGCATTGTTTGAATTCCCAAACGTCCTCTTCTCTATCCTCATTTAATACTAGAATTGGGGATGCCATTGCATTGCCAGTGTATACACATTAAAATAACATACCACAAAGATGGTTGGAAGTGTCTAATAGATTCTACAGAACTCTGGTGAAATCTTTTCAGGATCTGGGCTGCAAAGCACATGGTGAAGATTGCTCTTACGATAGTCAACCACTGATGGAAGAAGAAAAATAAGACCATTTTTTTCAAGATTTTAGTGTTTATAGTACGCTACAAACCTGTGTTAAATGTTAAAAATAAACGTTAAAATCAACGCATTTGTAGAAGCCGGTTTCATACAAAACGTAGTTTTGGATTTGAGGCCAAAATACCCAACCAAACAGATTTTTTTTTTTAATATTTTAAAGGTATGCAAATATCTAGCTCGAACGGGAGCTTCTTTTTTTATATTTGCTTTAAATTATAAAATATAGGCTATTAAAGGTTTTAATATTTTATCATTTTAGATGGAAATTGGACAATTATTTAAAAAAGTAAACATTTAAAAAATATATTTTATAATATTATTTAGAAGTTATTTTATGATTCGCAACTGCACTGTTAATTTATGGTATATGTAAGTAATTTTAACGTTTTATATTATAGTATAACTATTTTTTTATTATCAGCTTTGACATAGTTTTTAATGAGTACTGAATACAAAGTTCTTTTGAGATGTCTAAAAAATCAACCTTAAAAAAACAAAGTTATTTAATGTCAGAAAAATGCATATATGCCCGTGTGTTTATGAGTAATAACGACAGAATGCATTGTCATCAACAACAAGTCTATTTGCCGAGTTTCAGCTCGATCGGATATCAGGAAGTGAGTTATTTTCCACTTCCAAGATTCCACGGCATTCATTAATTTAATAAAGAAAATAAAACTGAAATTCAAATAGATGTATTTAAAATGGTACCTAAATAATTATTCCGAAAAATCCCATCTTTACAAAAATTCCCTCTGAAGAAGGAGATTATTATCGGGCTGAAAGATTGTAAATAACAATACTTGCGTAGTTAATTCTTTTTCGGCACTTGGTGTTGTTGTAACCCAACAACAGCTCACGAAATTCCCGACAAATGGATTGTATGGGGGAAATCGTGGGGAAAAAATAAGAAATAAAGCGATCCTGAAATTGGCTAATCGACCTCGTAATGGAGTCACGGTAGACAGTATATTTATTTTGAAAATGTTTGGCGGGTATTATCAAACTACTTCACTCAAATTGAATCGTGAAGAAAGGAAGAAGAGAGTTTAGAAAATAAAGTCTTAGATAGAAAATTATAAAATCTCTCCGACAGATCTTAACTGGAGCATAAATCGGTTTGTTGGTCTGAAGCATCAGAAATTCTCGAACTGTTAGCTCTTGCGTTATGAATTTCATAGCTATTTTTTTTCTGTCTGGATTTTCTAAAGCAATGCCGCTGTTATTTTCATTTGCCTTTTATCTATGATTCTATTACATATATTAGACGATTTTGGGAAGCTCGGTATTAATTTATATTTATGGATGATTTTGATATTGACTGAATGGAATGCAAATATGGTCTTAAACATTTTAAAACGTAAGTGATATTTTTTTACTGTTACTCCAAACAAAAGTTTCCGACGAAATCAATTTCAATCGGGGCCAATGTCATCTTTGGGGATGCTGTGTGGAGGCTCTTTTTGAGGGAAGGGGATATTTTTTTTAGATAGAAATCTAGGACTGTCAGACGTATGAATCCATCCCTCCCGCTGGGTTGAGACGGCTGGGGAGGTAAAAAGGTTTCTCTTGTAGGGTAGGCGTAACCGCCGCCAAGATCGGAACACAACTCACCCGATAAACCCAGGTATCACTGCTAAGTCAGCAATTGACCTATATCAGGGGTTTTTAGATTTTCACGGCCAAAAGCATTTTTGTTGTTTGTTTTTGGGGTGTTATGCCGTGTTGTGCTACCTCCTTCTTTAGCCGACGTTTCGGACAGCGTTGCAGTGTCCATCATCAGGGCAGATCCGTCGATGACGTCGGCACATCGACGGATCTGCCGGATCTGTCCTGATGATGGACACTGCAACGCTGTCCGAAACGTCGGCTAAAGAAGGAGGTAACACAACACGGCATAACACCCCAAAAACAAACAACGAAAATATATCAGGGGTGTTGGTTATCCAATTGGTACCCATACTCGCCTTTCAAATTGTCAAACGTCTATTGAAAGAAAAAATTGCATTTTTTGTTGCAGAACAATTTAATTTTGCGTAATAAAATTATAATTGGTTTTTAATAATTAATTTGTATGATTTGGTATCAATTCACAGTCACTTATCCAACACTAGTGAACATTAATTTTGTGATAACGATACACTTTATTTTACGAAAATATGAAATGTACATTAATTTTAAACGCTGTTAAATATTCATGAAAAATATAATGTTTATGGTGCAGTTCAAAATGATAATGTTATGAGTTATGAATAACTCATTTCTAGTTAGTTAACAAAGGTGAGTTGGGCACAGAAATACTCCCTCATTGTTATGATTTTGTAAAATCGTAATTTGAAACATGTTATATGCGGTGTTAGAAATTTGTTTTTATTTGTATTTATTTCCTCCAAATTAATATTTTTATTTCATTTTATATTAAGAGCTTTGACAAGTTATTTCAGGCAATATTATGTTTGTTCTTTACTGATATTCCTATCTTATTAATACAGTAGCACGCAGTTTCACGTAAATAAGGAAGGTACTTCAACGCCTTAAATTTGTTCTTACACAAACGTAATAAATAATAATACAATCCAATTAGGATTTGGCTTAGATATTTTTAATAGCAGTGTTGACTCCAGTCCCTGTAGAGAAACTTTCAATCCTCAGTCAAATAATTTTTTTTAACACTCAAAGTAAGTGACAAGTTTTACTTTGTTTCGATAATAACTCTGAAGTATTTAATTTATCCTACTTCTTCAATGCTGTGATTTTTCTGTATTTATGATAACAAGTAGTAAATTTTCTTTCCGTTTACTTATATTTAACCATGCAGATATTTCATAAAGTTTTGACATCGCAACTTCAATATTTTTTTATAAAATGTAAAAAATAAATGTTGCTTGCGTTTACCGTCAATGTTTGAATGTTTTTTTGTATGTTATAAGTAGATCATGTACTCCCCTACCTTACTCTTGCCTGTCTCTCATTTCCTATCTCCATCCCCACTAAATTTGGAATTAAAAAATTTCTCAAAATTGAAGAAGACATACTAACACTGCCACTGAACACGAGGTTCCCAAAGTGTCGACTTCGTCTTATTGGGGGTCCATGGACTAACATGGTGATTGTCTATGGAAACTCCTTTTTTGTTTATTTATGCATCTACATAGTTTATTTTACGTTTTCCTACATTAATTTGCCAATCCAAAGCGTCAATCTTTTTTAATAATCTTTTTTTTTTCAACAGAAAAAAAAAACAGTTTGCAAATAAACTCGCTATTCTGTGTATGTCAATGTGATGGCTACACAATTTCTCAAAAACCCATTGTCAATGGTAACGCGAGCAGTGGCTCGCGACTCACCCTGCTAGTTGCTACGATGACAGCTGATTTTTCCTCGTCTATGGTTAAACAAGCTGAGTTAATTATTGAAATCGTAAAATTGAGTAGGAAGTTTGGTTGGAAACCATAGCAACCAGCGAGTTTTAGTTTGGTTTCAGTTTTTTCAGCGAGCGGATCACCTTTTTTGATTTCAAAATAATCCATAGAATATTGGTACGTTAGAAGTTGTTCGGTAAGCATTTTTAAAAATTAAAGTGTGGCTCGAGTAATGTCACTATTTCTTTACACGAAAATGAGTAAAATGTGATCCGTTGATGTCTTCGATTTTCCACTGGGGATAAATCTATAAAAGTAAGTATCACAGTAGATCATCAGTGAAAAACACATTTAAGGTTAAAAGGTATAGAAAAATTCAATATTCGGCCGACAAGAGATCAACGCAAGATGAAAAAAATCGGCATGTGGTATACGAGCAAAAAAAGTTCGGGAACCTCGACGGTTGGGAGCATTTGCGACTCTTTTGTGGTATTCGTATAAAAAGAAGATGAGAAAATATATAACTCCATGAGAAAATATTTGATTAAGTGCTCTGTTTTTTATTTATTATTTACTGTTGTATTTGATTTTTTTAATCCTAAAAAAACCTTATTTTTAAAATTAATTTTGTGTCTGTAAAAACCCTCGTTCTTCTGATTAATCTGAATTGATTTTATAAGTTGATCAAAACATCTCAACTTTCGAGTGTAATTTCCCACTGGAATAGAAATCTGCTATTTCATTAGAAAACCACCATGTAGGGTGTTGCCAATTATTTTATGTTGAGAGTTATTACGGAAATAATAATCCCCTGGCGAAGTAACTGGTTTACTCAACTCCACAAAGTCAATATATATACCAGAACATAAATACTTATGTATAGGTACATATGGTAATTAGTACACATTACGATGAATACATATTGAAATAAGTACTACAATAATAATGACAAACGAAGGCTAATATCATTAAAATATTGAATAATCGATGTTTTGTTATTTTCGTACATTGTTCAGCAATAAGCCTTGCTAAAAATAAAGTGTTTGATTTATATTAAACAACAAAAACTAAGTTAATGATTTCTTCGGCAAAATGAGGGTCTCAAATTAACAAGCACATCTTATTAAGTATGATAGCAACCACGTCAAAAGCCTATTAAATTGTTGTAGCTTTCCTAAAGCCCTAACGTGTATAAATGGAGCCTTAATTTCTGCCGGTAACGCCGAGATACAGTTGAAGCACCGCGTATACCTGCTCGTATCAGAGAGGGGAGGCTTTCTCAAGGACGTATATACTCGAGATGCTAGAGACTTGTCCCTTTGTTAGGCACATGAGATGATACGTGGAGTACCACAAGGATCGCCTTTTGCACCACTGAGTTTTCTGAATTTTATTGAAACGAAAAACTTTAAAAACATAAAACCGAGTTTCGAATATTCAACAAGATACAAATGTGATATATATCTGACTTAAATAATAAAGCAAATCTTCCACAATAATCAAAACATCTTTTCAAAGGTAAAACCTGTTAAAAAAAAAACATTTTCCATTTTCTCACTCTGGTTTATCCATGACAGCGATTTTCAACAAAGTTAGATAAATATTTACTAACAATAAATGAAACTACAATTCTCTTTTATTTGTTGGTTGTATGACTAAATAACGTATGAGACGGGATGGAGAATGGGAAAAATAAGGTTTTGCACATCGTCGCATCGTGCTTAATTGTCCAAACGACTATTGGCAAATTTTACAGGAGAAGGAGATATTCTTTCATTATTTCATTTAAACATCATGAGAGGTGTTTAAGATGAAGCTATTTCCGTAAAGGTAAAGGTCTCATTAGTTTAAATAATTCTTATTAAAGTGATGAATTCTTGTTTTTGATACTTTATTTTTAATTTTAAAATGGATGTTGGACAAAAACTAAAATGGTCGTTTGGACAATAATTAAGCACTCTGGCGACGACGTGTCTGACCATTAAGTGATTTGATGTTTCGTTTCTGATTGATTATCTTTCACCAGGTGATTGTAAAAGCCGAATCCAAATCCAAAAAACCTTTCTGCTTTACTACGGAGGTAATAAAACTATTACCCTTAAAGATAATACATTTACTTATTTTGAATTTACATGTGGTACGAATGTGAATAAAAATTATGAAAACATCATTTCTCTCTGCAAAACTAAACTTCATTCGTTTTTTCGAAAATATCCACAACATGCAAAGGAATTTGCCAAACATCTCTTAGATGAGAATCACTCACTTAGCAATGATAATAAGCCAACACCTTTACATGTACAAAATAAAGGACTTAAACTTAATCTTTTAGAGCAGTTGGAAATTAATAAGCATAATAATAATCCTAATAAATTATTATTTCTGAAAAAATAAGAAAGTATACAGATTTAGGAAATTAAATTAAAAGAATTTGGCATTCTCAGACTATAAAAATATTACCTTTTGTTATTTCGGCTACTGGCATTATACCTAGCTCTCTTATTAAAAATTTAGGCATATTAGATTTGTCAAAGAATTTGTATATAAAAGTGCAAAAATCAGTCATTTTAAATACATGTAGAATTACGAAAGATTTTTTAAATATTTATATTGAGGGATCAGTAGGATTTATCGGTCAAATTAGGAATTCCACAGAGCCGAACCCTCTGATATGAAAATATCTGGAGACGGTGAATTATATTCCCATTTAATAGTTTGGTAGATTAACGTGTTGTTCTTGTATTGTTTTGTATTAATTATACTTATATAATACACTTGCATAACGTGGATTTACTAGATGATCATTTATATGGAAAAGTGTGTTTTCCTATGGGAAAAACTAAACCCGTACCTGAAAATCTGGTGCGTATAAAATATGAAATATAAATATATTATATTATTATAAAGAAATAAAATAAATAAAAAAGAAATATATAACTCAAGAAACACAATTGCGAAATTTAATCCACAATTCCAGCAACAACGTATGTCTCACCCGACATTGTAAAAATGTCAAGAATGGCAGAACGTAACCATTCCTTATGAGGCGAGGACAACCAATATCGACAAGAATATAATATGCAAATTTACGGTGAAGCACTCGATGCGATGTCGTATAATGCGATGGAAGCGAATGTGCAAACAGCTATTGCGCCAGCGGGGATTTGATGCGCATTTTATAGCACAGACTGACGTTTGCATGTGCATCCCGGGGACTTTGGAGCATCTCTGGTGTAATAAAAACACCTTCACCCTCTCGCTGGCGCAAATTGAAAGATTTTATGAATTAATAAAATTTTGATGGGGCTTTAGAATTTGATTGGAAACCAGAGCTTTATAATAAGTGGCTTTCAAATATGTCAATTTCAAACAGTAAAGTTTCGGGTACTTTTAATGTTTCAACTGCAGTTGTAGTTGGTATTGTAAATGGTGTTGTTGGTTTAGTAATTGAATTAAACTTATAACCACACAGCATCTTCAAAGACGAGATAGGTCCTGAAGAAAATTATTTTCCTCAGGTCCCCCTGTGTTGAGTTATTGTAAAAAAAACTTGTGACATTTACGGATTTTATAAAACATTGTGAATCCCTTAGTAAATTTCATAAATATAATATATAATATAATGTAATCGCAACAACCTCAATTATTATAATTTGTGATGACAGACAGATTATATTTCGAGATCCATGCATATTGAAAGCCAATTTTTTGTAATAACACAATATTGATCTAAATTTATCAACCTCAATTATTCGTATAATTTTATGAATATAGTGGCCTCTAACGTTCAAGAGGCCACTATATTCGAGGTTAGTTATTTCCCAGCATTCCATAAAATAAGGTTTACGTAAATAGCAGTAGTCCCAAAATAAGGGGTATCTTCGAAAGTTGTTTTGATTGGCAACTCTGGTTACTTCAACTAGCATTATATTATTAAATTGTTTTAATGACAAAATAACGTTGTATTATTTTGGCAGATATCTACTTCAAGCGTTTGTTTCTTGTCATATAATTTGGGCTCGGAAAAGTTGGCGTATGAGTTGGACAATGTCATGAGGGGTTGATATAGGGAGAAATTAGCCGATGCGGGTCTTGAAGAGGCCTGGATCAATATGACAGGGGAAATACAATATCTAAGGGTTGCTGCTATATTAGTGCTATTTTTCGTTCAAAAATTCATTATATTATATTTTGTGAAATCTCATAGATTTGACAATTTGGTTTACAAAATCTAAAACCAACATTTTGACGAAATGGTTCCACTGAGCGAACCCGTGGATTATTGACATACAAACATGATTTATTAGATGAATAAATAACAATACTTTTCAGATTCACGAACTATCTTTACATTCGGTGACACGAAACAAACAAATACAACATCATATTACTGTTTTTATCGATTCGCCACAAATGTGTGGGGAGATTTGGTCACAAGAAGCACCTACTATATAGAATGTAAAAGGACGTACTTGACACTAACCAGTGGTTTCTGACAATATTTAAAAAAAATGGGCGATTGGGATTTTTGCCTCCAGTGACAATTTTAGATTTTTTTTTCAACTAAAAACTATGAATATTACAGTAGATATTAAAGTTCTCTCGAGTTACCAATGAAGCAATGTGGAATTTTTTGATTGAAGAAAAATACTTGAAAACAAAATCATCGTAAAAGTCACCGGAGATATTATTTAGATTTATTTACATTATATAGATTTCATTTACATTTTTTACACTCACTAGTTTAATAAAAGTTAAGTACGTCCCAAACACCCTGTATGATAATAATATTTGTAAGATTTGTATAGCACCGTTTTTGTGAAAAATCACCTCAAGAGCGCTGGTATAAAGTTGATTGGCTACAATTTTATAACTAACTTTATTTTAAATCTACATTGAAGTGTGTTTTAAAAAATATCCTAAATGTGTTTTTTTTCGTTTTATTGATAAAGGTCATTACAATTACGGCAAATGGAAAAGGGTTTTTTATCGAAATGGATCTCCACCCTTACAAATGTATCGAGACCCTTGGATTAAAAAAACTTTTTAATGGAAAAGTTGGCTCCTTTGGACCGTGAACGACACTTCTGTATGCCGGGAGCTTTGCCTTTAAAAAATGCGTACACAGAGGCGTGGATAAAAAACTTTTCACTATTAACAATAATTTATTAGATACATGGGAATTTGGATGAGCTTGTTAAATTGAAGGCATTAGAAGATTAATATCGTCTTTTTTTTTAAATGGATGAAGTTAATGTCTCTGTCTAACATCTTAAGAGGATATTACCAGAGAATACCAGAAATTAGTCATTTTTAAATCAAATTCTAGACGTATTGACTCTTTTTAACAAAAATTCATAATATATTGATTTTGAAAGACTATAAATAGAAAAAAAAATCATGTATTGATCTGGTAGACGCAGTTTTAAAATTTTGAAAAACTAAGTGTGTTTTTAATATACTAATGTTATACCGTTGGTCATTGGCAGATTTTTTGTTCAATTTTCAAACGATAGATTCTATTAAACAACACAAATTTCAAATCATACAATCATACAACAAAATAAATCAATAAATAATCTAGTCAACACAGTTTGAAGAATTTTAATTTTAGTTTAATTAAAATCATTAAAAAATAAATCCAAGAACGTGTTTTGTGACAAAAATACCTCAGTTTTTCTATTTATTTAAGGTCTTAAAAACTACAATATTTTTTTAAAAAATTACACACTTATTTTTCTCAGATATTATTATAAAATCATAAATACTTATGATCAAAAAATACTAACAAGAAGTACACGATATTAAATAATTTATCGTAGAGCGTTTTGAGCATTTTTATTGCTTACTTGAATGTAGGTATAAATTAAAGCAAGTTTTGAATGAAATAAATCAATATAAAATTTTTATTTTAAAAATTTTGATACGGGGAATAATCGATCTTTCTCATTGGAACCTCCCTGTACAGTTGAATGCTTTTTTAAACTTTTCTTCTCAGCTGCTGGTTAATCGCTCTTAAAATCTTTTTAACTTCAATGATAATTTGATTTTTGAGGCTTTGAAAATATCTTTTATTGATCTTCAAAAATATTAACCCGTGAGCAGCCAGTCAAAAGAAATTTTAATAATAATAGAAATACTAGGTTTCATGTTAATTTAATATGAAGTGTAAATATTATAATTAGATTAAAGAATCTTTTTTTTAATACCATTTTATTTAGAATGTAACATCTTTAATATATTATTATAAACCAACCGGTTTCCATTTAACCTACACCTTCATCAGGGATTCATAAATAAGTTCTAAATTAATTACGGAATAACAGTGTACAGGAAACATAGAAGAAGGAGAGAGATCATCAAATTTGGTTAGGTAAAGTAGAGGAGTAATAGTGGATGCAAGTAAGGGGAAAATATTTAAAAGGGTTAGCATGGAAACTTGAAATAAAATTCTGTTTGATAAATCTAATTGTTTATTTAATAAATTGATTTGATTGAAACATAGAAGAAGGTAGAGAGAAAAATTATTATTGTTGTTGACGAATGAATTTAAAACTTGTTATTTTACTTAGAAAGTAGAAGTGACAAAAAAATATTTATTATTAACTTTCTGCAATATTATTTGAAACATTGAAAAGGGTGTATATATCATGCATTATTCAGTAAAAAAAAATTGTTACACTGCTAGATGCAAATTTTTCCTGTGTGGTGAGTAGAAATATATATTATATATAGAGAGAGAGTACCTGCTGGTTTGATTTTTATGCGTACAATATATTATATAAGTGAATGAGGATGCCTCTAGAATATTCAGAGTACCCTCGTCGAAAATAACAGAAATTATCCGAAAGGCAAGAAAACAAAGGATGTTAAAGAAAAAATAATGGCTTTTTTGCCCATTGCCATTCCTTCTTCGCAGAAATGTTTTCCCATACTAATGTGCTAATTAAAATTTTGTTGCGAGTTTTCTCTAAATTATATTTTTTCTTTTTCATGTGAATTCCCACACGCAAGACCAGTTTTAATTGCCATTTTCAACGTGGTTGATAAATTTGGAGAATAACTTATAATATTGTTAATTCTAAAATTTGAGATATGAGTTTACAAATATGGCGGTTTTATAATAGGTGGCAATGGCTGAAGACGAGAGATCCTGGGTTCGAGTCCCAGTTGCGACCGTTATCTTTTATTTTTCTGTGTCTTGTTCATTTTTATATTTTGATTTAGATTATTAGTGTTATCTTCTTTTGATGGGAATAACCGTCAAAAGTTATGAACAGAGAGTTTTTCTTATATAAATTAAATGATTTATTATTACCGCTTCTTCGTATTAATTGTAAATTAACGATTAAAATTGAAACCTAGAACAAGGCGCCATTTTCATGAAATAATATCCGATAGGCAGGATCCACATCATTAATATTTAAAATCAGATCATAACATTAAAAATTCTGTTTACATCTCTCGTTAGAAGCATTTTCGAATATAAATCTACAATTTGGTCACCTCTCTTCAATAATCACATTAATACCATTGAAAGAGTTCTATGCAAAATTTTGAAGTGTATTGATTCCATGCTTGAAATTCCTTCAGAATCAAAATTTTTGATTTTTTGATACATTCATTGAAATTTTTGAAGTTACTCTTTTCTTAATTTTCTCTGGTACGGGACATACGTCATTCCTATGTCTACCTACGTTAAATTATCGTGAAAACAAGCTTTTGTGTCCAAGTGGTTAACTGCTTTCATTAACTTATTACAAATGTTTTTTTTCTTTTGTTATGCAATGTTAATGTTTCTCTTTTCCTTTATTTTTTAAAAACACGTTTAACACGTCACAAAATTTAGTTTTTTAACAATAATTGTAAACAATTGTGGTTTAAACTAAGAAATCTGTTGATTTCAATTAGTGCCACAAAATAAGTTTGCTGTGTTTGAAGAAATTTATATTTTATTAATTAAGGTACCAAAAGGAAATACCTATTACAGATACTAACTTCATGTTCACAGTTCGACACATGGCTTCAAAAAAAGAATAATCATTATATAAATTTTAGCGTCTCCAACTCTTACAAGAAATATGTGAAACGTTTTTAGTTCATGAGTATTTATATATCATGTTCTCACACCCTGCCTTTGACGGACATAGGTCACAGATAGATATTTCAGGACGGCGGTCCCGAAAGATTCCTGAAAGAGTCTTGAAAGCACGCTGGGAATGTGAAATGGAAAAGGTTCACACTCATTCTTTACCTTAGGAAGACGTTGAAAGACCTTTTAGTTAAATTCCAGAAGAAACTCGAATTTTTCTAACACTCTTCGGTCTTCCTACTACATTACGGAGTGTAAGCGTTCGGAGAACAGAGCTCTTAATAATACTTTTCTGTAAAGCATTGGTATAAAATGAACTACATTTAACTTGGGAAGACTTGATTTTGGGTCCAAAGGTTTAAGTTTTTCGTTAAGGTTCATTTATTGGATATCCAACGCCCATACTATAGGTCACTACTGGTTCTCTACGCTTAGTGCCTGGGTGATGCGATTGCCCAACTACTGTGGGGCGGGCTGGTTAGGAAAAGACTGGTTGGGGTAGAAATTTTAATCTCTCCAGCCACACTTTCTTGAGCTATTGTCTGGCACCGCATTAGAAGGGATGGACGTTCGTCACCGCTGGGCACATTGACCTACCCCTGACACTTGTTTCTACCCAGTACTTCATCTCATTTTTTCCTTTAAAAGACCCTGCACACAGCACCCCCAAACATGACATAGGCCCTGAGATAAACATTTGAATTTAAGTGGTATTTTTAAAACTGGAGAAAAATAAAATAATCACAACACATTATTTTACTTGAGTTGACCACATAATAATGGTAGATTCAGACTGGGTCGACGTACGTATGCATCGCTACGCCTAACAATATCTGGGCTACTTAGCAACCATAGATTTTCAATAAAAAATTATGTTTTAGAATCACATTGGCCACACGCATTGCGACGTGCGATGTCTGTGGCCATTTTCATAGAAAATGTATGGGTTGCTAAGCATTGTTTGGCGTAGCGATGCGTACGTACGTCGTCCAGTCTGAATCTACCTTAATTACATATTTGAAGCTTAGTTCTTTTGTTATAACTTTTTACAAAAAATGTGATTTTTACTAGACTTCGTTGATTTAGCACCTTCCATTAGAGTGAGAAGGCATCCGTACAAAATTGGTCAAATTGTCGAAAGCCAAACCGAAATTGATAACAAATAAATAAGAAAACGTTTTACGGTGGCAATACTGGCACGTGTTGTCTATGAATCAATATTCCTAAACTTCAAACGGATACATCAAATCGCAAATATTGAAAGATGACGTACAATGTCAAATTCATATACTCATTTCAATATACATTGGCAGTCTCCACGTATTTTTTACAATTAAAAGGGAGTTGGCTTAATGAGGTCTTTAGAGTAGTCTTGTGATACTGGAACAAATTTTTAAGTTCAGTTTCTCCAAGTTCGAATGAATTTACGAACTCAGTGACAGCCAAGCTGCCAGGTTTTCAGGTGGACCGTACTCGAAAATACCGCCATATACCCATCGTATTGATTTCGCATTTTAACGATCGAACTTGCTAGATACCCAGATCGGTATTAATAAAGACTAATATTAAAAAAAAAAAAAATTATAAAATATTTTTTGATTTTCAACATTTGCTTGAAGTAATTAATATTCTACAAAAATGGATAAAAAAAAGGTTGCTTCCACGCTAATCTGAAGTGTTTAACATCGCTGCCTTTCTCTTAGAAACTCCTGTTCTTGATGCTTTCTGAAGTAAAAATTTATTAATGTCTAAAAAATTTACATTTATTTCTGCTTGAAATTATACAAATTTTCTGCGATTTTCTTCGCATTCATTGAACTGGAAACGAAATTAATGTCCTATTTAATCTTTTTTATTCAAAAAAATTAAGCCGCGTTTCCAAATTACATTCTTTAAATTATGACGATGTAGTACCTACTTAAGGCGAAATTAATTTAATAAGATGATGCGAGATGAAGATTTATTAAACAAGAAAATGTTTGACTGAAAATTCTAAGAAATTCTTTATGTAAACGACCGCCTTAATTTTTAAGTGAAATTCGAAACATTTTGTTTTAACGTATGTAAATTTATTTTTTGTCCATTTGTATATGTTTAATTTACAGAAGTAGGTATCAAAAAATAAGTATGTAGGTTCAAGAAATATTTCGTATTTCTCTTAGGATTCATAAAACATAAATTAATCTCAAAGCAATGAAGTGTTTTTAATTTGAAAGACATTCAATTATATTTTCATATTTCTCAGATGCAGGAAGTTGAAAAAAATAAAAGGTATTTAAAAAATAAATAAAATAATTTTTTGTATATTTTTTTTTATTTTTTTATGGTGAACACTTCACAAGAGTCCCAACTGCTCCCGTCTGGATCCAGTAAGACTATGGCATTCCCAATTGGGGTATGTTGTGAGGCTGAAGGTAAGCGGGGAAGGGAAGGAGATAAGGAAGAGGAAGGTGTGTAGGTACCTGGCTATTCAGATCTAGTAACTAACCATGGCTAAAGCCATTTCAAGCAACGTTTCAATTCTAAATAGTGGTCTTACACCAGGGTGATACTGAGAATATCTTCCACTCTGGAAAGTGCCGCAAATATAGTATATATATTTTTTTTAATTAATTAATTGTGAAATAACACAAATTAATCAAATAAAATTTATTTGCGCACGCCGGGTTCGAACTCGCTGCCTATGGAATGAGTCTAAAGCCTTGCCCCTGGACTACGTCGGCCGTCGATCTTATAAATCAACGTATATAATAATCAAAACTGGAAGAACGCTGAGAAAATTAATATAACGTCTGTGCCATTTCAAACGAGTATAGTTTTGTGGATACTCATTAATCCCAATACAAAATTTCTGTAAACGTTTTAAATCCTAGAATTTAACTAATGCAAATAAAACTAAGTATGTATGAATAGATATACTTGATTTTATTTTTTGAGATATATTTCGATATTATTTCAGAGTACGTATTTTGTTCATAATCTGTTTCTTTCCTGTGTATCGATGTAAACTTATGTATCACTTGAATGTAAAAGTCTTTTAAGGCTATTGGGTGCACGACCGGTTTCATACAAAACGTAGTTTTGGTTTTTAGGCCAAAATACCCAACCGAACTGAAAAATTATTTTTGTAATTAAAATTATGTTAAATGTAGAACTCGGATAGGAATACTGAGAGTATATTTCACTCTGGAACGTGTCCCAAATGACCGGTCAGTGGCTGAATTAGCAACACATTTGGGTCCCACCTGGGCGTCGCGTGTTCGATTCCTCGGCTGGCTAAGTTCTCCATCACGCCACAAGCAACATTTTCCACTTACTGTTGTGATAGTAGGCGATTTTCGAATATTGTCAGGTTATTAATAACCAGGGTTTGTCTTTCATTTAAAATACATATTATTATTAAATATTAACCTTATATTATTAAATTGTGAAAACACAAGTCATCTAATTCCTTGTATACTTTTAAAAAGAATATCAAATTATTTTTGTTTGCCGAGGATTGCCAATTAATTTTTTCATCTTTGTCCTTCATAAATTAAAAGTATATTCTATTGTCTAAATCATTTTTTCATCTCTGTCGTGCTAAATTAATAGCATAATATATTATATACATATATTTATTATTTTATCTTAGTCCTTCAAAATTCAAATCAACTATGGTCACCCTACTTTGTTTACATTGTAATGTGCCAAGGGCCTTTAGCTTGCCCATTATCTGTGTAACAATATTGTTCTTTGAAGTATCATTTTTATTTTACCTATATGATTTTGTGTTTTTTGAAGTATTATTTTTTGTTTTTCTTTTTGTGTTATTTTTGTTACTTTAGGTAAATAATTGTTAACCTCAACACAGGCTTGTCCTAGTGAGGTTAAAATTGTATTGTTAACTGTTATACCTAAAATGTGAAGAAACAATAAGTAAATAAATAAATCAAATAAAATTTACTTGCGCATGTCGGGAATTGAACCTGCGACCTTCGGATGGCTAATCGAGAGCCTGGCCCTTCGACTACGGAGGTCTCCCGGAGATTCTCTCGGAATGGCGACCATGGTGAAAAACCTCAATCCAGAATCGAAACGTTGCACCAAACGCTATAGCCATGTATGGTGAGAGACCAGATCTGAATCGCTCGGTGGGTAATTTCATCCTTCCCTTTTCCTATCTCCTTTTCCTCACCACTTCATCCAGCCTTGCAACTAACAATAAATAACAAAACACAAGCACGTTGCTTTTCCTCAAAAAGTTCCGGTAAATACTACAGTAAAGCATGGCTAAACGCTAAAAGGGGTGGCAGGAACCAAACTCACCCCGTCCTGGCGAAGTTGGCGATGTACAAAATGAAGGCTTCGGAGAGAGCAACTTCCGACTTGGTGTAGTTCTTGGGGAAGTGACTGAAGCCTTCCACTAGCGGTGCCCCGAACAGATAGGGTAGTTCCTCACCGTGTACTGTGCCCATTCTCTGGAAATACAAAATATTTACTTATTAATTATTTACAGACAAATTTGTTGATTATAA
Source organism: Limnephilus auricula (assembly GCA_951813805.1). Classification (NCBI taxonomy): domain Eukaryota; kingdom Metazoa; phylum Arthropoda; class Insecta; order Trichoptera; family Limnephilidae; genus Limnephilus; species Limnephilus auricula. The sequence goes on from OX638410.1 coordinate 17,459,978, forward strand.
ATATAACATCATACAAATGGATTAAAAACACATAAATCATCCTTTATTCTTATAGTGTATCTACATTTTACCGTTATTATTTCGTGTTATTTTATTGTAAATTGAACGTAAGTCCGTTAATAAATAAATCTAATACGTAAAAAAATAATGTTTGTTGTATTCGTATGTTATGCGTGGCCATACCTTTCATCGACTACGATGAAACTTTGGGAATGGTTATGTGATAGTAATCTCTGGCGTTATGAAATTATTTCCTATACTTTTCATACGATTGCGATTAAAATTTCGTCTGATTGCTATTATTTTTTTTTTTGAATTGTTATGAGCATGTCCGTGATTATATATTTATACTGTTGAGCTATGGCATTATGAAATTTTAAGAAGTAATAGTTTCACATATTTTGGTAGTGGGGACTGGTTTCGGTGTAACGTAATATTAAATAAAGCTTTCTGTTGAAAAAATACATCCTTGTTATCAAAATGTTTAAATTTTATATCTCTTCGTGGGACCTGAAAGGTGGCATATGTAGGTGTTTGAACGATTGAATTTAAAATAAATGCCAAGGTTTATATAATACTTTGAAATAGAAATAAAAATCACCTCTTCGAAAAACTCGACGAAACATCCAGGCCTCGTTTTCCTTTTATCGATTCAATAAACATGTAAAATGATCGAATCTTGTATTCTCAATAGTTTGACGTTTTGTTTTGACATATTGTTATATATGAGTATTTTTAATATAACACGTTACAAAAGAAAATATTTAGCGTGAAAGTCAATTTTCGATGAATGAGAAAATATTTATATTTATTTTTACATATTATTCATATCCGGAGCTTTTTTATCGAACATTCATATCGGTTTCTGGTAATTTGACGACATGAATGGACATCGTAATTTGAAACAATTTCACACTCAGTCTATTTAAACTAATTAGGATAAAATACAATTTTGTTCATATTTTATTCCATATTGGGAAAATATACAGTTACATACACATTTTGAAGTATTTCGGATTTAAGTAACCAGATCGTAGTAAGAACCATGATCATGCGGAACTCTGGCAGGATAAAAAGGTAGTATTCAATAAATCCACCATCTTGAACCGGAACGTAATAAATAAAAGTACATATAGATGAAATATCAAAAAGTTATTTTAATAAGATATTACAACAAAGTTATGCCAGTCAAAGTTAAATTGTTAATGAAATCGCATTATATGAGCGATTACCTTTCTCTACGTTAGGTCACAATCAAAATTTTTATCTGCTAACTCTCCCTTTTTCGCAATAATTTTTACCATTGGCATGGTACCATTTCATTTAGAAGTATTATTAACTACAGTTAATATGCCATTCAATTTAAATGGTTTTCTTCGTCGTGAAACAAAACGCTAACAATATAAAATACTACACGGAGAAAAATGTTATTCGAAAATACGATCATTTTATTCATAAAAACGGTTAAAAACGGGTCTGAAGTTCTTACGAACAAATTAACAGGGATTCAATACTTATTGGCGGGAACATGTAAGAATAATTTGTTGGTACACGTAATTTGTTCGTAAAAACTTCAGTCCCATTTTTAAGCGTTTTTACGAATAAATTGATCGTATTTTAGAATAACATTTTTCTCCATGTGGAGTTTTGAAATAAATACATATGTTATAAACTGCCGAAACCAAGAAAAAAATAGTATATAGGTTTCACCTAGGACATTTTGTAAGCGTGATGCAACTCTAGTTAAACTAATATATATATATTTAATATCTGCTCATCAAATAATGTACCCATCGTACTCCTATGCATATTTTCTATAAATCGCAGAAGTGGAAGTGGAGCGGAAGCTACAAGCCTACCATAAAAATGGTACAAGAAATAGATACTTTAGGGGCGCTTGATTTAAACTCCATTTAAAATACGTTAGGGCGCCATGCGCGAAATGGCGAGTTAAATAAATTATTTTAATGGTTGTGAAAGTAGTTTTCTGCTTTGGCTATCAAAATATTTTCAGTTTGTTTTCATCTCGTTTTTCTTCAAGTTTTGAGTCAAAATACTTTTGACTTGTGAAAAATCACAAAATATTATAATTGAAGGATATGTGAAGCTTTTGAAGCCTTTCAAAAGCAATTAAATTAAAATAATCTTTTATAACTATTATTTTTAAATATTATTCTTCATTCATTGGACGGATTCGGACATCGGGAGTGAATGACAAAGTTTGAATATTTTTCAACCACAGTGCTAGGCACGTGTCCATGCTTATGCCTTTTACAAAGGTTTTGTTGACAATTTTTGAAGTTGTTATGAAAGACGATCAGAAATTTACTATTTAATTGAACTGTTTGTAAACTTGAAAATAATCAAATCTGTCATTTTTTTCAAAGACGTAAATAAACATCTTATAGGTTTTTTAATATACAAAAAAAAAACTATTCACAGTTACATAGGTACCTACTTTATGGCTAATCTAAATTGTTCCCACAAACAGTTCGAATTCTGAAAATGACACTAACGCGCTCCGCTGACGAGGCAACTGAAAATAAACTAAAACCAGCTGGTTTATTGTCTTGATTGGTCAAAAAGCTTGTTTAACCATAGACGAAGAATAATCAGCTGACAGCTGGCAACTAACAACGGCCGGCCACGGCAATCAGCAGTGCAAATCGCGAGTCACCGCTTGCGTTACCATTGACAACGGGTTTTTGTGTGATTGTGAAGTGTGCGGGCCATCACATTGTGATACAAAGACAGTTGCCAGTTGGCAGTTTTCAGTTGCCTCAGTGAGCGGATCGCCTTAGTTTCAAAGTAAATTAGTACGTGAATAATTGCACACAGGATTATTTTACTGCAAGCTCCACAATTTGAACTGAACCGTCGAGAATTCCTGATATAAGAACTAGTGATTTAATATCACTAAATGAAAGGATATACCATTTCATTCCCCGAGTAGAACAAGCTTCCGAAATGTGGCCTAACAGAATGGGATACCGGGTAACACAATCTTAACCTCCATCAATCAAAAAGAAAAGAAGATTTCTGTATATTTTGTGAATATCTTTATTAACAAGTTATATCAACATTAAATAAATAACTTTTCCAACAAAACTGCTTATTTCCCGCCAAATAACCCCGAGCGTTTTCTCAATTTTCGTGAGGATATTTTTCCACGCATATAAACACGAAGAAATATGACTAGAAAAATAAAAACACCCATCTTAGAAGATAGTTTATGAAGCATTGCGTCCATAAAGAATTTATATTACATTGTCGCACGCACATTTCAGATTTGGGAACAAATAACTGAGGGAAAATCCACTACCAAAACAAGCGTATCTAGAATAATCTGTTTCATTTACTTAAGATGATAAGAAGACATTTTGAATAAAAAGTTCTTCTTTTTTAAATTAACTCCACACGAGAAGCAATTTGTTGGCTAACCAACACCCCTGCCATAAGTCATCCAGTGCAGCTGTCTGGTGACTCGGCAGAGGTGACTGGGTTCATGGGATGATGTTTGCCTAAATTTTGGCGGCGAGTGAGTCTGCCCACCAACTGCGTTGCGGGCCGGATCGGGATACACTGGTAGAGGGTGGTCTTTTGACCTCACCAGCCGGAATCTTTCGACCCATCGCCTTGCACCACAGTTGGAAGGATAGATTCATACATCCGTAACTCCTGGACACACTGACTCTTAGATTCGTACCCACCCCTCATACCGTTTTCTTACCCAGAGTTTTCTTTCCTTAATTTTCTTAAAAATTCCCTCCAAACAACATCCTCTAAGATGACGAAGGCCCCGAGGAAAATTGTTCTCCTATAAAACAATGGGTGGGTAGGAAAGTGGTGGTCAGTGTGTCAAAGTTATCGTAATCAAAATCTCTCTTGCCATTAGGGCCTATGTCATCATCGGAAACGTTGTTATCTTAACCTATGTTTCATATATTGGAAACGTTGTTATCTTAAGGGCCTATGTCATCTTTGGAAAGGCCAAATTGTTACGTAATCAATTAACAACTTATTTGTTATTGTCGGTGTAGTAGAAAATGTTACGTGTGTTATGTGATTGGAAAATAGTCTCAAGGAGAGCGATTTAGTTTCAAAAATGGGCGCCAAACACTGACTTTTTTTCATTTTTTAATTTATTTCTAACAAAAAGAATACACTTAACAAAGTACACGGTTTAGACAACAAATAGGTAGTTCCGCGAAGCCACCACATAGTTGCTTGTCTGCAGATTCTACCTCTATATGCAATAAGGATACAAACACAATAAGAATTAAAATTCAAGTGTGATTTTGTGAATTTCTACTATAGTATATAATAGTCAGGTTACTCCTACCAGTTGGTCTGATAGGGCTAATCTCCAATTCTCACGATATTCCAGGGGAAATGTTGAACTCCGTCAAATTTAATAAAGGGTATACCAATAAAAAGTTACATGCCTTTTGTAAATTTCAGAATAGAGTAAATCTCCTTCCATGGATAATTAGGTGCTAATTAATCATTGTGAATTTCTCTTCCATCGGGTCGAGTTGAAATACCACATTCTTGTCAAGAAACTAATACACTCGTGAAAGGTGCCTTTTTGTGTTGAAGATTAAGCTGGAAATTTAATAGCCTTTCTATTGCAGGGTGACATAGTTTTTCATGTTAGTGCCTCTTTTGTTTTAGGTTTAGGCAACAAATGGTTTCAATTTTTGAGATAATTTAAATAACAACAAATTTAAGCTTATGTAAAATGCAGTGAAGTAGATATGTGCAAGTTTTGCTTATTATAATATAATATTTGCCATTTTTAAGAATACGTAATATTAATTTAAGGTATCTTTTAAAGTCTAACGATATTTTCTTTATTTCACAGAAAATATTAATGTAGATGTTACCGGAAATGTATGTAATCCGTCATTGCATTCAATTCCTAGGAAATGTATGTAGTTCCTAAAATCGCCCGGAAATGTGTGAAATAAATTATATATGACATATATCCTAGGAAATCTATACATTTCCTAAATAGCAATAGGAAATTTAAAACATTTAATAATAATATAACTATAAAGGAGCACTTTCTTTTGTATCACAAATCATCTTACACAAACCTAGCGTAGCTGCTAAACTACTTGAAAACTGGGATGTTTTTCTTGCCTTGACGCGAGCAGGCGCTATAATATATATTTTTTGTATCACAAACCATGTAAATTACTTAAATAACAGACTGATTACTTAACAAATGATAGTTTAACTGCATAAGAATATAACAAATAAAACAACATGTTTTATTACAGAAAGCATTCTTTTTATACATTTCCCAATACGATATTGGAATTATATACAATTCCTAGGAAATTTATACATCTCCCAGGATACGTACGTTTAAATAATTTTTAAAGCAATATTTAATGCATTCCTAAGTAGCTTCGGAATTGTACACATTTCCTAGGAGTTGTATACAATTCCTAGATAAATTTATACATTTCCGGTAACTTATATATTATGAAAAGCAAGTAGATTTTTTATCATTCATTAGGTGGGTCGGGGTTTCAATGATTCTAATTATATCTATTCTCCAGGCATCCCCATTCTCTACAAATTCGATGACATCGGTTTCTTACAAGCCCATTATATCGTCACTTTGCTGTTTCAATTAGCCGTGGATCAACAAGTAATCCATTAAACGAAAATATCCACATTCGTCAATAAATCGCAGGATGAATAAAATATTTTAATTAATGAAGATAATATTAGCGAAAGTCAATCGAAAATCTGAAACAGAAAAATCAGAAAAAGATACGGATACATCTGGGACTCGAACCCAGGTCCTCCGGCAATCCGGGCCGACGCGCTAACCATATACGTTGGCGCAGTTGGTTAGCGCGTCGGCCCGGATTGCCGGAGGACCTGGGTTCGAGTCCCAGATGTATCCGTATCTTTTTCTGATTTTTCTGTTTCAGATTTTCGATTGACTTTCGCTAATATTATCTTCATTAATTAAAATATTATAATTTGAGGTTTAACTCTTTAAGTTAAAAAGTTAAAAATAAAAATAAAAATATTTCATCCTAGACTTGCAGATAAAGTCAATAGATGTCGCATATTAATAAAAAGTGATAAAATTTATCCTGACACTATCTAGAGGGCATTTAGTTCGAGTTGAATCTTGCAATCACACATAAAGGTAGCAGCCAATAAAAATATGCGATAAGAAAAATGAAAATAATGTTGGTGGTTCTCAGTCGAAGTATGATACAGTTAAAAATGACCGAATCGGATAGGGATACGTTGGCGCAGTTGGTTAGCGCGTCGGCCCGGATTGCCGGAGGACCTGGGTTCGAGTCCCAGATGTATCCGTATCTTTTTCTGATTTTTCTGTTTCAGATTTTCGATTGACTTTCGCTAATATTATCTTCATTAATTAAAATATTATAATTTGAGGTTTAACTCTTTAAGTTAAAAAGTTAAAAATAAAAATAAAAATAAAATATTTCATTTGTAGGCTTTCAATTTCCATTGATTGTAAATGGAGAAGCAAGCCTCCTACATCCGCTTACCCTCCAGTCGTTGTTTTATATAAAGGTTTTAGGGGTGGGATGGGGGAATTGTAACCAGCCTAAAGTGCTCTTAATTATGCAACCACCCGCAAGTAAAATAAGTGCCAAGCGGTGTTTGATCGCATCCCTTTAATTGAATTGTTGAGGGATCAAGGGGCTGTTCGTCAGTATCATCTCAACATACATCCGTTATTTTTAGCATTGTGCTTTACAACCTTCATGGCTATGTTGCATGCATGTATGTTACTTAAAAGTTCAATTCTGGAAGCATCATTCATTATATTTTAAATTGGTGTGTTTTTATTTGTTTTAAACATTTTAAATTGAGGATTGCGTAATTTAGATAGGTGTAGTCGCAAATATATTGTCTGCGAATCAATGGGCTGTAATATAAGGATTTTTAAATAATTTTTTCTTGTCGACACAATGATGTGGGAGTTGGAAAACATTGGATATTTGTAAAGGACTGACTTATCCCTTTATCCTGATACGGTATTTTGTGGAAGCGATATTATGATCTTGAAGGACGAAGCTGGCGGTAATCACCCTGAATATAACAGATTCGAATAAAGTGCTCCCCAAATGTCACATGTACAGTAGGTTGCCATATGAATAGGGACAGTTCTAAAAAATGCGTTTTTCTCACTTTTGTATAAGTAAAACAAAGGTATTTATAATTTTTGGTACAGTTATTATTACGTATTAAGTAGATCATTTAGTTGGAATAATTTAAACACCATTTTCGTTCTTAATCTTCATTTATTTTATTTGTTAAATTATTTTAAAACATTATCGCACAGAAAGTTAATGTTTTGTAAAATGGCCTTTGCGCACAACTGATTTTTTCATTAAAATTTGGAATATGGACTCGTCAGAGAAATATACCTCAAAAGACCATAATCAGGCGAGTGGAATTTTTAAAATCTTGAAATCATACAAATATTATTATCCTACCCTCCAGTCTTCAATAGTCAAGTTTTTGCTATGATTATGGTATTTTTGGGTATGCTTCTATGACGAGTCCATATTCGAAAATTTGGTGAAAAAATCATCGTTCTTCCGACGGCTCCAAGTGGAGAAATTCCATCAGAATCGGGTACCTAATTCGTTAAGTTACTAAATTCATAATATTGCTGCATATTTTTGGGGGTTTTTTGACCAAATGACCTCTATGGAAAAGCCGCCACTGGGTTTTGCCTTGTCCGGGGAATTCCCTTGACATGAACTCCATTGAAAACCCGTAGGAGCTCATGAAGAAGGAAAATTGCCAAAGAGGTGATCAGAATCAAGTAGCAGCTCATCGTAACCCTCAAGTAATTACGACATCACTCTCCTGAGCTAAAGATAAATGCAAAACTGTGTATTGAGAGTATGACACAACAAGTATGATACTCAGCTTTAGTTTCGGCTAAAAACGATATTACATAATTTTAACTTTCTTTGCGATAATGTTTTAAAATAATTACTGATTAATAATAGATTAAGCCGTGTTGTGCTACCTCCTTCTTTAGCCGACGTTTCGGACAGCGTTGCAGTGTCCATCATCAGGGCAGATTCGGCAGATCCGTCGATGCCGGATCTGCCCTGATGATGGACACTGCAACGCTGTCCGAAACGTCGGCTAAAGAAGGAGGTAGCACAACACGGCATAACACTCCAAAAACCAACAACGTAAATGCTTTTGGCCGTGAAGATCTAAAAACGTATCTACTTAATAAATACCTAACATCATAAATACTTTTGTTTTATGAATACAAAAGTGAGAAAAGCACATTTCTCAGAAGTGTCTCCATTAATATGGCAACCCACTGTAGGTAATTAGGGCAAACATTGTCAGATAGGGAAGGTAAATAGAAAGTAGATTGGAAGAAAATGTGTATTATTGCGCCTTTCCTTATGGACGTTGCCAATATGGGTTTCTTATTGAATGCACCGTACCTACATCTAAATAAAGGTTAAATCACTTAATTTTTGTTAACTAACAACATTTTGTACCCTATACTTTTGTTAATCCTTCGATCAAAAACTAAACGTAAAAAATCCTCATTTAATTCGGTAATTCACGTGTATCCGAATTCTCCCAATTCTTAATATAACCAACAAGGGCAACAACGCCGAATTGATACGTGTCCTTACAAAACACCATAGATTTATATCATTCGTACAAGCAAAGTTAAAGTGGACCGATTTTTGCGAAACCCCAACATAATCCTCAACCTCAATCTGGTTTAGGATCTCGGTATAAACTATACGATACTTTCTAACTCGGCTGTATTCAATGTTCACGTGGGAAAAGCGACGATTCATTTTACCTTTGTTAAAACAACTACTTCATTATAGGATTACAGGAAAAGGGGTTGGAACAGATGAAAACAAATATTTTATCCAAAATAATATTATTATTTTAGATTGCTACGATTGTTACGGCTTGTGACGTAGCCGTACGAAGATGAATATAATATATATATCTACATACCAAAATTTGTACACAAATATTTATTAAGTTTTTTTTTCTACTTGATGCTAAATACGCCCAAATTAATAAGTAACACTTTGATTCAAACTCGAGTAATAATAGAAATTTAGGGAAGATGGAAATGTATGGCTTTCATTGAAAGAATTGGGAAAAACTTTGATAAAAATCAAAGATATTGGTCAATAATAATTCTAACATAATCAATTCGGCGTATTTTGTCAGAGGTTAAAAATATTCCCGCTTTGCAATAAATCCAAATAATTGGAATACTTATTAACGTGTCCGAAAACTGAATACTGTTTTCGAAAGGTGGTAAAATAGGTTTTGAAATTTTATTGATAGACATAACCACATAATTTTTTAAATATAAAAATTCCAAGATAACTTTAAAAAGTTTTATAAATGACTCACTTTACATTTTTTCTAACCAAAATTACTGTAAATGTAAAAAATAAAAATACATATATATTTTATTAGACAACTGCATTATAAACGTTACTGTCACCTCAATTTTTTTCGTTTCATGTAAAAAAATTCATAACGTTTCAATTATTATTTTTTTCAAATTGCGATCGTAAACTTTGGTTACATAAATGTGTACATTTTTTTTTGTGGTTATCTTTTAGATTTTAATATATAGCGTGTTGTATTATCTTTCCAATACCGTTTAGATCATACTTCACACTATGATAGTAAGGGAGACACACCGATTTCTATAAGACTGAGTGAGCTGGGACAAATATCGTATCCTGTGTTTAAACGGGTTAACTGGTATTCCCATATTTTATTTGAGAATACCAGTTAACTCTGCTGAAAATGTTTCCTCATTCCCCCTCCCCTATCTACCCATCCTGTAATAATTTCGTCTCCCACTTTTCTATTTGTATCTCTTTCCAGCACCAGTAGGGTGTCTTCTCTTCTATTTTATTTTCTTTTATTTACTGACGAAACTTGAGCTAAGCGAAACCTGGTTGGCTGTTAAATATTAATTCAAATAAAAACTGGTGTTTTACAAAGTGTGTTCTTTCATTTAATATATAATGTCTCACCCCAAAGTATTTGCTTCCTTCGATAAAAAAATAAAAATATATATCACTAACATATTAGAAGATTAGTGGCAAACTAATTATATATAATAATTATTGGGCGCTACAAATATTAATATTTGTAGCGCCCAATTTTTAGGATCGGAGATATAAAAAAAGGTTTTAAGCTAAAAAAAAAAAATTATTTATTGTTTTTGTGTTTTATTCGTAGAACTCTAATTTATTTGTTTGAAATTTAAGTTAATAATGTTTATTATAAATTTTTGCAAGTGTTATAGTTTTTATTATTGTGACAGCTTTTTCGGCTTACAATGCCATTTTCAAACTGAGGTGTTTCATAATTAGACGACGATATTTATACGATTTAAAATGTCAATTTGAAAGCGAGCAAATTGATTTATTATCGGTTTTTATTACTGATTTTTTTTTAAAATTTTACTTCATATTTTCCATAAACTGTCATATTATATTACAATCATGAACATTGCTCTCAGTCAGAGATACTACGAGAACAACAAGGACTCTTGGGGGATATTAAATTATTGAGCAAGCAAATTAATTAAATTACTTTGGTTATTGGATAAGGGATGTCCTGAATCCTGATGTAATGCGAACACAATAAGCAAAGGCGACCTGATCAAAGCGAAGAGTTTGACTGTTCAACGAGGATTTGAAGATTCATATTCACTATCGCTTAGAGAAATGCTACGTCCACTCCACGGGTTGTATAATTGCAGATGGTGGAATTCTGAATTCTTAAATCTTCAGTGATAGTTTCGATTTTGAAGGATTAAATTATATGAAGGTAGAATTGAATCCAGTAAGACTATGTTGTGTAGTGTATGTTTTGATGCTTGAGTTAAAAATGTCGTGTAAAGATAAGATTTTGTTGAAGAAGAAGAAAACAATAATAACATAAATCATATATGAAAATGAACAAGTCACAGAAAAATAATAAAACATAATGGTCGCAACTGGGACTCGAACCCAGATCTCACGTGTTACCGGGGCGGGCGCTCTAACCAATTCAGCCATTAAGATGCCGCGAACCGTTACCGTTGCCGTGCCGTAATAGTAAAAACGCTGGTAAATGTTTTCTACTCCGCTTACCGGATAATACGGAATTCGAATTTCGATACACGGATAATACGGAGCGGAACGTTTCCTTTGCCGCCATTTTTTTGGATTTGATATTTGCGATTTTTTTCAATCTAAATACGCACGAATTACATAGGTTACCCAGCCTAAGAACCTAATAACCTATTTTGTGCATGTAAATAGTTGTATATTGTAGTAATTGAAGTTGTATAAGTCCCGTTTCACTTGGCCAAACGTGGCTGTCAAATACTTCGCGTAAGTGAAATAATCTTATAAAATTGAAATATAAAATGCATGTTTTTTCGTCTCCCCCGACATAAATAATAAATCAAAATCTAACTGTTTGAATAAAAAATATTCCGTATTAACCAGTAGGCGGAGTATGAAACTATTAATAAAACGCTCATTAGCTCTACACAGGAGGCTCTGAGAAAAAAAAAAACTAGGGCCTAAGTCATCTTTGGGGATGCTGTGTGGAGGGTCTTTTCAAGGAAGGGAAAGAAAAAGGTATGAGGGGTGGAATCTGAGGGTCAATGTGTCCAGGAGCAAGGGACGTATGAATCCATCCCTCCCACTGCAGTGCAAGGCGATGGATCAAAATAGTTCGGCTGGAGAGATCCAGGGTAAACTGTCTATACACGGAGAAATATCTTATTCTAAAATACGATAATTTTATTCGTAAAAACGGTTAAAAACGGGACTGAAGTTCTTACGAACAAATTAACACTGTTTCAAAGTTTATTGGCGGGAAAATGTAAGAATAATGTGTTGGTATACGTACGAAATTACTTATACCAACAAATTATTCTTTCATGTTCCCGCCAATAAACAGTGAAACCCTGTTAATTTGTTCGTAAGAACTTCAGTCCCGTTTTTAACAGTTTTTACGAATAAAATTATCTATGTTAGAATAACATTTTTCTCAATGTACCAGTCGCTATTAATTAATAATTAACTACCATTATACGAGTTATAATACGGTTACATAGGTAAGTTGAATCCATAAAACTTATAAATTAAAAAGTTTCTTTAATCTTCACAAAATTTATTTGTTTCATTTAATTAGAAAGTTTATATTTTTCGCATAAATAGAATTTGTAAACAAAAGTGGAAGGTGTGTAAGCAGTGAACAAGTAGGTCAGGATATTGCGCCTGGACCCCATGGGGTTAAAATCCACCCAGCGTGCATTTTCTTCATAGCTGCCTTCTGTAATGTGAACCTAAGTAACACTGAACATTATTGAACATGTTATGGCTTAACCTTATTTAACCTCATATGTACAGGTAGATAGATTAATTTATCTTTGTACTAAAAAAGGTTTATTCCAAAAATAAATTGGATTATACACGAGATCCAATTTAAAATTTTGTTATTTTCTTGTCAGCATTGCTCCCACAATAACAGGAAATTCCATTTCCGACCAATTTCATAAAGCATTACAATAATATACCTGGTTATCCTATACCAATAAACCTCCCTGCTACTACCTCTTACCCATAAATTAGGTCACTGTTCATTATTCATAAGATATTATGAGAACCAGATGGGTGAAATATACAAAAGATAATATGTTGAAATATTTAAAATTACTTCTTCAATATTAATTTTTTTTTTTTTACATTAACTCCACACGAACTGAGGAAAATAATTTTCCTCAGGGCCAGCTTCGTCTTTGATAATGCTGTGTGGAGGATATTTTTGAGGAGAGGGAGGAGCGAACATAAGTTTTGAAGATAGGAGGAAATACAGGGGGCGGCAAATCGTTGCATAGCCGAGCTATTGACTCAAGGACGAGTTGTAGAAGCTATCCGTTCTCAAGTAACAAAAGTATATTGGGCGCGCATTTGGCGTGTTTCCCGTCTTTGAACTGGTGCCGAGAGGAACAATGAAGCCAGTTCCTCGGATCATATTAAATTGCCGGTAGAATAATGATAGCATTCACATCCGGCGCTTGTGCCCTAAAGATTGCAATCCATTTGTTAAAAAACTATTTGCTTTAAAAAATATATATATCTATTATTAAATTTATTCGTAAAGGTTAGCAAGAGTAGTGAAATGCAATACAATAAATAATTCACTTGTGTTATTACTCTGAAGAAACAAAAATAACCATAAATCGAATAAAAATAGAATATAAGTGAAAAACTATTTTGTGAGAGAGTTTATGAAGGATATTTGATCGTCTCCTGTCACAGGAGGGTTCCATCTTACTTTATTGAGAGTGTTTGCATGAGTAAGTTTTTACATTTGAAAATTTGGACGAAGGTTAAGTGTGTTATAGGTTGAGGTTTTTTTTTTTAAATAGTTTATATAAAATTTGGATTACATTCTCAATGCGCTGAGTGTTGGTGCTAGAAGAACCATATCATCTCCGTAATTACTATAATACAAACATAAATCCTTGAATATTTCAAACAAATTTTATATCATTGTATTTGAATTTAAATTTACACAACAGAACAATCACATCGATCTTGAAAATAATGCTTCATTCTTTGAAACTGGATAAAAAGTTAATTGTTCAGGAGAGCGAAAAGATTTTTTTTTAACCACCTGTATTTATGATTTTTTATTATAAAATAATTTTGAATAGATCTAACAAATAAAAAAAATTAAAAAATCAGTATTTAAGTTGTTTTTAAATTTTTTGGACGAAAAAGTGCATTAAAACGTCGTTTATAAGGCAAATATTTTCTAAAAAATTTTGACGACGCATATTGAAAGAGAAAAAAACCGAGTAAAGTGATGTATTTAACTCATTTTCAGATATATTGTGCTTTATAGTACTTCAAATTTCCGCCATCGATAGGAAAACATATTTCTACTGTAACCGCCTTATTTGCTTACAACTGGTGCTGCATACTATTTTCTGATGGAAACACCCTTCCAAACACTTTTTATCATATTTAACGAAAGAGCACTTTTAAAATCACTTATAATAGAATTGTTTCCAAATATTTTCAATTGAATATGCGTATTGCACCTCTTCTTTTGTAGCTACAAAGTCTAGTAATGCTATAAATTTTTTTTTTTTATAGAGAATACCTCACAAGAGTCCCAACTGCTCCCGTCTGGAGCCAGTGAGACTATGGCATCCCCATTTGGGGTATGTTGTGAGGATGAAGGAAAGTGGGGAAGGGAAGGAGATGGGGAAGAGGAAGGTAGGAAAGTACCTGGCTATTCAGATCTAGTCACTAAACACGGCTAAAGCCATTATTAAGCAACGTCTCAATTCTGAATGGTGGTCTTACACCAGGGCGATACTGACAGTATCTTCCACTCTGGAACGTGCCGCAAATGTGGTATATATTATTTTTATTAATTAATTGTGAAATAACACAAATTAATCAAATAAAATTTATTTGCGCACGCCGGGTTCGAACCCGCAACCTTTCTGATTGGGAGTCAAGTGTTGTTACCACTCGACCACGGACGGTCGTCAATGATTAAATCAGGAAAATAAAGTCATTACGTTCATGATTTAAACATGATTTTGAAGATAGCAAACCAGCCAATGCCTCAAGCCAAACGATTCCGGAGACGACAGTGTCCCCTTTAGAATGCATAACGTGCTCTATTTTTTAATATTCATGAATAATTCTCAAACATCTCTTGTTCTACAAAGCGGCGTCATTCCCAAGAACCCTTTTAGTGCAGACGGAGAAATTTCTCTCAAGTTCGTCTAAGTTATAAAGTGGATGCATTCTGTTGGTAACCTTCCTCGCTAAGTCCTCACTTCCTATCTGCAAACACTCGGCTCTTCTTCTCTGCTCTAGCCAGGTACTATGTACCAACTAACTGTTTAATTCTGAAATAGTAGAGTGGGAATGCCGGGATTTTTATACCCATGTGACAAGATAGAAGCTTATTATTACAGAATTGTTAAATCTCATTATTTATGCATTATCTATCTTTTAAAGTCAATTTTTGGCTAAATATAGTATTGAACAATCTGATGATATAAATACATTGAAACTTTTTCTCAAATTTAAAAACACGAGCAAGTAAACTCGGCCACCCTGACAAATCGGCAATCGCCGAGCATTTGATTGAAACCAGCCATTTCTTTGGATTTGTTCCTGAAGTCCTGGGAAGACCCAACACTCATAGAGCACGCCTAATTACGGAGGCGATTGAAATTCACAAAAACCCCATCAATGTTAACGGAGCTAAGCTCAATAGTTCTTGGTATCCGGTAATTGACGGTTACACCAAAACTAAACGCAAAAAACAAATTTAAATTATACTGTCTTACCAGCCCGTTGAGGAGTGGAGTTGGCAACACGGTATCGCGTAGACGTACTTAAGCATAGACTTGACCATTTTCAATAACACACCCTGATGATGGACACTGTAATGTTGTCCAAAACGTCGGCTAAAGGAGTTAGCGTAACACAGTATAATATCCCAAAAATAAACAAAAAAAATACCTTTGGCCGTGAAAATCATAAATTATATTGTAATTATATTTCAATCCAATTCAATTGAAAATCTCGTCAATTGTATTTAACCAAATGTTTCGTCATTCCAAGAAAACAAATTTTTTTTTGAAGTTTTAGTCAATTTCTTTCTTCTTTTTATTTCGAAAAGGGGAGGGGGGAGGTCAAATGCAGACTTATTGGTCCCCGAGCCTTGTAGGGAATTTTTGTGGCCTGCTTTTTATAATCTGAATCCCGCATAAGAGTCCCAACAGCTCCCAAACGCATGGAGCCAGTGTAAGTATGGCTTCCCCAATTGGGGTATGTTGTGAGGCTAAAGGTAAGTGGGAAGCGGAAGGAGGTGAGAAAGATGAAGATGGGGAATTCACAAAGCACGTATCTATACATCATAGAATACCTTCCACTCCTTACAATAATTTGTAAACCTTGTGTTATTTTAAATGATAAAATTGTATTAAAAATTTACTAGTGCCCCACTAATACAAAGGCCTACTCGTAGCCTATTGTCCACGAAAATTTAAATTAAAGTCTTGTTCTAGACATTTCTCCAGTAAACTACTCTGTAATTCTCGAAATACTTACCCTTTCCTTTTAGTAGACATCCCACTCCAACACCTAAATATTATGTATGTAATATTGACAATATCAAGGAGGATACTGCGTCTCTACTTATGTTGGCAGAATATCTCTTAATCCTAAACATGCGAACACTTCAGCACAGGTTCTCCTTGTGAGGTGTTCACAAGCTATTAACCTTCTTACATATCTTTTTACATCCTGTTACTGAATATGAACTATTATGTAAACGATTGTAATTATTTGTTAAATGTTTGTACAAGTATAGAAATAAATCTGTCGGTATTCTGTACAGATTTTATGTAAGTTTTAACATTGTGAAGATGGAATGGTACTAAATGGTAAGTATTGTGGGATGTGGGTAACTGCCTTCGATAACGGACGGTGAATATTTATTTATTCATTTATTTGTAAGAGACAAACTGCTTATATACAACAATAAAAATAGAGAGATAGGTCTCCTATGTTAAAATTACATTGGAGATGGAGTTTTATAGAAATCAATAGTGGTTAAAACGAAAAAAATCAGCACATTATTAAAAGAGCGCCATTAAAATTCCTCGTTTAAAATCCGCGCGACCGAATAATACGGTCAAAGAGCAATCTATAAGAAAACCGTCAATACAAATCACTTATACAGTAAATCACCATCCAATTTTCGGGTTAACAATAAAAACCTATATAACCCAGATAAAGTTCGCTTCTGCATTTCACAGAAAGAGTTTTGAGGTTAAGTGGAAAAGGATTTCAACCATGTTCAATGCTCCAGTTGGTTTATTCCATTGCTGTATATTGAGTCAGATTCGCTACGATGGGACAAAAACGACTATTCGACATCGAAGAGTCTGGTAAGCATTGCAAGTGGACTCTTTCCTGCCGACCATCACCGAATTTGTTTGCAGTAATAAAAACTCTCGTACGGTGAGCAAAAAGTAATTTATACTTTTGAATGTAGCTATAACTTTGTCGTCATCCATCATAAATAAATGAAATCATATTTTTTGATTCGAACCACTTTTTTATGTATGCCGACCGATCCTTCCACAGGCCCAAAATATACTAACTCGATGTCACAAAGAACATTTAAGTTTTCCGATTTCGCTAACCATATCAATTGCAAATAACCATATAATTTAAAAAAAATGATGGATAGATATTGTTTGCGCGGATTATACGGTATTAACCGATCTCTAATTGATTAATTTAACAGCCTAAAATGCAGTCTCTCTATTCCTTATCTATGACTTGCCCAAATACAAATATTGTACATCGGTCCACGCGCCACTGTTTATTGTCGCATATTGTACCGCCCGCTCGCACTGATTCTATATGGCGTATTAATGTCCAGTCATATTTTTTTACGCAAGTTTATCCGTTGCCAGCAGTATTTGTCGTAATTATTGTTTTGCCCGCAAAATACCTGTTTGTTTTCGCCCGCCGGAACTGCCTGCACATTGGTACAGTTTCGTATCATTTGACACTATCGAGTGGTTATATAGTTGTGTTACTTAGAAACAAATATGTTTATATGTACATTGTTATTGTGAAAACCAGTGGCCCTTATGGAATTGACATTTACAGTGGAATTAGGTAAGTTTTTGGGCTTCCCACCTTCCTACGCATAAGGCCTTGTATTTGAATTATTTAACTTTGGAATTTGAACTCAGCGATCGAAATATTGTAGGTTCCCGCAACCACACATTCTTTATATAACCTAATAATAAAGGTAAGCGCTTTAATAACTTAGAAGCTTTAGAAAAAAAAAACCTTTAATAATGTTGAGTAAATTATCAATAAACATAAAACAATACACAGTCACAGGAAATGTTCTCCTTCACCGTCCTTTCTACCTCCTTCACACACTCTTCACTATTTCCTAGTCAATCACTAGCCTCCACAAGTAAAGTATTATTTTCACCCATTGTTTTGTAAAAGTCAATTGTACAATATGCCCCGAGGAAGGAACGAAATCTGTTGTCGTGTATTAAAAAGTATAGTGGTTCAAACAAAGCAAAGTTTTTTGAATTATTTATACAGAAATTTATATTGCTCTTTCGTTTGGAAATAAAAACACTTATTGAGTTATGTTTTTACCATTAGGTAAGAACCTACCTATGATATTTTCGAAAAATGAAAAAAATGTAACTTTATTTTTAACTGCTTTTGTATATATAGCCGTACATTCATAAGGGCTGATCTAGACTACCAATGTATTACATCAATCGATAATAAAGTCGATGATTCCATCAAAACCATGTTCAGAAATCATATTACTGATGTATGTTTTTGTGCAATTTGTCGTCTATATTCAGGTGTGGTTAGTTTGTAAGTACCTATTATTGCCGTCCTTCATTTTAACTTTTTCTCAGTTCGTGTCATAATATTATGCTGTGTGCTGCAGTAAGAATATTTAAGAATATTTTATTAAATCTAATATTTTATTAAGTAATATTTTATTAAGTAAGAATATTTTTATTAAATCTGTCTAAACAGATTTAATAAAAATATTTAAATATGACCATTTGTTATTTCGGCTACTGGCATTATACCTAGCTCTCTCATTAAAAAAGTAGGCATATTAGATTTGTCGAAGAATTTGTATATAAAAATGCAAAAATCGGTCATTTTAAATACTGTAGGATAACGAAAGATTTTTTAAATATTTATGATGAGGGAAGGGAATTTCATCGAGCTGAACCCTCTGATATGAAAATATCTGGAGTCGATGAATTATTTTCCCATTTAATAGTCTGATGGGTTAACATGTTGTTCTAGTATTGTTTTGTATTAATTACACTTATATAATACATTTGCATAGCGTGGATTTACTTGATGATCATTTTTATGGAAAAGTGTGTGAGAGGGTTTAGTTTTTCCTATGGGGAAAACTAAACCCGGACTTGAAAGTCTGTTGCGTAAAATAAAATTGCACATAACAAATGTTTGAATCACGAAAACTTCACTCAACTGCTTTTACAAGTAATATATGTTTATGATATTCTTTACTGGAAATAGATTTCTCCTATAAAAATATTACTTGTATTTTTATGCATAATTTCTGCTAATAAAAAAGTACTATTACTCCAAAAACCGCAGTGAAAAAAAAATAGAATGATACTCGCAAAATTAAAAAAAAAACTACTGCAAAACTTGAAACTGTAAACGTTAACGAAACCATTCTAGTTAGCTCCGAATCAAAGTTCTGTAAGATATTACTTTTGAGTGCATTTCCTTCTTGTGTAGCTTTTATAGTTGGAGTTTGATAGTTCCTGGTTTCCATAGAAGTGCAATAGCAAATAATATTAAAACGAAAGTTTGAATGTTTTGTAGTTTGTTGCGGACTAAAACGGTTTGAAAGCATTAGCATAAGTTTTAAGTGGTTTTGCAATGAACAGAAATTATTTGGTTTGCTGTACAATTCATGAAGATACCAAACATCTATTTAGGTATGACATACTGTTTGTAATATATTTCTGTAAGTATCTCGTAGGTATGCATACTGTTTGTGATTATATTTAGTACTAGCTTCTGCCAACAACTTCTCAGTATATTTAGTACTAGATTAGTACTTCGAGTAATCTATTTTCTTTTCCTAGGTCCCATCTATGTTTATACCAAAATTCTTAACCTATTTATTTAAAACAAGCTTCTGCCCGCGACTTCGTCTGCGTAGGATTAGTACTTCGAGTAATCTATTTTCTTTTCCTAGGTCCCATCTACGTTTATACCAAAATTTAAACCCATTTATTTAAAATATGTATAATTCTTGATTCGGTTCAAAGTATTAGGCGAGTACTTCAAATAAATTCACTAATTTAAATATTTTCCAAAATAGAGTTTTGATTTAACAATCATTGTTTTGCAAAATGTCATTCTCAAATTTTGACGTTTTATATTAAACTATAATTATTATTTTCAATATATTGAAAATAAATAGCTAGCTTTATAAATTATAGCCTACATGTTATTCTGATGTATGAGCTATATAATTGTAAAGTTTCATTAAAATCCATTCATTAAATTTCGATTTAAAGAGTAACAAACATACATACATCCATACAAACTTTCGCGTTTATAATATTAGTAAGATAAGTATAATTCTTGATTCGATTCAAAGTATTAGGCGACTGCTTCAAATAAATTTACTAATTTAAATATTTTCCAAAATAGAACTTTGATTTAACAATCATTGTTTTGCAAAATGTCATTCTCAAATTTTGACATTTTCTATTAAAAGTAATTATTATTTTCATTATATTGGAAACTAGCTTTATAAATTATACCCTTTATTTTATTCTGATGTATGAGCTATATTATTGTAAAGTTTCATTAAAATCCATTCAGTTGTTTTTGCTTGAAAGAGTAACAAACATACATACATCCATACAAACTTTCGCATTTATAATATTAAGTAAGATGTAAAATTTATGAAGGCACCAAAAAAAATGTAGGTATGTACACCATTTGCGAATATATATCTGTAATTTTTTTGTAGATACCAAACATCTAAGTAGGTATACAGACACTGTGTGAGTATATTTCTTTAAAACAAAACACATAAAAAAATCAATGAAAGACATCTGACACAATTCTAACCACCATAATTCCACTTTTTTTTTTAACATTAACTCTACACAGGAGGCGTTGAGGAAAATAATTTCGCTCAGGGTCTATGTCATCTTTGAAGATGATGTGAGGAGGGTCTTTTTTAGGAGAGGAAGGAGTGAACGTGGGTCTTGAAGAGACCTATGTTGTAGGAAGGAGGAAACACAGAGGCCGGCAAATCGTTCCACAGCCGAGCTGTTGAACACAAGAACAAGTCGTAGAAGCGTCCCGTTCTCATGTGACAAATGTCAGCCGTGTACATATGTTGGGCGCGCGTTTGGCGTGTTTCCCGACTGTGCACCGGTGCTGAGGGGATCAATGACGCTAGTTTCTCGGAGCATCTTCCTTTGAAATACCGGTAGAACAAGGATAGCATTCCCACCCGACGCCTGTGCTCTGAAGAATGCATTCTATATAATTATAATAGGTGTTGGGTTATTTCAAAGACGAAGTAAAACAACTTATTTTTAAAAAAATGTAGCACTGTAGTACCTGTGAGTACAGATTATACAAATAGATTTCATTGGTTAACAACATTGACCGGTCAGTGGTCGAGTGGGCATTGCGTTTGGGTCCCACCCAGGCGTTCCGTGTGCGATTTCTCGGCTGGCCAAGTCCTCCATTACAACACAAGCAACATCTTCCGATTAGTGTGGTGGTAGTAGGAGATTTTCAAATGTTGTTGGGTTATTCGCAACCCGGGAATGTTTGTTTTCATTAAAAAAAAAAAAAAACACTTCTGTCATAGGTCACTCCCAGTAGATATTTGGTGATTTAGCAAGGGTTCCTGGGTTTACGAGGTGAATTTTACCCAGGTCTTTACCGCAGATGCGTCTGGCAGGTCGGATCGGGAGAGGCTGATTGCGTGTAACCCCTTGACCTCTTCAGCTGGACTCTCTTGACCCAGTGGGAGAGATAAATAGTTCCTGGAAACACTGACCCCCCAGATTCCACCCACCAACTTTTTCCTTACCAGTATTTCCTCCCTTTCCTTTCCGTAAAAAAACCCTCCTAATATACACAGCATGCCTAAAGATGCGCAGGCTCTGAAAGCAAATATTTTCCTCGTGACCTCCTTTGTGGAAAGATAGTAAAAATACGAGATTGAAATGCAATATATAATAATTTGCGTTATCCTGTTTCGAGAACCTTAACTGGTCAGTCAATTAATTTCTTCTACTGTTTTCGCATTATATTAAGCTTCTGAATTGGCTATATAAATATGTGAAAGTGTGTACCGCACCATGCCAAAGTAGGAACCAACTTGGATTTGGAAATTGTAGGTCCCATATTAAAGTAAAAATGTTTTTTTAACAAAACGTAGATTACAAATTGTAACCCTCGCATTTTAAGAAATTAGCAAGCCTAAACCTTGGCGAAAACATGCCATTTTCTTATTTAAGCGCCCCCCGGAGTCTTACAATAAAACATTTAAATATTACCTTTCATTTTACAAAAAAAGGGTGTAATCTCGGTATTAAGACATTGAATATTTAACCAAAGTACCCGGTGGTTCCAAACAATACGCCATTATTCTGATCTCTCCAAAGGGAACGATTCTGACCTGGGCCCATTGTTAGCGATATTAAAAAAAGGATTTAGATTGTAAAGAAAAAAGCGTAATTCCCTCGGGGTATTTTGAGGAGAATCCTTACAAATAATAAAGGGACAACAATAGAGGAAAAAATGTTTACATGCCGAGGACTTTATTCAAATTTACTCCACCTTAGATCGGTTTAATTCTCATCTTTAGGTCTTTCTGCCTAACAGCAGGGAGTTTATTTCTATTAATATTAATAAATATTGTCTTACAGAAAGGAAATAAAATTATTATTTACAAAAACTAGAGTCAATTTCGACAGATTTGTGTTTGAGAAAACGACAAAAATTTTCAGTGTATTGAAAGCACACGTACCAAAATTACGATTAAAAAGTTTTTGGTTCTGACCACTAATACATGTCTTCAATTTTTGGAACTTGGATAATTTTGATCACAATTACTGAAGGGAATGTTAGTAGTTTTTTCAAAATTGCTTTAATAATTAGTCTTTGTATTACCGCTACAGCGCTTATAATGTTGTCAAATGTACCTCCCTGTCCAATAATTCTATGCTTATTAATGATTGGACTAGCCTGTATTAGACTTTTTTAAATTTTCTAACTTAATATAATAAATTTATAAATTCATTTCCTAATGCGGTTAATAAGTTTACATAATACGTGTCTGTTCCATTTCATATGTTGGTTGATAAATACACCTAGGTACTTTATTTCAGTGGTATGATATAAACAAGTTCACATAATATGTGTGTGATTCATTTCACGTGTTGGTCGACAATTACACTGAGGTTCTTTATTTTAGTGGTATGGTCTTAACAATTTCACATAATAAGTGTGTGATACATTTCAACTGTTGGTCTACAATTACTTTATTTTAGTGGTATGGTCTTAACAATTTCACATATTAAGTGTGTGATAAATTTCATCTGTTGGTCTACAATTTTATTACAATGAGGTTCTTTATTTCAGTGGTACGGTCTTAACAAGTTCACATAAAATGTGTGTGATCCATTTCATCTGTTGGTCTACAACTGAGGTACTTTATTTCAGGAGTACGGTCTCAATAAGTTCACATAATAATATTATGTGAACTTATTGAGACCGTAAGACGTAGACTTGAAATTTGAAAATTGAAATGGATTTTGTGCATCTTGAAGCAAAACTATTTTCCTTCGTAAATTGACCTATTAAGGAGGCAGTAAACAATATTTAGTTGTCCCAAATTGACTCGACTCTGTAAAATCGGTGACCTTGCGCGGATGGACTTGAACCCTGAACCTAGAAATGGACCGGTATCAGCTGTGTCGGTTGGTTGACCACGAGTCCCACCTTACCCAGGCACTTGACATTGTCCGGAGAACAAAGGACGTGATCCCACTATGTCCCTGGTATGGCTTCTGTTTCGACAATATTAGCGGTGAGAGAGCAATCAAGCAGAACATCTGTAGGAGGAGTCTGAGGTCATTGACAGCTTTTCTATTCCCGCTAGTCTCCAGATGAAGGGGACAAGATCGTGATGGGCTCCGTTATCTTATGTTGACGCGTGAGGGATGACCCTGTATTCGTTTGGACGAAGGGAACAATGGCTTGTATTGTTTCGATGATTTCCGACGAACGGATTTGGCAGGTGTGATTGACGAAAGTCTGGGAGCTGACAGTTTTCTGTAAAGGATGCTGAGGAGACGGCGAAGAGTTCGGCCCCTGAGCCTGCTAATTTTATTTCTTCGAAACCAGTGGGATGCACGCGGGGATTCCCGACCCCTGACTTATCCGCAAGTATTCACTTCGGTATAATGTTCATGGCTACGGTTAGCTGGGCGGACCCTTAACCTTCAGCATGCTGGCCATCATCAACATATCATCATCATCATCAGGCTCGGGCCGAAGGGCACGACCTGAACCGGAAGTCATCTGAGCACCTTCTGAGAGCTCTTAGACATACTTCAATCACACTCGGCGGAACGGAGCGTCATTTTTATGTCTAGCGACATGGAATGATCTTTCATCATGAACCTTCAACCTATCATCTTAATCATCATACCATCTTTACCTTGCGAAGATTTGGTAGAGATATTCTCCCATTACCGCATTGTACTATGGAGATTTCAACATATTAATCATCACACCACCGTTACCTGGCAACGTTGGTAGAGACCACTCCCGTTACCGCACGAATGTCTACAATGGATCCTTCACCGCTGAATTAAACAACATATATCCATCAACTACAAAATCACACACATTCCCTTCCCGACAGGGACGAAACATGTCATTTTTCATCAGTTGCGAGGCAACAACTAAATCTTCCTGGAGGTGTTGGGATTGGGGTTAGTTCGACAGGTTAATCCTTCATCGAGCTAATTGGGAATTGGAGGAGACCAATCGTAGCAAGCACATGTTTGTCCCTATTCCTACCCATTATACCTACCTGTAAGTAGATTGCATACAACTAACAACCAATAGGAACTTAGAATAACTAATTTAAATTATTGTATGAATGATGTTTTGATATACTCTAACAAAAGGGTTTATAACTCCGAGTTTAGGTAGAACGGCACAGAGAGTTAGGTATATCGTAGGTAGACTAATCGTCAATAGCATGGGGAAGGGTATTAGATCAGTAAATAGTAAGATAGACTGGGAAGTTAAATGATTAGCCAGTTAGATAGAATATCGTCATTGTTGAAGATCTGACAGATTGCAACACACCACAGCTAAGAACCAAAAGTTACCACAAATCCGTTTAATCTACCTGAATTAGCGCTATAAAGGCGAAACAAAAATAATCACAACGTGTCTAGTTAATTCAAAAGTAATTAAACAACAATTTATCAGTACGTACTTGCCTACGTACTGGCAGCTCCAGCAGTAACTTAAGGTTTTCAAAACTTAAAGTTATACGAAAAAAAAAATGATCACCCTTAAATAGGGTTGATTGATTGAGAGTTATAAAAGACTATCAAAAAGAGGGGAACCATTACAGTCTTTACAAGTTTACCTAATATGAGTCTGTTCCATTTTATATATTGGTCTACAATTACTTTATTTCATATCTTTAACATAACATTCTGTTCGATTTCATGTGTTGGTCTACAATTACACCAAGGTACTATATTTCAATGGTATCTTAACAAGTTCGGACAATATGTGTCTGTTTCATTTCATATGTTGGTCTACAATTTCACCAAGGTACTTTATTTCAGTGGTACAAGTTCACATAATATGTGGCTGTTCGATTTCATATGTTGGTCTACAATTACACCGAGGAACTTTATATAAATCGTATGATTTAATATGGCACATGAGCTAATACAGACACTTTAATTACATTTTTGATTGTGTATAATAATTTAAATGTTTGGGAAAGTTCTAAACTAATTTATTGAGAAGTGTTTTGTGGCATTAATTGAGATCAGGTTTGTATCGAACTAGTATTTAACATTAAATTGAAATCCATTACAAACTGCTTCAAAATCATTATTTAGTTTGAGCATGTTTCAATGTTGAATCAAGAAATTTTATTAACGGTTCTGTGTTTGAATAATCACCGGGCGGACGGAAGGCGATAATGCAATCAATTTAACAATACAATAGTGCAATTGCAAATCGCAATTGGTAGCCGTGACTTGTGACACTGCGTGTGACAGATAATCATGTTAATAAAAAATATGGCCAACTCAGCATAAAGATTAACACATAAAGATATTTTTTATTTTATTTATTCTTTTTTTTGTGGAAATGCGTGAACAAAAGGAAATTATGATGTAATACCTATACGACAACCTACAGTCCACCTCGGAACAGGAATCTCTAGTGAGAAGGACTGTGAATAAACGATGTACTTTGTAATTTTTAAATAGACGTTTTAAAAAATACTAAAAAATGCCTTATCCACTGGAGCGACAGAGCAACTTAAAACTTTTTTCTCGGATTGCTCAAGGAAAATTTTCCGTCCACATTAAAAAAAATCATACCTCCGAATTTGAATATGAAGAAATACAAACTGATTACAGTCCAATATAGCCAATGAATTCACCTACCGTTTGTCTATTATCACATATTCGTAGAATTTATAAAAAAAATATTATAGAATCGTTAACTTTGAAACATTTTAACGATCTAGAGAACATTTGCCATATTTTGGCAGCAAAGCAATCCGTGGTTTTGGAAATAGTGCCATATTGTGACAAAAAGCGTTCGAGTAGTTATAACGGTTTATGACCCATCTCCCATATTTCTATTATCTTTGTATTTATGTGACACTAGTTCCTAAAAATAATACATGTTTTAACATAATTCTTAGATTATTACAGACAGTTTCGTTTATTTGAATACATTCAAATAACTTCTCTGAATCAGGAATGGGAGAATTTGTCGCTTTATTTCGTCGTTTCCTGGTCGGTTAAACACCCTCTCCTTCAGGGGTGTATATTTACGTGACCGCAATGAACAAAGGATTCATTTTAAGAAATTCCAGTAATCTCGCTTGATGGTACTTCTACCTGGGAATTTGTGCAATAAAAGTAAAGTAAAACATACCACTGGTGCAGTCAAACCAAGATTTCCCACTGACAAGCAATAATGACCAAGAATAGAGAACATGAATGTAATCAGTTTATGTTAAGAATTCCATATGATGCATGTCATTTGACAAACGATAATATGTAATTTATTTTGTTTATAAGAAAAACTCTCTTTTTTAACTTTTGAAGGTTACTCCCATCAATGTTATATATCATTAAAGAAGACGATAACAATAATACACCGTATGTCCCGGTTAGACATGAGGTTCTGGGTTTGAGTCCCAGTTGCAGGCATTATTTTTTTTTATTTTTCTGTGTCTTGTTCATTTTCATATTTTAAAAAATTAGATTATTATTGTAATAATAAAATATTATTATTAATAGTTAATAGTAATTTTTAATATTCTTTAATGATAATATATGTAAAATCAAAGGCTTATACGGATACATGTAAGTCACAATGAGTGGTTCGCTATGTTTGGTGACATAGCAGGTGATTAAGGTCCTGCTTAATGAAGTGAGGTGCGTCGAGGACTTGATGGCGAAGGCCTACCCACCAACGTGGCGGGTGAGCGTAGATGGAATGCCTCCAGTTTTCCCTCCCCAGCCGGACTATCTGGATCCACCACCTTGCATTGCAGTAGGAAGGATGGATTTATACCTACGTCCGCCATTCCTGCACACACTGAACCACAGATTTCTACCCAACACTCATTCCTTAATCCTTTTCAGACCTTCAACCCACGACATAGGGCGTTACGGAAATTATTTTCCTTGGAGCTTTCTATGTGGAGCTAATATCGAAAAACCCCAAATAAGTCATTATTGAAAGTCTCCTTCCTAGAAAAAGGAATTAAACTAGGTCCATTTTCATATAAATACTTATCGTCGCTTCAGTTCGTTTTTATCCAACAGACCAAAACGCGAATCGGGAGAAATGGCACTTTAAACTTTTTTTACGATAGAAGCACATACATTTTGGAGGACGTAAGACAAAGTGTTTTTTGAAAACCCCTTAAATAATTGTTTATAATTTTTTTTTAACTAGTATCGCATAAATAAAAGCTTTTTGAGAATATTTGCATACTTATTTCAATTTCACGAAAAATGGTCTGTTGGACAAGAACGAACTAGAGCAATGCTATGTCACCTTCAAATTAAAATATAATATTCATACAAATAAACGTGTTGGTCGAAATTAATGTTTTCGGCTTCTCAATAAAATGCTACAAATTCAATTAATTATTTCATTTCATTGCAAACTAAAATGGTCCAACACGGTACCTACGTTCAAATAATTGTGGTTGAAGATACTTACAAAATAGTAAAAATTCATGGACCACAGCATGACCATGAATGGGTAAGTATGAAATCCTGTATCTCTTTTTTAGAAAATCAACGAATGGTTTTATACAAATAAGATATCCTTCTATGTGGTCTAGTTGTAACAGAATATTTACCTAGTGCAGTTCATCTCAATGAAAACACGCCAAAAACGCCAGTTTTCAGTGGCGTTTTACCACTCAATTCGCACCTCGCATTCTAATAAAAGCCGCTTCGCGCGAACCATTTAAGGTAAACGTACATTTGTACATTTTAAGGGGCGCGAAACTGTTACTTCGCGATCCATCACCATCCGTCACGATTACCATTAGTCCGCCCAACCCCGGCGCGATTCGCACTGGATTTGGGCGATTCCGCGGAATTTTCCACGTTTATACGTATCTACGCTCCTGGTCGTCCGCAACAAACTGGCGCCGCGTATAAATTAGAATTGATGGGCCGGAACGGGATCAGGACGAGTAATTATTGCGATCCGCATCCGGGGGAGATTGGCGGTAAAGGGGAGGAATATTTGAAAGATAACCCTAATATGTGATGGTCATGTATGTAGGGCATTTAGGCGCATCGCTTCCGTATGCAGTGTTAAGAAGGGAGTATGTGGTTTTTATTACCTTGTGAGTATGTTACGTTGTGCAGTAATATTAGTTTTTTTATCATGAAAATAACTCTGAAAAGGAATGCAACTGCAAATCATGATAACGTTTTTAAGCAGAAGGGTATTATTGGTCAGATCTTTCACATATTACAAATGACATCTATTTAAAAAAGTCATCGCTAAGAATAACAAATTTTTTTTATAAGAAAAACTCTCTTTTTAACTTTTGAAGGTTATTCCCATCCATGTAATATATCCTTGAAGACGAAGATAACAATAATAATCTAAATTAAATTATGAAAATGAACAAGACACAGAAAAATAATAAAACCCAGTTCCCAGGAAATGACCATGTACTTCTGGAAGAGTTTTTTTCAGAAGGAATCACGTCACGTTAACGGCGCGCCCAAACCTGAATAGGCTGGGAGGGGTCGATCATGTTAAGTTTGAAAAAGGTTTCACGGTACAGTGTAACAGTTAGTAAGCGCTAATGTACCTACATTTTTTTTCGTCGTATGGGATGCAGTCATTGTCAATAATTTCTTTTAATTTTAAATGCATATTCTTCTATAGCTCGATTGCACAAAAGTCTCATTTATAGTAATTAAGGTGAATCAAGGGTTTTTTATAAAAAATATTCTATATATATATAAATATAATATAGATTGAATTATGTTATTTCACAAATTAATCAGTTAAAATAATAGGGGAGACCTGCACAAAACCGTATACCGGGGTAAAACCATATTTCTATAACATAGCTTTATTACTTAAAATATTCGCGCCACGCACTCCGCCCCGTGTACAAAACCATTTTTTCATACATTTACTTATTGATTTATTTTTTGATTAAGATTTTCTGACATGTTTCTCTTGTGTTTTGTTCCTTGGTAAATTCATTAATAAAAACAATTATTATAAACCGAATGTGATTTTAATTTACCAAACTACAGAGCCCCTATCTTCGGTATACGGTTTTGGACAGGTTTCTTACAAGGTATATTTGCGGCACGTTCAAAAGTGGAAGTTAATCACAGTATTTCTATGGCTTAAGACCACTATTCCGACTTGAAACGTTACATTAAATGATTTTGCAATGTTTGGTGACCAGATCTAAATAACCAGCAACATCTCCACCTTTCTCTTTCAAATCTCATCTTTCTTTTCCTTCCTACTACCTTCAGTCTCACAACCAGTGGCGGCTGGTGCTCACAAAAATCGGTGGTGCACTAAAAATCTTGTACATATACCTACTCTAATTAAAATAAATTTAAACCAACTAACCATGGGCAGAGAGAACGGACCGCTAAACAACTCGGTCTTGGCACACACTCTTTGCCTCATTCACATTCATACATCGTCTCATACATAGGTACTCTTCTATTTTTCTGACTCTTGACATGGCCCGACTCAAGTGTCTGATGTCTGCCTCGGATGTTCTCTACTATGTTCTTAAATCATTCAACCTTGCGTCATATATTCTCCTTACACTCCTTTCTCCTTTGAAATAAATTTAATTATGAAAATATCCCACCTATAGTATATTAGGTCCATTCTCCGTTGTCTCTGAGTAGCAAAGACATCAATGAGCCTGGAGTTAAAATCCGGTATAGATTTAGGCGTTATTTAATGCTTAGCACTGACAATGCATTGAGTCTATCTTGGCTAATTGTGTTTCTCAAGAATAATTAAATTATTTTTAAAGTTGAAAATCACCGAAACAACTTTCCTCGGCGTCATAGGGATGGTACCCACGATTTTTAACAATTTAACACACGAAAAAGCATCCGATAATTTATTACTTACTATAAAAGAGTTGTAAAATAGATATTGATCACAATGTTTAATTTCTAACCGTTTTTCAAAGTTCAGCCCATTTTTAAATCTTCCTTACTCATCCAAGAAACGGATCACAATAGCGTATTGGACCTGTGACCTGTCACAACATGTCTACATTGTTTTTGTTAATTATGCTAAGCGGAACATTAAATGAAAGAGTAGATGTTAAATTAAATACACAATATCGAAAATAATATTACACAAACGCGTCTCATTTTAATCTGCTGGTGAACAAACCGTTCCTTTTGATGTGGTGGAAATTTTCAGATCGCCGATCTCGTACACGTAAGATTTGTTAAGGATATTACCCATATTATACCTACCCACGGTTTGAACTTATTAGATAATTATGAAGGGACTCTTTGGAGCGATTTTAAAAACGATCCAGCGCTCGGAATATAGGCACACAACGATCTGCTTCGATACGCACACAGTTATATGGACATATTATGTATGCATTAGCGAAGTGTGTATTGTGATTTGTGACGAGGCGTGTCGGAAATATATTATTCGGCGCTAGGGAATTTTTGGATTGGCAGAATTCTGGGAGTGCGTCGCACTAGCGCTCTTTAGAGCAGGCCGCCACTGCTCACAACATACCCCAATCGGGGATGCCATGGTCTCACTGACTCCAGACGGTTGGCGGCAGCCAATCAGGCGTATTTTTAAGATTTTAACACGCATAACACCCCACAAACAGCGAAAAAGCATTTTCGTTGTTTGTGGGGTGTTATGCGTGTTGTGCTACCTCCTTCTTTAGCCGACGTTTCGGACAGCGTTTCAGTGTCCATCATCTGGGCAGATCCGGCAGACGGATCTGCCGGATCTGCCCTGATGATGGACACTGCAACGCTGTCCGAAACGTCGGCTAAAGAAGGAGGTAGCACAACACGGCATAATACCCCAAAAACAAACAACGAAAAGGCGTATTTTTATTTAGTATTTCTACTCCTCAGAACTCTGAGAGAATTTTCAGATAACATATAATTTCTCAATCAATATCAGTTGGTAATATACACCATTATTGTTTTTCACGCTTTCTCTTTATATTTCACGTCACCTTTAACTACGTTATTCTATCAGTCAGTTTGTACATAATGTAATCACCATTCCTGGAACGTACTCCAGATTTTAGTTTAGTTCGTATCATCTCCAGACATCTTTCTTAGTATCGAATTGACTATGAAGGGGAACTTAATTCCAGTACATTGCATTCGGAATGGTCCATGAATAAGTCTATGCATTCTAAAATATGCGAAGGAGGCCTCTTCGTGAATAATTGATAAAATTTCCCTCACAAATATTTCAAAAGTTATCCTGGTAAAATGGATTTCAAATGTGTCTTTTTGGTTCGAAATAATGTTTGGTGAAAGGACTTTTTTCAAATAACATGTCTATTCAGTGACGAATAAAGTCATTATGTACTCGAAAAAATTTAATTGTTTAAATTAGCTTTACATTGTAATACTTTCTCCGACAAAACAAGTGATTTTTTTAAATTTAACGGTAAAGGATGACAAAGAATTTAAAATAAATAAAATGTTTCGCCTACTTTATTTTAACCACTCGAGCGATAGATACCCTGATTTGGATAACTATTAGGTGTTGATTTAAAAAAAAAAAAGTAAAATTTAGGTGTAATTTTAAATGGTATCGAAGGACCATGTAAAGCCGATGGAGACCAAAATATCATTTTAATTTTTTTTCTACAAATCATATTAGGATTAAGGTTAAAGTAAGTAAAATATTTTCCTTAATACCCTCTTTAAAAGATAAAGACCACAAAATAGAATAATGAACTTTAGATTATCAGACAATGTGACAAAAAACAATGATTAAAATCATTTAATTAGATTTTTTCATATCTACCATCCCAAATCTATCTGCCAAATAATGTTAATTTTGTTTCGTTCACAATGTTCGTTTTTATCGAAGTATACACTTTATAAACATTTTTAACTGTGCTGTAGAACAAGTTTGTTAATTGAAACGTTTGTTTTGGTCAAGTCCGAGTGGCATCTTACCATTTTGATTTATTTGAAGGTAAAGGGTCCCGCCTTCAAAGCATAAAGCAAAGAAGCGTGGAGGGAAATGCAAATGAACGGCGACTTACGCCACCTGACTTTTATTCTCATTAAAAATAATGGCGTCTGAAAGGTTGGCAGACTGTCGCAGAGTTGTTTCCACCCGCCAATCTTACAATATTATGTTGTTATTTTTACAATTTCTTGTGGATTCCACTGACAAATGAGGGAGAGTTACGGTTACCTAGCAGGTTCTGATACACCCGTGTACACGTAAACTGTACACCTCACAAACAGAAAATTGTTGAAAACTTTTTTTTATAACTAAACCGCACAAAAGTCACAACTGCTCTCTTCTGGCGCCAGTCAGACTAGTCAGTTGGGAGACTGGAGGTAGTGGGGAAAGGAAGGAGATAAGAATGAGGAATGTGGAGAAGTACCTGGATATTTAGATCTTGTCAACAAACATGACTAAAGCCATTTCCAGTAACCTTTCAATTCTGAATAATGGTCTTACACCAGTGTGATACTAAGAATTTCTTCCATTCTGGAACGTACTGCAAATACACTGTGTATTATTTTTAATCAATTAATTACGAAACAACACAAATTAAAATGTATTTGCGCACGCTGTGTTCGAATTATGTCATTTGTTTGTGAATGTACTCAATTAAACAAAGATTTTAGGTTAATTTTAAAAATGATGTTATAAAAATTACAATTCTAGTTTGGCAAAAGATATCAACATTTTTTCTAAACCTTATTTCTCAGTGAAGATAAAACGAATTTTAGCGACTCTCAAACGAAAATTTGAAACAGAAATTTTCTAAATACGATATGATCGCATCTAGAAAATAAACAAAGGACCTTTGCCTTGATCTGCCGATCTACCGATGAGCTAATTTGAACCTTTATCCTCATATCATACATGGACTAATATTTACAACATGTTCTACGCACTTATTTTTATTGGCTGCTCTCTTTTACCTCTATTTTTATTTTCGTAGTTATCTATCTACCAATTACGGTTCGTGAATTTATACAGTTTCCCATGAAAAGATGATTTGCTTTATTTTTTGATATAAGCAAATGTTTGTCAAACGAAAATGTTAGTATGCCAAAATCATTTTTGGTTGTCACTCTCTTATTTAATTTCCGATAGAAATAATCTGTTGTTAAGGCTGAGAATTTTATACCGATTTAGAACACATGTCCTTTGATGACTTTATATATCTAAGTTTAAAAATATATAAATTACTTTTGAAGATAATCTCTGGATACTGTCGAGCCGAAACAGTAATCACATAAAATTCCCTCGATAGAAAAAAATCGCAGTGTTTCTAAACATGCTTCTTAAGGTATTGTGGAGAGATTTTTGCTCTATTTTAAATGAGTCGTGTTTTATTAAACATTTTCCCAAATATCGCTAGAATATTATAGTTTTTTTAACGTTTATTATCTTTTTTACCGTATCTCTCCTTCTTCTTCTTTTTGAGAGAGTACACGGAGAATTTTTTTTCTTCAAAAATACGATCAATTTATTCGTAAAACGGTTAAAAACGGGACTGAAGTGCTTACGAACAAGTTAACAGGGTTTCAATGTTTATTAACGGGAAAATGTAAGAATAATTTGTTGGTATACGTACGAAATTTACGTATACCAACAAAATATTCTTATATTTTCCCGTTAATAAACATTGAAACCCTGTTAATTTGTTCGTAAGAACTTCAGTCCCGTTTTTAACCGTTTTACCAATAAAATGATCGTATTTTCGAATAACATTTTTCTCCGTGCACAACCCAGCCTTAATCATTTATTCACCTTGTGATAAGATATTTCTAAGAGCTGTCTAATGAAAGGCTATCAACTAATTTTCGCGAGAAAATTGATATGGAATCAGTGTTGCCGCAATTCAAAGGGGATTTAGGCCTTTCACAAGGGTTATACGAAACACACAGCCTCTCAGGAGATTTATCCTAAAAACGTCACCCGGTTTTCATTCTAAAGCCTATCATAGATCAACGTCCGACATAGAAAGATTTTTCTTCGATTCACGCAAGTACAATAGTTCCTAGGCAGTGAAATAGAACAAACAACTTTGCCCCTTTGGTCAAAATAGGTACACACATCAAAATTTAGATTTAGATTCTTGCAATTTCGGCCATCTACCACCAAGCGGTTTTCGTATTCTAGGAAGTTCTAGGGGCAACATTTATTAATTGAAAATATTATGCAGTATAATATTTGCCGTGGGTTCCAGACTAGAAGATGCTGTAAGTATTGCCCTCGTGTAAGACCACCATTCAGAATTGAAACATTGCTTGAAATATCTTTGGGCGTGTTCGGTGACCAGTTCTGAATAGCCAGGTACTCCCTTACCTTTCTCTTCACCATTTCCTTCCCCTCTCCTCTACCTTCAGCCTCCCAATTGGGGATGCCATAGTCTCACTGTCTCCAAACGGATGGGAGAAGGTGAAACTATTGTGCGGTATATACATAAAAAAATAAAACAAAATTACGAAAAGGGCATTTTCACAAACGAGGGATTCTGTTGAAAATGTATGGAATATTTAAAGATAATTTTTCTGATTTTAATCATCCTACTAAAAATGTTTGTGTTTTATGTTTTCATTCAAATTTATTCATTTTAAAAACGATCAAAAACCAACAAAACCAAAACGGACCGTGGTTGGCAACGACGCCAAATACGCACGTCAACTAACAACAAAGTACTACTGTTAGAATTTTGTTTTTTTTTCGTCATTTTTGATTGTTTTTTTTAAGAAATAAAAAAAATGGAAATAACTTATTGTAAAAAAAGTTTTACATAGGGAACATTGTGTGGAAAGATTCAATATTAATTTGTGAGTAAATCATTGGTCAGTTTCGTGTTCTGTCTTCAAGTAAATTAACAAAAAAATTGGATTGTTTCGTAACTTTTTGTCACATGTTTTTAAGAAGCCATTATCATAATGATAATTAATATTTTTTTAAACAAATCGCTACAGGTTTAAAGACTACCGATGTCAAGGACAAGACGTGTTGAAACCAGTAATAAATTATTTAAAAAAATAATTGTACTGTGTGGTAGATAAAATCCCTCAAAATCAAAAAGCTTAGATATGATTGTAGAATTTCACGGCCAAAAGTATTTTTGTTATTTGTTTTTGGGGTGTTATGCCGTATTGCGCTACCTCCTTCTTTAGCCAACGTTTCGGACAACTTTACAGTGTCCATCATCAGGGCAGATGTGTATCGTCAATGTAGGTCGTGATAAAGCGTGGATTAAGATTCAAAGAAGGAAGTGAGACGAGTGAAGTTTTACCGAAGATCGAGTCAGAAAAATATCTCTGTATTATTTGTTATGCTGCCAAATCACTTTTGGACTAATTAATATCCTCGTGTATTCCACGAATGGAATAATCACAATTTTTTTTTAAGAAAGAGCTCATATTAATTTGTTAAAATTATATCAAAGAGATTTTTTTCAAATGAAGGCCTAATCTAGTTGCATCTATTTCAATTTTTCATATATTTATGTCCTACTTGGAACGCAGTTCGTGATAAAATAATTTATCACAAGGTAGCGTGGGGTGGCCATGTTTGTGATTGTGATGGTATTTGTACAGTGGCTTTATAATGTGATCGGCGTTCCACATGGTCCTGGTTTGGTTCCATTTGCCGTAAGGACGTGACGGTACTGCATCAATCAGGCTTAATTCATCGGAGTCCAGATGTCCAGATCTTTTTTAGGTAAGAAGAATAACAATGAAAGAGAATATATGTAAATTAAGTTGGGCCACAAATTTATTTAGATCGGAAGAAAGATACGTTTTATATTTGTATTAATAACACAGCATTTGCGTATTAAATAAATATGGATAAATTTATCCTGACACTATCTACTCTTAGATAGCATTTAGTTCGAGTTGAATCTTGTAATCTTACGTTAAGATAGCAGCCAATAAAATATTAGAGGTTTATCTCATTAAGTTAACAATTTATTTATTTATTTATTTATTAAAGAATTTTATACATAGTGTACATATTGTGTTATTTCGCCCGCCATGCTAGGGATGTCCCTGTGTTATGGCGGGTGAAGTATGCAGATTATATGGGTAATGAAGTACATTTACTGATAATATAATAATTATGATAATAAAAATAAATATTTATCCTAGACTTGCAGAAAAGTCAATAGATGTCGCTTATTAAATAAAAATTGATAAATTTGTCCTGGCACTATCTAGTAGGAATTAAGTTCGAGTTGAATCTCTTCTTACAATCATACATAAAGATAGCATCCAATAAAAATGTGCTTTGAGAAAACGAAGATAATAATGGTGGAAATAGTCGAAGTGTAATACAGTTTAATATGACCGAATCGTAAAGGGATACATTGGTGAAGTGGTTAGCGCAGTGGCCCAGAAAACCGAAGGTTCTGGATTCGTGTCCCAGATGTATCCATTATCCATATCTATTTCTGATTTTCGATTGATTTTAACTAAAATTATCTTCATTAATTGAAATATTATTAGGTTTAACCCATTAATTAAAAATAAAAATAAAAATTCATCCTAGACTTGCAGAAAAGTCAATAGATGTCGCATATTAAATAAAAATTGACAAATTTATCCTGGCATTATCTAGTTAGAATTTAGTTCGAGTTGAATCTTACAATCATACATAAAGATAGCAGCCAATAAAAATATACGTTGAGAAAATGAAGATATTGTTGGTGGTTCTCAGCCGAAGTATGATGATGTAGTTAAGTATGACCGAATCGGAAAGGGATAAATTGGTGAAGTGGTTAGCGCAGTGGCCCGGAAAGCCGAAGATCCTGGGTCTTAGATGAATTCGTATCTTTTTCTGATTTTTCTGTTTCAGATTTTCGATTGTGTGATTTGATACTCTATTTTGTTTAGCTTGCACTATGGTGGTGTAGTTGTAACATTGTTTTGTTTGCGGGATTTATTTAGGTTAACGTACGTTATATTAGATTTGTGAGGCTAGTTAAAATTGGTTTAAGTTATTCATGGTTAGATTGAGCAAGGTTTAATCTAATTAATATATGGGTACATCATTAAAGAAGAAGACAACACTAATAATCTAAATTAAAATATGAAAATGAACAAGACACAGAAAAATAAAAGATAACGGTCGCAACTGGGAGAAATATATGAATAAATAAGAAATAATAAGAAAAAAATAGCACCAATAATTTAATATTTAGAAAATTAGTGTTATCTTCTTCTTCAATGATATATTACATTGATGGAAATAACCTTCAAAAGTTATAAAAAGAGTGTTGTTCTTATAAAAATAAAATATATTGATAGTTTAACATCTAAATAATTTTTGTTAGAAATAAAATAGGTTTTTTTTTGTGCCTTTGTAGATCTACAAAAAGCATACGACCGAGTCGATAGGAAAAGCTATGGAAGGTGTTGTCCAAGTATGGAGTGAATACAAATCTTATACAGGCAATTGCGGCTCTATATGAGGGAAGCGTGCATGTGTGAGAGTGAACGGTGGTTTTACGGGGTTGTTCATCAACAACAAAATTGTTGTTGTTACATCACAAAAGGTGTTAAGCAAGGCGGCGTAATGTCACCGTGGTTATTCAATCTACACATGGATAAGATTTGTATTCACTATATTTATTTTCATATGTATGCAAGAATTGAAAGAGGTAGGGTTAGGGGCGAAATTGAGTAATCTGAAAGTATTTTGCCTGATGTACGCTGATGATGCGGTGCTGATTTCTAACAGTATGGTAGATCTACAGTCGCTTGTGTCTAGAATGAACGAAGTATGTATGAAGAATGAGTTAATGATGAATGTAAGTAAGTCTAAAGTCATGGTATATGAAAGAGAGAGTACGAAAACAGTGTGCAATTTAATTGTGAACAATGAAAACTTGGAGCAGTTGGATGAGTTTGTCTATTTGGGTAGTATGTTTACGAGAGGTGGGAAGGCTGATAGAGATATTGACAGAAGTCCTCTCTGCCTACCCCTGCGGGGAAACGGCATGATGGTTAGTTAGTTAGTAAAATAAGTTGTCGGAGGCGCCTAAAGTCAGTTTTGTGCTCAATTATATTCTCATGGAATTGAGAATTACGATAAATATTAGTTAATTCAAAATACAGTGGGATACGTAGTTATCCCTTTATCGTTTTTTTCATTGGCACCGTTGGGAGGCTCCGAGGAAAACAATTTCTCTCAGGGCCTACATAATCTTTGGGAATGCTGTGTGGTGGGTCAGAAAGGAAGTAGAGGAAGTATTAGGAAGGAAAAGGGTACGAGTGGTAGGTAAAAATCTGGGCGTCAGTGTGTCCAGGAGTGACTGACGAATGTAACCATTCCTCCCATTGCGGTGCAAGGAGATGGGTCGAGAGAGTCCGGCTGGAGAGGTTAAAAGGTCTCCTTTAAACAGTCTCTCCCGATCTAGTCCGCAACGCAGTGAGTGGGCAAACGCATTCACCGCCAAGACATTGGCAAACCCCATGAACCCGGGCACCCCTGCTAAGTCACCAATCGTAGCGAATCACTTGGTGTGACCTACAGCAGCGTTGTTGGTTAACCGATAAAAGTTATACCCGCATCCCAAACTGATTTTCTTTATGCTATATTTAAGATATTCACGGCCTATCTCGTGATTTATTTTTGGATTATTAAACCGTGTTATGATACGTCCTTCTTTTTTTCGGAAACATTTCATCGTTACAGTGTCTATGATCAGGACGGATGTTCGTATGAATGTTCAAATTACTTTAAACGTGACGTTACGGAAATCCGTTGTTGATTCAGAGATCAAACGAAATCTATATCCCAAACATTCAGGTGAAATATGGCAAGCGTCATGCATTTACACTGTCACTCAAACAACCAGATACAAATAGTAGCCAAACGGCACATATTTCATCCCCTAAATGCTGCTCTCGCTGCTGATCCACCGCAAAGCATCCCCATCAGGGGTGGAATAGATCCACTGAACAGAATATCTTCAGAAGTGTGATCCATTTTGACTTAAAACAAAACTGATGTAGCCAGTTATATAAGACCTTTCGACACCTTGGTCCCAGAAAGGCCAAGGAAATACTAAAAACAACAATAATAACATAATAATAATAACAACATCATTACGACTTTATTTTTTTTATTACGTTTATTTAGGAAACATACAGTTGTATATAGAATCATTGAACATAAAATACT
The DNA here is from genome assembly GCA_951813805.1 of Limnephilus auricula. Classification (NCBI taxonomy): domain Eukaryota; kingdom Metazoa; phylum Arthropoda; class Insecta; order Trichoptera; family Limnephilidae; genus Limnephilus; species Limnephilus auricula. The sequence continues at coordinate 17,499,871 of OX638410.1, forward strand.
GATTAGATACAAAATTATTAAAAAGAAAATAATAAACAATACAGACGTAATAGTTTCGATTTACGTACATTGTAAGGTTGATTTGACTTAAAACGATTTAAGGTTACAGTGGAAAATGTCAATTTCGCTTAAGGCATTATAAGATTTGCAGATACGCCGAAGTAAGGAGTTGTGTGCGTATTTCTATATGAAATGTTGGATATAAAATAAGGTATTAGATCTGGTATTGTGTTCAGGGCAACGAAATGCAATATTTTTTAACATGGCTGGGGATTCAATAAAGCAGTTCACAATTTTGTACAGAAATTTTTCTCTGTTTGTAAGGAGCATATAGGTCTCTGCCCACTACACTGTTCCATACCATGACCGTAACCGTAGCGGCGCATGCAAAAAAATATTCTTTGTATCAATCAGTATGAAACGCTACCCACTAGCCCTTCCCATCACCGACCAACACCATCGCATACCATGACCGGACTGACGGCGAATTCTCGATGACAATATTTTGCAGGTGCCGGTCCGCTCTATGCATGGCACGCGACGGTGTTAGCACGTTCTGGTGGGCATAGTAGGGCGTACGTGTATATTTCGTGGCCGATACGTTCACAGTACGGTCATGGTATGGAACGGTGTAGTGGGCAGAAGCCTTTAGGGTTACACTGATGATTTTCAAAACGATACGACAGGTGTTTCGTGAATTTCGTTTGAACGTTTTCAATTCGGTTAATATAAGTTTGGTATTGAGGATTTTAAATGACAGGTGTAAATTCGAGATGAGATCTTACATATGAGGTATAAGTAATTCGAGTCGAGTAGTTAAATAAACACTTCATTACTATCTCCACATCTGCGCTGATGATGGACACCTTAACGCTATTCGAAACGTTTTCTTTTCAGCCAAATTTAAGGAAGAAGTCAAACAAGGTACAATTTTAATTGTGATCATTTTCCCAAGAAGTACCTAATGCACAAAAGGATCTTACTTATACCAAGGATACGCCCAATACCATTCTACCGGCTGATCTTTACGGTGGGTAGGCTAGATCCCTGGAAAGCGCCAGCGGCGGCTCACTCGTTCAGCGTCACATTAAAACCTCAAATTTGGGTTTTGTCAGAGATCAAAACAACAAGCGTGGCTTCGTTTGAAACATGATAATCTCGTGTTTTGCCAAATTTGTGGGTGATGGGATGATAGGAGTAGGGCTTGCAGACTAGTTTAACTGAAACCGAACCGGTTTTTAGGAAGTATTAAAAATATGCAAACATCAAACGGGAATAAAAAAGCTAGCAAAATTAGTTTTGAAACCGGTTGATGTTTTTGTGCCTCGCAAACCAATCTAGGCATTATCTATTGTGACAAATCCTACAAGGAATCACAATTGTACACTCCCGTTCACCGTAAACAGAAATCTGGTAATGATGGATGTTGTTGACAAATTTAACGTAACAATCATTAAACATAAACACGTCAATTTGCATCGGAAAGCAAAACAAAAAATTTAATTAAAATAATTGCCTAGCTCGGTTTCGACCAATTTAATTTATTTATTATACTACTCTAAATCAGCGGAGTAGATAGCATGGGTGGCACCCGGAGCGTTTCGTCACCGGTGGCACCCGGCGAGGTTCGGGTGTCACCCCAAGAATGTTTTAAATTGCTTTTTGAAAAATTTAATTTTTTCATCACTTTTAAAGATTAAAAACTTTTTGCACTAATTCACGTTATCAATAAATTTAGATTAAAACCAGAACTAAAAATTATAATACATCAACTTAAATATAACAGAACAAATTGCATGTTCAATACTTATTCCAAATTCTGAAATTAAATATCTTGGTATATATATATATATATGTATATATGTATATATGTTGATCTATATATATATATATAGATCAACATTTTAAATGGAAAAAACAAATTTGTGAACTTGTCAAAAGAATTAGAAAATGTATTTATATATTTTTAGGACTAAGAAATATTCTTAGATTAGAAAACTTAAAAAGAGTGTACTATGCAATTGTTCAATCTATATTGCAATATGGTATTATTGGTTGGGGAGGAACCTATAATAATATTTTAAATCCACTCAAATTTGTTCAAAGATAATATTGAAAAAATCATCCAAATTTTCCACTGAAATTCTCTTTTCAATATTCAATGTACCTAAAATAGACAAATATATAAAAAAAAATATGCAATACTACAAATTTACAAAGAAGTACAGTTAAATAACTTACCATTTTCATCAGCAAGATATCAGAATACTATTAAAATCCCTAAATTTAGTACAAAGCACACACAAAATACTTTTCTCTATCTAGGTATAACATTTTATAACAAGTAATCGCAAATCTTTAGGAATTTCAGCAAAAATTAAAAAAATACCTAAAACTACTATAAGAGTCCAAATCTCACTACTCTTATTATTTCTTTCAAATTCGTTACTGATAAATCTTACATTTTCTTAATTATCCCTTGTTTTTTCCATATTGTATTATTTACTTTCACACATCGCTGCCCTAGTGGTTGTATGTTCAATAGACCATTTTGCAAATTTTATAAGGGAAATTTTTTTTTTGTTTTACAGGCAAATTCTAAATATTCTGACTTTAGTCATTTCGTTTTATACATGTCTTTTGAGTACGGTATAAAACGAAATGACGAAAGTCGAGAATTATTTAGAATTTGCCTGTAAAACACAAAAAAAAACGTCCCCTGTAAAATTTGCAAAATGGTCTACTGAACATACAAGCACTAGGGCAGTGACATGATATTATATAATTGAAGTAAAATTCCCTCACCAAACACAAGAGCCTCGTCTCTTTACGATGAGGAAAAGCTATTCCTATCTACTCTTTTAACACTGTATAAAATGTAAAATTGTGAATTTATTGTTAAAAAAAACTTTTAATTATTAAATAATAAAAAAAAAGTCAATCAATAGGTAACAATTAGCCAGTCGTTCTGGGTTTGAAAAGATAAGAGCCATTACTTGGAATCTGGGAACGCTTACAGCAAAAAGCAAAGAATTGGCCGAACTGATGAGAAGAAGAAGGATTGATATTGCATGCATTCAAGAAACCAAATGGAAAAATACAAATATTGACAAGTGCCGTTACCTAGAAACACAAACAAATGATTATAAACTATATTACTACGGAGAAAGTAGTACCAGAAATGGAGTAGCCATAGTGCTACAGCAAAGGTTTCATGAAAATGTGATAAAAGTAATAGCACCAAGTGATAGAATTATATTGTTAAAGCTGGTAATATGTAACGCTATTTAAAATGTCATATGTGCATATGCACCACAAATGGGATGCGATAGAGAAGAAAGAGACAGTTTTTGGGATAAGCTAGAAGAATTAATCCAAAACATTCCAGAAAATGAAGCTATTATAATGGGGGCAGATATGAACGGGCATGTGGGGATGTCAAATAGTGGCCATAATTCTAGCCATGGCGGCTTTGGATATGGAGCACGAAACGAACTAGGAGATGAGCTACTAAATTTTTCAGATGCATACGGTTTCACTATCGTGAACACGTTCTACCGAAAGAAACCAGAACACCTCATAACCTACAAAAGTGGTAATGCTGCAACACAAATAGATTATTGGTTATGCAGAAACGAAATGAGAAAAACGCTTAGAGACTGTAAAGTTATCCCTGGTGAACCCCTTGCAACACAACATCGCCTACTACTGCTGGAATTACATGTAACGAGACATAAATTGTATAAGGATAAGATAAAACCAACAACCAAAATTAAGTGGTTCAATATCTCAAAAGAAAACGGAAAACAATTAACGTCAAAACTCCAAAACTGGATGCTAGAAAATCTCCAAAATGAAGATACGCCAAACCCAACTGAAATGTGGAAAGCATTTGAACAGGTATGTGTACAGGAAGCCAAACAACATCTGGGAATCTCCAAAGGTAAACTGAAAATAAAAAAGGAATCATGGTGGTGGACAAATGAAATACAAAAATGTGTAAAAGAGAAGAAAACTGCTTTCAGAAACTGGTCAAACTGTAAGTGCGATAGCGAGAAAGAGCAACTCCGGTTAGTGTATAAGCAAGTCAAAAAGACAGCAAAGAAATTAGTTGCCTCTGCACAACATGAGGCATTGAAAGAGCTGTATGACGATTTAGAAACAACTAATGGAGTGCAAAGAATATAAAAAATCGTAGCACACAGGAAAGAAAGGGCCAAATCTATTAGAACACCCAAATACATAGAAGATACTGATGGTGAGTTGATCACAGACGAAATCAAAATATGTGATAGATGGAAAGATTATTATTCTACATTACTGAACGAAGAATTTCCAAGAACAACTCATGTGTCAGAGCAACCAGTGCTGGGGCCAGTTGAAGAAATCACTCCAACAGAAGTTAAAGTAGCCATATCACAAATGAAAAAGGGGAAAGCAGTGGGGCCAGACAATATTCCAGCCGAATTATGGAAAGAGTGTGGAGAAGTGGGACATAAATGGTTGTGCAACCTGTATAACAAAGTATTAACTGGAGAACCAATGCCAGAAAACTTTAGGAAGAGTTATCTCCTTCCATTTTACAAAAATAAGGGAGACTCTAGGAAGTGCGACAATTAAAGAGGGATAAAGCTTATGTCTCACACCATGAAAATTTATGAGAGGATTATAAACACACGAATCAGGAATATTATAAAAATACACGACGATCAATGCGGCTTTGTATCAGGGAAATCAACAATAGATGCTATTCAAACAGTCAGAATCATAGTAGAAAAATATCGAGATGCAAAAAAAGACTTACACATGGTATTTATAGACTTGGAAAAAGCATTTGACAGGGTTCCCCGAAGCCTGATATGGGCGGCATTGAGATCTCATAACGTACCAGAAAGATATGTGCTCTCCATACAAGATATGTATACAAACGTAGAAACACAAGTAAGATGCACATCAGGGACATCACCAACATTTCCAATTAAAGTGGGGGTACACCAAGGATCTGTCCTCAGCCCACTGCTATTCATAATGGTCATGAATTATCTAACAATCCAAGAAATGAACAACAATATTCTCAAGACTATGCTTTTTGCAGATGATGTAGTACTGATAGCAGATAATCATTGTGACTTACAAAATAGCCTGGAAAGGTGGAGAAAAATCCTAGAGGATAATGGCCTAAAAATTAGCAGGAAAAAGACCGAATATTTGCACTTGCCATTTGAAAACACAAATGCTGTAACTCCTTCGATGCAACTGGATGGAGTAACATTAGCTAACTGTGACACATTTAAGTATCTCGGCTCACTCATCCACAAAGATGGAGGATGTGCAGCAGATGTTAACCACAGAATAGGTGTGGGATGGAGTAAATTTAGATCCGTAACAGGAATCCTGTGTGACACAAAAATGCCTATAAAACTAAAAGGAAAGGTATACCAGACTATTGTTAGACCCGCGATAATGTATGGCTCCGAATGCTGGACCATGTACAACTCCTACACCAGGCAACTTGAATCAGCAGAAATGCGAATGCTTAGATGGTCGGCAGGAGTGTCACTAAAAGATAAAATTAAAAGTTCACGCATTCGTGGTAGCCTGGGTGTCACAGACATAAACAATAAGCTAGAGGAACGACAGTTGAGATGGTATGGTCACATAAAACGGAGACCACCAGACCACACAGTGAAGCAGGCAATGTCTATGGAGCTTCATCGACAGTCATCCAGAGGAAGACCAAAGAACTCCTGGATGACTCAATGCTCTAAAATTCTAAGTAGAAACGGCCTGGAAGAGAGCGATACCCAGAACCGAAGAAGCTACTACCTGAGAACGAGGAGAGCCGACCCCAACAGCCTACATAGGCAATGAGTTGGGACAGTGCAAGGAAGAAGAAAAAGAATAGGTAACAATTCACTTTACGAGTTCGTCGCAATCACAATATAATGTTCAAGTCACCATCACATAGTGTCATAGGTGTCAATCAAGGGAATCAAATATTTCAGGGGAATCCCCAACCGAGCAATGGTTAGAGCTAGGAACGAAAGTAAAACGACAACACTTTTGGGGAATCCCCGACCAACCAAGCAATAGGGCTATGGAAAAATATATAAATGACAGTGCTCATGAGTAAAATATTTATGTGGCAATATTAACATACCTTTGTTGGGTTTTTTTACTCGTCCGGGTGTCACCTCCATCGGGTGCCACCCAGTGCGCCCCTCCCCTCTAGCTACGCCCCTGTTACCAATTTACTATTTTTCTATCTTGCATGATGAAGTTTTTTTTTTTGTGATTTAACGCTAGTTTAGATGTTTTTCATGTTAAAAAAATGAAATTCTAAATAAATAAATTATCCATCATTTCTCCAAGATTGGATCTATAGAATAAAAAACAAAACTAATATTGTGAGTATAAGAAATGTTATATGGACATATTTCGTTATCTAAAAGTGTGATGATTCTCCGCTCAAATTTCACGTGCAGGACTGTATTACACCATCATTATGAAGTACAAAAGAGATGGAGATATACCTACGATGTCGGGCAATTGTTAGAGATGCGATGGTCGCCACTCTTCTAAGGTACTACTTAACTGACATCTGTTGAAACATTTGAAAACTACGTATAACTAACGACATCTGTTGAAGGAAATTTACACTACATACTTATTTAATCCTATACACCATGATATCCGAAAAAGCTACTGCACAAAACCGGCTTGTTTCTTGTATGTAAAAATAGTCAAAAACCGTTTTGCCCAATTAGTTCATTGAAACCCCTGGACAAGAGGGTTCAAAATGCGCCAATATTTGTACCGAGACTATTCTCAATTATACGTATTATGTTCGTGCTAAAATTTACGATTTTAGAGAATCATTTACAACGTTTCATGTTTGAGTGACGTGGCATTATGACGGGTTTTGTAAATGTGTTACTTTTCCTGCGCACGAAATTTAATTAATTTTCAGTGTAAAAAGGGGCTCTAGGAAGATAATACATTATTACGTGGGTAATATTCATTTTTGATGACTGTCAACACCAAAAGCTAGTTTTGTTGTTAACGAGTATGTTACAATATTAACCAAGAGTTAAAATTAACGTTAATATTAACTACATTATTTATAATTATGCACAATTTTTAGTGATACTTTATGAATATTAACTCCGCGGGTTTTTGCTGCTAGGCCCTGCGGGCTGCTTCTCGTTCTGCTTCGCCCTGTTTAAGTGTTGGTGACTATTTATAGGGCATCGCCCTTATACAAAACTAACTACTATTAACATTAAACTACAGAATACTTATATTTAATAGGTAGATATATAATAGTAGACATTCTTACATTAAGACCGTGAATAATGAGAGGAACACTCTTCACCCCAACATAAATCTTCTTATTATTGAATGAAAGCGAAAAATGTTTCTTCTTCTTCATACGTTTTTTTCTTTAAATATAGTATTATAGATGGCCCCACTTCCGTTTGCAAATCGCATGTGAGCGAGTGATAAGTGTGCATTACCGTATTAACATACTTCGATGATATCAAATTTAATTCCAAGGGAAAAATAATAATATGAAAACTTCAAAAGTATTTTACCTGATGGCGCCACTTCCATTTGCAAAACGCGTGTGGGCGAGATCTAAGTGTGTATGTTACGGTAGCAGCTCCGTGGAAAAGGGCACGTTCGGCTAAGAACGGTGTCCATACAGTGTGGCATTGGAGATTTACTCGGAGTCGGGTTCCTTAATTTGAACCATACGGGCATTCCGTATTAATATACTTCGATAATTTCGAACAGCTCCACCCGAAATCTATAAAGCAGAAATATCTATTTTAAAGCAGCAAACCTCGCTAACAATGAGGTCTGGCGTCATAAAATTTGCAAAACTTTTCTCTCAGGATATTTGGAGCTTTGAAATGTGTTTTTATTTTTTTTTAAATTGTGTTTTTTTTTTAAACATATTTTTTTTATATTAGCTGCACCCAGGAGGCCTTGAAGAAAATATTTTTCAACAGGGCCTGTGTTACATTTGGCGAGGCTGTGTGGAGGGTATTTTTAGGAAAGGAAGAAGAGGACGTTCTGGGAAGGAAAAGGTATGAGAGGTGGGTAGGAATCTGGGGGTTAGTGTGTCCGAAGTCAATGTGAGGGGAGTGACGGACGTATGAATCCATTCCATCAATAAAGAGTACAGTGCAAGGCGATGGGTCGAAAGAGTCCGTCTGGAGAGATCAAAAGGCCACCCTCAACCAGTCTCTCTCGATCTAGCCCACCATGCCGCAGGTGGACAGACACATCGCTAAGACCTGAAAAAACCTCACCCCATGAACCCGGGCACATCTGCAAAGTCACCAAACGTAGCGAACAATTTGGGGTGACCTATGGCAGGGGTGTTGGTTATCCAGTAAATGGTTCTTAGGACGGCGGTACCCATCCGCCTTCCAAATTACTTATTAAAAACCGTAAAAATTTAAAAATATTCTTCCAGAGGTCAGAATATAGATTCTATACAGGGTGTAAAGGATCGTATTTGAGTTACTTTAACCAGTTATTCGTGACATTATTTGGAGTAAAAAAGTCAATGAAATTTTGGTCGCCGGTGACTTTTTAGATGGCTTTTTTTTTTCAAAAACTTTTTCTTCAAAATCAAACAAAAAAAAATTTCTTCCACATATCGTCACTGGTCTCTAAGCCAAGTAACCAACCAACCCCTCACCCCGCCCCTAACTTCACCATACCTATAGATTTCAATGTTTTTGTAGCAAAAAAAAAAAAAAACTTCAAAAATGTCACCGGAGACCAAAATTTTATTTACATTTTTCAAATAATGTCAGTAATCACTGGTTAAAATAACTCAAGTACGATGCTTAACACCCTGTATAACGAAGAATAAATGTATTTTGGAGGTTCACAAATGAAAAATTTGTTGAAAAATAGATAATTTGATGCTTCCTTTGTCCCAAAATAATATTATTTATATTAAAAACAATACATAATTAGATGGTTTTAAATTAAACAAGAAGCCGAAGACAGAGCAAAGAAAATAATTATATTCCATTTCAAATCTAGGATACTGAATTTTCAAGAAATGTTATCATAAATTTCGACTTTTTGTTTCTTTAAAGCTCTGCAGAAAATAAGAATATAATAATCGTCATCAACGCCTTCATTATCATTATTTATATATAATGACGTTCATTGCATTAATCCGTCAACTTTGCGTTTCTTATAAGTATTTATTTAAGAGGCTAGACTTTGAACCACACGCGGAACACCCGCGTCTGTCATTCTGTCCCGCTCACAATAAGCTCACGCACACTTACAATACATGCGAATGCGAAATGTGCGAATGAGACAACGCTCAAATTTACCTATAGAAATCGCTCGAAAAGGCTTTTATGGAGAAAACACTTTTCTACACCGAAACTTTCACGAAATTGAATTTTTTATAAATATATATTTATTAGAAAGAAGAAGCTACGTCGGTAGCTTTTTATAATTTTATAATTCTTTATGAGAGTTGAGTTAGCAGCACTTTTTCCTTAAATAATTTTTTTTTTCAAATCGTACATGTTTGACAGTGAATGTTTACATTAATACGAAACGCATCGAAAATTCGAAAACATACCGACATAGTTTTCACCCTCTAGAAGGCAGTATAAAAAAATATATATTCATTTTGTGCAATTTTCGATGTAGAAAAGTGTTTTTTCCCGGACGTCCTTTTTGTATGGGCCGAAAAGCGAAGTCTATCATCTTAAGAAACTAAAGAGGTATTTTCACAAACCAGGGATTCTGTTGAAAATGTATGAAATATTTAAAGATCATTTTTATGATTTTAATCATCGTATTAAAAATGTTTGTTTTTTACGTTTTTATTCAAATTTATTCATTTTAAAAACGCCCAAAAACCTACGAAACCAAAACGGCCAGTGATTGCCAACGATGCTTCTTACGCGCGTCATCAAACAAACAAAGTAGAACTGTCGGAAATTTTTCAAGAACCAGCGACTCTTATGACGTCACACGTTGAAAATGCCGTATTGGCTCGATTACAAAATGAACAACCTAGACTCGCTGAAAAAAATTTATTCGTCAACATAATAAAACGTAAAAATAAAATGCCATAATAATCCAAATTTTTAGCTTAATTTTTTTAAGCAATAAAAAAAATGTGGAAATACCCTAATGCTAAATAATATTTTTTCCCACAAATTTTGTAAAAAAATATTTACAATAAATTTAGAATTAATTAATTTGCCACATTAATTTCTTGAATTCGTGGGACACATATTAATTATTGGTTTAAAATTATTTGAAAACCTCTTTCCAGATTAGATAGTCCATCTGATAAGAGACAAATAAATCATAATAAAAATAATAATTTTCACGTAAGAGACGTGTTGGTATTGGGTTCGGATCCGGCGAATTTGGAATCTTTCTCTTGGAAATTATGTATTCTATGGTTTTATGCCCAAGTTTTATAATTCTGTTTGTACTTTTCTACGTTATTCATATATTTTTGAGTTATTAAGATACCCACAAGTATGATTAATAATAAGTTCATATCAAAACAAATATTTAATATTATTAAATATTAAATTCATATTAAAACATATCGACCTTTCAGTCAGACATCTTCGCAATTTCGAAATTTTAGTTGAGTACGCAGTTTTGTGTAGAAGCGTACCCTATATCTGGTAAATTGCTCATATTACTCAAAAACGCAACCAAAGCAATTATAATGTACTGTAATAACCGGACGTAAAGCACAGGCTATCTACATAACTTGTGATTTATGGCAAGCATTCAAACATTGCTTCTCTCATTATCTCAAAACATAGTTTTCGAAAATGTCTGATTAATGAACTGTATTATCGATAAAACTGTGTTTCTCAAATCGAATAATAATTATTAGTCTCTACGATGGGATCACATTTATGTACACGTGTAGAATCCGGAATTAATTTGCGCATCTGCATTTCGACCCTTTGCAATAACAAGGTTCCATCTGTGGCGGCAGCGTCATGCGGTATTGCACGGAGAGAAATTTTATTCTAAAACACGATAATTTTATTTGTAAAAACGGTTAAAAACGGGACTGAAGTTCTTACGAACAAATTAACAGTGTTTCAATGTTTGTTAGCGAGAAAATTAAGAATAATTTGTTGGTGTACATACGAAATTACGTATATAACAAATTATTCTTACATGTTCCCGCAAATAAACATTGAAACCCTGTTAATTTATTCGTAAGAACTTCAGTCCCGTTTTTAACCGTTTTTTCGAATAAAATTATGTTATTTTAGAATAGCATTTTTCTCCGTGTGGGATCTGTAGTTATAGCTACCTTAGAGTTGAGAACAGATGGAACCTTCTTATTCCAAAGGGTCGATTTCTCGACTTCCAGCCGCCACGAATTGCAAAACAGTTCTGGCGCAAATTTTGGTTTTTGAGACGAGTTTGAAATTACTCCCACATAATTGGTCACACGTTGGGCTCTATTGTAACGCAGAATTTAAGGGCGCTATCCAATAATAATTATGTATCAGCTAAAAACCTCGATAATGTAATCTGCGGTTAAGGTTAAATAAAGTTACCTAGAAGTAAAACAATTAGCTATTCCAAGTTAAGTTTCCTCAGGTAGAGAGATGTGAAATGCCTCATAATTTTCATCAGAAACCTTCGGCTTGCTACTAGAGTATTTCCAACGCTTGGCACAGTCCTATAAAACAATGGCAGAATTACCTTCCATTGTGAATTGCAGGCATAAATAACCGGTGGGTACAAAGCGGCCAGCGAACGTCGGGTGTGTTGGCAGCTTCTGTTAGCGGGCTCTGGAGGTTGAGAAATGTGCCACGGGATGTATTTCTATCCTAGAAAAGCAGTGATGCGCAACCTTTTAACAATGCGAATTTATTAAATATTTCAATTTCAGTTTGCTGAGTTTTTTTTTATGTTAAAAGAAATTTAACATTTCTCTTTCTTAACTTACGTATAAATTAGTAAGATTTAATTTAATTTTGTTCTAACAACTAAAGATTATTAAACGGATTTTTTTTTAAAATATATTTATACTCTTCTTAGTTTTTAGGCTATCTGGAAGGAGATTATATATTTGTATACCAATACCTCGTAGCCAATGCTTCTTTTGCCACTTTCAACAGCATGTATATACAATTTATTATGTTGTCTAGAATAATGCTCTGTATTTGTGACGTTTTTATAAATGTTGTATTTGTGTGCGTAAGTCAATTTTGCATTTTGTAGATTAAATGCATATGTATTATTCGTAAAAATTTCTGATTTTCAGAAGGTTCAATAACTGGTTTAGTTTTTTTTTTGTGGGAGTGTATAAGTTATAAAAGATAAGTTTTTATAAAACTTTCTTCTGCATTATTTGTAAGTCGTTTAAGTACTTAATATATTTGCAACTGTTGGGGGTTCAACTGTCGGGTCACGCAAATCATGGCGTTTGTGGGTAAATTTAATTTTTTTTTTATTTAAATTTATTATATTGAATTATATTATTTTATATGTAGGTAATATATTAATTAAAAATAATATTACTTGGTGCATTTTCCAGGGGAGTAAATAATTTCAGTGTAACCCTTCTGAAAAACCACATTTCAGACACATCACGGTTGCTTCAAATGGCTTTAAGCGTTCTTTGGTGACCGGATCTGGTTAGCCGGGTACTTACCAAAGCTCCTTCTCTTCCCCACTACCTTACACAACATACTCTATTTGGGAATGCCATAGTTGCACTCGTTCCAGACGGTTGAGACTATTGTGCGTTTGTAAGAGTTTTTATGCCTATAATTAACATGTGTAAAGTTTTCTTATAGCATGTGAAGTTATTAAATGATAAATAGACTTTATAATTGCGGACATTGGAAACCCCAAGAAAAGAAGAAGGACAGAAAATGTTCTAAAAAAGCGGTAGAATTTCTAAGCAAAAAATTCAGGTATCACTCTTTTTATTGCCTACATAGATATGAATTTTGCTCATATAAAAATATTATAATACAACACAAAAATATCGCCTACTTTAGTCCTTTGACCCAAATTATCATCTTTATAAACAGATTGAACGTGCTACAGACATTTTCATCAATAATTTATACAGTTTCCGAAAGAATGTTTTGTTATTGTTCAAAACTATACTATATATAGTGTGACGATTGTGGCACCAGTAGTGTCCGTTTCTGGATATTGAAAAACTGTGTCACATTCATGAATTTATTAAACTGGGTTTTACAGATGGTCTAACTTACGTGAGAACATCCCAGTGATAAAAAATTATAAAATATATAAATAGGTTCATAAAATTACAAAAACCTACTCATTTAAGAATACAAAAAAAATGTACATAATATGCAAGGAAGGCACGAAATAGAAGTTAAACAGAGACGTGTCACCTGTCATGTATCTAAAAACATGTATCACGTGTCTCCCTTGTTTTCATCACTGGAATGTTCTCACGAAAGTTAGAACATTTTCAAAACCCAGTACAAATAATTCATTAACGGGACACAGTTTTTACAATATCAATGAACTCCACGTTACTGGTAGCATAATCGTCACAGTTATACAATTTTTTTTTCTTTGCATTATTCGGATGGCCTACAGCAAGAACCTACGATATTGAAATACTTGAGATTGAGAGACAATATTCTCTTTTGTAATTGCTATAAAAATGTATATCGTAACTGCCAATGTATGTACTACATAGGTTAATTTATTAACAGGCTTGCTAGATTAAGTAGTGGTGAGCAGAAATAGCCGTGTAAAAAAGGTTGAAGACCGCTGATCGAGTGGATATTTTAAGTTCTGAAATGAGTTATCTCTTGATACAAGTGGATTTGAAATAGTGGAAAGAGTTAAATCTATAAATAGGAATTTATTATATAAAGTTCGTTCAATTTTGTACAAAGCCGTTAAGTCGCATCAATGGAGCTTAAGTACGGTATCATAATAATAAATAATGATAGCTTATTCCATAAAGGGAAAATAATGAGGGAAGTATAATGTTTTGGTTACAAAGGAATATAGATGAAACATTCGATTTTTGGATAAGAACGGGGTTATTTACGTATTATCAATTGCCTAATAATTTGATGGATGGGGTCAATATAATATGAACAGAATCAGAATCAAAAGTAATGGTTTGACGCAGTGGCATTCACAATAGTAGAAAAAAGAAAATTATCTAATACTAGAGAGTAGCCGACATACGTTGCAATGCCCCTGAAATAAAGTGTTATTGTTCTTAATATGTTTTTTGAAGTGCTTTTAGACACATTTTAGACACACAAAAATTTTGATTTTCCGACACGAATAAATCAGAAGGTTTTCCAAACGCGTGAGTAAGCCACAGTTGTCCGTGTATAGATTTTTCAGATTTACCCCCTGCTATCCCCTACCGCTAGTATGTCTTATTTTACAATCCCTCCCTCTTCCACTCCTCTTCCCCCATGAGATATTATCGCGTTCCCCTTCTCCTTCCCCGGATTTCCCGCACCCTCTTCATTCCTCCCCTGACCCCCTTCCCTCTTTCGTTTCTCTTCCCCCATACCGGTCTTTCCCCTCTCTACCTCCTTCCTTCCTGTGGCTAAATAACATGAAATGCACAATTTTTCAAACAATTTTTTTATACATATTTCATGACCGGTCAGTAATTGAGTTGGCATCGCGTTTGGGTCCCATCAGACGTCCCGTGTTCGATTCTTCGGCTAGCTAAGTCCTCCATCACAACACAAGCAACATCTTCCGTTTAGTGTGGTGGTATTAGAAGATTTTCAAAGGTTGGGTTATTCGTAACCCGGGAATGTTTGTCTTTCTTTGTCTTTCTTTTTTTTTATTATTTTTATTTATTTATTCATAACGCCAGAGATCAATTGTCCAAAGAAACCTTTGCATCTCACAAAAGTTTCAACGCAATCAGATGAATGGTATAAGAACGCATAAGGGATAAACATAAAAACATTATTCTTTTAAATATAAGAGTAGACAAGAAGAAGAAAGATTACTACAGACGTGGTAAGGTTTGCTAAGAATGACTAAGCTACTGGCTTTAGCCTGTATTGATTAGGATTATTTAAGCCATACCAAATTTCCATATAACCGATTCATTTGTGCGTAATTCAAACCAATTTATTCGATGAATAAAAATTGGCATATTGTTTCGACCGCACGAACGAATAAAAAATAACAGTTGCTCAAAATTGAATGATAACATGTAATGAGAACTGTAATTATTGTAAAAAAATATATTAATTACCATAATTTAAGAATACATGTTTTAGGTGTTTTTTCTGATTTTCAATGCATTTTGGCAAGCTCATTTTCTTTGTAAGACGCAACTATTGAGATACCAGGCGTTTCAGAAGGCGAATTCAAAAGTATAAATAATTGACACACCCTACTGTGCAAGTACATATAATATTACGTATCAAACAAGCTTTGTGTGCAAGTCTGCACTGGCACCTACGAATTTGCAATCCGGAGGCATTATCGAACCTGACGTTTGACGTCTTTTGTGATGCATGCTTCCAATTATATTCGCCAGAGCCACTGCACACCGTAAGGGACAACAAGGTTGTCACATACCGATGACGGAATTTCATGTTATTCAAAATGCATCTTATTAATGAGAGCGTGCTGAAAAGAGAATTTTTGAAAAATAGCAATATAGTACCGAAGAGGTACGAGGCAGAGCTCATATATCGACAAACATAATACGTATTATGTTCGCGAAAAAGGAGGTCTATGCCGTCTATAACATTCTATGACACGACGATAGTGGGAGTGGTTGCCAAGAATCAGAAAAATATAGCATTAAGGCTCTGTCAAACAGAAGGCGTACTTACCGCGCGTCGAGGCGTCAGCGTAACGTCGCTTACTTTCTATTTGAACGGCTTCGACGCGCAAGCCAGAGCGTTTGGCGTCAGTCACTGTCAGTCAGTTTTCGTCACGATGTCCAGCGATTTAGATGAAGATAAGTAGTTACTGCTTTGTGCATTATCACGTTCCCGTAATGATAGAATACGGGTGCATGATATTAATAAGAAGAAGAAAGAATTTGGAGAATATCATCGTTTATTCCGGGAGCTTTCATCACATGAAGATCGCTTCTTTCAATACTCACGTATGTCACGAGAGTGCTTCGAAGAATTGCATTCCCTTCTGCAACTCCAAATAAGCAAAGGCACCACAAATGCACTGTTCCTCGTGTCATACAAACAAGGATGTTTTCGGACACATTCAATTAACTTTTCGAAAACCATTTTTACTACAGTCAAGCAAGAACTCCCGGCGTCAAGGGAAATTTTGTAACAAAAATACAACGTGGCGTTCTGCCGCGGCGGCAGAGTTTCGCGTATTGCTACACGCTCGCTCTGTTTGACCGGTTTAGACATGTTCAGTACAACACAACATAGCGTTATACGTCCGGGACGTTTTAACGCCTTGACGCGCGTAAGTACGCCTCCTGTTTGACGGATCCTTAAAGGCTCCGTCAAACAGAAGGCGTACTTACCGTGCGTCAATGCGTCAGCGTAAAGGCTCCTTCAAACAAGCACTAACGCGCTTTAACGTCGCGTACTTTCTGTTTGAACGGCTTCGATGTGTTCAGTACAACACAACGCAGCGTTATACGCCCGGGACGTTTTAATGCCTTGACGCGCGTAAGTACGCCTCCTGTTTGACGGAGCTTACCGCGCGTCAAGGCGTCAGCGTAAAGGCTCCTTCAAACAGGCACCAAAACGCCGTAACGTCGCGTACTTTCTGTTTGAACGGCTTCGACGTGTTCAGTACAACACAACGCAGCGTTATACGTCCGGGACGTTTTAACGCCTTGACGCGCGTAAATACGCATCCTGTTTGAAGGAGCCTTTAGTTCGTATTTACGCCACCACCAATTTATACGTGTACTACACAATATTGATGGGTGAGAGTGAGAATTAGACAATTAGAATATGTTTAGGTATATTAAAAACGTAGTTTAAATAAGTATCTAGATATGCAGATGATTAAGATGCATTATAGTTTATTTGTATGTATACGTAAACATTCCTAAGTACCCACGTGGAATCAGTGAAAATTAAAACTTTTTGGTTCCATTTGCGACCATTATCTTTTATTATTTTTCTGTGTCTTGTTCATTTTCATATTTAAAAAAAATTAGATTATTATTGTTATCTTCTTCTTCAACGATATATTACATTGATGGGAATATCTAACCTTTAAAAGTAAAAAGAGAGTTTTTTTATAAAAAAAAAGAAAATTAAAACTAACTGTTAAATACGAACCCTCTATCCCTGCTATGTGTTATTTATTTCTCATTACGTCATTTTTCTTTTTTTAATCTTGTTTATCTTTTAACACTCTCCTATTGTGGTATGACACCTACAGTCCTACATGTGTTATTTTATGAAAGATGGGCTTTACCGCCGAGCAATCGTCCCGAACGTTGACGGAGTTGCGACCCGAAGTGGGTCATTTCTAGGCAGCGCGTTACTCTCCCATTCATAATCTTACCGCCAGCTAGGATGGACGTTTACTTTGTAACCATTTGTATTCAATAAACAACGTTCTCGTATAACGAACCAGTGTCGTATTAATTACAAACAATCAGTGTGTAGTACTGAGGATAAGATTGAGTCAGTATCACAATCCAGTTCCTGAACGCTACACCTATGATGTAAAAATATATTATTTATATGTAGGTACACAGTTTAATTTCACATTATCTATCCTATATACCATCTGTGTTGTTGTTGTTGTTTTTTGAGTTGTTTTTTACTAAAACAAATGTTTGTCTTTATATTGGCAAAATATCTTATTCCGTATTCATTTAATATTTTATTTTTCCACTTATTTGCCAGAATACGCATACTATGATATAGCTGTATTATTATAAATATGGCATACAGGAATTAAGTCTTCTCTGGGGAATTTATAATTTATTCGGATGAGAAGAAGAGACTAAGAAAAAGCCATTCTTTAACTACCTCCCACGAGGAAGGCTTTAGGAGTAAGAGGAGGTGGTAGGGGTTGGGCGGGAGGGTGGGATTACAATACACGGAACCTCACGAAGGAGAGTCGAAACAAGTGTTTCCCGCTGTATAGGAGTGGAGGTTTTGCTTGCTTAAAAATCTTCAATCATTCTTCATAAAAAGGGGTTTTTAAATAATAATATATGAACTTAGTTATAAAACCTTGTCATATATTTTATAGATTTAAAATATCCCATTGTGACAAAGGTATTTTCAAGTTTTTCTGTTCAATAAGAAGGTCACAGGGGATACGTTTGCTAGGATTCAAAAAAAAAAGAAATTCAATTAGCCACGTGCGTAATCAACGCCTATTAAAGGCTTTTTATATACATTTTCACGTATATAATTTATATGTATTTATATTAGTAATAATAATGTTTTATATTTTATACTCATAAGTGGGTAAATAAGACTAATATAAACATCTTAATATATAAAACAAAGTTGGGTTAGTTACACCATTTATAACTCAAGAACGGCTGGACCGATTTTTATGATCTTTGATTTGTTGGATTTGTCTCCGTCCTGATTAACAGAAATACTATTACAACATCGGAAAAAATCACGTGAAAAATAATTATGAAGAAAATAAATAATTTTCACATATTTTGTATGGAACGGCTTTTCAAATAATGTGCGTTGGTTGACATAATTTGAATCAATTCGAACAGCTAATAAATTAAACACAACATTTATTGATTCTGTGGCGGTACGAAGTTTGCCGGGTCAGCTAGTATTTAAATAATCTATAAAAAAATAAAAATAAATTATTGCGTGCATAAATAATATAAGTAATATCATAAAATAGTTAAAATAATTTATAAAGTTTTTTTTTTAAATTGGCTCTACACATAGGAGGAGCCTGAGGGAAAAAAACATCCCTCAGTGAGTATGTCATATTTGGAGATGCTGTGTGAAGGATGTGAAGGGAAAGGAAGGAGAAGTTCTTTAAAAGTAACATGAATGAGGGGTGAGTAGGAATTAGGGGTTAGTTAAAACTTTAACCAGAAAATACCACCCCTGAAACAAATTTCAATTAAAAGGGATGTAAGTTATAAATAAAAAAAATTGCCAATGATTAGCCCTGACCTTTTTACAGTAACAATTATTTGTACACGATTCCAAAGAATTCAAGTCAAATTCTTAAATATAAAAACTGTACAATGAATCATCTTTACACAGTATTATTTTATATTCTCTATCTAAAAAATTGTAATGTTTCAAAATTCTCTTTTCAGCATTTTAATAAAGCTATCTCCAACTCCGCAAGATTGTAGAATTTCTCATTTCGCATGCATCTTGTTGAAGCTATAACAATAGTAACAGAAAATAAACAAGGAGCGTTTGAACTCTGGCACATAGTCGCGTGCTTAGAATTCCCTGGACACACCAAGTAACCAATGAATAAGATATGGCAAGAACGTCTAAATGGAGAAATCGTTTGTACAATACGTTGCGCTACCATGAATGGAAATAATTATAATATATCTCACGTTTTGAAATGAGAACCCTAAATATCTCTGGAAGCAGAATTAGAATATGTAATTGTAGGCATTTTCGAAAAACGTTCCAGAGTGGAAGATACTCTAAATATCGTCCTGACGAGAGACCACCAACAGCCCCTTCCGTCCCCACTTTCTTCTTTCTACTTCCTTTACCTTGTCACTAGACCTGGGTCGATGGATCATTTTACACAACAAGGGCTGCTCACCACCCACCAAGTGTTCGGGTAGAGAATCTTTAGTAAAGCGAAAATACCCGTTGTACCCGAGATCCGAGTGCTAGTCACCCGATCTTCAATGATATAATTTCGTTTGAGGTAAGTAGGCCGCATAGTTTACATTCCAGGTCAGGTATCTTCCGTATTTATTTATCTCTCAAGTAAACATGTTTAGAAATGCCCGGTCTTCAAAATGTGTACTCTTTTTGAGCTTCACATCAGCACCCATCACTGGACACGTGTCCTGACGATCTTTTTTTTAATGTTACCCAACTGCTCATTGATAGGCGTGAGTGGGTTACATTGATCGACCCAGAACTTCTTCTCACTGCCTGCAGCCTTACAACAAACTCAAATTCGGATGCTAATATTTGTAGTCCCACAAATTCCAAGCAGTTGACACTCCCTAAAAAGCTGTACTTAAGAATAAGTTTTGATTGGCCTGGTAACGTTTAAACCATTCTATTCCTCAGGATATACCAAAATTAATCTCGTCAAAATTCTACAAGCTATCTATTTTTTTTTAAATACAGCCTGACCTGAACATTAAAATCGTCTGCAGTACCTACCAGCGTTTCAGCCGCTTATCACGGATAATTACCCGATTATCCTATCTCGAGGCACCGTTACTCATCTTTATAAAATCCAAAGCAAAAGACTTAACACAATCACTTACATAATAAAGAGATAAAACCCTTAAATTTGTGACCATTTTATCATTTTAATTACTTCCTTCTTTGGGATTTTACGGCGAGATTTCTCCGTTCTTCTCTCACAGGTTCCCGCCGAGCACAGCCGACCCATATTTATGTTAATAACTATGTAAAAATATTCAAATGAGATCGGTAGTTCGCGACTGAACTTCTGAACGGTGTCAAGTTGATTTTACCTCGAGTGAATCTGAAATCACGACGCCGATAATATGTTGTAAAAATGCATTTTGCGGTTGCGGGGGTAAATTGAATTACTGTATATAGAGGATGGTTAAGTAAGATGGTCAGAGTGTGAATTGAAAAGTGATAAACATACGCGAATTTTGCATAACATCAAGAGATTGGGGATGTTTTTATTGTTATGGAAAAAGAAAAATATTATTTAATCATCATTGTCGAACTGAAAAAACAATAGATAAATATAATGTGTGAAGTAAGTTGCGATCCTTGGTGCAATGATTATTAAAGTCTTACATTAACCATAGCTTTTAAAAAGAATAATATACCTTCTTACTAAAACAGGGGCTTCTTCAGGGGATTTTTCAAAGTGCCTTATGAAATGATGGAAATAAATATGCCTTCAGAATATAGTTGCATCGAACTGCAAAACTCAGATGGATAGAAAAATAAACTTGTTTACGAGTTATTTTTCATGAAGCCTTTTCCTCTCTAAATCAACTTTAAATAAGTTAATCGATAATGATAGTAATTAAATGAAACAAACATCTTTGTGTACACCACTATATTGGATGTTGAGCATCGTACTTGACTTACTTTAACCAGTGATTCCTGACATTATTTGAAGTAAAAAACGTTAAAAAAATTTTGGTCTCCGGTGACATTTTTGAAGTTTGTTTTTTTTTCTACAAAAATATAAAAATCAGTAGGTATTAAGAAGTTAGGGGCGGAGTGAGGGGTTGTTTTGTTACTTGGCCAGTGACGACATGTGGAAGAATTTTTTTTTCTTTGATTTTGAATAAAAAGTTTTTGAATCAAAAAAGACATCTGAAGAGTCACCGGTGACCAAAATTTCCTTTACAATTTTTTACTCCAAATAATATCAGAAATCACTGGTTAAATTATGATTTGAAATATTAAGAAAAAATTATTGTTCGCGAAAGTACACAAGCAATATGAATATTAATAAATAGTTTTGTCAATTAAAAAACTCAAATCTTTCAATAAAGGCTAGCAAATACAATATTTCATCGGTGATTCGATCCAATATTGTATTTGTTAGCCTTTATTGAAAGATTAGAGTTTTTTAATTGACAAAATTATTTGTTAATATTCATATTGCTTGTGTACTTCCGCGAACAATATTTTTTTCTTTATTTCAAAGCGTAACTTGTAAGAGCGTTTATAAGTAAAAATACTAGACGCGTGCTATCTACGAAAGCGTAGAATATGAATTCTTTTGACTTTCACCTTAAAGTAAGTCAAGTACGTTGCTTAACACCCTGTATACTCGTATAATCACAATTATTGACATGTTTCGAAACTCGAGGTTTCTTCGTCAGAATAATAAAAACATGAAAAAAATAACATGTTTAGAAACCATCAGTTTCGAAACATGTCAGTAATTGTGATTATGTAGAATGTAGAAAATAAATTATATATTGATCGAAGATTGAAGAAGATGATGGTTGTGATATTTAGCCTTAATGGAAGATCAATAAGAACTACCGCTGATATTTTATAACTAACACTATATTATAGCTATTCTATAAATACTCTTTTATTATTCTGACTTTTGACATGGTCCGATTCACACACTCGATTCACCTGATCCTGCCAAGTCTTCCTCGAGCGTCACCAATTCCTTCTACCATTCACTTCCGAGTCTTACATTCTCCAAACACTTTTTTCTAAACTATCTACATGCCTATGTAACATCAACCTTGCATTCTTTCCTGATAATTGTATTCACAAACCTCAGAGATCTACTGACAGAGTGCAAAATGTCTGTGCATACAAGGAAGCAATGTTTTTCTTGTTAAAAGTTCAAATCTTTCAGTCGTCTCTGCTTTCCCTTACAGGAAACAGTCAAAAAGCTAATTAGTTAACGTCTACGTTGTGGACTGGTAGTGAATTTGAATGTTCACTACTTAGAAATTTTGTCTGTTTATGACGCGGCAAGTCAAAACCAAATTTCAAGACGCTGCTGTTTGATCAAAGTTGAGATTATGCATTTCCGGAGAAATTTTGTAATGAAGAATTAAGGGAGGATGCATATAACACTTTGCTTAATTTCAACGAAAATATGTAAGCACATACATACATATGTACATTAAGTGGAATATAAACGCCAAAAATATTTGACTTCTTACCCCTTTAGAACTCTACGTATTTTTGGTATTATCTGCGCGAGGAAAATATCGCCAAAGTGGTTTTCATTCTTTTATTAATAATTTTACAAGAACGAAAAGAAGTTACTCAATCAATCGAGTCAAAAATAATCTTAGCCATAAAGGGGTATTTAAAATTGTTTCTAATACAACTTCAAATTTTTCAGTAAAAAAACAAATTATTTAGTACTTTGCGCTTATATTTTTAGCAACGTAAATAATAATTTTATTTTAATTTCACTAAATTGAAAAGGTAGGAAAAGCTTCAATGTATTTATAACACTTTACGTTTCTAAGTTCTAAAATAATATATATTATTTTTTAATACTGTCGTGCCGAAACGGCAATCACATAAATTGATGTTATTATCCTGACGAAGGAACCATCAGTTTTGAAACATTTAGATATTATAACTTGTGATTTTAGTGGTTTACACAAACTAATTTGTTTCGTTTAATTAAAATAATGCCACAAAGTAATTTTGCAAAGATTGAAGAAATAATTCTTTATATTGTTATTTATTGTAGCACGTATTGGACTATCGTTACTCATGTGACAAACAGTCGCAAAATTGTTTTCGACCCGAAGTACATGACACTCAAAATCACTCCCGCACACCAATTTATTGATGCTACGCTTAACTTATTTGACCTGTAGGGGGAATCTGTGTCTTTTATGTTAAGATAGCGTTAGGTCATTGGGGCGACGCCGACGTCACGGCAGACACCTTCCGACATCCTACAGATTTCATCTTTATGTATTAATTGTCTCGTAACGCTGTCTTGCCACAAAATAATCCGTTGTGAACTATATAAGTGTCTGCGGGCCCTGTACATTGTACATACAGACACAGAACGCCTAACTTTTGACAGGCTAACTTAACTCTGGCTTCGATGGAACCCTGTGCCTGAGCTGGTCGATTACAGTTACACTAAACAATCTAAACATATCAATGAAGGCATGTTAGGAATTTTTTTTTTTTTTTACATTAGGTCCACACAGGAGGCCCTGAGGAAAATAATTTCCCTCAGAGCCTATGTCACCTTTAGGGATGCTGTGTGGAGGGTATTTTTAAGGAAAGGAAGGAAAGGAAGTTCTGGGAAGGAAAAAGGTATGAGGGTTGGGTAGGAATCTGGGGTTCAATGTGTCTAGATCATCCGCCGCCAAGACCTAGACAATGAACCTCGTGAACCCGGGCACCCCTGCTAAGTCACCAAACGTAGCGAACCACT
Organism: Limnephilus auricula; assembly: GCA_951813805.1. NCBI lineage: Eukaryota > Metazoa > Arthropoda > Insecta > Trichoptera > Limnephilidae > Limnephilus > Limnephilus auricula. Next base: position 17,523,940 of record OX638410.1, read on the forward strand.
TGGGGTGACCTATGGCAGAGGTGTTGGTTATCCAATAAATGGTTCCCGGGGCGGCGGTACCCATACCCGCCTCTTGAATAGATAAGCAATTTAATTGACCTGTCTAGGGTATGTAAATGATTAATGCTTATGTTAATTGGCGACAACCGTTTACTGTAAAATTACTATAAAATTTAAACTTAGGGATTGTCTGTTAGCTCACAGAATAGCGATAATAATGTAGCGATTGTTATTAATTTCTTATGGTATGAGTGTATACAATATATTTTTTTTATGAATGTAAACAATTATTTTCTTAATAATTAATTTAATTTTTGTATTAATCCATTAAGTTAAAAGAACCCATTGACAAACTACTTAAAAGTAGTTTATTGGGACTTTTTCTCTGTTTTTTGTATTATGTTTTTATTTGATATGTATGTATTATTCTTTGTTTTAAATATTTCTTTAAATAAAAAAATAAAAAAATAAAAAAAATAAAATGTAAAATTACATACTTTCCGTCGTCTTGTAATCCAGATTCTAATGCAGTAAAAGGTAAATCGGAATCAAATCAGATTTTATTCGCAACGATTTACGGAAAACTTCTATTCGTTCCGCAAATTCTCCAAACCAAGCGATTTAATCCGAAATTCCTCGTGCGGGGGAACAAATGAGAAAAAAATTGTTTCAATTTGCCCCTAATATAATAAGGGCAGGCGGGAAATGTCCACTTTTGTACGTCATTTACGGGCAAGTAGGGAACACGGGAAGCGAGGAGACAGAACAGGGGAAGCGGGGAACTCTCAATTCTGCTCAGATGTGCACAATGTGGTATACTTTATGAACAGGAATAATCCAGGGCTACCCTTTTATTACGGAATACACGAAGCCAGGCGAATCATCCATGCACAGTTTGTTCCGTATCGCTTGCTACATTCCATGACATCATACTGCTACTAAATGAAACCCTACGCGGAATTTAGTTGTCAAGATAACATTGAGTCAATGTAGTGGATTATAAATAAATTTTTCATGCTATCATTCATTTTTTCCACAGGAACAAGCCTGGATCACAATATTACACAAAAAAGGCTTAAGCAGGAATAGAGCGTAAAGATTTTCTAGACTTTGGTAAAATTTTCCGAAATGTTTGTTGAAAGAGGGATAATAATAATATATATTTTGTATACCTTTATTTTTTAAACAGATTTATTTTATTCAAAGTTTGTTTAAATTTATTACGTGCAAAAATAAATTGCTTCCAAAGTTATTTGAATACAGAAAATATTAACATTGTTAGTATGAACTTAAATAAAATTTAGTGCGTAATTTGTTATTTTTTACGTTGGTACTTTACAATTAGCAGGTAGAATTACTCCGAATGTACTTGGCGCCACTTTTAATTGGTAAAATTAATGGACTATAAATAATAAAAATAAATTACAGTAGTTACTAGGAATACACCTACAAAAAGTTTGCTGTACGTATCTACATTCCTATTTCAATTCTAGGTCACCTTCTTTCTTCCATGGTGTTTTATTTTAGGAAGCGTAAACACGGCAATAGGAAGTAAATATACTTTTTTATTGTAATGCTAGGTTAATTTGAAAGGGAAAATCTTAGGGATGTACTGGAGAAATGAGTTTGGTTGGTCAATTTTTTGAACAAATTAAATCGAATATTAATTATTTATTTATTATTAAAACGGTTATTCACCAATATATTAGGGAGAATATTACAAATTTGAGGTACAAGTACCTTAATAAAAAAAGGTCATGGAGGCAGTATAACTATTTCGTGACATGCGTCAAAAGATAATTGCTGAACCGACTGTAAGTGACGTTGAAAAGATCAATATGCAGAATCTTTGTTGATGAATAATGATAGGCGGAAGTCCTCGCTTTTGAAGCATAAAAAAATGCATGTATCTCCTACGAGTTAGCGTGTGCAAGCGAACCTCTTTCGAAATAGGTGTCTTAAGTAATTGTTCCTTAGATTAACAAACAAATTATCTAAATGAAATCAATTACTTTATGTAAGCCACTATAATCACATGTTATAAAATCTTCATTTTTAAAACCGATGGTTTCTTTGTCAGGATAATAACATAAATAAAAATAACAAAAGAAACAAACAAGTATAGACAAAAAGATCGGTTTTGAAACATGAAGACATTATAACATATCGGTTATCGTAATAAATAAAGTAATTTCTTTCATTTAATTAAAACGATGCCACAAAATAATTTTGCAAAGATTGAAGAAACAAATTAACGTTTATAGAAACTTGTTGAAATCAAGCATTTCTTAAGGTTCAAAACCAGAATGTATATGGGAATGGATAGTATGTGATTTTTTGCATATACAGGTACCGCATAAATCTCTTTTGTACTTTGTCTATTTCTAGGACATGGATTTTGTTCGGAAGGGGCCACAATAATGGATTTATATTCCAGGATACTGTGAACAAGTTCTTTACATTAATGTATTTTCTCCGTTTTGCGATTCCATTATCACTTATTACGGAGAACAAATCCAAGCATTTGTGCTGTGAAAAATCAGAAGTCAATAAACAATTAATCTTTTTTATTTCATAAGAAAAACTCTCTTTTTAACTGTTGAAGGTTATTCCCATCAATGTAATATATAATTGAAGAAGAATATGAAAATGAACAAGACACAGAAAAATAATAAAAGATAATAGTCGCAACTGGGACTCGAACCCAGAACCTTACGTCTTAAAATAAAATAAAATCGGATATATTTATTTATAGGTAACAAATACATTCTTTGAATACTTGTTTCCAACAATAAAGGTAGCTGCCAATAATATGGAAAAAAACATCAATCGAAGATAATATTGTTAATTGTTAATTGTTATTGAAGTTGACAATTATGACAGTCTCATAATAGATCGCAGTGGCCCAATTGGTATAGGTGTATGTCCCGGTAAGACGTAAGGTTCTGGGTTCGAGTCCCAGTTGCGACCATTATCTTTTATTATTTTTCTGTGTCTTGTTCATTTTCATATTTTAAAAATTGGATTATTATTGTTATCTTATTCTTCAATGATAAACAATTAATCATTTCTTTTTATTATTATTCACTAAAAAAGTAAAAACTCGTGATTACTCAATAATACAAGATATAAAAGGACTTTTTTTATAAAAATCATTTTTAGCAGAGTGCGGACATGGCGCACAAAATAATATTTTGAATATTTAAACTCGGGCAGATGGCACCAGTTTTGAACCCGACGAAACTTGTTTTTTTGTGAACTCTGCATTGTGTGAATGTTGCACAGTTTAAACTAAATGGTATTTTATTGTCCACTCTCCAGATCCCAAGGGACACATCGAAGTTACACGTAGCGATGCCGTGTCGCACCGTATTCTATTGAATGTCTGAAAACTCTGCTTTGCTATGTAACCTCTATTAAGTCTACAAACATTCCACAACGAAGCGAGGCAAACTAAATGGGCAGGTTTTTGCTACAAGAAGCCGTTCTGGAGGTGTCTTGAACTTTTTCTATTTTAAGAAACAAATATATAAATATATATATACATAATATACAGTGATAAATATACAAGTTAACTGAAGTCAAGCCACAGAAGTTTCTTATGCTAAAGTTCATTGGAAATGAAATTTTAATATCTTAAAATTAATTTTGGGTTATAGGAAGGGGAGAGGAAGAAGAATATAGGAAAAGGATAGGAGACTAATCAGTCTGTTGAAGTAACCAATGCCATGATCAACTTTATGCATCTGTTAGTTTTTTTTAATATCGACTCGGTTAGAAATGATCACCAATCCAATGGTCTCTCAGTGTCTTTGATTAGTGTCTATTTTTCCTGATCGGTCACAATAACTTGTGCATTGATTAGCCAGGTTATTTATTGGCGCCATAATATCACAAGAATGTGCTGTGGGAAATTTAAAAAAAAACAGATTCACTGTTCACATTTTCCCATAGTTGTGTCATTTTGAAAAACCACGATTTTATGATTACAGTCCATTGATTTTCGTAGTCAATGTACGTATCATTCATATTTAAGTCAAATGCCAACGTATCTGTCAGTGACAATAAATATATTTTTTTTAAAGTAACTGTAATATAAATTTGATGTATTCCATCTTTTCCGGTACATGTAATATACAGCCTCCCAGAAAGGCTTCCTGAATACTTCGATTTTCCTCGTTTTCTGGTCAGTAATTAATTTAACTTTCTTTACACTACTCTCTTTGTTTAGACGAACAGCAGTTCATTAGAAAGGTATACAGATGGTTAGATGGATATTAAATCTACAGGAAATCGTGGAAAGATTTCAACGCAGGCTGTGTTGGGAGTAAGGTTCTAACGTTTAAAGCAAATTATACCGTGTTTACTCCTGAAGGTTTATGCGTTCTAGTTTGGGATGTTTGCTTAGGCGGGTACTTCAAATAAATCTTTGCGTATTTAGAGTAATGTTATTATGTCATCATTATTTGATAGCTAGCATTTGAAACTAGAATGTGAATCAACAAAAAATTGTTATTTTAAATATTAGTTATTTTTTTTTGGCACAATAGAAATGCCGGCATCCCAATTCTATTGGTTTTTGCTGTTCGGTGTTTGAAACACAATCTTTATTATGGTTGCCATATATTCAATGGATCCAAAATATGAAATCGCTCTAAAAAGTCACCAAGATTCCTAAGACTTTATCTACCCTGGATCCACAGGGTGCAGGTCGTCCGAAGGCTAAGAGAAGCACCTGGAGGAGATGAAGGAACAGGCACCTTCCCCCGATAAGGGAGAATGCTCTCCCTCTCTGTTCACTAGGGGTCCCCAAATCCCTGCCCCTACGAGGCCATTAATTAAAAATAATCTCAATTTTTTTCATATTAGCTCCACACAGAGCCGACCCCAACAGCCTACCTAGGCAAGAAGTTGGGACAGTGCAAGAAAGAAGAAGATGAGGATTTGAGGGAAAATTTCCCTTTGGGGCCTATGTCATCTTTTGGGTTGACGTGTGGAGGGTAATTTTAGAAAAGGAAGTAAAGTAAGTTCTGCGAAGGAAAGGGGTATAAGGGTGGGTAGGAATCTGCAGGTTAGTCGATCTAGGAGTAACAGTCGTATAAATCCGTACCTACTACTGCTGTGCAAGGCGACGTTCCAACAGAACCCTGTTGGAGATATTTCCAATCAGTCCCGCAGCCAATCTTCACCACATGAACCCGGTCACCCCTTCTAAGGCACAAAACGTAGCGAAACCTCTCCCTATAAACCCGGGCACCACTACTTAGTCTTAACCTTGGGGTGACCTATGGCATGACCTGTGACATATGTTGGTTATACAATAAATGGGCCCAGGGTAGCGGTGGCCATACCAGCATCACAAATAGTAAAGAAATAATCAATAAATCGATTTGGAAATACTACCTAATGCCCAGTAACCATCTTTATATTAGTTAAAAGAAAAACATTTACAACTCAAGAGAGGAATTATTTTAACAGATTATTCATAAATTGGCAGTCATCCGTTAAGTTTATTTAATTAATTAACTTTTTTTTTTTAAATTGATAAACTAACGTTTAAGACAAGATTTTTTATGCATAGCACAAAGGGTAACAATTATTATAAGCAATAATTATTTACCTGAAACACTCATCAATATTGAAAACTCTCCCGAGAAAAGATATATGTCGCCGACGGGACTCGAACCCGCACCCCTCTGTTTGCCGGACAGGAGCTCTACCATTAAGCTACGGCGGGATACCTCCAACCCGCCAAATGATTCAATATATACCTAGTGTTTCATTCAACAATTATCGCTTATTATATTTTTTCACCTGCAAACAACCAACTTTATTTATATGAGAAAGGCATGTAAGTGCTAACTCTCTCACTAGGTGGCGTCGAGACATTATATCTACATTTTTGGTGAAAATACTTTAACTTGTCAAATATTGATTATTTTTTTTTTAAATTGATAAACTAACATTTAAGACAAGATTTTTTATGAAAAAATATAATAAGCGATAATTGTTGAATGAAACACTAGGTATATATTGAATCATTTGGCGGGTTGGAGGTATCCCGCCGTAGCTTAATGGTAGAGCTCCTGTCCGGCAAACAGAGGGGTGCGGGTTCGAGTCCCGTCGGCGACATATATCTTTTCTCGGGAGAGTTTTCAATATTGATGAGTGTTTCAGGTAAATAATTATTGCTTATAATAATTGTTACCCTTTGTGCTATGCATAAAAAATCTTGAGTTAAACGTTAGTTTATCAATTTAAAAAAAAAAAATAATCAATATTTGACAAGTTAAAGTATTTTCACCAAAAATGTAGATATAATGTCTCGACGCCACCTAGTGAGAGAGTTAGCACTTACATGCCTTTCTCATATAAATAAAGTTGGTTGTTTGCAGGTGAAAAAATATAATAAGCGATAATTGTTGAATGAAACACTAGGTATATATTGAATCATTTGGCGGGTTGGAGGTATCCCGCCGTAGCTTAATGGTAGAGCTCCTGTCCGGCAAACAGAGGGGTGCGGGTTCGAGTCCCGTCGGCGACATATATCTTTTCTCGGGAGAGTTTTCAATATTGATGAGTGTTTCAGGTAAATAATTATTGCTTATAATAATTAATTAACTATTAAAAGGCTTTATTTAGACTTTATCTCTTTATTTCAATAGTAGAAACATCATAATGAAATCTATTTTATTTAAATGAATAATGTAATGAATTATTTCAACACCAGAAACATGATAGTGAAATCTATTTTAATTACATGAATAATGAAATGAATTATTGCAACACCAGAAACATGATAGTGAATTATTTAACTATTTTATTTAAAAGAATAATTAAATGAATTATTTCAATACCAGAAACATCATAGTGAAATCTATTTTATTTTAAAGAATAATGAAATGAATTATTGCAACACCAGAAACATCATAGTGAAATATATTTTATTTAAAAGAATAATGAAATGAATTATTTCAACACCAGAAACATCATAGAGAGATCTATTTTATTTAAATGAATAATGAATTGACTTATTTCAACACCAGAAACATCATAGTGAAATATATTTTATTTAAAAGAATAATGAAATGAATTATTTCAACACCAGAATCATCGTAGTGAAATCTATGTTATTTAAATGAATAATAAAATGAATTACTTCAACACCAGAAACATCATAGTGAAATCTATTTTATTTATATGAATAATTATTTCAACACCAGAAACATCATAGTGAAATCTATTTTATTTAAATGAATAATGAAATGAATTATTTCAACACCAGAAACATCATGATGAAATCTATTTTATTTAAATGAATAATGAAATGAATTATTTCAACACCAGAAACATCATAGTGAAATCTATTTTATTTAAATGAATAATTAAATGAATTATTTCAACACCAGAAACATCATAGTGAAATCTATTTTATTTAATGAAAAATGAAATGAATTATGAAATGAATTATTTCAACACCAGAAACATCATAATGAAATCTATTTTATTTAAATGAAAAATGAAATGAATTATTTCAACACCAGAAACATCATAGTGAAATCTATTTTATTTAAATGAAAAATGAAATGAATTATTTCAACACCAGAAATATCATGATGAAATCTATTTTATTTAAATGAAGCAATTTACATTTGTGTCATTTCAATAAAATTTAGCCACAAAGTGAGTTTGCAAAAAAAAATCTATTTTACTCTAATTATTATTTTTTTCTCGTACAAACTGAGATTCTCATCTCTAAATATAATATGTACAGCCTTTCTCACATTATGTATTCGAAAGGCATCACGTCTCTCAGTTCTGATAATGATAAAGCAGGTCGCGTTGGCACTTTCTAGAAGGCAGAAGCAATCTTGTTTATTTCAACACACTTTCCCAGATTAACTTCCCGAACGACAGATTTATCTTGTCGGCCGGAGCACTGCAGAATCGTACGAGAGAGCGTAGAACGAAGTGTGTTCTATACAGTAGAAGTAAATAGAAGTCGTAGTATAGTAGGAGGATAGTAGAAGTGTAAACTGGGAGAGACTACCTATCGGAGCGGGTAATGCATTCGATAACACCGGCATACCTGGATGTTTAAGTACCAAGTTGTGAACTTTATTTGATAGGATACTGGAAGTCAGTTCCTGAACGACCAACGCCAACGTTCTGAAAACGAAAATGCTGATAGCCGAAATTCCGGAATATTTCATTTTAAATTCTTTGTGTATAAGGAAGGAAATGGCATTAAACCACAATCCTAAAATGGGTAAAGTATTTTAAATTAAGCTCTGGGACAATTATAGTGAAACTCGATATCATATCTATCATTAAAAAGATTATTATTTTTTTTTTATATTTCTTCTTTGTCCGAGTAGATATTTGAGTGAGATATTTTTATACATAACTAGCTGACCAGCCCATTGCTAAGGCTAACGAAACACAACGCCAGCTACTGGATGGTTACCTAACCTAAATAATCAAGTGTTGTGTCAATAAATGAACTCACTTATGGACCTTACAAATAATTTTAAATCATTGTCCCATAACAAAACATTTAATTCTCATTAATAAATATTTAGGTCAACAATCGAGATAAGAACTATACTACCTTTTAAGTTGGACCAAATTACACACAGTAAGCCAAATTTCATCAAAATCGGTTCTATAGTTTCGGAGTTAACCTTGGACTAACATAGAGATTTTTATTTATGAAGATTTTGAAATTTTATTATGTATCATTTGTCTGAATGGTTTTTTGTAATTGTATATATCTTTTAACTTTTGAAGGTTATTCCTATCAATGTAATTAATATATGATTGAAGAGGACTATAACACTAATAATCTGAATTAAAATATGAAAATGAACAAGACACAGAAAAATAAAAGATTGCGGTCGCAACTGGGACTTGAATCCAGAACCTTAGTATTAGCGGGACTGGGGATTTTACCGATTCAGCCATTGCCACCTATTATTAAATGGTCATATTTGTCAACTCATATTTCAAATTTTAAAATTAACAATATTATCTTCGATTATTTTTTTTTCTCCGTATTCTCGGCAGCTACCTTTTTCATTGGAAACAAGTGTTGAAATGTTCATGGTTTTATGTATTTGTATTTGTTACTTGATAGTATCTACGATAAATATATCCGATTTTATTTATATGCAACATCTATATGAGAGGTTCTGGGTTCGTGTCCCAGTTGCGACCGTAAACTTTTTTGTATCTTGTTCTTTTTTATATTTTTGTTTAGATTTTAGATTATTAGTGTTATCCTTTCTTGAATGATTTTAATATATTTTTTTATAATTTTTGTTTGTTATTTATTCATTTATCAATATAACACCTATAGGAGAATATCAGAAGATGTACTTAAGACAAGTTTGACTTTACATTAAAGTCCATTTTGTCGACTATCTCACCTCTTTCACGACCGACGCTAAATAGGTTACCTTTGCACTACATTCAATTTTCAGTGAGTCAGGTGCAATAATGCTCCCTGCGCACTTTCAGGTATTCTGTGTCGTATTTGGAAATATACTTACTGCTAACATAATGTATCAGAGCGCTCACTGAAAAATCGCAGACAAAGGTGTTTCAACGTCTGCCCTGCTTTCTTTTAACTAAAATACTGGACGGGGAATATATTCGAAGTTGGAGTTAGTAAGAAAATAAATGGATAGATACTAAGATCTGTAAACAACAGTTAGTTATAACCACTGGAGGGTTCCGATAAAAAATCTATTTCACCCTTGGGCACTCGAAATTTTTTTGCGTTTGATTCGCCCTCATTAAAAAAATCGTACCACCTCATTTAAATACGGAGACCCATAAATTGCATATGGTGTTAGAGAGCCATGTACCTATATTTGAATTTTTTTCCCATATTTTTTAGAATCATAACCATTGAAGCGATTTTTGGCTTCTATACGCGCCATTTCAAATGTCTACGATTACTTTTTGGATAAAAAAAGTCAATTATCTCTTGAATCGGCAAAAAAGTTTTTTTTTTTAATGTATGTAGTTTCAACGTTTGTTATGTTGGTCTTAAAACGAAGCTATTGAAATGCTTTATCTATTATAACTAGGACTTAATGGATTCGCCGGCCTGATGAGACACCGGGTCACTGGAGCCAGGATGCGGCTAATGGCCTCCGACAACACGGTGGTGAACGCAGCCTTCCAGCACTAAGCGCCACTCCTGAGTGAGCGCTGGGCCCGAGCTCACTCAACACCACGCAGAAATTGATTACCTATTTATAACTTTGTACCTACTTATAATTGTTATACTTTATTTATAATTTAACTGTATTTATAACTATATGGGACGTGTGGGATTGCACTATCCTCCCCACATCCCGGAATAAAACATTATTATTATTATTATAGATGTCATAAATTCGAACTTCGTAGACTATTTTAGAACGATGTTAAAAATAATTTTTTTAATATTTTTTTCACACAGAATTTTTGATTAGCTGTTTACGGTTAAAATTAAACCATTTTTTTCAAGATATTACAAGTTTCTAACAGACAACATACATAAATCCAAAATTTTAAACCAAAATATTTTCCATTAATTTTATTCGTTTTTAAAAGGAAATTGTCCCTCTCGTTGTTATAAAATGTTCCGACTAAAATGCATTACACTTGAAGGTTTTTTATTCATTATAATTTAATTAAAATAATTTCTCTCAAGAAAAAACTTTTAAACGTGCGTAGGAATCTGTGGTCGGTGTCTCTAGGAGAGACGAACGAATGAATATATCCCTCTCCACAACGGTGAGATGTTCCAAGAGAGTCCTACTGGAGAGGACAAAACATATCCTAACCAGTCTCCTCTGTTCCGGCCTGCCACGCAGTTAGAGGGCAGATGCATCCACCGCTATGACCCGAACTATCCCCACTCCATAAACCCGGGCACCCTAGCAAAGTCTCCAAACGTAACGAATCACTTGGGGTGATCTTTTGCAAAGTGTTTGTTACTCATACACGCTTCCTAAATTGTCCGTGCATTTTGCTTAATTCTGGTTCAAATAAGTCGAATTTAAGTGTCATTTTAAAATTGGAACTGATTGTGTGAGAAATTAAGACAATCCATAAAGTATCTACCTATTTTAAATACAACAAAATATTTTAATTGATTGATCTATCTGATTTGAAAAATTCAGATTATGAATTAAGATGACTTAAATAAAAAAAATTATAACCATTTCATGTGTTTACCTATTGAGAAGCCCCAAAAAGAGGTATAAAAGAGTAAAATAAATAATAAAAAAAAAATTTGATTTTTTAAGGTATTAAAAAAAATGCTTTAAAACTAATAGATATATTTTTCAAATTTAATCATATAAATCTTTTTTCTCGTTTTACACCTACAAAATATTTCACTAGCAGTAAAACCTTTAATATTTTCTGATTTGCGGTTGTAATATTTATGTTTTTATATCGTAAAGTTTCGCATTCTTTTGGCTTGCGTTAAAAATCCTTACTTTAAACCTTGAACATAATATGTCCCTCGCTATCCAAGCCATATTTGCTATTCATTTTTCTAACCAGACCGGTGGTATGGAAAACCTTAACTTTCCTAAATGCAAAAATTTCAAACGAGACAGTCGTTTCTCCCTACAAAGTTGGGATTAAAAGATAAATTTCACGTGGCGCAATGCTAAAAAGCTTGCCTTTTTTCGAATGCATGTGAGTAAGTAAGGCGATCTCCCTGGCGAAGTGAATTAGTCTTTACATCTCGATTTGGAAGTTGTGGTCAGTCAAAAGTAAATTGAACGATACAATAATATTTCTTTGCTCTAGTACAGAAGTGAGAGCGTACATGGTCGATGGGCTAGACACTCGACACAAAATTCAAGGTCAAGAGGTTCAAACCCGGCGTTCGCTAATAAATAATATTTGATTAATTTGTGTTATTTAAAAATTAATTAATTAAAAATAATATATATTATATTTGCGGTACGTTCCAGAGTGGAAAATACTCTCAGTATCGCCCTGGTATATCTCCTTCGCCTCCTCATTAACTTCAGCCTCACAACGTACCCCAATTGGGGACGCCATCGCTTCACTGGCTCCAGACGGGAGCAGTTGGGACTCTTGTAAAAAAATAATAATAATAAGTAACTTGTGCTTCAAAATGTAAAAAAGAAGGTTAGGAATCTGGTGGTCAATGTGTTCAGGAATTACTGACGTATGAATCCATCACTCCCACTGTCTGGTAGTCCGGCTGAAGAGATTAAATAGATAATTTGTTACCTTAAATCTTTTTTATGGGGATAAATTTAAAATTGTTATTATTATTTGTAATTATTGAAATGCGTACAAACTTGCAATTTTCATTAGATATTTGACCAGAATTAAGAAAAAGAAATGTCTGCGGTGCAAATCTTGTCGGTACTATTTTTTTTTTCTTTGAGAGCGGGCATGGAAATTTTTGAAGCGTTGAAGTGACTTTGGCAGAAACAAGGTTGATAATAACTGCTCTAACATTATATTAAGCAAGCATAGTGAACAGTCAAGTGTAATTACATCCAAACCATCTTCTTTATTTATTCCCCTTTTCATCCTCCGGCTCCATCAGACGCACACACATTTCCAAACTAAGATCTAAACAAACAAATGCCATAATTTCACTGGCTCTGTTGAATTAGAACTTTTGCTTAAATAATCTTACATCAAAATATTAAGAGCGATTGACCAGCGGCTGAGAATAAAAGTTTAAAAATGATTGCAACTGTACCGGGAGGTTACAATGAGAAAGATCGATTTTTTTTAAATTAAAAATTTTATATCGATTTATTTCACTCAAATTCACTCATATACCTACATTCAAGTAAATAAAAATGCGCAAAACGCACGATGATAAATTATCAAATATCGTGTACTTCTTGTAAGTTTTTTTGATCATAAGTATTTATAATTTTTTGATAATGTCTAAACAAAATAAGTGTGTAAAAAAAATAAATTATATTTTAGTTTGTAAGACCTTAAATAAATAGAAAAACTGAGGTATTTTTGTCACAAAACAAGTTCTCGGATTTATTTTTTATGATTTTAATTTAAATAAAATTAAAATTTTGTAAACTGTGTTGACTAGATTATGTATTGATTTATTTTCTTGAATGATTATATGATTTGAAATTTGTGTTGTTTAACAGAATCTATCGTTTGAAAATTGAACAAATCTGCCAACGACCAACGGTATAACCTTAGTATGTTAAAAATACACTTATCAAAATTTAAAACTGCGTGAACCAGATAAAATAACAATCTTTCAAAATCAATTTATACTTTTTTGTAAAAAAAGTCAAAACGTCTGGAATTTGATTTAAAAATGACTAATTTCCGGTATTCTCTGGTAATATATACCCTCTTAATATAGTGGTTAAATTTATTTGGAAGCACCACACATTAAACTTTTAAACAAGGTCAGTGAAGTCTCATTCGGAAAAATCTCCATGCAAACCAGTTCCATACGACGTGGCATCCCCTTCAAACAACTTTGAAACGAGTAGCCAATTTGCATGTTGTGTATGACGCCAGGTTACTATAGGAATATCTAGGCACTTGCTTCAGTCGCCTCTCTGCTCTAAGCTTTTAATATTTAATATTTAAACTCGGCCACTCTGCGTTACTTTATATTACGTGTATCGTACAGTGGTTTTCACTTTCATAAATGCTTTTAATATTGCAGTTGCAGTCCATTAAGGGTTAAGTGTTAGGCAAGAGAAGGAATATCACCTACGTGCTGGACTAGTTAAGTCTTTTATTCTTCTGGAATACTGGAGTTGGATTATAATATGTGAGTCTGGGACGTGTAAATAGTCCCAGATCTCTCTGGGCGTAATACCCAAAAATATATAATTGTGAATTTATTTGCGCTAATAATATGTCACAGAAGAATGGCTGCCTGTACAATTCCTATTGAAAAAAAAAGAAACACTAACCTTTGATTGTCGTTCTCTGCAAGAATATGATGCCTCCATTTTTATTCCAAAATTGAGGTACAGAATATCAGCACAATTATTGATATTATTGATCCGAAAATATTCCGAAGTCAACCTTTACACTTCGGAAATATAATTCACAATCCAAAAAGCATGTGTGCTCAAAATCCAGCATGATGAAGAGAGTGTTTTTTCATAATAACATTTTCCATGACGACAGTTTCAAAGAGAGAATTTCCATGGCTACAATACATTATATTAGCGCTTCTATTATCAACAAAGACGGTCAAACAACCATTCACGTAACAATAAAAATATTTGAATTATTTTTCGAACAAACAAAACGAAACATATTATAATGCCTGACCAGGAGTATTTTGAATACTTATACCACGTCTCCATTTTAGGTACGTCAAAAGGAATGGCCTAAGGATCGAGATGAGAAATAGAAATGTTGTGAAGTACCTAGATCTTCACATTTGGTGAATAAACAAAACTTAAGCCATTTTAATCAACGTCTTAAGTCAGATTGGTGGTTTGTTATCAAGTTGACGCTGAAAATTTACACCATTTTTAAGATCTTTGATAAATAAGCCAGAATCATTATGAAAATTAACTCTTTTGTCATGATTATTAAAAATTAAACAACTAGTGCAAACCCCTTACTTAAAGCATAAAAAATAATGATTATTTTTTAATTGATAAACTACTGTTTAAGACAAGATTTTTATGTATAGCACAAAGGGTAACAAATATTATAAGCAATAATTATTAGCCTGAAACACTCATCCATATTGAAAAAATCTTCCAAGAAAAGATACATGTCGCCGACGGGACTCGAACCCGCACACTTCTGATTGCTGAGAGCTCCTGACCGGCAATCAGAGGGGTGCGGGTTCGAGTCCCGTCGGCGACATGTATCTTTTCTCGGGAGATTTTTTTCAATATGGATGAGTTTTTCAGGCTAATAATTATTGCTTATAATATAACAAATAAACTGGTTTCACTTGAAAGGAATGAGAAATAAAAATACCTATCTAACTATCACCGAAGGTTTCGGATCGACAATAATTACACATTAAGGAGTCAATGACTTCAATGAACAAATGAATAATCTCAAAATTAATAGTTAAGTCTTCCAAATAGATCTCATTCTCATTAATTTCTTTCTTAATGTACTCCTTTAGATCGAAAGTACTCGAATCAACCGATTAATTCAATTTCAATTCTTTCCAACGCACCCCTCTCATCCGCGAGGCCTAATTATCTTATTAGCCTGAACAGAGAGGACCTTTAGTCCCTTAGGGATAAAGGCATACTATTATGAGCATGATCATCTTCTAAGTGTTATTATCATTACAAGAAGCTCTCCGTTTAGACCAAAGCTTTTTTTAGGCTTTTCAGCTTTTTGCGAAAGTCGTCAATGTTTTTAAAACCCCCTAATCTGCTTCTTTTATGATAATTTTTATTGCATGATGTACAAATGCTTTTTTTGCAATGGAGGACACAGCAATACAAGGTTTTTGTTTATTTTTCAACTAATGGGAGTTTGTGCTCTTAGTATCACCTAAGAGGGTATTACCAGAGAGTACCGTAAAAATGTATGTAAGAAGGTTAATAGTAGCATTTTTTGAACACCTCACTGGGATAACCTGTGCTGAGGTGTTCGTCGTTCGCTATACTTATGTCGGCAGAATATCTCTTAATCCTAAACATACGAACACCTCAGCACAGGTTATCCCAGTGAGGTGTTCATAAAATGCTACTATTAACCTTCTTACATACATTTTTACATATTGTTACTATTTACACTAATGACATCTGTTGAAGGAAATTGAAACTAAATATATATAATTATAATTATAAATTTTATTATTATTATTTTATATAATCTTATACACTACAGTTAGGACCAGTTGTTTCGGAAAATTTCACGTTTGAATTTCCTTCAAATCGACATTCACCGAAAAATTGGGTTGTTTCAACCTCCGTCAGAAGAAATTTCGGTAAATTGGCGATAAGCCGCCGCATGCCGCTACGCTCTTAGTAGGCATATATTTTAAAAACTAAACTACAAATAAACTTGACTACCACAAGAACCATCAGTTTCAGTCGAAAAAGGCGGAAAAATATGCATTTAAATTTATATTCGTAAAAACTTTTATACACGTAATATTTCTTTAATTCTCCGTTTTGACGCGGACGCCATATTAAATCTTGTCTGATCTTGTCCATAGAAACCACATAGGAAATTTTTTTCGAAAATAACGAACCATAAACAAAAGAAAAATCGTTCTACTTTTTCGTTTTGTGCAGAGAGCAGTGCTTGTCTTGATATGTGTTCTAATACATTTTATTATAAAAACAGCTTCAAAATTCTCAATTATTAATTTTTGAATGTCGTCGGAGAACGTCTTATTTAATATACCTAACCAAACCTAAACTAATCTAATAACCTAAACTAAGAACGAAAGTAATAAAGGAACACGCACGCAAGTTTAAGCAAGATATACATCCCAGGTTTTGAATGGTTTGTAGGGCAAGCAGGGTTTGTGTAATTATTTGAATACCTAGAACGAAAAAAAAAAAGATACGCACGCGTTTTAAGTAGTTTAGCGGCTGCGCTAGGTTTATGTTACAAAAAAGTGCCCCTTTATAGCGCCTGCTCACGGCAAGGCAAGAAAAACATCCCAGTTTTCAAGTAGTTTAGCGGCTACGCTAGGTTTGTGTAACATGGTTTGTGATGCAAAAGAAAGTGCCCCCTTTATAGCGCCTGCTCACGTCAAGGCTAGAAAAACATCCCAGTTTTCAAGTAGTTTAGCGGCTACGCTAGGTTTGTGTAACATGGTTTGTGATACAAGAGAAAGTGCCCCCTTTATAGCGCCTGCTCACGTCAAGGCAAGAAAAACATCCCAGTTTTCAAGTAGTTTGGCGGCTACGCTAGGTTTGTGTAACATGGTTTGTGTAACATGGTTTGTGATACAAGAGAAAGTGCCCCCTTTATAGCTCCTGCTCACGTCAAGGCAAGAAAAACATCCCAGTTTTCAAGTAGTTTGGCGGCTACGCTAGGTTTGTGTAACATGGTTTGTGATACAAGAGAAAGGGCCCCCTTTATAGCGCCTGCTCACGTCAAGGCAAGAAAAACATCCCAGTTTTCAAGTAGTTTGGCGGCTACGCTAGGTTTGTGCAACATGGTTTGTGATACAAAAGTGAGTGTATTATTTAAAAAATAATAATTACTAGAAAAAAAGCATGTTTTTTTACGTCATTTTATTTTCAAAACTTCGGTACTTAAATTAGTGTTTATCTAATACGCCCAGATTTCGTGATATCTTCAAAATCTTCTAGCCGGTCGTTATATATAAAAAAAAATTATCAGGACTACCAACATACCAAAGTGACAGTGATTACAAATATGGGCAAAATTTCACAAGACGAAGCTAATGTAATTAAGGTGAATCAAAAGAGTTTATTTAAAAAAAGTGTTTCCATCTATATCCAATAATTATTACTTAACCTAACCTAACACAACCTAATTAATAGTACATTGATTTTAATTCGTCCTAAATATACTTAATTATTTATTTATTCAGAAAATTAAAATTTGTATGGTGCAACCCAATCTTTAGTTAGTACCTTCCACGAGTGATTTCTTGCCATAGAGTAATCTTTTTTTAAATATTTATCGATTGGTACCCTGGAAATTGTTCAGCATTGTTCTATGCAAAATAATGTAATACGAAATGTCAGCCGTAACGAGGAATTACGTACAGTTTTTTTTTAATGAAATGTAAATTTAAATGCATATTTTTCCACCGGTCTCGACTGAAACCGATGTTTTTTGTAGTAACTAAGTTTAAAAGTAGTGTACTTTTCAAAATCTGTGCCTATTAAAAAAGCGGCGGCTTATTGCAAAGTTACCGAAATTTCAACAAAAATTTCGTAGGACCAGTTGTTTCACAGTCATTCACAGAAAAATTGGGTTGTTTCAACTTCCGTCAGCAGTGAAAATACTATAGAAATGTGATGTGAATGTGATCAGCCGAGTCCGGACGGTTAGCGAAATAATGGGAGGCGCATGCGCAGACGTCAAAATTGTGATTCGGCGGGGAACACTTGAATAAAATTTTTAAATTTATCGAACGTTATTTGGAGTTGAAACAACCCATTTCGTATTTGAAATATAGGAAGACGTGATTGCGTGTCAAATTTGAAATGAAAAAAGAATCTTTTAATTTTTAAAACATTTCCATAAAATTTTCCTTGAAATTTCTTCTGACGGAGGTTGAAACAACCCAATTTTTCGGTGAATGACGATTTGAAGGAAATTCAAACGTGAAATTTTCCGAAACAACTGGACCTTAGTTTCCAACTGGTCAAACTTTGTACTCGTAATGATAAATTCTTAGAGACAAACTTACAATTCGCAACAAAAACGATGTTAATTCTCACATTGCATAAACAAAAATTGTCACCCCAAATCGCCCTCGCCAGTCCCAAACAATATACCAAAACAATGTGTGAATTTAATGGACGTAACAGTGCTTAATATTTTTTTGAATAGTTTCAAAGTATCGTATAATAGGCAACCCAAAAGTTCCTCCATAACGCTTAACCCGGGCCCCGCTAGGGTGTGTTTGACAGTATGTTTAAGTTGGTGCCACCGGGAGGCTTACAGGGACAAATAAACAATAATTTACTTTGTTTGTACGTAATTACTAATTTAAGTTATAATAATAAATCTACTGATGGCTTTGGCTCGGTGTTTAGTATGGAAATTGTTAAATTCAACACAGATTGTTATCGTGAACTAACCATTAAATAACGATATTACTACCTTCGGAATAATAATGTTAAATCAATTAAATAATTACACAATATCGCAACTGCAAACACATAAACAATCTATTTTATTTGTTTTTTTAATTAAAAGATCTAAAGGTTGAGTTTTAAATAAATACTATTGCAACCTAAAGGTCGAGACCCAGGATCTTTCCTACCGCCTGCTAAATAAGCCATCCGACGTAAATGTTATCTACTAAGTATTTTGTAGACTCCGGAATTTGTAAGACAAGCCCGGAGTTCCAGCATAAACTAGTTAATAATAAACGTAACTGACAAAATCAATTGCGCATCAGATCACTTTGATATTATTCCACCAATTGGATTAATTTTTATGACAAGACGCCATTCCTCATGCTAATGTAATGTATTCAAGCTAAACTATGATAATCTCGGCGACCCTAACGCCTTGCATACATAATGCGCTTCGGTCAAATCCAAATCGATAGAAGTGTATTATGGGTGGGTCTCTGTGAACCAATTTACCTCAAGATTTGATAATTTTTTCGAACGTATTTTTGAACAATTTTTTTTTAGATTTGGGAGGCGGTATGATTACCGCCGCCCCGGAACCATTTATTGGATAACTAATACCTCTGCAGTAGGTCACCCCTACTGGTTCCCTACTTTTGGTGACTTAGTAGGGGTGTCTGGATGCATCTTATCTACTGCGTGGTGGCTGGATCAAGATAGACTGGTTGAGAGAGGCCTGATCAAAATGTTCAGGAGAGGTTTTGACCTATCCAACCGGACTCTCAGTTTAAGGATTTTTACGACCCCTAGATTCCTAACCATAAATTTTTCTTATTTTTTTTTATTATTTATTAACCAAAAAATACATATTATGTACATTCTTTTAGGTATATGCCACCTCACTAGGCTGAGCCTGTTCCGAGGTGGAAATATTCCTTCCTTTCCATCAAAAGGTTCTCCACACAGTATCCCCAAAGGTGACATAGGAAAATAATATCACTCAGGGCTTCCTGTGTGGAGTACATGTAATTTTTTTTTTTAATTAACTAGAATTGTAAATAAAAAAGAATTTTATATGTATTTATATAGACATGAGTGTAATCTTTTTTTTTAATAAAAAAAAAACATCACAGAAACTCCTGTATAATCAATCATATTAATCTCTACAGATAGGTACCTACACATATATTTTTATTTTATTTTATCCAACACTATTTTATACACACTTACTACATTACTTCGCTTCGCTTTTGTGGACTTTTTGTTTACTCTTTTTGTATTTTATGTTATGCGTATACCTCGAAGTACCTATATGCAATTAATTATTTTTTTTTTTGTTTTATTGGAGATTTCAGTGTCCTTTGAAATCTGGATATGATTTTACCATTCAGTGTTTCTAATCAGAATATATAATATTGCTTTTATTGCATTTGGCGGCAATCATTCGCAAGCCCCCCCTATGAATAATTTTATCGAGTAATCATAACTTGCAAGAGTAATCAAGTGATCAAGTAATCATAACGCGCAACGGGAGTAATCATAATAGTTATTTGCATCGGAATCCGACCGCAGAAATTATCTACGGAATCGGAATGATGTTTGTTTTATAACAAAACTTCTCATGGAATGGGTGCGGTTGCTTTTAAACAAGGTGTTTTTTTTGTAATTGTCCACGGAGAAATTCTTTCGTCTATGTCTCGGACTTACGAATACTTCGCAGACATTTTATCAGAAGCCTGTTTGTGGTTCTCTGAAGTAAAAAAACAATTGTTGTACACGATTTATCAGAAGCTTTTATTATTGTGGTGTGTTGTATATGACGTTAGTTTTTTTATTTTTGAATTAGAAATACATATTCATATTTTTATTAGAAAAACTCTCTTTTTAACTTTTGAAGGTTATTCCCACCAATGTAATATATCATTGAAGAAGAAGATAATAATACTCATCTAAATAATAATAACAATAATATGGAAAGAAACATTAGTGGAAGATAATATTGTTAATTCTGAAACTTGAAATATGAAGTTGACAATTATATTTAATAAAAATAAAAAGAAACATTAGTGGAAGATAATATTGTTAATTCTGAAACTTGAAATATGAAGTTGACAATGACGACAGTCTCATGTAAGATCGCAGTAGCCCAATTGGTAGAGGTGTATGTCCCGGTAAGACGTAAGGTTCTGGGTTCGAGTCCCAGTTGCGACCGTTATCTTTTATTATTTTTCTGTGTCTTGTTTTTTTTCATATTTAAAAAAAAAAATTGATTATTATTGTTATCTTCTTCTTCAATGATAGAAATATATGTATATTTTTAATTTGTAATAACCATTAGATAAACTTTAGATTACGGGTGAAAGAATTTAAATTGAAAATTATATAATTTTATACCTTTCGATTAAAAAAATATAGTTATTTAACACATTTTATGGTTCCTACCATCTTTCCTACAAAAATAATATCACACACAGCCATACATTGGATAAATTGGATGGCTGAATCTTCAACAAACTGGCAATTCAACACTTATTTTAAAAGTCATCAAAAGTAATGATTTTTTTATTTATTTAGCCTAGAACCTATCTTAACGTAACCTATTTGAGGAAGCATGTTTATCATCATCTCCATGGTTGAGGGGTAAGACTCTTAACTCCCAACCTGAAGGTCGCGGGTTCGAACCCGGCGTGCGCAAATAAATTTTATTTGAAAAATTTGTATTTTTTCATAATTTATTCATTAAAAATAATTATGTAGTATATTTGCGGCACGTTCCAGAGTGGAGGATACTCTCAATACCGCCCTGGTATAAGACCATAATTCAGAATTGAAACTTTTTGAAATGGCTTAAGTCGTTATTGGTGACCAGATTTTAATAGCCAGGCACTTCCCCACCTTACTCTTTCCTATCTTCTTACCCACCCTACTATCTTCAGCCTCACGACATACCCCAATTGGGGATGCCGTAGTCTCACTGGCTCCAGACGGAAGCAGTTGGGACTCTTTTACGATATTCATATAAAAAAAACAACAAATCTCAAAGAATATACCAGATAAAAACATTCTTGTTTTTCGGATAATTTTATAGTAATGGGGTAATACATCTCATACCTTATTTAGTGTAATGTATAAAAAAATATTTATTTCCTACATTAATACATTTGTCGATGGGCTCTTCGGGTCATTTGGTCTCGTTACCGAGTTGTGCTGAAGGTGATCGAAGGTAAATGTACGCAGTGATTAGAGTTCTGTAGCTCCATAGATCAAAACTAGTTTTTAGCCAAGAAGCACGTTAGAAGGATTACTAGGTATGTCTACAAATAGTCACTATGTCTGGAGAGAACTTAATAGACACTACATTTAGTATTCATAATAAACACCAACCTCAATGTTAGTATGTTAGCTTTGCCTTCTTATTCTTAATAGCGAAAACAGCTACATGTATAACTTATATCTTATAACTTAAGAGTGATTGATTAGCGGCTGAGAATAAAAGTTAAAAATGCTTGCAACTGTACAGGGAGGTTCCAATAAGAAAGATCGATTATTCCCCGTATCAATTTTATTAAATTAAAAATTTGATATCGATTTATTTCATTCAAAACTTGCTTTAATATATACCTACATTCAAGTAAGCAATAAAAATGCTCAAGATGCACGATGATCACGGTCCGGCTGGAGAGATGAAAAGTCCTTCAACCAGTCTCTCCCGATCCGGCCTGCCACGCATTAGGTGGGCAGACGCATCACAAACCTTACCCCAGTATGACGGACATTATTTTCGAAAAGTTGCAGGTGTATTCTGTGTTATTCCCATGTAAACATAATTTATTTCAAATGTTTTCCCAACACATCCGTGGCAGAAAACCGGTCGCGAATAAATCCGGACGATCTACGACCTTTCAGAATTGACGCGTTAAAATTGGAAAACGTTTTCGGGATGAGTTATACTTCGGCAGCGCGATTTGGGCGGAAAATATGAACCAATTAAAATGTATAGGGGGAATCTTTACAATTCGATTCCACGATAACGAGCGGTCAGCCCAGAATTGGACAGAAAAATGTCGGAGCTCCACAACTTACCCAATATAAATAATACTATCACGTAAATCAACGAATTTATTAAAAATTTAGGCATATTAGATTTGTCAAAGAATTTGTATATAAAAATGCAAAAATCAGTCATTTTAAGTACATGTAGAATTACGAAAGATTTTTTAAATATTTTTATTGAGGGATCAGTAGGATTTATCGGTCAAATTAGGAATTCCACAGAGCCGAACCCTCTGATATGAAAATATCTGGAGACGGTGAATTATATTCCCATTTAATAGTTTGGTAGATTAACGTGTTGTTCTTGTATTGTTTTGTATTAACAATACTTATATAATACACTTGCATAACGTGGATTTATTAGATGATCATTTATATGGAAAAGTGTACGGACCTGAAAATCTGGTGCGTAAAAGACTTATTGAATACATTTTGATTCAAGAAAATATTTTAAATATATCTTAACACAACCTTAGGCATAACTTTACTCACAATATTGGGCATAATTGTTCATTGCGCTCATTTCTAACCACACAAAGGAAATCTTTTTTTTTTTTTTAAATCTCTAATAAGGCCTTACAAATCGTCGTTGCATATTTAATATATATTTTATAGAGAAACCTCACAAGAGTCCCAATTGCTCCCTTCTGGAGCCAGTGAGACTATGACATCCCCAATTGGAGTATGTTGTGGGGCTGAAGGTAAGTGGGGAAAGGAAAGAGATGGGGAAGAGGAAGGTGGGAAAGTACCTGGCTATTCAGATCTAGTCACTAAACACGGCTAAAGCCATTATTAAGCAACGTTTCAATTGTGAATGGTGGTCTTACACCAGGGCGATACTGACAGTATCTTCCGCTCTGGAACGTGCCGCAAATATAACATATATTATTTTTATTAATTATTTGTGAAATAACACAAATTAATCAAATAAAATTTATTTGCGCACGACGGGTTCGAACCCGCGACCTTCCGAATGGGAGTCAAGTGTCTTACCACTCGACCACGCACGGTCGTTATGAACAATGTGACGATTTTAATGAAAATGAGTTAAATATACAGTAATTTTTCTTTTTTTTTTTTCTCCTTCTTCTACAATATGAGCCATGTAATAATATCAAATATTTAAGGCAATAGAAAATAAACCACGTGATGATAATCAAAATAGTGCATGAGAATTTTTTTTTTAAATTGACTTATCCTCTGCATACCACTACATAATTCAATTGCCTTGGTATGTACATAATAATAACATCATTTTGTGATGCCTAGCTGTCAAATTTTAATAAATGAAAATTAAATATTTTGACATAACATGGTATTTAAAATTATGACGAAAACTGTATATATAATATGAGCCATATAAGAAAAACTGTGCATAGAATATGTGAGAAAAACGCACTAAAATTCAAATGTTTGCCATTAATATTTCCTTATAATAAACGAAATATATTTTTCCTACTTTGTCCATAAATAGAATTGTTATTTTCTGTTTCGTTATTTTTTTAAACAGTTTTCTCATCTACCGTTTTTCTCAGAATGTACTCAGTCTCACATGGTTCATATTCTATATGCAACGACGAAATGTTGATTAATAACTAGGACATTTAATTAGGACAATAAATAACTACGACAACGAGAAATTTCAACAATATTAGTATATTTTGCCTTTGTTTGAAGTCAACTTGAGTACAACAAATATTGAAATAATCTTGTACAGGTTATTAAAAAAATATTTAAAAAAAACTTTAGTTTCAAATTGGGTAGGTATTGCAGCAATTTTGTTGAACAAAAGAATCTTTTAAATTGCATGATTATGTTTAAATTCCGAAGGATTTTCATTGGTTTTCTGTACAAAATTTTAAATAAAGCAGTTGAGAGCCCAGAATTAATTGCATTTATAACCTTTCGGATTCCATCCACTTCGTAATACTTGAAGTCGGGATTTAATTCAGTTCAGAAATTCTGGTACTGGATACCATATGATTTCTCATCGTCTAGAATACTAATTGACGTAAATAATTATACCAAGTCAGTGGACATTTTCAATTTATCACTAAACAAACACAAAACATTAACATTAAAATTTTAATAAGAGTTATTATCCACTAAATCAATGCCAACTTTTTTTTTATCAACTAAAATATAAACATAGGCATATAACATTTCCATTAGTTTATAATTCAGTGTATTGATACAGAGTATTACCGTTCAGATGTCGCCAATTAATTAATTCTTTTTTCGTGGAAACGAAAAAATACTTCGTAAAAATCATTTGAACTTTTCCATTCCACTGAAAAAAAAACTTGGATATAATTCCTGTGAACTGGTAATACTATTCCACGAGAAAGTCTTTTGTTTTTATTGGATCATTTGTTTTAATTAACACGGAGCTACTTTTATTCGTTTCCGACATTTCAGTTATTTTTGGCAGAGCGTTTGACGTGTCGCGCTGTAATAATTGTCGAAAATATCTGATTCCAAAAACGAGGAATTCGATGAAGTTTGAACTATTTATTTTTCCATGGAACGTTTCCTCATTTCTCGCCGTATGGGAGAGGTTTACTAATAAGGCTTTTTAGATGAAGTAAGTAATCACAATATAATGTGAGGGCAGTTATAAATAAAATTGTTTTCAGTATGTAACTCGCTCTTCTTACATACATTAGGTATGTATGTAAGATATTAGGTATGAGTTATTAACGCTGGATGAATTCTGGAACGTAGATCACTAAGCAAAGAGAAGCCTAAAATGTTTATTTTTACAATAAAATATATAAATTTGTTTTAGACCACTTTAATTAACCGAAGTAATTAATCTTTATGAAAAACAAGAATTTTATGGAACGTAAAACATAAATTATACAGAAATCGAGAAAAAAAACGAAAAATATGAAGAATTTGCGACAAAATTGTTTATTATTAACATCACAAAATGTACACAAAGAACAATAATGTTTAAAGCTATGTGTCCACTTGAGACAAAATAGTCTCGATAGTTGTCTCGAGACTGGACTCTTAAATGGATATGGACCTGAGAGCGCTCTCCGATACTAGCCGGTGCTGGTCTCGGAGACTGCCCCGAGACAGCACGTGTCACAAGTGGACGTGTTCATTTCTGCTCTCGCGATTTTTTCTCGAGTCTTCCGGCATTGTTGGAAGGGTTGAGACTTTTGATTGAGACTTCTGATCAAAAAGCTAGTATTTTTTTAAATTTGTACTTCATCTTTTCATAAATAAATATTTTTTGCTACCGTTATCTTTTATGTTTCTGTATCTTATTCATTTTCATATTTTCATTTAGCTTATTAGTGTTATCTTCTTCTTCAATGATATATATTACATTGATGGGATAACCTTCAATAGGTACAAAAAGAGAGTTGTTCTTATAAAAAAATGAATATTCATTTAGACTTCTACAAAAAGGTCAATAGGTGTTCCATATATATTAAAATCCGACATATTTATCCGAGACACTATCTAGGTAACAAACACGTTCATAGAACACTCGTTTCCAATGAAAAAGGTAGCTGCCGATAATATGAAAAAAAAACACGACCTCCGGATTTGTAACCAAAGATCGTAATATTCCTATTTTATATTATAATCACCCAACCATTTAGAATGTCATTACATTTGAAAATGCAAGTTAAATTTCACAGGAAGTAAGGAAAAATCGGTTATTTGTATTTTGTCTTTGTCTTTAACCCTTCCTTGCCTGCGATGTGTATCTACTACACATTGCTTCTTGCACCTTTAATATCTCCATAAATATGGAAAATTCTGGGTTCAGATTTTAGGTAATCCTCCGTTATACTTTTACTCATAAAATAAAAATAAAATAAAAAATAATCAGTACCTTTCGGGCACATCAGACGTATTTTGTGAGAATCGAAAACAAATTCACCAATACAATCAAACGTCTGGCGTATGGCGTGAGATGTACAAATGCGTGAAGCGTGCGGCTAGTGCGACACTATGCACGTCTCACTCTCACCAACTTCGACATAAGTGAGCGCGAGAAAGAGAACCGTGTGGTTACTGGTCAGTCGTCAATCGTGTTTGTTCCTTCAGTTTCCCCGCGGATGGCGCCGCCAGTTGCCGCTCGGCATTCATTCGGGGTGGTCTCTTCGCATGTTGTATGAGCATCGTTTCTTTGAGCTACCGATGATTTTTTCATGTTTTCAGCAATTAAACATCAATTATTATTATTTTTGCTTTGACTATAATGAAATATAGCGATTTCCTATGAATATTCATTTTTTTCGGCTTTTAAATCGACCATTTCTGCTTGTGTAGTGATTACACAGCACCGGAGCGCGCGGATTTTTTCAGCACAGTAAGGGAAAGGTTAATGTATTTGACTAAGTGACATTTTAAAAGACCGAAAAACATCCACTGTTTCCCTGCGTTTATTTATTAAATATCGCAGCAAAGATGTATGAAAAATTCACAATAAATAAAAGCGGGTTTTCCATGTTTGTCCTAATACGGGGTAAAATGGCACACCACAAGGGGAGAGTGGGACGAGTTGGGACACAGCTCGGGGAAATTCAACCGCATTGCATCATGCACATTATTATACCTAAGCAGATATGGAAATTGGCCCTAACTATGTGCATACATTTATCTGTTTATGTGTTGCGCTATGATATCATGTAAGTTAACAATGTTATCCGAACGTATGTCCCAAGCGATATCTTAGTAACATTACGTTCGTTGAATATGAAGCGGATCAAATGATTTCGTTTTGTGTTGTGGGTCACAATAAAATTGAACTTCAATATTTAAAGTTTACAGTAAATTACTACTAATATCTAAACATCGTTCCGTTTATTTTTATTTTTCTGGTTGAAATATCGAACCTTTGGAAAATGACAAGTTTCCATCTGTTGCTTTAACATGCGATAATTGTCATGCTGTGTCATGCGATAATAAACTCTAAGGTAGCTTACCATAGATCCCATAACCGCCTGACGTTTCCGCGACAGATAGAACCTTGTTTTTTTATAGAAATAGCTCACAAGAGTCTCAACTTATATCAACTGGAGCTACAGTAAATTACTACTAATATCTAAACATCGTTCCGTTTATGTTTGTTTTACTGGTTGAAATATCGAACCTTTGGAAAATAACAAGGTTCCATATGTTGCTTTAACGTCGTGCGATAATAAACTCTAAGGTAGCTTACCATAGATCCTATAACCGCCTGACGTTTCCGCAACAGATGGAACCTTGTTTGTTTTTTTTTTATATAGAATAGCTCACAAGAGTCCCAAATGCTCCCGTCTGGAGCCAGTGAGACTATGGCATCCCCAATTGGGGTATGTTGTGAGGCTGAAGCTAAGACGGGAAGGGAAGGAGATAGAGAAGAGGAAGGTGGGGAAGTTCCTGGCTATTCAGATCTAGTCACTAAACACGGCTAAAGCCATTATTAAGCAACGTTTCAATTCTGAATGGTGGTCTTACACCATTACGC
Source organism: Limnephilus auricula (assembly GCA_951813805.1). Lineage (NCBI taxonomy): Eukaryota > Metazoa > Arthropoda > Insecta > Trichoptera > Limnephilidae > Limnephilus > Limnephilus auricula. The sequence goes on from OX638410.1 coordinate 17,552,245, forward strand.
GATACTGAGGGTATCTTCCACTCTGGAACGTTCCGGAAATATAGTACATATTACTTTTTTTATTAATTAATTGTGAAATAACAAATTAATGAAATAAAATTATTCCAAAGGATCGGTATATAAAACAATCATAGTAATAATATGAGGCATGTTAAAACAAATACGGAAATCTCCACTATTGGTTACGTTTTTAGATTTTCACGGCCAAAAGCATTTTCGTTGTTTGTTTTTGGGGTGTTATGCCGTGTTGTGCTACCTCCTTCTTTAGCCGACGTTTCGGACAGCGTTGCAGTGTCCATCATCAGGGCAGATCCGGCAGATCCGTCGATGTGAATTTGTAGTGTTAGCACACACTTAACACTACAAATTCACATCGACGGATCTGCCGGATCTGCCCTGATGATGGACACTGCAACGCTGTCCGAAACGTCGGCTAAAGAAGGAGGTAGCACAACACGGCATAACACCCCAAAAACAAACAACGAAAATCTCCACTATTGGTCTAAAATGAGTTAGATATGGCGACGGATAGAGAAACAATAATACTATTGGCAGGTACAAAGGTTTTGGAGCATGAATGACAACAACCCATATATTTTTTTAATAAATATCTTCTGTTTTGCAACAAATTTTTTAAAATTTACGATTTTAAAGATTTAAGACGTAAAGTTTATACCGTTGTTTACATTGCTATAATTGTATAGGTAGGTTATTTTCTTTCATATCTATCTACTTGTCTTGATTGAAGCTAACTACGCGGCAACTTGAGGTAGATACACTTAGGTAGGTACAATAACTGAGTTTTTATAATTGGATGTTCTCTCTGCTAAACTGTATGGCTGCTAAGCAGTCTAGATATTGTTAGGCGTAGCGATGCATACGTACATCGACCCGGAATGTTCCTACCTTTATTGACTTATATATATATATATAATAATTATTCTCTTGCAAAATATGTACATACATATATATAAACGTATACGTATGTTCTACGTATTTTGCAAGAGAATAATGATTTAAATTATAAATTTATGCTAAAAGAAATGGCCTTAAATGGAATCAAGGTAGAGCAAAGGATCTGTTTCTAAACGTATTTCCTTCGAGTAATTTTTGTGACAACAAGCTTTTTACCATCAGTAATCAAACTCATCATGAGCCATTAAGTTTATCACAAAAAGTAAAAGACCCTCTTTCCATTACGGTAGAAACATCGTTTACCTAAGTGGAATGTTTTCTTCCTAACTAAAAAGATACGTATGTGGCCTTGGACTTTGACTCTTGTTGAACAGAAATGTTGTTTTAACTCTTAACCATTCGAGCGTTTTTTTGCCACATTATGGCACTATTTTCAAAACCTTGGATTGCTTTCTTGCCAAAATGTGACAAATTTTCAGCAAAAAAATTGTTTATTAAAACGACCATAAAAAATGTACATTCAAAATATAACAAAATTTTCTAGATTCTTTAAAATGTTTTAAGGTTATAGATTAAATTTAATTATTTTTTATAAACCCTACAAATATGTGATAATAAACAAAAGACAGGGGAATTCATTGGTTGCATAGAACTATAATCAGTTTATATGTCTCCATATTCAAATTCGGAGGTATGATTTTTTAATGTGGGCGGAAAAATTTCCTTTAGCTATCCGAGAAAAAACATTTTAATTGCTCTGTCGCTCCAGTGGTTAACTCTTGTTGTTTTAAATATGGGATACCTATAGTTTACCGGTACAAACTGCACTTTGCACATTCGTAAACTGTTTTTTTTTTCAGAACGCATTTTAGTGTCAACCAGATGTAAAAATGGTAAACTTATATTTGTCTCCCATAAATGCTCTAAAAACTTCCTGCATTTCATTTCTATTTAGGAATCTAGAAAATTTAATCCTTTTCACCTTCAATTTGTTCATGCTAACAAGGTATCTCGTAACAAGGGTATATGTTATTAAAATACAAAACCAACTACGTAACAAAAATGTTCAGAAAAAAATGCACGATAAGCCTGACATATTTTAATAATGAGGTGACACAACCCTTTAACATCTCCTAGTAGATGTACCTAAGGCTTTGACAAAAGTTTGTAAAATCTCAAAGCATTTTTCTACGCGGATAAAATATCCATGTCATTTGAATTTTCATTTTGCGTCCTGACTTTTCTTATTTAATGAACAAAAACTAGAATTGTGTTTCTGTTTCTCATCTCCTATTGTCAGTAGAAAAGTGTACAAAGCTTTATAATAATTATTATATTGGTAAAACTTGGTTTTTAAAAAACTAACTAGGTAGTAAATTGTTTTAATCTATTTCTTTTGTAATCATTTATGGATCAAAATTCCCAGGAAGGCATTCGCTTAGGTTTTCTTGAAAATGCTGGATCTGTGTTAACTTAGTAAAATTGAGTTTTTAAAACTGGATTGTTTTCACGTAAGTGTAAAAACCCTCTATAAATAAATAAATAAACTTCCATATTTTTAAGTGACGGTTTTGAAAAAAAATTCTTTAATTATTAAAAGCTATTGACTTTAAAAATTAAAATTAAAATATTTTCCCTTAGGAACACTAACACTAACATGACTTTGCTACCCAAAATACATTTTTCTGCCAATTTCAACAAAATAGATTTTTTTTTTTTTATCCGTATCCAAATTTTTTAACGTATCCAAATTACAATTTATTTTCTTTAGATACAGAATCCCAGAATAAAGAACACTAGACATGCGATTTGGGCGTGTTTCGTGTGTCATCGTTCAAAAATTTGACCATTTTTTGGTTTGATTCCATTTACAGATCTGTTTTTCAACATCATTATAAAATTCAAATGGGAAGGTGATATGCGATGTAAAAGAGACTATGTGCGTATTAAACGGGCAAGAACCATGTTACTACTACCAAATATATAGTTACTAAGTCAGTGGCGACATTGATTTCCTTTTATTTTTTTAGTACAGGCCCTAATGGGCTTATACATCATAATTTATAAGTTGTTTGTATCACTGCTATTGTAAATACTTAAAAATAAATAAAAAACCAAAAATTAAATTTAAATATAATGAAAAATTAAAACAATGAAATCGTAAAATAAAATACAAAGGTAAAAATTTGAACATAGACTATGAATCCTCACATGTCATAAATAGATATTCAATATAACAAAAATTCTAGAAAGTAAACGTCAATACGTGTCTAGTAAAATAAAAGAATTGGAATAAACAACATTTATATTTATTATTTTTATGGTGAAATTATAATTAGATCAGAATATTTATTTCGTAGACTGTGAAGCCTAGGAACCGGGGAATTTTGATGAGCCAGTGTCCTGGTACAGTAAAAGGATAATAAATGTCCACAAGATCTGTTGGGTATTTGATATTGAGGCATTTCCAGTATTCTTCTATATAATAAGCTTATAATAAAATGCTTACCCAAGCTACTGATTTAGAAAAATTTAAAATTTGTAGCAAATAAAAAAATTCTCGATTCATAGCTGAAATTTTCAATGGAATCATAGATTTTGCAACAATTCTAAGTGAATTTAGTCGGTAGCGTGGAGGGTCTCAAAACAAAATACAGGAAAGACAATAATATTTAAGATGCATAATAGTATTTTAAATTAGCATTACTTTAAATTTGGTGAACATTTACGATTGTAAAAATATACAAAAAAAATCTATAGAAATACGATCTATAGGTACTGAGAAAACTTACATCAAACATTTCGACTCCTAGGCGCCAACAGGCTGCTAAAATTAATTAGTAAGAGTAAAAGTTAGAATTTATATTGGAATAATTTAACACGTTCACCCGAAGTAAGGGAATATTTACCCTTACTTCGGGAGAAATATTAATATATATATATGCTTGACAGTCAGAAAACACAACAAACTTCTTACAATCTGCAATATTATAATAGTTGTAAACTAGTAGTTCTGTAAACAGTGGATCTCGCGTCCATTCTATTCTATTTCTCTCTTAATTTGTAAATTAAAATCAGTATTTCCCCTAAAATCATAAGGGTAATAAGCAGGTATTTAAATACCTGCCTACTTCATAAAAAAAGTCTGGTAAAAAAAACGAAAACCGGCAACCATCTTTAATCGGAACCGGAACGAAACAAACAAATTTACAAGTGCAAACTGTACAGAAAGACTATATTCAAATCGTTCGATTGGTCCGAGCTAAAACATGACTTCTCTATGAAAAGTCAATTAATCAATAACATGAATAATAATTAAAATAATTAATATGGATTAATAACAGTTTCATTAATACTAATTATCTACTTATTACAAAGCCCAAATTATATGAGTTAAGTATTTAGGTATAAATTTATATTTGCCGTTTTGCGAGTAAAACAAATGTGCAGACCAATTTTAGACACCATTGCAATAAAACATGCATGACGAATGCGACCACCGATTTGACAGCAATCATTTCATGAAATAATTACTACCCCGTAATAAATATCCACTTTATGAGCTGCAAACGGCTCCATAAAAACGACCCACGCATCGATGAATTAATTGATAAAAAATTAATCATGAATTATGAACGCAATATCAACTGAAAAAAATAGTTTTTTTGAATGTTAAAATTATTTCAGTTATTAATGCTTTGTTTGGATTACCTCTCCAGACGTTATTTATGTTTGACAAGCTTCTGCCCGCGACTACGTCTGCGCAGGGTTAGTACTTATTTTAGGTCCTATCTACGTTTACACCAAAATTCTTAACCTGTTTATTTAAAATATCTATAATTCTTGATTTGATTGAAAGTATTGGGCGAGTACTTTAAATAAATTCACTAATTTTCTAAAATATAATTTTAATTTAAATGAAATTTCATTGTTTTGCAAAATGTCATTCTTTAATTTTGACTTTTTCTATTAAACAATAATTATTATTTATAATATATATTAAAAATAGCTAGTTTTATAAAGCCTATATGTTATTCTGACGTATGAGCTATATTATTGTAAATTTTCATTAAAATCCATTCAGGAGTTTTTGCGTGAAAGAGTAACAAACACTTATATATCCATACAAACTTTCACGTTTATAATATTAGTAAGATGTTATAGAATTTTTCACGTTTTTGAATATTTAACGTGCTTACTGCTTGTGTCATTAAAATAGTAACTATCTAATTAAATTATTTCGGCACGTTCCAGAGTGGAAAAACAAAAGAAAGAAGAAAAGAAGAAAGAAAAAAAAAGATGTTTCGTAAAGGTCAAAGACGACTGCTCAGAATGCAAATATTCTTTAAGAAGGCTTTATCCTATTTTGTGACCAGATCTGAATATCCAGGTACTTTAACACCTTCCTCTTTCTCATCTCCTTCTCAATTTAACTATCTTCAGCCTCAAAACATACACCAATCGGGGATACCAGTCTCACAGACGCCAGATGGTTGGGATTTGCCACACAGGCGTTGGTATTTGTAATTAATTTTTCTACTCCTCAAATAGCTGAGAGTATTTTCAGATAACCTATAATTTCTGAATCAATATCTGTTAGGAATATACACCATTGTTGTGCGTTTTCTCTTTATGAACCTATACGTCATCTTTTTTACCTTATCCTATCAGTTAGTCTGTATTATTTGAGTATTTTCATATTAGATTTGTTGCCATGGTTTTGAGTAGGTTTAATAAATCTATTTTACTATGTATTCAGTACCCTGATATTATTTGTCTAAAAAAATTCTTCTATGAAAAAAAGATTTTCATAGAAGTTTAAAAAAAAAAAAATTATTTAAAAAAATTATTCGATATTCAAAAAAAGTCGTATATCTACGAATTAAACACAAAACCATTACCAGCTTTAAACTAAGTAAATCGGTAATGCAAAATCACAGGCAGAAATAAAAAAAATAACATTATAAAAATACATCACTTAATGACATAATTAAAGAATCTCGTGGAAGCTTTAAATATATATTTATATTTTTAAATTAAGTGAATAAAACACCCAAAATCAGAGTTAAAATCAAACACTACTTCATTATCAAAATGAACAGGAATTCACCTACAAATTATTTATTATTATTTGTTTTCAGTAATTCTGCCTGAACACGCGCCAATTCAGGCATATCACGCTCATAATGTACCTGTTTTGTCGATGAAAGAGAATGTTTGTGAAATTGTACTAAATTTGGGATCGTTACACGTCGATTTCATTTGTCGATTCGGTGGTTTTTCCGAACTGTTTCCATCAGCGAGTAAATTTGAATTAAAGTGTCTGAATAAACAACGCTCAGTTGTTAGGGGCTGAAACGGATAATGTTGTTGGGTCAGTAAGGAATGATAATGTGGAGGATGCTATTTAACACAACCCAAAAAGGAGTATTTATGTATGGTACTGAAAGTTAGAACTCCGATAGAAGAAATGTTAGAAGACTTTCAATTCTTCGATGAAATTTATCATTAAAATATTGTTTTTAAACTAACAATTACATATCTGAATACTTCACTGCCCAAGATGAATCTGTACAATAATGCTCTCCAAATCAAACAAAAAATTACAGACATGAATATATATAATAACTGCAGTAGAAATCGTGCCTAAGAGAATAAAGAGTTAATCAACTTACAAAAATTATGAAGGCTATGGTGGAGTTATACTTGTCTGTCGTGACGTGACGTGACGCGTCATAACGGTATCGGTTTAGTATGGTGACGATTATATTAGTCTGTTGGTCGACATAATACGTTTAGTATGGTGACGATTTTATTATTGTATTGGTTGTGTCATGCTGCGATCTGTCGTGATGCGACAGAAGCGATCTTGATTTTTGACAGAGCGGTGAAGGTGAGGGGCGCGGGAACAGCATCGTCTTGACTACTGTGTACGTACCACGTGCTGTATTGATTTAACATATCGTCATAAGGCGTTAGACAACAACTTATAGATGTGAACGCTAGCCATCACGACAGAGAACATCACGATACAACACGCCTTACAAATATAACTCCACCATAAGGCAACGTGAAAAAAAAGATAAAAGTTCAAACAACTAGCCCAATATGAATACTCAACCAGGGCAATACTCCAAAATACACTGGTTACTCCCAGTTTGAACACATCTTTTGGTCAGAGAAATATCAAATTTCATTCTATGAAACTGTACAGTAATGCTCTCCAAATCAAACAAAAAATAACAGAAATGAATATAATTATAACTGCAGTAAAATTGTGGCTAAGAGAATAAAGGAATAACCAACTTACACAAATTATGAAGGCTATGTAGTGCAACGTGAAACTAAAGACAAAAGTTTAAACAACTACAGGCCGCCTCAGAATAAGAAACTCTGGTGAGGAATGTTGTGAAAATTTTGAATTTATACTTATATTATACTTTATACCTACATCATTTAGAAACTTTGCCATTGAATCTAATAAAAATAATATAACATATATTGACGATAATGTAAATAATTTTGGAATGTGAACACCACTCTTTATAATGATCTCAACAAGTATTATTCGCGTGGAGTCAGTGAGACAGTTTCATCCCCAATTGGGGTTTGTGGTTAGGCCTAAGGTTGTGGAAGGAGAAGCAGATGGGGAAGAGAAAGGTGGAGAATATCTGGCCACATGAGATCTAATCAGCAATCACGGCTAAAGCCATTGCATTTCAGTCAGAGTCGAGTTAACCTCTCAGAAGCTGGGAGGGTTCGCAAGTATTTAATAGCACACAACTGCTAACCCTTTACAAATCACAAGTGCAGCCACTTCTGGAGGCCCAAAGTACCTGAAAACACCGTCAGCTCCGTGCAGATAAGGGTGGTACGTTTGATAGATTCTTCTACCTTAAACAGATTGCAATCGTTATAGCACTGACGCCGGTTGAGAATGCTGTCCGTGTTCTACCAGTAATTTAATGGAAGATGCTCCATATAAACAGCGTCATTGATTCCTTCACAACCGAGGCACAGTCGGAAAAAAACACCAAACTCGCGCCCAACATTAGTAAATGAATCATGAAGCAAGAAAATAATTAAATTAAATTGTAACCACTGACCCACGAAGACAATAACGATCAAATTTATATTTTTCAACATTGCAATGACACTAAGGTTAAAAAATTAAACATAGAAAATAGCATAACCCAACTCTGAATTCCTATTGTTAACGACGAAAATTTGATAATTTATGTACGAAAAACGAGTAAAAACTAAAAGTAAATAATTAAAAAATCTTTCGACGCGATCGTCACAAAGCACATTCATTCCATTTCATTTTGATATCCATGATTTTGCGTTTCAAATATTCAGATTTCCAAATTGATTTGAATTTTTGGCAGCGCATCGGCAAACAATGCATATGGCGCTGCTCGCAATGTTAGCCGCCGCCCAAATCTGCCGGGAATAAGTGTGATTAATTGCCGCCAGAGGGATTCGTTCCGAATTCAAATTCGAATCTGACGTTTATTCCGACAGCGACATCATCACGACTTCAAGTGTTGTGCTGCGACGGACCGACTGGTCGAAATAATTGATGGCGAACGTGAGCTTTAAGCTACGGATAGGCATGCTCGTTAGTAGCACGAAAGCATGCTACTTGGTGGAATGTGAATATTTTTTAAAGTATTTTTTACCATTAGCTCAACACAGGAGGCTCTGATGAAAATAATTTCTATCATCTTTGGGGACGCTGTGTGGACAGTATTTTTATTTATTGTTTATTGAGGCATTTTAAGTAGGTACATAGTTATCTATGTCCTAATACAATCCTTAAATATATATACACATAATTAAAGTAACACATTTACAAAAAATCAATTACATATTTACGTAATTTAATTTTAAATGTTTTTATGTTTTATTCAAATTTTATTTCTTCTAGTATTTCTCCAAATATCTTCAACGCTCCGTACATCGACGAGTTTTGACTATGTGTGTTTTTTTTGTTTTTTATGGGTAGAAATCTGGCGGTCAATGTGTCAAAGAGTGACGAAAGAAAGAATCCATCCCTCCTACTGTGGTACAAGGTGATGGGTCGAGAGTGTTCGGCTGGACAGTTAAAAAGGACTCCCTCAACTAGACTCAATTTGACACAGGAGGTGGTCAAATGCATATGCCGCCAAGACCTAGACAAATCTCACTCCATGAATCCTTGCAAAAATATTTATTTATTTAATTGAACGCCATAAAAGGCTTTTACATTCAAGTGATACATACGTTTTCAATGTTAAGCAGGAAAGAAACAGATCATGAACAAAATACGTAGGTAGGTACTCTGAAATTATTAATATTGCCAGGTATAAGGGGGTATTCTCTAAAGGTAAAGAAGAGGTTTGCTTACGATAATGAATGGACTGAAATATGTTTTTTACCAAAACTAACAATACGTGAAATAATTTGTCGATTGCTTGCTTATTGTAATGTCTCCTGTGTTCTCTCCAGAGACATTCGTAATTTAGTAAGTAGGTACTGGGACCTGTATTCTCCGGTGACTGGACAACTTAGAATCAAGCAACTTCGTCAACTCCCTTGAAAAATCGTTAAAATAATTAAATAAATAGTTATGTAGGTTACATTAGGTTAGGTTATAAGCTATTTTTCGCTTAAAAAAATATGAATGTAAAAGGGAGTTCAATGAAGAGAAAACAGACTAAACAGACGTAGTTACTTAAGAAAATATATCATTAATACATTATAAAAGATAAGCAAAATTTAGAGAGTTTCAAGTAAAGTTTTTTTTTTTTCATTAACTCCACACGAAAAATAAATTTCCTCAGGGCCTATGTCATCTTTGAAGATGCTGTGAGGAGGGTATTTTTGAGGAGACGAAGGAGTGAACGTGGGTCTTGAAGAGACCCATGTTATAGGAAGGGGGAAACACAGAGGCCGGCAAATCGTTACACAGCCGAGCTGTTGAACACAAGAACGAGTCGTAGAAGCGACCCGTTCTCATGTTTCCCGACTATACACGTGTGCCGAGGGGATCAATGAGGCTAGTTCCTCGGAGCATCTTCCATTGAAATACCGGTAGAACAATGATAACATTCCCACCCGACGCCTGTGCTCTAAAGATTGCAATCCGTTTGTTAAGATGGGACAATCTATCAAGCGGACCGCCCGTTTCTGCACAAAGTCGAGGGTTTTTTTTTCAGATATATTGGGGCTCCTGACCAGAGATGGCTGCCAAATTCAACGGTGTGACGTACTTGGTATTTGTACAGGGTTAGCAGTGCGTCAGACAGACCAAAACGCGAATCGGGAGAAATGGCACTTTAAACTTTTTTTACGATAGAAGCACATACATTTTGGAGGACGTAAGACAAAGTGCGTTTTGAAAACCCCTTAAATAATTGTTTATAATTATTTTTAAACGAGTATCGCATAAATAAAGTCTTTTTGAGAACATTTGCATACTTAATTCAATTTCACGAAAAATGGTCTGTTGGACAAAAACGAACTAGAGCGACGAGTTGTGCACTATTTTCCTTTGTTGATATATATTATTCTTAGGTCCTTTATTAATGCCCTCAGGAATTAATATAAAAATAAAATAAAAGTTTCACATTAACAAAAAAAAACAATTTAATTTAGTCGTCAAATTTTCATTAATTACCAATCTGTTTAGAAAAATTCAATTTCATGTAAAAGAAATGATTAACGTGCCTGTAATTTGGTCCATGCCACAACAATAATTTCACGGATAACAAATTTCAAGGTAGCTACGTGGAATGCGGACGTGCCCTGAAATGTAATCAAGTTTTCACAATTTACCATAGAAACAAATATTTCCTACCCAAAACAGGATGTATATCCTTTGCGAAAAAATTTTTTGATTAAAAAATTCACCAGGCTTTCGAAACTACGCTTTTATCTAATGAAAACGAATTTAAAAAATGTGTGTTCGATTTTGAAAAGGACTATGTACTTAATAGTTATAATGACCCAAACTTTTTCCGAATTTTCAAAATAAGATGTTTTCAAAGCACCCCATGAATGTTGTAGTACCTTTGGCTTGTCAATTTAAAATATTCAGAAAGAAAAACCTGCTCCATTTTCCAAATTGAATCTTTGAAAAGTTTCTCGAGCGATACTTTTTAAAGTTTCCCGACGAATAAAGCTCCTCAGGTATTTCTTATCAATATACGGTGAAGTTTTTTTATTACTTTAGAAGAAATGGGTTACGGTATTTTTATTATATATTATAAGTTATTCTATTTCATGAGCAAAATCGGCCATCAATTGAATTTCATTTGTAAAAAAATAACACATAGTCCTTAACCTTTTGATGAACTATCTTAGCTGACACCTCCGTAAAATTTTTATACAGGAAACAACTTAACAATAAACAATTTGGGAAGCGGGAATACTTCCGCCCCGGGAACCATTTGTTGTATAACCAATTGTATAATAATTGTTGTATAGCCATAGGTCACCCTAAGTGATTCGCTACGTTTGGTGACTTAGCAGGGGTGCCCGGGTTCATGGGGTAAGGTTTGTCTAGGTCTTGGTGGCGGACGATCTTTACACACTGAACCCCAGATTCCTACCCAACTCTCCTTAAAAATACTCAGCATCCCCAAAGATGTCATAGGCCCTGAGGGAAATCATTTTTCTCAGAGCTAATTATTATTATCTGACATAATTCAAAAGTTTTTAAACCGTTATTAAAAGGTACACATTTCCGAACAAAAAATCAATAACTTAATTTAATCGTAATCGAATTGCCGTCGTATATTCTCTACGACGAGAATTCAAGAAGTACCCGCTTGACCGGAAACCCGCTAAAAATCCCAAAATGTTGCCATTCCACTAAATTAAATTAAAGGCGATTAATTAATAGTGTTTCTGGCCAGTAAACAGCGATATTAAAATTCAGCTTATCACTAAAAGGAAATAACGAAAGGTTTTAGGTAAGGATAATAATTATTACAGAATGGAATAATTATTCCGTTCTGTAATAATTATTACCGTTACATTATGTAAAATTCGGGATCTGAGGCCCTAGCACGCTTGCTCTATAACGATCGATAGGATAACTATCGGTAACTTCCCACCGTTCCCTAGGACAACTGCACATCGCTAACGTATAAACAACAGTTGATGTCGAATATGTTAAGGACACTTAGTCATTGGGAACTGTCACCTATTCGTTTGCGATCTGCAGTTGTCCTGGGGAACGATGAGAAGTTACCGACAATCGGTCGGTAACTTCATATCGAGCGACTGTGCTAGCACACCTGGCCTCTAACAAAAATAGTTTATAACAATAAGTTTAGACTTACGGAATTTAATACTTCGTTTGTGTGAAAGTACTATGAATTAATATTTTTCTTATAAAATTAAACAAATAACTTTGTATCAACCACTATTATATAATCACAATTGCCTACATTTTTAAAACCGATGGTCTTCGTCAGGGTACTAATGACATTAAATAACCAAAGAAAAAAAAAGTATAGACTAAAAAGAACAGCCTAAAAAGAACTATGGACAAAAATATTATAGAGAGAGGTGATTAAATAATTTAAAAATATGGTATAAAACTATTATTTAAAATTAAATATAAAAATTATTTTAGAATATGAAAAATTACAATATATAAATTATCAAAACATAATAAAGATGTTTAAACAACAAAAATAAATTATTTTACATATAAGTATTAATGTGAAAATAAATTTAAGAGATGGCTATTTAAAAAAAAAATATTTGGTTATTAATAATATTTAATTTACTTTTAACACTTTTTCTAATTTCTAAAATTTCTAAGTTTGCTCATTGTAAATCTGTTGTGTTTGTGTGTAAAATTTTTAACCCTTTATTTATATCAAAAGAATGATTTGTTTCTAAAATGTGGTTGGCAAATTCAGAATAATTATTATTATTCAAACACAATATAATAGTGGTTGATACAAAGTTATTTGTTTAATTTAATTCAAAATGACGCCACAGAGTGATTTTGGGATGTTTGAAGAAATAATATTTTTCCTTTTACTTATAAAAAGAATAACTATTTTAAACTTTTAAGGATTACTTAAAAGACAAATAAGTGTTTTACTCGCAGTATTTAATTATAGCATTACTTTTCAAACCAAAAACACATCATTTTACATAACTTAGTAATACATTACGTCAAGAATATTATTTTCCTAAAATTTACCTCAAAGGGAAGCAAATTCAACGAAAGTTAAAGATTTATGAGTAACATTAGACTCTTAGCTTATATTCGATATATTAAAAGAAATTCGATGTATTAAGATTAACATCAAAAGCCTCGAAAATATTAGGATTCATTCTTAGAACATGTAGAAAAATCAAGAACCTTAAAACAGTAAAAATCCATTATGTTGCAAATGTCCGCAGCTTCCTAGAATACGCTTCACAAGTATGGAACCCGCAATACAAATCATTTGTACATAATCTGGAACGTGTTCAAAATCGTTCCCTGCGATACTTAGATTTCCGTAGCTATCGTCTTTACTTAAATCATCAAGATTCGGCCACGCACTTCAATATGTTATCATTGGAAGACCGAAAAAGCTCGGCTGATGTCCTCTTTCTACAAAAAATATTTAGGTCCGTCGTAGATCACCTCGAACTCTTTCAACGAATCAAACTACGAGTTCCCAACAAACGAACCAGATCAGACAACATTTTAAGCCTCCCTTGATGCAACACCAATTCCTAGCAAAACTCCTTCAGTTATCGTGCATCACATATTTTCAGAACATACTTTGATTTGACATTTATAACTCTGCACCACACTCGTTAAAGTCACACAGGAGACCTCCCGATACTTTACTGCAACTACATACATACCTTACAAACACGCTACTACGTATACAGAATATATCCATCCCTTTCCCCTCCCTCCCACCATCCCATCCCTATAGGTCTTCACTTTTTAACACTTTTTGTTTGTTTGAACTAAATAATTAAAACACTTCAGTGAAAACCTATTATTGGTTGCGTAATTTGCACATATTTTGTCATACATCTTATCTTACTAATATTATAAACGCGAAAGTTTGTATGGATGTATGTATGTTTGTTACTCTTTAAATCGAAATTTAATGAATGGATTTGAATGAAACGTTACAATAATATCAAAATAACATACAGGCTATAATTTATAAAGCTAGCTATTTATTTTCAATATATTGAAAATAATAATTTTTGTTTTATAGAAAACGTCTAAATTTGAGAATGACATTTTGCAAAACAATGATGGTTAAATCACAATTCTATTTTAGAAAATATTTAAATTAGTGAATTTATTTGAAGTACTCGCCTAATACTTTGAATCGAAACAAGAATTATACATATTTTAAATAAATAGGTTAATAGTTTTGGTATAAACGAAGATAGATTACTCGAAGTACTAATCCTACGCAGACGAAGTCGAAGACGGGCAGAAGTTTGTTGTTAAATATCGTAACTGTTGGTCTTTCGAATAAAATAAAATAAAATAAAAATAAATCAAAATGAATTGAACTATTTGTAGACATTCTTCCTCGGAGCAATTTTTAAATAGACGGTTACGAGAGGCCACCTGACCGCGAGAGTTCAAAGCTTCTCGTGCTTGCAATCCGGCTAGTAATTTACTTGCGCATTTGTCAGGTGCGGTTTATCCCAGTGAATAACGCCTTTGCCAATATATGTCTCGTCTGCTTTATTGCACCGTGAACGGAAGGTTTTATCTCTTTTATGTTCAGGGATATAAAAGCTCTCGCCGTTTGTAGATTGGGATCAATTTATTTTTCAGATAAACGATTGACTTTATAGTATTAGATATTAAAGTATAAATTATTATTAATAATACATTTAGAAACCACGACATATATTATTTGAAATTTAATTTATTTTGTATAAATTAGTAAATTATAATTCAATTTATCAACCATTTTATATAACTTATAAATAAATTATTATATTATCTGTAACCTAGATTTCTATAATTCATTGTTATATTTCCATCAATTTAATATATCATGGAATAAGAAGATAACAATAATAATCTAATTTTTAAAAATAAAATGTATATCTTTATCCGAGACACTATCAACATAACACTATCAATTATATTACACTATCAACATAACAAATACATTCTTTGAATACTTGTTTCCAATAATAAAGGTAGCTGCCAATAATATGGAAAAAAAAACATTAGTTGAAGATAATATTGTTAATTCTGAAATTTGAAATATGAAGTTGACAATTACGACAGTCTCATAATATATCGCAGTGGCCCAATTGGTAGAGGTTTATGTCCCGGTAAGAAGTAAGGTTCTGGGTTCGAGTCCCAGTTGCGACCATTTTCTTTTATTATTTTTCTGTGTCTTGTTCATTTTCATATTTTAAAAAATTAGATTATTATTGTTATCTTCTTCTTCAATGATATATTATATTGATGGAATGTTAAAAAAGTTAAAAAGAGAGTTTTTCTTATAAAAAAAAATTATATTAAAAATTCACTAAAATTCTTTTTGATTGATACTTATTCACTTCATTGTCCTTATTAATATTATTATGTTGATATCATTGAACCTATGATAATCTACATTAACTACAGTGTATAAACATTTCAACTAGGCAATAATTTATCTAAATTGTGTAACATTTGAAATATCACAACAATTAGATTAGACGCTGAGTTTTCATTAAAACTAATAAAATAAAAATATATTAACTCATAAACATAAAAAGAAAGGGTTTCTTTGTTTCGAAAGTGAGAATTAAACAGTGGCGGTGTTTATATAAACATGATATCCAGAAAACCGATTATATGTTAGCTTCACTTGGACTGTAAAAACCATTGTCTTAGCATATTCTAGATGGCCCCTACCGAAAATAAGAAATTATTTTAATATATCGATCGTTGTATCTATTTGAGTTGAGTATGCAGTTACGAGTATGTACATACCCATATTATATAAAAGGGCACCTTCTGTTTGATACTCAGATTGCTCGTAATCAAATATAATGCAGTAAAACTTGTAGTGAATTGAACAAAATATTGATGTTTTCTGATACACTAGCAGGATATTTAAAATTTTCATTCTTATTTACCGGACCGGTATGCCTGCCGGTGTTATTTTATAGCATGCTAGCTGATACCCGGCATGCGTTGCAATGCTAATTAAATAAGAAAATTGTTTCTCCCTTCGTGTCATTTCCCATTCGTCCCCGTTCCCCTTCTTCCCCTCGTGCGTTCCCTTTTCCCCTTTTCCCCTTCCCGCATTCCCCCTCCCCTCTCCAGCTCTCCCTTTTCTCGCAAACCACCCTCATGCATTCCGCTTCCGCCTTCTTCGCCTTCCCCTTTCCCTCGTCCCCCCTCCCGCGTTGACCCTTTCTTTAATTCCGAAACCAACCCTACCGCATACCCCTCCTTTAGCTTTTTTTCCCTGCCGCCTGACTCCATAAAAAACACCCATTTATCCAACAACTCGCGTAACCTGTTTAATTTTTTTAAGCAAACTTCATAATGCCAGAACTCACCAGTACAGATATAGAAGTATTCACGGGCATGTTCACAACAATTAAAAAAAAAATTAATAATAATCGGAAAAATTTTTAAAAGCAATCATATGAATAGTATAGGAAATAATTTCAAAACTCCAGAGATCACTATCCTATAACCATCCGGAGTATGCGCACATCATATTCCCAAAGTTTCATCGCAATCGGATGAACGGTATGAACACACAAACAAATAAACATTATTTTTTTATATATAGACTTCATTTGTAAATAATATTACTCATTATTATTATCCACATTATCTCATAACAGCATGTTGGATATGTCTGCCTATTCAACTAGACGATCGATAGATATATTTTTTTCTGTGAAAAGTCAAAAAGGACAAAAGTCCCAACTTTTCCCAACCTTATGGAGCCAGTTGTTGGGATATGTTGCGGCACTGAAGGTAGTGTGCAGGAAAGTAGATGGTGAGGAGGAAGGTGGGGACGTACATGGCTGATCAAATCTGATCACCAAATTTGGCTTAACCCCTTTTCAAGCAACATTTTATTTCTGAATGAAGGTATTTCAACAAGGCGATGCTGGAGCATCTACCACACTGGAAGGTGCTGCAAAAATACAATTCAATAAATGCATTGTGAAATAATTACATCAAAACAGGTATATTATATTTTTTTTTTTAGAGTAATACTTTTTTTGATGTTTCCTTAGTTGGTGTTACATACTATATTATGTATGTAAAATAGATATTTTTATTTATAGATATAAGAAACTAACATTAAGGCCAATTTCCTAGAGGCAAGGGTGATATAACGCCACACATTTCTGTCAAAAAGAACAACAAACTGAGTTATAGTATAATGTATTTGTAAGCACAAATTCGAAGTATTAAAATGTATGTACCTAATTTATTTTAATAAATAAAACAACGTCGGGTTAGTTACACCATTTATAATTCAAGAACGGCTGGACCGATTTTTATGATCTTTGATTTGTTGGATTTGTCTCCGTCCCGATTAACAGAATAACCATAAAAACATCTGAAAAAATTACGGAAAAAATAATTATGAAGAAAATAAGAAATATCATTTATTTTGTATGGAACGGATTTTCAAATAATGTGCGTTGGTCGAAATAATTTGAATCAATTCGAACAGCTAATAAATTAAACACAACATTTATCGATTCTGAGGCGGTACGAAGTTTGCAGGGTCAGCTAGTTTTAAATAAAATCGCATTTTAGGCTCATCAAATTATCCGTTTATTTTTTAGTTTAAAGACCAATCTTCTTAATTCTAATTCGGTGGCAAGTAGAAAAAGACTTCAAGGTTTGATGTTCCTCGCAATTGGCGATTTGGGAATCAGGGAGTATTGTACAGCGGAGTCTTCAGAGGTCAGGGTCCGCTTTACTCCCTTCGAGGGAAGAAACTCCACACTCTACAGTCTAAAGCTTAGGGGTTTAAGCTTGGCAGCCAGCTATTGGGACGGGATATGTACTAGTATAGTCACTATGTATCCCCGAGAACGAGATTAAACTGTAATGTGGAAAGAGTCAATTATTTCCTCAGTTTCTGAGGGTTAAAAAGATTAACTCTTTACTAGGGTTATCACGATAAGATTCAAATTTATTGCAGAATTATTAGAGATAGATGTTTGTTAAATACAACTTTGTGTTAAAATGGATTAAATTAATGTTAAATGGTCGTTGTTATTTTTTGTCTATAATTCTGCATGTTGTTGAAAACTTAAAAGTGATTGACCAGCGGCTAAGAATAAAAGTTTAAAAATGCTTGCAACTGTACAGAGAGGTTCCAAATATCGATTATTCCCCGTATTAAATTAAAAATTTAATAACAATTTATTTCATTTAAAACTTGCTTATATATACCTACATTCAAGTAAGCAATAAAAATGCTCAAAAAGTACGATGATAAATTATTAAATATCGTGTACTTCTTCTAAGTATTTTTTGATCATAAATATTTATGATTTTTCAATAATGTCTAAACAAAATAAGTGTGTAAAAAATTTTGAAATATATTTTTTTAGTTTTTTTAATAAATAGAAAATATGAGGTATTTTTGTCACAAACACGTTCTCCGCTTTATTTTTTAATGATTTAAATTTAACTAAAATTAAAATTCTCAAAACTGTGTTGACTAGATTATGTATTGATTTATTTTGTTGTGTGATTATATGATTTGAAATTTGATAATTTTGTTAACTTATATTAAATGGTATGTTTATTGGTTAAAAAAAAAAAATATATATATTTTTGTCAAAATAATAATGTGTTTTTTCAATTCCTTAATAAAGTGCAATTTAGCTATAAGCAAAAAAACCTAAATATAATGAAATACCTGGTGTTGAATAAGTGGGTAATGATGACCCAACCCCCACGTACTTGTATCATATTTAGTCCCCCATGACTCCGGGTAAGTAAAGAAACAAGTTGATCAGAATTTTTTTTTTTTTTTAAAGAAAGACAAATATTCCTGGGTTACGAATAAACCAACAACATTTGAAAATCTCCTACTACCACCACACTAAGCGGAAGATGTTGCTTGTGTTGTGACGGAGGACTTAGCCAGCCGAGGAATCGAACACGGAACGCCTGGGTGGGACCCAAACGCAATGCCCACTCAATCACTGACCGGTCAAATTATAATAAATAATCAGTTATGCAAGGTGTACGTAGTCTCGAGTGAGATCGGGCCCAGCGCTCATTCAGGAGTGGAACAATGTTTTATTTTACAATGGTTGAATGCATTTTAAAAATACCCTGGAAAGATCGGTAGACATACACAATCAATAACCTATTCATAGAATGACTAATATGAAAGACGTGACTACATGACAGTAATGATACCATTAATTTGTTCATTACTCAATTAGAGACAACATCCTAAGAACACGAAAAATCCGATCAATGCTGTTTTTTCTGCGTTATTTCTGACATCTTGAAAGAAATCA
Organism: Limnephilus auricula; assembly: GCA_951813805.1. Classification (NCBI taxonomy): domain Eukaryota; kingdom Metazoa; phylum Arthropoda; class Insecta; order Trichoptera; family Limnephilidae; genus Limnephilus; species Limnephilus auricula. Next base: position 17,571,667 of record OX638410.1, read on the forward strand.
TGACAATGGGCTGGATGCGGATATGGAACCTTCCAACCAAGATTTTGATCAGACCGATAGTAGTACGCGTTCAAGCGGAATCAAACGCCCCAACTTCTCGGTTGAACTTAAACAAAAGGATGTAACTCTATCGAAAATCGTTTTGTCGACAACGTTTTTTTACAAATTGAAAACGTATTAATAAAATACCTTACCCACTAGAGCGCTTTTTGCCACATTATGGCACTATTTCCAAAAACTCAGATAGCTTTGTTTCCAAAATGTGGGAAATTTAAAATTATGTTTTTTATAAAACGACTATATAATATATTGTACATTCAAAATATGACGAAATAAATATTCTCTAGATTATTTAAAAAGTTTTTAGGTTAAAGATTTAATTATATTTTTTTATAAATCCTACAAATATGTGATAATAGACAAACGATAGGGGAATTCGTTGGCTACATAGAATTATAATCAGTTTGTATGTCTCCATATTCAAATTCGGAGGTATGATTTTTTTAATGTGGGCGGAAAAATTTCCTTTAGTAATCCGAGAAAAAATATTTTAAATGCTCTGTCGCTCCAGTGGTTACAATGTAATATCGACAATGTTCATTAATGTAATGTTATTTATTAGTTGTTCATTTATGTAATGTAATCGAAAGCTCTACCAATCAATGATTTAATTTGTTATCGTTGACAAATTCAATTTGTATTTTTAGAAAAAGAAAATATTATCATTTTGCAACTCTTTGAACAAAAGAGCTTATCCATACAAATATGAATATCAAATCCTGAAAGCGAGAGAAAAGAAGTTTTCAATTATATTTCCAGTCATTAAACACGAAAAATTTGAAATTTATTAATTTTCCTTAAAGTAAAAAAAAACATCAAAAAACATTACACAATTAATTATGTTTTTCTTTAAAACATTTTTTCAGCGAAGATGCCGCTGTTAATAAATCAGGCTCTCTCCAACAAAAACCTTTTAAGGAAACATATTTAAACAAAAAAATACTTACGACCTACGTACCCCTATAAATCATGGCCTTTCTTTGTTCAGTTTACAGGCTCGATGTAATGATTCAGAAAGTAATCAGAGGGAAATTGGAATACTAGCTTTAGGATCTTTTAACGGTGAATCATGGGGGCTGATAAATTAACGTACGTGCTTAACGGAAGAAAGCCTGGAGGGATGAAAGAGAAAAAATTACAATACAGCGTGTCCGGTTTATACGGAATTATTCGTGTAATGTTTATTCGACCGTGCTTAGATTTTAAAAAATTGAGTGCGGCTAACCTTTACGCGCAGTTGAAGTAAAACTTCTCTGATTAAAAACTAAATAAAAAGGAAGATAATTAGATAGTTGATAATTATTTATAGACGAATTTGAAATTTTTTCCTAAGATTCAGCCATTTAATTATAAATAAAACCTATTTTAATGTCCAACTTCTGCCACTTTTTACTTCAATATCTAGAATTCACAAGACTCAGAGAGATAAATAAGACAAATCAATATGTACATCTAAAATCTTTAGTTATTTTATTTAAATTGATTTTATTATTAAGATTAGTTTATAGATTATAATTATTGACTTTAATTTGAATTCCAATTTACATTTATTATTTTTTTCTATTATTTATATTATGTGTGTTGAATTAGAGATTTGGTTTGATTATTTTATATGTAATTTAATTTAATTGTGCGTATTTTATCAAATTTTTTGTTTTTGTTTTATTTTCTTTCTTATATTGGAGGCACTGCTAAAAACCAGCTGCATTCCAGGAGAAATCCTGAATTGCAGCTGAGCAGTGATCTTTTCGTCAATAGATCCAATGAGTAATCGAAAATGTGTAATATTGTAAAAAAATAATCTATTGGTGAATAAACAATTTTATTATTATTATTATTATATATTCATCAAAATATAAGAAAAGCCTGTTTAAATAAGATACGTGGATGAAGTCTGACGTTTGAGTTTGATTTGACGTTTTGTTATTCGTTGCTAGGCGTCACATTCACTGTTGCCATCTACGACATCAATATGATGAAAATCGAACGACATTTTCGGTTTAAAACGTTATTTCCGTCCAAAAAAAATCCGGGTTAGTCTTGGTAATGCCCCTAAAGAAGTCTTACTTCAAAAAACCTGAGCTAAGACCATTTTTTTGACTTTTGTTGATCAGTCACCTTAGTGATTTTTGGTAGTGTAGATCAACATACTTTAAGATGAAGGATATAATAGTACCATTCCGCCTCAGAGAGCTTCTATCTTAGATCGTATTAATTCGTCGTCGTCGTCGAGAATAATTTTTTTAAAGTATTTATTTATCAAAAAGAACAGGAATACATTATTATATAAACTATTACATATTTGTTACATCCAGAAAATAACATGAATATATAATATAATATCATATTATTACATAGTAGTATTGGTTACTGTTTATATTTTTCCTTTTTACCTTTTATTTTCTTACTTTTATTTTACACAGTAAAGTTAATAATATATTTTAGTGACAATAACATTCAATTAAAAAGTTAATAACATATTCATTAGTCAGTTAATAACTATAAGTTAATAACAATAAGATTGTTATAGGAATAATGTTATAATAATTGATGTCACTAGAGCAGTATCTAATAGGAGAAAAAAAAATATGTATGTAAGAACGGTCATATAGAAATAGAACAATTATAATAAATATATTTGATGTTGTGCATAGCCTGCCTCACTAGGCGAACCTGTATTGAGGCAGAATTTTTAGTAAATTGTTTCTCGCATTTTGTCTACAGTTTACTTATAATTAGTAGGCGGCAAGGCGGTGGCAAAACGAAGAATTCCAAGTTGAAAATTCGCAAAAACATCATTCGGAGATATTGAGGTTTGAAGTTTAGAATTGATTCGTTATTACAAAAACATATAATTTCAAAAATTCAAATTTCAATATCTCCGAATGATGTTTTTGCGGATTCGTGACTTTTGCCACCGCTTAGCCGCCTCCTACTTATAATGTATGGTTCCTATAGTATAGAGCAATACATTATATTAGTTACGATATTCATATTCACAATACATATTATGTACATGTACACAATATAAAAACAGCAAGATAATTATTACAATAACTGTCAATGACAAGGTGTTTGGGTGAGGGCATCAGTAAAGGGTCGATCATTAGAACATATCCAAATTTTAACACTTTTTTTTAATTCTTTTAGTGTTTGACTCAGTTTAATATTTTCTGGGAGCATGTTGAATATTTTAGTTGCAAAGTATCTAAAACTACGTTGGCCAAAGGTGGTAGAAAGTGCTGGAACTTGCAGTATGTCTTTGTTCGAATTTCGCGTAAATCTTAAGTTTATTTTTTAAATTATTCAAACATTTCATTTTATTTTAAGTAACACCTCACAAGAGCGCCCCTGTCTGTGTAGATGTAAAAATATGGGATCTATATCGCCCCCGGTTGGACGGCGTTGTGAAGCGGGTTAATTTTAATGCGGGTATTAAAGAGACCCGGATTACATAAAAGAGGAAAAACAGACGCTGATAGCTCATATCACATACGAGCCAACATACGCAAAAGTTATTAGAAGACTTCCTATCGAATCCAACATCAACAGTGAAAGTTCTTCTCTTGTCCGTCAATGTAGAGTTTCAAGCATGTGCATTGATTTCCGGGAAACCGGAAATCAATGTTGCTAGCTCCTTAGAGCAGGATTCATTAAAATACTTTTTGAACATACTCAGCCGACAGTGAGTCTGTTCATTAGAGATGGCAATCGGTCTGTTAACAACAGATTATCTAGCAGATGAATTGCCCTCCTTTGCATAAAATCAAACACTTTTATCAAGTATTGCGAGGTTCCAATCCAGAAGTGGCTCAAAACTTCAATTGATGGGCGAGGGTACTAGAGATTTTTAGAGGTTGCTGGTATCTTTTGAATAATCTGCTGACCTGTATAAGACGCCCAGCTTACTTTTATAACAATAAATGTAATTAATTTTGGGACACCTTATAATTTAGTCAATTATCCGGAAACTTAGAATGGGCTCTTTCATTGAACTATGTGTTTATTCCATTAGTTCTTTGTATGCAAATGATGTCTTCCGTGTACGAGAGAGGCTCGCTTGAATCACTTCCCGACGTTACAAAAGTATGTGTTGCTCTAAAATCTATACTACTTATACGTCTTGGAAAATATAATTAACATCTAAGGAATCTTTAAGAATATATTATATTATGTTGTTTCAATAACCCCTCCCATGTTTCTGAACAGAATGCTCTCTGATTTTGGATTAACACTCAAGGTCATGGGTCGAAAACTTTGCGTGAGTAATAATTCTATCCTAAAACAAAGTTTAATTTATTGGAATAACTTTCGAAGGGAACCACAAATTTAATAATGAGGATAATATTTGTTTTTCTAAGATTGGGATATGAGATCGAGACGAATGACGTAAAATAATCAAATCGTAGTGGGCGAATCGTAGAAGGCGTTGTCCAAGTAAGACATAGATTCTAGGTTTGATTCCAAGTTGCAATCTTAACCAATTTTTCTGTTTCATGTTTCGATTAGATGTATTAAAACCATCACATTATTCATGTATAAATAATCATTTATAGAGATGTTGATATGATATTAATGAAAACATCAATGATCTAACTGGTTGATTAAAATACATAAATCCTACCTGTGGGTAGTCTCCATCCTTTGTTTGATAGTCGAACACATAGAAGAAGGTTTTAGGGGCCTGTTCCTCGCGCGCGGCGCCGGGGGGCGTCGGTTTAGCGCTGAGAAGGTCAGCCGTCTGCACGAGCGGCGCCACGAACTGAGCGTCGCTGAGCGCCGCGACTGTGGCGTCGCGCATTGTGATCGGATGTTGCTGTAGATAGGAAAAAACAATTTTAGAAACAATATATTCATTGATTTTGCACTATTCTAATATGAAGTGACAATTCAGTGCAATTCGATTTTATAAATAATGTGATTAGTGCACCAATTTGATGCACTTCACAGGGTACACTTCAGATACACTTCAATATAAGATTACCTTGTTGATAATCAAATGGTACGGAGATACAGTTCATTATTGCTTTAAAACAAATGTATTACCTCCTGATTCGTTCATCACTCAAAGCAATGATTACAATAGTAATATTTTGGAGGCAATTTGAGGCGAAATGGGTACCGCCCCGGGAACCATTTATTGGATAGCCAACACCTCTGCCATAGATCACCCCAAGTGGTTTGCTATATTTGATGACTTAGCAGGGGTGCCCGGGTTCATGGGGTGAGGTTAGTCTAGGTATTGGCGGCGGGTGATCTGGACACACTGAACCCAAGATTTATACCAAACCATCATACCTTTTTCCTTCCCAACACGTCCCCTCCTTCCTTTCCTTAAAATTACCCTTCACACAGCATCCTCAAAGATGACATCGGCCATGAGGGAAATTATTTTCCTAGGGGCCTCCTGTGTAAAAAAATGATGATAATGCAAACCAACCTACGATAATTCTAATATATTTATATATATTAATAAGGTTCTAATATATTTAACCTTGTTCTTATCTATCTATCACATTCACATACTCTCTTTATAAATGTTTATGTTACATTCAGTTTGTACTTAAAGGATCATTGTTCTCTCTTTTTTAAACATTGTAAACCAAATAGAGAAAACAAAACAAAAAACTATTTTTGTCATAACAAATGAATGATATTAATCTGCAAATAGAAAACCATGGTAAAATAATAACTCCGGAAACTAATGATCCCTCAAAGTGCATAAATATACTAGAGCCCTATACGCGATTAAAAGTATTTTCTACAAATATTCGCAGCATAGACAAGAACTATAATAATCTACTTGTAACGCTTGCAGGTTTGAATAATATTTTTGACATAATAGTTTTAACTGAATGTTGGATCAAATCAAATTACACTCAAAAACACATTACAGGATTTACAGTTTTCAATACGCTGAATAATAAGACACAGTCAGATGGAGTAATTGTCTATGTAAAATCCGAATTAGATCCGATTGTCTCTGAATTATCCATCGATAATGCCAACTGCCTTAAAATAATAACAAACCAGACCACCATTATTGCACTATACAGGTCACCTAAACAACAAAATATTTCATCCTTCCTTAAATCCTTAGACTTGGCCTTAATGAACTGTGCACCAAATGAAGAACTAATGGTAATCGGTGATATTAACATTGATATACTTAAGCCCATGTCAACACAAATACTTGATTATAAAAATCTAATGACTCAACACGGGCTTGTTTCTCACATTAATGCCCCAACCAGAGTAACTGACATGACCAAATCATGTATTGACCACATATTCCTAAGAACAAAAAAAAATGCGAAAGGAACTGTATATCAATCAACCATAACTGACCACTTCTCAATAGTAATTGGCCTTATGAATAAAAAACCTATTCCCATAACTTCATGTGATAATAGAATAAAGACTAAGATCAATTTCGAAGAACTCACCTCTAAAATTAAATTGGAAAATTGGCTCTCTACCCTAAATTCCACAGACGTAGAAGTTGCTTTTAATACATTTTCTGAAACACTATTGAAACTTATTGAGGCTGTTACCGTTGAATCCCCTTTGAATAACCCAAAAAACAAAAAACTTAAACCATGGATCACAAATGGTCTAATTTTTTGCATTAAAAAACGGGACAAGCTCCACAAAAACTTAATTAATAATCCAGATATACAATCACAAATATTTTACAAAAAATACAGAAATATGTGTAATAACCTCATTAAAATCACTAAACAAAACTACTATAAAGAAAAATTGTCTAGAGCCGGCAATAACAATAAAAAAATTTGGCAAATTATTAAAGAAATATCTGACACTGACCATCCAATACCACCAATTAATAAATTAAACATCAACGGACTAGACACCTCCATAAAAGACGATCCAGACACTGTGACAAATCATATAAATGAATACTTTTGTAACATCGGCAAAAATTTAGCGTCACAAATTTTAAATAAAACATCATTAGATGAAAATGCTCTTGCTGACAAAATAAATAAATCAGTTTGTGAAACAAATAATTCACTCACATTTGACCCCACTAACTCTGCCGAAATTTCACAAATTATTAAACAATTGAAGCCCTCTCATTCATCTAATAACGACAAAATATCCTCAAACATACTCAAAATAATTGAACCTTTTTTAAACCAACCACTGGTACATATCATTAACCTTAGTCTCAATAAAGGTATATTTCCAAATAAACTCAAACTTGCTTTGGTTCAACCAATTTTTAAGACTGGTAATCCTACAAATATATCAAATTATAGACCTATTTCAATTTTATCGTCACTTTCCAAAATTATTGAAAAAATCGTTAAAAAAAGACTTATTGACCATCTCACAATACATAATATTCTCTCTTCAAACCAGTATGGTTTCAGAGAAGGACTAAGCACAGATACAGCTATTCTAGAATTAACATCACACATAACGCAAGCCCTAGACAAAGGTGACAAATGTTTGGCAATATTTCTAGACTTGGCTAAGGCGTTTGACACAGTATCTCGACCAATCCTTCTAGCCAAGTTACAGAAAATCGGAATAAAGAATAAGGCATTCGAATGGTTCAAATCATACCTAACAGACAGAAAGCAATTTGTTAAGTTACCATCACTTAAACCGTCTAATCCAACCAGAATCAACTTTGGTGTACCACAGGGCAGTGTACTCGGTCCCATACTGTTTCTCATATACATTAATGATCTATGTAGATTACAAATTGATGCCAATATGATCATTTTTGCCGATGATACTGCCCTGGTACTAAAAAGTAAAACATGGGAAGAAACATTCCACAAAGCAGAAGTAATATTACAAAACATTAAAAAATGGCTGGATAATAATCTACTCACGTTAAACATAGCTAAAACGAAATATTTAACATTTAGCCTCAATAGAATAAGCCAACCCTCAACTAATCATTCACTAAAAATACATTATTGCAGAGATCTCGCTAGTTGCATATGCAATCCACTGGAACGCGTAGACTCCATTAGATACTTAGGGGTAATAATTGATAACAAACTTCGGTGGGAAGATCATGTAATCAATGTAACAAGTCGTATACGGAAACTAGCATATATCTTCAGATCACTACGAAATATACTAAATAAAAAGACATTAAAAACAGTATACTCTTCTCTATGTCAATCAATTATTTCTTACGGTATTGTTGTCTGGGGAGGGTGTTCTAAAACTATATTAGATCCATTAGTAAAGGCTCAAAAATTGATAATACGGACTATCTACAAAGTACATTACATTCATCCCACAAAGGACTTATTTAAAGACTTTAAAATACTTAATATACAATCCCTATATGTAAAATTCATTTCTTGCTATTTTAAATTCAAATTTATTAAAAAATATGTTTTTGAATCAAAATATAATACAAGATATTCCAACCAATGCAACTATATAATTCCAGTAACAAAAACCTCAATGGCCCAGTCACAGTTTAACTTTCTTGCTCCAAAAATCTTCAATAACTTTACAATTGAAATAAAGACAATAACCAAATATCACACTTTCAGGAAGACGCTTGGAGACTTTTTGATGAGACTTTTTGTGATAGAATTAGAAGCCTGTTTATATAATCTAATGCTGATGTACTTTTTTTCTCCTTTCTATTTTCTACATTTTATTATAATTTTTCCAATATTTAACATGATTTATACTAATTCCATGTTTACACTAGACTGCATATTTCATACAATGTAACTATACTATATTGGTCACCATGATACAGGCAGCCGCCTAGTATGGTGATTTAATATATCAACTTTATGTAAATGTCACAATTATGTAACATGTATTATATAAATAAATAAAATAAATAATAAATAATTAAGGACACGAAAAGAAGAAAGTGAATTGTTTAATTTTTTTGAAAGACTTTCTGGGCTTTTAGAAAACGTTGTTTAGGGAATGTCGTGAGTAAGAAAAACGAAAAAGTTTATTTGCTAACTTAGGACTTACCTGAATTGTTCGTTCCCAGTCAGTATATTCGTTGACCACAGTAAAGAAGATCTCGCTCAGGTGATATGTGTAAGCATTTCGCACATAGGTTCTGCAATAAAAACAAAGTATAAAATATTAAAATATCAAACAAAATAACAAATACACAAAAACCGCACACTAAACATTTTTAAATTTTGTACATTTTAAAAGTATACAGATATTCTTGTTCCAAAAGAAACAAAAATTTACCTTAAAGGGTTTTTGATAAGGGTTTGTATGTACAAAAGTACTTTGACCGTACCCAATCAAACCCCTTTATTTACTCCACCAACCCGACAAAAATACCCGTGCACACTTATTTAGAAATTTCGCTAAATTATGATATCAATCCAATAAATTATCGTACATATTTTTTGTATCTTGGCGCTGCTGTATATTTTTAATCGCGGGAATTATGAGAACCCTTTGAAACCGTAATTGATCCCTAGTGTGATAATAAAACAAATTTTGTATATATTTTGAAAAATGATATTTAAATAAAGTTACATAGTAACAATACCAAATTTCAAAATCCAACACGTAAATGAAATGAAATTTACCATGAATTAATTGTTTCAACTGGCTAACAAAATAAAAATTCTGTTTGGATGCAAATAATTGTTAAAATTTTATTTATTTATTAAATTGGGATTTATGAGAATATCTTTGTGGTATGACGTAACCGACACAGAATAATATACCTAATTTAAATATTTTGGCGGATGGTGTATTTGGAATAATTGCTAGAATATTATTTATTGTTTTTGTGTTTAATTCTTAGAACTCCATTCAATTTTTTTTGAAATTTAGTTCAAATTAAATTTAATGATGGTTCTGTAAGTTTTATAGTTTTTATTATTGTGACAGCTGTTTCGGCTTACAACGCCATTTTCAAACTGAAGTCCTCCTCAAACTTAGCTCCTTTCAAACTGAGGTCATTCAAACTCAGTTTGAAAATGGCCTTGTAAGCTGAAACAGCTGTCACAATTTTAAAAACCATTACACTTGCAGAAATTAATAATAAACATTAAATTTTATTTTAATTAAATTTAAAAAAAAAATGCTAGAATATTATTGGGATAGGCCGAAGAATGAAGAATCTCACAATGTACCGGAATATCCTCCCTATATAGCTAAACCGATGCTTAAGCCCGTACTAATTGTAGAAGCTAAAAAAAGTTAATAATAAATTAATGTTAAACAGCAGACTACGTAGGTAGATATGCTTCATTAAAACATATATTATTATAACGCAGTGAGTTAAAAGCTTTGTTATTGTTACACTTTGAACTAGTAAAAGCCATCGCAAAGTGAATTCAATTTGAATTTCAAACACGTAAAAGTTATAACGCAATAACTGGGAGAGGTAAATGAAAAGTTATTTTTCACTGGACTTATTGTACGGCAGTTGTAATTAATTTTATTGAAAGGTTCGTTTCAAAGCATACTTACCCTTCTCCCGAAAAACAAATTGCCTTTACATTTTGTATATTTTCACATTATTTTGTAACTTGTTTGTCGACGACAAATATTTAAATTTTAAGCATTTTCAAATATTATCTGAATGGTTGTTTCTCATTTCTCAAAATTCATCACGCCTCACCTTCGACGATTTCACTTTAGGTAGGAAAAAAAATTTAAAAAAAAATATATATATATATATATATGTATATATATTTTTACTTTTTAAGTAAATATAGTTTGTCAGTATTACAAAGTTAATACTTGATAAAGTACTAGTTATCAGTAGTTTAGTTGTTGGTAGTTAATTTTTTAAATATCTATTTAAAAACTTTAAAAACATTGTAAGAATGAATACACACACACGGAAAAAAAAATTATTCTAAAAATCGATAATTTTATTCGTAAAAACGGTATAAAACGGGACTGAAGTTCTTACGAACAAATTAACAGGATTTCAATGTTTATTGGCGGGAACATGTAAGAATAATTTTTGGTATAGACAAACTGGGGTATTTTCATCACAAAACACGTTCTCGGATTTATTTTTTAATGATTTTAATTTAACTAAAATTAAAAATCTGAAAAATTTATTTACTAGATTATATATTGATTTATTTTGTTGTATTTTTTTTTGTATTTATTTACATTTGATACATTTAAAGCCAAAATAACAGAAATAATATTACATAATAAGAGAATATATTTTATACTTTTGTCACTTTGTGGTTATCCATTTTATAATTAAATGAAACAATATATCTTAGTTACAACCACTGATTTATTTAGTTACACGCCGACCGGTTTCGGAACAACCGTTCCTTCTTCAGGGCAAACATATAATGATGACAATTACAAAATAATGGGTGGGTACAATTTATCAGTAGGTGTTGTGGTAGGGGTGGGGGCGTGGCTAGGAATTGATGAAGAGTAAGTTGGGACAGAATGGACACCGAATGGGAAGAGATTTAATATTGGGCTATAGGTTAATATTTTTTGTTGATTGATAATCTACTCATTATTTTTAAGGGATTTTTTTTCACTTACTCTTCATCAATTCCTAGCCACGCCCCCACCCCTACCACAACACCTACTGATAAATTGTACCCACCCATTATTTTGTAATTGTCATCATTATATGTTTACCCTGAAGAAGGAACGGTTGTTCCGAAACCGGTCGGCGTGTAACTAAATAAATCAGTGGTTGTAACTAAGATATATTGTTTCATTTAATTATAGAATATATTTAAAATGAATACAAGTGTTATTACGTTGTTTTAGGTCGATATTAGTTCCTAGCTAGGCAGATTGCCTGTTCTAAGGAACAAAAGTTTGTAAAGTGCCAAATGCAATTTAAATTATTATAATTTTTTTAAATTAATACCTATATACTAAGTTTTTACTAAATGTGCCATTATAGTTTTAAGTCATATTATATAATAGTTTTTCAGATTCCTCCCTACCCAAGCCAATCAACCATTTAGTTATTATTGAACCAATGTAGGACATTTAGCAATTATGATTAAATGATTTGAAATTTGTGTTGTATAATACAATCTATCGTTTAAAAATTGAACAAATCTGCCAACGATCAACGGTACAACCATAGTATATTAAAAATTAACTTAGTTTTTCAAAATTTTAAAACTACGTGGACCAGATAAAATAACAATCTTTAAAATTAATATATGTTTTTTTGTGAAAAATAGTCAATACGTCTAGAATTTGATTTAAAAAGGACTAATTTCAGGTATTCTCTGGTAATACCCTCTAAACCCATTAACGCACAAGCTATTGAAAGAATACAAAATAAATTCATTCGTTTTCTAAATTTAAAATTCGGCATTCCAGCAATTATGTTGAACTACGATATTTTTTTTAAATAATAAGAATATGCTGAAATTGTCAGACAAAAAAAATTTACTGACTTTTTATTTCTATATAAATTAAAATTGGTGTGATTGTTGCGCCTGCGCATTGCTTTCCCGCTGAAAAAAATAGCCGCGAATGCGGAAAAAAGTCGGTCGCGAATGTGTGTGTGATTAAGATGATGTTTTCGTTAATGATTTCAATCCTTGACTAATTCGCACTTATATCGCAATATATTTACTATTAAATTGTGTTGTTTTTCGTCAGTTTAAGTCAAATTGTGACACAAAAATCGTGTGTTCTAAATTGAACTGTCAGAAAATGGTTCTATAGGTTATATTCAGAAATAATTTGCATTTTGAGATCTTTATTTTATTACAAATTCTTGAAAGTCATGTTTTTTGGTGACTAAAATGTCTAATACATATTTAAGTAAACGTATCAAAGAAATGAATGTCTTAAGATGTGCAAGCAATGTATTCAAACGTGAGTTTTTTTATTGTAAATTTTTGGGAATGAAAAGCGAATTTCAAGATTTTTTTATTGTGTGAAGGAGTAAATAGTGAGGTGACAGTTTTATTTCAAAATCATTAAATATAAAGACTTGTTTTTTGAATTTTGATTTTTTCCAAAAATTTCAATGTTTTAATAGAAAGAGTTTGGGGTAAGTGAGTTTTTTTTTTCATCATGATGTTTGAAGCTTAAAATACTACAGTTTTTAAACACTTAAGTATATTTTAGATATGAAAATCTTAAAGGTAATGAAATTTTGGTTCTAAAATGGTATTTGTTTTAACGACATCTCAAAAAATAATAAATATATAGGACATTAAAAAAACAAATCGAAATTCGTTGAAAATTACAAATGGAACAAATATATACAACAGATAAACTACCCCCCTTGGTCGTGTAAGCAATGTACGTATCTTTCCATGAACAATTTTATTGTCAGTTCTTAATTAGTAAGGATTCTTCATACATGGTTGTTTGACCATTGTACAAATTTTTCAGAAAGTTTATTAGTAAGGCTGGTAAAATACGACGTTGTCAGATCGAAACCATATATTTTGTTTAGTAAGAATTTGAAAAACGAAATGTACAGACTTTACACATCGTGCTACAGAAACACCGTTTAACGGCCGCGGAGTGTTTTTTTTTAGTAAGGCTGTAAGCCGGTAATTATTTCAGAGACTAACTGCCATATGTATTCCTCTTTGCCCAGAATATTAAATGGAGGGAAATAATAATTATAAGAAGTGGACATCTTCAATTTATCACTAAATAAATACAAAATGTTGTTAATGAGGCACAATAAATGCTACATAAGTAATTGTGTCTATTCAAAAATGTTCGTTAAAAAATACAAAAATAAATAAGTGTTCTATTTTTAAAACTGGAAAAAAATATATAAAAAAATAATTAATCATATCGTCACCTTAAAGCAATACTGAGATATCTTCGAAAAAAACACTTTTGAGATAAGTAGGTATGCAGTTTGAGCTCTACAAGATACATTACTGGAATATTTTGAAAAAAAAATGCCCGAGTTACAAGTAATATCTCAGCATTGAGATATTTCTAGATTTACGTATACTTTGTCAAAGTTAGTATGAAAAACTATAATTATTTTTTATTCATTATTTCATAATTTACCTCTCTAATACCATGTCATTAATCTGCAACATTAGTTAATTTGATTCTGCTAGAGCTCACGCAAACCTAAAAGTCCTATTATCTCAGAACAGCATTTTTCAAGATATCTCACTGTTGCTTTATTTTTTTATTATTTTTTTTTTTTTTATTTATTTATTTATTTATTGGCTCGCCAACAGAATACATCACATAATTTTTACAGTAATAAGTACATTTATACATGGTTGTAATGATGTTTCTAATTATAGGTGAGCACAACATTCATCTCAATATTCTTTATGTAATAATGATTGGTTAGTTACAAGAGTGATAAATTTAATTTCAAATATGTATATAAAAATAAGGAGGATCGAAATCAGTTATTAGGAAGAAAATGACGAATATGTTTATAACAAATATTGCTTCGATATTTCAAAAATAAAACATTTACAAATGATATTTTTTATTATTTTTTTTATAAGAAAAACTCTCTTTTTAACTTTTGAAGATTATTCCCATCAATGTAATATATCATTGAAAAAGAAGATAACAATAATAATCTTTTTTTTTAAATATAAAAATAAAGAAGACACAGAAAAATAATAAAATATAATGGTTGCAACTGGGACTCGAACCCAGAACCTCACGTCTAACCATAATAAGGTGTAATAGCAAAATTGGTTAATGCGTATGTCCCGGTTAGACGTGAGGTTCTGGGTTCGAGTCCCAGTTGCAGCCATTATATTTTATTATTTTTCTGTGTCTTGTTTATATTCATATTTTAAAAAAAAGATTTTTATTGTTATCTTCTTCTTTAATGATATATTTTATATCTACAGTTCGTTACAAAACACAGATATATAAATAATTGCGTTGTTCAAAGGGATAAATTGCGGTTCTTGGTTGTTGGCGTTGTTGGTCGTTGGTTGCGTGTTATGTAAATGTAAAAATAAAGGTAAAGCATTCCATTACCGATGCGGCCGATAACTCTGTACGCGATTCATCATCTCGAATTGGCCATTTGCCGAAATCGCTATCAATCTATTGCGGATTTGGCCGGCGAGAGTAACTCTGGGGGTGGTGGGAACCTGAGGGGGTGTCCGATGACCCGCCCCTGTGTGAAACCATTAATTTCTTCTATCTCCGTTCGGACCATGATCATATTAGTCCTGGGGATGACGGGTAGAGTAGGGGGCGGTGGGTGGAGGTAAGCAGGGGGCATTTTCAGGGCTTTTCAAACGTCAACGAATAAAATTGAAAACACATGTTTAATCTTTATTTGAGTATGTGACTTTAGATAAATAGGCATCAATAGTGTATAAAAGACGGGCTTCAAAGTTTAGACTGACTTAATGATAGTAAATCTCCGATAAAGAGAATACCCCAAAAATATTCAGCGTTTAAATTTTGTATCCTCAGATTCAAGGGATACTCATAAAACAGTGTTGGGGGTTGGTAGACAACTTGAGGTGTGTAAAATCAAAGGCAGCATTCTCCATTTCGGCCAGAGTGCTATGTTTGCTTTTTAAATGACGTGGAGATTGCTGTCTTTGCTTTTACAT
The DNA here is from genome assembly GCA_951813805.1 of Limnephilus auricula. Lineage (NCBI taxonomy): Eukaryota > Metazoa > Arthropoda > Insecta > Trichoptera > Limnephilidae > Limnephilus > Limnephilus auricula. Next base: position 17,587,266 of record OX638410.1, read on the forward strand.
ACAATATTACATACACATATTGTATACACGTGTATTACGTACAATATCTGTTTGTAATATTGTACGTAAAAGCAAAGATATTAATCTCTACGTCATTTCAAAAGCAAACATAGCAATCTTGCCGGAATGGACATTGCTGCCTTTGTTTTTACACACCTCACTTAACAATAAAGAAATTTGATATTAATTAGGCTACCGAAAGAAAATACCTTAAAACTGGTAGTGTCAAGTTTAGAGATAAATAAAAAAAATAATAACTTGATGTTGAGAAACAAACCAATTTATTTTTTTTGCATGTCGCTTTTTGAAGTATATTCCTATACTTATTCCCGCTACAAGTTCTGCAGATGCACGGTTAATTTAGATGTTTCGTTTTTGGTCCATAAATAGAGCATTTGAGGCTTAAAATAATAGAAAGTACAGAAAAAAATGTACGCAAAAAAAATATACACCAAAAATTGGAAAATAATTATCTACGCGTAAAACATGTGCTGTGGAAACAAAAACGCGGTGCTGAAATGGTTTTGGACGAAACACAAGGCTTTTTAACAACTTGTGAAGTAGGTATCTGATTAAAACTACATGCTGTAACATATTATTCCAAATAAATCTAGTTATTAATGATATTATTGAAGTGGGTACTATGAAATTAACAATTACCCACAAACTTAAATAACCATTTAATTAACGTAGGCATTGAGTATCGATATGAATGTGTTTTGGCCAATCACTCCGGGAAACGTAATAATAATAGTGCTCTCGGATAATGCTTTGTGTTAACACGAATCCTTTATTAATGGCAGGTAACCAAGTGTTGGGGTTGGTGAGAGGGGTGCTCGAAATGGGAGGCCAGTGGGCGAACCCAGGGGGTGGTTGGGGGAGGCTGTGGACCCCAAATTACCGGATAACCGGCCGCCGAGTTAAGCTTGTAAACCTTTACGAATTTCCCGCAGAGATAACGGAAAAATACACGTCACAAAATCAGATTCAATGACATATAAACAAGCTGAATGGCTGAACAATCTAGCTTCATGGCTGAGCGTATGTTGGACTTATCTTGAAACAATTATATTCTGCCTTTTACTTTTTGAGATAAATATCTAAATTATTGTATTTCCTTGATTTTTAAAGCTCGGAGTTTTAGGCTTATAACGAGGTTTTTCCGGTGACTATTTTGCATCATTTCTAAATATTTCTATGCTGAAAAAGATGACCACTGGAGAATTCTACAATAGGAAATTTGTAAACGATCGGTTAGGAAATTTTAAAAAATTTCCCGCACACATTAGAAAAATCATACCTTCGAATTTTAAAATTAAGACACAAAAACTACTTAGTGTTAGAGAGCCATTAAATGCATCTATATTTGACTCTAGTATATCAAAGTTTTCTTTCAAGAACAGAGCGGTTTATTGAAAATATATTTAGAATGGGACTAATAGTTAAATTAATTTGGCTATTCAATACACTATCGTTATTATTTAGGTATTTTTAATTTCAAATGCTTCAAAGTTATCATATTTTTGGCTTTTGATCAAAGCTTTTAATTATAATTATTAAAAAATATATTCTACCTTATCCTGGGTTTTATCTAATGAAAAACGAAATAGAAAATACAAAATCTTTTAATGTGCGTTTCTTTGGGTAGTAATTTTGATATATAAATCACAATTTTTTGTTCTAATGTAAATGGGTAGGTATTATGTAAATTGAATTTAATTTCAAATGCTTCAAAGTTATCACATTTTTGGCTATTGATCAAAGCTTTTAATGTTATTTATAATTATTAAAAAATATATTCTACCTTATCCTGGGTTTTATATAATGAAAATCGAAATAAAAAATACAAAATATTTTAAAGCGCGTTTGTTTGGGTAGTGATTTTGATATATAAATCACAATTTTTTGTTCTATTATAAATAGGTAGGTATTATGTAAATTGAATTTTTATTCATCAAAATTCATCATCTTGCTATAAAAACATATAAATATATTTTTTTTTTCTAAATGTTTACATTTACTCGCAAATTATTGTTGTCTAAGTATATTTTACAATTTAAAACAAAAATAAATAAAGTAGAACCTATCCTAGATAGATAGTAATTTTTCTGTTTGGTTGGGTATTTTTGCCTTAAATTCAAAATTAAGATTTGTATGAAAAGGGCCGAAACGGTCCGAGCAAACGTTTCTTGTGATTGGATAGATATTTTCCTGCGTTGGTATACGAATCATTGTTAAATGTTTCACTAACATGTTCCACAGAATCAAAAAATGACCCCATCTCAAATCATAAAATCAGACTGTCTTCTTAAATTTGTCAACAAAACCATCGTTATTTGACACCCTAGAAGTTGTTCTTATTTATACTCTAAGAAAATGACTAAATTATCGACTAAAGATGTCATTAACTAATATAATTTTGTGGTGTAATATTTTCAAAATTGCAACTAATGATCGTGAAGAAAATTAATCATATAATGTTATCAAATCCCGACAAACGACAAAGTACTTACTTATATAATATTCTACCAGATAATTATTTTTATTCCATATTTGAAATATGTTTCTGTATATATAAGAATTCTCACTTATTTCGAATATCATGTTCTGTTTGTATTCTGTATCTAAAAGATCGTTTCGTAATATTCTACCTGATAATTATTTTATTCCGTATTTGAAATATGTGTCTGTAGATGTAAGAATTCTCAGCTATTTTGAATATCAATCCAAGATCTTTTCGGTCTTAACTAGCATAGTCCCGAAGCGATTATTATATAAAATGTAGGTAGGATCTAGGAACATGTTGTCTGAAAGTTTTAAGCAGCATCATGGCATAGGTATATTAGAAACGATGTTTCGCATCTATATACTATTTATTATCAAGTTTGCAAGACTTAGATACACGATACTAAGATAATGTGAGATTTAAGGATGTATTCTAGGCGTAACCTGAAAAGATACATGATAAATAAGAAATATAAGATAAGAAATAAATTAATGAAGCATCCAAAAATAACCGTCAGGCTATAGTGGCACGCGTTCCGTCACTTGCGCAACGACGTAGGGCTGACGAGCTGCTGACGAGAAGCGAATCGCGTACCTTTCCTTTAACAATCCGAGAATTTTTTTTTTAAATGCTCTGTCGCTCCAGTGAATATGGGAATAAAAAAATTGAAACCTACAGCTCAATGTTTATCAGCTTAAATAGGCAATTTTTTTAATAAATGTAATGATGGTTATAGGAGGTTTCATTTATTTATTTATATTTCTTGCATTTGAGAGTGTCTGGAAAAACACAGTTCTCGTATTTAACCGAGAATTTGACACATTATATCATGTGCGCTCATCTAAAACGAGTGCTTAAAGTCGAAGTTTAATAACTTAACTTTGAAGAAAGGGGATAAGGTCCTATTAGCTCAATGGCAGAGCAGCGCCCCTGCGAGGCTAAGGACACTGGGTTCAATTTCTAGATGCGACCGAAATTTTTTAAATTTATTTTGGTTTCGTATTTTTGGTTGGAAGACGCTTATATTATTTTTATTAATTAAATGAAACATACTCAAATAACTATTGTATTACAAATTCAAAACATGTGAAATAATTACAAATATTGTATATTTATGACTGTAAAAAAAAGCTCGAAATTGAGTTACTACTACGTTAAATTAAATTTTTCTACGACTGAGCCGGTTCATGTGAGTCAGAAACATTAATATGTGTCACACGCAAACAAAACGTCAAACGTAAAAATAAAAATGAAAGGAAATTGTGGCAAAAACTCCTTTAACTTTTTACGGTACAAAATCCTTTGTATTGGGTTTACAGTACCGATAAATTTACATAGCACGTTGATGTAATTTGAAAATAAATTGGAGATTTACTTTAGTATTTCGTATAAACCTTTACATTTTTCAGTCTTTTTTATTAATGGCATTATTGAATTCGTTTTTAACAAACTGCTTTCCATTACATATATTTCTGCTTAGAAATTATTTACACTTGTTTTCTTTTGCAGTCCATAAATTTTGTTTGGGTCATTAGACTTATGGCTATTTAAATTTATACGACAAATTTGGATAGCGAGCAATACAATGGGATTATCCTATTATTTAGTTTTAGTATTCATTGCGAAAATTCCGTAAACTAGATTTACAGCAAGCCAAATATTTACAAGGTACCTTATAAATAAATCGAAAACTGCTTCGTTAAAACAATGCGGTGGTTTTAGTCTGTCCTTATTTTTATTCCCTCGAGACTTTATGACATTATTTTAAACTTGCCACTTTCTTACTAATATTATAAACGTGAAAGTTTGTATGGATGTATGTATGTTTGTTACTCTTTCACGCAAAAACTCCTAAATGGATTTTAATGAAACTTTACAATAATATGGCTCATACATCAGAATAGCATATAGGCTATAATGTATAAAGCTAGCTATTTATTATCAGCATATTGAAAATAATTATTATTGTTTAATAGAGAATGTCAAAATTTGAAAATGACATTTTGCAAAACAATGATTGTTAAATCAAAATTCTATTTTCGAAAATATTTAAATTAGTGAATTTATTTGTAGTACTCGCCTAATACTTTGAATCGAATAAAGAATTATAAAAAAATAGGTTAAGAATTTTGGTACAAACGTAGATGGGACCTAGGAAAAGAAAATAGATTACTCGAATTACTAATTCTACGCAGACGAAGTCGCGGGCAGAAGCTAGTATTAAATAATAAGCTTATTTGTTTGACCAGCATATTTCTACGTACAAATGTTTAAATAACTATTTCTTTTTATTTAAAAAAACATGATTTAATTTGAAGTTTACATATAATTGGTACATTAAATCACCATACCAGGCAGCTGCTTTTTCAAGGTGACCAACGGAACGTAGTTACATTGTATGAAGTCTATCTAGTGCTTACACGTAGATTTCATATAAATTTCAAAAATTACAATAGAAAGTAGGAAATAGAAAAGTCATGCTTAAATACATCGTATTTATATACACATATTTTAATTCAAAATACTTAATTCTAAATTCGACTGTTGCAAACTCCAACAACTTATAAACTTACGAATACCCACAGTAACCACACGACAAAATACAACATTCTACTGCAGCATTCATAAGCGTAACAACATTGCCCTTTCTCCGAAACAACACTTTCACACTACGGAAAATCAATACTTAGGTGATGTTGTTATATTATCAACTTGGCGAGTTTTATCGATCATGAAAAATATTTATTCCAACAACATTCCTAAATTGATCTTGAATTTTTGTAAACCTAACCGCTGTATTTTTCAATTTTTGTTTTTGTATTTTTATGACTTGTATTTTTTACTACCAACAAAATGTATCAAATTTTTTTTACTACTAACAAAATGTTACGAGCGTACTGCACCAACATGTAAAAGCCCCTTTGGGCGTTAAATAAATAAATAAATATTTAATTTTTCTAGTTTTATATGTGTGCATACATGCTTACATGTGTAAATATGTGCACACACACAAATACACCTACACAAACATATATATTTGCATTATACATATATATAAACAATACACGGGGTGTTAAGGATCGTACTTGACTTACTTTAACCAGTGATTCCTGACATTATTTGGAGTAAAAAATGTTAGTGAAATTTTGGTCTCCGGTGAGATTTTTGGTGTTTTTTTTTCTACAAAAACATAAAAATATAGTAATTGTTGGATACTTTGGGGCGAAGTAAGAGGTTGGGCGGCTATTCGGCTGAGTAACCAATGGCTACATGTGGAAATTATGTTTTTGTTTGATATTTAATAAAAAAAAAAAAAAAAGTCATCGAAAAAATCACCGGAGACAAATAATGTCAGGAATAACTGCTTAAAGTAAGTCAAGTATGATCCTTAACATCCTATCGGAGTACGAGAAACCGGCTATCACATTCACTCAACAAAAATTCCCCAAGCGCCATCCTGAATCTGTGGTATTTGGCCATTGACTTTTTTTAAATTGTTAAATCTCTAGATTTTGGACGCAAGAAAGTTAAAATGAGACTGGGTTATTGAAGTTTTTGTTACTGGAATAAAATAGTCGGATTAGTTGAAATATCTTAGTTTGATTCAAAATGTATATTTAAAAAAAAAAATTAAAATAGTAGGAAATATATTTGACGTATAAACATATTGTGTTAAGTAATTTACGTAGGTTTATAAATAGGATATTTGGGTTATTTTAAAACGTAGAGCTGATGTATGAAGAAGTACCTGACATAATATATCGCGTGTAAATACACGGAAGAGGGAATTGGAATGTGCCAGGAAGACAGAACAAACTCGGATTGTGTTGAAACCTTTTCGGAATTTCAAAGATATTAAAATATTGAATTACTTTTGTATTTCCAAAATTAAACCAAAATAATCATTCATATCTGCAAAACGTATAAATACCTCTTATTTCGTTAATTCTTTACGTCAAAAAAAACAGTACATGATTTATAATAAAAAAAAATTTTGAAAATATGTTTTTAAGGAATGCATGTCTCTTGAACCCTAGAAGACTATTTTTGTTGGGTTTATTAAAATTTATTCAACTCTTCTAGAAATCAGACCTACATACAACGTAATATTATTTCAAAGCGATACCAATATTGACCAGGTAATTCTGTTCATCATTTATTTGAAAAGTAAGGAGAAACAAAACTCAGTTTCTCGGATACAAAACAATCACATTACCACTTAATTTATTTTCAGGGGTACGTTTTAACGATGTTCATTTATTTAATTTTAACATTAAAGACACAAATGAAAATATTTTCCCTCGGGACTTGTGTCATCTTTGGGGATGCTAAGTGGAAAGTCTTTTTGAAAAGAAAGTAGAAGCATTTGGAAAGAAAAAGGTATGAGCGTCGGTAGGAATCTATTCGATAAGTATTTTCAGGTGTGGCGGAATTAAAATAAGTATAAATCCATTTCCCCTTTTTAAATTTGTCACCGTTTTTTCAAAATCACTTTTAAAACAGCACTTATTTAATAAAAATTATTAACATGTTTTAAAACCAATGGTTTCTGCATCAGGATAAAAAAAAATTAACAAAAATAAAAAAAGGAAAATAAGTTCCTAAAGAAAAAAAGGATTTTAAAGAGTGGTGATTAATTACTTAAAGGTATCATAAAAAAAATATAATATAAAAATTATTTTAGAAAATGTAATACTATAATATATCTTTATATATAAAAATCTCGTGTCACAATGTTCGTCCGAGGTAAACTCCGAAACTACTTAACCGATTTTGATGAAATTTGGATTACTGTGTGTAATTTTATCCAACTTAAAAGATATGATAATTTTTATCTCGATTATTGACCTAACCTAAATATTTATTATTGCGAAGTAAATGTTTTTTTATGAGACAATTATTTGTAAGTTCTATAAATTTCTGACAGATGGCAGTGTGAGTTAATTTATTGATACAATACTTGGCTATCTAAATAAGGTAACCATCCAGAAGATGGCGTTGTGTTTCGTTAGCCACATCAACGCGTGGGCGAGTCAGCTAGTCTTTATCTTTATATATAAAAAATCTCGAGTTACAATGTTCGTCCGAGGTAAACTCCGAAACTTCTTAACCGATTTTGATGAAATTTGGCTTACTGTGTGTAATTTGTTCCATCTTAAAAGATAGGATAGTTTTAATCTCGATTTTTGACCTCAATATTCATTATTGCAAATTTAATGTATTTCATGGGACAATTATTTGAAATTATTTAAAAGTTTTATAAGTTTCTGACAGATGGCGGTGAGAGTTAATTTATTGACACAACACTTGGTTATCTAGGTTAGATATCCATCAAGTAGATGGCGCTGTGTTTTTCTAGCCACAGCAATGCCTGGGAGGGTCAGGTAGTTTATTCAAGTTGTCAAAGTAACAAAAATAAATTAATACAAACATTTCTTTCATTTAAAAAATATTACATGGATTGGTATAAACTTCAAAAGTTATTCCAATAAATTGAGTATTTCTGAATTCGGGTCGATTATTTGTAACAAATTATCTACTTCAATGTGTACCTCTTATATTTAGGGAAATGCAGTAAAAGAAACTCATTCAAAACATAATTAATCTAGTTACCATACAAAAATGATTATTTCGTTACTTTTTTATTTGGCAAACAAACATTGATTTTAAGCACAGCCCGCCCTTAGCAAGAATTTTCAAAGCGATCATTAGTTTGTTGAAAAGACAGCAAAGATGAAACGCTTAGGTCTAAAGGCTACGTTTGATAACAGCCTGGCACTAAAACACTTTGCCTTTTCAGAGCATTTCAAGACACTCGACCCATCCGTTTCTTCAAAGTCCCTCTCAATACAGAACGTTAAAAAATACTTAACCTAATTTCTTTTTACCTTTTGATGCAGCGAAAAATGTTGCCATAAAAAAAAACTGGGATAAACCGAAAGAAGGGAAGATTTCAATATCCTGGAAGAGAACTTAATCGATTTATTTAAAAAAAAAAACAAATTTTAGGTTCATTGCGGATGGGAGAAAGTATTATATTGTTTTCGATTTTTGATACAGCTTTTCAGTGTCAGGCAACAAATAATTTAATACGTATGTTAAATATTTTTGGATTATTACGCCGTTTTGCGTTTCTTTCTTCTTTAGCCAACGTTTCAAACAGCATTACAGTGTCAAGAAGTGCCACAAAATTCTCATTATCATCAATAGGGACGACGTGACGGGGCTAAACTTAAGATAAAACCCGTTGGTGGAGAAATTTGAAAAATAGATTTTACTAAATTGTTGTTGTCATTGTTGCACTTACTCCACCGGATATTGAGCGAAAGGGACAATGCACCTCTGGATACTAATACCTAACTAAAATCGAGGTTTTGTATTCACAACTTTTCTCCTCTAAAAGTGGACTGATTTTTTTTTTTTTTTGCCAACTACATAAGAAGAGACTATTCTATGTCGGTACGTTTTGCTTTTTTTTAAACATTGTCTAGTTTATATACTGAACGTCTTTTTTGACGGCGTTTAAACCAGTCATTTTTATTGATTTTTGGAAGGTCATAACTTCTATAAAAAGTAATTTATCAAAAAAAACAAGAAGTACCGACACGCTAGTACTTGATGTCTATTTTATGTAACAACGATATTTTCTCTAGGGTTAAAATCCAGAGAGATAAATAGGGAATACGTTTGTATGGAAAAATCACCGCCAGGTATCCCTTAATACAATTTTAGGAAATCCGTGTACTTCAGTGCGGTGGTTTTTTTAAACAACAAAATTGGTTAAAAATAAGGATTATATTAATATTCAATTAAAAATGTGCCACAAAATAAGTTTGCTGTATTTGAAGAACCAAACTTAATAGTTTTTCCTTAAAGTTTACACCAAAACTAAACACTGAAAACCACATTCATTTATAATATAGTAAACCAAAAATTAATGACACAATTCTTTTGGCCATGAAAATCTCAAATTATATCAAGTCTAATAATTTTTTTGACCAAAGAAAATATATATTTTTTTTTTCAAAAGAAGCTTACTTCTTTATCGCCACAAGTAATATTTGTTTTTTTTTCGTGAATACCGCATAATAGTCGCAACCTGCCCCGAGCCAGTGAAATAAAGGTACCCCAATCGGGTATTTGGGGTTACTAAAGCAGGAAATATCACGGAATGTACTAATAACTATAATAAAATAATTAGTCTGTAAAATAACAACAATAACAAAAACAAGAGACAAGAGACAAGAAAAATTGGGCGCCAAGCAAGTCAAGTGAAAACCATAGATTCAAGACATTTGTAAAGTTCTGCGGATTTAGCTGAATAAATTGATTGAGTAGGTACTCGTACAATGTAAAAAAGTTATCATGTACCAACCGGTTTCGGATCAAGGTAAAATCTGACGTCATCTAATTCACTGGCATAAGGCGAGCTCCTCCGCATCAAATACAGATTAGTCCACCTAGCGACATTAGGCCTTATTGCCTCCTGCGTAAGGGTCTTTTTACGATCTCTGATCTCTCCGAGCGTCGGCTTTAACTCATCGAATACTACTTAAGAACGGTCTTAGCACAAATAAAAAGCGGACAATCAAACTCAGCCCACCATTTCTATACCCATCAATAAACCTAGCTGTAATGAAGGATGCTAGAAGGACGTGGAGACATTATTGTAAGGCCCGTCGTTCTAGGAGAAACAAACAAGCTACTTGACTGTGCAACCACAAGTATTCTACCGGTATGCTACTTTTTAATGGTGGTTTCCGTACACGGCGCTACCCGAAATATAGTGAGTTTGATCATTTTTTCACATTCAGCCATGGATTTAAATGACGTCGAGTGATTCTAGCGACGAAGAAATAATATTGTTCTTCTTTATCTTTTATAAGCGTAAAACCCAAGACCTCAACCAAACCGCTTATGAAAAAACAGAACTTAGGACAATATTCAATTTGGGAGGCGGGAATGGGTACGGCCGCTCCGGGAACCATTTATTGGATAACCAACACCTCTGTCATAGGTCATCCCAAGTGGTTCGCTGGTGACTTAGCGGGGGTGACCGAGTGCATGGGGTTCATTGTCTAGGTCTTGGCGGCGGATGATCTAGACTTACTGAACCCCAGATTCCTACCCAGCCCTCATACCCTTTTCCTTCCCAGAACTTCATCTCCTTAATTTCATTAAAAACATCCTCCACACAGCAACCTCAAAGATGACATAGGCCCTGACGGAAATTATTTTCCTCAAGACCTCCTGTGTAGACCGGACCTAATGTAAAAAAAATAAAATATATATATTCGAGAGTGTTCTGGAATGTTCCACAATGATGTGCCTGATTCCCGATTCCCGAACATACCAGAATATTCCGGGATGCTATTCCGCCACTCCTTCAAGAGTTTTATCGAAACTTCTAGAACTTTCGGGAAGACTGTTCTTAAAATTTCTAGAGGGCTAAACTTCCAGCCTTTATATCTTCAAAAGCACGCCTTTTGGGTAAAAGCGGGAGGGATCATCCTGGAGGGGGATAGAGATCTACCACACCATATAACTTCCTTGATCGTTCCGGGACTCGTTTCTGAGTTTTTGCGGGCTGCAAGTTTTTTGGACTTTCTTTTAAATAAATGATACATTTTTAGTGGCACTAATAATGTAACAAAATAGAGGAGCATACCTTTGTATTTACATAATTTCTTCAGACAATTCTTGGACAAAGCCGGCAGTTCTCCACTAAAAAGACTTGAAACTCATACAGGAGATTCCTTTTGTTGAAACAAACACTAGAAGATGATTTCACAAAGAATATAAGTCTTCAAAAAACGTAAAAATACATATTCAAAGAGGTGCTAATACGGAATCCGGAAATGGTCTCATATTTTTGTGTTTAATTTTAAGTATCTTCTGTACTATTTTCCAAGCCGAAAATTGTAACGAAGTTTAATCACAAATATTATTTTACAAGTTATGTATTGACAAAAAGAATCAATACAATACACAATGCGTAATTATGTTTATGATTTTATTGCATTTAAGTTTTAAGCAATTGTAAAAGAGGCGTTCTATTTATCTTAGATAAAAATGAGAGAGCTTGTTTTTGGCTCATGGTAAACAAGAAAGTTGTAATTTCTGAAACATATTGTATTTATTTATTAGAATGTGGCAGTTCCTAAAAACATTTGAATGCCTACTACCGTAGCGCCGCGAGAGCCCACACGGAGAAAAATGTTATTCGAAAAAAAAACGATCACTTTAATAGTCAAAACGGTTAAAAACGGGACTGAAGTTCTTACGAACAAATTAACAGGGTTTCAATGTTTATAGGCGGGAACATGTAAGAATAATTTGTTGGTATACGTAATTTCGTACGAATTGAAACACTGTTAATTTGTTCATAAGAACTTCAGTCCCGTTTTTACTATAACAATTTTCTCCGTGCAGCAGAACTCAGAAAGCTGCACATTCCACATTTATTTTCAGCCGCTGCCACCGTAAACATCTTACTTTCAGGGTCATAGTTTCGTTTCCTTCTGACATACAATTATAATAAATAAATGTTATAAGTGTATTCAATAAATCAATTAATGATAATTCAACACATCTCGTCACAAGGATATAGATCTATTTATAAACGTATTTATCTACATCAAACATTAATTTAAAAGCGCATATTTACATTAAAAAAATAATATTACATACATATAATGAACACAAATAAATAACAACAGATTTAGCATAGCCGGTTGCCATAGACTCTACCAAATAAAATAATTGTCTCTAGGTACGCGGAACCAAAAATATATTTTTTATTTGCAACTTTTTTTAAGAGTCAGTAGTTAAGTGGGCATCGCGTTTGGGTCCCACCCAGGCGTTCTGTGTTCGATTCCTCGGCTCGCTAGGACCTCCATCACAACACAAGCAACATCTTTCGCTTAGTGTGGTGGTAGTAGAAGATTTTCAAATGTTGTTGGGTTATTCTTAACCCGGGAATGTTTGTCTTTCTTTAAAAAAAAAAAAAACCTCAAACTATAATACTTTAAAACTAAGCCAAGCCTCTTCCGGGCCAAGAAAATGGCCCAGATAGCCGATGGTCCTGGGTTCGAGTCCCAGATGTATCCGTATCTTTTTACGATATTTCTGTTTCAGATTTTCGATTGAGTTTCGCTAATATTATCTTTTAATAAAAATATATTTTTATTACTTTGATTGGCTACTGTCAAGAAGTATTATTAGTTTGATTGTAACTTGTAGATTGGAGTTGAAGGTGTAGGTACAATTTGGGAGGCGGGTATTGGTACCGCCGCCCCGGAAACCATTAATTGGACAACCAACACCTCTGCCTCAGGTCACCCCAAGTGGTTCGCTACGAATGGTGACTTAGCAGGGGTTCATAAGGTTGGGTTTGTCCGGGACTTGGCGGTGGATGCATCTGCCCACCAACTGCGTGGCAGGCCGGATCGGGAGAGAATGTTTGACGGAGAACTTTTGATCTCTCCATCCGGACCTTCTCGACCCACCAGCTTGCACCGCAGTGGAAGGGATGGCTTCACACGTCCATCATTCCTGGACATATTGATCCTCAGATTCCTACCCACTCCTCAAACCTTTTTCCTTCTCAGGACTTCCTTTCCCTTAAAGACCCTTCACACAGCATCTTCATCTATGACATAGGTCCTGGCGGATTTTTTTCCTCAGGGTCTCTCCTGTGTGGAGCTAATGTAAAAAAAATAAAAAAAATTGTACAATTTTTATATCATCATGATCAAATAGAGATCTCCGGATGATTGTAACTCCTAGTCTGTAATCAACTGACAGTTACCAAACTGAGTAAATCAACGGTTGCAAATGATTTTTGTTTTCATCTCGCCTTAAGAGTGTAATGACTCCTATTCGATGGTCATTTTTATTAGCGATAAAATAACTCAGTACCTACTAGGACTTTCCATAGTTAGTTGAAATAATTGTCTACAATTTTTTTTATCAATTATATCGCAACATCATACCTACATGTATTTCACGAGAAACGTGCTTCGCATCCGATCTGTTTTATCCGGTTTATAATTAATATTTATTTACATAATTTTTTCTTATTTTGTTTTGTGACCTTTAGTATACTGAGTATCAAAAGCGTGCAAAAAATTCCGGAAATAAGAAAACGTGTACATTCAAAGGTAGAAAAGTTGTAGATGTTAATAGGAAACTTTTACACAAAGGTAATTAATTTAATGAAGAAGAAGATAACACTAATAATCTAAACGAAAATATGAAAAAGATCAATACAACTAATAAATAAAAGATAACGGTCGCAACTGGGACTCGAACCCATAATCTCTCGTCTTACCGGGACCAACGCCATTACAATTAGGCCACTTCCACCAAGTATTTATATTATTCTTCAATGATATATTACATTGATGGGAAAACCTTCAAAAGATATAAAAAAAGAGTTATCCTAATCAAATTTTATTTATTATTATTTAAGTTTGTTATACGTTTTCAGGAGAAATTTATTAAGTCAATAATATAAATTTAAATTCTATGTTTTCGTAGATGGCGCGCGTATAGTATTTTTAGTTATAAACGCTTTTTACAAGTTACGCTTTTAAATTTTTTTTAGAAAAAATTATGGTTCGCGCAAGTACACAAGCAATATGAATATTAACATATAGTTTTGTCAATTAAAAAACTCAAATCTTTCAAGAAAGACTAACAAATACAAGATTTCGTCGGTGATTCAATCCATTATTGTATTCGTTAGTCTGTCTTGAAAGATTTGAGTTTTTTAATTGACAAAACTATTTTTTAATATTCATATTGCTTGTTTCTTGCGCGAACAATAATTTTTTCTTAATATTTCAAAGAAAAACTTGTAAAAAGCGTTTAAAAGTAAAAAAAAAAAAACTATACGCGCGCCAACTACGAAAGCGTAGAATATGAATTGTTTCGACATTCAGCTTAAGTATCTAGTTTTATGAAATGTAAGAACATTTTTTAAATTTTACGCCTTGGTTTTTTAAAAAGTAGCTAGTTTTTTGATTAATATCTTCTTGAAATACCAAATAAGATGCAAATAGAATTTACTATTTGAGTTTTCTTCAAATGATACCTACTAAAGGTGCATAAAGATGGGAATATCAGGAGAGTATACACCGTGTTTACTACACTCATACCGCGAAACATTTGAAGTGATTTTGCATGATAATCTAAAAAATAATCATAATAATTTTTGTTATTTATTTTTGGGGTGTTATGCTGTGTTACGCTATCTCCTTCTTTAGCCAACATTTCGGACAACGTTATAGTGTCCATCATCAGGGCAGATGTGTGATTATGGACACTGTAACGTTGTCCAAAACGTTGGCTAAAGAAGGATATAGCGTAACACGGCATTTACCCCAAAAATAAACAATCAAAATACTTTTGGCCGTGAAAATCTAAAGTCATATCCAATCATAATAATGTTTTTAAAAACGGCAATTTTAATTTCTGAAAAAGTTATAAAAATTTTCTAGTGTAAACGTAGTTTTATTTTTGCGAGCACTTGTCAGATACGAACAGGACAAAATAGGTTCAATAACAACTCAACAGAGTGACATTTCAACACACCATTTAGCACGCGCTCTGTCTCTCTTTACACTTGCCTGACGTCGTGTACCGCCATACCATCCATTTAAGGTGCAGATGTGGGTACCGCCGCGCCGGGAACCATTTATAGGTTATATCCAACACCTCTGCCATATTATGTCATCCCACGTAGTACACTACAATTGGTGACTTAGCAGGGGTGCCCGGGTTAATGGTGTGAAGTTTGTCCGGGTCTTGGCTGCGAATGTGTCGGCAGTTGCGTGGCAGGTCAAATTGGGACAGACTGGTTGAGGGGACCTTTTGACTTCTCCAGCAGAAGAAGAAAGAAACGAATTAGAAACGCGTTTTTTCGTAAAATAATTAAAGCACGCTATCTTTTAAATACCAGAATATGAACACTTTTGAGAATCACCTTAACTAAGTAATATTATAAACGCGAAAGTTTGTATGGATGTATGTATGTTTATTACTCTTTCAAGCAAAAACTACTGAATGGATTTTAATGAAACTTTGCAATAATGTAGCTCACACGTCAGAATAACATATAAGCTTTATAAAGATAGCTATTTTTAGTATATTATTAATAAAAATTATTGTTTAATAAAAAAAATCAAAATTTGAGAATGACATTTTGCAAAACAATCAAATTTTCATTTAAATCACAATTCTATTTTAGAAAATTAGTGAATTTATTGGAAGTACTTGTCTAATACTTTGAATCGAATCAAGAATTATAGATATTTTAAATAAATAGGTTAAGAATTTTGGTATAAACATAGATGGGACATAGGAAAAGAAAACAGCTTAATAGAAGTACTAATCCTGCGCAGACGAAGTCGCGGGCAGAAGCTTGTTATATATAGACTGTAAAATGTAGATGAAGTAATTAATGTAATATTAACTAGGGCTTATGTTATGAAACAGTAGAGGCTTTATGTTTTATATAAGTTACTCGTTACCGTCTGTATTATGTCATGCCATGTCCAATTAGAGTTATACAAAGGGATGTACATTTATGCAGGAATAATTCCCGTCAACTTCATTTTGTATTATTGTGAGTCTAATCCGTGTACAATATTATATATTACTAACTAACTAACTAACCATCACGCCGAGAGAGGCAGAGAGGACGGACCGCCAAACACCTCGGTCTTGGCACACACTCTTTGCCTCATTCACATTCATACATCGTCTCATACATACTCTTCTATTTTTCTGACTCGTGACATGGCCCGACTCAAGTATCTGATTCACTTGATCGTGTCATACATACTCTTCCATTTTTCTGACTCTTGCCATGGCCCGACTTCACTTGATCGTCTCGTACATACTCTTCCATTTTTCTGACTCTTGACATGGCCCGACTCAAGTATCTGATTCACTTGATCGTTCCATGTCTTCTTCGGACGTCCCCTACTTCTTATACCATTCACATTTGCATCATATATTCGCCTTACGCTCCTTTCTTCGTTCACTGGCTGGCAGTGATTCTAGCGAAGTGAGAGATCGAGCGAAAGAATTATGTAAGGAATGCAAGAAAAGAGTAAGTGTTGGAGTGAAAGAACGAAAGAAACGCCTGGAAGAGGAAGAAGAAATCAAAATGACAAACCACTTCCATGAAAACGTTATATATTACTGCATACTTATATCATCAAATGACTACAGCGGATAGGTAAGTACTTTTTACATTAGCTCCACACAGGTGGCCTAATGAAAAAAAAATACCTATAAAGGGTTGGGGGTCTTTTTAGGGATAGGAAAGGGAGGTAGTTCTAGGAAGGAAAAGGTATGAAAGGTGGGTGGGAATCTGAGGGTAAATGTTTCCACTAGTGACAGAAAAATCCATCCCTCCCACAAGGCGACGGGTCAAAAAAGAGTTCGGTTGGGGGTTGAAAGGTCTCCTTCAACCAGTCTCTCCTGATCTGACCCGACACGCAGTTGGTGGGCACGCTGCCAAGACGTAGATAAACACAAAACGTAACGTGTACTAGACGGACATATGGCAGAGGCGTTAGTTATACAATACATTCATGGTTATGGTATGGCGGTACCCATATCCGCATCCTAAATTGTAAAATAAATAATTAAATAAAAATTAAAAAATAAAAATAAACTGCTGTTTAATTATTGTACATGTACGCAGCTTTCGTAAAACTATTGGTTTTATTATTTCCATTGACCATAACCCTTGCATCTTATCACACCCATGGGGTTGAGCTACTCTGACTATCTTACATATTCGACATTTCCTTATAAATTATATACATAATTGTATTCGTGCATGGAGGCTTTTATAGCAAGATAAGTTGCCTGTTGAACAGTTAAAGTACTAGGTCAAACCGATGCACCGTTTACTAGATATGACTGAGTTTGTGAAAGCTTGCTCAACTTTTCCGCCCTACCCTACTGTTTGGTTTGCAAGCTTATCCCCATCCATTTGTAACCTGCCGACACAGAAAAAAATACAACAGAACAGACAAATGTTCGTTCATTTCCATTTGGTTATTATTATTAACATTTATTACTTAGTGATAGTAATTGTTAAAAATCGCATGAAAAACATAAAATATATATTTTTTTAAATATGTTGTGTTACCGCTATTTATCACAGATCTGCGCTAGTAACGTATGCAATAACATATAATAAAGCTTAAATACTAGTAAGTATACAATGTTAAGCCGGTGTATTGCCTCTACACTCAATACATTCAAAGCGGTTACCGATCTACTCATTTTCAGAACGAGCAAAGCTTAGTAAAAGCTCTTGTAAGGGTTAAAGCTTCCTTTACAAAAATAGTATATGAGTATAATGCCTACCCAAGTTCCCAGGATTCGTTTGAGTAGAATAATTATTTCTCTGCTTCATTAGTGATAGGTATTCACCTTATTATGCCTTCGCAGAGAAAATACAGCCTTGGAAATAATATCGATAAGACTAAAATAAGCAAGCTATATTATTTTACTTAGATTTGGTGTGGATTGGTAGATATCCTTTACACTAATGAGATTAGAGGTCCTGAGAGGTATCGGGATAGAGTATAGGTTACATTCTTTCTGAAAGCCCGGAGGGAATAAGGGTAGAGGGCTCCCTAGAACATAAGATTAATTAACTAAGAAAGTTAGTAATGTCAGGAAATTAATTCGGAGGCAGTGGGAGATTAAAACACAGAGAAGGCTTATCTGCCTCTTTGATGGAAATATGACGCTTTGGTAGATAATTTTATTTTGATAATTTTTTTCGCACACGGAGAAAATATTTATTCTAAAATACGATCATTTTATTCGTAAGAAACGTTAAAACGGGACTGAATTTCTTACGAACAAAACAGGGTTTCAATGTTTATTGACGGGAACACGTAAGAATAATTTGTTGGTATACGTAATTTCGTAGGTATACCGATGAATTATTCTTACATTTTACCGCCAATAAATGTTGAAACACTGTTAATTTGTTAAATAAATAAAACATTATGAAAGCTAAAACTCTTGCAGTTTTTCGTGGGTTATGTCTCAATGTTACATATAATAGAATATTATTACAGTAGTTCTGGAATAGATATATATACCAGATATAAAACGTTATGTTTATATAACAAAATTATATTTATTTTTATAATAATAATTAGTCGACGGTCTCCATCGTCAAGGGGTAAGGCTCTCGATTAGCAATCAGAAGGTCGCGTGGTAGAATCCCGGCGTGAAGAAAATTTATTGGATTTAATTGCGTTATTTCACATTTAATAATTTAAAACAATATAAGGTGAATTTGCGCCACGTTCCAGAGTGAAATATATTCTTAGTATCGCCTTGGTGAAAGATCACCATTCTGAATCGAAACGTTACTTGAAGTGATATTAGCCGTGTTTGGTGACCAAATATAAATAGCCAGTTAATTCCCCATTTTCACTTCTCTTTCCTCTCCCAATAACCTTGAGCTTCACAACATACCCTACCCCATTGGGGATGCCAAAGCCCCACTAGCTCCAACCGGTTGGGAGTGGTTGAGACTCTTGTGCGGCGTTCATATTTCAAAAAAGTCACCCAAATCTAAATTAAAACCCAATCTGGTTTAATTTTTGTAAAATATTTTTTTGCTTCCAACTTATCGAAAAATGCACCAGTCCAAATGATCAAAATTAAACTTTTCAAAAACCTTATTTATTTTTAATAAAATATTAAAAACAGCCTCTCTCATCACAGAAAATTTCTAGTGAGACAGACACGATGAAAAATATGTATGCCTATTACTTACTACCTACTAAATAATAATGATGTCGTTGATGACAGCCAATCTCAAATAGCACAAAAATAAGGCGTTGGTGAAAATTAAGGTTGAAGTTTGAATAAAGTAAGTAAATATTGTCATTTGGCATAAAAATCATAATATTTTAATATGGTGTATACGTGTTATATATAGTATAATAGTATAACGCCAACGTGCGGCGGCAAGATGCAGATGTCTGCCCCCCTTTTGCATAATGCAGGGAGCCTAAGTGCAGCAAGTTACCATTATACAAGTGCAGAAAAATCAACAAGATGAACAAAACATAATAAATTTCTGTCACTTAAAATTTCATTTCGTTTTCATTTAGATCAACAATCCTAATTCTTATTTATAAAACCCTTAGGAATTCAAAAAAGCCATACAAGAAAATAATTTCCCGTGGACAAAGAGCAAATGAGCGAGTGGAACTATTGCATTCTCGAATTAAGTGGGTATTTACTAAATTAGTAAGAAACTAGAAGAAATAGAACAGTCACAGTTTGTGTTACAAGAGACCATCTAATTTCCAAACTTCTTTTTTCTCTTCTCTCGTAGCATGTTGCTACGACTCTTCAATTTTTTTAGGGGCAGTTCCTGCGTTGATTATTAAGGCTTCTGCCCACTACACCGTTCCATACCATGACCGTACTATGAATGTATCAGCCACGAAATAAACACGCCACGCCCTACTATGCCCACTAGAACGTGCTAACGTGCGATGATACCCGTACGTAACGGGTTTAGTGACCGTATTATACCCGTGTACACTGGGGTTAGTGTCCGTACCATCCCCGTTCAATAGGCGTACGGTTCTAAAAAAAACAAAAATCGAGGGAGAATACTGGACGTTATTTAAGCAACCATTTGATGATGAAGAAAAATTTTATAAGTATTTTTGTATGACGTCATTCCAATGTATTGAATTATCATGAAATATAGAAAATAATATCACTAAAAGAATAATATCACTATTAGAACGGGGTTAACATAAGCGTATGGTCCCCGTTCTAACACCGTCGCGTGCCATGCATAGAGGGGACCGGCACCTGCAAAATAGTGTCATCGATAGTTCGCCGTCAGTCCGGTCATGGTATGCGAGGGTGTTGGTCGGTGACGGGACGGGCTAGTGGGCAGCGTTTCATACTGATAGAATACAAAGAATATTTTTTGCATGCGCCGCTACGGTTACGATCATGGTATGGAACGGTGTAGTGGGCACCTTTAGGTTACTGCATAACAGTCGTACGACGTACATGCACCTAGCCACTCGTCGAGCAGGCGAGCTCAGAGAATTTGTCTGCGGCAATCAGCAGTTGATTTGAACTGAGCAGAAGCAATAGATGTATGACGCCTGAAGCAAACCGAAAATGGCGGCAATACATCGATCGCCTCAACTGTAATATCAAACCCACTTTAATATATTAGATTTATTGGTTTGTTTACTATTTAACTTAATTTAATACTTTGCAGTTAAGTTTAAATATCATGGCACCTACCCCTTACTCTATTTACATATAAATTCTAATTCATAATTTAATGTGACATTTTATAAATTTACCTGTGTTTGATTCACACACAATGCCTTGAGATAATAAATTATAATGAGTCAGTAGTAATCATGTTTGTAGTGTATTGGACTAACAGGTTAAGCAAGTTAGCCACAGATGGCGGGAGTTATTTAGCTTCGACTGGTTACCGTCAAATGGCGGGATTATAGAGTTATCGAGAGGATCAGTCATAGGCATTATTAAGAAGTTCCCAACTGTGTTTGAAGGTGGATAAAGCAATCAAAAGAATGCTTTACCTTTATTTCAATTGTAACACAATAATTTAAATAAACTCGATTTTTTTTCACACACTATTTTATTTTTTCGAGAGTTGAATATCATTACACTAACCTAGCTTTTACAATCAAAACATAACTTATGATTTATGAGCTTAGCATCTTTCATCGTTACACTCTAACTCCACATTTATCCCCTACCTGTTACATTTAATCTGTCATCATGCCCTTGTTAAGGATAGCAAGTAAATTTAACTATAAGTCGCCTTTACTGTAAATATATTTTTTTTAGACTGAGATGGTTTACAAGCAGTTCGCAGCACTTACACCATATGCCCATTACGCTATTTCCCATTTTACCCCAGTCCTTCAATAACAACCCTGTCCCTTTAATAAAGTTCACCGGAATTGTCATTGGATATGTGGCTATGTCTTCTGGTTCAACTGTGTGTCTCCCCAGGTATCTGAGCCTAGTTCCCACCAGGGCAGGACATTGTCACCAAAAGTGAATTAGAGTCTCTTCATCCTCTTCAAATTTTATGCATCTATTGGTGTTTTCCACTCTCAATATCTGCATCTTTCTCCTGATATGGCAGTGTCCCGTTAGTAGTCCTACCAGTTCCCTCAACGAGTTTCTGTCCATATCGAGTATAGTTTCCTGGTTCATCTAGGGTCTTTTATAATTACTTTGGATTGTCTCATTCCGGGTGCTTTCTGACATTCTAATAATCTAATTATAAAATATATATATATTCAGAATTACACCTACAGAGCTTCTTACGCAGTCGATAAAATAAAACGACAAAATGTACACAACATACAAATAAATAAGATGATAATAATAATAATATCGCGTAACAAAATACCAACAAGAAAAGTTATAAAGCTGGAGTCAGTTTATATCTAAATATATTATAATCTGAAACCGAAACCAAACAATTACCCCAGTTTGATAATATGGCTGATTATAATACAAATGAAAAAAACGTTAAGAGTTTTGAATTTCTGCCAACGCTACGTTTGGGGAGTAGAGAATAGCCTGGGATTTTGGGGTGAGGTTTGTCAAGGAAGGTCTTAACTGCGGGTGCGTCTGACCACCTGCTTTCTATTTGGCGGGTCGGATCGTGAGAGACTGGTTGACGGAGGCCTTTTTGACCACTCCAGCCGGACTCGCTCAACCTAAGAGTATGGATATTAGAGAGACGGCATGTGAAGTGTGCCCGCGCGCTCTAAGTGTGCCTTTTCGAGAATTTTACCCAAACGGCTTACATTGGCTGCTGGTTTTTGGCCGTTTAATACGTTCCGACATTTTTACGACAGCAGCCATTTTACATGGTGACAGCCAACGTCAGCCGTGTGGGTAGAATTCTCGAAAAGGCACACTTGGAGCGCACGGGCACACTTCACACGCCGTCTCTCTAATATACATACTCTTAGCGCTCAACCAATCGTCTTACACCGCAGTGGGAGGATGGATTAACACCGTGTTATTATTATTTTTTTTTTCAATTATTAAAATTATGGGGTATCACGAGTATTCCAGATAAAAAATCATGTATCGTAATAATAATAATCATCTCTCGAACAGCATCAGCAGAGGATTTCGCATCTCGAATTTTTACATTGTGTTTAATATAAACACAATGCAAAAAATCTTTAAATTATATTTCAATACAAAAAACAAAATAAACTCTTATTGCTATGTGTTAATTTAATTATTGTGCGGTAAGTCTTATAAAACCAAATGCCAAAATACTTTAAGGATGAAATTGTTTTTAACAGAGATATTAATAAATAAAATTAATTGGACAAATGAATGTTCAATTGGACAAAACGAACGTCCAATTGGACAAATGTATGTTCAATTGGACAAAAACGAACGTCCAATTGGACAAATAAATATTCAATTGGACAAAACGAACGTCCAATTGGACAAATGAATGTTCAATTGGACAAAACTAACGTCCAATTGGACAAATGAATGTTCAATTGGACAAAACGAACGTCCAATTGGACAAATAAATGTTCAATTGGACAAAACGAACGTCCAATTGGACAAATGAATGTTCAATTGGACAAAACGAACGTCCAATTGGACAAATGAATGTTCAATTGGACAAAACGAACGTCCAATTGGACAATTGAATGTTCAATTGGACAAAACGAACGTCCAATTGGACAAATGCATGCTCAGTTGGACAAAACGTACGTCCAATTGGACAAATGAATGTTCAATTGGACAAAACGAACGTCCAATTGGACAAATGAATGTTCAATTGGACAAAACGAACGTCCAATTGGACAAATGAATGTTCAATTGGACAAAACGAACGTCCAATTGGACAATTGAATGTTCAATTGGACAAAACGAACGTCCAATTGGACAAATGCATGCTCAGTTGGACAAAACGTACGTCCAATTGGACAAATGAATGTTCAATTGGACAAAACGAACGTCCAATTGGACAAATGAATGTTCAATTGGACAAAACGAACGTCCAATTGGAAAAATGAATGTTCAATTGGACAAAACGAACGTCCAATTGGACAAATGAATGTTCAATTGGACAAAAAGAAGGTCCAATTTGAACAAATGAATGTCCAAATGGACACTAATATTTTGTTACATTAGCTCCGTAAGGAAATAATAAATAATAATTTCCCTTAGGGCTTACATCATCTTTTGTTTTATAAGGCTCGCCAAAAGAATTACATCACATAATTTTTAGAGTAGTTTACATTTTATACATGGTTTTAATGATGTTTCTAATTATAGGTAACCCAAGGAGAAAAAAAAAAAGATATGTAATTGACTTTTTTAAAGTTAGCAAAGTTTTATAGTTAAATTTCTAAATACTGTTTTATATATTTTTAATTGTAGGTAAGTTTGTCGAAGACAAAAAAACACTATATATTTGTATTTACCGATCAAAATCAAAATGGCACTTGCGATGCTTTTCTTATTTTACGTAAGTTAAGAGTTAAAATATTTTTTAAAAAATGTGGTTCCTTTTTTTCCCTGACAGTACACACTGACCATATTAAAATATACAGAAATGAGTGAAATAAATAATGATGTTTCAAGTGACTGACATAACTCATCCTCCATTCTTCTTCCATCTCTATACCAGCAATGTCCACAGCGTCAAATGCACGGGGCACCGATCTCAGCAGTAGGTACTACACTTCACAGTTCATACGAGATCCTTATGATTAAATTATCCGCAAGAACTGCTCCCGACATTCGTTATGGCCATGCAGATACTATCATTTCTGTTAAGTATTTTCAGGTCGAATGCACTCTACCCTATTACCATCTACCAGTTACCTTAGCTGAATCGAAGTGAAACAAAGTTGTTTATTTCTTCAATCTTTGCAAAAATCACTTTGTGGCATCATTTTATTTAACTGAAACAAATGTTTTTAGTTTATTTTATTTATTTTTTTATTGAATCTATATCATAAGGTTTACATTTTTTTTTTGGCCTTGCCTGTCTCACTAGGAACTCCTGTATCGAGACAGACTAGTTTAAACATATTTTTTAATTATTACATAAAGTACATTTTTCAATAAAGCAAAAATATTTGACAAAATTTTCAGGTTGATAGGTAGTGGTAACAATAATGAGATATACGATTATATTTGGGTGAGGTGACTAATTATTGCACGACCTTTTTCGATGATCCATTGTTTGATCAGGATTTTGTATTTTTTAATATTATTCGATTGTCTTGTTATGTCAGGTAGGTTATTGTATATTTTAGACGCAATGTATTTGAAATTTCTTTGACCAAATGTTGTGTTTGTTTTAGGTATTTGTATGAGTTCTTTGGTTTTGTGCCACGTGTTTTCAATATTTTGGGTATTTTTATAAAATGTATGTGTTTTATTTTTAAACAGATGAGTTTAGATAGTTTTTGTGTAAATTTGGATCTAATACATGGAATTTGTTGAATTTATCTACATTATTGTTATTATGCGAACTTTAAGAATAACTTTCATAATTATTTTTTGTGCATTCGATAATGAATCTATAGCTGATAGTGTTGCACCTCCCCATGCGATTATTCCATATTCAATGATTGATTGACAAAGAGAGTAATAAACAATTTTCATAGATTTGGAATCTAGTATGTTTCTAATGTTTTTGAAGAAATAAACATGGTTTCTAAGCTTATTCGTGATAAGTAGGCAATGTGTATTCCACTTAAGATATTGATCAAATGGTATTTGATATGGTCCGTTCGATCTAGGCAAGGACATTGACAGAATGTATCGCGAATACAAGAACATTCATGTACTTTTATTTCAGCATTTGGATTAGGTTGGCCAACGATATTTTAGGGAGAGGTTGGCTGAATTTGTTTTCGATTTTGACACTTTGAGTTCGATTAGTTACTTTGAAGTAACTTTGAAGAAATTCTAGATCTTTCCCTCTTATACCAATGGTATTTGGTTTATTAATACGGACGTATAGGGAGATAGTATCAAAAGCTTTTGAGAGGTCTAGGAAGATAGAAATGCATTTTTAACCTTTATCTAAATTTGAAACAAGAAAGTCTGTAACAGCAATAATGGCATCGGCAGTGCTCTTATTTGACCGAAAACCAAATTGATTTTCGGAGAGTAGCTGCTCGCTTTCCAAAAATGTTTTCAGTTGTTTGTTAATTATTTTTTCAACTACTTTCGAGAGTGAGTTAAGTATTGTTATGGGCCTATAATTGTTAATGTCCACTTTTGGACCACTTTTGTATATGGGTATGACGAGCCCTTGCTTTAATTCATTAGGGAAAATTCCCTGTGATATGCTGAGGTTAATTATGTAAGTGAGAGGTTAATGATGAAAGTAGACTGAATGCTGTAGAAATGAGATCCCTGAGGCGTATGTGTGGTAAAACCATCTATGATCGTGTGAGGAATGTGGAGATCCGAAAAGAATGCAAGGCTGATGTGAGCGTAATAAGTAAGATTAAGAAAGGGACGCTTAGATGGTTTGGGCATGTTGAGCAAATGAATGAGGAAAGGAGTGTAAAGAGAATTTATGACGCGAATGTGAACGGTAGAAGAAGCCGAGGACGCCCAAGGAAGATGTGGCACGATCAAGTAAATCAGATACTTGAGTCGGGCCATGTCAAGAGTCAGAATAATAGAAGAGTATGTATGAGAAGATGTATGAATGTGAATGAGGCAAGGAGCGTGTGCCAAGACCGAGTTGTTTGGCGGTCCGTCCTCTCTGCCTACCCCTGCGGGGAAACGGCGTAATGGTTAGTTAGTTAGTTAGTTAGGTTCCAATAGTTGATGAACAAGTGTTTTGAGTAAATTTACGGTAATGCCATCCGTACCGGCGGACTTTGTGTCTTTTAATGAGTTAATTGTAGTCTTAATATCGTCATGTGATTATATTATATTTGTATAAACAACTGTAATCAATGTTATAATCTACATATTTCAAAACCGATGGTTTATTTGTCAGGATAATAACATGAATAAGAGTTAATTAAAAAATATATTGAATTGTATATTTTATTCACATTCTGCAGTATTAGATACTGTCAGAATCGTCCTAGAGGCATTTTTATCACCATCGCTTTAAATGGCTTTAGCCGTTTTTACTAATAGAATTTTAATAGCCAGGTACTTCTCAAAATTCCTCCCCTTTATCTCTTTTCCTTTCCCACTCTTACAAATCTAATATAAACTTCGAAGTAAACCATTATCTAATTCTAAGTGCAGTCATAAAATTCTAATGGCAAACTGTGTACGAACGTGATGCTAGAGTCATAGAAATATTATTCTATCATGTTCTGAGTGAAGTTTTAATTCTCCGCTTACAGATTTAAGTTAAACCAGTTTTGTGTTCAGAATATTACTATAATAATAAATAAGATATTGCAGATTCATCAAAGGAAGCAAACTTCATGTGCCAAGTGAAGCTTTATAAACAAATATGGTTAAGTAATTAGTAAAGCAAATATGGTTGCATCCTTAGAAATTGACTGTTCCTTGTGTTAATATTATTTAAGATTATAGACTCTTACGCAAAATAACAGAAGTTAAAAGCTGCCTTGTGTTATAAATACAATGTAAAAATTCGAGATGTTTTAAAACCTTTGCTGACGCACTTTTAAAGATTTCGTTCTCGATTTCCAAGAGCAGTAAATAAATTTATAAACGTGTTGCAGAATTGTGTACGTATTTTTTTTTATCGGAAGAGTATTCTCGTCGTAAAGATGTAAAAACATCAGTAGGAAATGAGGTTATGACGAAAATTAGGATTTCTATCCAAATGGCCCCCGACGCCAGAAAGGTTCCCCACCCCCGCCTTAAGATTACATAGGCCCTAAGGTAAATGATTTTCCTCAGGGTCCTTCTATTTATTATTTCTCTACGGAGCTAATGTAACAAAATAATTATGTCCATTTGGACATTTATTTGTCCAATTGGACGTTCATTTTGTCCATTTGGACATTACTTTGTCCAATTTAACATTCGTTTGTCGAATTGGACTTTTTTTTAATCCATTTGTTTATTAATTTGTCTAATTGCATATTATTCGTCCAATTGGACGTTTGTTTTGCTTAATTGCACAATTATTTGTCCAATTGGACTGTTCATTTGAAGTATGTTGGAATTTTTATGACTTTATGCACTATAATTAACACATATAACAATAAGAGTTTATTTTTTATTGGAATCCAATTTAGCTCCTCTCTCATTTTATTAACCCTTGCGTATTTGCCTTTTCCCAGTAGTATACATCTCATCTCTCTCATTTCTCTATTCTGTATTCTGCCGGCCAGAACACGTCAACGGGGCGCAATATTAAAATGGGTACGGAATGCATGTTGTACAGCGATGATTGAGCAAAAAGTATGTATAGGCAGCGAACGCGCGCTCCGCCTTCGTCCACTCCATGATGCTAAATATACCAAGCGGAGCTAAAACTTTACGCCCCTCCTTCTCGAATGTGTCTATCCCCACCTTCCTCGAAGCAACCATTGCTTCAAGGTGCCAAATTCAAATATTGCTCTGCCCCACCCAGTACTTTTATGGCAGAATGAAAAGGAAGTGAATTGTGAGCTGAGTGTCCAATCAGAGATTTACGATGATCTCCATTTGTTGGAAGAGATGTAACCTTAGATAAGAGAGAGAAAATATTCATCGCGCATCTGGTTGCCAAAACAAGGATAAAACGAGTAAAATTTGTTTTATTAAACAGAATGCAGTGAAAAATTTATAAAAAAACCACCCATTTCTCAAACTACGAATGCAATAAAAAGCCACCATTCCGCAATAAAAATATAAAGAAAGAGGTAACGGCGTTTATGAGAGCGCAATTTTACCGGCCGTTAATTATACGTTTGGGGGCAGGTGATATTCAAATTGGGACACCCGAACAATAAACTGGTGGGAAGGCTACCCGCTAATTCCTACCCTTGTTCTCTTTCAGAAGAAAAACTTTCACGCGGAAGCAAAAATTATTCTGTAAAGTGAAAAAGTTTCGTAATTTTTTCCGCAAATTTTGCATAATTCTACATTAAAATTAATTTTCTTCGCGAGCTGGAAAAAAACAAAATGATATAAAGCCACGATGAAATGATGGAAATTTTGTGGTGTCTGTGATAATAGGTTCTTATTAAAAGTAAAATTGGCAAAAGAAGAATAAATCGATCAAAGTGATGGGACATTGTTCGTACACGGAGAAAAATGTAATTCTAAAATACGATAATTTTTTTCGTAAACACAGTTAAAAATGGGACTGAAGTTCTTACGAACAAATTAACAGGGTTTCAATGTTTATTGGCGGGAACATGTAAGAATAATTTGTTGGTATACGTCATTTCGTACGTATACCAACAAATTCCCGCCAACAAACATTGAAACCCTGGTAATTTGTTTGTAAGAACTTGAGTCCCGTTGTTAACCGTTTGCACGAATAAAATGCGCAAACGCTTACGCAAAATAACAGAAGTTAAAAGCTGCCTTATGTTATAAATACAATGTAAAAATTCGAGATGTTTTAAAACCTTTGCTGACGCCAATAAACATTGAAACCCTGTTAATTTGTTCGTAAGAACTTCAGTTTTTACCTGTTTTTACGAATAAAATGATCGTATTTTAGAATAACATTTTTCTCCGTGTAGAATTCGATGCAAACGGATTATGTGTTTCATAAAAATTTCGTTTTACAAATGAGGCCCCGAAGAAAAAAGTTTCTATCACGCCTATGTCAATTTAGGGGTTGCTGAAGGGAGGGTATTTTTAAGGAAAGAAATTTATGGAAAGGAAACAGGTATGAGGTGGATTACTGGGTAAGAATCTAGGCTCAGAGTGTCCAGGAGTGACAGACCTATACATCCATTCCTCTAACCACGATGCAAGGCGATAGCTTGATTCCTGCTGGAGTGATCAATAGGCCTCCCTCAACCAGTCTCTCTTAATCCGGTCTACCACGCAGTAGATGGGCAGACGCATCTTCCAAGACTTAGACAAATCTCACTTTCATAAATCCGAGCACCAGTTCTAAATAACCAACCGTAGCGAACGACTTGGGGTGACCTATGGCAGAGGTGTTGGTTATCCAATAAAAGATTTCCGAGGTAGCGGTACCCATACCGCTATAATCCTGCAATTTTTTTTTTTTGACAAATCTTTATACATTAAATACTGATAAAAAAGATAAACCTATTTTTATGGAAGCATTGGATTTCACATTATCTAATATGGTTGGTTCATAAACAATATTTACTATGTTGGTTTAAATTAGTTATGCAAATGACGTGTCATCGCCTGCCCCCGGATCTATCAAGATAAATTATTGCTCAAGAACAGAATGTAGTTTGCGAAATTGTTATGATAATGAACTGTAAACATAATTATTCTCAATAAGCGGCTACGCTCTATGGGTACTGGCGGCTACACTGCTGTAATTATAGTACCCTGAAAAGCCTTTAAATCGAGAGATAAACCATCGATTAAATTTAGTTGAATAGCTATCAATATATTTTTTTAAATTCTTAGTATTTGCATAATTTTTCTGTCAATTAATTTGTATTTTTTTATACATAAAGGAGATTGTACCATAAAAGTAATAGAATCTGTTTTAACACATTATTTTTTCACTGTATGTTTTAGTGAGAATCGATATTAAGGCACTGAGGGATCACATATGGTTGATCTCTGCACAAGCTTTTGTAATAGACTGACTTTAACAAATAACTTTAACACTTTTTGCAATGGACAAAATGGAGGTATGTTTTCCAACACTGTCGCAATACTGTAACATGGGTTCACAGCGAGTTCATCGAAAACGAGTTCATCGAAAACGAGTTTATCGAAAACGAGTTCAACCTAACCTAACCTAACCACTCGTTGTCGATGAATTTGCTTTCGATGAATTGATTTTCGATGAACTCGTCGGTTACCTGTAACATGTAATGTAGGGTAGTTGGCAGACTGAGGGAATATTACAAATTTAAGAGAGATGCTTAAAGTTGCGTCAATAAGTACGAAATTCTAAAAGAATCGTCCACCACAACAAGGTCATGTGCTAGCACGGTGGTAAAAAAATCCCCAAATTTTGTAAATAACAGTTCAATAAATAGAGAAAATTTAAAAAAAAACATGTTTCACACAGTATAATTTTTGGCATTTTGTGTATGCCTACTGCCAATGTAAGTGGGTCTCTGATTCAAAAGGGAAAGTATAAAATAATGTATGGTTTTTGAGTATCACATTCCGCATGTATGTACAAAATGCCTGACTGAGCTTTCTGACTGCAGAGAATTTGCTACGAAGGGGGTAGGCCTTGAATCTTTAAAGAGATTCCACGTTTTCTCACTTGGCGGGAAATTAGAAATTTCGAAGCCTCTAAATGTAACAAGGTTTAAGCAAGTTACCCGATGTGAGGATCGAACTAGGTCCGTCGAATCTAGTCAAGTCTCCTACCTACCATACCATCGAATACCTTACACACTAAATATTCCAATTTATTTACATTCCGATGAATTATTAGTTTGAAGCTGTTGAGTATGTGTTTTTTGGAATAATTAATTCCGAGAATCGTTTCAGCTAACACCTATCTGGTTAAAATATTTGTGTGCAGTAACATCTCATCTCTTATGTATGAAGTTGACTCCAATCTTCCATATTATTTTTAAATTTTCCCATTTAAATAAATATTATTATATAAATTCATCTTTCCTCAGTCCATTATTTAAAATGATAGCCTAGAACTCCCTTGAATGGTATATGCTAAAAATATTTGAAAAAAAATAAAGTACAGTGAACATAAAATTTCACAAATACGTGTTATTTCTCAAATAAAAAGGCAAAGGTCTTATACGTCGTTTTATACAAATTGCATTAACATCGAGAGGTGATTCTGTAAGTACACAAAGTAAAATACATTTATAATTTGTTTAAAAATTCCACTGGTAATTTTCAGGTAAAAGGTTGGCTAAAAAAAATTCTGGAGAAAAACATTTTTTTTTTTTAAATATTACTAGAAAAAAGTTATTTATCTTTTTTACATTACCATCATGTAGAGTCACCCCCCTAAGTTAGTAAATTTACCCCCAGACAACCTGTTCACATTTAAGTTATCCAGGTTCACGGATTGTTATAATTTTCTACTTCATTGTGATGCCATGTTCTACAAATAATCTTGGTGACCACTTTACCAAACTTCTCCAAATATTCAGGTAAACAGGACAGCCTTCCACATCTAGAACTTCAGTACGCTAAGGGATTTTCAAACGGAACATTTTGGTTCATCCTGGGCTACTCTTTAACCTAGCACTTCTCCTGTCCTAAACAGTTTCTATTTGAAGTACTTCTTGCTCGTATCATATATCATGTATTCGAGTTTTGAGGTATACCATATTATTTATTATCTGTGTATTATTCAGAGGATCTTTCTCCTTGTTGAGCTCTCTTAGTACCTGCAGTTGTGTACATGGTAACTTCAGAAATCCCTCGAATTACTAGATTTTACTTTGTCGCAAACAATAAAATGTTAAATTAAAACAAATAACTTTTCCTAGTATAGTCTATACTTGTTTGTTTATTTTGTTAATGTCATTACTACCCTGACGAAGAAACCATCGGTTTTGAAACATGTAGGTAATTGTGATTATATTAGTGGTTTAAACAAAGTTATTAACAAGTATATAAACAAGTATAGTCTATACTTGTTTATTTATTTTGTTAATGTCATTACTACCCTGACGAAGAAACCATCGGTTTTGAAACATGTAGGTAATTGTGATTATATTAGTGGTTTAAACAAAGTTATTTGTTTTAATTTAATTCAAAATGACGCCACAAAGTGATTTTGCGAAGTTTGAAGAAATAAAATGTTATTTCTTCAATCTTTGCAACACTCACTGTGTGGCATCTATTTTATCTAAATTTAATTATTTTATTTTATTTTCAATATTTTATTGGAAGCACTCCTGAAAACCAGCTGCATTCCATGGTTTACACAAAAGTAATTTGTTTCGTTTAAATAAAATGTTACTTGTTAAATGCATTGTTCTAACCGTCTCCCTTTTAAAATTTGTCTGGAATATATACATTTTTATTATAAAATTCATTGGGAAGAATTGTGTGATTCTAACATTGATAATTATTATTAAAGTGTGCTTCTTGTAACTATATTACGTGCATTTAAACACATCTTTTACTTGCGATAAATTATTGCCAAATGCTTGCAACCTACATAGGTACAAGCGAGAATCTAAATGACAAAGTCCTGAAATTATTGTTGCTATTGCAAACAATATTTGATAGAGTAGTTCTTGTTAGTATATGGAAAGGATTTAGGCTTAATATGTAAATTATTCTGATATTCACAAATTAAGTCACCACGGCATTTCTGTAAAGCTTGCGAACATCTACCGAAAAACGTAGGTACCGTAAGATGATTAGATATCATTGCTATCTAGAGCCTATGTCACGAGGGAATTCCTCTCAGTTAAGTCCATAAATTTTGTTTGTTAATTAATTAATTACGAAAGCAAATAAACCATTGTCAAACCAACCCGTCATAAATCTATCATACAATCAATTCCAAAGTTTCGGGTACAGAGGTAATTTGTGGAACTAACCTTACAGGGTTCATTTGATCAGAAGCCGGGATTGTTAATAATATTTACATTGGGACACTTGCTGGAAATACGACAACAAACCCTTAAATTAGTTTGATTTCAATATTTGTATAACTATTATATTTACTCCATCAGGGCTAACGTTGTGTGAAGCTACGCCGAGGGTTTTATGGTAAGAAAAGGGTATAATAATTCGTAAGGTCTTTGACCTAGGTCAGAGCAAACAAATGATGGACTGAATAGAACAGGTGGTAATAAATAAAAATTGTTAACCACTGGAGCGACAGAGAAATTTTAATCTTTTTTCATGGATTGCTAAGGGAAATTTTTCCGCCCACATTAAAAAAAATCATACCTCCGAATTTGAATTAGTTCTATATAGCCAATGAATTTACCTATCTTTTGTTAAATATCACATATTCGTAGGTTTATAAAAAAATATTATTAAATCGTTTACTTAAAAAACATTTAAAAGAATTTATAGGATATATATTTTGTTATATTTTCAATACACAATATATTATATGGTCGATTTAATAAATCAAAATTACAAAAAATTGCCATATTTTGGCATCAAAGCAATCCGTGGTTGAGGAAATAGTGCCATATTGTGGCAAAAAGCGCTCAAGTGGTTAAAGGGAGCAAGAAGAGCAACTCACGATGGGATTCCTATAACAAATTTAGAGTCCCAAATGTTCCCGTCTGGAGCCAGTGAGAATATGGCCTCCCTATTTGGGGAATGTTGTGAGGCTCGAGGTAGTGGGGAGAGGGATGAGGTGGGGAAGAGGAAGTTGGGAAGGTGGCTAGTCAGATCTTGGTCAACAAACTTGGTTAAAGCCGCTTCAAGCAACATTTTAATTCTGAAAGGAGGTCTTACACCAGGGCGGGACTAAGAATAAGTATCTTCCACTTTGGAACGTGTCGCAAATGTACTATATCTAATCAAATAAAATGTATTTACGCACGTCGGGATTTGATTGGCTAGTCGAAAGCCTTACTGCTTGATCGTGGAGGCCGTCAGAAAATCAAACATAAACAAAAAACCGAATCTAGTAGGTATATTTAAAACTAAAGTCAAAACATACCTCAGAGAACCGAGTGATATCAACTTGTAATTGTGGTTAATTAAAACAAATATTAATAAACTACTATAGATCGCCTAAGAATAGAAAACCCTAGTAAGGAGGACTGTGAAAACTTTGATATTTTTCTAATACATGTTCTTCAATAATATATTTTATGCCCTATAATATAACTGTAATTTCCACAAAAGTCGTAATCGTGTACAAACTATTCTTAAAAAGAAATTATTTAAAAAATATCAATTTTGAAGTTAACGTGATTATAAAAAAATATTTGAAACTTTTAAAGAAAGTTGCAAGAGAGACAAAGCGATTTATAGATGTAGAAAGGGAAAGAGAAGAAAGGAAAGCAAAAGAAACACCAGTATTACTAGAAAGATGGCCAAGTACCGGCCTTAATGAGCAGATATTAATTAATCTTTATCGATAAGAGATGGTACTTGAAGTCAATAATCTGGGAGGTTGTTCGTATCTAAGACGTAAGGTTCTGGGTTCGAGTCCCAGTTGCGACTGTTATCTTTTATTATTTTTCTGTGTCTTGTACATTTTCGTATTTAAAAAAAATTAGATTATTATTGTTATCTTCTTCTTCAATGATATATTACATTGATGGGAATAAACTTCAAAAGTTAAAAAGAGAGTTTTTCTTATAAAAATATGAATAAGAAAGTCATTGAAGTTTGTGAACACTTGCATGTTATGTCTATAATAATATTATAAAAAATAAAATTAATCAAATAACTTTGTATTAAACCACTATTATATAATCACAATTACCTACATGTTTCGAAACCGATGGTTACTTAACTACCCTGACATGGGTTTCGAAACATGTAGATAATTGTGATTATATAATATTGGTTTAATACAAAGTTATTTTTTATTTTAAATAAAACAAACACTTAATAATAACTAGTTATTATTATATCCTGATGAAGCTCGGTCGGAGCGAAACCGGTCGATATATCAAATAATAAATATACGTGGTTAAATACTAAGTGTTTGTTTTATTTAAAATATAATGCCTAACCACAAAGTGATTGCTTCTTACGAAAAAAAAAAAAAAACAAAGTTATTTGTTTAATTTAATTCAAAATGACGCCACAAAGTGATTTTGGGAAGTTTGAAGAAATTATATAAAATAAATCATTTTC
This sequence comes from Limnephilus auricula, assembly GCA_951813805.1. Classification (NCBI taxonomy): domain Eukaryota; kingdom Metazoa; phylum Arthropoda; class Insecta; order Trichoptera; family Limnephilidae; genus Limnephilus; species Limnephilus auricula. The sequence goes on from OX638410.1 coordinate 17,622,742, forward strand.
ATATGAAGCAAACACTATTGCGACATAAATATAAACTAATTTATATAAAGAAGAACATGTGTGGAAGACATCATCAGGTGGTCGGTGTGGATTTGATTTGTATGCAAACTAGAGTTTTACTCCAAGACTAATAAAATGTTACATACTTGCGGAAATTTTTAGAGGATTTTGATACTCTACAATCTAAATGTAGAGTATTTATTAAGTACAATAAATACCAAAGAATAGAGGTAGTATCAAAACGGCGGTTGGCAATTAATAGGTATTAAAAAAAAGATTTAAGTAAATAAATGCCATCTTATAGAGTTTTATTTTTGAGGAATTATGCCGTGTAGTGCTATCTACTTCATCATAAACAGAGCCCATCATAAAGGCAGATGCGTAAGAGACATGACTTTTGGCAGAGAAAATCAAAAATTATTTGCCATTGAATTGCCATATTTTTTAGAGAATATTTTGAAAGCACATTATTTTTTTAACCATCGAGGCTGGAATAAAATAATATAAATGCTCTCAAAATCAAGATTTAAAACTGATATTTTGTGCTCCAGACAAGTTAAAATATTGAATTTTTTATTACCTTCATACAATGATTTTTCTATTAAGCTCACACAGGTCTCATAGTAATCGTTGTGTTGTTATCATAGTGAAAATTTTTATCTAAACGGTATTGGAAAGAAAATACAACATGCCATATATTTAAATCTAAAAGTTAACCATAACATAATTAAAAACCACACCATTAAAACCAAAGTTTGCGATCGCAATTTAAAAAAAAATTATGATAATTTGTGAAATTTTGAAGATTTCTTTTTACATGAAACGACAAAAAATTATTTGTCAAATGAAATACGTGTGTGTGTTTTTTTAGGTCATTATCAGTAATTTAAGTTAGAAAAAACTGAAATTTAGCCATTTTGAAAACTTTTTAAAGTTTGCATTCAAAAATTTACATGGTATATTTAATACAATATTTCTAATAATAAAATTTGAAAGCCTATTTTATCACCTTTCGAAAACAATAACAAAATTCAATTTATTTCTATTTATTGAAAAGCGGATATATTTTTAGCTTCTGACAAAATACGCCAAATTTTTGGTGGGTTAAAGCGAATATGTAAAAAAATTAACAACAATCACCACAATGTTTGCAAAACATCATTTGTGATTTATTTATAACAGCAGACGTACAAAAGTATTTACGTCAAAGGACCCTAATTGGTTAATAAAACATGCCCTCTGACGTCATACAGTGGGTGGAGGGGGCGGTGAGGGGTGAGAGGAGGCACAGCTGGTAGAGAGATGGATGCAGTACATTTTGGGTTGCAGTTTATGACGTGCTACTCCATACTGCAATATTATTTGGCGCAATAGCGCTTTTGCACTGCACTAGACTAAAGTTTTTTATCTCTGTTTGTTTCAGGGACCTGCCTGGATGCTTCATTGGCGCAATGAATATTAATTCTACTCAGTTTCTGAGGAGTGACGAGAGGATACTAATTATTTAATAGCTAACGCTTCTTCATGGAACAGTAAAGTTGAGAAAGTTGGCTTGGTCGTAAAATATGCCTACGAAAATAGTATTTACGTGAAAACGTTTTCTAGAAAACTAACAATTTTTTTTATTATTTTCAATTACAATGGCTCTTTGTGCTAACTTCCAGTTGATCTTTATAATAAGAATCAGGTAGAATTTTGCCTACTTTGTTCTTCTATTTTAAGAATCATCAAAATAAACTATCTCATATTAAAAATATTGTATTTTTCGGAGTCTAAACTTGATTTTATTAAAGTATGTTTATTATTATTTCTGCAACAACACAGGCTATAAGCTCTATAACGTATCCAAATATCATTATTATTTTTGTAATAACTAACACAGGTCTCTTCAAGACCCATGTACATTGCTTCTCAAAAAGACATGCACACAGCATCCAAATTATTTTCTTAGGGGCCTAGTGTGTGGAGTTAATGTTTTTTTTTTTTTTAATTTTTTTTTATTAAGTTAAAAGAAATATACATATTTCGGTTTATTAACTTTATACATTGATACAAATAATATTAATAATGATGGTTTACTACCTAACACCAAGTAACACATTTTTTTAAGAAAGAAAATTTTGAGAGCAAACAGTTTTTTTTTTTAATATATTTATTTTATTTTCGGATGTCAGGCTATCAGGAAGGAGATTATATATGTTTATACCCTCATAGCCTATGTTTCTTTTGCCACACTCTGTCTTTGTTGAATTTGTGTATCATTTATTACGTTGTCTTGTGTGGTGTTCATGTACTTGTGATGAAATGTAAAAAAACTATGTGTAGAGTAAGATGCACTATGCGAATATTATTTATTGATTTCGTGTTTGAAGTTCTGAAGTGCTGAGTTAAATAAGTCGAATTCACTATTTTAGTATTATATTAGTATGAAATGTTAAAAATGTCTTAAGCGGGATGAATGAATGTATTTTGTTTTGGTTTAGTGTTGCGTTAGGGGATGTATAATTTGTGACTTTGTCCGGTTTGTCTGAAGGTCACTCTGAATAGAATTCGTTTAAGTAATTGAAGCCAATCTATCACAGACGTAGTTATTTTTTATAAAAATAGTATGTCTGCGGAATTTCTACGTTATTTAAGGTGTTAAGGGACGTATTTGACGTGAGTGATTCCTTATATTATTTGGAGTAAAAAAAGGGAAAAAAAAATGGTTACCGGTGATTTTTGTTGCTATTTTCAACAAAATACATAAAATCAATAAAAAATCAATAAAAATCAATAGGTATAGGACAGTAAAGGTTGTGGTGAGGGGTTGGGGGGTTATTCAGCTGAGTGACCAGTGACGACATGATGAAGAATTTTGTTTGTGTAGTGTATTGATTATTCATGTAGTTTCAGCTTCCTTCAGCAGATGTCGAAAGCTTACTTGGAAATAGTTTTCCTACATCCCAAGATTTGGTAGTTGAGTAAGATATTAGAAGAGTACCGTCTATCGTAGTTCGTGTCTTAGGTACGAGCGATTACGATGTTTGCCGAAGGCGTCGGCAAGATGGGAGGGCTCCTCCAGTCCGTTCGCAGCAGCGGCGGAACTACTTAGAGCCTATTAAAATATTAACGATTATGTAAATAAATCAACTAGTAATCACTCGATTTTAAAAGTTATTTGGAGGATACCCAAAACATCTTAAGTAGTCTTATTATAGGAAATAAGGAGGTGTAACACTTTAATTTTGAAGAAATATAAGAGTTTAATTTTGAAGAAAACATCACAAAAGCCGCAGGAGACCAAAATTTCATATTAACTTTTTATTCCAAATAATTTCAGTAATTACTGGTTAGTAAGTCCAGTATGTCCCTAAACATCTATATCATAGCAGAATTTGAAGAGGGTGCCCCCAATGTGCCAAATAAGAAGCACCCTGTAGAGGTTGTTTTTTTAGAGAAGTTTCGTCGCCTAATTTCATGTAAAATGAAACTGATGCACCTGCAGTAAAGTGGCACCTCCATTCTCCACTTCCAATGTAATTCACCGGCCACCTGACAACGGGCCCGGATTTTTTCAAGAGTGCTCTCGGCGGCAGCTCCAGAGTAGGATCCTCTTTAATATTCCGCCCAAGAGGAGACATTCAAATATAGACCTAAGTCAGAGACAAAGGAGGGACAAAGGAGAGGACACAAATTTACATCCTCCCTTCCTCCCTCCCACTCTCACTGAGCCTCCCGGACTTGGTCAGCTTCCGGTACTTAACCCCTTCAGAGTCGACTGTAATATCGAGTTCCCTTCAATGTCGCATACAAAGTGGACTTTTTAATCTTTGCTTACATATTTATGAGCTTCCTCTAGGTCTTGAAGGGGTTTAAAAAAGCGTTATCATACTATATTTAAATTATAAAGAAGCAATATGCTAAAGACCCTCACTATTTCTTTAAGTGTGAAGAATTTAATTCTAGAAACATTCTGCTTGAAATTCACCGCAGTTAGAATTAGTGCATACGAATAATTAAGATGGATGTCAATCGCAGAAAATAAATTGAATAAATAATGTTTTTCTAAATATTTATGAGAGATTGTTTATTCTGTCAAATTTGGAAGAGCTAGGCATTCACAATAGGCTTTCAACTATCTGCCTACAACGTATCGTAAGGTACTTTAGAGAGGTTGCTCGCCAAACTGAGTATTCCAACTTGGAGAAACTCGTAGTCTCTGGCAAAGTGAAAGGCAGAAGAATCGGAGGAACGTCACCAATACGGTGGAGTGACTAAGTATCACTGGCGTCGGTACGTCAGGATCGCGCAAGACCGCGAAGATTGGAGCGATGAGCGGTCACGATCCTCAGCAACGAGGAACCGAAATAAGAAGAAAAACTTAAGATTGATGAAAATGAAAATGGGTTTCGGTGGCATAATTGAGAAAAATGGAGTAAAGTGCTATTTGCATATAGATCAAAATAAGTTTTAGTTGAAGACTTTATTTTATCAAACATTATACCACCCTAAACACAATACTATTTTTTTTAAGACGGAGACGGTTTACAAGCAGTTCCCGTGAGCTCTTAGGCCATAGACCCATTGTGCTATCTCCCATTTTACCTCAATCCTTTAATAACAACCCAGTCCCTTTAATAAAGTTCACCAGGGTTGTCATTGGATATGTGGCTATGTCTTCTGGTTCTACTGTATGTCTCCCCAGGTATCTGAGCCTAGTTCCCACCAGGGCAGGACATTGGCACCATAGGTGAATTAGAGTCTCTTCATCCTCTTCACATTTTCTGAATACATTGGTGTTTTCCACCCCCAATATCTGCATGTGTCTCCTGAGATGGTAATAGTCCTACCAGTTCCCTCAGCGAGTTTCTGTACCACAATACTAACTACTTACTCTTTAAGGTACTACACTCAAAAGTTTGCAAGTCAAACTCCAAATTTATAATTTAAAAAAGAAAGACAGTCGTTTATCCTTCGCCGATCCTCAATGTATTTATTTTATAGTTCATTTGTTCTAAGGGGATATTAAACTTAGAATTCTTTCGACATTATTTTTATAAATTCGATGTGAGGTAACGGACGAAAAAATGGTGGAATTAAATTCTAATTGGCTACGGACTAATGAGACAAATAAAATGTTTAAGAAGCGAATTAAAGTTTTTATTGGTTCTCAGTAAAAATCTGATTATATAACTGTAATATGATTTATGTAGTGTATAAATTCTAGTTTTTCATCAAATACAATTCCGAGGTCTTATAATAATTGATAATTGGAATGAATCGACCACAATATTAGGGAATTACTGTCTAAGACTCTTGGGTTCTCCAGCTTCTCAAAGGGTTACCTACCTACCTTCTAAATTCACTTAGACTCCCAGCATCCTGCATTTTGCGGCTGAGGGGAGAGCAGTAAATAAGTTGGAGTGATCTACGGACTACACGTGTTTGTTTTTTGTACGTTCCATTTAATAGTTATCCTGAAAAACGGAGCAACAAGATTTTCAAACGAGAAGTGAACAACTTAACAAGGATGATATCCTTAGTTATGTATTGAAACACCAATTTATTGTCTTAGTTGGAGCATCTATTTAATTGGAGTGTTGCTGTAGAATGATAATTTGTTATTGACGCTTGAAAATAATTCACACATTTACGATTTGGGAGGCGGGTAAATAAAATATTGGATAACCAAAACCCCTGCCATGGGTCACCCCAAATGTTTCGCTATGTATGGTAACTTACTACGGGTGAGTTTGACAAAGATGCTTTTGCTCATCTACTGCGCTGCGGGCCGGATCGGGAGAGACAGATTGAGGTTTTTGACCACTCCAGACGGACTCTCTCAAACCATTGCCTCATACCACAATAGGAAGGGTGGACTCACACGTTCGTCTTTCCTGAAAACATTGTCCCCTAGATTCCTACCCACCCTTCATACTTTTTTCCTTCCTTTCCTTAAAAAGACCCTCCATTCAGCATCTCCAAAGATGACATAGGTGGTGGGAGATTTTTTGTGTAAAAATAGTGTAAAAAAATCACTTTTTGTAATATGTTTTAAAATAAAAATTTTTTTCACACAATGCTAATAAACTCATTAGAAAAAACCACGATAGATTCAATAAGGGGTTTTGAGTTCAATTTCAAAATCCAAAATGTTTTCCAAAAAGATAAAACTCCCAAAATACCGAAGCTGGTTTCACGGCCACAAATGTTACTTAACCTCACCTATATAGAAAATCTTTACCCTGTCGTTTAAAAGTTTCACAATTAAGAAAACCTATTTATTGACAGAATATTCTTTTAATAGCAAGATTAAATCTTACTTCATCAATCCGCAATTTCAGTTTTTTTATTTATTTTTGAGACGACAACCTACAGGCACCCAAAATCATGCTACCATACAAAATTTGATATACCTTCTTAGAACTAAAACGGTTTGATATACTACACTAGTCTAATACATCGGGTTACCTTCCAGGCATCGCGGATTAAATTATCTGCCTACATAAGTTCTCCATCATTGTAAGCACAATTTTCCACTTTATAGTAGGAGTGATTCTAATATTATTAAGTTATTTGAAAAGTGTGTTTAAAAAAGCAAAATGCTTAATAACTACTTACCATTGCCCTCTGTAGGTTAAAAACTCAAAGGCATTAGGTTCGGAACTTGGTTAATCCTAGCTGTCATTTAAGTTAACTTGCCAAATGATCAAGTATTTCTCTCTCAGTAAATAATCAAGAGTGTTTTTGTGTGATGTGTGTAAACAAATTGCCAATTAGTTTAAACCAGTTGTTTTATAAATACAATAGGATTTAATAAATCATTTTTATTTGTAACTAGGTAGCTGACCCGGCAAACTTCGTACTGCCTCAGAATCAATAAAAAATGTTGTGTTTAATTTATTAGCTGTTCGAATTGATTCAAATTATGTCGACCAACGCACATTATTTAAAAAGTCGTTCCATACAAAATATATGAAATTTTTTATTTTCTTCATAATTATTATTTCCGTGATTTTTTCCGATGTTTTAATAGTTATTCTGTTAATCGGGACGGAGACAAATCCAACAAATTAAAGATCATAAAAATCTGTCCAGCTGTTCTTGAGTTATAAATGGTGTAACTAACCCGACTTTGTTTTATATATTAAGAAGATTAGCAAACAAGACTACCAAATTACTGGGGAGTCGAGCCAGTGTTTAACTGTTTAGAATTTAAAAAGTGTAAATCATCGTGTAAATGCTTAATTGTAAATGAAAATTAATATATTTATTATCCGGAGTGTTTATTCTAACGAGGTGACATGAAATATTAACAAGTTCTATGAACTGGGTTTGAAAATTATTGCTTTTTAATAAAACTTTATTGTTATCTACTTTTAAGATCTTTCAGCAGAAAAATATAACTTTATTTGTGTCACACAGTTATCCCATCAGTTTTCAAACGCGTAATAAAACCCACGTAATCTTTTGTGATTTGCCACAACACCTCATGTACGTGTAAAATAAATAATAATACATTATTCCAAAACTCGTAAAAAATGTCAATCACATTATATCATAATATTATCAGGGGTAAATCCAGACTTGCCTAAAATTTCCTCATTTTGAATGCGGCAGCACGCGCCAGCCTCTGTGACCTATGCGTATCAAATGACAATTTCTTCACGAGTTATCTGTCCATAAATATTGTATTTCACGTGCGTGGGAACAACGAATCCCGGAATTGGTTAGCAGGGAGAAATAATATTTTAATTAGTGTACATTGTTTTTTAGTTAATTTGTAATTAAAAATAGACAATTCTAAGCATAATATTAGGGCTTCAGCACAGGTAAAGTACACAGTGAGGCCTACATTATGAATGTAAATACGCTTAAAATACAAATTATTGTGTAAAAATTGTTTTTTAATTTTAACATTTTAACTTAATGAGTTAAACCTCAAATTATAATATTATCTTCATTAATAAATATATTACAATTTGAGGTTTAACTCATTAAATTAAAAAGTTAAAAATTAAAATATTTCATCCTAGACTTGCAGAAAAAGTCAATAGATGTCGCATACTAATAAAAAGTGATCGAATTTATCCTGACACTACAGGGCATTTAGTTCCAGTTGAATCTTGTAATCATACATAAAGATAGCAGCCAATAAAAATATGCGTTAAGAAAATGAAAATAATGTTGATGGTTCTCAGTCGAAGTATGATACAGTTATAAATGACCGAATCGGATAGGGATACGTTGGCGCAGTGGATAGCGCGTTGGCCCGGATTGCCAGAGGTCCTGGGTTCGAGTCCCAGATGTATCCGTATCTTTTTCTGATTTTTCTGTTTCGGATTTTCGATTGACTTTCGCTAATATTATCTTCATTAATTAAAATAAAAAAATTAATTTACATCTATGATTTTTTGTGATTCCTTCGGGAGCTAGTGGAACCATGGTATCCCGAATTGGGGTATGTTATGGGGCTGAAGATAGTGGAGACGGGAAAGAGATAGAGAAGTTGGAGAGTACCTGGCTATTTTAGACTGGTCACAAAACACGGCTAAAGCCATTTCAAGGAATGTTTCGATTCTGAATTGTAGTCTTTCACCAGGGCGATTATGAAAATATCTGCCACTCTTGAAGATGAAATAAAGTTTATTGAATAATTCGTGAACATAAAATTAAATTTACTTGCGCATGCCGGAATTTGAACACTCGTCTCTCGAAATCATAGCCGAGGATATTGTAAACTCTTAATCACGGAGGCCATGAAACTGACCGCCGCTCGGTAAGTATGATCGTACGATGGTTGGTTTAATTGATTTTTTTTTTATTTTAGTACGTAAAACGCCCTTGAGGTGATTTCTCACAAAAACGGCGCTCTACAAATTATCCAATTATTATTATTATTATTATTAGTATGATGTTAAAAAATGTACAAACATAGATGTTTTAGTACATATGGTAATAACAAAAATAATTTGCTAGAAATACAAAAGTAAATGACAAACAAAAATGTGTAAAAAGTGGAATACAAATGGGTTCACAAACAATATATTATTAGTACCTAAGTATTGATGAAAAACTGATTTGGTAGGTACAATGTTGCCTGTCTTTAAATATATACATAAATGGCTTCATCATAAGGTGAGCTAAACATTTTATTTAATATCTTTTAATAGGTCAATAAAAATGCATATTTCATTATTCGAGCAATGTTATAATTTCATAATGTTTTTGGTACAGGGGAGAAATATCCTGTATTTGTGTGGTAGGCTTTAATGTAGAACATGTCTTTCAAACTCCTGGTTAATTTTATTGGTGGTTTGTTGGTGTTAATTTGAGATAAAATGTTGTATGAACTCTCGCATGTTTAATTTTGTTTTGAAGCAATAAATCAGAAAGTTTACGTCTGGCTGTCGGAGAGTGTACTTAGTTTTAAATGCAATCATTATAAGCTCAATATTGACCAGACAAACCTTTGCTATCAGCAATTATAAAATTTAATTTTCTTTGTATGAATTTAGTAATATAATTATGACACTCATAATTGTGAGACCTAATAGTGGGTGCGTATTCGAGAATACTTCGCACAATTAAAACTATGTTCATAGACATCACACCGTTTCAGCTCAAACTGTTTGATAGTTAAAGTCCCTCATCCGAATAGACTGGCAGAAGTTGGGAGTAAAGGCAACAAGTTTGTTTTTTCAGCCCATATTGAAATTTCCCACGAAGTTCGTGACCAAACTGCTGATGTTATTTTTAAACTATAGGGGAAAACTAACCTTCGTATAAGGAAGATTTCTTCAAGGTGTTCATGCCGGAAGAATATTTTTAGTTTCGTATCGACAAAAAGAAGTTATAAAGGGGTTCATCGTTAATAGGATAAACAAAAAACTGTACGATGATTTTTAGATTAAGTAAGCTTATTTTCGTGATTTATTTTTGGGCTAATACGCCATGTTCCGCTACCTCCATTCTTGCCAGTTTTTCGGACAGCGTAGAAATGGAAGATTTGTTATCTGAATACCGCACAAGATTCCCAATGCTGTTAACTGGAGCCGGTGAGGTATGTTATGAGGCTTAATGTAGGTAGGGGAAGGATATAGGGAAGAGGAAGGCTTTCTGTTTGGGGAGATATTTGGCAATTCAGATCTGGTCACCTAACACGATTAAAGCCATTTCAAGCAACGTTTCAATTCTGCTGTTCGATGGTGGTCTTATAACAGAGCGATACTAAGTAACTAACTACCATTCTGGAAAGTACCGCATTATTTTAAATTAATTAATTATGAAATAACAATTTTAATATTTTCACACCGTACTTTTCCATTATGGTTACGATTCATTAGTACGTTCTAGCAAACATTTTTTAAAAACGTCACGACTTTTCCACCTGTACGTAAAATGTAACGTTAAATTTTCAAAAATTAAGTAACCCTCCTGGAAATAACAATGTAACAAATGTACTTACTGTATTTTAAACTAGAAACGATATATCGAGACTACAAAAAACAAATCTTTAACTTATTTCATGGAATCACAGGCGTTTAAATGGAATAGAAACCCAAAGATGAATGGAATTTAAATTTCGTTACTTTAAATGGAACATAGAGAATCATAGAATAGATCAGATGAGAAAGCATCATTACAGTCAAGTTCGCTGGTGCAGCTCATGGTTACATAATAATTCACGAAAATTATCTTGTTACCTTTCGATTACAATTTATTCGTACTTCCAATTCAATCTTTATATAAATGAGAACCAAAAGCAGAACATCAGAAAGATACGAGTTTCACAATGATATTTCAAACTTATCAACGCCAACTAAATTCACCCATAAACACACTATTAAACAAATGGTGTGTTAAGCCCGTTGTTTTGTTATGAAACCGAGGGCGAAAACAATATAATAATTTATCCCCCACAAACCAGGATGTAAATACCCTAACTTGACTCCAGAGAATATAAATAATTTATTCATTTCTTCCCGCACAGTTTCTAATCTGTTTAAAGACACTAGGGCCCATTAAAGGCCCTTTAGTTCTGTATACTCACAACTTTATATAATTATATTAACCGTTCAAGAAAGTAAAGACTTAAAGTAAAATATTTCCTCTTAGTCTTAGTCATTCGAAAATGATTGAAGTTTGGGTGGAAGAACTTAAAATTATTTTGTGTTATTTTCAGAAAACGAAACTTAATACATTATTATTCTTCCATGATCATAAATATTATGCAGTCAATTTCCTAGACTTTGTATGGTATTCGTACTGTCAATATGTTGCATCTTTTGGCTTTCCGTGAATGTCCTAATATAATATGTATACATCGAGACTGGTATCTATCTACATGATACGAAATTAGGCAGGAGGTTATAGGTAGATTGGTGGACGGATAAAAAAAAAATCAATTTTCTTATTTCAGATACGGCAGTAATTAGGTTCCTTTTATAATTATCTTAATTATTTTATAATTTTTTTTTTAATTTCTTTAATAATTACTACATTGGCTCCACAAGAAATGTATTTGTATGTCCAAGTGTAAGTACATGTATGAATGTACATATATATGAGTACGGTGTGCACATATATGCAAATATGATTATGTGTGTTTATTTGTGTGTGTATGTATGTATGTGTCTGTGTATACATGTATGTATATTATATTTATAAGTAGGTATGTATGCATTTTTCTTCCTAATGACTGATTTCGATCCTCCTTATTTTTATATTCATATTTAAAATTAAATTTATCACTATTGTAAATAACCAATCATTATTACATAAAGAATATTGAGATGAATGTTGTGCTCACATATAATTAGAAACATCATAACAACCGTGTATAAATGTAAATTACTGTAAAAATTATGTGATGTATTCTGTTGGCGAGCCAATAAATAAATAAAAATTAAGAGGAAGCCAAATGCCCAAAATTCTAAGTGTTCCTTATATCGCCACTGGTACAGGTAATATGCATAAAAATCACTTGGCTAAAGGAATCTAGAGGTTACGATTTCAAGCACAAAATAGTTTTTTTAAATTTATTTAGTGAATAATTGGTATGGCGTTTATACCGAAATATAAAAACGAGAGGTTCTGAGTTCGAGTCATTTTTTTCATATTTTCGTTTAGATTTTTAGTGTTATCTTCTTTTTCAATGATGGAAAATTGTGTTTTTAAAAAGTTGCTTTTGATATGCTTCCATTCATTTCTATTGAAAAAATGTATTTCTTAGTAGTTTTGGCTTATACTTTTTATAAAATAACTAACAATTTTCTTTTAATAAAGTTATGTAAAACATTTGGTGACCGGATAACTCAAAATGAATTCAACATTAAAAGTTAAGAAATTTTTTAATTAAAAATTGGTTAAGTAGGTTGTTTTAGGTTAGGGTAAAGGCTATTTTTAATTAAAAAAAATTCATAGCTTTTAACCACTTTTTAAATAGTTGTTAAGTTGATTCTGAGTTGACATGGAACCAAAACATTTCTATATTTGATTCTGACAATTTCATCTATATCTAAGTATATAAAAATCTCACGCCACGATATGTGTTCGAGATAAACTCAAGAACGGCTGGACCGATTTTTATGACCATTGATTTGTTGGATTTGTCTCCGTCCTGAATAGCAGAATAACGAGCACTAGGGTTATAACGCGAGTGGTTTAAAAAAAATTGTGGAGTTTAGCGGCAGGGAAAAACGGTGGGTGAGGGAGGGGGGGGGGGGAAACGGGAAGGGCGGAGAGGAATTAAGGAGAGGGGGTTTGCCGGAGGAGTGACGAGGGATGGGGGAAGCGGAAAAGGTGGAAGGGGAATGCGTGAAGGGGGTTGCGAGATTGTGGACAGCTGAAGAGGGGGGGGGGGTTATGTGGAATGCGGGAGGGGAAGAGGAGGCGGAAGGGGAACGAGGACGAATGGAAAAGGACACGCTGGGAGAAATTTCTTTTAAGTGGCATTTCAAAACATGCCGGATCAGATAGTTAATATATTTATTTAAACAGTTTTAAACATCTTTTTGTAATAATAAAAACCATTTTTTTACTTCGTCCCAGTTGCGACCACAATATTTAAATATTTTTCTGTGTCTTGTTCATTTTCATGTTTTAAAATCTAGTATTTTTTTTTATCTTTCCTTCAATTATATTATATTGATAAGGATAACCTTTAAAGTTAAAAAGAGAGTTTTTTTATAATATTGTGTAAAACACTAGAATATAAATTAATTAATTTCTTTAAATCCGATTTTATAAAAGTTTGGATTTATCACGACGCTCTGGGTAATTTTATTTTTTCAGCGTTCGTGAGGCATTCCACAATTATGCGCGAGCGAGTGTTTTTAAAAGTTAGCTGTTCTGATAGAATCTCTCACAGAACTTCTTCTTTCACTTAATTTAAATTTAAAAAGCTCGCCGGATATGCGCTCCCCTGATCTTACATGCATGTTTTCAATTTGCAGCGCCACGCTGAAAGCTCCGGTTAAAAATTCAGTTTATTACTGAAAGAACGGTGAGCTTAATTCGCTCCGTGGTTTTCGGACACAATAAGCTTAATTGGGCTGCGGCTTTTGTCTGTGCTTTTACAATTATATACATAACTCCATTTGGACGGAAGCGGAACAAAAATATGTTGGAGTTGTACTGCGGAATGTAGATGGAGCGAAGCTTTAATTTTATTGGATAAATACTGTAAATTCGAAGTGTAAAACATATTATTGCAAATATATATATTTCAGTATCTATTTTATATCTTCTTATTCCTACATTTTTAATATTGTACTGCATAAATGTAACGTTCAGGAACTGGATTAGGATTCAGTATTCAATCTATCCTCAGTGCTATACACTGATGGTTGTAAATAAATACGATACTGGTGCGTTATACAATCTACATCTGGCGGTAAGGTTATTAATGGAAGCCCGAAGCAGCGCTTGCTAACGCGCTGCCTTGAAATGACCCACTTCGGGTCGCAACTCCGTCAACGTTCGGGACGTTGCTTGGCGGTAAAGCCCGCCCATCTATCATAGAGTAAGATGCAGTGTTGCAAACACCACAATAAAGGATTATGATTTTTATTTCACTTCCAATTACTTTTCTTTTTGATTTTATTGAAATTAAAATGTATGTGTTTTTATTTTTTTAATATTTATTTTATTTTTTTAATATTTATTTAATTTATTTATATTTATATATTACAAACAATACAATACAGAATAATCCTTTGTCTGTCCAACTGGGAAAGATTCCCGTTTCAGGACAGCCAAATTTTGTGAAATTTTGTGAACTTTTGAGAATATTAGTAATTGCATTCGTAGTGACGGGATGGTTTCTTTATCCTTGAAAGAATCGCAAAGATGTAATTTTTACCAGGGTCATTATAATAGCATGTAATGTAAATATTCATATAACTATGTTTGTACTCATTTGTGTACCTCTACGTCTGTTTCGATACAGATATCCTAGTGAAACAGTCAAAAAGCACATGTTTATTATATAGATTAATGAATAAATAAAATTCATAATTAAAGATTTGACTGCCCTGACACCATATGGATAACCTCCAATGATGTAGCTTAACTTGGTGCCTACCTAACATAATACATAAAAATAATACATTTAAAATATTAAAATCAATAACCTTACCTTAAAATCCTGTCTCTTCTTTCAGATTCAAACCCGTTCTGAATATCCTGAGCCGAGAACTTCCACAAAGCTTCACTGGTTACCACCCCGAACAAAAGATCGTATCTGTTCTGGCTGTTCCTCCCAGAATTTCTATCCGACCTCTTAGTATGACTATTGTACGTAGACCCCGACTCAATCGGAGCATAATTCTGCATGTCATTTGGTATGAAATACGTCAGGAACTCCTTCGCATAATCGGTTTTAATGACAACACCATCCACAGAAGGACCAAAGGCAGACAGGTAGTTCGGGGCAGATACATCTGCGTCTAGTAACTCTTCGATCTTAGACTCTCTGAGGCAGTCCACGATCTCTTCGTGGTCCTTGGCTAGATCTTCTGGTATGGTGCAGTTTACTTCCCGAGCCAACCTGACGGAATAGTTTACCGGATCTTCGACCAATGCCCAGGAGCTCAGAGCGGAGCCGGAGAGAAGCACTGCTCGGTGGAATAGACCTGTCGAAAAGAAAAAATAATCAATAATGAGACCCTTTACCTTTACGTAAATAACTTCATATTAAGAGGGCATTACCAGAGAATACCGGAAATTAGTCCTTTTTAAATCAAATTCTAGACGTATTGACTCTTTTTTACAAAAAAAACATAAATTGATTTTGAAATATGCCACTGAGACTATGGCATACCCAATTGGGGTATGTTGTGAGGCTGTAGGTAAGTAGGTAAGTGAAGGAGATGGGGCAGAAGAAGGTGGGGAAGTACCTGGCTATTCAGATCTAGTCACTAAACACGGCTAAAGCCATTTCAAATAACCTTTCGATTCTGAATGGTGGTCTTGCACCAGGGCGATACTGAGGGTATCATCCACTCTGGATCGTGCTGCAAGTATAGTATATATTATTTTTAATTAATTAATTGTGAAATAACCCAAATTAATAAAATAAAATTTATTT
Source organism: Limnephilus auricula (assembly GCA_951813805.1). Lineage (NCBI taxonomy): Eukaryota > Metazoa > Arthropoda > Insecta > Trichoptera > Limnephilidae > Limnephilus > Limnephilus auricula. The sequence goes on from OX638410.1 coordinate 17,638,316, forward strand.
GCGCGCGCCGAGTTCGGAATGGGAGTCTTTGTCTCTCTTTACTCGAAATCTCAACTTGATTCAACATTGTGTACTAGGGCACTTGCTTGTTCATTAAAACTCAGTAAGAAAAACCGAACTCTCATTATTGATTACTACCCATATATAATCTGCGGAAGCCCTCAACCACGAGAACCTTGCACCACTCCAGGTGCAATCCCCCCACATTTTCCTTTGGTGCTTTGGGATACAATGTAATGTATCGACGTTGCATATAGAATATGAACCATGTGAGACTGAGTACATTCTAAGAAAATTGATAAAAACTGTTTAAAAAAATAACGAATCGGAAAATAACAATTCTATTTATGGACAAAATACTAAAAATATATTTCGTTCATCATAAGAATATATTTATGGCAAATATTAATTATTTTATGCCAGAAAAATGAATTTAATGCTTCACATGCTTCATATTCTGTGCACAGTTTTTCTCAAATGGTTCATATTCTATACCAGTTTTCGTCATAATTTTAAATATCATAATTTAATAAAAATATTTCATTTAAATTTATTCAAATTTGACAGCTAGGCATCGCAAAATGATGTTAATATTATATACGTACCAATGCAATTGAATTGTGTAGTGGAATGCAGAGGATATGACTTTAAAAAAAAATAATATGTACTATTTTGATCGTCCTCACATGGTTTATTTTCTATCGCCTTAAACATTTGATATTTTTACATGGCTCATATTGTAGAAGATGAAAAAAATAGAACTGTATATTTAACTCATTTTCGTCAGAATCGTCACATGTTCACATTAAATATGCAACGACGGTATGCCAATCAATATTCGTAAGCTACCTCTGTTTTACACATCTTGCCGTTAGATTTTTAACAAAATAATTCTAAAGATCCTTTTTAAACTATTTTTTTTTTAACTATGAATAACTTTTCTTTTAAACTATGATTGTATGTACAATGATATGAGAGAGATCGTACGCATGAAAGAGTCAGCAAGTATGACTATATAAGGATGAACTTTGTCCATTTTTTTGTGAACACCTCTCTAAAGTCCCAACTGCTTCCATCTGGAGCCAGTAAGACTATGGCATCCCCAATCGGGGTATGTTGTGAAGCTGAAGGTAAGCGGGAAAAGGAAATACATTGGGAAGAGGAAGGTGGGGAAGTACCTGGCTATTCAGATTTACTTAAATCAAGACTAAATCAAATAGCTGAGTCAGTTTCAGTCACAAATCAAAGAGAATATTCACTTTTGATTGAACCATACTCAATTGCATTTATAATTGGTTTTTTAACCTAACCGCCCAAAATTTAACCTAATAATAATGGTATCATATTTTTTTTTCACACAAAATAAATATATTTTAGAAATGGCGAAAAAATGTGTGTTTTAATAATCCAGACGTAAAAATGCTACCTACATTTATTTTAATTAGGTCAGTTCTCAGTTCAAGTACCGCTGTTTCCCTCTAATTTTATTGTTGCAATCCAAACAAAAAACTTTACCGATCTAAGTTTATTTTCATCGAAGTATTTTACCGCCATTTTCAACTTTTTTTGACATTTTTTTTCCATTTCTCTCAATTCTGAAAACCAATATTTTAGGACAATTACAAATTTCTTACTAGCAATTCTCATCCAAAGATATTGGATTGTTCCTCTATGCTATAATCCTCCTATAAACTATCCACTCTTGAGATTCATCTGCAATGAAAATAATTTATCGCTCCATTGAATAACAATCGTTCCGAACTGCACCATCGTTTGAAAATTAACTGTTGCCAATTTCCTCAAACTACCGCACAGATAAGCTGGAATCGGTCGAACCGTTAACCTCTGGGTTCTTGGGTAGCAATTAGCATCACAATTGGTTAACTTTATTTAAATCTACTACGCCATATTATAATAGGATAAAATTAATAATGACTTAAAAGCAACAATCAAAACAGTTTTTATAAAACCAATTTAACCAGTACCAACCAGGTATTTGCGAAAATTGTCGTAATCGACACCAAACAAGTATACGCGTATGTAACATCAAATCGCACACAAAAATAAACCTTAAACAAACGGAATATTCGAAAATATGAACTCACGAAACATAATATATACCTTCATTGAATACCTACTACTTTTGGGCAAAAAACAGCACTAATTAGGACCAAAATTGTATAATACCATTCCGGACGTAATTAAAACGAAAAATAAACAATAAAGCAGAGCTTTATAAAAAAATTGCAAAAAAATAATAATTACAATTTTCATCCACGCACCATAAGCAAAACGCTAAGATCTACTACTCTTTGTTTTTTTATTATTACATATTTAGATTACCATAGGATAAAATTAAACAAAAATAATTATTGTGATATTATGGACGTAGACCTCAAAACAGGTAAAATGCCTTTTTTTAATAAATATCTCTTCTCCAGAGTGATAAATGCATTTATTGGAATATCAATTGGGAGGTAGTTATGGGTACCGCCGCCCCACGAACCATTTATTGTTTAACCAACACCTCTGCCAAAGTGGTTCACTGGGCGAGGTTTTTCCGGGTAATGGTGGCAGATGGGCCTGCCCACCAACTGCGTTGCAAGCCAGATCGGGAGAGACTGTTTGAGGGAGACGACCTCTCTTGGGAGGTACGGATTCATACGTGCGTCACTCTTGGACACCCTGACCCCAAGATTCCTACCCACCCCTCACAATTTTTCCGTTGCCAGATCTTCCCCGCCTTTCCTAAAAATACCATCCACACAGCATCCCCAAAGATGACTGGGCCCTAAGGAGAATTATTTTTCTTATGGCTTCCTATGTGGAGGTATTGAGTTGAGAGAAAGATTTTGACCTATGGACCTAAACACTGACTCCCTATATTCCTAACCACCCCTCACAAATCTTCCATCCCCAGATCTTCCCAAAAAATACCCTCCATACAGCATCCTCAAAGACGACACAAGCCCTAAGGAGAATTATTTTTCTTAGAACTTCCATTGTGAAGCTAACGTAAAAAAAATAAATTTAAAAAATGCAAAACATCTGGAAATAGCCGGAAACTTACTTTATTCAGTGGATAAGAAAAAGGTGGTTGCGTTTTTCTATAATATTTCATAATAGTAGACACATAATATTTTTTCTATTCCATCAGAATTCCTGGAGTGTGAAGCACCTACCTATTATATATTTTCTCTCTTTACTAAACGTTATAAAATGGTTACTGTAGTACCTACATTGGACTAGTAGGTTCAGTGGGTTAGCAATAGATGGCAGGAGTCATAAAGCTTCCGCTAGTTTCCATCAGATGTCGGGAGGATAAAGTTTTCCCCAGGAAAGCATATAGTCGATGTGTAGAGCTCTATGCCGGCAGCTTTGCCTACCAGTCGATTGAAACTAGTCGCACAAGCTCAGGGCAATTATTATTTTATTAAGTAAATAAACAGTCTGTAAAACAAACAAAAGATTTATTCAGAAGTTCCCAACAGTGTGTTTGAATGTTAATAAAGCAAACATTACAGTTACTTTCTTAAGATGTCAATAATTACAAAGACAAATTCACGCCATTTTTTGTTTTTTAATGTTTGACACTTTCTTCTTAATATCCAAGAATATTTTATCCGGCTCGATTTATTTAACCTGATTGACAAGAGAAAGACTAAACTAATGGGTTTTGTTTTCAGAAACTAAATTGTAAGGCAAGTTTACACAAGAATATTGAATACCCAAAAAACTTTTATAAAATTTCAATATAAAGTTATTTTGAGGTCACCCGGGTTGTCACTTAAAAATTAACTCCCAAGTCAATGACGGACTTTCAAAAAGTCAACGTATTATGTCCATATAAAAGAAAATAAAGATATTTATAACACCGTGGAAGGTTCACAAAAGAAAAGTCAAAAATAATATCTTCCGTGTATTTCTAGTAGACCCACTTTAATTCAAATAAAGTCAATAAGCTCTCTATTCTGTTTTTAGCTTTACAGTTTGCAGAGTTTTCGGGAAGTAAATAAACTCTTTACAATAATAATATAACTCATACTTTATACATACAATGGCCTTTTATCCCATTCTTCAAAATCAATAATATTTTTTCTTAAATCTTTGTAAAATTACTTTGTGGCAACATTTTAATTAAATGAAACCAATTACTTTTTGTAAACCATTATAATCACATGTTATAATATCTACATATTGTGTATATATCTATAAACGGATTGCAATCTTTAGAGCACAGGTGTCGGGTGGGAATGCTATACTTGTTCTACCGGTATTTCAATGGAAGATGCTCTGAGCAACTAGCGTCATTGATCCCCTCGGCACCAGTGCATAGTCGGGAAACACGCCAAACGCGCGCGCAACATATGTACACGGTTGACATTTGTCACATGAGAACGGGTCGCTTCTACGACTCGTTCTTGTGTTCAACAGCTCGGCTGTGAACGATTTGCCGGCCTCTGTGTTTCCTCCTTACTACAACAAGGGTCTCTTCAAGACCCACGTTTACTTGTTCCTCTCCTCAAATAGACCCTCCTCACAGCATCTTCAAAGATGACATAGACCCTGAAAGAATTCATTTTCACACAAGAGGCCTTGAGGAAAAAATCCCTCAAAGCTTATGTCATCTTTGGGGATGCTGCATGAAGGGTATTTTTAGGAAAACGAAGTTCTGGAAAATAAAAATGTATAAGGGGTGGGTAGGTAAATGTGTCCAGGAGAGATAGACTTATAAATCCATTCCTCCCACTGCGGTGCAAATTGAAAAGAGTCCGTCTGGAGAGGTCCAGGTTAGATGTCCCTAAATCAGTCTCTTCCGATTCGGCCCACCATGGAGTAGGTGGGCAAACACATACGCCACCGAGACGTAGACATACCTCATCACATGAACTGGGACACCCCTGTTAAATTACCAAAGTAACATCACTTGGAGTGACCTATGGCAGGGATGTTGGTTGTCCGATAAATGATTACTGGGGCGACAGTACCCAGTTGAATACATTATAATTACAGGCTCAATGATAATAATAGACGAAAAACAAATCGATCATTCAGTTGATTAGACAGACATCTACGAAAAATCAAAATTAGAGCTGAGTGCATTAATAATATTTAAAAGTTGTACCCTCTATCGTTTACAATTCTCAAATTACTCCTAAACAAGACAACATCAATTATAATGCAGCAAAACTTTTAGTGAATTAATTTTTTTTTTTATGTTTTCTTGGTCCCTTGTAGGAGATTTCAAAATGTCATACTAATGAACCGGACTGTTATGCTTTCCAGTGTTATTTTATATCATACTAGCTGATATCCGGCTTGCATTGCAATGCCACTTAAATAAATAAATTGTTTCTCCCTTGGTGTCCTTTACCATTCGTCCCCGTTCCTCTTCCGCCCTTTCTTCCCCTCTCGCGTCTTATTCCCCTCCCGCGATCCCCTTTCACCTTCCCCACGTTCCCTTTTTCCTCTTTTGCTGTCAACCTTCTCCCTTCACGATATCACTTTCAAATCCCGCTACGCAAATTTCGTAACGCCAGAGCTCACTATCCTATAACCATCCCGGAATATGCACATCATATCCCTAAAGTTTCATCGCAATCACTTCCAACACAATATTATAAAACATCTAATCTTACAGAATACAAAAAAACACATATGGAACTGGCTTCAATCCTTATAATTTTGTTACCACACTCATAACTAACAAGACACATCTATTTTGATGAAACTATGTAGAAATCGATTTTGTGTTTTATTGTTTCTCTTTTTATATACTGTAATTCAACCCACTGTTTTACTATGTACAATTGAAAAATGTCCTCTACAATACAGGTAAACTCCTAGCGTGGAGGACAATATACTATAACTTTGTAATACATACATTAAAAAAAAATTAAAAAAGGTGTGAATGGTATGGCAGCGCATAATATACGAACAAACAAACACGCATTCATTTTTATACTAGCAGTGAAAAACCCGGCGGCTTTTCGTTCTGCTTCGCCCAGTTTAAGTGTTGGTGACTATTTATAAAGCATCACCCTTTTGCAAAACTAACTACTATTATTAACATTAAACTACAGAATACTTATATTTAATAGGTAGATATATAATAGTAGACATTCTTACATTAATACCGTGAGTAATGAGAGGAACATAAATCTTCTTAATATTGAATAAAAGCGAAAAAATTTTCCTCTTCTTCATACTTTTTTCCTTAAATATAGTATTATAGATTGCGCCACTTCTGTTTGCAAAACGAGTTTGGGCGAGATCTAAGTATATTACGGCAGCAGCTCCGTGGAAAAATGCACGTTCACGGACGGCTCAGAACGGTGTCCATACAGTGTGGCGTGGAGATTTACTCGGAGTCGGGTTCCTTAATTTGAACCGTACGGGCATTTTCGTATTAATATACTCCGATGATGATATCAATTTTATTTCCAAGGGAAAAATAATATGATAACTTCACAATTATTTTACCTGATGGCGCCACTTCTGTTTGCAAAACGCGTATATGCGAGATAGTGCGTATATTACGGCAGCAGCTCCGTGGAAAAATGCACGTTCACGGACGGCTCAGAACGGTGTCCATACAGTGTGGCGTGGAGATTTACTCGGAGTCGGGTTCCTTAATTTGAACCGTACGGGAATTTTCGTATTAATATACTCCGATGATGATATCAATTTGATTTCCAAGGGAAAAATAATATGAAAACTTCACAATTATTTTACCTGATGGCGCCACTTCTGTTTTCAAAACGCGTATGTGCGAGATAGTGCGTATATTACGGCAGCAGCTCCGTGGAAAAATGCACGTTCACGGACGGCTCAGAACGGTGTCCATACAGTGTGGCGTGGAGATTTACTCGGAGTCGGGTTCCTTAATTTGAACCGTACGGGCATTACCGTATTAATATACTCCGATGTTAGATTTGATATATGAAACACAGTCACATGTAGATAATATTTGATTTATAATGAGCATTCTAATATTGCCTTGTCTTTGCCTCAAAACATAGTATTTGGAGATGTCTTACTATTGAACTGGACGATCGAAATTTGGTTAAAGTTGGCTGGTCATTCGATTTGTGTATGGAGATGGTCGTAATTATCATGGAAACTGATAATCGGATTAAACGCGGATAAATCATGACCATTAAAATTTAAATATGGATTATGGTTTGTTATTTTTAATGACGAGTAACGAAATACCTCAGCTCTCCAATTAATATTTTCCGGAAATAATTATTTTACCGATTATTGACGTTGATCATTGCTTTCCGTGCTGATTAATAATGGGTATAGGATTTATACTTATTTTCGGCAGTTTTAATGAAAATTAAACGTAGTTAAGCAGAAAGCAGTCAATCCACAATTTTGGTATAAATAAGATATTGTTCTCATTTGACGTAGTACGGTCAATTCTGTGTTCTTTTAAAACCACCCAGGCCGCATTTATAGAAAAAAATCAAAGTAAAGTCATTCTGAAATAATTGTAGTATATATATATATCAAAACACTTTAAAAAGGGTTATTTCTTAAAACATATTTGCCAGAAAACATACAGGATCAACTAATCGATTTCTGAAATGTACCTAACATTCGGACAATGACATTTACCTATGAATAATTACAAATAATCGTAGTTTTTTGTAGCTCTGGCGGTTTTCTGCAAAATGCATATTACACATGGCAAAATACAGTTTATAGCGGACCTTACGTTCACTAATATGACTGTATTCTAAAGAAAACAATCAGACCTGAAAAAACACCAATTTCTACAAAAACCTACACATAAATCCACTTTAACCTCTTCGGGCGCTGGGTATCATATGTAATACTAACTGTTTTAGGCTCACAAAACATTTCTAAGTCATTATTTCCAATGAGATCTAAAGTATCTGATAATAAATATTCCTACCTTACTGACTAGGAGAATTTGGAGTGATTTGAAGTTAATTTGAGAGAACTATGTCTTTGAAACATCGAATACAAAAATAGTAGAAAAAAGTTTAAAAGTTTAAAAAAATGGTCTTGGGCCCGAAGAGGTTAAAGTTATAAGAAATTGGTATCTCTGTATTATTTAAAACTTTCAAAATATAACACATGCTAAGTGCTGTGTGAATTTGATTATTCAGTATTTAAACAAGAGCGCTTTATTTCAATGTATTTTTTTTTGTAGCTGGCTGCTTTCTGCGTGACTACTCTCAATTTTCAATTTTATTTGTAAAAAAGGTAAAGTGTAAAAACCAAGTTTTTTTGCTACAACTTCTTCTTCTTCTTCTTCGATGGCGCTACAGCCCATATCGAGCTTTGGCCTCCCGCAACATTCGCCTCCAACTCCTCCTGTCCTCAGCAGCTGACTTCCAGTTTGTTATCTGGAGGAGCTGTGCTGCATCCCCTCTTACTTCGTCTTCCCACCTCAGTCTGGGTCTTCGCATTTTTCTCTTTCCACCTGGGTGTCGAGCCATAATTCTTTTTGGAACGCGTGTGTCTGGCATTCTCTGTACATGTCCAGCCCATCTCAACCTGAGGAGTCTCATATGGGCTGAGATATTGGGGGCCTGATATATATCATACAGTTAACTAAGTTTTTTAAACCAAGTTTTTTTGCTACGACACTCCTGTTTTATAATTTCTTTAAAAATAAAATCGTTTGACAGAGAATTAAACCTTCCTACTCAAGCAATGTGTCAACAACAGTACGAACTTAGCCAAATCCAGATTTTTTATTTATTTTTTATATGAATACCCAAGAGTCCTGCCTGCTCCCGTCCCAAGCCAGCAAGACTATGGCTTCCCCAATTGGGGTATGTTATGAGGCTGATGGCACTGGGGAGTGGAAGGAGATGGGGAAGAGGAAGGTGGGGAAGTACCCGGCTATTCAGATCTGGTCACTAAATACTAAGCCATATCAAGCAACTTTTCAATTCTGAATGTTGGTCTTGTACCAGGGCGATCTGCGAGTATCTTCCACTCAGATGTGAAGAACCGTCATTTACTGTTATAATGTCATCGAATTTCGGAAAAATGTATGTATATGTCCGGATGTGTCTTCGTGATTGTCATCAATATTGATGAAATGCATTGTCATTTACAAAGAGCCTATCTGCCGAGTTAATTTTCGCATCCAAGATAATATTTAAAACATTTTTTAGTTATTCATTCAATCAAATGAAGTATATCTAAATTCAAATAAAAGGCTATTAAAATGTGTAACACCTAATTTTGATATAAAACTCACTAGGACGAAACTAAAAAAAAAATATTCTGCTGCGCTGTGCTTCCTTCATCTTTAGATAACGTGGTTAATGTGGTTTTTGGAGTTTAATTATAGTATCTATAGCCATCAAGTACCGGTAAGGACTACGAGGTAAAACATAAAAGTTGTTTAAAAAACACGATATTACGCCCTGGTGTAAGACTAAACTTCTGAAATGAAACGTTGCCTAAAATGGCCTTAGCCGTTGTTAGTGACTAGATCTGAATAGCCTGGTACTTCGCCACCTTCATCTTCCCCCTCTCCTACCCTTCCCCACTGTCCTTTAGCCTCACAACATAGCCCAATTGTCTCACTGGCTCCAGACGGGAGCAGTTGGGACTCTTGTGAGGTATTCTCTAAAAACAAAAACCCACACACTTCACCCCTGCCCTGGATAGACACTGAAACGCTACCCGAAATGTTGGCTAAACATACATCTATACAAACCTATACACATACATGAACTGCTGTATTTATAGCTAGTATTGTCACATTTCCTTCCTACCTTTCCCTATAAACCTGTCACTTTTTCCTATTACCCACAATCAGCCAATAGTCGACCCTCTTCCTGCAAACATCTCTGCATTTAATTTTCGCATCCGCATCCGCTCTGTAGCTACTCACCGCTCTAAGAAATATTACCGCAACATAGTGCAAAGTTAAAACCGGCCAAATGAAGAAAGTGCTAAGTCCCGCAGTAAATAATTCTCTCCTTTTCCTTATGTGCTTACCTTCTACTTGTGCAGTGGTTAAAACACATAAAACATACACATTTCAATAACCCAATAATACTTTACGATAATAATTTTGTCGTAAAAATCTCGAAATATTATTACGTATTTTCGTTGTTTGTTTTTGGGGTCTTATGCCGTGTTGCGCTACCTCCTCCTTTAGCCGACGTTTCGGACAGCGTTTCAGTGTCCATCATCAGGGCAGATCCGACGATGTGAAGTTGTTTGTGTTAAGTGTGTGCTTATTTACTTGGAAGCGATACCATATCGCCAGCTACAATCCACTACGAGGTGGTAGGTATTACAGTGAAAGGGAACTACGAACACCCCAAAAACAAACAACGAAAATGCTTTTGGCCGTGAAAATCTAAAAACGTATCTATTATTACGTAGTTCACCTAAAATAAACCATTAACGGATTTTATAATTCCACAAAATAGGGCTCTGCCCACGTGCTTCAAAGAATCCCCAGCTCTTAATAAATAAGTAAATAAAGTTCAGCATCTAATCGCAAGAATAAAGTAAACCTCATTAACTGTTTTTAATCAATACAGATTTAAAGCTTTTTTTAAGGCACTTGCTTCCCTTATCCTATAATTCGCATCGTTTTATCGTTTTTCAATAATAATTAATTCAGTTAATAGCGATTAGTGTCATCGTTTAAGTCAGACTTTAGACCGCACAAAATAGTGCCTTCTGCAGATGGTAGAAGGAATTGAGAATTGTTTAAGATGGAATGGTAAAGGAAGAATTTATTTTGAAACAGGAATTTCCAACCTATTTACCCTTGAGAAAAATTCAATTTTAGGAAAATCTTGCTTTTCAGCGTTCTGTCCATGTATCGAGCGTGTCGGACGTTTTGTCGACTGTGAATTTATCTTACATGTAAGTATTTATAATAATAAAAGCATTTCTTCAAAAAACGGAGAACAACTCTACGTTAATCGTCACTTAACAACAATAAGCCTAAATCCTTACATAAAAAGAAGTTGTGTTGTAGATTTAATTTACTTGATCAATAAGAAATCAATAAACGAAAAAACGACCTTAATACAATACTTATAAATAAAGTAAAGAAATTGATTTATTCCCTACTTCTCAGAATATTCTCAAGACTTAAACAAAATAACACACTTCTTTATCTCTCTCTGGTTTCAATCCTGGGATTGGTTTGCAGCAATTTCCTTTAGTTTCTTCTTCCATTCTTCCCTATCTTGGAGGAGGTTCTCCAAAGAATCGAAGGAGGAAGGCACCTGCTCGAGACCTTGTCCGAAAGGCGTGCAAGATGGATCGGCCATATAATACGACAAGAAGGCCTCTTGCACGCCATAATGGAGGGTATGACCGAAGGGACAAACTCCAGGGGACGCCCACGCCGAGAGTACCTGGAGGACCTGCTGGTGGACATGCGCTGCTCATCATATGCAGAAAAATTTCCCTCAGGGCTTATATCGTCTTTGGGGATGCTGTGTGGAGGGTTCTTTTCTGGAAAGGAAGGAGAAGATGTTCTACGGAGGAAAAAGGTATGAGGGGTAAGTAGGAATCTGGGGCTAAGTTTGTCCAGGAGTGACAGTCGAATGATTCCATCTCTCCCACTACGGTGCAAGGTGATGTTCCCAGAGAGCCCTGATGGAGCCGTCAAAAGTGCTTCCTCAACCAGACTCTCCCGACCTGGTCTGCCATGCAATTGGTGGGCAGACGCATCCGCCGCTAAGACCCGGACAAAACTCACCTCATGAACCCGGGGACCCGTGCGAAGTCAACAAACGAAGCGAACCACTTGGGATGACTATAGCTATCTAATAAATGGTTCCCGGGACAGCGGTACCCATACCCGCCTATAAAATTAAAAAAGGACATAGGTGTAATATATTACACGCCAAACTTTAATGCCGACCTGACATTGTAGATTCATGTAGGAAATTGTGCATAAAATGAACGTAAGCGAGAGAGAAAGAAATATATGTGCGATCGAAAAAGGCGTGGGCGGGGAGGCATGCCACTTTTTTTATACCATAAACTCACCTATTGCGGCAATTTCCATATGAACGTCGTGCAGAATTAAAGTTTGGCGTGTAATATAAAAAATCAAATAAATAAGTCGTCTCAAAGTGGTCTAACCACAGTGTGAAAATGGCATTGTAAGCCAAAACAGCTATCACAATAATAAAAAATAAAAAAATACTTTGTAACTATACCAAATTCCTGTAATGTTGAAAAACTGTTTCTGAAAAAATAAGAAAGTATACAGATTTAGGAAATGAAATTAAAAGAATTTGGCATTCTCAGACTGAAAATCTGGTGCGTAAAAAGAAAAAAAATTGATTTAAATTATTTTTTTTATAAATATACTTTAAAAAGGTTTGCGTATGTATTACTTTACTAAACTGCCCTTAATTATTTTATTATGGGTGGCGAATTAACTTTAATGTAAACACGGCCCTAATTGCCTAATTGCTAGGTAGGACGTCGCGTCCCTTCGAGGGCCTAGAAGGAACTCAAATGGGAAGCAAATGGAACCCTGAAAGGAAGAAAAAGGGACGAAAGTGTCCACGTGACGTGATTATAGATGACTGTAAACGGCGTAGGTTATAATCAACGTTTTGGGCCGCTTTGGGAGCAATTCTTATGAATATGTCATTAGGATATGAATTACGTGTATTCTGTTCCTATACTTACAAAATGTTTTATTTTTAAATTATTCTATAAAGGTATTCTGCCAAAAGAAATAAAATATAAAATTAACGAAATAAGCTCCATTGGACATTTTGTTTAGCAATTTTTATATAAGCCACAGAAAGGAGGCTCTGAGGCAATATTTCCCCTCGTGGCCTATGTCATCTTTGGGGATGCTATGTTTTGAGGAAAGAAAGGAGAGGAAGGTCTGGGGGTTAGTTAATAGACGTATGAATCCATCCCTCTTACTGCGGTGTAAGGTGATGTTATGAGATAATCTCTCTGGAGAGGTCAAAAGATCTCCCCCAACCAGCCTATTTCGTTCCAAGCAGCTGGTGGGCAGATGTAACCACCGGCAAGACTCAAACAAACCGCATTCCGTGAATCCCGGCACCCCTGCTTATCACAAAAAGTAGTGAAGCACTTGGGATAAAACCTACGGCAGAGGTATCAATCAATGATTACAGGGGCGGCGGTATCCATACCTGCCTATTAAGTTGTGTTTTTAATCACGCTGGAACATTATTACCCATTTGTTTAGCAGAAATTCATGTGTGTCAAAGTTGTCAAATGGCCAATCAGCACTATTTTCAATTTCGAAAATATAAATGCCGATTCTAGGTCCAGTTCAGCTTTTGAACAAATTGTGGTCTGCAGGAGAGGACAATTGTCGAATAGTTGAACTCGTCAGCTAATTACATTTTGATAGAAAACTGAAACGCACCTAGAATCATTGTTCAACGAGAATCTTCAAAATGTAAAAAACAAAAGAAAATGGCGCTGAATAGCTATTTGAATTTCTGCGAAACAATTGCACGTAAATCAGCAACTTCTTGAATCAAATTAAAATCATGAAAGTATTTACTTACGAGTATAAATATGCTGATTTTTTATACCAATATTGCAAAATATTAAAAAAAAAATTACGATGTTGTTGCCAAGTTCTCTATCTTCTCCAAAGTTCTGAACTATTTGTTAATTACACCAATTAGCAAATTATTTCCGTCGCTTTGTTATTCTACGCTGGAAAGTGCCTTTTCATTTGGCATTGCTTTTAATCCATTACTGATTGTCTTTAATCATAAAGAAATTGAATGATTATGAATAAAAATTGTATGTAATAGTTTTTATTTGTTTCATTTATATATTATATATAGATATACATACAAGCTGACCCGGCAAACTTCGTGTCGCCTCAGAATCAATAAATGTTGTGTTTAATTTATTAGCTGAAATAAATTTAGTTTTTATTATGTTAAAATAAATAATCTAAGTTCAAAAAATGAAATTGAGCTCTTGATTAAGCACGAAATATTCGGCACAATACACCATTAACAGTTCGAATGGATTCAAATTATGTCGACCAACGCACATTAAATTTTACCACCTAAAAAATTTTGTTAATAAAAATGTATTATACTGTATATACAACGCATTAGCAGAATCAATTATAGGATACGGAATAAATAGTTACCGATTAACGTACAAAACAAACTTAAATAAAATTGAACAATTACAAATTCGTTTCCTAAAATTTGATATCAGGCAAAAAAAAAGTCCAGTTATGCGAAGGTGATTATAAAAAATGGTTCTCCTTGTGTAATGTCCTCTCTATACACAGTAAGGTAAATTACCAATTAACGCTAGATGAATTCTGGAATACAGAATTCAAAAAACCTGTAAACCACAACTACCCTACTAGGCATAGAGAAGCACAAATGTTTATTATTAATAAATCTCAAAATGTATACGAAGATAGAACAAAAAGGCATAAAATTCCGGAAATATTTAACGCATTACCTGAAAATATCAAAAATGAGACATCTTATTCAAAAATCAAAACAAAAGTTAAATCTTTCTACCTCCGAAGAACATTAAATCAAATAATATAGTTCCTTTCTATTTTATTTTTTTTCTCGCCTTATGTTTGTACTGTGTAAAATATTTTTACTACAACGCAATTCATAACCATTATAATAATTAGTTTGTCGTAATAATTAGTATTTAAGTATTATATTTAGTATTTACTATGTAAAACTGAAAAGTATACTGTATTAAATAATTAGAAAAAAAATGGGAGATTTCTTACAATCAAACTGATTGATCAGTTTCGTAAGATTTGTAAAATAAAATATTGTAAAATTAAAACTGAATAAACATATTTAAAAAAAAACAAAAAATTTGAAAAGCCATTCCATACAAAATATTTCCCGTGATTTTTTCCGATGTTTTAATAGTTATTCTGTTAATCGGGACGGAGACAAATCCAACAAATCAAAAATCGGTTCAGCCGTTCTTGAGTTATAAATGGTGTAAATAACCCGACTTGGTTTGATATATTAAGATTATAACTTTCTCCCTAATGGTAAAATGATGCGACATTTTTTACTTTAGCTCCACACAGATGAGATAAATATTTTCCCTCAGAGCCTACGTCATCTCAGGTCTTAGGTGATGCTATGAGGAGGGTATTTTTATGGAAAGGAAGGAGAGAAAGTTGGGAAGGAAAAGGGTGCGAGGGGTGGGTAGAAATCCGGGATTTTTTGTTGTCCAGGAGACAGACGTATGAATCCATCCGTCCAACTGCGGTACAAGGCGATGGGTCGAGAAAGTCCGGCAGGAGAGGTCGAAAGCCTCCCTCAACCAGTCTCTTAATCAGGTAAGCCTTCAGTAGATGGGCAGAAGTATCGGTTGCCTCTATCTATTTAGATTTCAAATCGCTTATCTATTTTTTTCCACGATCTAGACGAACCTTCATAAACACGCCTATGGTATTGTACATAAACGTTTGCAGATATGAAGTGTCAATAAATAAATAGACATAACTGTAAATAAAATAAGAAGTATGAACAGAATGCTAATCAATGCATTGTGTACAAAATTCTAACTCACTTTTTGATTTATTTTCTTCCTTTCTCATTTTGTTTCAAATATTTTTTTTATAATAATAATAATAATTGGCTAATTTGTAGAGCGCCGTTTTTGTGAGAAATCACCTCAAAGACGCTGTATATTTTATTATGACTTCTTACGCTCTACCTAGAACTATTATTTACATATACAGATACAAAAAAAACATACTCGGCAGGTCACTTCCCATGAACACACTTTAATTAGAAAGTTTATGCTTGGGGGAGATACGACTTTGCACGCGGAGGACACTATATTAAAACATTGGACAATGCATAATTTTACATTTGCTACACCATCACCTTAACTACATTTATAAGAAGATTGCTGCCAAAAATGGAGTTAATAAATTTGAAGTTATTTCGAAAGACTTGAGAATATAGGACTCATTAGGACTGGAGAATTTGAATGAAATTAGATGAAAAAATAACTCACCATTAAGAATTTGTTAACATTTTTATGATACGCATTTGCATTGCACAACCCCTGCAGGAAGCCCCGAATAAAATTTATTTATTAAAAGAATTTTATACATAGTGTAGATATTGTGTTATTTCGCCCGCCATGCTAGGGATGTCCCTGTGTTATGGCGGGTGAAGTATGCAGATTATATAATTTAAGGAAATGAAGTACGTTTACTGATAATATAATAATTAATGATAATGAGGTTTACAGTTGATGCAGCAATGAATCTATGATAATGAAATTTACATATACAACTCATATCGACTCAACTGCTTAACGATTCTGCATTGACCATCGACATTTTCAATGTCACTTACAGACAGTTCAGCAACTATCTTTTAGCAAATGTCACTAAGTAGTAAAACTGCCCTTGTGTACTTTGTAATTTATAATCTTCTCTATGATATATATTGGTGTATAACTGTTTTATAGAGAACATGAAAAAATAAATAAATAAATAAATAAATAAATAAATATAATATAGTAATTGATGATAATGATAAAATAAAATACTTTTTTGTTTAAAACCACGAGATTTATTAATTTATGAACCGACTGGTTTCGCTTTACTCAAGCATCTTCAGGGAACAAATTAATACTGTTTTATATAGTATTAATTTGTTCCCTGAAGATGCTTGAGTAAAGCGAAACCGGTCGGTTCATAAATTAATAAATCTCGTGGTTTTAAACAAAAAAGTATTTTATTTTATTAAATATGTCAAACCACAAAGTGATTGCTTTCTACAATAATGATGATAATGATGTTTACAGGTAATAAATATGATAAGGAATTTTTGACAATGAAATTTACAGATAAAATATTAATTGATAGATGAAGTTTACAGATAATATAACATTGAATTTATGTTAATGAAGTTTACGGATAATATAATAATTGATGATAGTGTAGTTTACCGATAATATGACAATGAATTTATGGAAATGTGGGTTACAGATAAATAATAATTTATTTATAAGTTACATAGTTTTCTTCATAACACAACTCAATTTAAAAAAAAATGAATTTTCTTGTTTTTATCTTTGTTTTTATTTTTGTTTGCAATTATGTACTTAAGGAATAATATGAACTAAACCTGTCAATTTGTCTGTCCTGGAACGGGAAACTTTCCTAGTTGGACAGGCAAAGCTTCCTAATGTGTAACTTGTACTTCTTTTGTATCTATATATAAATAAATAAATAGTATGGTTGATAAATTGAAATAATACTAACTTTGATTTTTTTATATTAAAGGTATCGCGTTGCCATTTAAAATTGTTCACATTGCCAATAAGTTATTATAAACAAATTAACAATAATTCTCATGACAAGGCAGTCTTCATAATAACATGTCTGTTCCTCTCCTTTAGCGTTGTTCATCTCAATTAGTGACAGAACGTTCCCTCGTATCAAAACACAATAATAATTTCTCCCTAACGAGACATAATGCAGCTTTTATGGGTTGTAACAAGCGTAGGGTAATGATGATGTTGTGATGTAGGCAGGCAACATGGTTAATATGGTCCCGCAGCGTATAATGTTGTTGGAACAAGGTATGTATATATCTAACATTACCGCTGATAATTAATATTTATTGTTAATTTTAAAAGTAAACAATTTGTTAATGGCTCACTTGACAATGTCATAACATCAGATTGGCACTTGGCCAGTGTGTTCAGAACAGTTGGTTAAATCACTAAGGGCCGGTATATCAGTCTTTGCTAAGGAGCACATTCCTCGCTCAACTTAAGCCGCCGAAATCGGCCGCTTAAGCCGTGGTAAGCCGCAGAATAGTTCCTTTGCTAGACGCTGTAGCGCTATTGGCAAAAACACATCTGTTATCGGTCAGATTTCACATTGCTTCGGTTTCGATCTGCTACGTACGGACGCAATAAATTACATTGGAGGAATAAGTTTACCTATCAACATGGAATTTCGAACTTTGTTCGAGTGATGACGATTTATACATCGTTTGACGTTTGGTTGTTTGATAATAACCATAGAGTCCATAGATATTTACATAAAAAGATTGGTTCGGCATAAAAATGACTAAATTTATCATAGACTAAACGTTTAAAATTGGTCAACTCTAGGATTACGACTGATACACGGATTGTGTGCTAAGCCATGCTGAGCTCCACATTTCATCAAAGCCGCGCTTTAGACCAACTGATATACCGGCCCTATGTGCTTCAAAAAACGGGTCAGTACCTACACTACGGAATGGTTTTTTCAAACAATTTTAACAATTCATTAAATATTTGATGTTAATTTTCACGTTCTTTCTAAGTTCTATTCAAGTTATTTTATTATATATACAGGGTGTTAAGGTACGTACTTGAGTTACTTTAACCAGTGATTCCTGACATTATTTGGAGTAAAAAATGTAAATGAAATTTTGGTCTCCGGTGACTTTTTTTATGTAAATGTTTTTTTTTCAAAATATTTTTTCTTCAAAATCAAACAAAAAAAAAATTCTTTCACGTGAGCTTATTGGTCACTCAGCCAAGTTACCACCCCACCACTTACCCCGCCCCCAACTACCCAACACCTACTATTATTTATGTTTTTGTAGAAAAAAAAAAAAAAAAAAACTTCAAAAATGTCACCGGAGACCAAAATTTCATTTACATTTTTTACTCCAAATAATGTCAGGAATCACTGGTTAAAGTAACTCAAGTACGTACCTTAACACCCTGTATAGGTCAGTTATTTCATGAAACTAAAAAAATCACAATATTTGCATTGAGCTGCACTAGTAATATTGTGTCAATAACTGCTGAATCGTATACTGTAAGCCTGAGCCCAAATACGAATCTGCTTGTTTAACTCCTTTGTACAACTTAATTTTTTATTTTTTTTTAAGTTAAAAGAAATATACATATTTTGCTTTGTTAACTTAATACATTGATTCAAATAATATTAATAATGATGGTTTACTACCTAACACCAAGTAATACATTTTTTTAAGTGAGAACATTTTGGTTTTGCTCATTAATTTTGAGAGCAAACAGTTTTTTTTTTAAATATACTTAATTTATTTTCGGTTGTCAGTATTATTTTATTACTTAATTTATTTTCTGTATTTTTTGTTATCAGGAAGGAGATTATATATGTTTATACCCTCATAGCCTATGTTTCTTTTGCCACACTCTGTCTTTGTTGAATTTGTGTATAATTTATTACGTTGTCTTGTGTGGTGTTCATGTACTTGTGATGTTTTCATAAATGTAGTATTTGTGTGTATAACGCCATTTTGAATTTTGTAGATTAATAAGCATATGTTGTATTCGTACAGTTTTCTGATTTTCATTAAGTTAGTTTCTTTGTATACTCTTTTGGTGGGGGTATCTGGTCTATAGTTAAAAAGTTTTTTTATAACTTTATTCTGAATTATTTGAATTTCGTTTAAGAATGTGATATTTGTGTTTCCCTTATTGAATACTTATACCTATGTTTAACTTACTTATTGAATACTTATACCTATTTTTAACTTACTTATTGAATACTTATACCTATTTTTAACTTACTTATTGAATACTTATACCTATTTTTTTGTGCCTGCTTTTTTGTGCCTGTCTATCACGCTCAATTTTTAATTTATGAATAATTTTTTTTTTTAGGCGGAGACGGTTTACAAGCAGTTCCCGTGAGCACTTAGGACAAATGCCCATTGTGCTATCTCCCATTTTACCTCAATCCTTTAATAACAACCCAGTTCCTTTAATAAAGTTCACCGGGGTTGTCATTGGATATGTAGCTATGTCTTCTGGTTCTACTGTATGTCTCCCCAGGTATCTGAGCCTAGTTCCCAACAGGGCAGGACATTGGCACAATAGGTGAATTGGAGTATCTTCATCCTCTTCACATTTTCTGCATATATTGGTGTTTTCCACTCCCAATATCTGCATGTGTCTCCTGAGATGGCAGTGTCCCGTTAATAGTCCTACCAGTTCCCTCAGCGAGTTTCTGTCCATATCGAGTAGTTTTCTGGTTCATCTAGGGTCCGGTCCTTTTATGAGAACTTTGGATTGTCTCATTCCGGGAGCCCTCTCCCATTAAATTTATGAATATATACTTGTGCTTACGTAGGTCTTACCAATGTTACATGTAAAAGCCTTCAAGGCGTAAATACATTATGTAAATGGAATAGAACCTTCACAGAATATGAAAATTAACTTCAAATATTTGTTGATTGTTAACATTTTTTGAAAGAATACAATCCAACGTGCATTGTTAGTAATTTTCAAAGCATTGTGTCTGTATTGTTGTATGAAGTTTATTTTATTCAAAAAACTGATGTTTATAAACAAATTATATTTAATAAAAAAATAAAAAAATAAAAATGTTAAACAATTACCTGGCATTACTGTGGGCGATATCATCAGGAAGTTGATGCAAGCCGCTCCAGAGCCGTGCCCTAGTAACGTAACACTGCCAGGGTCACCACCGAACAGCTCAATGTTCTGCTGGACCCAGTGCAGAGCTGCGATTTGATCCATCAGACCGTAGTTGGCAACCCTGGCTTTCAGGTGGGGAGTAGGATTGGCGTTCAGGAAACCTGGGAACAAAATAGTTTTTATGATAAATATTATAACATATATCTATACTTTGGTTTTAGATATAATTATAGATATGTCGGTAAAATGATGTCATTTTGTGGTTTGACATATTAAGAGGTAATATCCAGCAATCCATTATTCCGTTTTTGTTAACAGCGCTGCGCGCGGATGTTTTTACAACCATGAAGCTAAGCGGTATTAGTTTTAAATTTAATGCAAAATTTTGTTATTTTATGTATCTGTATTTAATTGTAGATTTTTGTAATTGTATGTCTCTATTTGTACAATAACTGAGTTTTTACAACTGGATGTTCTCACGTAAGTGCCAACATCTGTAAAAAGCCATTATAAATAAATAAATAAAAATTAAATAAATAAAAAAACAGCGACGCAAACACAGGACCTCGCATGGCCGCATCTCAGCAGCTAATGAGTCGCGAGAATTTAGAACTCGAACTGCCATAAAAATGATTAAACGGGAGTTGGTAAATGAATGAAAATTATATACTTCTTAAAATTATTTTTTGATCAAAATAATTTATAATTTTTCAATAATGTCTAAACAAAATAAGTGTGTAAAAATAATCTGAAATATTATAGTTTGTAAGACCTTAAATAAATAGAAAAACTGAGGTATTTTTGTCCCAACACACGTTCTAGAATTTTTTTATTTTAATTTGTCTAAAATTTAAATCTTGTTATTTGTGATGACAAGATTATAATATATAATGATTTTTTTTTGTTTGATTATATGATTGGAAATTTGTGTTGTTTAATGGAATCTATCTTTTGAAAATTGAACAAATCTGCCAACGACCAACGGTATAACCTTAGTATATTATAAATACACTTAGTTTTTCTAAATTTTAAAACTGCGTGTACCAGATAAAATAACAATCTTCCAAAATCAATTTATGTTTTTTTTGTAAAAAAGAGTCAATACGTCAAGAATTTGATTTAAAAATGACTAACTTCGAAAGCCTCTTTGGTGGGCGGCTAAGGCTCTCGATAAGTAATCCGAAGGTCTCGGGTTTTAATCCCGGAGTTCGTTAAAAAATACTGATTAATTTGAATACTATTATTTCACAATTAATTCATTTAATAATCATATGAAAAAAACACTCAGCATCATCCTAGCGTGACCACCATTCGGAATTGAAACATTGCTTGAAATGGCTTTAGCCATATTTAGTGACCAGATCTGAAAAGCTAGGTACTTCCCACATAATTCTTCCCTCATCTCTTTCCAAAATCCTCTACCTTCAGCATATATCACAACATACCCCAATTGGGTATGCCATAGTCTCACTAGTTTAGACGGGAGCTGTTGAGACTCATATTCGATAATCACATTAAAAAACGTTTTTTTTAATAATTTTAGTTTTTGTAATATGGATTTTATTTACTTTTCAATGTTGTAGACCTGAAGTTATCCGCCTAATGTAACCTACGACTATTGTTTAAAAACAAGCTAGACCATATCCATTCATGTTCCCAAGGGCTGTAATAAAACTTTGAACTTTTTAATCGTTATTGGAATGTTAAAAATTTCATTTAAATCAAATGAAAAGAGTTTTATAAAACTCTCTGGTATTTTCCAATAAGTTAAGCGTTCCATAGTATGTAACTTTGTCCACAAAATTCACAACTCTGCCATTTGCTAGTTCACGACTTTGCTGCCAATTGTTTGCAAGTTCTTTTTTTTTAAATAACTTTTACCTTCTAACTCAAGTGAGGAAATGAAAAGGGATTGTGAAATCACAATGTTTTGGTTTTGAAATGAGAAAATGCTTAATTCCTACTGGTATGTCATTTATCCAGTTAATTTAATTTACCTCTCTTTAACAATCACCATGCTGGAAAAGCATTTTTGATGTTTGGAACAATAGCAAGAAAAATAGTAAAGATTCGAGTGCATTTGTTTTGAAAACAGCACACAATTTCGATCTACCTTATCCGCAGGTTTTTTTAAAACGCAATCTCGTTTTTCTAAGTAAAGAGAAGGAATTTAACTATCCCGAAAGTATATGATATCGTTTTGTAACCTCGTAATCGCTGCGGAACTATATAACTATATATTGTGATTGCGTCGTGTACTATTCCACAGAGATACACTGGTTAGTGATTGGTTATCCCTTTTCCTTCCATACCTTGTTTTTCCTACACGTAATATCACCCAATTCTAACAAACATCATTTTGTCTTGTTTTATTTTTAGTACTTACAGACCATTGTTTATCTAAAATCCATTTTGTGTCCAAGTGCATCTGAAACTGTAATTCGTAAATTTTTTTGTTTGGAACAACAATATTAATCATTCTGACTAGGTAGACACTTCATTTGTCCTAGAAACAAAAGTATGAAAGTTTTCAATTCTGTTGGAAACATAAACAGCACCTTTCAGTTCTCAGTGGAAACATCCAATTCCGAGTACCGATTGATTTATTGAACACGTGCAACACTTTCATCAAAGTATAAAATTCGTGCTCACTCTTCGGTAGCTTTTATTCTTATCTACTATTCGTTTTTCTGGTTTTGAAGATAGACAATACCAAATATCAGATTTTTCTGTAAGCATTTTCAATTTGGTATTAGAATTTCCCTATATAACCCCTTACAATCATGAATTTAATGTACAATTCAAGCTCTCAAAATAATTTATTTTGTCAACTTCTTGCTCTTTATAATCCGAAAAATTACAGACCCCCTTATTAAAAGACCTTTATGAACGACTATTTAGCCTATATTAATGGTTTATGTAGGCTAGTCAGAACGGACGATATCTAAAAGTATATCAGAACACTTTCGAACATGTAAACTAAGCCACCCTGACAAATATCATTGTAATACATATAACCGATATCATTGAAACCGGCCATCACTTTGGATTTGTTCCTGAAGTCCTGGGAAGACCCAAAACACATGGAGCACGCCTAAATATGGAGACAATTGAAATTTACAAAATTGCCTTTAATATTAATAAAGACGACAACGTGCGACGGGGCTAATCTAGTTATAGTTCTCGGTACCCGGTAATTGACGAATACACCAAAACTAATAGCAGAAAATCATTTTAAATTATACTGTAGTAGCAGCTCGTAGAGATTTTTGGCTGGCAATACAGTATCGCATCTACAAACATAAACACACACTTTACCACTATCGATTACACATCTGCCCTGATGATGGACACTTTAACGTTGTCCGAAACGTTCACTAAAGAAGGAGGCCTTTAAGTATATAATAGCCATGAATATTTTTAATACCTACACGAGGTGAAAAATTGCGAGGCTCATATGACGCCGTTATATTTGTGTAAAGAACATTGCGTTTAATTCAGTAATTTAAAACCTCTCGTAGGCCGCAGTCCCCCCGGCGGGTCCGGATGTTTGAAGCGATTTTGCCCCTTATGTTTTAAGAAATTGTATGAAGAACAAGGTCAGAATCGCTTGGGCCATTCTCGTTCTTGACAAAACGAAATACTGGATAGCATTTAGCCACTCCGAATAATTCATATTAATTGCTAAAGACGCGGCGGGCACCAAAGATGGCGGCCAAAATGGCTGCCGCTTGATAATAATATGTTAGCTGTCACATTCGAAGTCTATATTTATTCGTTGTTTTTGATATAAATCCATTGTGGAAAGCATAGATTTGAGTGATTATTAGGAAGTTCGTTTTATCTACATTATTTTGATGTAATTTTTATAATATATCACTAAAGAAATGTTATAAAAATTGAATTCGTAAGAAAGGTGAGAACTGTAAAATATTTTACGTCATATTGAAAAAATATATATTTTTTTGTATGCTGGCCTTCAACAAACTTTTAATGATTTCCACTTCATAGAAAATGAAAATCTAAGGACCAGTTGTTTCGGAATATTTCACGTTTGAATTTCCTTCAAATCGACATTCACCGAAAAATTGGGTTGTTTCAACCTCCGTCAGAAGAAATTTCAACGAAAATACCATAGGACCAGTTGTTTTGGAATTTCCTTCAAATCGTCATTCACCGAGAAATTGGGTTATTTCAACTTCCGTCAGCAGTAAAAATACTATAGAAATGTGATTTAAATGTGATCAGCCGAGTCCGGACGGTTAGCGAAATAATAGGAGGCGCATGCGCAGACGTCAAAATTGTGATTCGGCGGGGAACACTTGAATAAAAATTTCAAATTTATCGAACGTTATTTGGAGTTGAAACAACCCATTTCGTATTTGAAATATAGGAAGACGTGATTGCGTGTCAAATTTGAAATGAAAAAAAGAATCTTTTCATTTTTGAAACATTTCCATAAAATTTTAATTGAAATTTCTTCTGACGGAGGTTGAAACAACCCAATTTTTCGGTGAATGACGATTTGAAGGAAATTCAAACGTGAAATTTTCCGAAACAACTCGTCCTAAGAAATGATAAAAAAATATGTACATCTATTATACATTTGCCATGATGATGGAGAGGCTGTAAAGCTGTCCGAAATGTTTTCTAAATAAGGAGAAAGCGTAACACGGCATAGTACCCCAAAAATAAATCATGATATTTCATTAATGGTTGCTTTTCAATTGAGTAAAATTTTAAATATGTTTATTATTAAGGCCTATAATGTTTACAAAACAACGTAATTTATTGTGATTTGTTTGCATTCTCACCAAAAAGTCCCAGCCTGTAGTTAATCGTAATGACTACCATCTCTGCGTAGCTCGCCAGCACTGAACCATCATATGGATTGCCAGAGTTCCACTCGAATGACTCTCCGTGGATATAGACTAGGACTGGCTTCTTAGTGTCTCTTTCATCTGAAACAAAGAAAATAATAAAATATTAGTTAGGTATATTATATTATGTGGGTAAGCTGATGGTCCGGTAGTTTATCTTAGTTTGTTGACCTCTCCAGCCGGGCTGTCTCGACCCTTGCCTTGCACCACATTTAAAGGAATGGATTCATACGTCATTTCTGAACACGCTGAAACCCAGATACCTGTCGTACCGTTTTTCCTTCCCAGAACGTCCCCTTCTTTATTTCTATTAAAATACCTTCCACACAATATCTCGTTAGATGACGTAGGCTCTGAGGGAAATCGCTTTCCTTAGGGCCATCTTTGTGGATCTAATTTTTGATGGTTATATAAAAAAAAAAAATCATCATTCATTGCTTTGTTAATCACATAAATTGAGAATTTGGTATTTATTGAATATGGAGCAGTGGAAAATATTTCATTTTAAATTTCAATTACGTAAAATTAAAATTAGCTTCGTCTTGTGAAATTTTGCCCATTGTAATCACTGTCACTTTGGTTGTCAATTTTTCAAACCAGTTATTTCTTTTAAGTTAGTACAAATCTTTATTTTCTCCTCCAATAATACCAATGACTAAAAAAATACCTTAAGAGAGAACTTGGCATACCAATAAAAAATTCTGTCTAAACGGTTATTCGAATATGGCGGCCAGGATGGTTGGCGACGTACATAGTTTCCACGGTTACCGATAGATATTATTCAGTGGCTTAGGCGATCCGCCCACTGAGACAACTGAAAACTCTCAACTGACAATTGTCTTTGTATGACAATGTGATGGCCCGCACACTACACAATCACTCAAAAACCCGTTGTCAATGGTAACGTAAGCAGTGACTCGCGACTTGCACTGCTGATTGCCGTGGCCGGCCGTTGCTAGTTGCCAGTTGTCAGCTGATTGTTCTTCGTCTATGGTTAAATAAGCTTTTTGACCAATCAAGACATAGAAACCAGCCAGTTTTAGTTTGGTTTCAGTTGCCTCGTCAGCGGAGCGCCTTAGGAAACGGTCCGACGTTCGTTGGAACGTCAGACCGTGGCCGCCATCATGGCCGCCATATTTATATAACCGTTTGTTCAGAATGTTCGGTATGTAATTGAATCGGTATCCCAAGTCCGCATCTTAGATATTTTGTTTAGTCATTGAACTAAATAAAATAAAACCAAGTGGATAGATAGGTAGGTACTTAAGGTGTTGGTTTAGGATTCGACGTATCGATACTCACCTAGTAGATTCGTTGGTTATTATGGTGTCGCGGATTTTTAAATAATAAGAAGAATGACACTGAATTTACATTTTATTCAAATCATATGTTGTTACCATATCAGAAGGATCAAGAATGTAGACAGAACGTTTCAACAACACAGCCAGCCAGAACGACTGATGAACAAGGATGGCTGGCCACTAGCGCTTACTTTGGTGCGTCGGCTGTCGGCAGAAGTTTATGTGCGAGTGTTGTCATATTAAAAAATATTATCTTTTTGGTTGATAAGTATTGTATATATGTAGGTACCGTCTACAGTACCACCATTTTCCAAACGAGATAATACAAAAATGATGCAAAGTTGTGATACAATTAGTATGAACATTGCATTTGAAAACAATTTAAATTTGCTCGTACCTGCACAATATGCACGACAAAATAATTCAATATCTGCAAAACAAGGAGAACACTAATGGCTGGAAAATTGATATTAAGTACAAAGTACCCACACTTAACTTTGCGAACTTCCGCCAAAGAGCTATTTAATATTTCAGTGGACACTCCGACTATGGAGCAACTAACCATTTAAAGTGGTCCTGAATTTACACTTGCCCAACTAAGGCCGTTACAGCACGGTCAGTAATTCGATCGGTTTCTAAAGAGTTAACGAGGCTGTTGACCAAGCTGAAAGATAGCATAATCCTTCTTCGGGATTTTAAGTAAATGAGATTAAATATTGCTTCTTTTTTGAAGTTTTTATCCAGAGAAAAGAAAATAATATTTTCAGTTATTTAACTAGAAACAACGGAAAAAATACAATTAACATTACATTAGAATATTTTCCTTATTTTGTCCATTGGGAATAAAAATTAGTGTTTTTTTTTTAAATCTAGCTGAATGTTTTTTTTTATTTCTTTATAATATTGTCTGAAAGGCAATTATATAAATTGACCCCTTCTTAACCAACGGATTGCTTACCAAAGTGAGTATGTATTGTGTTTAAATGGTGACCGAACAACTCAGAATCTTGCAACTTCAACACTTCCTTTGAAAAGTCTTTAAATAAGGAAAATTTGTTAAATAGGTTACGTTAGGTTGGGAAGGGTTATTTCTCAATTATTAACTTTTTATGAATTTTCAAAGGAATGTTGAAATTGCATGGTTCTGATTTGTCAAGGAACCGTTTAAACGTATGTTAGCGTGTTGTCGTATATGTAATTGGGAAGTTTTAGCCCGGCGTCATGAGGGATGGGTCAAAATGACCCGCCATGTTTTAAATTGCTTGAGGTTTTATAACTATAGCGTGCGATGTTGCCGCTTTTTTCAGTAGCTGGAGATGTTGACTTTATTTAAACGTTTTTAATGAGAAATCAGTCGGATGGAGATTGACATCGGAGTTGCGTATCGAAAGCTGAAAAGGGTGAATATTACCCTCCTGCTTCGACCCTTTTTTGCGACGACTGCATTGATAATGATGATTCTAATCAACTTGTTGTTATTTTTTTCCAAAAATTAGTTTATTCAGTTCCTAAAAGTGCAATTTAAATTAAATTAATGATAAAAAAGTTTTCAGTATGATTTAGCTAGAAATAGAGAGAGAGAGAAAGCTTTTAGAGAAAACTAATTTTGTTAACTTTTATGAAATGATATGTTTATTGGTTAAAAAAAATATATATATATTATATTTGTCCGAATAATGTAATGTTTTAATTTCTTAATAATGTGCAATTCATTACATAAGCATAACACCATGACTATAATAATGAAATACCTTGTGTTGAATAACCGGGTCATGATGACCCAACCCCCACGTACTTGTATCATATCTCCACCATAAGGAGACATGAATTGTATTCCTACAGTTTTCTTAATGTTAACAGTTTTGTTGTAATATATGATTTTTTGTAATTGTTCTGGAACTGTAGAGTAGAACATCTGGTTATTTTTTTATTGTTTTGTGTTAATTTATAAAAGTTTTTAATATGTACCTAAATGCAATTATTATGTATTCCAAAATTTTATTTTTGTTATATAATAGCTTTTTTATGATACCTGTAAAAATTCACCAATTATTTGTAATGTCTTTGGTTTACAGGAATTTATTTGTCTACACTTGTGGAGATTTTTCTACACTTTGTCAAAAAACGAAAAAAGAAAAAAAATTGGTTTTACCCATCAAGGTTGGTCTTGGCCATATACTGTTTAATGAAATGAGATAAATTTTTTAAATTTATAGTTACGATTACATTGAAGAAACACATATTTATAAAATCAGAAAATGAGAGTAAACAAACATACTGACTATTCTAGAAGAGTACTCACAAACAGTACTGAGCTGGTATTTAAAAGTAGGAAATCAATAAAATAGGAACCTTTATACAATAATTGTGAGCGTACTTGGCCATTTAACAGAATTGATTTTTTTTTTTAATTATTTATAAGTTTTTTTAAACAAAACTGTGGATACGTGGAATAATCAAACTTATATCGACAAATACGGTAAATGAGAGTAGAAAAATATACATAAGATTATTGAAGAGTGTCTTAAAATTAACCGTGCAGAACTGGTAATAAAAACAAAAAAAATATAACAATTAATTTTTTTTTCCATAATTGAAAATTACTTTTTAAATATTTAGTGACATTTCGTTACCCGTGAGCACAGATCCCTTCACAATAAGGTATTTCCACGTTTTATTATTGCTTAAAAACATTAAGCAAAAAATTAGGTAAAAAATCACGATTATTATGGCATTCTTATTTTATTTTTATGTTGACGGATATATTTAAAGTTTCCCATTTTTTCGCCAAAACGATATTTTGGGGCGGGGCTATCGTGTGACGTCGTAAGCTTTGGCCAGCTTTGTAAATCTTCTGACAGTAATACTTTGTTGTTTTTTGACGTGCGTATTTTGTGCCCTTGCCAACCAAGGGCCGTTTTGGTTTTGTCAGTTTTTGATCGTTTTTAAAATGAATAAATTTGAATGAAAACATAAGAACAAACATTTTTGGTAGGATAATTAAAATCAGAAAAATGATCTTTAAATATTCCATACATTTTCAACAGAATACCTTGTTTATGGAAATACCCTATACCCAGCCCTTAACCAATTCTTGACTTACATCCGAAGATGTAAGTGCTCACAATTTACGGTCGGTACTTAGAATTGCATTGCATTTGATGCAACCAATCAAATGCAGCCAGGAGGATTTAACTGCACAAAGGTGATTCGCTTTAATTGCAGCGGTCAAAATAACCTTCCGATATTGCTAGACGTAATTCGCACAGTGGCTAGGCCGAAATAGCTTCGCAGTCGCAATGGAGGCTAATGATATAAATTACGTTTGACGCCACAAAGCGAGCGGCTTCGGTCGGCAGGACGAACTACGGCTCTACGTTATTTACCGCGGAAATAAGTAGTACCTTTGATTTACGGAAAAGGGATTTTTCCAGAGAACCTTAATGGTAACTTTGATGGCGTAAAACTTGCGAGATTGGGCCTCGAGTTGAAATACTACCTTTCCTTACCTATAAGACATTATTTTTTGTTACGTACTAACGAGTTCTTGGCATGCGTTGAAATGCCACATAAATAATGTTTCTCCCTGCTTGTATGTCTCTTCCCGCATCCCATTTTCTCCCGCGTCCACTCTCCCCATCTTTCTCCTTCTTTCGCTGCCGCTAAACTATATGAAATCCGCACATTTTTCAAACAACTCGCACGCTATCAAATGTTTTTGCAATTTTCATAACACCAGAGCTCTTCACTAATTATAGAAACCTTAACGGACATGCGTACAACAAGACACCAAAGTTTCATAGCAAACAGATAAATAATAATTTCGTAAAGCCAGATCTCACCATTATAATATTTTGAAACCTTCGCTGGCAATCGGTTGAATGATTTGGGAACTTATAAGGGACAAACAAAGATACAATAATTAATACTATTACGATTACATTCTGTTTATTTAATCGAGCAATAACCATAAATGGTTGTCATGGCACAAACAATGATTTAAGTGACACCATGAGAAATAAAAATATTATATATTTTTTTAAATAGGCAATTAACCATTTACATAACGTTAGCTTATTATCTTATTATGAAATCCCTCTTCTGCAATGACAATATCAATTTAAAACTAAGGCAGAGAATGTTAAAATGTTATGTGTGGTCGGTCTTGCTGTATGGATGTGGGAAATGGACTTTAAAAGTAAAAACCATGAACAGGTTAGAGGCTTTTGAAATGTGGGTATACCGGAGAATTCTCTAAGTCCCATGGACTTCGACAGATTACCGGCATTTCCAAATATTCCCACATTACACAACATCTGCGAAACCTTCATTGGCTTAAGTGTCCTGAGAGAATCCAATTCAAACTCTGCTAATGGTTTTTAAAGCATTACACGACATGGCGCCACCCTGCCTGTCGGAACTGCGCATTCAAAACGATGTCAGTACTAGGCAAGCAACCCTTCGATCAGCATCTTCAACAGCCATATGTAGACTCTCAGTACATAAGCGCAATCCAAATACCAATTTCGGAGACCAGGCTTTGCAGTGGCAGGCCCAACAGCTTGGAACAAACACCCTTCACATTTGCGAAAGATCGACAGCTTATCTGAGTTCAGGTCAAAACTCAAGACTCATTTTTCAAATTGTCGTATCCGGAATAATGACCATATTTTTTCACTATTTTTAGTCCATGGGATTTGCCAGTCCATCGATTTATCTTTCTCCATTTTATGTTATAACAATTTATTAAGCATAAACTTATTTTTGTAATATTTTTTCCTAACTCAACACTGACAGTAATTATAGAAATATGTGTTTCTAAATATAAGTAAGTTTGTTACGTAGTCGTAAATATATGTGGTTTCATAGTTGTAAGTCATAATACGAGTAAATACCCAGTCGGTCATTTAAATATGGATAGTTTTAAGACACTAATAAGTCTTAGTTTTATGTCACTGGTTATAAGTCTAAGTTTTAAGTCACAGTTATCAATAATAGTTATAATGTATATATTCAATGTATGAACGAAGTTTTACAACGCCCTTGAGGTGATTTTAATTAATTAGGCTCTAAATAATTAATTTATTACCATTATTAATATTACCGACATCACTAACACAGAAATTCTCAGGCGGGCTAGAGCAGTAAGATAACTACTCACATAAGTAAAAGCCAGGAAAATATCATATCCTTCAACTAATACTAATAGGCAAGATAGAGGGTCGCCGAGGGTCTGGTAGGAGGCAAATGTCTTGGCTGCGAAATGTATGAGAATGGACCGGAATTAGAAGTCTGAAGGAGCCATTCCGGGCAGCGCAAGATAGGGACATATTCACCAGAGTGATCGCCAACGTCAAGGGGACCTGACAGGGCACACGAAGACGAATCTCTTTATCTGCAAATAAGATTACAAAATTAATTATTGTTACCAGAAAAATTATATATTACCAGAAAATTATTAGGTACCAGAAAAATAAAAATCTTTAAAATTAAAAAAAAAATCCTTTTCTGAAGAAGCAAAAGTACAAGAATAGTGATACTAAAA
Source organism: Limnephilus auricula (assembly GCA_951813805.1). NCBI lineage: Eukaryota > Metazoa > Arthropoda > Insecta > Trichoptera > Limnephilidae > Limnephilus > Limnephilus auricula. The sequence continues at coordinate 17,670,487 of OX638410.1, forward strand.
TTTATCTAGTTTTCAGGTAATATTGCATAAATCGATGAAGCATTGATGGCAAGATAGCATATTGTATTTATTTAACCCTTTATAGCTAAAGTTGTCATTATGCCTCAAAAAGCTAACCGTTCGACTTTTTGACTGTTTATATTTATATTTTCTGAAGTCCTTTATTATTATTTTTTGCTTTTATTTTATGTATAATATAATTAATATAACATAATGATAAAAACATTTCATACCCCGAGCTTTAAATACTAAATTAGTTATCAAAAATTGAACTATTTTTTTTAGATAAATTTCACTTTTTAAACTTAATGTCACATTTTCTATACTGATTGCAGAAGAATGCTTTAGAAAAATTACATTATTGTCTTTGACAAGGTGAAGAGAAAAGACATAAATCAGTTATGACTACCGAATTACTTATATTTTTTGGCGCAAGTTAGACAAAAGAACTAAAAAAGAAAGATGGGTATCTAAAAAACAAAATAATTTACATACAAAACACAATTTGCAATACGTGACGGCTTTACATATTCTCAGTAGAAGCATTCTACAGATAAATAAATTTGGCAATATTTGATGTTCGTCATGTTGACCAACGTTATCTTTTCAGGGTTAAATTGTTTTTCTATCCATGTACAAAGGAAATAAAGCTAGTTTATTAAAGGGGTGAAAATTTAAAAAAAATTTCGACTTTGACAAATTGACAAAACATTAACCTGCGTTTATTCTGAATCTATTATAGTGTCTACATCTTTGTTTTTTGGTTTTTCCCATTCTAGGTGGAGAAATATTTATACCTTTGCCGTGCTTCATAAAATATACAGTCGTCCCTATTTCAGTGCTATCGTGTGCTATTTCGATGGCCACGGTCCCCCGCAGGTCCAGTAAAATCAGACTCTACTCGTAAAATCCTTGCATTATTTTCCACAGCTTTGTCTGGTGAATCGATCTAAACGATTTCTCTCTAAAATTGCTGACATCCCCGAACGAAAATACTTTATAAGTGACTGATTAAAAAGGCAGTAAGTTTTGATAGATACATATTATCTAACATTACATCCACCGTAAAACTGTGTCTTATTAGTTCCTACCGGAAGCAAATGGAATTTGGATTGTTTTTTTTACTCTATGCCACTTATTTTTTATTGATTTTATGTTTTTTAAGTTATAAAATGGTTAATCCAGCAATTTTGTTGAACTCCAACGCTCTTTTAAATTACGTGAATATGCTTAAATTGTCAGATAGAAGGATTTTTACTGACTTGGATTTCTACATAAAATTTCAAATTATGAAGTTGATAGTCCAGAGTTGCTTACGTAGATAAGCGGTCTAATTTCACTACCTAATACTAGAAGTTGGGATTTATTTCAGTACAGAAATTCGGGTACTATCAACCAGTATGTACTAGTATTGGCTATGGAAGGAAATAATACATATCAGTTAATATCTTCAATTTATCACTAACAAATACAAAATATTTTTATTAGGCATTTCAGGTATTTCATAGGTAGTTCAACTATGTATTTGAAATATTTTTTACTCTTACTATTCCCTAAAAAATGGCGTACAAAATAAATAACTAAACATAAGCGTGAAGAATCAATTACGTGGCGCTAAGTAAGGCAATAAATTACAAGTATGTTTACTTAATCTGGGCAAATATAGAACTAAGTATTAGAAATATGTAAGCTAAACAGTATGTGTTTTTTGGATTATTTTTTTTAAATTTAAGGGAGTTCTGCAAATTAAACTCTAGGAATCTGAGGGTCAGTATATCCAGGAGTGACGGGCGAATGATTCTATCCCCACTGCGGTGCAAAGGGAGGAAAAAAAATTCCTTTTGTGCGGAGCTAATGTTAAAAAAAAACTTAACTGACATCTGTTAAGATATCGAATATATACTTCGTATAAGTAACTATACCAACTACATCTACTGGGGGACGTTGTAACTACATGATTAACGTATACTAATTTGATTGATCAATTTATGCTGATTTCCAAAAAGCTTTTGATAAAGTTAACCACTCCATCTTACTAAAAAACTTGAACAAATAGGAATACATGGGGACCTTTTTCGCTGGGTGAAATCATATTTGTATAACAGAACTCCATTAGTTCTTATTAATGGTTAAAAATCATCCCCTACAGTTGTAACTAATGGTGTTCCACAGGGTTCTAATTTTGGCCCCCTGCTTTTTCTTATATGCATAAATGACCTCGGTTCGAAATTAAAAAGTGATTATCCTTTTTTCGATGATGATCTTAAAGTTTTTCGTAAAATTAAGTCTGTTTCCGATCATCAACTGCTTCAAAATGACCTCGACACGCTCAATAACTGGTGTACTGTCAATGATATACACTTAAATGTTGAAAAATGTTACATGTTACAACTTCACTAGAAATCGAATTACAAAAGATTTTTCTTATGTCATTAATAATATTATTCTCAATAAAATATCTTCAGTAAGAGATCTAGGAATCATTCTTGATTCTAAATGATGTACACATTAACGACATTAAGTGCAAATCATTAAAAATGATGGGATTTATTCACAGAATATGTAAACCTTTCAAAGATCCTCAATAAATTCTAACCCTTTACAATGCCTTAATTAGAAGTAAACTTGAATATGGAAGCACTATTTGGAATCCACATTACTGCAAATATGAAAACATTGTAGAATCAGTTAAAAAAAATTTCTAAGAATGTTATCCTTCAAATGTGGACTACATGACCATCATAGATCATGCGACGTACGTCGTGATTACTTCAAGATTGATACACTTAAAACTAGAAGGCAATTGACTGATCTAATATGTTTACATAAAATCATTCACGGCCATCTTGATACTACTAATTCCCATTGTTTAAGACGCCATAACATTTTTCACCTGAATACATTTAAAAATAATATCGCTCTGACCCAGATGTGTCGACTATATAACAAGATAGGGTAGGCTGAAGAAGATATTTTTGTCAATAATTTGTAAGGATTCAGAAAAAAAAATTCTGGCGCTGTTAAAAAATATGTTAAACTAATTATATTTTGTCATTTGTCTCTCTATACATGCCTCTCGGGTTATATATGTCTCTCGCCTCTCATTGTAATATGTGTTACTTGAGTGAGCTTGTATATTTTTTAAATTGTGATGTTTCTGTTTTTCTCATTGTATTTATCTGTATTTAATTGTATGAAATTGTATGTCCCTATTTGTACAATAATTGAGTTTTTATAACTGGATTGTTCTCACGTAAGTGCGAACATCTGTAAAAACCCAGTATAAATAAATAAATAAGTATATTACTACAGTAAGAAAAGAATCTTGTTATATTATTACTACAGTAATAAAATAACAAGTCCTTCTTTCAATTTACATATCTAAGTCTACCAGGGAACTCATCTATAATATTTTTTATAGAGAAATGGAGAAGATTTACTTAATAAATTAATTCTCCGCTCAGATGCTTTGGCAGGCAATCTGAAGTCTTTGTGGACTTCCAACATTTCAAAGTAATATGGGGAAATCTATTCCGTGGAATCGTGCGCAATTAATTTTTCCTTTTCGTTACCTTGTTATTTTTAGGGACTTAGTTGTCTGGAATCAAAACAGATGGGTTTAAATCCTTAATGGCATTTATTTAACCATCTAGCATAATGGATGTACGAAGTTAACCGTTTTATTTGGACCTAATGGCTATGTGGATTAAAAAAGTTAATTGGATGTTCAGTTAGAAAAATTACCAATTAAAATATACGTTCAGTTAACTTCTTGTTACGTGTGTTCACGTAATGAAAAATGTGTAATGAAAAATCTAAAATTAATAAAGCTGTCGGATAAAAAATTGGTATCTGATACGACGTTTATTTTTAAAATCGTTCATTGCCTTTTTTGACAGCCCTGCATTATTACAATTGATTTCATTTCGTGTTCTTAATAGAGTCACACAAACTAAAAATATATATATTATTTTTTTTTATAAGAAAAACTCTCTTTTTAACTTTTGAAGATTATTCCCATCAATTTAATATATCATTGAAGAAGAAGATAACAAAAAATATCTATTTTTTTTAAATATGAAAATGAACAAGACACGGAATAATAATAAAAGATAATGGTCTAATAAATACAATACATAATAAATATAATTACGAATTACAGTCTCATAATAGATCGCAGTGGCCCAATTGGTAGAGGTGTATGTCCCGGTAAGAAGTAAGGTTCTGGATTCGTGTCCCAGTTGCGACCATTATCTTTTATTATTTTTCTGTGTATTGTTCATTTTCATATTTTAAAAATTTAGACTATTATTTTTATCTTCTTCTTCAATAAAAATATATTTCACTGCAATAATACTATATTTCACTGCAATAATACTATGACGACCGTCCGTGGTCGAGTGGTAACAACACTTGACTCCCAATCGGAAGGTTGCGGGTTCGAACCCGGCGTTCGCAAATAAATTTTATTTGATTAATTTGTGTTATTTCACAATTAATTAATAAAAATAATATATACTACATTTGCGGCACGTTCCAGAGTGGAAGATACTGTCAGTATCGCCCTGGTGTAAGACCACCATTCAGAATTGAGACGTTGCTTAATAATGGCTTTAGCCGTGTTTAGTGACTAGATCTGAATAGCCAGGTACTTTCCTACCTTCCTCTTCCCCATCTCCTTCCCTTCCCCACTTTCCTTCAGCCTCACAACATACCCCAATTGGGGATGCCATAGTCTCACTGGCTCCAGACGGGAGCAGTTGGGACTCTTGTGAGGTATTCTCTATAAAAAATAAAAAAAATCATCATTATCAGCACAAAAAAATGTTTTTTCAATGCTCAATGATGTGGGGTTTAAAAAATTACAAAGATATTATGTTAAATATCACTTGAGATTCTTGAAACAACTCGACCTTAAAAACTACCCTATGTAGTAAGTAAAAAATCAGAGAACCTAAAAAACGATTATTAAGTATTTTATCAGTTTTTTTTCGTTGTTTGTTTTTGGGGTATTATGCCGTGTTGCGCTACCTCCTTCTTTAGCCAAGTAAATAAGCACTCACTTAACACTGACAACTACACATTGTCGGATCTGCCGGATCTGCCCTGATGATGGACACTGCAACGCTGTCCGAAACGTTGGCTAAAGAAGGTGGTAGCGCAACACGGCATAACACCCCAAAAACAAACAACGAAAATGCTTTTGGCCGTGAAAATCTAAAAAACGTATCTCATTTTATCAGTTGTTCATCCCCCGAACATTTGGCCCCTCGAATAGTTGATTCCTCTGTCTGTTGATGCCTTGGACCCTTTATCACTAAAGAATTATCTTCGCTTTACGCCCTCATTAGTAAAGTAAGGCTCCGTCAGACAGGAGGCGTGCTTACGTGCGTCAAGGCGTTAAAACGTCCCGTACTTATAACGCTACGTTGTGTTGTACTGAACATGTCTAAACCGGTCAAACAGAGCGAGCGTGTAATAATACGCGAAGCTCTGCCGCCGCGGCAGAACGCCACATTGTATTTTTGTTACAAAATTTCCTTTGACGCCGGGAGTTCTTGCTTGACTGTGGTAAAAATGGTTGCTGAAAAGTTAATTGAATTGAATTGTCCGAAAACATCCTTGTTTGTATGCCACGAGGGACAGTGCATTTGTGGTGCCTTTGCTTATTTAGTGTTGCAGAAGGGAATGCAATTCTTCGAAGCACTCTCGAGACATACGTGAGTATTGAAAGAAGCGATCTTCATGTGATGAAAGCTCCCGGAATAAACGATGATATTCTCCAAATTCTTTCCTCTTCTTATTAATATCATGCACCCATATTCTATTATCACGGGAACGTGATAATGCACATAGCAGTAACTACTTATCTTCATCTAAATCGCTGGACATCGTGACGAAAGCTGACTGACAGTGACTGACGCCGAACGCTCTGGCTTGCGCGTCGAAGCCGTTCAAATAGAAAGTACGCGACGTTACGCTGACGCCCCGACGCGCGGTAAATACGCATTCTGTTTGACAGAGCCTAGTATGCAGTGGCGTTATACGGCCGTGTAATAAAAATTGAAATACTTACGTCGCGCGTCGTCTGCATGCGTCTTAAATGGAAATCCTCTATACAATATTTTTACCAATAATTAGGGAAATACGCTATATTTGTTAAATAAAATATAACTAATGGTTCCAGAGGTAGTATGAAGTTTTAAGAAAAAAAACTACCCTCCTTGGCCGTGTAAGCAATGTACATATCTTTCCATGAACAATTTTATTGTCAGTTCTTAATTAGTAAGGATTCTTCATACATGGTTGTTTGACCATTGTACAAAATTTTCAGAAAGTTTATTAGTAAGGCTGGTAAAATGGCGACGTTGTCAGATCAAAACCATATATTTTGTTTAGTAAGAATTTGAAAAACGAAATGTACAGACTTTACACAACGTGCTACAGAAACACCGTTTAACGGCCGCGGAGTGTTTTTTTTTAGTAAGGCCGTTAAAGTTTATGGGATCAATTATCAAAATATTGAACAACTGTCCTGGTGGACAACTGCCAGGGGGGTCAACAGTCAGTGACCCGACTTCCAGGGGGCAACTACCGGGGATCAACTGGATTTTCTTTACAGGATACGACAAAATACACGGAGAAAAATGTTATTCTAAAATACGATCATAACTAACTAACTAACTAACTAACCACCACGCCGTTTCCCTGCAGGGGTAGGTAGAGAGGTCGGACCGCCAAACAACTCGGTCTTGGCACACACTCCTTGCCTCATTCACATTCATATATCTTCTCGTACATACTCTTCTATTATTCTGACTCTTGACATGGCCCGACTCAAGTATCTGATTTACTTGATCGTGCCACGTCTTCCTTGGGCGTCCTCGGCTTCTTCTACCGTTCACATTCGCGTAATAAATTCTCTTTACACACCTTTCTTCATTCATTCTCTCAACATGCCCAAACCATCTAAGCGTCCCTTTCTTAATCTTACTTACTACGCTCACATCAGCCTTCTTTCTTCGGATTCATTCATTTTTTTCGGATCTCCACATTCCTCACACGATCATACATGGTTTTACCACACATACGCCTCAGGGATCTCGTTTCTACAGCATTCAGTCTACTTTCATCCTTTCTCTGCCATTTCCACGCTTCACTGCCATACATCAGGGTAGGTACCAGTACTCCATTGTGGACTAAAATTCGATCATTTTATTCGTAAAAACGGGACTGAAGTTATTACGAACAAATTAACAGGGTTTCAATGTTTATTAGCGGGCACATGTAAAAATAATTTGTTGGTATACGTAATTTCGTACGTACCTATACCAAAAAATTATTCTTACATTTTCCCGCAAATAAACATGAAACACTGTTAATTAGTTCGTAAGAACTTCAGTCCCGTTATTAACCGTTTTTACGAATAAAATGATCGTATTTTAGAATATCATTCTTCTCTGTGTAGAGTGTAAAAAAATAATGACATTTTCTCTTAATTTTACTGGAGAGCGAAAACAACTGAATGATCCCGTCGAAAAGGGAGACTAGCGACATCTTGCCGAGATGGAGTTATCTAACTTAAATACGATTATCGTGGGGCATAGATAATCACAATAACTTAACTTTTCACAGATAAAATGTAAAAAAAAAATTGACTTGCGTCACTTTTCTACGAGATGTGCAATATACTACAATACTTCTGCTGGAACTTGCTATTTTAAAATTGCTGAACCCGTGAAGCAACCGCCAGTGAAACATGTTCTTGTCTGATTCTGTCAGCTTTACTAGCTAAGGAATCAATCAAGCTGCTCCCGAAACGTCTAGAACATACGGAATCCTTCTTGAAACCATCCTGAATCCTTCTGATGAGATGAGTTCCCAGGAGAGCAGCAAGAGTAATTGGTAGCGGAATTTTAGCGTACGTTTCAGGCATTGCCAGGGGATACGGAACGGGAAATCGAAAACGATTGTGCTGGCTCCGATCCTTTGGCTGCCGTATTTTCTACGATAATATTATGAGGAGATGGGTTTTGATTAATTAGTGAAGTAATAATGTGTATTCAAATTATGTTATAGTGGTTAACATAAACCTTTTTATTCGAGAGCTAATATTTTTTAATCACTTCTTCATATTAAGAACAGTAATTTAACAACTCGACCGCTTTTTACCACATTATGGCACTGTTGCCAAAATGTGTCAAAATTTCAAATTTTTATTTTTTATTAAAACGACTATATAATATATTGTACATTGAAAATATAACAAAATAAATATTCTCTAGATTCTTTAAAATGTTTTAACGTTAAAGATTTAATTATATTTTTTTTATAAATTCTACAAATATTTGATAATAAACAAAAGATAGGGGAGTTCATTGGCTACATAGAACTATAATCAGTTTGTATGTCTCTATGTTCAAATTCGGAGGTATGATTTTTTTAATGTGGGCGGAAAAATTTCCTTTAGCAATCCGAGAACAAATATTTTAATTGCTCTGTCTATTTAATTTTAATTGTTGGTTAAGTAAATATAATTTAACAATTATTATCAGCAATAATTATTAGCCTTAAACACTCATCCACATTGAAAAAATCTCCCCAGAAAAATACATGCCGCCGACGGGACCCGTGTCCTTCGGATTTTCGGTCAACTGCCCTATCCACTGAGCTACGTCGGCTTATCTCTTACCCGCCAAATAATTCAATATATACTAGTGTTTCATTCAACAATTACTGATTATTACATTTACTGTGAAAAAAAATTGACGGTCAATAATTGATTTTCTAAGTAAATCTAAACAGAAGATGGGTACTTCTTATTTTTTTATCATGAAGAACATTTACTGGTTACAAAAAACTGCTAGAATTTGAAAAATTTTAAATACGACCATTTTAAGTAGAAATTTTGTATTTATTTTATATGCAAACCGCACAAGAGTCCCAACTGCTCCCATCTGGAGTCAGTGCGACTATGGCATCCCCAATTGGGGTATGTTGTGAGGCTGAAGGGAGTGGGGAGGAGATGGGAAAGAGGAAGGTTGGGAAGTACCTGTTCAGATCTGCTCACCAAAGACGGCTAAAGCCATTTAAAGCAACGTTTCAATTCTGAATCGTGGTCTTACACCAGGGCAATACTGATATTATCTTCCACGCCGGAACGTGCCGCAAATACACTGCATATTATTTGATGAATAAATTGTAATTATTCATCAAATAATATGCATAATTGCGCACGCCGCGTTTGAACCCGCGACCTTCGGATTGAAAGTCGAGAGTCTTACACCTCGACCACGGACGGTCGTCATGATCGTGAATTTGACTAGAAGTAGCGGAATGAGTCCACTTTGGTTAAAGGTCATTAGCGCAGACCCGTGAAGAACCACATATTTTTCAAATTCTCTACAGAGAATTCATCGGATCCATGTTTAAATGGCATTTAAAAAAAAAAATATATATTTATTTTATTTTAACAACAGTTATGAACTTTGAACTTTTTTCGCTTGTCTGAATTTTCCGAACAAACACTTCCAATTTTGAAAATGCTGATGACACTTTTGTACTTCGTTGAACCGGAGTTAGAGCAGGTAGACAGAGCCACAAACGAATTTATTATTTTTTTGTAAATTTTTAGAAGGAAAAATACTTGTTAAACAGAAATTATTTAAAATGTAACATTTTTTTTGTTGGTATTTTAATTATTGAAACTGATAATTCATCGTGGAAATCCATAAAAACAATATAATAAAACAAATTTAATATAAAACACTAGCATTTTCCCCCGGCTTCGTCTGCGCAGGATTAGTAATATCTTCTTTTCTTTTCCCTTCTATGTTTATATCAAAATTCTTAACCTATTTATTTAAAATATCTATAATTCTTCATTCGATTCAAGAACGATTACTTCAAATAAATTCACTCATTTAAATATTTTCTAAAATATAATTTTGGTTTTACAATCATTGTTTTTCAAAATGTCATTCTCAAATTTTGACATTTTCTATTAAACAATAATTATTATTTGTAATACATGGAAAATAGCTGGCTTTGAGTATTAATTATAGCCTATATGTTATTCCGATTTATGAGCTATATTATTGTGAAGTTTCATTAAAGTCCATTCAGTGGTTTTTGCGTGAAATAGTAACAATCATACATATATCCATACAAACTTTCGCGTTTATAATATTAGTAAGAAGAAAGATACTTCCACTTTAATTTATTTTACCGTAGCCGGTACGAGCTAGTTAAAGCCGTCTTCAGACTGTAACAAATTATTCTTAACCTACGGTTTATATACATAACATATGAGGGATGAGGGGAGAGGGGTGGTCTACAAGGATTTAATTCAATTAGGTTTCATTACTACTATTAATAACGTATTCCCCAAACAATATTAAAGTAAGCTACAAACCCCAGGTAAATAAGCCTACAAGGAATAACAAAAATAGTTAGAAATTCGACAGTCAAAGACGATTTAGCAACAAATGCAAGAAAACCCATGTAATTGATCCTTGTAGACCACCCTCCCCCCACTCATATGTTATGTATATAAAAATTAGGTTAAGAATATTTTGTACCAGTGTGAAGATGGCTTTAACAAGCTGAAACAAATTAAAGTGAAAATTAGTTTAACGATTATTTTATTATATTTTTTTTTTGATAAAATTTAATAAAAACGGACGTGAACACATATGTAGGTCAAAGAGATTTTTGATAAATTGCAAAGCGCACAGAGCTCGTACTGATAGATTGGTATTCCGTTCGCAAAACTCAGGAAGGGGTTGCACATAGGGGGGATATTCCCAACTGCAAACTGTCCTGTCTACAGCATCCGGCAGAACTTTGTTCGTGTTCGCGAGATGGAAAAAAGTTGACATATTTTCGACATCGGTGCGACAGGGGACTGAACCAAATAAGTTTAGATATTGCACTGTAGTGTTTGAGATCAATAGACTACTTTCGGGGAATATGGCACGTCGTAAGCCTTTTTGGAAATAAAATACGAAATTTTTGAGATCAACTAGCTTTCATTGGTTAAATCAGTCCTTTGAACTTAATAGAAATCAAAAAAATATATATATTTAAGGTTATATAGGCTTCGAAACATAATAAAACAATCTTAAAAATATTTATGTAGTAGGACAATATGGCCCAGGGCCATAAACCTCTATTGTGGATGGTGTCGGAAAAATAAATACTGGCCATATTGGCCCACTAGGCCATAATACCCGAAACTACTCTATATATTAGGTTGCATGCAGTTGGTAATAGATACGCAGATGTAGCGGATATATTTAACTGTACGGAAATTAGATACAAGAGGGCTATGCTATCTTATATTTTCGATCAATATTAATTCAATCTAAGTTTACCTTATTTATACTATAGAATATGGATATATTTGTTATTATTTGATATATTCTCTTGCTCATATCTCTGATGTGATTTCACAATCAAATGCCACAGTTAATTTGTTATTCTTTATTTAAAATGATTGCCAATATTTTCTTATGGTTCTAATTGTATCATGTAACTACTGTTTATGGTATATTTTACCGTAGAAATTAAATAAATAAATATATATTTGTTATTAAGTCCTTCTGTGTGGTGGCAATTTTTTTATAATGGCTAAAATTAAAGTAATCCAATAAGTAGGTAATATTTAATTTGGGAGTAGGTAATTCAATTTGGGAGGTAGGAATTGGTACCGCCGCCCCGGGAACCATTTATTGGATAACCAACACCTCTGCCATAGGTCACCCCAAGTAATTGGCTATGTTTCGTGACTTAGCAGGGGTGCCCGGGTTCATGGGGTAAGGTTTGTCTAGGTCTTGGCGCATGATTTAGACACACTGAACCCCAGATTTCTACCCAACCCTCATATCTGTTCCTTCCCAGAACTTCCTCTCCTTCCTTTCATTAAAAATACTCTCCACAAAGCATCCCCAAAGATGGCATAGGCCCTGAGAGAAATTATTTTCCTTAGGGTCTCCTGTGTGGTCCTAATGTAAAAAAAAAAATAAAGAAAAAAATTGTAATATCCTTGATATTGGTGTAAGAGCTCACCCGTAGATGGTACTAGATAGTCTTATATAGTCTATTAAGTTGATTTTAGTCGGTTATGCGATATACACCGCTACAGGTCTACCCCAGCGCAGCGCCGAACTGGACTGCTTAGCTACACCACCCGGCAACCACCCGGAAACCACCCGGCAACCACCCGGCAACCACCCGGCAACCACCCGCCACGAGTCGTCGAAAAAAGGTAGCCTTTGACCGAACTAGTGTTAGTTGCAGTGATGGTATGTTTAGGGAAATTTCCCTAGATCTTGGGGAGAAAAATATTTTTTAGGGAAAAGGAAAATCAGCAGTAAATCTAGGGAAATTTTGAACTCTGGCAAAAATTGTTTTTACATATGACAATATTACTGATATTGCTTGTCGCTAATTATTTTTTTTGGAATTCCCATGAATCTTATGTATTGTTACATTAATCTAACAATGTTGTTTTTAACACTGACAACTCAAAATGATATCTATTATGTATCTAAGAAAATAAAAGGGGGCTTCCCGAAAAAAAAAATTATTGAGGTTTCAAGTTACGTATTTTAGAAATTTTCTTCAGTTTCATTTGGAAAAACACAGTATTATAAGCACATCCACTAAGTTCCGATATCTTTCCAATTAATAAACATATAATAGGATTAGTGTTACACAATCAGAAAACAGGATTAGTGTAACAACATTAGGCATAAGTTCAATGTTCAGCTACTAAGTTCCAAATTTTTAAGCTAATTTCCAATATATTCGGTGTTTAACACAAATTACATTATCATGCGTTTAGTAAAATGCATCCTGAATATAATATATAATTAATTACAGGCCACGATGGATACACCTTTAACTTCTGGAATAACGAATCCCAATCAAAAAAGCCCAAAAAACCAAAGAAAATCAAGAAGGGGCTTGCATTGATTTTGTTTGTGGAATAATTTGACTGTTTACAATATAATAACATCTGACCACCCCCCCCCCCCCCCCACCGAAGTGGGTTTTGATTTTGCCTCGAAATCTACGGAAACATTTTTTTTGAGCATACCATCCCTGGTTAGTTGTGATCCGCCTGTTACCGGAGACAGTCGTGGCCCTCTTCTCCTAAGCAATCATCACCATTCACTCAACTTTTTTCTTCATCCATTTGCTCTACATGTCCAAACCATCTAAGCGTCCCTTTCTTAATCTTACTTACCACGCTAACATCGGCCTTGCATTCTTTTCGGATCTTCACATTCCTCACACGATCATACATAGTTTTACCTACGCATTGCACATACGCCTCAGGGATCTCATTTCTGAGCATTCAGTCTACTTTCATCCTTTCTCTGCCAGTTTCATTCTTCACTGCTATACGTCAGGATAGGTACTAGCACTCCATCGTGGACTGCTAGCTTCGCTTCTTTGGACAGCTTTTTGTTGGCGCCAACGGCATTCAATCCACCATTAATGGAGTTACCTGCATTTACCCTTCTTTCAATATCCCTATCAGCCTTCCCAGCGTAATTAAGTTAACCTGACAATGCCTAGTGATGAGAGTATAATTAAGTGACCCGGATAATACCAGTGTTAAGATTGTGTATGTAAATTGTATAGAATAAAAACCCTCATTCTTTAACAAAGTTATCAGAGTTTATACTGAACTCCAATGACTTCATGACGTCAAAGTTACCCAAAAATGGGGTTTAGCTGCTGATATTGTAGAAATCGTGTTTATAATAAATATGGTGGGAGTCTCAAGGTCGGGGTCCAGATTATTCCTACTACCTGCTTAATAAGATATCACATTGTCAATAACAACGAAGTCCAAAGTGTTTTGTTGACCCAGAATTTTTTATAACAAACTCCGGACTTCTCTCTCTCGAACCATCGCCTTGCACCGTAGTGGGAGTGACGGATTCATACATTTGTCACTCGTAGACCGACTGACTTTCCCAATCCTATCCACCTCTCATACCTTTTTTTTCCCAGAATTTAACACTCTTTCATTTCCCCTAAAAATACCATACTCACAGTATCCTCAGTGATGACAAAGGGTCTAAGGCTTTTTTTTCCCTCAAGACCTCCTGTCAAGGAGGCCCTTTTTGGAGCTAATGTAAAAAAAATTAAGTAGATAGAAGGTAGATGTATTTCTCTCTCTCCCTCTCTCTGCAATTACCTTAAAAAGTAATTCGGTCCATGAGTAATTCTAGCGAAATGGTAAAGTATTTGTATATTGCACTATTATTATTACGCGTAATTTCGTTATGTGCCCAACCCCGTGTGAATTTATATTTTTTTGAGGAAGAAGATAACAATAACAATCTAATTTTTTAAAATATGAAAATGAACAAGACACAAAAAAATAATAAAAGATAATGGTCGCAACTGGGACTCGAACCCAGAACCTTACGTATTACCAATTGGGCCACTGCGATCTATTATGAGACTGTCGTAATTGTCAACTTGATATTTCAAATTTCAGAATTAACAATATTATCTTGGACTAATGTTTTTTTTCTTCATATTATTGGCAGCCACCTTTATTATTAAAAACAAGCATTCAAATAATGTATTTGTTACCTAGATAGTGTCTCGGATAAATATATCCGATTTTCTTTTTATGGAACACCTATTGACTTTTTATAAAAGTCTAAATGAATATTCATTTTTTTTTAATAAGAAAAACTTTTTTTTTTAACTTTTGAAGGTAATTCCCATTATTCATTTTCATATTTAAAAAAATTAGATTATTATTGTTATATTCTTCTTCAATGATATATTGCATTAATGGTAATAACCTTCAAAAGTGAAAAAGAGAGTTTTTCTTATATAAAAAAAATTATTGATATTTTTTTGTTGAATTCCAAATCAAATTCTATTCAGCTCAAATACAATGTTATGTTTAATTATTACATAATATTTATTTCAATTGATTGAGTTCATTAGGCGGAAATGGAAAATTTATATTACGAAGGAAAACTTTGCCACTTTTCTTCCTAATAATAAGCTCGTTTGTGTTTATATAAAGTCATTCCGAAATAAATGCTGAATTTTCTCATCTTTCAACAACTTTATTAAGAGAGTTTTAGTCTTCAATCGCAAAATTAACCGTCCAAATCGAAATATTCCATTCGACGGATCAAAACTCCTTAAGCTGCGGCTAAGTATTTTCATCTTCACAAAGCGAATTATTAACTCTATAAAAACATCAAGCCATTCATTTTCTAATTAACTAACTCTATTGCTGTTGAACTCTGATCTTAGCAACATCTTAGGGAGAATTACAGTAAGTTAGCCAATGGCTCTGAGTTTGGCACAGTAATTACAGATTTTCTTGTATTTAATAATTATATTTGCCTGTTACCGAATATATGTATTTCTTAGGAGTGTCGGACTGAGAGTTGGGTCTTTGGCTCATCTCAAACAAAACCTTTAATAATTTTTAACTGAAAGTAACTGCTCAAAGATCCAAGAAAATATGCAGTTAAAAACTAAAATTAGTTAAATGAAATTAAAATTAAATTTGAATTCAATAAAATTTGCGGAGATTGAAAAAACTAATATTAATATTTAGGTGTTTTAGATTCCTGGTGCGATTTGACTTATCAAGAGGGCGAGCAGTGAATTAATTATTAAAAATACTGATCATTGATTTTCAAAGAATTAATTGATGCATCAGTTTTAATGTTTCTCCTATGAGATGTGCTGTTTTTGGAAGATATTAGAAAAAAACACTGTCTGTTTACATTACAAAACTTGGCTTGTTTTTTATCTTATTCTCTCTCAATTTCTCACATTTTTCACATCCATCAATCTGCAAGGAATGTTCTTAAATAACTTCGCAGTTCATCAAGATTGACTGGACGCATTCTTAACTTTCAAAACGAACGGAAAATCTGCCAGAAATTCTGGAGACATAAATAATCGTAAAAGAAGAATTTATTATTACATTAAAATACTGCCAAGACTAGTAACGCTGCTTTTATTATAATCTAAATGAAACGTGTACGAAAATAATCCACAAACAGATATAATACGTTCCAATTCAAGGATGTTAACAGATGACAAAGAAAGACTATTTGTTTCCATTTTCTTTCCAAACAGAACAGCGAAAAAGCAGCCGATAGTTGTAAAGATTACGGAAAATCAGTCGCTTTAAATTCCAATTTCGAACTGCAACCAGATTGCGACGCGTCGCGTCAGCGGAAGCAGTGAACAGCCTTATCTCGGAATGTTTGCTGGGCGCGTCAGTTTTAGCTTTCAACGTCGGCGTCGCCGTCGGTAAGAAGTCGACGCTGTTTTATCGCTATTTGAAAGCTCAGTGTTGCAATGTCTTGTTGACAAATAGTAACCGCAAGGAGAGCGATACGTTTTCAAATTATTTTAAAGTGTTAACAAAAATGTATTTTTTTTAGTTATATTGGTATTTTATTACAAATTAAAAAAACGAAGAAACAATTTAACGTCCGAAGCAATTGAAGCACTAGAAGATTTTGTTATTGAATTTGTACACTTCAGTTAGAATAGCTTTGTCAAATAAAAATTCTCGCAACGTTATTTGGAACCATCACATTGTCAATTTTAAAATACGCCATTCCATTTTTTTATATAGGGAAAGGTTCTACATAATAAGTCAATGTTGATGAATAATTTAAATAGTTACTTGATATAGGCTTTGTCCTTGTGAACTTAGTAATTGAGGTGTAAAACAGTACTTAAATGACATTCAGAAGTATCAATGATAACAATATATTTTTTTAAATACTTACTTAAGGTTTTTTTTAATCATCAGATTACTAAAATAATGATAACAATTAAGTAAAATCAGTTTCTTTTTGTTCAACGCAAACCTAAAAAAAAGTTTTCCATTTTGAGAAAATAGCTTATATGAAATATTATATGTACCGAAGACACTCTTCCTTTTGAAATATTAGTTAGAAAATACTTATAAAATTAGGAAACTTGCGTAAATTTTGGTGATATGTAAATATCCACTTATTTACCTTGATATCAAATTTGACGTATAACTGCTATGGCCACGGTGTTTAAAAATTAAACTCTTCTGGCTTTTCAAGGCTTGAGCGGCAGATTTTCCAACGAATCTTAAAATTTAGAGATTGTTAGCTATAAAAATGCAAACTTAACAAACATATTTCTGACATTAATGTGCATGCTTCATAGGTTAATGGCTTTTGGCTTACTTACAAAGATATTTTAATATTATTTTTTTTAATAATTTTTTTATGTTACATTTTTTGACATTTTTCAACTACTATATACTAGGCTAATACCCGTGTTGTGGTATTCATATATGAAATAATACATATTAGAACTATATAATATTATTTAATAGAAACAGATACTTAAAACTGTGGTTGTAAATAATACAACATAAGAAAGCAGAAAAGAAAAAACATATTTAAGATGAACTTATATGCCAAATAACTATTCAGATTTATCTTTACTACGAATCGGTTTACATTATGAATATGAAAAAATATACTACGTATATATTAATGCTTTTTCTACCTTTTTAATTTATTGGGATTAAGATAAAATTATTAATAAATTACTAAATAATTTGTTTTTTAATTAGATAAATATGCAGTTATATAAGAAACAACTTTTAAAAAATATCCCTTTATGGCTAAGATTATTTTTGACTCGATCGATTGACCAACTTTTTTTCGTTCTTGTAAAATTATACATAAAAAATAACAAAACAACTTTGGCGCTACTTTCCTCATACAGATAACACCAAAAACACGCGGAGTACAAGGGGTAAGAAGTCAAACATTCCTGGCGTTTTTTGTATTCCCCTTAAGGATAAATAAAACTAAATACAAATATAAAAAATAATATTAAGCTAAAAAAATAATTTTATAAAAATATTTTAAAGATAGAAATAAAAATCAAAAACATTAGACATTAAGATAATAATAATAAATTTTGTTAGGTATTATCTACAAGTATATACGTTTATGGTCACATTTAATTTTGGTGATAGGAAACAAGTTGTAATAAAGCTGTGGCAGAATAATGTTTAAATTATTTTTTTTAATTAATAGTAAAAAAGTTAAAAATTCATTTATTATTAGAGAAAACTCGCCCCCTTTCAAATATTCAATGTTGTACACGGGCTGTGTAATGGGGAATTTAGAATTATTTGACTTTAGGTTGGTGTTAAATTTGTAGGGGTTCCTTTCTTCAGTCCAAATGATTTAGGGTTTCCTTCATTAAAAACATTTGTTGTTTGACACTGTTTTTATTTGCACTGTTACAATACATTCACTGTTACAATAAATATTTACTACCCGGCTTCAATAGATTCCCCCAGATTATCACAGATCTTGTTGTTTTACTAAATTTGGTTAAGAATGACCAGCAAAAAACAAAACATTGATATTTAGGCGCTCCGCCCACTGAGGCAACTGAAAACCAACTAAAACCGTCTGTTTCTCTGTCTTGATTGGTCAAACAGCTTGGTTAACCATAGAAGAAGAACAATCAGCTGACAGTTGGCAACTATCAATGGCCGCCCAGGGCAACCAGTAGAGCAAGTCGCAAGTCACCGCTTGCGTTACCATTGACAACGGGGTTTTGTGTGACAGTGTATGAGCGGGCCATCACATTGTCATACAAAGACAGTTGGCAGTTGAGAGTTTTCAGTTGCCTGAGTGGGCGGAGGCGCCAAGTCGCAAGTCACCGCTTGCGTTACCATTGACAACGGGGTTTTGTGTGATAGTGTATGTGCGGGCCATCACATTGTCATACAAAGACAGTTGGCAGTTGAGAGTTTTCAGTTGCCTGAGTGGGCGGAGGCGCTTATATGAAATCCTAATTGACACAAGCAATAATAATGACCCTTTTCTAAGAAAACTTCTTTACCGACTAATTCAAACTGTCCCTACATTACCGACAAAGTAGAGCTGTCAATGTTGCCAGAAAATGAAAACTAACTCAGTAAATAAGTACTTAAATAAACAGTCAATATGCATTATATATTTTAGGAGCGATGAACCAGAATTATTTTAGGGAACACGCAACCCATATTTTATACGTTATCCGTCACCATTAAATTTCTTGGATTTGAAATAAATAAAGCATTTGAAACAGTTGTAGGAACTACTTTAATTTGAATTTAAATGCTGGCAATATTTATTTGGCTGCCACAATATAACTTATATTTTCAAAACTTCATAGCGTATTTTCCAGGTGAAATCAGTCTGAATGTGAAAATATGGGGAAAACAATTTACCACGGAAGTTGGAACACTTTTACAATTATTATCTTTGGCTAAGTTTTACGAAGAAACTTACTAACGAATGCAAATAGCCTTAACGAGGCATACTTCTTTGAATGCCGAAGGTTCTGAACATAAGATAAAAGTCTTACATATTCAATTAGAAGTTAGTCATTGCGAATGGGGAATGGGGATGTTTACTCGGTGGATTAAGCATTGAACTCTGGTAATTGCACCTACTTTTACAGAAAAAAATCCACTTAAAATTTAATTGTAGTTTATTTTATTTATTTATTTTTTATTTAAACGCCCATAGGGCTTTTTTATACATAAAGCAATATATGTTTTGATTAATTACAGTGAAGAGTTAGAAGTGAATAAAATACAGGTAAGTAACAGAAAATATAAAGACACATAATATAGGTTAGATAAAATATGAGTTGACTAAATGTAGGTAATACAGAATATAAATAAAGTACAAATAGATAGCCTGCCAATATCCTCCAAATCTACAAGAATAATTTTTCATTTTGTTTTGAAGAGTTTTTATTTTCAATGTACTATCGTTACTTAAATTTTTCAATAATGTTTCAATTATAATTTTATTATTTTATTTATTTATTTATTTTAATTATAATTTTTCAATTTTGTTTATATGTATGTACTATTTTTTTACGTTATTATTAGTTCCACACAGGTAGCCCTGAGAAAAACCAATTTTTTTTTCAGGGTCTATGTCATCTTAGGGGTTGCTGTGTTTTTTTTTAACGATATCTCCACACAGGAGGTCCAGAGAAAAACACATCCCTGAGAGCCTATGTTATCTTTAGGGATGCTGTGTGGAGGGTCTTTTTATGGAAAGGAAGCATAGGAGAAGTTCTGGGAAGGAATAAGGTATGAAGGGTGGGTAGGAATCTGGGGTTCAATGTGTCCAGGAATGACGGATTTGTGAAGCCATCCCTCCCACTGCGATGCAAAGCGATGTTCCAGGAGAGTCATGCTGGAGAGGTCAAAATATATCTTTTAAACAGTCTCTCCCGATCCGGCCGGCGACGCAGTTGCAAACCTCACCCTTATGAACCCGGGCACCCGTGCTAAGTCACCAAACGTAGCGAACCACTTAGGGTAACCTATACCCGCCACCCAAATCTGTTTAAATTTATGAAAAATAAAGAGAGGAAGTACATAAGGGGTCGGTAGGTCTCCCGCAACCAGTATCTTTCGATCCGGCATAACATGCAGTAGATGGGCAAAGTCATTCGCCACCCAGACCTATAAAAATCTCACCTCATGAACTCCGGCACCTCCGCTAAGTCACCCAAACCTAGCGATCTACCTGATGTGACCTATGGCAGGTTTATTGGTTATTCAAAAATATTTAAGGATTCTTGGTCAATTACTTTTATTTTATGGTTTACACAGTGCGCACCCCTTGATTCTTGCTACTGGCGTGAGCGTCCAGTACATCGATTTTGGACAGGGATACGAAAGAAACTCTGCAGTATAATAAATTCCATGTCATTAAAAAAAAAAATCCAAATTTATAGACAACAATACCGCCTTAACACTTCAAAAATTTGGCGTGTTTTGTCAAAGGCTAAAAATATTCCCGCTTTGCAATAAAATCCAAAAAAATGGAATGTTTGTTAACGTATCCGAAAACTAAAAACTGTTTTCGAAATGTGTGAAATCCTCAGCCTTTAATGATATTTATACTTGAAAATATAACTTTTACAGAGCTTTGTTTAGCAAAATTTGAAATTTGAAGAAGTATTCAAAATTTTGTGAAACAAGTAGCCTTTAGACTACCAAGGCCAGTTATTTTATTTCTGGGCATAATAATATATCTTTCAAGAACCGTCATCAAATAAAATTTATTATTTTTTAAAAAGCAAAAGAAATTAAGTACTTAAACTACGTGCTTAAAGTTGTTATCTCCCGTAAACATTTTTATTAAAAGTTTCACGATACGCCATAAAAACTTTTTAATATCTTTATAACTAAAGGATGGAATAATCTTTTATTTTCCTATTTTCCGACCTCCAAATGTATTTTTTACGCTTATGTCATAATAATATATACGCTTCAATGCACAATCGAGGGCCTTAGAAGCAAAAACGCCACTCTCCAAAACTACTGTTTTCTGTAAATGACAAAAAACCGACCAAAGAATGCTTCGCATTTTTCGTGTGATTTTTTAGTAAAATCTTAAAAAGTATAATTCAAAGTGAAATATTATAATAAAAAATTTTGTAATAATGTGTCCATTGGTCATGTTGAATTTATTTTAAATTCAGGCTTGTGATTGGCTTTTGTGGAGAGTGGTTATTTTGATTGTTAATCGCTGTGGAGAGTGGTGATTTTCATCCAAACCCTATTTTCATTTCGATTTATTCATGATTTGCGGTTGATTTATCTAAGGATCTCGAAAACCATCTTGTAGCTACGAACATTGCGCAAAGATTGGCATTTTTAACTCAATTTCGTCATTTATGGGGAGTGGAGTTTTTGTTTTTAGGCCCCACAATTAAGAACATTCATTAAATTGTATTAATAACTCTCGAATAGTAAGCACTGGGATCATGAAGTTTCACTAATGTTACTGCTTTCAATTGCTGGGTTTAAATACATTTCATTAGCATCATCATATTCATCATAAGCAATAGAGCTATGAAAAGTTTGTTAAATTGTAGGTACGCAAAAGAAAGAAGCCGTTTTGATAGTTCTGTAGTTTTCAAAATGTTGGAAAACGATTATTGATTTTCAGAAAAAAAAGGTTAACGTGTCACATTAATTCATGTTTTAAAGGGCATTTTGGATATTCCAACAATCTGTTATCTTTCACCGTTTACACACAAAGCTCGGATTGTATTAGAATGTATAATTTTAAGTAAATAAGTGTAATACATGGTGCAATTAAAGCAGTATACTGCGAACAGCAGCTGTTAGAAGCTGGCTAAAAATCGAAGTTTGGAGGTTGTCTCCTGTCTCTTTTTTCCTCATGCGAACCCGTAACACTCTGTTTCACGTTGACTTCAAATTGAAAGAAACCGTCTGCCGCTTAGTACTAACCGATGCGCCGCAGTGAAATGAGATGGTGATATTGAATTTGTTGTATAATAAAAGAGACAAAAGACAACGTGAAACAGAATGTTACAGGTTCACATGAGGAAAAAAGAGAAAGGAGACAGTAGCCAGCTGCTAACAGCCCGACAGATGGTGATATTGAATTTGTTGTATAATAAAAGAGACAAAAGACAACATGAAACAGAATGTTACAGGTTGACATGAGGAAAAAAGAGACAGAAGACAATAGCCAGCTGCTAACAGCCCGATATGTCGGGCTGTTCGCAGCATGGTGTGTAGACCGCTTTAAACCTAAGTTTAAATATTGTGTACAGATTTTTTGTTTATTTATTCTTAATATATTTGTTACAAAGTTATAGTAGGTATATTGTCCTCCACGCTAGGAGTTCACCTGTGTTATAGGGGTCATCTTTCAATTGTAAATTATAATGTGTACGTAGTAAAACAAACAGTGGGCAGTTAAAAGAAACCAAAAAAATTATATATTTTATATAAAAATATGTTCATATTTTGAAGTGATGGGAATAAACCTTTTACGTACCTAAATTTATAATATTTTAATTGATTAAATATTTGACGGTTTACATATAAGAAGTAGATGTTAGTTTGTTGAGTTAATTCACAAAATCTGTTTGTGTGTTCAGAACCAAATGAAATGGGAAAAGCTTTCGATTCCCTCGAGATGAAAAGATTTTCATAAGTTTTTCGGGTGAAATTACCAAAAGCTTTGAGTGCGCGTTATTTCATACTGGCAATTTACGAATTTAAGAGTTCCGTGATATGTTTGTATGTCTTGTAAGAAGTTGTTTGTACGAAGTTCCAAGGATTCTCCATTACATCCTTCGAAGTTTGGGGGTATAAGGAATGTTCCCTAGCCGCCAAAGAATCCGAAGGAAGGAAACTCCATTACCTGATTGATATTGGTATAAAATTATTACTAGCTTTTAAAGATTTGAAATTGTAGCAATAAATGAACAGCATTAATTCAGAATATAGAAAGGAAGTTATTAACTTTACAAGTCACGTATATGTTTACCGATATTCATAACTAATTTGAATAATGAAATGAAAAAATTAATATTTTTTATTTACTTAGTGAGTTAAACCTCAAATTATGATATTTTAATTAATGAAGATAATATAAACGAAACTCAATGGAAAATCTAACACGGCTTTGGCCCAGAAAACCGAAGGTCCTGGGTTCGAGTCCCAGATGTATTCGTATCTTTTTCTGATGTTTCTGTTTTAGATTTCGACAAAAAAATTATGTTTTTTTGCAAATGAAAGCAACGGAGTTCAAAATAAAATATATTTTTGTTGTGATCCGCAAAAGATTCTGATCTGCCTGGAGCTGGTTTAACAAAGTTACCTTCAAATCGAGGAATAATGCGCATGATGACCTCATCTTTGAAGTAAGACTTCTTTAGGGGCGGGTAATGGGGTAACTCAAATATTTCTTGGACGGAACTGACGTTCGATTTATATTTCATCATATCGTAGATGTGGCAACAATGAGTCTGAAGCCTACAACGAATAACAAAACGTCAAAGCAAACTCAAAAGTCAGACGTCATCCGTTTATTTTTGTCTTTACGTATAAGGTAAGTTCAACAAGTATTTGTTATGTTTTGTTGATTATTATATGATTTAACTAAAGATTTTAGTTGAACCTTTTGATATGTATTATTTTTTACGATGAATATTAATCCTTTTTTCTCTCTGATTCTTGTGAATTCTAGCGACTGAAGTAAAAATAGTGTTGATTAGAATCCAAATGACTGAATCGCAGGAAAATTTTACCCCTTCGTGAAAAGCTATTGAATTAAAAAGTGGCAAAAGTGTGACAATTCGTCTAAAAATAATTATAAACGTAAAAATCAACAATCTAATCATGTTGCACCGCCTAGAAAATGTATGTTTTTATTTAGTTTTTAGCCAAAGAAATTTTACTTCAACCGCGCGTAAAGTTTAGACGCACTCAATTTTTTTAACATTGCCTCCACACAAAGGCCATAGGCCATAAGATATATTTCTCTCAGGACCTACGTTGTCTTTAGGGATGCTGTATAGAAAAGTTTTTTGAGAAAGGAAGGTTATGAATTTCTGGGTGGGTAGTAATCTGGGGGAAGTGTCTACAGGAGTGACGGACGTATGAATCCATCCCTCTCTCAATCTGGTTGAGGGAACCGAATGGTTCCCGTAGCGGTGGTCCCCATACCGAAAATGAAATTTAAGTCAAGAATTTATCTAATTCAGTCAGATACAATTGATTGTGAAAAGCGGTATCTCGCAGGGAAATACCTACTAAATATTTATGTCCTTTTCTCTCTAACGAGATGAGTAGGAACAGGTGTTCCATAATATTTGTCTTCCTGAAACCAACTTTAAAACAAAATTGAACAAATAACCTTGTTTTTTTTATAAGAAAAACTTAATTTTTAATTTTTGAAGGTTATTTCCATCAATGTAATATATCATTAAAGAAGAAGACAACAATAATGATCTAAATTTTTAAAATATGAAAATGAACAAGACACAGAAAAATAATAAAAGAGAATGGACTCGAACCCAGAACCTTACGTCTTACCCGACATACACCTCTACCAATTAAAAGTCAATAGGTGTTTCATAAAATAAAATCAGATATATTTATCCGAGACAATATCTAGGTAACAAATAAATTCTTTAAATACTTGTTTCCAATAATAAAGGTAGTTACCAATAAATCGAAAAAAAATATTAGTCGAAGATAATATTGTTAATTCTGAAATTTTAAATATGAAGTTGACAATTACGACAGTCTCATAATAGATCGCAGTGGCCCAATTGGTAGAGGTGTATGTCACGGTAAGACGTAAGGTTCTGGGTTCGAGTTCCAGTTGCGACCATTGTCTTTTATAATTTTTCTGTGTCTTGTTCGTTTTCATATTTTAAAAAATTAGATTATTATTTTTATCTTCTTCTTCAATGATAAATAACTTTGTGTACACTACTGTATAATCACAATTATTGACATGTTTCGAAACTGATCATTTCACGTTCTTATTATCCTGACGAAGAAAACATCGGTTTCGAAACATGTCGATAATTATGATTATATAGTGGTGTACACAAAGTTATTTGTTTCAAAGTAATTTTGCGAAGATTGAAGAAGCAAATTGTAATAGTTTATTCAATTTTTATAAGAAATGGTCTCTTTTTATAACTATTGAAGGTTATTCCCATCAATGAAATCTATCACAGAAGAAGAAGATAACACTAATAATCTAAATTAAAATATGAAAATGAGCAAGACACGGAAAAATAAAAGAAAGTTGTCGCAACTGGGACTCGAACGCAGAACCTCTCGGCTTACCGGGACGGACACTTTTACCAATTCGGTTATTGCCACCTATTATAAAACCGTCAAATTTTTAAAATTCATATTTCTAATTTCAGAATTACCAATATTATCTTCGAATATTTTTTTTGAATATTATCGGCAGCTACCTTTTTCTAATATATATATATTAATTGCTAATAGTTTATATTAATTACTCACAGCAAAGAAGCTTATAGCTCTGCCACGAAGGTAATTAACATGGTTGCTCTTATATGCAGAAACATAACTTGAAGCGACTTAATTTGCAATTCCGAGAGCACCGTACGAAACAATACATCGCATTACAGTCCATTCCAAGAATGCGGGTCTAAAACCTTCCATGCTCTGTTCCTAAATTCCGATTTATTCATACGAGAAGACTGTAGTAGTTTGTTAGACGTTTCGGGCTTAGCCAAGCTGAGCGTGAGTTGCCTTCGGGTAAGATCGTCCTCGTGCACAGAGCACCGGAGTAGCCATGTACGATGGTGCCAAACGCTTCAGTGGGACAAACGGAATAAGATCAAATTTATCTACGTACATATACTCGAAACGACCATACTAAAAGCCATGACTCAAAGTATTGGTTCAAATCCTCCACTCGAAGAGATGTTAAATTTTTCATACATTTTTTTTCCCAGAAAAACCACTCTTTTCTTTCCCTGAAAACACCCTGGTGGGATATGAATGTTGGGTAAGAATTTGTAAGTCAGCATATAATATATCTATCTGCAATGTAAGACAATGGTTCGAGATGTCCGGCTGGAGAGGTCAAATGGTCTCCCTCAACCGGCCATTCCCGATCCGGCTTCTCACCCAGTTGATAGGCCGAAGCATTCACCACTAAGACCTGAACGAATCTCACCCCGTGAACCCGTCTACCCCTGCAAAGTCGCTGCACTTGGGGTGACCTATGGCAGAGATGTTGGTTATTCAATAAATGTATCACGATCAAATTGCATAAAAGATATACAATGGTTCACGGCGAGTTCATCGAAAACGAGTTCATCGAAAACGAGTTCAACTAACTAAAATTCAACCTAACCTAACCCAACCTAACCTAACCTAACCTAACCTAAACTAACTTAACCTAACCTAACTTAACTTAACCTAACATAACCTAACCTAACCTAACCTTTTTTTGTGTATTTTGTAAATTTGCTTTTGTTAATTTGCTTTCGATGATTTGATTTTCGATGAACTCGTCGATTACCCAATATAAACTAAAATATAAATTATTATCATCGAATCCAAATTCTAATAAATGAAACACATCAATAAAACAAACAAAATTTGAATCAAATAATATAAGTCAATATATTGGTATCAAGAGTAGAATAATCCTCAAAGTTCGGGCGCCAAAAACTCTATTGAGGAAATTGGATAGAATCTAGTGAAGACTTTACCAACGATAGTCGCAAAACAGGACTTCCGTCCTGGAAAGGCTTTCAAGCCGGAAGTCAGATACCCTCCGGAAGCCTTTAGCCCAATTCCTTCTGTTTCTTGGATAGCTAAACTAATATTCCGGCTTATTTCATTGCTGAATACTTGACATCGGCTTTGTGATATAATTTTTAGCGTAGGTATTTGAATATTTGTGGCATAAATTTTAATTTTTGTCGTGAGGGAAATTTTGTTTTTGTGATTTATGTAATTTTTAACGACGGTTTTGCGATTTATTTGTTTTTTTTTACGAATTTTTGACAGAAAAAATAATTTGTCTTTGATAACGGTAATGTATCGACTGTTTTAAATTATATGGTACTCTTAAAACCTTTTATAGGCATACTTCAAAACAGATCGGTGAAATGTTGCCGTAAGGGAAATAAATACAATCATTTTAAATAATACTGGGACCTTCGCCTAAAAATTGCCCAGGTCATTTATTGTTAGACATTTTTTTTAAAGAAGACAACAATAATAATCTAAATTAAAATATGAAAAAGAAAAAGACAAAGAAAAATAATAAAAAATAATGGTCGCAATTGGGATTCGAACCCAGATCTCACGTCTTACCGTGTAAAAAAAAGGTAGCAGCCAATAGTATGGAAAAAACATTAGTCGACGATAATATTGTTAATTCTGAAATTTGAAATATGAAGTTGACAAATACCACAGTCTCATAATAGATCGCAATGGCTGAATCGGTAGAGCGCTTTCCCGGTAAGACGTGAGATCTGGGTTCGAGTCCCAGTTGCGACCATTAGGTATGTTTTATTATTTTTCAGTGTCTTGTTCACTTTCATATTTTAATTTAGATTAGTATTGTTGTCTTCTTCTTCAATGAAATATTACATTGATGGGAATAACCATCAAAAGTTAAAAAGAGAGTTTTTCTTATAAAAAAAATTAAGTTTTATTTTTCAAAATATCTGTGACCTCCGTAGTTAATACAGTTTTGCAGTTGGTAGATGGTTTGATTAGGTTGCCACCATAAAAAAAAATGTTAGCACAAATTTTTTTTTATTTCGTTTTTTATGCCACATATCCAGATTAATTTGATCGTTCAGTTAGCTGAAAAGGACAAAATTTCTTTTAAAGTATCCACATAAAAAAATCCCTTAGGGCCTATGTCATCTTTGAAAATGATGTGTGTCAATATGTTCAGGAGAGACAAACATAAATCTATCCCTCCCACTGCGGTGCAAGTGCGGTGCGGTTGGAGGGATTCCGGCTGGAGAGGTTAAAATGTCTCCATCAACCAGTATCCAGACAAACATATCCAGACAAACATAACCGCCGCCAAAACCTAAACAAACCTCACTCCTTGAACCCGGGAACCCCTGCTAAGTTACCAAACGTAGCGTAACACTTAGGATGTCCTACGGCAGGGGTGTATGTTGCGGCAAAAAAACAGAACCTAACAGCCCTGACATTTTGTATAAAACATCATATTTTAAAGACAACGCACATCGATAGATTTGTAACACTATTTCCACTACGATTAGAGATTTTACATAAATATTTATTTTTTTCCAAAAATTGGTTTCATTTTATTTTTATTATTTTTCAATTGCTTGATAAGATTATGATTTTCCGAGAAATACGTAAACTTAATTATTAAAAATTGACTAAAAAATAGAAAACAATATACCCGAAACCCTTGCTAACTAAAAGATGATAGCTATTAAAAACTTTTAAATAAATAAATTTTAAAAATTGCCTTAAAGTATTTTTAGAGCTCAAAATATAAGTTACCCTTATTTTTGTGTAAAAAATTTGCGTACAACGTGCGCCCCATTATAACATAGGGTCCTCCAACTAAGCCGGCACATTACCCGGAATACGTGACGTCATTAGGCCTGGGCCCCTTGTAAAACAAAAGGCCTCTTGATTAGGGTTGTCCAAAGTTCCGGGACAAATGCGGGATACCCGGAAACGCGGGATTATTGAGTTTATCAGCGGTTTATCTTCCTCACTTGTCCAACTTACTTATTTGTTTGATTAGAGTTATTAATTTTGTTTGAGTTGCGCGATAGCAAATTGATTTTAAATGCGAGATAGTTTTGCAATATGTTAAACAAATGTTTAATTTAGTAATAATGTGTGCGGTGTTACCGGAATGATTTACGATAATCTGAAAATGAATTGGAGGAATTTCGTTTACATTTCTGTAAATTAAAACCAAAGTTTTTATTGCTGAGTTCCTCAATAACATACTTTTAATACTCCTAACCTAAATAGATAATTATCGAAAACAGTAGGTTTATGAAGAAGATAAGTTGAAACATTTATAATATGGAAGGTTTGTATTAATAGCAACTAAAACCGTTTTACATAATATTCGTAATTGTTAAATTTTTTTAAATTTTAGATTTTCATAGTAAATGACACAAGTATAAATATTTTTGGAGCCAAATATTGGGCCTCCTGATATAGAGGAGGAAATGAGTTGGGCCTCCATCAAAAGAGGGGAGATATCAGTGAGTCGTGATCTCTCCGCGCGTGCTGGTCGGAATAATAACACTGTATGATGAATGATGATGATGATGTGTATTAAGAAAGTAGTTAGATTATTCCGAGAACTTCACTGAACTGCAGATATGCCGGTGTCTGTTGCCGAATGAATGCTATTCGCCACTGTATGACCGACTGAAAGACTGACCTGGCATAGTGGAGGTCCTTTATATAGCCCGATCCAGGCCAGTACGTGAATTGCAGGTGAAATGCGCTTACGCTAGAACAATCCCGAAATTTCGGCGCAGCGCTATGTATTGTATGTCGCAGCAGCGAGACCTTTCGAGAAGGTGATCAAAATTTCGAGGTAGGTAGGTCAGCGGTATCAGGGTACATGACGACCACGCAGAGCAACGGTAGGTCGCTATGTATTAAATATGGCCTTTGGACATTTAGCGAATATATTAAAAAAATGTACACACAAAATATCATGGTGAATTAAAGGATACTATGGTATTTCTTAGTCCTCCCAACTAAGAGGTTCTGTGCTGAGTCGAACTAAAGTTATTTAAATCTAGTTTATTTGTCTTCTACGTTAATCAATAAATTATTATGTATATAAAGCGGAACTCTAGTTTTCTGAACACTTTCACCAACACTTCGTTCTATTTCCAGTATTTTACTGAATTTTAATTTGGGTTGTCTAACATTTTTAATAACTTCTCATCACATTTAGTAATATTGGAGTACTTTATATAATATTACTAGCTGACCATATAATATTGCTGTGGCTAACGAAACACGACGTTAACCTAGATAACCAAGTGTTGTATCAATAAATTAACTCACACCGCCATATGTTAGAAAATTATGGAACTTACAAATAATTTCAAATAATTGTCCCATAAAAAAACATTCAATTTGCAATAATAAAAATTAAAGTCAATAATTTCATCAAAATCGGTTAAGTAGTTTCGGAGTTTACCTCGGACGAACATTGTGACACGAGATTTTTATATGTAAAGAAGATGTTATAACTCACAACACAAATGTTTACTAATCGATGATTTCTCTTTCTATCCAGTATATTTTAAGGTTACTATCTATCCACTTGTCAAAGATTTATTTTGTGTCTTTATTTCTGTGCCATACTAAAAAAAATAACTCATATTATTTTTAAGTCAAAATACGATATTCCAGGTGGGATATCACTTGTTCCTTCGCCCAGCCCTGACCCTAATGAATATGGGAAGAGGGTACAAAGTCATTACGCAGGTGCCGTCTTAGTGTGACATTGTTATTTGAAATGAATGCAAAATGAATGTCAAAACGAGTGTCATACCTTGTAATGGCTACTACCCTGGTACTGGGTTGAAGCAAGAATTAAAACACGAGACATTTCTATGGAACACGCCGTAAGCGGACGGCCCCGTGCTCTATTATATTCGTAAAAGCTTTTCGGAATAAATTTTCATTTAATTTCCAGGGAAACGATATAAAGGTGCAAAAACTTACGCGGAAAATACTTTGAATTTGTTTAACAGTGATTTTATTTTTCAGAGTTTTTATTGCGTAATTAGGGTGTGTTAGTTTTCCAATAATAACTTCAAAATCAGTAAGATTATTTGGCCTCCTAAACTAACTAAAATTCATGCCATTTCCCCGCAGCGGTTTGCATAGAGGACGGACAAACAACTCATTCTTGGCACACACTTCTTATCTCATTTACATACATCGTCTTTTTTATATTAACTCCACACAGGAGGCCATGAGAAAAATAATTTCCCTCAGGGCCTATGTCATCCCTGAAGATGCTGGGAGGAGGGTTTCCCTGAGGAGAGGAAGCAGTGAACATGGGTCTTCAAGAGACCCATGTTTTAGGAAAGAGGAAACTGTTAAACTCAAGAACGAGTCGTAGAAGTGACCCGTTCTCATGTGACAAATGTCAACCGTGTACTTATGTTGCGCGCGCCTTTGTGTATGTGTTCTTACTATGCACCGGTGCCAAGATGATCAATGACGCAAGTTCCTCGGAGCATCTTCCATTAAAATATCGGTAGAACGAGGGTAGCATTCCCACCTGACACCTGTGCTCTAAATGTGCAATCCGTTTGTTAGACGGACGAACTAAACACGGCTATGGCCATTTCAAGCAACGTTTCAATTCTGAATGGTGGTCTTACACCAGGGCGATACTGAGAGTATCTTCCACTCTGGAACGTGCCGCAAATATAGCATACATTATTTTTTAATTATTTAATTGTGAAATAACACAAATTAATCAAATAAAATTTATTTGCGCAGGCCAGGTTTGAAATCGTCAGAGCGTTCATTTTTTGCTCTTTACGCTTACATCAACCTTGCATTCTTTGCGGATCTCCACTTTTATCACACGATCAAACATGTTTTTACTACACTTATGCCTCAAAGATCTCATCTCCACTTGCGTTCAGTCAGATATATAAATAAAATAATTATTTATTTGTTTATTCACGCACTATTTTTGGGTTTTTTTCATTTTAATACAATACTTCAAGATAAAAAGAGAGGACAGAAATAAAATATCAATAAAATAATAAAATATGCGTAGAGTGTAGTAACTAAATAAATATTATTGTGTGTTTTACAAATAAGTCTCATTATTGAAAATTACGCTAATTAACATAATATATCCCTAACGTTGGCCGATAATCTATAATATAAAAATTAATGTTTGTTTGTTCGTACCTTATGCGCGGCCATACCGTTCATCCGATTGCGATGAAACTTGAACGATGGGAATACTATCTGTCCATACCCGGGATGGTTATAGGATAGTGAGCTCTAGCGTTATGAAATTATCTCCTATACTATTCATACGATTGCGATTAAAATTTCATCCGATTGCTATTATTTTTTTTTTAAAATTGTTGTGAACATGCCCGTGAATACTTCTATATTGGCGAGCTCTGGCATTATGAAATTTGCATAAAAAAAGTTAATTGGTCACGCGAGTTGTTGGAAAAATGGGTGTATTTAATGGAGTTAGGCGGCTGGGAAAAAGGGCTATGGGGAGGGAGGGGTGTGAGGAAGGGACGGTTGGGGAATTGAGGAGGGGCTTCGCGGGAGGGGGGACGAGGGAGAGGGGAAGGTGAAGAAGGTGGAAGCGGAATGCGTGAGGGAGGGGGGGGGGGGTTCGCGAGAAAGGGGAGAGCGGCAGAGGAAAGAGGAAAAGCGGGAAGATGAAAAGGGAACACGCGAGGGGAAAAGGAAGGGGAACGGGGACGAATGGGAAATGACACGGAGAGAGAAACAATTTTAATTTATTTAATTGGCATCGCAACCCATGCCGGGTATCGGCGAGTCTAATATATAATAATGGATATGGGAAAATAGAATATATATGCAATTTGAAACCCAACAAAAATTAAAGTTTGTATTGTGTTTTCTTCTATAGGTATTACTTATTAGTTTTCCTCAAGGAATATTTTTACGTAAATACTTACATTTAATTGATAAACAAAACCATGTACAGTTAGAATGAGATATCCCAGTAAGGCTACATACTTTTCAAATACCAAAAAGTACAGTAATAAAATAAAATAAATATATAAACCTTCACACCGTTGCTTTTATCCATATACAGCGGATCAAACTTTCTATAGTTTTATGTACATATAAGTTTGTGGACCCAAATATAATATTTACAATACACGTTCTTTTAAAATAAATGTCCTTTATAATAATGATATAATGTGTATACGCTTTCTGGATACATACATAATTTGATACCCGAAATAATGTTAACTTATTTTATGATTCAATCAAATCATTTTACTAACAATCCTGTCAACAACATTATCCTCTCGAATTTCAAACAATCCGCTTGATTATTTTAATTGTATGTCATTAGTGAACGCAATTTAGTTTCGATTAATTGCGAAGGTATTATTTTTTCAATTTATTACTTTTTCTTTGTGATTTATAGATAACTATATGATAACTGTTTTATAATATAATGACTTTATTTATTCATACTTTGACTTTAGACTCGTTTTAAAGTTGTTCCGACCAGTGTTTGTGATATAAAAGGATCCCTTTCTTATTCTGGCGCTGTATTTATACTAGTGAGTTAATTTGTTACACAACATTTAAAATATTGTGTAATAAAAATGGGTTATTATTTTCGAATATAGGTAACGTTGCACATAGTCTCCTCAATGTGTAATAATAATTGGTTTAATTAATACTTTATAACGATGTAATCAATTCTCTGCAGTTTTTGAAGTTTATGGAATCTTCAATCTTTAAAATATCATAAAAACACCATTTTTCAAGGTGTTGTGAAATACTTATGCCGATGTCAGTGTCGTACTGTTAAGACGCGTAGTATGTTAACTTCGCAAAACACACATGATGTACAAAATTTTACCAGAAATTAAGGTATAATTTCGGTTCTTCAGAGTGTTTAAGTATTAAGATGAAACCCGGTGGTGGAGAAATTTGACAAACAGATTTTACTAAATTGTTGCTGTCACTGTTGCTCTTACTCCACCGGATATTGAGCGAAAGGGACAATGCACCTCGGGCTACTAATACCTAACTAAAATCGAGGTTTTGTATTCCCCACTTTTCTCCTCCAAAAGTGGACTAATTTTAAAATTTTTTTCACCAACTACATAAGAAAAAATTATTCTTTATCTGTAAGTTTTGCTTTTTTTAAAAAAACATTGTCTAGTTTGTATACTGAACGTCTTTTGACGGCGTTTAAACCAGTCAATTTTATTGATTTTTGGAAGGTCATAACTTCTATAAAAAGTAACTTATCAAAATAAACAAAAAGTACCGACACGCTAGTAGTTGATATCTATTTTATGTAATAACAATATTTTCTCAAGAGTTATAATCCAGAGAGACAAATAGGGAATACGTTTGTATGGAAAAATCACCTACTCTGATAATTTGTTGGACTTTGGTCCACTCTCAGATGTGGACATAACCAATGCTAATTCCACTGTTCTTTACAGATCACATACACCATGGGAAGGGAGACTGCGTTCCAGACCACAACCACGCCCACGTTATCCAAAGTGAAAAAAAAGTGTTTATAATTACATAACTACATAACTGTATATAATAAATTACGTAGCTATTTGTTTTATATAATGTTAGATAAAAAAAAAAGAATATTGTTATATGTAATTATTGTTCAAGTGTGGGGGTGTGATATCTGTGTGAATATGTATGAGAGCATGCGAGACAGTATGTGGTTAGGCATTATAATATGTTTATTTTATTTGTTCGAAAAATTTATTAAATTATTTTTATTTTACATTAATGGTTGTTTGACAGCTCCTGTTAATAATAGAAACACTAATATAGTGTATTGTATGTATTTTTGGAAACTGTCGTCTTGGAAACTGTCGATTGTTATTATGAAAAAACCTCTTCATCTTTTGCTGGATTGGAGCATACACACCTTTTGGATTGTGGATTTATTTCCGAAATGTAATTATTGATTTCGGATCATTTGCTGAACAATTAATATCAAGAATTGGGCTGATGTCCTGTGTCTCAATTTTGGGATAAAAAGGGAGGCCTCCTATACTAGTAGAGAACTACAATAAAGGTTAGTGTTTCTGTTTTTTTAATAGGAATTGAAGGCAGCAATGTGATATAATTGTTCGCGAAAATTAAATTCACAATCATATATTTTGAGTATTGCACTCAGAGAGTTCTGGGACTATTTACACGTCCCAGACTCGCATATTATAAACCAGTATGCTTGCGAGAATCTATAAAAGGCGATGCGTGCTAGAAGTATGTCTCTTTTGTTACAAGCAGCTCCTGAATAAATACCTGTACATAATACTTACTCGCTCTTCATTGCGTACTACAACCGACTCCACACTGCATATTACAGCCGGGTATCCCCTTAAGTTATTAAAGTTTGAAGATTTATCCATTGCGTAACATCATTATGGTAACATCTCAAAATGAAGAATTGAAAATGCCAACTGGCGTAAGTAAATTTGGTGAAATTGATGTTCAAATGCCACGTTTCGTCCACTCTGTAGCACGTTCAATATAAGAACTATGTTGAATTGTAAATGGTTATATGGACTTATTGAAATAAAAAAAAACGTAAATGTGCTGTCAGGAAGACTCAGAGGTTTCAATGAATTTTCCGAATATACTGGGGTAGTTTTGACCCCTGGACATTCAGTAGGGGTTAACTCGGCACGGGGTGATATTGACCCAATTTGAGGTTTGGAACTTTTACGGCACCTCGCATGTACGCGAGTTTAATTAATTGTCAGCAATTTGATATGAAAATTTAATCAAATTTCAAAGCCAAAGGGTTACGCAATAAAGTGACTATGCAGTATAAAATTTATATTGAATTATAGCGAATTCTGTAATAAATTTACGAAGTTCAGGCTTCATATTGATTACTCTATGTTTTATTTATTAATTAAATGGATTACTAAATCTATTTTTGATGTTAGTTGAATAACGTAGTGAATAAATTGGCCTTAATCCAACTGTACACTACAATTCGTTATGTCTATTGTCTGTCAAATAAGAGGACGTAAAACATAGGAGGGCGCCACTGTTCTTTAAATGGCAATACTAAATTATTATAACACACGGTGGAAATGTAAAGTTGGGTAACCTACAATTTTGTAAAAAAACAAAAACATTTAAAAGTGGGATAAATATTTTTTCATTTCAATATACTCGTAGTACCCACTGATCTCAAAATTAGAATTTTATATTATTTCTACGTAAATAAAATAAAATCATACTTAAAACATGTATTCGTATTTGAATTTATTTATACAAAGCGCATTAAAATTGTTTTTATTAAAATAAAACTGAAAATATTTATTTTTAAAAAAATGTTACTTACAGTATTCTACATAAACAGTGTGATTGTCAGATACGTTTTTAGATGTTCACAGCCAAAAGCATTTTCGTTGTTTGTTTTTGGAGTGTTTTGCAGTGTTGCGCTACCTCCTTCTTTAGCCGACGTTTCGGACAGCGTTGCAGTGTCCATCATCAGGGCAGATGCCGGATCTGCCCTAATGATGGACGCTGCAACGCAGATGCCTGATCTGCCCTGATGATGGACACTGCAACGCTGACCGAAACGTCGGCTAAACAAGGAGATAGCGCAACACGGCGTAACACCCCAAAAACAAACAAAGAAAAAGTGTCATTATCATTTTACTGTCACTTTGTCAGTAAAAGTGGTGTTGCCAACCAACATATTTTTTAGTTCCGGATTTTATATTTTCTACTATTATTTGACGAAGTGTACAAAGTATGGTATCAATTTAAAATAAAAAAATATTTACATTCATTTGATGACCCAATTTGGAAACCACTTTCTTTTAGACAATTAATTATGAAATTGATAAAACGTAACTGGTTTCTTAATTTTCTTTAAATAAAGAGTGATCAGTTAGATTTTGTTCGAAAGATAATATTTCTTTATTGAAGAAGAAGATAACACTAATACTCTTAACGAAAATATAAAAATGAACAAGACACAGAAAAATAAAAGATAACGGTCGCAACTGGGACTCGAATCCAAAACTTATCATCTTACCGGGACGAAAGCCTTTAACAATTCAGCTACTGCCATCTATTTGAACTATCTTTCAAATCTCATATTTCAAATTTCAGAATTAACAATATTATCTTCGACATTTTTCCATATTATCGGCAGCTATATTTTTCATTGGAAACAAGTGCTCGTTTAGATATTAGTTTTATGTTATTCTTCAGTGATATATTACATTACATTGTTGCGAATAACCTTCAAAAGTTACAGAGAGTTGTTTTAATAAAAATTTAATACTTCGTTGTTTGAACCACATCCTTTTATACACCGACCAGTTTCGGAATAACTGCCCCTACTCAGGGCAAAATATACCAACTTGACATTACAAAATAATGGGTACATACATTACAAGTGTTAAAATAGGGGTGGAGGAGTGACTAGGGATTTCTTCTTATCTTTACTAATACCTAGTCACGACCCTATCCCCAAAACGAGGAAGCGCAATACGGCATATCAACCTAAGATATAATCACGATATCAACATATGTAGATATTTAACGATGTGGTTTAAGGTCGTTAATTTTCACTCTTTAAATTGACTCTTATTTGTCAAAAATGTTGACTGATTTTCAGTAAAGCAGCGAAACGGTTTTCAGCATCGATTAGAAATCAATTTGGCACCATAAATCAGTGTCTGGCTCATCCGAACTTTAAAATTTCATTAAAAATATCGAGAATTTCACATGTTACGTTTCATAGGAGTACGTAGAATGTCCGGGCATAGTATTCATTCCACACTGTGATAATCACCCCTGACATAGTTGCAAAGCGTGGTGTCCACTGAACAGAATTCCTAGAAGAGAATTTTATAACAGACATTAATTTTTTTTTATAACAGACATACCAATTAAATATTATCAATTAAAAAAAATAATGAAAAAGATTTATCAGTTTAACAGAAGTAGGTATGAGAAATTTTACGTATTATCGGCACACCCCAGTGAAATCGATAAGTTATAATATCGGAAGAATAGGCGTAATTTCCGATGATTTTATTTCGCACGGTTTCACCATTAGCAGCCGAATCGATATTGAGAAGGAATAAATAAGAAACAAACCGATGCACGCGACACTGATGGATATGTCCGTTGATTTACATTCCTTAACGTCAAACATGTTGGGCACAAAACAAGGTACACGCAAAGCGGAAGGAAACTGAGGATAGACAGGATGCCGACTTACCCGGTTTTTTATCCTTTGCTTATATAATCCGCTGGTTCTCACATTTACTATTGAACTCACTAGCTCACGATGCACAATTATATATATGATATATTTCGACACGGTCGAACAAAGGCTCCGTATTCAACGAATGAGGTGTACATTTCAACTAACAACAGTGACATGATGATTGTATTTAGTCTGCCTAAAGTGGATAGGCCGAAAAAACTAATTTGTGGGTAGAAATTATAATTTGGGAAAAAGGGTACAAAAACGTGTAGGTACGTTAAAATTAAAAATACTAACAAATATACTATTTTGAATTGTAATTTAGTAGCACACAATGCGCCAATGAGACTATGGCATCCCTAATTGTGGAAGTACCTGGCTGCTCAAACCTGATCACTAAACACGACTAAAACCAAAATAATCAACGTTTCCATTCTGAGTAGTGATCTCTCACCGGGGCATACTGAAAATATATACGACTTTATCTTCCTTTAATAATTTTTCATTAGGGCAATCCTTACAAATTTTAACCCTTAATTCCAAAAAAACAATCTGAACGGAATATACACTCCACGATTGTAAAAAGCCAATATCGGTCTCTGAAGATCGTTACCGACATATATTACCCCCCCCCCCCCCCCCCTCCCCCCTTAAAACAAAGACATTGGCACTTCGCATATACTTTTCGATAATAAACGGGAGTAAATTAGTTAATAAGGACTTTAGTCCTATTTGAACAACTTTCGTTTCTCAATATGGAACAGAATAAATTGAACGCGTCTTAGATGAATTATTAAAGTCTGTGGATCGCGTAAATGATTTCTTTCGAATTTAATAGCATCGTTTGTTCACCGTCCATTTATTAATATGAAGTTATTTTGCAATATGAACGACCTTATTTCAAATTAAATGTAAGATTTAATTAGGAAAAAATAGGCAATTTAGGTTTGTAATTCTAACTTTAATCCGTTTAATCACACGAGACCACATTTGTCCCAGCTCACATAGGTCTCATAGAAATCGTGACTATAGTGAGAAGTAGTATTATCTAAACGGTATTTAAATGAGAATAGAACACGCTATATACCTAGTCAAATATAAAAATTAACCACAAAACAATTAAAATGTGTACCTTTGTGAACCCAAAGTTTCCGATCGAGTGTTTTTATTTTATTTTCTTTATCGACAATTTAAGTTAGAAAAAACGTAAAATGGGCCATTTTTTAAACTTTTTAAAGTTTTCTTCCTTAAAAATTACTTAAAAAATTTCATGGTTATTTCTAATAATAAAATTTGAAAGCCTTTTCATCACCTTTCAAAAACAGTTTTTAGTTTTCGGATACGTTAACGAATATTCCATTTATTTGAATTTTATGGCAATGCGGGAATATTTTTGGCCTCTGACAAAATAGGCCAAATTTTTGAAGGGTTAATGTACATTGGCATGCATGTACTTTTTGACATTAAACGGGAGTAAAATAGTTAAAGTGATTTTTAGTCATATTTGACCACTTTCATTTCTCAAGATCGAAAATAATAAAATGATCGCGTCTTAGTTAAATTAATTACGTTTTTGGATCGCTTATACGATTTCTAAGATTATAGTTAGTTCACATCCATTCATTAATAAGCCAATAAGTCGGAATATCTCTTAACAATTATTGACCGTGCTCGCAAATATTAATCTGACCATAGAGTACGGATTTAGTCAATATCATATTGATATGGAGGTTTTATCGATCGTCCTCCAGACCCGTCCACAACACATTTCTGTTGGTTTATTTCTTCAGTGGCAGTACCCAATGCTTGGCTCGGATCCATACATTATGAATTTGAATCTGATTTATGATACGTTAGAAATTTTATCACCCTACATAAATCACTGAGGATAATCCATTTTGAGATTGAACATACATACATTCTGATTTGTTCTGCACACAAGACAGATACGATAAGAATGCGAGGTTTATGGTAATAATATGAAGTCTTGTATTGGCATAAATAAACTCCTGACAAATCGGAATATATTTGTATTCTTCTGCTTGCAGATATTATTTTTCTTTTACAAAAGTACAAGACGTAAAAGAGAAATTATCACAATTTACGAACCAAAAAGGCAGTGTTCTAATGTACATCCTCGATTTTTCTTTGTGTGTTTTATTTTTTAATGGAACGCCGCATAAACTTTATTGCCCGAAGCCAGTGAGATTATGTTGTTATCCTTAATTAAGGTAGGTCTGGTATGTTGTGACTTTCTTTTTCCTTGCACTGTCCCAACTCATTGTCTAGGTAGGCTGTTGGGGTCGGCTCTCCTCGTTCTCAGGTTGTAGCTTCTTCGGTTCTGGGTATGGCTTTCATCCAGGCCGTTTCTACTTAGGATTTTGGAGTATTGAATCATCCAGGAGTTCTTTGGTCTTCCTCTGGATGACTGTCGATGAAGCTCCATAGACATTGCCTGCTTCACTGTGTGGTCTGGTGGTCTCCGTTTTATCCGTGACGTTGAACTGTCTGGTATGTTGTGACGTTGAGGGGAATGGTAATGCGAAAAAGATAGGAAAGAGGAAGGCTGGAAAATAACTAGTTATTCAGATGTGGTCCCAAAATAAGCTTACTACCTGTTCAAAAAAAGTTTTATTTCCGATTTATTTTACAATAACTTCACAAAGAAGGCCCTGAGAAAAATACTTTCTTTCAAGGCTTTATCATATTTGGGGATGCATGTTTAGGGTCTTTTAATCACTCGAGCGATTTTTGCCACATTATGGCACTATTTCCAAAATCTCGGATTGCTTTGTTGCCAAAATGTGGTTTAATTTTATATTATTTATTAAAACGACTATATAATATATTGTACATTCAAAATATAATAAAATAAATATTCTCTAGATTTTTAAAAAATGTTTTAAGGTTAAAGATTTAATTATATTTTTTTTATAAATCATACAAATATCTGATAATAAACAACAGGTAGGGCAATTCATTTGCTACATAGAACTATAATCAGTTTGTATGTCTCCATATTCAAATTCGGAGTTATGATTTTTTTAATGTGGGCGGAAAAATTTCCTTTAACAATACGAGAAAAAATATTTTAATTGTCGCACCAGTGGTTAAAGTAAACGAATGAGAGGATGGTCTGGGATGAAAAATGTTTTTTTTTTTAACACTAACGCCAAACAAGAAGTCTTGAAGAAAATAATTTCCATCTGTGTGGATGTGTGGTATGTGATGATATATGGATGGTCATTCTGCATATTGAGAAAAGGAAGAAGAGAACCTGGGTCTTGACGGTAAGGGGATGGAGCAAATCTCGTGGTCAGTGGGTCCAGGAGAAACGTATAAATCCATTCCTCGATTCCAAAGCGTTGGGTCGAGAATCTGGTTAGAGTGGACAGAGTGTCTACCGAGACTTGGAAAACCTCACCTCATGTACCTGACCACGGTGCTAAGTCACCAAACATAACGAGCCATTTGAAGTGACTATTAGTTATATTATGTAGTGTTGGTTATCCAATTAACGATACCTTGACGGTGGTCCCCTACCTTCTTCACACATTAAAACGAAATTATGGTCTTTGATCAAGTAGATACTAAACAATATTTTATCACTTGGTTAATTATTTATTTATTTATATATTTAGAAAAAACAACAAATTTTTTACATCTATTACAAAAAACTTAATAATAAAAATAAAATCCAATTACAGATTTTCACATAACTTAAAATTGTAATAATTATAATAATAGTTCCTGTACCCATGGGCTGACATATATCCAAAAAATAAAATATGTATTGTAAATATTAGATAAAAAATTATAGAAGACGTAAGAATACAAATAAATAACAATTTAAATGTAACTAATATACTAATAACCAGCTAAATTTCAAAACATAATGTATTATAAACTTTATCTTCACTACACAATAGCAATAATAACAATACATAAATAATAATAAATGTACTAAATATATATTATACCTACAACTAAAGTGAACAAATGTGTATAAATCTGATGACAAGTAACTGTAAAGGATTCACAGCAATATCATAATAACTTGCAAAAGGAATTTATTGAATGAAAAAATAAAAATATAAAAAAATAAAAGGAAAAATTATTTAATGTTAAGTATGACAATTTTTTTTAATTTTCTTAAATTAAACGAGAATATGTGCATATCATTAAATTTCTTATTAAATATATTACAGGCTCTGAATATAATAGCATTTTGTCGGAGATTGGTAGAACATTTATGAAGGTGGAAAAGTAATTTTTCCCTAGTTCTAATGCTCGGGACTCTAAAATTAATTTCAGACAGAAGGGGAGACAAATCAATAAAGCCATTGATAATTTTATGGAAATATATTATATCTGATATATTATAATTGTAGGTATTCCTCTTTTCTACGATAAAATTGAGATTATAATATAAGGCTGATTTATCACAACTTTCAAAGAGATAATTCATTGTTTTGATGAACATTTTCACTTCATATGCTTGCAGAGGAAATGGTGTCAACAAAGGAATGTAGATTTTCTTTAGCCACTCAATAGCATTCGGCGTCGCGGCGTGCAACGTTGATG
Source organism: Limnephilus auricula (assembly GCA_951813805.1). NCBI lineage: Eukaryota > Metazoa > Arthropoda > Insecta > Trichoptera > Limnephilidae > Limnephilus > Limnephilus auricula. The sequence continues at coordinate 17,713,473 of OX638410.1, forward strand.
TGCACCGATGGAACTATTCGAGTGGACACTTCGACAAAATACTCTATGTGTTGAACATTTTTGCTTTCATGCAATCCAGTCTGCAAATCAAGATATAACATTAACAGAGATAATAACATTTTGGAAAAAAATAAGAATGCTGTGGAAAGCAAAGGAGATTCGTAAGATTTATTTAGATGGCAGTAGTTTTTTTCTTAAGAATGTCTTTAAAATGTTTCTTGACAGAGTGTGCAATATTTTGGTTTTATCATTAATGCTTCCGATTTCTTCCGGTAGTCGAATGAAAAAACTTCCTTGGTATCATATTATAATATCATTATTTTTAAATACATTATAAATAGTGTAGGCACCGCAGTTGATTCCGATCACTGAAGAAGGTTTACAGCTCGTTCAAACCAAAAAAAAGTTCTACAAGACATTTGAATATAGATGTATTTAAGTGGAAAAAATTCTTTATAGGCTGACTTTAAATCAATTTCATAATAAAACCATTACCATAAGTAATTTCTATATTTTTTATGGGATATTTCTATTTCATTATCTAATTATTTATCTAATTTCCTTTTTTGTTATTTAGAAATATGGAATGTATAGAGTTGCACAACCCCTTCGTACGTCCTGGAATGAACTATTATTATTATAGGCTAGAAACGTCCAACAAGTCAATATTTTTGGCGTCTCTGTGTTAAAATACTAAGGGTAACGTTGTGTATTTATAATGATCGAAGCGTGCTCGAATATACTTCAGTTATAAGGTCACTTGACTTTTACGGCTAATTCACTTCCCAACAGAGTGGAAAAATAAGGTCCTTTGATCAACTGTGTATCTAGACTTGTACGAATAATATTAAGTGTTTGACTATAGGCATGTTTCTTTAGCTCTAATGCAATTGGGTTCTAATAAGATCTTCATCTTCATTTCGCCAGTCATATTTAAGAGGTCAAGTTAAGTAGAAAACTAATAATGAGTTAAGATGATTGTCAAAATAGATCATATTCTACTATTTCATAGATAGCGCGCGTAATTATTTTACGGATAAACGCTTATTACAAGTTATGCTTTGAAATATTAAGGGGGTTTCTCACCATCCTCCCATTAGCTTATCTACCCTAATAACGAATATTATTAAAAATAAAAATAAAATACTCGCAGTGGTTAGAAAACTCGGCCAACTTATCCAATATTTAGCCACTATCGTAGGTTCGAGTACCGAATTATAAACTACAACTTAATAAATAAATAAACCGTAAATCGAAAATATTCTTTATTAGGGTAGATAGGGTATTGGGAGGATGGTGAGAAACCCCATAAGAAAAATTAATGTATCATTGATTCAATCCAACATTGCATTTGTTAGCTTTTCTTAAAAGATTTGAGTTTTTTAATTGACATAACTTTTTATTCGTATTGCCTGTGTACGGGCGCAAACAATTAATTTTTTTAAATATTTCAAAGCATAACGTATAAAAAGCGTTTAACCGTAACATAATTATACGCGCGCCATCTGTAAGAGAGTAGAATATGAATTCTTTTGACAATCACCTTAAGATTTTGGAGGCGGGAATGGGTACCGCAGCCCCGGGAACCATTTATTGGATAACCAACACCTCTGCCATAGGTCACCGCAAGTGGTTCGCTACGTTTGGTGACTTAGCAGGTGTGCCCGGGTTCATGGGGTAAGGTTTGTCTAGGTCTTGGCGGCGGATGATCTACACACACCGATCCACAGATTCCTACCCAACCCTCATGCCCTTTTCCTTCCCAGAACTTCCTCGCCTTTCTTTCCTTAAAATACCCTCCACACAGCATCCCCAAAGATGACATAGGCCCTGGGGGAAATTATTTTCCTCAGAGCCTCCTGAGTGGACCTAATGTAAAAAAAAAGAGGAATATAAAAGCGAGAAATATTTTACTTCTTACCCCTTTAGAACTCCGCATATTTTTAGTATTATCTGCGCGAGAAAAGTAGCGCCAAAGTGGTTTTTATATTTTTTTATGAATAATTTTACAAGAAATCAATCGACCCAAAAATAAATTTTGCCATAAAGGGGTTTTTTAAAAAGTTGTTTCTTATATATTGTTTCTGTACAAAGTTGTGAACTGTCTCATTGACTCCCCAGCCCTATTAGAAAAGATTGCATTTCGTTGCCCTGAAGCAATACCAGATCGAATACCTTATTTTATATACAACATTTTAAATCGAAATACGCACAAAACTCCTTACTCGGGCGAATCTGCAAATCTTATAATGCCTTGAGCGATATTGACATTTTCCACTGTACCCTTAAATTTTTTAAATTCAAATTAACTTTAAAATGTACTTAAATCAAAACAATGCATTGTTTATTATATTATTGTACTTCTATATTGTTTATTATTTTATTTTTAATTTTTTTTCACTCAAACCATACATTTTTATAACTTGTAATTAATTACTTCCTAATCAGTATTCACAACAAAAATGTAAAAATGGAACTAAATTGGTTGATATTATGTTCACTATCTTATGTCAAATGATCTTTTACACAACTGTATGTTTCCTTAATAGACTTAAATAAAAAAATATATATGTATATAACTTCATACTTATTTAATGAAAAAACAAATATTTATTACTTTTCGCATATATTTTTTCTAATTTAATTAATAATTTTATTTTAATTCCATTAAATTGAAAAGGTAGGAATAGCTTCAATGTACACATAACATATTTTTTTATATTCATAATGTAAACTAATTCGTAGTAAAGATAAATCTATATAGTGATTTGACGTATAGCTTCATCTTAAACTTGTTTTTTTAGGGACAAACTAAATAACTATGGGGCTGTTGATAGTATTCACTGTGACGTGTGAATTTATTTACTATTATTATAATATTAGGTCCTTACATATGAAATTGGCCTTTTGCCGTACTGGCAACTTTAATCTCAAATATCTTATCTTTGGTTAGGCTTATGTTTCGAAAATTATAATTCATTTGTTTTTTCCTTATTTTTTTTTTATTTTGCGTCACTTAGTTTACAAAATGGAAAACTTGAAATATCGCGTTATTTACGAGTACGAGTTCCATCGTGGCACCAGCGCTGCAGAAACGGCTCGAAGGATTAATGATGTGTATGGCGACGGTGCCGCAAAAGAAAACATTGTGTGTTTTTGGTTCCAAAGTTTTCGTTCTGGAAATTTAGACCTGCAGAACAAGCCCCGTGTACGGCCGGAGACCATAGTTGATAATGAAGAATTGAAGGCTATTGTGGAAGCAGATCTATCGCAAACCACGTCCGAGTTAGCTGCAGGCTGCGGTGTTAGTGATAAAACTGTTTTAATCCACTTGAAGCAAATTGGGAAGGTGAAAAAGCTTGAAAGGTGGGTACCTCACGAATTGAGTGAAGCAAATCAACAAACGCGCATTGACTGCTGCGTTGCATTACTTAAACGGCAATAATGAAGGGATTTTAAATCGAATCATTTTCTGTGATGAAAAGAAGATAATATTAACATCCAATTACAGAAAACATATACGAGGACTAAGAAAAACTAATGTCAAACATTCTTCTCAATTATGATTATTTATTTAGATGTTTTTTTGTACATATTTCCTCGTTTTTCGAAAACAATTATTATTTTATTTAATGACTTTCATAAATGTGAGTAAGTACGTCCAGTTTGTAATTACAGTGAAGTAACAGTAGCAATTGTAGAAAGTGCCATTACCAGTGATTTATATTGCGAATGGCTTCCATGCCCGACATCGTCCGCATTTTGCTCCCGGCCATTTCGTATTGTTCAACGCTTGACCATAGACAACGTTACTTGCAGAAAATTTTTCATCATTATTCAAAAGAATAATATTTTCCGATAGAATAATGAGTCTGCCCCATCCCCTTATGATATCACCACATCAGAATCAAAATTATGGGTATCAGGCTGTGGGGTTTTAATTTTGAAAATCGTAGACTTTTTAAGTCTTAACTCGTATTTAATATAACGCTTGCGAATTTTTTGTTGTTACGCTTAAAAAATTGTTTTTTCGGATTATAATATAGGTAGGTACCTACATGATTTACGTGAGATCTAAATGCCACAACCTGATAGATTCCACGTCGGATTTTATAATGTTAATAATAAAGTAGTTTCGATTTATTAACGCTTGTCGATTACAACGAAGAATTGTTTAAAGATACGATTATACCATATTTCTCCATTGGTTTGTAATTTGTGTATTTAAGTTCATAAAAAAATTATTAGGCAAACATTTATAAATTCTGACCTTTTTTTTTAAATTCCGTCATACTAATCGTGTATCGGACGTGATGAGTCGAATGTGTTTCCGAGTCATTAAGAGATAACAAGTACTCACATTTTTACGATGACATTAATATTCTATGTGAAAAAAAAACTTATCATCTCTGCGTACTGGTTATATGATACTATCATATCATATCACACAATCAATCATTATCATGCATCCTCAAACATGAGACTAATTAAATTAAATTTTATGAATTTTAGGCATTATCAGGCATTTAAAAATAATATCATTTGATCAACTCCACGAGATACAAATAATTACCCCTAATAAACACAAATAAGAATTTTTTGTATAATTATGTTTATTAAATAGAGAGATACTTTCATTCGACGCGATCGACGCTCATCTGTACCTTCCATACTATTATTAGTGTATGTAAACGCTGATACGCGCTGCACTAGCAAAATAATATGACAGGTAGTGGATAGCGGCAATTGAGTCGCTTGTAAGTAGCTGCGTGAACGAAGGGCGTATTTGAACAACTCAAAGATCAAGGTGTCCATGTGTGCCGGTGTCCTATTGAATTTACAGTATTTATGCGGACTCCACTTGTCCCAAAAAAACTCTATCTACTTCGCCATAAGAACAACATAATGACTTGCTCTCATTAATTTAAGCCTCTTAAAATTATTTTCGTTAACTTCCTACCTTTTTATAAGAACCTTCGAGAATACAACATTGAGTACCTATAGCGCTCTTGAGGTCATTGTTCAAGAAAATGGAGCCTAACAAATAATCGTACTATTATTATACGTGTACATTCATACCACTCGTGTGTTGTGACTGTAACTAAAAGAAAACAAATACGCTTTACAATAAAATTTGGCATTACCCCAGAACACCCAGAAAATCAAATAAAATCACAAAGAACTCGCGTCATACTTCTTCATTGCTCTTAATGCTGGCACATTTTTACGCAAATAAGGAAGAATTAACATCTTTAGGTATTTCATGAGATACAGACCTTTGACGTAGGTGTAACTTGAGTTTGATTTCCGAGAAAATCTTTTAAAAGGCACCTAAGAAATCAATCATTTTGATGGAACGCCGAAGCAGATAGAGCGAAAAATCAACTCGCTGTACTCAAAAGTAAAATATTTGCCATTTCGGAGTATGTGAAATTCAAACTTAGCTTTCAGAATGCTAGTTCTTAGCTATTTTCATGGAAAACTATTTAACTGAACTAAGCAAGGCTACGAGCAATTGGTACTCTTACGCGATATTTCCAATATACAACAACAACAAAAATATTTACCTTCCAAACAAAAATCAATTTTGAAGGCTGGTATACCATGTTGGTATATATTGAATAACCAACACGTCTGACATACGTCAGCCTAAGCGGTTAGACACCTTTAGTGACTTAGCAGGGGTTCCCAGATTCTTGCGGGTCTTTGCGGCAGTTGCGCCTGCTGAGAGGATGGATTTAGTATGACCCATTGACCCCTCCAGTTGTTCTCTCCTGACCCATCGTCTTGCACCGCAGATGGACGGATGTATTCATATTCCCTGACCCCTAGATTTCTACCCCCGTCTCAAACATTTTTCCTTCCCAGAATTTCTTCTTCTTATATTTTTTAAAAAGACCCTTCACATATCATTCCCAAAGATGACAAGGGAAATAATATCATATTTTTCGTTGCCAATTATAGCCACACTAAGCGTAACGCCCATCGTTCACGTAGCTACTTACAAGCGACGCTACCGCTACCTGTCATACTATTTTGCTAGTGTAGCGCCTAGCGGCGTTTTCAAACACTAATAATAGTATGGAAAATACAGAAGAGCAGCGATCACGTCGCTTGAACGTAGCTCCGTGGAAGAACGGCTTAATATATCACTAATAGGAAATAAAATTTAATGAATAAGAAAAAATATACTTTTTTTTTTATTGACAAAATTTTTTGATACATACATTTACAGGTAGATACATACATAATAACGTAAATGAAAAGAGTAACAAAAAAAATATTGTCTATTATTATTTAAATATAATTAAATAGTTAAAAGTTAGAATTAATTTTTACAAATTTTGGAATACATATTTCGTATAGGTATCTTTCCTTCAATTTGCTTTGTAAAAAATATAAATGTAAATAATTTTCTAATTAAATCAGAAATTACAAGAAATGAACAGAGAACAACGCTTTACCGTGTTTTATTTTATTTCTTTCTGAAAACAATTTATTTTCCTCCCTTTCAGTGGAAGACAATCTAATGTTCAATTGAAAATTTCTCCGGGCATGTTTTATTTTGTTTTATTTGGAGAGTTTTGAAATTTGAATTAAGAACGAATGGAATCGTGGGGATAATTAAAAGCGTTCAATTAGCTTTTACCCATTTAATCACTTTGCAAATATTAAAAGTTTCAGAGATGAAACCTGAACACAATTATAAATATATATTATTGTAGAAAGCAATCACTTTGTGGTTAGACACATTTAATAAAAATAAAACACTTTTTTTGTTTTAAAACCACGATATTTATTAATTTACTTTTCCGACCGGTTTCGCTTTACTCAAGCATCTTCAGGGTACAAATTAATACTAAACAATAACTACAAAATGTGTGCTTATATATATGTAGAGAAAGAGACAACAACATAAAATTATTACAAACAATGGGGATACATTAATACAAATGAAATGGGAAAAAACCAACATATAATTGAGCCCTTGCCCAGAATAATGTTGTATCCAACAATATTCTTGTTCCGAGCATATATAACATTTTATATTTAAAATACAATTCTTAAGGCTTTTAAAGGAAAAGTCGTGGAAAAAGGCAATAAAATTAAAATTTATTACAAGAATTTGTGCTGATTTTGTGAAAAAAATGTTGTGTATAAAAATTTCACAGGGAACATTATTCCACAAAATGTATTTTTTTACTTTTCGTACCTTCAAGAAAGCACCATTGATGCTATTGTCTTTAGATCAACATACAACATTATTCGACAAAACTTTTTCAACGGCTAAAAAGCAGCCTTAACAATATTTTTTCTGGAAAAATTCTACTTTCCTGCATTCTTCGGCTTCTTGGCTTTAAATTCTTTCTAAATGAAGCCATAAAACATTCGTTTTCTCCATTTATTCCCATTAAAAAAACCACGATCCGTGATTTTGATAAACGGCCTTATACAACATTCTTCCACAAACTAATCTTTAAAGTGCTGCCACAGGCCTAAAAAAATGTTCACTACCATAATCCGTATCTTAAAAGATGCGTAATAATATGCCCAACGTTATTTCTTCATTAACTCAACATTGATAGTTTTGTTGGATACAACATTATTCCGGGCAAGGGCTCAATTATAGACGAATGGGTTATCAAAAGTGACAAAAGGAAATTATTAATAGTTTAATGATATATGTTTAATGATAAACTATTAATAATTTCCTTTTGCCACTTTTGATAACCCATTCGTCTATAATTATATGTTGGTTTTTTCCCAATTCATTTGTATTAATGTATCCCCACTGTTTGTAATAATTTTATATTGTTGTCTCTCTCTATATGCATATATAAGCACACATTTTGTAGTTATTGTTTAGTATTAATTTGTACCCTGACAATGCTTCAGTAAAGCGAAACAGGTCGGTAAAGTAAATTAATTAAAATCGTGGTTTTAAAACAAAAAAAGTGTTTTATTTTTATAACAATTACAAATATTGAGTAATGTGCTGTTGTAAATTGAACTAAATGCCACGATGATATTCTTTTAATTTTTATTGGTAATAGACGCGTGTTAAAAATATGAATTTTTAATATTAAGAATGTGTTTAATGTGAATGTGAGATGTTTTTTTGCTTACTGAATTAATTTTTTGAAGACAAGAGAGTAATTTAACTTAATCCAGGGAAAGGAAGACAGCGTTTAACGCTCCATTTTACATTTTTGTTAGTAAAGGCTGTAATTATGAAAAACAAAAATAACATTAAAGGTTGGGTCAAATGAAGTGAAGTGAAAACAATTGATTCGAGACATTGAGTAAAATTTTGGGGATATGGCTAAATATTTCTGGATTCCAATGGCACTAAATGTTGACACATTACCACAATAGATTGGTAGAAGATGGTTAAATTGGTTATTTATAAAACGATGTGGATTGTTTCGGGTTTCTTAGTTGCCGGTAATGCGTTGCCAATAGGAAAGATTTTTCTTAATAAAATTGACGCTCCTAAACACTCCTTTTACGAAACAGCTGTTCTACAAGTATGTACCATCAAAACGTTTCTTTTTTTTCCAATTTACTATGTAAATCGCCCATGAATTAGTTAAGGGAACGTATTTCACAAATTCGCATGAGTTATCTCGTATTTACCTAACGTAGTCTACTTTTTCATTCCTCCAGTACTATGCCACACTAACATAATATCGGAGATCGTATCAGATCCGCGGTAGACTGCAAACGATGTGCGTTCGATAACATGTCCGCACAAGTATTTCACAAGTAGTTATCGATATATTTTTTTTTAAATCAAAAAGTAAACACGAAGCATTACTACTTGTTTGAAACGTTTAATATTAAGTCTGAAAGATACCCTCAAGGACTCTGAATCAATGACCTTTACCCTTTTTGTATTTAAGTAGGTAACATGCTAATGTTATCATTTGCAAATGCTTTCAAATTTATTGAAGCTTTCGAATGTGATTTTTTTTTCCTAAATTAATAGCGAATACCTATGTTAAAAATATTTTAAATTCCAACTTAAAAATCTCTTAAGCCACGGCTTCCAGAATTTCTACTAAGTGAGCCCTGAAGTGTTGCTGACAAATAAATTTACCACACTTTTGGAATGTTGTTTGGTTATTTGGTACTTTGTAAATTGTAACGTAATTTGTCGCATGGGGTCAACTCCACGCGAGAAGAAAGAGCAGCGAGACTTACATACACGTTTCTGGTTTGCATACACCGCTAGAAGGTTTGAAGCAAGAAAGAGCACTGTCGCATTCTAAAAACTCTTAACTATTTTGTTTTCAATTTGAAATTGTCTTGACCCCATGCGCCTAATTAAGAGTTAAACGAGTCACGTTTTATTAAAAATTCACCCGATTTTAGCGCTCTCCCTCTAACATTCTTAATATCGTATCTCTCTTTCTTCTTCTTTTTGAGCGGGTGTAACCCAGCCTTAAAGGTTGGCAAACACAAAAAAATAAGTTACGAATAGATCTCATAAAAATTTTGCCTTAGTTCAACTAATTGCGATCATTTGTGTGAGTTTTTGCTTGTAAAAATCGCCCGCTTGCTCGAGCGGCTCAGAGACTCTTGAATAAAGGTGCCTCTTCTTGACACTCGTCTCGTCTTAATCCTGCTTCCCCGGCTGTGGATGCTAAAGAGGCTGCATTTGGCTTAATTAGGTTGTTCTTATCATGCATTTAACATGAAGGATATTTGTCAGATTTACCAAATCTTTTGAATGTCGCTCTTCGACGATAAGTAAATAATTCACGTGATTAAAATAATGCACCATTACGCGGGAAACTAAAAACTTCTAATATGCTGGATGTAACAGGAAGTATCCGAGGCATTTTAACCAGCGATTCCTGAACATATTTGGAGTAAAAAATTTTGATGTCGTTTTGCTGTCGGATATCATTTTTTTCCAACAAAAAATTAAAAATATTTTTCCACCACGTGTCACAACTAAGTTTGTTACTAAAGAAGCGCGTTTATATTCTATCGATTCTTGATAAGTGTTGCGTCTCATTGTAGCAGCATGTCACATGCACGAAACAGCGCGTGTATGGCTGAAACCCATCTCGACTGGGTATATCCGTTAGCGATGGGATCAGTAGCGACGTGTGATCTAAAAATATATGTTTTGCTTTTAATAGAAAAAAAAAATATCATCAAAAATGACAAATACATATATTACTCCAAATATGCTCAGGAATCGCTGGGTAAAATTCCTCGGGTACGTCCTGTTACACCCTGTAGGTGCGAGTATCCATCAACAAAAAAATATATCAAATTTTACGACTGATATAATGTATCTATTGATTGCTTTTATGATGTTGCCCTTCTTCTCCTTCGTGAGCCAACGTTTTGAGTTTAACAAAAATAATAATACCGCAGAGAGTCCCAACTGCTTCCGTCTGGATTCCAGCTGCAGTCTAAGGTCCTATGGACTATGGCCCCAATTGGGGTAGGTTATGAGGCTGAAGGTATAGGGGAGGGGAAGGAGATTAGGAAGGTAAGGAAATACTTGGCTATTCAGATCTGGGTGATGATGATGATGATGATAACTGCAATGCAGTCCAAAAAGTTGGCTAATGAAAGAGAAATGAGAGTAGGACTTCTTCCGATGTATTAAAAGTTAGGCGTAAACCAAAAATAATATCGTAATTTATTAACGTTCATAAATCCCACAATTTATTATTTTGAAAATTTTCAGAATCTGTCTGACCTTAATTAGATATTTATGAAATTCAAAAGTATAGAAGCACGTGATTTTATGTAGAAAAAATATTACAACTGAGAGACGCAATTTCACAATTTTAACTATTTATGATTTCATTCCTTTAACTGTATTTGCGTACAATAAATTAATATAACACATTTTTCAAACCACCAGTGCTAAAAAGAAAAGCACATTCGTAAACTATAAATAAGTTGAGATACGTATATTTTACCGAATTGTTTTTTGATATCAAAATACAAATAAAATATTTTTAGTTTACAATATTTATAAAGAATGGTATTAAAAGTAAGTATGTATTAAAAGTACGTATAATCATTAGTGATTAGTTTATTTAGAAGTTTAGCTTATGGGTAAGATTGGGGGAAGGGGGGTAATGGGGCTGATATGGTCTGTGAAGAGTAATACGTTTTGTGTGAATGTTTTTATTATTTATTAATTGATTGATATTTTTTTTCGGTGTTGTTTTGTATTCTTTTAACCCTTATTAAGCGCATTACGAAAATTACACCATATTCGCATGGGGTCACTACTGACCCCAAAGAAATAAATGAAAACGGGGTGGAAGTAATACACAAAACGAAGAATGTATATCAAGATAAATAAACATAACTTTGATATTAAACAATTAAAAAAATAAAACAGCTTCAAATCTCTCTTAAAAAAAAAAATAATAATCAGCAAATTCATCAGTTCTGCATCAAATGCAGTAAATCCTAAAGTGTTGCTGAGAAATAAATTTACCACAATTATTTGACACTTAAATTGGTCGCATGGGGTCAGCACCCAAGATAGCAGAGACAGTTTTATCCGATATATTTTGATCCGATGTATCGATATGATACAAAATATCCAATATCAAAAATTGTATCAAAAACGATATTTTTTTCAATTTCGGGGGGGGAGGCGCATGATTAAAATAACGTACATTGTGTATATATATATACACTTTTATTTTAAAAAAGCAAAACCTTGAAATTAGACAGATATATCGATATTTTTTCTTCGATATATCAACGTCGGTATTAATATTTTAATAAATATCGGTACATCGATATATAGATATTTTTTTCCACTTTCGACATCCCTAACGTGTTGGTTTTATGGCCGCGGAAGGTAGGAAGCTAGAAAGAGCGCTGTCGCATTCCAAACACTCTAACATATTTTGTTTTCAATTTGAAATAGTCCGAATGCGCCTAATTGAGGGTTAATCATAATGATACGAGTAAGAAAGCGCTACATTATTCAAGTTTGTTTCTCAACTTTTTTCGATATATTTATTCACACATCGAAAAAAAGCAATCCTACAAACGTTTTAAAGACAGTGTTAATTTAGTTCTCGCCAACTGTTGGTTTGCGATCACTGCAATAAGGCTTCGGAGGTCGGTGAAAGCTTCGGGGTGGGCCGACAGATGTCGCCAATGTAGGAATGACATTTAATTCTGAGAAGCGGTCGAAAGTTTCTCAGCAGTTAGTTGGAAATTTTTGACACCCTCGTCCATTGAGCGTTTTGTAATAAGTTGTGATACTTTTAGAATGAACTTTTGGGATTTATCTACCCCTTCCGCCGCACAATATGTTTCTACACAATTAGTATTATATTATACGTGTTAACATATATCAAATCTCTTTCCGTGGTAATATTGTGTAGGCTTAAGTTATTATTAATTAAGATAATTAATGGTTTTTGTTTGTTTTGTAGGTGAACATATTTTCACATTACCATTAAGTTACTTCTATCTTTACTTCACTCTCATTAAAATCTTCATCCCCTACCATGACGACCTCCATGGCTGAATGGTCATGATCCTTGGCTAAACATCTGTTAATTCCACGTACGCAAATTAATTTTATAATTAATTTGCGTTATTTATATTTCATTAATTAATTAATAAATAATATATTTGCGGCATGTTGCAGAGGGATGGATAGATTCATAATTGTCCTTTTTATATTTTTATGCGGAAACCGTATGGAATCCCAACTACTCCCAACCGTCTGGAGTTAGTTAGCTTATGGCACCTTAAATTGGGGTGTGGTATGGGGCTGAAGGTAGTGGGGAGAAAAAAGAAATGGGGTAGAGAAAAGTGCCTGGCTACTCAGATCTGGGCAACAAACACGATAAAAGCCATTTCAAGCTACGTTTCAGTTCTGAATGGTAGCCTTACTTATACACAGGTATCAAGTTTGGTTGCAAACCGGTTTTTTTCAGTTGCCTTGTCAGCGGAGACACTTAGTTATACCTGCCATATATAAAATATTTTTAAAGCTAAATTGTTCCATTTGCATTTTAATTCGAGCTCATTCGCTTGAAACAAAAAGGTTCCACCTGCCAATAAGATGAAACTAAGGAAATAAATGAACAATTACATTTAACATTGACACGTACTTTATGGCATCGAGATAATAACCAAACTAATTCAAATTAAAATAAAAACAAATTAAAATAATCAGATGGAACCCTGTTGCTGAGTTAAGCTAATTTTCAAAGCATTAAGGTACTTTTTTTTTGCTTAGTTGTGTGGCTAAACTTTACACTTTTTTTAGATGGAGTCTTCTTAAACACTCTAATATTTCTGTAAAAAGCAGACCTCCCATCGAAAAAATAATATTTATAATTTTAACTAATAATAAATCAGAACCAAAATTTCCTCTGAAATCATCAGATTTGTAAGTAGGTAGTTAAACACGTAATTACTGAATAAATTACACAATCATATAATTTATCCAAAGAGACGTCACTGTCTCAAAGACATTTATTTTTTCAAACTGTCTTCGGGTACCGCAAATGGAAACCATGGAATAACCTCATCAAGATTAGCCATCTAGTCAAAGTAAGGCTTGCTTGAATAATAAAGTGGAAGTAGCAGATTTTAAAAATCGGAAACGGAATGTACAAATAAATTTGCAGACTATAATGCTAAATGATTGAGTTAAATGCTACTTCACTTTACTATTATATAATCTTAATCGATAAAGAAAATTCAATTATAATATAATACGTCCTTCAAAATCACTTTTTCATAAAATTTAAAGAGTAGTTATTTTATTCGGGATTCAAACTTTGAACCACAATATCTCAGATTCATACAAGTGCCAAATAAACGGGGTGTCCGGGTTAAAGTGCATTAACTTCGGGAAGTGATTCTACATGATGATAGGAGTAAAAACTATTTTTCTTAATCTTTTTCCAAAATTCTAACTGTTTTTTCCATGCTAAAAGACGTACGTATTAAAAATCCTTAGTGTAAGGTACAAACTTAACCGATAAATTTGCTGTGAGTTAGCTGGGCGTGATGGTGGTGACGTTGGATGATTGTGATCCACCCGTATCGTAACAACCTCTATAGTGGCATGATAATATGTAATACAATGCCTCACTTAATAACATTGGACAGTACGGTGTACAAGCCGTGCAGTCTGCCCATTGATATACGAGAACGAGGAATACCCATATCGCCATTCCTTCATGGTATTGTTAGGTGTCTCTCATTATTCCTTGCAAGTTCAGTGTTGGAATTCGAATTCCAGGTTAGATCCTTTACGGGTCCCTCCGTTATCACAACCGCAACTCGCCACCCGTACTTACTTCTATGTAGGACACAAGCCTCCAAACTCGAGCCTCCGAGCCTATACGGACACACAAACAATTCAGATTTAGTTATTAATGTATTTGTATGCACATGGTTACTGAAGCGAAGCTGAACGTCATACACTATACTATTTTAGATTATTCTCTCATGCGTTATGAATACAAAAAAAATGTTTTTTCTTAAAAAGTCTTTTGCGAATTCATTAAAAAAATATCTTAGTTATAAAAAAATATATCAGTGCGTCTAACCTTTACGCGCGGTTGAATTAAAACTTGTTTGACTGTTGTGACAGGTATTACTAAAACGGTGCAATTACTGCACCTGTGTTTGTTTTCATTTTAAAGGGTTCTCGTCTTCGCTAGAATATTTTTATTATTTTCCGAAACTTGGATGAAAAATAAAGAGCGAATCTTTATTCATAATTTTTATTGCATTCCTCAATACAAGCGACCAAACTCAACAGCCGGTGGTGTAGCTGTGTATCTATCATTCGTCTGTAAACATTCGTGTCTACAGATTCGAAAATATTAAAAAAATATTCTAGCGAAGGCGAAAACCCTTTAAAAATAAAAACAAACACATATGACAGTAATTGTACCGATATCCGGACGTCATTTTAAAACGTTATTTCCGTCCGAAAAACATCTAAATTACTCGTCAAATCGCGCCTAAAGAAGTTTTACTTCAAAAATAATCCTCCAAAAAACAGGACTGTTAGTCTCTATATTATGACGATATACAGAATATTAAGCATCGTCTCTATATTATGACGATATACAGAATATTAAGCATCGTCTCTATATTATGACGATATACAGAATATTAAGCATCGTCTCTATATTATGACGATATACAGAATATTAAGCATCGTCTCTATATTATGACGATATACAGAATATTAAGCATCGTCTCTATATTATGACGATATACAGAATATTAAGCATCGTCTCTATATTATGACGATATACAGAATATTAAGCATCGTCTCTATATTATGACGATATACAGAATATTAAGCATCGTCTCTATATTATGACGATATACAGAATATTAAGCATCGTCTCTATATTATGACGATATACATAATATTAAGCATCGTCTCTATATTATGACGATATACAGAATATTAAGCATCGTCTCTATATTATGACGATATACAGAATATTAAGCATCGTCTCTATATTATGACGATATACAGAATATTAAGCATCGTCTCTATATTATGACGATATACAGAATATTAAGCATCGTCTCTATATTATGACGATATACAGAATATTAAGCATCGTCTCTATATTATGACGATATACAGAATATTAAGCATCGTCTCTATATTATGACGATATACAGAATATTAAGCATCGTCTCTATATTATGACGATATACAGAATATTAAGCATCGTCTCTATATTATGACGATATACAGAATATTAAGCATCGTCTCTATATTATGACAATATACAGAATATTAAGCATCGTCTCTATATTATGACGATATACAGAATATTAAGCATCGTCTCTATATTATGACGATATACAGAATATTAAGCATCGTCTCTATATTATGACGATATACAGAATATTAAGCATCGTCTCTATATTATGACGATATACAGAATATTAAGCATCGTCTCTATATTATGACGATATACAGAATATTAAGCATCGTCTCTATATTATGACGATATACAGAATATTTTTTTTTTTTTTTTTTTTTTTTTTTTTTTTTTTTTTATTGGCAAAATTTTTTGATACATACATTTACAAGTAGATACATACATAATAACATAAATGAAAAGGTAACAAAAAAATCCCACAAAGGCGAAGCCTGTGCGTGGGCATTATAATATGTGGGTATAAAACAGTGGTGGTTAAAATAAAAAGATTAAGAATTAAAAATGTAGTACATATATGTGCAGAGGTAATTGATGTTGCAGGAATTTCTGTGATTGTATTTTTATATTTAGATGTGGATATATATACATATATATACATATATATATATATATGTACACACATGTATATACACATGTATACATACTCATACTCATACATATATACACATGTATACATACTCACATACATGTATACATACTCACACACATGTATACATACACATACACGCAATTTTATATATATATTTTTTTTAAATCTAACGATTCGGAAAGACATGGCATATTTTAGTTATTTAAAATGTAAACAGTACAAAATTATAGGAAAAAATTATTTACTTCCTTATTTTTTAACCAACTTTTAGTATATTTTTTATATAAGTTCAAGTTTTGGCATGTGTTGATGGAATTGGGTAAGGAATTGAACAATTTTGGGGCAATACAGTTAATGTGCCTTTGGGCCAGCCTGGTTTTGCAATGAGGCACTGTGTACATGCAAGTGGTGAGTCTTTGACTAGAGCGATTTGGGTTTTTATCGAAATTGTTAGGACGAGTAAATATAAATTTGAGACATTGTAAACAGTAGATCTGCCTTAGTTCCATAATTTCAGTTTCCTGAAATAACTGATTAGTGGGATAAGTTTTGGTCTTCTGGTACATTATTTTAATGATGGACTTCTGGGCAGTTTCTAGAGGTTTCACATGGTTATTGTATGTTCCTCCCCATGCGATTATTCCATAGGTAATGGATGAAAGCACCAATGCATCATAAACAATTTTCATGGTTCTTATATTGACAATATTGCTCATCCGTTTGAATATGTAACTTAGGTATCTCAGTTTATTGACTGTTTTCTCTAAGCATCGTCTCTATATTATGACGATATACAGAATATTAAGCATCGTCTCTACATTATGACGATATACAGAATATTAAGCATCGTACTTTGACTTACTTTAACCAATGATTCCTGAAATTATTTAAAGTAAAAAATGTCACTGTAATTTTGGTCTCCGGTGACATTTTTTTTTTTACAAAAATAAAAAAAAATCAGTACTTAGGTATTGGGAAGTTAGGGGCAGAGTGCGGGGCTGTTTGGTTACTTAGCTTGGTGACCAATGATGACACGTGGAAGAATTTTTTTTTTTTTGATGTTGAAGAAAAAAGAATTTAAAAAAAAAACAAAGATATCTAAAAAGTCACCGGAGACCAAAATTTTATTTACATTTTTTACTCCAAATAGTGTCAGGAATAGTATAATAAAACAAATTTAAAACTTTTTCCACTTTTAATTTATTGACAAGCTGAAACCGGTTACGGTCAATAAATTAAAAGTGGAAAAAATTTTAAATATGTTTTATTATACTATTATAATGGAATTCCACCACGAATTATCAGTTTCAAAAATAGAAATATTAAAAAGTGTCAGGAATCACTGGTTAAAGTAGGTCAAGTACGTTCCTTAATACCCTGTATATTCTAGACGTGTAGGTAAATGTGTGTGAAACTAGTTTGCTTATATGCTATCCTGATTTTACGTAAAGTGCTTCTTGCAAAGGTTGAGATTTTGTCGCAAATTTGCCTATGTTGGGCGTCGAAAGCAGACCTCTCCTCTCCACCAATCAGTGTTGTTTAGCATGAGCTGTGTAGTTGCATGAATTAGAGCTAGACAAACCGGCAGGGCAGTCTCGGAACAGAAAAAAGGAGATGTCTTCTAATTTCTGGGGAAAATTTATATAGCAAACCTCTTATTTGTTTAAAGAGTTTTTTGTCCCCTCAACAATTTCTTACTATTTACGTATACACATTTTCTGGGTGTAATATTTGATCACTGTTGGTTTGGGGAATCGGTAGAGAGTACATGAAAAAAATTATAAGTTTTGGGCGAAAACTATTATTGACTTTTGTCATCTTAATATATAAAACAAAGTCGGGTTAGTTACACTATTTATAACTAAAGAACGGCTGGACCGTTTTTTTTTATGATCTATGATCTTTGATTTGTTGGATTTGTCTCGGTCCCGATTAACAGAATAACTATTAAAACATCGGAAAAAATCACTGGAAAAATAATTATGAAGAAAAATTTTTTTTTATATATTTTGCATGGAACGGCTTTTCAAATAATGTGCGTTGATGGACATAATTTGAATTAATTCGAACTGTCAATGGTGTAGTGTGCCGAACATTTCGTGCTTAGTCAACAGCTCAATTTCATTTTTTGAACTTAGAGTACCTATTTATTTTAACTTTAAAAAAACTTAATTTATTTCAGCTAATAAATTAAACACAATATTTATTGATTCTGAGGCGGTACGAAGTTTGCCGGGTCAGCTAGTATTATATATTTAATGGTCTGTCGAATGGTCGACATAATTCTGTTTACCCGGCCTACACACCTTTTGAAAAGAGATGACTAACTTGGTCATCGGCTTTTATGTTTGCAAGTTTGGTGACCCCTACAGTAGGCAATAGTTGTTAGACCACACCTCTATAATTTATCCTGTGAGAATGTACACTGTACACATACGTCACTCGTTCGTAAATTATCACAGAAGATTTCCATTATTTAAATACATCTATTTTTAATGCTATGTGGCAACTTTAAAAAGGGAAAGTATATCATAAGACTTACACAGTATTTTCTTTCCAAATTGCTTTGAGGGATGTTCTTTGTTTGCTTCGGATAGTAAATATATCCGCCATTAAGCAAGAGTTTGCCCTTTTTGATGAGTTTCGAGTAAAGTCCATAAAATTTGGGGCAACTTCTCTCTCTCCTTAGAAATAAAACACATTAAGTCTCTCGTAAAACCCTTTTAAGGGGTCTTATATTAGAAATTTTGAACATTTCGAGCCCATTGATTAGACAAAACTCTATTGTTTATTTCAACATGATTTTTTGTATAAAACAATTTAATATCAAATAGAAAAATTTTCATCACAAGATAAACAATAACAAAAGGAAAACTAATCTATCGGTATTTGTAAATAAATGGTTTATTCAACGATGTTGTTTTATTTCTTAGAAAAACCATTATATCGTGAAAATTTATATTTAAAAGGCGTCTTTGGAAAAAAATTGAAAATATTATCAAAACAGGTACGAAATTGGTGAAAAATAATAATGATATATAAAGTGAATTCTAAAATAATATTAATTAGCTTTTTAACCACTTTTCCCGAAGTTCTTTTTACCATTGTTAACAAATCTATTTTATATTCCTTTGAAGTTCTGGGAAGAAAAACGGTGTGTGGGGTGGGTAGGAATCTGAAGGTCAATGTGTCCAGGAGTGACAGACGTTTAAATCCACCCCTCCCACTGCGGTATAAGGCGATGTGTCGAGAGTTTCCGGCTGGACAGATCAAAATGTATCCCTCAATCAGACTCTCCCAATCCAGCCAGCCAAAAGATAGGCAAACCCCAAGACCTAGAAAAACCTCACCACGTGAACCCGGGAATCCCTGCTAAGTTACTAATCGAAGGTGTACTTATTCCCGCCTCCCAAAATGAAAAACAAAGTTTGAGAATTGAACACAAAAACAATTAATAACCCGTATACGAAGGAAATTATAC
This sequence comes from Limnephilus auricula, assembly GCA_951813805.1. NCBI lineage: Eukaryota > Metazoa > Arthropoda > Insecta > Trichoptera > Limnephilidae > Limnephilus > Limnephilus auricula. Next base: position 17,733,268 of record OX638410.1, read on the forward strand.
ATAATTTGGAAAGCAATCAGTCCAATATACTATATATAGGACATCGAAATGATATTGGACCTGCGTAATTTCCAGGAAATCTTAATCAATTAACAATTATTATTTACCTTTGTATTGAACATACAACCATCAGACTCTTAGTTAAATTGTAGCAGTTTGGTTTACCCATCCCTAATGCCATGTGAATGTACATCACTAATGCGTACCATGTGACCAGCGAGCTCTGGTACTCTGATAGCAACACCAGGGCCCCTAGCACACTCAATCGATAACGATTGATAGAATAACTTTCAGTAACGTCTCATCTTTCCTTAGCATGACTGCAGATCCCCAATGAATAAGTGTCAGTTCACAATGACAAAGTGAATTAATATATTCGACATCAACTGTTGTTTGTACGCTAGCGATGTGCAGTTGTCCTATATTTATATGTATCCGCCATTTTAATCAGATATTTTGAATTTTTAAAATACAATTGATTTTTTTTATGTTTAAAAGAGTTTTGTTCACAATGTATATTTGTTACTTAATTGTATTAATTTGCTACCGGTTTCGACACATCCGTGTCATTCACTAGCATTTTTTAAATCTTAAAAAACTAGCTACACGAATCGTCGCTCGAGTGTTTGTTTGTCCAAACGACCATTAGCTAATTTTACAGGAGAAGAAGTTTTTCTTTCATTATTTCAAATAAACCTTATTATAGGTATTCAACATTAAGCTAATAAAAGTAAAGGTCTTATTAGTTTAAATAATTCTTAGTTTAATGATAAATTATCGTTTTTTCATATTTAATTTAAAATGAAGATTGAACTAAAACTAAAATTGTCGTTTGGACAATTAAGCACTCAAGCGACGTAATTTTAAATTTAAAAAATAAATTAACAATATTCAGAGAAGACTTTTCTAATTAAAACACTATATATCTATACACAATGTAATGATTGTGACGCACAGCATGAAGGTATGACTACTAGAAATTTTAAAACAGAATCAGGAAAAATGAACTCTGTTTACGAAATAATAACTATTCCGAGCGACAGAATCACGTGACACGTGCGCTGTTTCGTGTGTTACCGTGCTGCTGGAACGAGATGGCGTGCATTTCACGTGACCTTTCAGGCTAACCTAAATAATCAGTGGCGACGTGTGATATAAAAATATTTGTATGGTTTGTAATTGAAAAAACTGTCATCGGACAGCAAAATAACATCTACATTAGGCCAAATGAGATGTGTAAAGGCAAAATCAGCAATCTCCATTTCGGCCAGATTGCTATGTTTGTTTTTGAAATGACATGCAGGTTGCTATCTTTGCTTTTACTTACAATATTACGTACACATATTTTATATGCGTATGTCACGAACAATATTTGTATGTAATATTGTACGTAAAGCAAAGATAACCATCTCCACGTCATTTCAAAAGCAAACATAGCAATCTGGCCGGAATGGAGATTGCTGCCTTTGCTTTAACACATCTCAAATATGCTCAGGAATCACTGGATCAAATCCTTCGGGTATACGCTTATATATATATATATATATATAATATATATATTGTATATATTATGGTTATTTTTTTGTGAAGTGTAAAAAAAACAGCGTTTGTGGAAGATTTTTTATATATATTTTAGAGGGTATACCTAAATTGTTACAAATCACTACAAGAGACTTAAATTCCACCCCAAATATGGTATAGGCGTTTTGTGGAATTTAAGATACCCACTCCTGCTTAAAATAGCCGGTTGAAACCTTTTCCTAAAATAGGAAGCCAAATCAGGAATGCAATATCATATTATAATATTAACAAGAAGTGAGTACCTGTCATGCTGTTGAGAACTTTGGAAACATATTCTTAGAGAATTTAATTCCAGTCGAGTTAATCTGGAAGATTAAATTATAATTCATGGAAGGTTAAAAGCCCTTTCCTTTTGTAATCTTCCATTATCAGGTAAATGCCAAATGGCTAACTGAGTTTCAAACATCGTTTTGTACAACATTTTTGATAATGGACTACGAACACAATTTTCTAAATTCTTTACGAGGGCATTACCAGAGAATACCGGAAATTATCCCTTTTTAAATCAAATTCTAGACGCATTGGCTGTTTTTTACAAAAAATCTAAATTTATTTTGAAAGATTCTAAAAAATCTAAATTTATTTTGAAAGATTCTCTGGTGCACCCCGTTTAAAAATTTTGATAAACTAAGTGTATTTTTAATATACTAAGGTTTTACGGTTGGTCGTTGGCATATTTGTTCAATTTTAAAACGATATATTCTATTAAACAACACAAATCATATAATCATTCAAGAAAATAAATCAATACATAATCTACTCAACACAGTTTACAAAATTTTAATTTTATTTAAATTAAAATCATAAAAAAATAAATCCTAGAACCTGTTTTGGAACAAAAATACCTCCGTTTTTCTATTTATCTTAATTTTTGTCTTAACAAACTAAAACGTTTCAATTTTTTCTTTACACACCTATTTTGTTTAGACATTATTAAAAAATCATAAATACTTTGGTCAAAAAATACTTACAAGAAGTACACTATATTTAATAATTTATCATTGTGCGTTTTGAGCATTTTTATTGCTTACTTGAAAGTAAGTATATATTAAAGTAAGTATATATATAAAGGTTGAATGAAATAAATCGATATAAAATTTTTTATTTAAAGAAATTGATACGTGGAATAATCTATCTTTCTCATTGGAACCTCCCTGTACAGTTGCAAGCATTTTTAAACTTTTATTCTCAGCTGCTAGTCAATCCTAAATTTCAGAAAGCTCTGAAAATAAATATTTTCTTCATATTAATGATCATTTCTTAAGATTATGTGCAAATTGATTGTTATTAATTAATGAAGATACTATTGGCCAAACTCAATCTGAAACATAAAAGTCAAAAAAACATCGGGTCACATCTGGGATCATAAAGACTGTGATCTTCCAAATCGCAGGAAAAGTACTAAAGTACTGAAAAGAAATATATATATTAAGATGAAAAGTACTGAAAAGAAATATATATATATATATATATATATATATATATATATATATATATTAAGATAATAATTATGTAAGTAGTTTTGTTTATTTATATTTATTTAAATAATACATGATAATACATTAGGACATTTTAATACATATGATACATTAAATCACCATTTGTTTACGTAATATGGCAAACTGGGATTGCACTGCCATCCCAGTCCCGCTGGAATAAAAACTTAAATAAATATATATATATATATATAAGTTTTTATTCCAGCGGGACTGGGATGGTAATGCAATCCCAGTTTGTATATATATATATACAACTTTATATATATACAACTCCAGCGCTTTGATTGTGCACGTATTATGCATATTCTTACACAAAGGCTTAATAGGCAAATAAATAAATAAATTGTTTTGATTACAAGCCAATTCGAAAATGAATCTCCTACTAAAAATGCTTACACTTACCGTTATTATGTTCGTAATCAGTGGTTACAGTAAGTTAAATACATCCCTTATCCACCTGTATAAGTGAGCGGGCAACATTAATTGATTTGCTCACATCTGTTTCACAATAAGTTTAAAAGTGATTTTTAACAAGGAGAAGTAAAAACGAAATCACTTTGGTATTATATTTTCGCTAACAATGGACCAGGAAAATCTTCATAAAAAGAATGGCAGAGCCTTCCCAAACTATATTTCAATGTTTATTGTTCTAATCAAAAAATAAATTGGTACCGATATATTAATAAACAAACAATGGTATTCTTAATACTTAATTATCTTTAAAATGCTTCCCTCAGACGAACATTGTTGTACCTAATTGAATGATTGCTAAAATCTCTTTTCAATTCGTTTCATATTTCAATCTCCTTTATACAAAATAATTTCCTAGGAAAAATAATCATAAGAATGAAAAATAAAATTTTACGTCTGAATCTAACCTCGGCTTTTCTCGGTGTAGAATGGTGAGCATTTCTTATTAAATAATCGCAAATTCTTTTTGTGGTGTCATTTTAATTTAATGAAAATAAATAGCTAATAATCCACTCATTGACATGTTTCAAAACTAATGATTTCTTTGTTAGGGTAAACGTATAATATAATGTATGATGACATTTAACAAATTTACGAATAGATAAAAAAGTGAAGACAAAAAATTGCAATGACCGGAGATGAATTAATTGTTACGTATAATTAAAAAAAAAATCAATTATATGAAATAAATAACAGTATTATAAATTATGTAATTACTGCATCTCTGAGTATATAAATGAATTATTAAACCCATTGTTTTGTTTGTAACTTTTTTAACCTTTTACTCATATCAAAATTAATGTCTTAATTTCAATTACTCTCTATTTTATTACTTGTTCTTCTAAGGACAGCCAAATATATAGAAAACAACCTTCATACAGAATTATTCGCTGTAATATTAATATTTCTTTGAAGGACGAATCGTTATTATAACAGCAATCTGATGACAAGCGTTTTTCTCGGGAATGATAATTATACTCGCCAATTAATACATGTATCACGTTTTCTTGGAAAAAGATATTAGGAGTTCGATTAATTTATGCGTGAATTTTAGCACTCGTAAGTTAGTAGGCGATTCAGTATGATTCTTGACATAGTTTTTGCCATATTTAGTTATTTATTTATTTAATTTCAACGGTATAAACATACCATAAACAATATTTACATTTCACATTAAAAACCAAAAGCATATATTAGGAATAATTAAAAACAAAAAAGAGAATAACAATTGATTGTGGCATTTGATTGTGAAATGACATACGAGATATGAGCAAGAGATACAAGTACAAACAAATTTTATAGTACAAATAAGGTAAACTTAGATTAAATTAATATTGGTTGAAAATATATGATAGCATAGCCCTCTTATACCTACTTTCCGTGCAGTTAAATATATCCGGTACATCTGCATATCTATTACTAACTGCATGCAACCTAGGTACAAGTGAGTTTTTGGAATACTCAGTCCTGGTGTTGTTGCATTTAAACAGAACTTTGGAACGAGTTGCTCTCGTAGGTATATGAAATTATAATATCTGAATTATAAAATCAGTTATATTATCTGAATAGTCACGTAATTTTTATCATCCCTCTTCTCCATTTTCTTTCCCTTCCATTCCCTTCAACATCACAACATACCCCAATTTGGGATGCCATAGTCCTTCTATCCCAGGGTTTGAACGCTTGCGCGGTATTCACATAAAAATAGCTAAAATCGTAACAACTTTAACAACACTCCAATTATCAACAGGATAAACAAAGACGGAATGCCGCATAAAATTTTTTTCGCACATTCATTTTTTTATAGTGAATACCTCATAAGAGTCCCAACTGCTCCCGTCTGGAGCCAGTGAGACTATGGCATCCCCAATTGGGATATGTTATGAGGCTGAAGGTAAGTGGGAAAGGGAATGAGACGAGGAAGAGGAAGGTGGGGAAGTAACTGGCTATTCAGATCTAGTAACTAAACACGGCTAAAGCCATTTCAAGCAACGTTTCAATTCTGAATGGTGGTCTTACACCAGGGCGATACAAAGAGTATATTTTACTCTGGAACGTGCCGCAAATATACTATATATATTTTTTTAAATAATTAGTTGTGAAATAACACAAATCAATTGCACAAAATTTATTTGCGCACGCCGGGTTCGAACCTTCGCCCTTCGGAATGGCAGTCCAACGCCCTACCGCTGGACTACGCCGGCCGTCAATTCATTAATTTAATTAAGTACGACTCATGAAGTAATTGAATATCTTGAATCCTTGAGTGTACATCCATTTGTTCGTAATAAATTATTCTGATCCTCCTTTCTACATACATAATGTGATAGAAATAATTCAAAATACATTCTAAATAATTATTAACTTTAAAAATGTTATTTCAAGGGAATGTTGCAACTCCGAACAAAAGAAAAAAAAACTGAGAAAAATCACATAGTATAACCTCAGTAGAACAAACAATATCATAATTTAACATTATCACTATCAAATATTTGGATTTTTTGTCCTTTACTGCATTTTAATTTTCCGCTATTGATATATAATAAACCAGAGGTATCGCTTTTCATTGCTTTCTTGCCCACAAAAGAGTCCAAAAGATTAAATCTTTTTTGTTTCATGTATTTATTTTAATTTAATTTTTTTGATTTAACGGACCACGACAACTGGTCAAACGATCTAGTTATATTATGTTAACAATACCGCCAACAATTATTTCGTAAACTCTCTAATTCAAAGGCCCCATACTATACACTATATTATTATATCGTATTATACCATGTTACTGCTCTCACTGTCTACTATGTACATATAAACTTTACATTTCTTTATAGCTAAATTACGTTTGTTAACCTTAGGAGTAGGCAAATTCTTATTTTTGTACAACAGGTTTATACCTACAAATAATCATCGTATGCATTACTAGTTACTTGCTGTTATAATATGTCAAATGGATAGATTATACTATGTATTACTACTGTAACTGTGAACTTAAAATCTTAAGAATATTTTTTATAACTATGTATGTAAAAGCCCAATAGGCGTATAAATAAATAAATAAATAAATAAAAATAAATTACCGTTTTGCATAAAATGGCCACCAGTGGTTGTAATTATTCAATTGACAATACATTCATTTGGGTCACAGCTGGTCGTAAAATATGAAACAAGGACCACAATAATATACCTGATTAATTATCATGATATATGTTTAAATAACGCTAATACTACGTTAAGAGCTTAAATACTACGTTAAGACCACCCTGAGAAGTTTGGGTTATTTTCATTAAATCCTAAATTTAGTACAAGCGCTAACTTATAGTGTAATAACCAACTATCTCGCGCTATAAATCAAAAAGTTTTTCTTTTAAAAATACTTTTAGTTGCATGCCAATACGAAATATTTATAATATTACCTTTTTACGTACCCCACTTGGGTCAGAGAGGCTTGAAAACTTGGCTGAAAGTTGCTAAAACAAGAAAGTAAAGTGAAGAAGGAATCTCTCTTGTAATAATGCTGCTTTATGTAATCTCAACGGTTTGTGTAACATGTTGAACTAACATTATTTTGTGTAAAAATTCTCGAAAACTTTGGCAAAGAAGTTTTGTTTTATGAAGGTTCTACCTACTTAGAAAGGTTGTTAATAAAGGTTTCTTTGTAATATGAACTTTCAAGCAGCTTTTTATTGTTTTGGAAATGCCTAAAATTACACAAGCAGGGAAGCAGGGTTCCAGAAAAATGATTTTAAAGATCGTGCGTTGTAATATATTTATGCTCACCGATAGTGGGTCAATTTTCAATTTAATCAAAACATAGCCAAGGTGAGGATGCCATAGAATCAGTGGCTCCAGACGGTTGGAACTCTTGTGTGTTACTCACATTAAAACCAACCCTTTTCTCGCCTTCTGACGTCCGTCCGTGGTCGAGTAGCAAGACTCTTGACTTCCAATCGGAAGGTCGCGGGTTCGAACCCGGAGTGCGCAAATTTATTTTATTTGATTGATTTGTGTTATTTCACAATTAATTTAAAAAAAATAATATATACTATATTTGCGGCACGTTCCAGATTGGAAGATACTCACATTATCGCCCTGGTGTAATACCACCATTCAGAATTTCAACGTTGCTTAAGAGGATACCCGGCGGTGATTTTTCCATACAAACGTATTCCGTATTTATCTCTCTGGATTTTAAACCTAGAGAAAATATTGTTTTTGCATACAATAGATATCTACTACAAGCGTGTCGGTACTTTTTGTTTTTTTTGATAAGTTACTTTTTATAGAAGTTATGACCTTCCAAAAATCAATAAAATTGACTGGTTTAAACGCCGTCAAAAGATGTTCAGTATACAAACCAGACAATGTTTTTTTAAAAAAAGCAAAACGTACAGACATATAATAGTTTTTTCTTATGTAGTTAGTAAAAAAAATTGAAAATCAGTCCACTTTTGGAGGAGAAAAGTGGGGAATACAAAACCTCCATTTTAGTTAGGTGTCAGTGCATTGTCCCTTTCGCTCAATATCCGGTGGAGTAAGAGCAACAGTGACAGCAATATTTTAGTAAAATCTATTTCTGCACCACCGGGTATCATCTTAATAATGGCTTTAGCCGTGTTTAGTGAATAGATCTGAATAGCCAGGTACTTCCCCACTTTCATGTTTCCCATCTCCTTCCCTTCCCCACTTACCTTCAGCCTCACAACATACCCCAACTGGGGATGCCATAGTCTCACGGGCTCCAGATGGGAGCAGTTGGGACTCTTGTGAGTTTTTAAGCCATTTTATTATAAAATAACACGATTTCATTAAATTGGTTATCAAAAAAGTTAATGCCTAAGCTTTTACAAAAAATTAAGTATGCATGATTTCTTTGAGGGGATATTATTAGATTTTTATAAGATATTATGAGAAAAAATCAAAAAGGATATAACACGCATCTATCAATGTGGATGGATGTCTTGTCTTACTAAGAAATGTCTTAACATTTATTTAATTCAATAATTGTACGTCGCGTATTTCCTTGGCATCATTTCCCCCCTAATTTTAACTTAAAATAAATACACCCTAATCAATTATGCTACCCTACTCAGCCTCATTGATTTCAAAATCCAAACGTCTAAAATAAATATCCCTCAAAGCACCTACCGGACTGAAATAAAAATCGATCCATTTTCAATTTAATTTTCCAGGCAAATTAGCATGGCCTTTATTCCTGGAATCGCCTTATAATTAACACGTTATACCTGTAACAATAAAGACAGGATCCTAATTGGTGAGGTGTCGTTCTGCCCAGGGGATTCTGATATTGAATCTGGGCTTTGGATAAATATAGCATTACCTTTTGACAAAATCAAACGAACAAAGCTTGAGTATTATTAATCGGCTTTGGCACGGTATTATATCTACTTGACTAATATGTTTGAGGTTTGGAAGATGATTCAAAGGAGAAGAGAAGATTTATGAATGACTTTTTTTGTCATTCAAAAGGGTCACACCTAGTGCATGCTAGTTAGCATTATTTGAACATATAGGGCATAAGTACTAGATTGAATTTTGTAGACATGAGTTCTCTGAGACCTTTGTGATAATTTGTTATTAAATTTTTATTTATCTGTTACCAGTTTCGACACATCCCCATCATTCACTAGCAATCTCAAAAATAACTTAAAAATTATACAAGTACAAAAATTATTAGATTTTATTATGTAGTAGTAGTAAGGGGGGTTGTTGTTGTTTTTGGGGGAGAGAGATTTTTTTTCAGAGTATTATTATTTCTTACAATAAAATATATAAATTTGTTGTAATTATTAAAGTGGTCTAAAACCAATTTATATATTTTATTGTAAATTATGACGAGCCACAAAGTTAATGCTTATTACGAACATGTATTATTATTTCTGTCTATTATAACATTCAATATTCAAAAAAATATTATTATTAACTTTTCAAAAACAAATTGTCTTCAAATTATTATATAGTAAATTCCCAAGAAATACAAGAAAAAATTGTAAAAGCATACTATACAAGGCTAAGAAAGAGATACTTCGATCGTTTGAACACGTAGAGCTGATGAACGGAGAACAGAAAAAAATATGACGCACGATGGAAGAAGAAATGGCGAGGCGAGGCAAGATGAAATCAAGGGAATCAAATACATTTGGCGCTTCGAGAGTCGGTAGGTAGAATAGTAATGTATAGAAGATATGAATGTGAATTAAGCATTGCACAAAGAGAGTCATCTAAAAATCCATTTACGATGTCTACTCCTTCCGGAGAAAAGGTGTGATGGTTATAAACATCACAAAATGGGCTGCAAACAAGCGATTTGAATAAAAATCGAAAAAATATTGTCTACATTTTAGATCGGATTTAATTGTATAATGTAATGTAATATTATTTACGGTATCTTTCTCGGATAATAATGTCGCCCATCCTTGATCAGAGTTATGATCGCTTTGAAAATTGCTTTTACAGTAAAGTGTTTTGTGGAACCAATTGAACGAAGCCTTTGATGTACATTACATCGATTCGTTGTTCCAGAATAGTAAAAATTTGTTAATGTTTGATGTCCTAAAGTCATAATATAAGTTCCGAGTTAGAACCTCTTCATCCATATGACATCATCCGTTGGTTTGTTTCTTAGTTTTTCTGTGCAGGATTGTTCTTCATGCATAGTTCATTCTTCGCCATATTTTTTTCATTAGTAATCAGAGCCTCCGTGGTCGAGGGGAAAGACCCTTGACTCGCAATCCGAAGGTCGTGGGTTATAACCCAGCGTACGCAAATAAATTCTATTTGATTGTATAAGTTCACAGTGAATTAATAAAAAAAATAATATGTAGCCTACACGGAGAATTTTTTTTTCTAAAATACGATCGTTTTATTCGTAAAAACGGCTAAAAACGGGACTGAAGTTCTTACGAACAAATTAACAGTGTTTCAATGTTTTCAATAGAAAATGAAAGACTAATTTGTTGGTATACTTACGAAATTACGTGTACCAACAAATTATTATTACATGTTCCCGCCAATAAACATTGAAACCCTGTTAATTAGTTCGTAAGAACTTCAGTCCCGTTTTTAACCGTTTTTAGGAATAAAATGATCGTATTTTAGAATAACATTTTTCTCCGTGTACGATTCCGGCACGTTCCTGAGTGGAAGATACTCTCAGAATCGCCTTGGTGTAAGTTTATCATTCGGATTTGCTTTTGATTGCTTTAAATAGCTTTAGTCGTGTTTGGTGAATCTGAATAGCCAGGTATTTTTCCCACTTTTCTCCTCCCCATCTCCTACCCCTCCCTACTACCTTCAGCCTCGTAATATACCCAATTTGGGGATGCCATAATCTCACTGGCCACAAACGGGAGAAGTTAGGATTCGTGTGCGGTATTCGTATAAAAAAGGGCTCCTAATTCAGCATTCGATTCTTCTACATCAATATTTATGATACACCCATTATTTCACGCCCTCTTTGGAGATGTTGGGTGGAGGGAGTTCGTAGGAATGAATGAACAGGAATTTCGAGAAACGATAAAGATATAAGGGGTTGCTGCTAGGAATCTGGGATTAGTGTATCCAGGAGTGACGTATGTATTAATCCAACATGCAATGCAAGGCGACGTTCCTCGATCGATCCTGCCAATACATAAATAATAACGATCTTCTAAATCTTTTATTTTCATTGTATGGCAGTTTGACCACCTTTGACGTAAACGAACAGATGTCGTCCCGGTCGTCCGGAAAAAATAAATTTGTGCTTTCAGCATTAAGATATTTTTTTAATGCCAAACTTACTTACTTTTTAAAATGTTCAATTAACATTCATTTTAATTTTGAGGCATAATAAATAGCCGTGTGTTCAAACGCTATTTAAATTATCTCAGCTCGCTAGCTGACATCAATGCCAAGAAAGCGCAAAGAAAATCTGAACTGAATTACAAATGATTGACATTCAATTCTGAAACCAAGAACGGCGAATAATCGCTGTGAGATTATAATACGTCGGCTGTGGAAGAACACAAAGTCTCGATATATCATCGGTTGGCTGCCGGTGACGCCGTACGTTGAAAGTAAAATTCCAATTGAAAAATAGCTAGCAGCCACTAGTCCGTGAGAGTCAATTTTAAAGCATGATCGGGAGAACTTTGTCTCGCAGATGTAAGATGTGTGAACAGAAGGGGAGGTAAGGATATTGAATGGAGAGAAGTTTGAGCAGGAGGCGGTGGTTAGACAAACAAGGAATTTGAAATATCTATGAATTTTTTGCTTGAATCAACTTTTAGTATTTCAGGGGAGGGACATAAAAGCCAAGGAAGAAAAGTTTTTATGTCATTATCAACTGAAAGATTCATTTTAAAAAATTGATCTCAAAATTAATAAAATATTTCTTCAAATTTTGCAAATTCACTTTGTGGCACCATTTTATTAATGCAATCATTAAAAACACTTTGTTTTTACCACGATAATCTTTTTTAAAAAAATCAACATGTTTCGAGAACGATGTTTTCTTCATCAGGACATTAAATGTACTAAAAACTAAATTATCAAAAAAGAAAGACAGGCGTGGGTAGAAATGGAAGTAGTAGGTGAGAGAGGTGAGTGGAAAGGGGAGGTGCTTAGAAGATCAACAGGGAGAGGGGGGGGAGAGGTGGAAAGGGGAGGTGCTTAGAATTTCAGATGTTGAATGTATTACGTCATAGTGAACGGTCACTTATTCGTTGGCGATTTACCTACAGTCAAGCTGGGGAACGAGGAGAAGTTACCGAAAGTTATCGATAACTTTCGGTAACTTCTCATCGTTCCCTAGGATAACTGCAGATTGCTAATATACAAACTACAGTTGATGTCGAATATTTGCCTTGGTTTTTGACAGGTTCGTTGTGATTTGACCAATCGTGAGGCGAGAGTTTAAAACACAATTTTTAAATTTTCAGATGTGTACTGAAACGACGAAGCGCCGGCAATTCAGTGGGGGAATGCGTCCTTGTAACGTAACGTATGATACGCAATACGATTATAGTGAAAATTCCCCGACACATATCGGAAACCTCAAGTTCAAGTGAGTAACGTCAAGTTTAATATTACAACGAGTGCCTGGAGTTCAACAAATAAGACATTCCAGTGCGAGCCTAGGGATAATGAGAGTCACCATTCATACTCCGGTTAGTCACTTGACCTTACGAATTGGTCTGTCGAAATCAGTAGAATCTGCCTGTAAGGATTGGCCCACCACGGCCGTTTTGACCTTGAATGGTAAAACGCCAACGTGCGTACCTTACAAATATATTAAGGACACTTAGTCATTGTGAACTATCACTTGTTCGTTGGCGATTTGCAGTCTTGCTTGTGAACGATGAGAAGTTACCGAAAGTTATCTTATCAATCGTTATTGATCGAGTAGGCTAGTGGGCCTGAGGCCCTAGCACGCTTGCTCTATATCGATCGGTAGGATAACTATCGGTAACTTTTCATCGTTCCCTAGGACAACTGCACATTGCTAACGTACAAACAACAGTTGATGTCGAATATGTTAAGGACACTTCGTCATTGTGAACTGTCACTTATTCGTTGGCGATCTGTAGTCATGCTAGGGAACGATGAGAAGTTACCGATAGTTATCCTACCGATCGATATAGAGCAAGCGTGCTAGAGCCTCGTGTACTTATATACAATATGCAGTCGGTTCGGCAAAAATACGGTTACAAAAAAAACAAAAAATACACAAAATATAACTAAGTGTCTCCGAAGGGGTGTGAAGAGAGAATAGACCGCCGAGTAACAAAGTATAAAATATATTTATATTCAATTGCATTAAGGAAAAACTACCCATCTATATACTGTATGTACCAGCATATAAGTACAAAGAATCGACACTGTAAATAAAATTGTTCTATCCGCATATAACTTATTATTAAAGGTAATTTTTTATTTCGACTTTAGGTTTGAAATCTTATTTTAATCCTAATAATATTATAAGCGCGAAAGTTTTTATGGTTGTATGTGTGTTTGTTATTCTTTCACGCAAAAACTGCTAAATGGATTTTAATGAATCTTTACAATAATGTAGCTAATACGCCAGAATAACATACAGGCTTTATAAAGCTTGCTATTTTCAATACATTATAAATAATAATTATTGTTTAATAGAAAATGTCAAAATTTGATAATAATATTTTGCAAAACAATCAAATTTCATTTAAATAAAAATTCTATTTTCAGAAACCTAATGAATTTATTTGAAGTACTGGCATAATACATTAAATCGAATCAAGAAAATTATAGATATTTTAAATAAATAGGTTCAGAATTTTGGTATAAACACATGGCGGACCTAGGAAAAGAAAATATGCTAATAGAAGTACTAATCCTGCGCAGACAAAGTCGCGGGCAGACGCTTGTTCGGAAATAATGCACAAAAATTATTATTTTAATTTCTGGTGGCCCAGCTATCGGGGATCAATGTCGGTTCATCACATATTATTAATGAAATCTCCAAAAAAATACAATAAAGGGAATTTATACACTGACAACAAAATACAAAAACACTGAATGCGACAAATTATTATCATTATTCTAAAACCCAAATTGACTTTCAAGTATCGCCTCCTGTTGACAAAAGAAGTCATTAGGGGCTGAAAAATACCTGGAACTGAATTTCAATTTAAAGCTTTAGTGAGTCAGGTGCTTTCGGAGGGGTGTCGATTAGTTGAGAATGTTAAATGGCCGTACTGCCGAGTGCACTGTCAATATTTACAGCGCCGCAGGTAAAATGAAGAGTTGACATAACAATTATTACAGGGTTTACAAGAGTTTTCCTGATTTAATTCATAACAACCTAGTCTATTTCGGTAGGTTACGTATTTTATTCGTCTCTTGCCGATACAAATCATTTATCATTTGAGATTCTCACGACCTAGAATTTTAATTTTATCAAAAATTGACTGAGCATAGGTAAGTACTCTTTTCAGTCGACCATTATACATTTCGTCTCTTAGTGAATTTTTTTGTACATTTTCCGCTTCGAGATGGTGGCAGTTTTCATGGTTCAGCGAAGATTTTTTTTTGTAATGTTAAATCATATTGTTTATTTGAATTTTATAACATGCATCTTTTCAATAGTATTTATGACCTGCCCGTAAAAAGCTTGAAAAAATTGTCATTGAGATAGTTTCTTTGGACTAATTCTTCAATTCTTTATATTAAAATAATAAAATATACAGCATAAAATATACGGTTTATAATTAAGTAGGCAGGCACTTAAGTACCTATTTATTTATAAATTCTTAAAATTTCATAATTTAAAAATTTCGGAATTTTTAAATTAAGTTTTTTATGTACCTATGCGAATACCGCGCAAGAGTTTCAATCTATAGCCAGTGGGGCAAGGATTCCATTGTTCATATATTGAGAGGTTCTAGGAGGGGACGAGGATTAGACAGAAACCAGTCATGCAGATCTAATCACTAAACGCTTAATATAAAAAATAAAATATAATAAAAATTTTGTCAGATTTGGTTAATTTTTTATAATTTTTTTTTATTAAATGGGATAAATGTGAGGTGATAGCATTGTTTATTATACATTTGTTTGATATAATATATTTTTTTAAGTTATCAGTGATTTTATTACCTTTTTGTCATAAAAACCTCACAGGTGAGTCATTTTGACAATTTTTTTACGTTTGCATTAAAAATTTAATTATTAACAAATTTTAATATTTATTTAAAGCAATACAATTTGAAAACGTATTTTATCTGCTTTCCAAAACAGTTTTTATTATTCCGCTACGTTTAGAAATATTTCATTTATTGAGCTTTAACTGCCAAGCGGGAATAACACAAACATTTTATCAAACTGGCAAATTCGTTAAGACAGAAAACATACATATACATAGGCGATAGACCTGAGTGGTTAAATCCATTTAAAGTATTGCAATACAACTCGTTTTTGAATAGCGGTCCTCATCATAGCGATACTCAGAAAATCTAACACTCTGAAACATGCCGCAGATATGGCATGCATATATTATTTTATATGAATTAAATGTGAAATAATACATTTATAAATATAAAGTTGCTTGAAATGGTCTTAGCCGTGTTTGATGACCAAATGTGAATAGCCAATTACTTCCTAAACTTATTCTTTCCCAACATCTTTCGCCTCCCCACTACCATCCAGCCGCACAACATTCCCCAACTGTGGATACCATAATCTCACTGGCTCCAGCCGGTTGAGAACATTTGGAACCTTGCGCGTTATCCACATATTTTTTGAATGGTCGTCAAACAATATTTCGATTAATTCTGTGGTCTTTCACCTTACTAAGAATTGTCAATATTTTTTTGACTCTGTACACTTCGATTCTAATGTACAGTACAATCATTCCAAAACAACAGCAAAAAAAATATTTCGTCTTTTCTAAATCAAACGTATTCTGCTTTTAAAATATTTCTAGAGAGGGTTATCCACAGCTGGCTTTTCGCAGACGATATCTGCTTCATTTTGCTTAGTAATAAAAACATAAAGTCTGTATTTCTTAGAAACAGTTCTTCCACAGATATCATAGACCACGTCAAAAAGAATAAAACAGATTGTTTGTAAAAGAAAGTTTGCTTTCTGTTCTGTGTGAAATGTTTCTTCTTCTATATGTTTAACACAAGTTGTTGGCTCTCTCCCAGTTAATATCCCGACTTGTAAAAGTAACCTAACCTAACCGAAACTAGATAAAATACTATAAAACCTAAGAGAAAATATCTAGCCATATATGGAGAGAATGAGAAGTAATACAATATTACTCCGTATTATTTGTGATATGCCAAAAGTTGAGGATAGAAATCTTGTCTTTGGAGACTTTTCTAAAAAGTGACTAGACCCTTACATAAAAACACTGATCAGCTTATGCCTAGAAGAGTGATTTTTTCTATTTTGAACACTCTTTGATTGCATTAGACTTTTATATATCTAGGCCCGCCCCATAAAGGTCAATAAATTTGTATTTCTGCACAAAAAATATTTCTGAAATTAGAATAAATTAGATCAATTCCATTAGAATGGAATAAATATTGCTTATTTAAATTTAAATTATTGCTTAAAATATTTGCTCGTAGTCGGTCGGCGTAGTCTAGGGGTAAGGCTTTGGACTCTCAAACAAAGGTCCAACCCGGCGTACGCAAATAAAATTTATTTGATTAATTTGTGTTATTTAACAATTAATTAATTAAAAATAATACGTAGTGTTTTTGCGGCACGTTCCAGAGTGGTAGATACTCTCAGTATCTCCCTGGTGTAAGACCACTATCCAGAATTGAAGCGATAGTTGAAATGGCTTTAGCCGTGTTTGGTGACTAGATCTGAATAGACGGGTACTTCCCTACACCCCTTTTTCCCTATCTCCTTCCTACCCGACTACTTTCGTCCTCACAACATAACCCAATTGGGGATGCTATAGTCTCACTGGTTCCAGATGGGAGCAGTTGGGACTCTTGTGCGGTATTCATATAATTTTTTTTTTTAAGTAGGCACTTACTTAAAAACATTGATCATCTTATAAGTAGAAGAGTTATCTGTACTGTTTCGAACACTATTTGATTTTATTAGACCTTTACACAAAACTTGTAGGCCACCAGAAAAGCCAATAAATTTGTATTTTTGCTTAAGAAAGATTTCGTAAATTAGAAAAATTTGATCAATTTCATTGGAATAGTGGAAATTGTTTTTTATTTCGGTAACACGAATGAGCCCACAACATACATTTTTTTTTGTCTGTGTATACCGCACAAGAGTTCCAACTGCTCCCGTCTGGAGCCAGTCAGACTATGGCATCCCCAATTGGGGTATGTTGTGAGTCTGAAGGTAGTGGGGAGGGGAAGGAGATGGTGACGAAGAAGGGGGGAAGTACCTGGCTATTCAGATAGTACTGAAAGAGAAATACCTGGTCACCAAACACATTTCAAGCAGAATTTCAATTCTTAATGATGGTCTTACACCAGGGCAACACTGAGAATATCTTCCACCGTGGAACGTGCTGCCAAAATACTATATATTATTTTAGTTAGAAGAAAATACTGAGTGCCATTCCAGAGGGTAGACGTCCAGTAGGCCGCCCCAGACACAGTTGGGCGAGGCAAATCCAAAAACTGTGCGAGGAGAGGATGGATCTGCCATGGACGGAGGCCGATCAATCGGCGCAAGACAGGGACGTATGGAGGAGCCTTGTCGATGCAGTGGGTCCCCGACCCGAATAGGACAAGGTGAAGAAGAAGAAGAAGAAGAATTTTTGTGATGAACGTATGTCTTGCGGTATGAAAGAGACATGCGTGTATGAGTGAGACAGCATGAGTAACGCATAAAAGGTATGATTGTTGTCCATTTGTCCTCTTTGCCATTATACTTCCTCACACTGTACAAATCTCGTAATAAACATCAATAGTCTACCTACGACTTATTATTGCTAGTCACCTCTGTACTGAGAGTATCACATCAAGGAATCTGGATCCATCCACGGGAGTCCAGAAACTCATTGGGATAACCGGCCACATTTTTCACAATTGTGAAATAACAAAAAATAATCAAATAAAATTTATTTGCGCACGCCGGTTTTGAACCCGCGACCTTCGGTTTGGTAGTTGAGATTCTTGCCCCTCAACCACGCTGGCCGTCGCGTCTATCGGTGTATCTCTTCAGTGGAAAAAAAGTCTCATTTAGGCACAAATAATGATTTTTCTTTCTTTTTTCTATTTCGGATATGTCCCAAGTTTGATTTTAATCTCAATAAAAATACAGCTAACAATAGATTCAGAATGTTATTTCGATCATTTAGTGTAGTTAACGTCTGAACTTTTACACATGTCCTCCTAGCAGAAAGAAAGGATTTTTTTTATTGAGTTCAATCTCTTTTTTTGCGATTTTGTTTGATCCCTCCAGGAGTTTTACGTTCCTGCCTGATAAGACATTTCTCTGGATTGAACGGAGACCAGATTACGTTTACTTTTGCATTGGGGAAAAAGCTCGTTTGAAATAACGTTGAATTTAATAGAAGGTTATATGATCCTTTAAATCTAGGAACCTGGCATTTACCTATTGGCAAAGGCTTAGCGTATTCTGAAAATTGGCCATTTGTATTTAAAATGAGCATGGAAAATCTTGTGTATTGAGTTTGCGTCAGATATTTTTTTAATTCTTCCCACAAACTTGATTTTATTTTGAATTTATTTATTATATTTTATTTGAATTGATTTTATTAGCTTTTGAATTCCAATTTATATTATTTATTTCTATTTCTTTTTTATAATTTATATTGTGTGTGTTGAATTTGAGATTTGGTTTAATTATTTTTATGTAATTTAATTTATTTTATCTTAATTTTATTTTCTGTATTTTATTGGAGGCACTGCTGAAAACCAGCGCATTCCAGGAGAAATCCTGAATTGCAGCTGAGCAGTGACCTTTTCGTCAATAGAACCAATGTTTAATCAAAAATGTATAATGGTAAAAAAAAACTATTGATGGATAAACGATTTTATTATTATTATTATTATAAACCGACAATCGTCTTATAAATGTGTACATTGCTTCTACTGATGTAATCCACGTTGTATGCTTTTAGTGAGATTGATGATAATGTTGAGACGAGGAAGTTGAGTTAAGTTTAAGGATGTTGAAATTGTTAGATGTATACTAAGTGGTTTTTTTTTGGCATACCGGTGAGCTTTAGCGGACTTCAACTAATTTACTAGGATACTTCTGTGTGATACAAAGCTTAATTTTTTGATATAATTGATATAGAATTTTAACAGTTTGGGAGGAGGTTATGGGTACCGATACTCCGGTAGCCATTTATTGGATAAACAATACTTCTGCCATAACTCATCCCAAGTGTTTCCCATGTTGATGTGTGGTGTTGTTTGTAAGGGTAGGGTGTGATTTGTCCGAGTATTGGCGAATGAATACCAACAACTGCATCGACCTGGTGAACCGGAAAGAGAGAGACCACTTGAGGGAGACTTTTTGACTTCTCCAGCAGGACTAACTCGGAACATCGCCTTGCACCGCAGTTGCAGGGATATATCCATATGTCCGTCACTTCTGAACACACTAACCTCTGATACCTACCCACCCCTCATAATGTTTTCATACCCAAATTGTCCTCTCCTTCCTTTCCTTAAAAGACCCTCCGCACAGCACCTCCAAAGATGACAGGCAAGGGAAATAATTTTCCCCAAGGCCATGACATACACTTATTTTTTCTAGAGACATAACATGTATCTAGAAAAAATGAGTTACTATACATTATATACTCGACCAAACTGCAAATATATTTGTATTTTTTAATTTTTATAAAAACAACTCGTCAAATAGTCGAAGATAATATTGTTAATTCTGAAATTTTAAATAAGATATTGACAAATACATTATGACGTTTAAATAATAGGTGGCAATAGCCGAATTGATAGAGGCGTCCGTCCCGGTAAGACAAGTGGTTCTGGGTTCTAGTCCCAGTTGCGACCGTTATCTTTTATTTCTCTGTATCTTGTTCACTTTCTTATTTTCATTTTTAGATTATTGGTGTTATATTCTCCTTCAACGGTTCTGAGCGATTTCGACCTCATTTCCAAAAGTTTTATATTAAAAAGACCGTGCAGCCGATTTCCTTACCACTTTATTTTAACAACAAAACTCTACCAGTTTCAGAATAACCTTTCCTTCAGCAGGAGAATATTGAACAAGTATTTCTTCCTAGAGATTTGGTTAAAATAAAGCGGTAAACATAAATTAAATATAAAATAAATTATTAATTACGTTTCAATTTTAATGTTGTTTATAAAAAAATCTCTTCATTTAAAGAATTCTTAATAACCGTTTCAAAATTAAATATAATTAATTTAATTTAATTGTTTGTATAAACTTGTACCTATATTGAACCTCTATCAGTATACCAGTATAAATTATATTGTTTGTGGACCTTTATTGATATGAAATACTTTTCAATTCATTGAAAAATTTCAATTAGTAAAATTGGTAAAATTCATAACTAGATTGCTTTATTCGTTTGATAAATTTTAATTAGCAAATTATTTTCCAGATAACCAGTGAACCGATTGTACAAATTTTGTTCAACAATATTATTGTATTTATATTTTCAGACTTTTTAAAAACTTCCATCATTTTATGGAAGTCGATAAAGCTGTTTGTCCATCTGTGACTAACTTTTTTTGTTTTCCAATTTATAAAAGCAATTTGTGAGATAAATTATTCACTCATTGTTTATTCATAGACTGATCGCGCTCCGCACGCTTTTCACATGACTGTTCTGAACAGCTTCTGATATACACAAGTGAACAGTATACATAGCCTAGAACAGCGGTTGTCAACTGTTTTGGGCCTGCGTACCTCTTGACTCTTACTATAAATTTGTCGTACCCCGTACCCCCTATCTATCTTGTGTTCACGAAAGACATTTTTAATTTGTAATTATTAATTATCTCATTACTATTATGGATAACGCGGGGGAAAACACACAGAATAGCGGTTGTCAACTGTTTTGGGCCTGCGTACCTCTTGACTCTTACTATAAATTTGTCGTACCCCGTACCCCCCTATCTATCTTGTGTACACGAAAGATATTTTTAATTTGTAATTATTAATATTCTCATTACTATTATGGATAACGCGGGGGAAAGCACATACCCACTGGTACACAAACATACCACAAGATTTAAAAAAGGAAAGGGCCTAAAAACTCCTCAAATATTAAATAAATATGGAAGCCGTACTCTTGAATACCTAACTAATACCAGTGATTTTCAATAAAATAAATTAAAACTTAAAATTTGAAAAAAATAACAGATTATGCCCTAAAATGATAAAAATCTGGTAAATTAACGAAAACTCCATGTATATTTAAATATGTTGAATTGATTATCTTAATGTAGCTGCCTACATATCTTATTACTAGGCATGTGCATTGAAATATCTTATAGATGTAATTCAAATAATCTAATATTATTATGTCATCTATCCTAATGTTTCCTTAAAACTATATAGTATGTATTAACAAAATTTTCCTTATGTATAATATTAAGAGTGATAAATTGTAGAACCTACAGACAAGCTGCCATATTACAGCTTTGTGGGGCTACCCTTATTTTGTACAAATGTATTTATAATAAATAAAAGAAAAATTACTCGAATTTAACAATAAAGTTAAACAAATACAATTAATGCAATTTTACACATAGTGTAACACAACTTCGGACCCTTAACTTAACTATTTTAACTATTCATTGATTCTACTTGCGAAATTGAACAAATTTTGAGCATTGAAAAGATTGAGCTGAGTTTTAAAATCTACATTCCTGCTACGATATTGCGTACCCCCAATTTTGTATTGGCGTACTGCTTGAGGTACGCATACCATATGTTGAAAACCACTGGCCTAGAGTATAAAGCCATAGAGAATTTTGTAATTTGTGATAATTATAATTTTATTATGATTTAAAAATAACCAGAAAAACACAATCTTGGTCAAAAGATGCTAATTTTGAGGGATATATTCAGCAATATAATTAACCTACTTAGTAATCCATATAATATACACTACCAGTGCTTCCCAAAGTTGACCCCAGGGGTCCTCGGGATCATTCAGAGAGTGGTCAGTGGAAAATTAAAATTGATTTGGGGGTCCCTGAATAACGTCAAGGGGTCCGCGCAAGGTTTTATATAAAAAAGTATGACAGTTTTTTATTAATATATATTTTTTTTATAGTGAAAACCTCACAAGATTCCCAACTGCTCCGGTCTGTATATATTTATTTATTACACGCCCTAATGGGCTTTTACATTCTAGTTTATAAGTTGAGATGTACCACCGTTATTTTACAAAACATTATTTTTCTTACTAAAGTACTATTGCCAATAAAAATATATGTAAAATTTTACCATTAAAAAAATGTCTTGCAACTCTGAAGTTTCCGATGCAGATCTGTTGGTTGTATTTAAAGGACTGAATTTATGTTACATTAATGTCATCATTTTTTCTTCATAATGACACTAATGTAACATAAATTCAGTCAATAAAATACAACCACAGATGGTAATAGTAATAAGGCCAAATGGGCAGGATTATTTAAGATTAAAAGTTTCAGAATCAAAAACTCAGCTATTACTTAGATCGTCGAAGTTCGCAATGTCGCATATTGAAGAACCATGATTGTACATTTTACTATTCAAGAACGACAGATGTTTGTCATTCATCTGTGACACTCAGAATTCTAGCTGTTTTTCGCTCTTATAAAAGGTTAATTTTCTCGACACTGTGAGCGATATTGAATATTTTAGTAACACGCTAAGTTTCTCTGCAAACTGAGCTTGTGGATAGTATTCATGACTCCAAACAATGTTTTTTGATATTCAATGATCTCGCAGAGGACTCTTTTCTTCTTATGTATTATAAAAAACAATGTTTGTTTGTTTGTTTATTCGTACGTTATGCACTGCCATCCGATTGCGATGAAACTTTGGGGATTTGGTGTGCGCATGCCCGCGAAGGTTTGTTTCTATTTAGCGATATTTCTATATTGGTGAGCTATGGCGTTATGAAATTTGTCAAAACATTTTCAATATGTCACAAGCGAGTTGTTTGAAAAATGTGTGTATTTTATGGACTTTAGAAGTAGTGAAAAAAGCGGGAGGGGGAGGAGACTCCAGGCGGGGCGGCGGGGAATTAAGGAGGTGGTTCGCGGGAGGGGAAAGGAGGGAGGGGGAAGGTGGAAGGGGAATGCGTGAGGAAGGGTTGAGAAAAGGTTTACAGCGGGAAAGGTGAGGAGTAAGGCGGAGAAGGTGAAAGGGGAATGCAGGAGGGGAAGGAGGGGAAGGAGATGAAGGAGGAGAAGAGACACGCAGGGAGAAATAAAGTCTTTATTTAAGTTGCAATGCAATGCTTGCCGGGTATCAGCTGGTATGTTATAAATACGATACACGCTGCGAAATAAGTACATTAACAAACAATAACGTAGAAAAAGATGTACCTACAATAAAAATTATGCCTTAAGGGATTTTAAAAAGTAATTTTCTTTATCTTTATTTTATTCAAATTTTCATAATTGATGAATGAACTACTTCACCTACGTACTTCTGGCAAGAGTTCTTTAAAAAGAGAATTCTTAGTTTTTAAAACTTGCCCTATCAAGCTTATGCATGTAAGCGTCAAACTTGCATAAAGTTCAAAACTCCTTCTTTTTGAAAGTATAATAAATGAGCTTTTGCAAAAAATTACGGCAGTCATCCCATAAATTTCACAAAACGTTTTCTTAAAAAAAAAACAAATGGCGACCTTTTACAATGTCTGGTGACGCCATCAGAACTTTTCCTAGCAAATAAAACCATCCAAAGTCAGTCTTTGTGAGATTACAACAGGATTGAAAATCTTGGTTTAACAAAGCGAGCAGAAATTTTGATGAACTATTTTTGATGATTATGCCTTTTAAAATGTTGAAATGGGGTGAAAAATTATAATAGTAACACGAATATTTGTAAATTATATGTTTTCGTGCAAATTGTGTTCAAATCCAAATCCAAAATCCCTGCCATACATAGGTCACCCCATGTGGTTCGCTGTGTTTGGTGGATTAGCAGATGTGCCCGGATGAATGCCATGGGGTGAGATTTCTCTATTTCTTGAGAGAGGCCTAATCTAAACGTCTTCAGACAGTTACTCTCGACACATCGCCTTGCACCGCAGTGTTAGGGATTGATTCATACGTCCGTTACTCCTAGACATATTGACCCTAAGATCCCAACCCACCCTTCACAGCTTTTTCATTTCCAGAACTTCCTTTCTTTCCTTTCCTCAAAATACTCTCCACACAGCATCCCCAAAGACGACGATACTAGACCGAGATATTTGTGTGTGCTAAGACTCGGATGGTTTAGGCACACGGAGAAAAATATTATTCGAAAATAGATAATTTTATTCTTACAAACAAATTGATAATGTTTCAATGTTTATTGGCCGGAAAATGTAAGGATAATTTTTTGGTATACGTACGAAATTACGAATACCAACAAATTATTCTTACAAGTTCCCGCCAATAAACATTGAAACCCTGTTAATTTGTTCGTAAGAACTTCAGTCCCGTTTTTAACAGTTTTTACGAATAAAATGATTGTATTTCAGAAAAAATAAATTCTCCGTTCATGATACGATCAAGAGAAACAAATACTTGAGTCGGGCAATGTAGAGTCAGAATAACAGAAGAGAAAGAGTTCAAGAGATCCATCATCATCATCAGTGAGTTTGTTCTTCAAATGCCAAAACAACGATCAACATACACTAATAATATACCATCAAATTTCTTTATTTCGAATTCAAGTAATGTCCTAACGAAACCTTCACACTGACTTAAGATCTGAACTCTTATTCTTCCCGTTGATTTCTTCTACAGAAAGAGCATCGCACATCCGGGTTAGAACTTTACTACGGCGGGAAGCAGCTTTTAAAGGAAGTCGGCACTTAGCTCAGTTCCTTGCACTGCTCATCCGTTTCACAAAACAAATTCTGCTCCCCTGAACAAGCGAGCAGACGAAAGCAAATAAATATATTATTCTGCTCAATTAAATTCATATATTTGCTTGTGTAAAGGGGTTAAGTGGAAATATAACAGTATCTTTTATATGTGATTTTACTTGTTTCTATTTTACCCATTGCTTTCCGATAATTCTTGCATTAAAAATATATTTTCCGGATGCATAATAGTAGGTATAGATATATTTTACCTTTAAAATATCCAAATTGACCTTATTGAGTAAGCGTCCACAATATGGAATCCTCAATATAAGGATACATAGATTTATTAGAAAATATACAAAATAAATTTTCGAAACATTAACTTTTAAAATACAACAAAACTACAAATAATATGTTAACACTACAAAAAAGACGCAGATTGTCGGATCTATTGTTTCTGTATAACCTGCTTAATAATAATATTGATCGTACTATCCGTCATTGGTTTAAATGCTCCAATGCGGCGTATCAGGCACACTTCTCTTCTTCATATAGAAGCCCACAACACCAATGCAGCAAATAACTCACCAATCAATCGCGCAATCACAACTTATACCCATAATGAAAGTTTATTTCAATTAGATATTTTTCACGACTCATTGCGAAAATAAAAAACAAAATTATTAAATTTTGTCGTTTTATTAAACTTTAGTGAGCAAATAATTTTTGATTTTATAATGTAAATTTTTCTCCATCTATACTCTTTCATTTATGTTTTATTAGTCAACTAATGTTTGATTCTTTTCATTAGTTTCACTATTTTAGTTTTAAAACCCAGGCAAAATTACCTATTGAATTTTTACAGATTTACGTAATAGGTACAAAACCATGTAATTTATTTAAAATACCTTACAACTTATATTTAATGTACTGTGTAAATCTTATAAACAAATAAATATAATCCAAATAAGTTGAATTTTCTGTTTTATAATAATTTGCCATTTTTATGTTAAAATTGTAAGAGTTCTTTCCAGAAAAGCAAATCATTTTTTTTCCTTCACTATATTTTCATTTATTTATGTACAGAGGAAAATAAAATTAAAAATACTACTGAGAATTGTTCCTTTTGTACTCACCTTATTACCGACCATTACTCCATTATTTATGTGTTGAATTCAAAGTAAACCGCCGCCTCGGGAACCATTTATTGAATAACCAACATCCCTACCCACTGGAGCGATTTAGGTTCAAATTTGGACCGCTTTTATATTTCTGCGATTGATATCGGTCCCAAATTGGACAACATTTAACGTACCTACAAATATGGGATAAACGTTGAAATTTAGGTGGAATTATTAGCTTTAAACCGCAGTAAAAAGTTTATATTTCATTATTAATAAATTAGAAGAATGATATTAATTAAATCGAATGGCCAAATCAAAAACTGAACACTAATCGCTCGAGTGGATAAGGTAGGTATAATGCCGTAGGTCACCCCAAGTATTTTCCTACGTTTGGTGGCTTAGCAGGGATGCCCGGTTTCATGGGGTGGGGTTTGTCTGCGGATAAACCGGCGGATGTTTTTGCCTTCCTAATGCGTGGCAGTCCGGTTCGGGAGAGAATGGATTCAAAATTTACTTCTGGACACATTGACCCCTGATTCTTACTACACATAACTTTTTCCTTTATTCGTTTTTCCTTTTTCCTCTCCTTCCTTTCCTTAAAAAGTCCCCCACCCATAACATATGCATTGTGGGAATTAAAAAAAAATAGGTTTTCAAAATAATTTTGGTTTAATTACGTGACACTTCTTCAAACTTTTATTTTATTTATTTTTATTGTGTTTAATGTCTAAAACTTAATTTTAAATTAATTAACGTCAATATAATTTTTTTTTAAACTATTGTGAGGCTGTTCCGGCGTTCAGAGCCATTATCAAATTACATACTTAAGGCTTGTTCGCACTGGGCAAGTAGTATAGTCGAGCAGCGAGTAACAAGTCACTTAACTGACCAAAATTTTATCACTAACTACTAAGTTTATGGTGTTTGGACACGTTTAGTTTCGTCTTCTTCTTTCGTATGGGTCTTTGTATAGTTACTAAAATACTCGCTACACGACTTAACTAATAGCCAAGTCCGTATGGGAAAAATAATATGCAGCATACTTGAGTTATGTTAAAAAATTGCTTAAAAGTAAAATTGCTCCTAAGATAAATTTAAAACCATAATTTTGAAAAATCAACAGATTTGTTCCCTCTTTCGGCAAGATATTATTTAAGATGTTATTTTATGCACTACACCGAAAATATTTTACTTCTTAGATTTTACGCTACGCGTGTCAAAAAATACTTTCGTAAAAAAACTGCGGGATTATTTGAAAATAATGTTGTTGTGTTAAAATTATCTCGAACTTAAAAATGTCCGTACAAAATTAACTATGCAGTCTTCCATGAATACTTTAAAGTGTTAAAAATTAAACCATTTTAATCTCGGGGTGTGAAAGCGTCAGAGTTGGAATAGTTTGAGTAAAAAATGTTAAAAAATAATTTCGAGCTACATGAATTTCGAAAACTAGTAGCACAACAAAAGCGTTGGATTAACACTCAAATATAGTGGTGTGAACATAATTATTTTCCTGTTATGGTTATGGTAACTTTATCGGAATTTTTTAAATATAATCCATGGAATAGCATTCACCGTTGGCCAAATGAATTTGTAAAAAAATATAGGTTCATAAATATTATGTAGGAATGAACGTAGATAGCGCCTCAAGAAACTTAATTTTTTTATAGTGAACACCTCACAAGAGTCCCAAATGCTCCCGTCTGGAGCCAGCGAGACTAAGGCATCACTAATCGGGGATGTTGTGATGCTGAAAGAGAGCAAGGAAGGGATGGAGATGGGGAAGTGGATGACGGGGAAGTACCTGGATATTCAGATCTAGTCACTAAACACGGCTAAAGTCATTACAAGCATTATTGACTTGAAATATAAACTTGAAAAAATGTAATCATCCCTCCATAAATACACGGAAAAAAATGTTATTCTAAAATACGATAATTTTATTCGTAAAAACGGTTAAAAACGGGAGTGAAGTTCTAACGAACAAATTATCAGGGTTTCAATGTTTATTGGCGGGAACATGTACCAATAATTTGTTGGTATACGTAATTTCGTACGTACACCAACAAATTATTCTTACATTTTCCCGCCAATAAACATTGAAACACTGTTAATTTGTTCGTTAGAACTTCAGTCCCGTTTTTTACCGTTTTTACGAATAAAATGATCGAATTTTAGAATAATATTTTTCTCCGTGTATATACTACAAATTTAACCATGAGTTCAAAGTATTTAAAAGGGAGTTTTGTGAAACCTTCCAAAAACTAGTAACATTTTATATTCGTTATATTTCAATTAAACATTAGATTTTGCTTAAGTCTTTAAAAGGTACCGGTTAAAAGGTTTCATTTTTTGTGCCAAGGATTTCCATCCTTTTTGGGGCTTAGTACTAATTAAAACACACTTTTGCTAAAAGAGTTGCCTCTTGAACCTGTCAAACTACGTAGGTAGATAGGTTGTACAATTGTATGCAAGGGGTGGGATACCCGCGGTGTTTTGGTTACGAAGTATGATCTAATGATTGAATGAACCGTTCGCTGAAAAATCATACTTAAAACAAAGTGGAAGTGATGGATTGGCGACAGGACCAATATACTTATAAATGGCACTTATATATACGTGAACTAATAGATGTAAATCAAAGTATGACATCCAATACACAAATTGATCAATTTTTTACAGCAATTAAGAACGATTGACCAGCGGCTCAGAATAAAAGTATTAAAATGCTTGCAACCATACAGGGAGGTTCCAATGAGAAAGATCGATTATTCCCCGTTTCTAATTTTTTAAATTAAATTTTTAATATCGATTTATATCATTCAAAACTTGCTTTAATATATACCTTAATTCAAGTAAGCAATAAAAATGCTTAAAACGCAGATGATAAATTATAAAATATCATGTAATTCTTTAAAATATTTTTAGATCATAAGTATTTATGATTTTTTAATAATGTCTAAACAAAATAAGTGTTTAAAAAAATCTGAAATATTTTAGTTTGTAAGACCTTAAATAAATAGAAAAAATGATGTATATTTGCCAAAAATAAGTTCTAGGATTTATTTTTTAATGATTTTAATGTAACTAAAATTAAAATTCTGAAAACTGTGTTTACTAGATTCTGTATTGGTTTGGTAATGTTTTTTTTGTATAACTATAATATGTATTAAAATTTGTGTTGTTTAATAGAATCTAGCGATTAAAAATTTAAAAAAAACCGCAAACGACCAACGGTGTAACCTTGATAATAAAAATGACCTTAGTTTTTCAAAATTTTAAAATTGCGTGTACCAGATAAAATAACAATCTTTCAAAATCAATTTATGTTTTTTTGTAAAAAAGAGTCAATACGTCTAGAATTTGATTTAAAGGGACTAATTTCCGGTATACTCTGGTATTACCCTCTTAACATTTTAATTAAAAATCAATAAAATATTTTTGCTACCCTAAAATGTAAATAAATAAAATACAAACATTCAGATTTATCTCAATTGCTGCAATAAAACTATGTAACTTGTCCATTTATAAAATCTAAAATCATATATAAATATGTATTTTCAAGTATTTGGAAAAATTACATAATGTTAAGGATAAAAAATAAAACAGATTTTGATAAGCATTTAAAGTTTTACGACTCTGGCCTCACTGAGGTTCACGAAAAATAACGTGATAATTTACTCGTAAGTTGAATCTAAATCATTCGGTTTTGTTACGTTGCATCTAATATGGCCTTCTCCCATTACATCAAATGCAACCGAATAAAATCGTATTACGTTGCATCTAACGTAATACGACTTTATTCGGTTGCATTTGATGTAATGGGAGAAGGCCATATTAGGTTGAATAATATGAATTGTGGCCTACCAATATGATAAGGTTTCCAAATTTCCAACTCCTGCTTGCCTTCGAATAAGACTAAACTTGTTTTTAATGCAACAAAACGAGGCCTGAAACTACCCTTCACACCGCGAGGCGAAAAGGGTTCCCCTCTTAGGGTTTGAGGGGTGGTAACTTGTACTTTATTGAAAAAACTTTTGTTTTATGAAAAATAATCTTTCCTTTGTCTCGCCCTGGGCCGGCTGGCGCGCACGAGGCGAGTTTCGTGTTTCGGTTAATTATAAGTTTCAACAATGAGCTAATATCGTTGTGTTTTCCTGTTTCTGCGGAAAGAATAGTATTATAACGATGGCCCTCTATTATTGTGTAGGGTTCTTTATTTTGTGTAATGCGAGAAGGCCATTGTCTCCTCGGATCTGTTAGGATTTATTTAATTACTTAATTTTGCCAAAGAACCCCAGCAAGTGGAATTTGGTTTAACTATTTAAAAATGAGGACCAAATGTGAAAACAAAAAAAATGGTGGAAAATCCTTGTTTTAATTTCTTTATATATTCTCAACAAAGGGGTATTTTAATGAGAGAAATAAGCATGCCTCCGTTGCTTAAGAGGGTATTAAAAAAGAATACCAGAAATTAGCCCCTTTTAAATCAAATTCTAGACGTATTGACTCTTTTTTTATAAAAAAAACATAAATTGATTTTGTAAGATTGTTATTTTATCTGGTACACGCAGTTTTAAAATTATTAAAATCTAAGTGAATATACTAAGGTTATACCGTTGATCGTTGGCAGATTTGTTCAATTTTCAAACGATAAATTCGACTAAACAACACAAATTTCAAATCAAATAATCATACATAAAAATAAATCAATACATAATCTAGTCAACGCAGTTTTCAAAATTGAAATTTTAGTTAAATTAAAATCATTAAAAAATAAATCCGAGAACGTATTCTGTGACAAAAATACCTCAGTTTTTCTATTTATTTAAGGTCTTACAAACTAAAATATTTAAAAAAAAATTATACCTTTATTTTGTTTAGACATTATTGAAAAATCATAGATACTTATGATCAAAAAATACTTACAAGAAGTACACTCTATTTTATAATTTATCATCGTGAGTTTTGAGCATTTTTATTGCTTATTTTAATGTAGGAATATATTAAAACAAGTATTGGATGAAATAAGTTGATATAAATTTTTATTTAAAAAATTTGATAAACAAGCGCAAATCAGGAGCAAAAAAATATTAAATTGAATTAGTTTTGAAATTTTGTTAAGTACACGTGTAAGTACTATGGAAGAATTATGTAAAAAAAAACTTTGTTAAATAATAAAAAAAAACATAGGCTATAAATTTTTTTTTTGTTTCATTTCATGTTTATGGATACTAAATACATATAAAAAAATTAGCTTTGCTTAAGGGACTGCACTTAAAAAAATAAATGTCGACCAGTGTAATCTAAATTAAAATACGATAATGAACGAGACATATAAAAATAAAAGGTAGCTATCGCAACTGGGACTCGAACCCAGAAATCATAAAAAGTCAATAGGTGTTCCATATAAATAAAAACCGGATAAATTGTCTAGAATTGTCTAGAATTGTCTAGAATTGTCTAGAATTGTCTAGAATTGTCTAGAATTGTCTAGAATTGTCTAGAATTGTCCAGAATTGTCTAGAATTGTCTAGAATTGTCTAGAATTTGATTTAAAAGGGACTAATTTCCGGTATTCTCTGGCAATACCCTCTTGAGCAAACCCTAGATTAACAGCCAGCATTAGATTCAAAATAACCTTTTAAAGCTACTTTATGTTTCAAATACCTTCTTTTCATTTTGACTAAAAAGCTTGATGGCGACATAGTACTCCCGACTTTACCCTGCACAGACAGGGGCGATTTTGAATCATCTGGCCTATAATAGTATACCAAAAATAATACTTCGGTAATCCTAGATTGATAGAGGATCTTCTATACTATTAGAAATTAAAATGTACTATATTATATGTTTTTATATTATCTTGTCAACAAATAATCCGATGCACGTTGCACAAATTGCACAAACACGAAAACTCAGCTATCCCTTGAGGCGTTTAGTTGCGAAAAGAAATTCATAAGGGGAAGGAAAAATATAAAGAGAGAATTGTCTTCATTAGAAAGTAGACACAAAAAAGAAAACCTGATGCAGAGCAAGATACCTTGTTGTCAGGCGCCTGGGGGATGATTTTGTGAATTCATTCTGTAAATTGGACTATCCCGTTGGTGGCATGTATCTTTTCTCGGGAGGTTTTTTCAATATGGATGAGTGTTTCAGGCTGATAATTATTGCTTATAATCATTGTTACTCTTTCAGTTTTTACATAATTTTGTATTACCGTCTAAAACTGCCCGAAGCCATTGATGCCGTCACACGATTGTGGAATGTCGTTAGGCTAAATAAAGTGGGAGAGGGAAATTTGACGATGACCCTGACGGTTTTATCAGTCTTTTCAGATCTGGTCACAAAACATAGTCAAATCCTTGTAAAGCAACATTATAGTTTTATTATTGATCTCATCAGTGCGATACTGGGATGTGTCATAATTTATTTTATAATTTTAAAAACAAACTGATAATGGAAAACATGAGCGGTAAACGATTTACTGGTTTTTAGAAATATTTACAATGATCGATACCATGATATTTTTCTATGAAATAATATACCTTGGGAGTGATTATGTACATTGTCCTCTTGGGATTAGTGCGTGCTAGGAGATGAATATCACTTGCTCCGATTAATACTAAAATCAAGTTAGAGAGTCGCCTAGGGCCTGTTAGGAGACAAATGTCTTGGATGCGAAATGTACGAGAGTGGACCGGTATTAGAAGTGTGAAGGAGCTATTCCGGGTAGCGAAAGATAGAGTCATAATCACCAGAGTGATCGCCAACGTCGGGGGACCTGATAGGGCACACGAAGAAGAAGAGGGAGATGGTGCGAGGTAAACATTTAGATAAACAATGGATACAATTATATGTGGTGTGTATGTGTCTGTGCGTGTGTGTTTACATGAACTGTGTCACAATGGAGCGTTGTGAGTGCGCATTCATTTAAGATACCAGTAATTTTTACTAATTTCGGTGGCGGGAATGGGTACCGCTGCCCCTGGAACGATGTATTGGATAGCCGACACCTCCGCCATAGGTCACCCCATGGGGTGAGGTTTGTCTAGGAGTTGGGGTGGATCATAAAATATTTTTCTTAAGCAACGGTAGGAAAATTACATAATACGAAATGAAGGATATTTGTATTTCTTTGCTTGTGATCGAACCCATTACCTAAGGGACAATGAGAGCCAGGGATCTTATCACTACACTATTAATGAAAAGGGTTTGAATAAGGGGACATAATGTCGAAGAACTCAATTTTAAAATCGCTTTTTATTTTTCATTACTTTTATTTATTAAAAAAAAAACTGTAAATATAATATCTCTACCAAAAATAAGAGGTCTAAATGGTCGGGATGGACGCACTAAATAACATTTGCGAGTCTTAATTACTCTAGAAGAAAATATCCGAGGTTTACTAAATTAAAATATACATTTTCCCTCTCGTTTCGGTGAAGATTTTTTTTAACTAATGAAGTAATTTGTATGTCAATAGCAAAAGGTTTACTTTGTATTGACAGAGAGCGGAGTCGGTACTCTAAATTAATGAACAAAAGACCGTTTGAAACCTTGCTTAAAATCAAGGGTAGAAAAAATATACCAACCTTAAAAGTTCTGTAATTAGAATTACGGGTACTCCTTTCAATACTACCCTTTGTTTGTGGCTGGAAGTTGAGATAGAAGTTGAAAATACCTGAAACAAATAAGAAAAATAGTTTTAATAGACGATTTACATATAAATAATTTTGAGAATTTATAAATTAGACCATTTTCGTAATGAGCATTAACTTTGGGGCTTGCCATAATTTACAATAAAATATATAAATTTGTTTTAGACCACTTTAAATTTTAATTACACTCAAACATATCTAGAATGGGAATAACCAAATTAATTTATCGTTTAGTCCCATTCTTGATATGTTTCCAATAAACCGCTCTGTTGTTGCTGGAATTCCCGCAATTACCCCCCCCCCCCCCCCCCTCCCCCTTTGATCTCCCACACCAGCACCTAAATGTTTGTTATATATCTATCAATATTTTGTTTCATATGTTAGTTTTAATATTCTCCTGACGAAGGAAGGGTTCTTCCGAAACCGGTAGAATTTAAAATTTAAAGTGGTCTAAAACATATTTAATTGTAAATTATAAATTAGTGTTCATTTGTGTCTAATGTCAAGCACATAAAGCATTTATACATCAATCTATCTATTTATATAAAGGAGAGTGTCTGTAACGGGCGGTCGCATGACGGACAATGGGGTGCGGTGGCGTGGATTTGTATTTTAATCTTTAGAGCACAGCTGCACAGGCGTGGAGTTCGAATGCTGTCCTTGTTTTACTGGTATTCCAAGAGAGACTAGCGTAATTGATTTCTTCGGTACCAGTGCAAGGGTAATACACCAAACGCGCGCCCAACATTTGTACAGAGTTGACATTATTAACACGAGAACAGGTCGTTTCTTTTACCGAACAATTTACCGGTCTCTGTGTCTCTGTGTTTCCACGATCCTACAACAATTGTCTTTTCAATACTTTAGTTTCATCCTTCATTTTACAAAAATACCATATACACAGCATCCCCAAAGATGGCAGAGGTCTTGAGGGAGATTATTTTTCTCAGGGTCTCCTATATACAATTAATGCAACAAAAAAAACAAATCCACAGTTTGATATCAAGATTAAAGTAATTTTTTTCTTCAAACTTCGCAAAATCACTTTGTGGCGTCATTTTGAATTAAATTAAAACAAATAACTTTGTTTAAACCACTAATATAATCACAATTACCTACATGTTTCAAAACCGATGGTTTCTTCGTCAGGGTAGTAATGTAATGTAATGTAGTAACGTAATGTAGTAATGTAGTAATGTAGTAACCATCGGTTTTGAAACATGTAGGTAATTGTGATTATATTAGTGGTTTAAACAAAGTTATTTGTTTTAATTTAATTTAAAGTAATTTTGCTCACTTGACCTTCAAAACAAGAAAAAGGTCGTAGAAAATAAAGGTGTTCATCCCGGGCAATGCCGGAGACTTTAGTTAGGATATTTATATAGAATTTTATTCAAGCACACTAATAAATCTTATTCAACCATATTCTTCCATACACTTCCACAAATCATTAATTCTATTGCACTAACTTCTTTTTATTTTTTTGGTAGCAAACCAAAATGAACCCCAGCCCTTAATTGGTGCGTATTATTTCAGTTTTATTAAACGTACATCGAAATCAATATAATAATTTTTTTAACTCTACAACTCATGAATATAATAATGTGTTGATCATACCATCGGGAGCCCAAATAATAGATTATGGAAGACATAATAATTTTTATTTTTATTTTAAGTTTTTAATAACTCAGGTACGGCACATACGTCATTCCTATGTCTACCTACGTTAAATTATCGTGAACACAAGCTTATGTGTCCAAGCGGTTAACTTAATAAGTTAAACCTAACATTATAATATTTTAAATAATGAAGATAATATTAGCGAAAGTCAATCGAAAATCCGAAACAGAAAAATCAGAAAAAGATACGGATACATCTGGGACTCGAACCCAGGACCCGAGTCCCAGATGTATCCGTATCTTTTTCAGATAATTATTAATAAGAGGAAGGATAAGTAGTAAGAGCTGTACCTTCTAACCTAATCTAATGGCTTCAAAACAAAAATAGGCTATATAATAGATTGTATGGTGAAGTTTAGGCATTTTTCTTATGGGAAGCTATGTGAAAGATCTTTTTAAGGAAAATAAATAAAGACAATTCTGAAATGGATGGATCGGGATGAGGGGTGGTTAGTTATAGTTTGGTAATGTGTACACTTGCGTTGTAATAATTAATCCTGGATAGAATTTTTAGTTTACAGTATTTACCATTCCTGTAACTGGCCTACGTGTGTTGATTATTTATCAATATTATTATTATTAGATATATTCACAGAAAAACCTATTTTAACAATTAATTAAAAATGTAACAACCGGAAGGGAAAATGGGCAACTGCACTTGAACGTTGAAACTGGAATGATTTGCTAGTCACGTTTTTCGTGCGCAATGGCTGTCTCGGTGATACACGGAGAAAAATGTTATTAAAAATACGATCATTTTATTCGTAAAACGGCTAAAAACGGGACTGAAGTTCTAATGAACAAATTAACAAGGTTTCAATGTTTATTGGCGAAAAATATAAGAATAATTTGTTGGTATACGTCCGAAATTTACGTATACCAACAAATTAATCTTACATTTTCCCATTAATAAACATTGAAACCCTGTTAATTTGTTCGTAAGAACTTCAGTGCCGTTTTTAACCGTTTTACGAATAAAATTATCGTATTTTTAAATAACATTTTTCTCGGTGCACAATTAGAGAAAATTTAATATTTTATGGCTGTTCAGCTACAATAGCAAGAGCGGGTCAGCACATCCATGAGTGACGGACATGAACATAAAATTATCCCTCCCACTGCGGAGTATGGCGATGGGGTCGAAAGTCTAGTTGGAGAGGTCAAAGGGTCTCCTTCTCTTGGCCTCCCATGCATTCACCGTCAACAAGTAAACAAACCTCACACTATAAACTAGGACACCACTAATAAGTATACAAACGTAGTGAATCGAAAAGTAACAAGATTTTTCTGACAATAGTATTGTACAGGAAAACCGAAAAACAAGACTAGAGATCTTAATTTATAACTGAAGCACTACAAATAACTCAGGTACGGGTCATACGTCATTCCTATATCTACCTACGTTAAATCGTGAAAACAAGCTTATGTGTCCTAGCGGTTAATAATTTTAAGTGAAATAATAAACCATTTACTCAATTTCGTAAAAAACATTTTTAACATTTTTTTGTATTTCTTCTACCTAATATGCAGAATTTGAAATTTTAATGAAGCGTTTTGTGCGGGGTGTTTAATAAATTTGACATTTATCTTTCAAGGATTCGAAATCCCCCTCAACAATCAAGATTTACCAAACGCAGAAAGGTCATTCCGGACGATATCCGAAAATTTCAAGATCGACCTATTTAAAAAACAAGTTAATACACGCAATTTTGACTCACAAAGAATTCGCCCAATTTTTGACAGTTCAATTAAAATTATCTTCCTTACAGACAATTCTCCTTTGTCGCCATTTTTGTTTGTTATATTATATTATTTTCGCCGTCGTTTTTCCATCTGCCGTCTTGGTTGAAAATGGCGGGGAAGTAAACGAATTTCGTCGTGAAAAGATCGCGGAAAGGTTGTACTAGATGACGCCCCATAATGTGAAGGGATTTGAAAACATGTTTTTAAAGCCTAAAATGCCATTTACTTTTTAAGCTCTGGTGATTTATGGTGTGCTGAAAATATAGGCTTGGATCCGAACCTTTCCCCGGTGACATAATTCAAATAGATACCCGTTTAATAAAATATTTCGCCTCACCTCGGTAAACTGGAATGCTTTTCAAAATGCCGCACGTTGTTTACCTATAGATATCGGGGAATTTCTATCTCGGAGATTTTATGAAGATTTATTGTAAGATTAGGAAAAAAATACCACTGATATTCTGAAATCGTTATTAAAAATTTAAATCATGAACCTTTATATATGATATCTAAATGTGACCTAATCTTTAACTTATTTTTGAGTTTCGCTAATATTGCCTTCATTAATAAAAAAATAAAAATTTACATAGCACTTATTAAGAGCCATTGACCAGCGGCTGAGAATAAAAGTTCAAAAATGCTTGCAACTGGAGATTCCGATGAGAAAGATATATTATTCCCAGTATGAAATTTTTTAAATAAAAAAATTATTTCATTAAAAACTTTATTTAATAAATATACAGCTACATTCAAGTAAGCAATAAAAATGCTCAAAACGCATGATGATAAATTATTAAATGTCGTGTACTTCTTGTATTTTTTGATCATAAGTATTTATGATTTTTCAATAATGTCTAAATAAAATAAGATGGTAAATATATCAGAAATATTTTAGTTTGTAAGTCCTTAAATAAATAGAAAAACTGAGGTATTTTCGTTACAAAACAAGTTCTCGGATTTATTTTTTAATGATTTTAATTTAACTTAAATTAAAATTCTAAAAAAGTCTTTACTAGATTATGTATCGATTTATTTTATTGTATTATTATATGATTTAAAATTTGTGTTGTTAAATTCAATATGTCGTTTGAAAATTTAAAAAATCTGCCAACGACCTAACGGTATGACCTTAATATATTAAAAATGAACTTAGTTTTTCAAAATTTAAAAAATACGTCTACCAGATAAATAATAATCTATCAAAATCAATTTATGTTTTTTTGTAAAAAACAGTTAATACATCTAGAATTTTTGATTTACATAATACATATAATATATAAAAATGAATGTTTCTTTGTATGTTTTGTACCAATTATCCGAGGGCGATAAAACCTTAGTAAGTTGTTATGCGCACACACTTAAATATTTATATTTATAATGGTAAGCTCTAACGTAATGAAATTTGTTTAAATATGGGTTGGTATAAATTATACATAGGTTGCGCGCGTGGTGTTAGTGATAGTTGGAGGGGAATTGGGAGGGGTGAGGGGAACGAAGGAGGGAAGCTTTCACAGGAGTGGTGACGAGGGAGGGCTGAAGGCGTCGAAGGTGGAAGGGGAACGTGTGAGAGGAAAAAGGGATATGTGGGAGGTGGGGAAGGCGGGAGAACGCAGGAGGGGAACCATGGCGGGAACGAGAAAGCATTGGAAAGGCCCCGCAGTGAAGAAATGACGGAAGGGAGGGGGACGAGAGAGGAGCTTAGGGAGGGATTTAATTGGACATATAGCAGCAGTAGGGGATATCAAGGAGTATATTGGTAAAATCCGTGCTTCTCATACGGAGAGATGTATATAGCTAGCTTATGCGTCGGAAAACCTAACGCTGCCCAACAATATTATTATTTAATTATATTTTATTAATTTTTATTATGTACTTAATTTATGTATGTTTAATAACTTACTGTTATTTACCTAATATTTCTTACATGTTAGCATTTACCTATTTGTAATTTAATTAGGTCATTGTAGTTTTGGTTATAAAATATTCATCTGATAAACCAACACTACTCTGTAATACATATTTAGTTTATATTGTTGCCAACTATCATTAACGTACTGCCCAACTGTAATTTTAGTTTGAAATAACTGCAGTATTTGTTTTTGCAATAATTTTGTAGGGTTATATTTTTTATCTTATTTTGCATTGATATAACTCATTGTTATTTTGTAAGTTTATTTGTATTTTATTATTTACTTTATTTGTAAAGCTGCACGTCTCGACTCAAGAATTCCCCAGTAAAATAAACGGCCTACGATTTTATCGTAATATGCTTCTTTATTGAATAAATAAATTAATATTGAATTGCAGCTTCAGATGTCTGAAAAACTTTAAAAATGAAATTAGAAAAAAGGTTGTTTGTTGGAATTACGTTATAATGTGTGTAGGAAAAACATTGTATGCAGGGAAAATGGAAGACCAATCACATACCACTGTAACTCTACGAAGGAGCACACACCGCAATATAGTTCCACCGCGATATCTTGAGTTAGTTATGACGAAATGAATGGTTACAAAATGATATTCCGCACTTTCAAGATGGTAGAATTATTTATTTTTTACTTAAAAACGAGATTGTGGGCACGAAAAACACCAATTACTTGTATCCAAAGTAGTTTGAAATTCCAAATCTTCTTCAGTTTTTAATACAAATACATTCGAATTTTTAATATCTTTCGTGCCATTATTCCAAATTTCAAAAACTTTTCCAGCAAAGTGATGGTTAGGGAGAGGTAGGAACTGCATAAATTACTTTCCGGTAGGGACTAAGCACATTCTTATTTCAAAACCAAAACAATATAAAATGCCAAAAATCCGTGAAAGTATACCCTATCTGACATTATTTGTTTAAATGTTCCATGGTAGCAGTATCAAGTATTTTGTCTTCTAAAATTGAATTCTTTAAGCAGAAATTCTGAAGATAGTGTAATTGGTCAAAATGGAACCGCTATGAATATAATGTTAGTGCGGTGCAAGTCGGTATTGTGTATTTTTGTTTGAAATAAACATCACTATGTATTCAGAGTCATTTAGAACACACACATTATCATTATTTGTTATATACATATTGTATGAGACCAACTTATTTGATCTATGCAGTTCAAATAATATTAGTTGCTTAGTGCTTTTGTACTGAAAAACAAATTGGTCGGTATATTTTGAAGGAACACGTGCAGTCTCTCTTTGCGTAAACACCAGCTGATCTTTTTCAAGTAAATAATATCTGGCAGGTGTTCACTGCTCAAGAATCGTCTTGTTCACATATTATGCTATCTGCAGCTCTTAAACTAATGTTTTCTGTCTCTGTATTGTACAACGCTATACTTTTTACCTCCCATTTTTACTTCTATGTACCATGTGTAAAACCTATTTATGTTTTCTTTGTCATATAAACACACCTGTACGAATTAAAACATAAACATGTAAATATATGTAAAAGCCCAAAAGGACGTTAATGATTAATAAAATAAAATAAAGGTATTTTTGTACATCCGTAGTAATGAATGAGAATCAATGGAGTTATGGTATGCCCTTGGTTATGTTATGGGTAATTTTTATAGCGTAGAGAAAAAGGGAAGCAAAAGAGAAAGTGAAGAAGACAAAGATAAGATAACATTGCTAGTCACTATAAAGATACTGAGAGTATAATCATACTCTGCTTATGTTGCCTTTACCCTTCTACCGGAGGTTGAATGTTATCAGAACAATCTTTACCCTGCGGGCTGAAACTCCAGTGCATGTGATGGCAATATGCTATACCACCAAAAAGCTAGTTTTGAAATATAACTTTAAACTTTTTTGGGCATTTTGTTGCTTTCCTTGTAAACTATGAACACTAACAATTTCGTGAAAGGTTAAATTGACCCTTCATCATTGTGCCATCGAATTACCTGGGAAATAATCACAATTTACAATAAAAAGTATTTTCACGTTCAATATGATGTCACTCATTGCAAGTAAAATTATAATCGAACCATTTTTTGTAGAATTTTTACCCCGTTTATGCTGGCATGAATAATTTTTACAACTTTAATATGGTATTTTCACAAATGAGGGATTCTGTTGAAAATGTAAAGAATATTTAAAGGTAATTTTTTTGATTTTAATCATCCTACTAAGAAAGTTTGTTTTTTTTTGTTTTCATTCAAATTTATTGATTTTAAAAACCTACAAAACCAAAACGGCCCGTGATTGGCAACGGCACCAAATACGCACGTTAACAAACAACAAAGTACTACTGTCAGAAATATGTCAGAATCCAGCTAACGATCATGACGTCACACGATTGCCCGATCGCAAAATATCGTTTTGGCGGTATTTCAAAAATGGAGAACTTAACTCGCTGCAGAAAATTTATTCGGCAACATAAAAATAATATAAAAACGCCATAATTATTGTGATTTTTTGCTTAATTTTTTTAAGCAATAAAAAAACGTGGAAATACCCTATTGCGTTACAAAAAAAAGTGTATTGCTTTGTTCAGCACAGTATTTTGCTTGCATCGTCATACAAAGAAATCACTTTATTATTTGACATCTTACTAATATTAAAAATGCGAAATTTTGTATGGATGTATGTATGTTTGTTAGTCTTTCACGCAAAAACTACTGAATGGATTTTAATTAAAATTTACAATAATATAGCTCATACATCAGAAAAACACATAGGCTATAATTTATAGAGCCAGCTATATTCCATATATTACAAATTATAATTATCTACTGTTTAATATAAAATGTCAAAATTTGAAAATGATATTTTGCAAAACAATGATCAAAATTCTATTTTAGAAAATATTTAAATTAGTGAATTCATTTGAAGTACTTGCCTTTGAATCGAATGAAGAATTATAGATATTTTAAATAAATAGGTTAAGAATTTTGTTATATTCATAGATGGGACCTAGGAAAAGAAAATAGGCTACTCGAAGTACATCCTGCACAGACGAAGTCGCGGGCAGAATCTAGTAATTTTATATAACAAACAAAACATTAGTTTTAGAAAACAAATTAAAACACAAAAGAAAAACAAAAAAAATTAAATACAAGAATCAGTTTGATTTACCAAATTGATTCCATTGTTGTTCGTACTGTATTATGTCACATGCGACACTATGTACATGGGTTGGTAGTGTTCTAAGAAATGGGTGGCTTCTCTCCTATTGAAGGAGGCTTCTCGGGAGGATGCGGAATGCGGTATAAAGGGACCATTCAGTGGAATCAAGGGGTGTTAATCAATACGTCTGCGGTCTAATCCACATAAGTAATTCCAGCAATTATACATGATTGGATTGCTTTACAATGTCAGAATCCATTGATAATTTATATGATTATGTGATGAAGGTGCTGAGCGTTTGACCGTGCGACCAATTATGACATGGTCACGACAGGAACGCGAACCCAAGACGGACTCGGCGCAAACATGGAACCGCTCCGCTGAGGCAGTCTAACGGGAACCTACACTCTGAACTCAGTTCCCAATGCAAAAATGTATTTAATTATATATTATTTAAAAACCTTGTAAATGTAAAACTGTATCGTAGTGAATGCTTTAGTTTATTTTATTTATTTATTTATAAAGTACACGATAAAATTTAGATTTAGAGACGACGGAGCTAGGCTCAATAGTTCTTGGTATCCGGTAATTGACGGCTACACCAAAGCTAAACGCAAAAAAACTTTTTGACTTATAATATTACCAGCTCGTAGAGGAGTGAAGCTGGCAACACGGTATCGCGTAGACGTACTTAAGCATACCCTTTACCACTAACAGTTACACATCTGCCCTGATGATGGACACTGTAACGTTGTCCGAAACGTTGGCTAAAGAAGGAGATAGCGTGTAACACGGTATAACACCCCAAAAATACTTTTGGCCGTGAAAATCTAAAATCATATCATTTATGATATAATACTTACATATTTAAATATATATAGGCCAATTTCAATGTTTAGAACCAACTATATGTACCTATCTATTAATTAGTTTATTAATATATATTTATTTCTACATTAAATTCAATTTGTAATTTTTATTTTTCACTCATGTAGATTGTAAGTCAATTATTGTAAACAATAATTAAAACATTATAATTTCTAACTTTTTTAAACTAAGAGGCTTTACTCCTCAACTCAAACACGAGAAATTTTTTCTCCGTTGAGTTGAGTAGTTTGTTAAAAAAAAATCTATTTGTAAACAGCTTTTAAGAACCAACTGTATTTATTTTTCTAAATCTTATGTATATGTATTTCAAATAATAAAAATAAAAAATATATATATATATGATAGACAAGCTTCTGCCCGCGACTTCGTCTGCGTAGGATTAGTATTTCGAATAATCTATTTTATTTTCCTAGGTCCCATCTACGTTTATACCAAATTTCTTAACCTATTTATTTAAAATATGTATAATTCTTTTTCGTTGTTTGTTTTTGGGGAGGTAGCACAACACGGCATAACACCCCAAAAACAATCAACGAAAATGCTTTTGGCCGTGAAAATCTAAAAACGTATCTGTATAATTCTTGATTCAATTCAAAGTATTAGGCGAGTACTTTACATAAATTCAGTAATTTAAATATTTTTCAAAATAGAATTTTGATTTAACAACTATTGTTTTGCATAATGTCATTCTCAAATTTTGAAGTTTTCTATAAAACTATAATTATTATTTTCAATATATTGAAAATAAATACCTAGCTTCATAAATTATAGCCTATTATGTTAATCTGATGTATGAGCTATATTATTGTAAAGTTTCGATAAAATCCATTCAGTAAATTTCGATTTAAAGAGGACAAACATTCATACATCCATACAAACTTTCACATTTATAATATTATTAGTAAGATTAGATTACCAAACTAGGCGATTGCCTGTTTCTTGGTGACTTTCCGAATATACATAATTACTTTGTGAGGTCTAGTGTAAACATATGGATTAAATATATAAAAATGTTGAAAATAGGAAAAATTATAGTAGAGAAATTATTTTTTTGTTTTTTTTTTATAGTGAATACCTCACAAGAGTCTCAACTGCTCCCGTCTGGGGCCAGTGAGACACATGGCATCGTCAATTGGGGTATGTTACGAGGTTGAAGGTAAGTGGGAAAGGGAAGGAGACGAGGAAGAGGAAGGTGGGGAAGTACCTGGCTATTCAGATCTAGTCACTTAACACGGCTAAAGCCATTTCAAGCAACGTTTCAATTCTGAATGGTGGTCTTACACCAGGGCGATACTAAGAGTATCTTCCACTCTGGAACATGCCGCAAATATACTATATATTATTAAATAATGAGTTGTGAAATAACACAAATCAATTAAATAAAATTTATTTGCGCACTCCGGGTTCGAACCCGCGACCTTCGAAATGGCAGTCCAACGCCCTACCGGTGGACTACGCCGGTGATGTAAATAGAAAATATAAAATAAAAAACTGTAAAATGAAAATAAAAAAGAATAAGTAAGACATGCTATTA
Source organism: Limnephilus auricula (assembly GCA_951813805.1). Taxonomy (NCBI): domain Eukaryota; kingdom Metazoa; phylum Arthropoda; class Insecta; order Trichoptera; family Limnephilidae; genus Limnephilus; species Limnephilus auricula. The sequence goes on from OX638410.1 coordinate 17,778,005, forward strand.
AACATATGGATTAAATATATAAACATGTTGAAAATAGGAAAACATAATTGTCCATTCTCCTTTTTAGTTTTTGTTCAATCTTCATTTTAAAATTAATAATAAAGTATCAAAAACTATATATTTAATCACTTAATTAATTATATAACTTAATTATTTAAACTAACGAGATTTTCAGATTTACGGGGATACCTTCATCTTACACTTATCATAATGTTTCATCGAAATAATGAAAGAAAACCTCTTCCTTTTGTAAAACTTGCAAATGGTCATTTGTACAATTAAGCACGCAGGCGACGTAATATCTTACATTCGAAAGAAGAAATATTTATTTTCAACTACGATTTTATAAGGTCAGTCGTTTTATCTCACTTGAGACAACCTTGAAGTGTTTTTTGTCCATAAAAAAATGTTCTTAAATAATACAATTTCTTTTCGTGTACCCGCAAAAAATGTAATTATTGCTATATAACTGAGAGAGAAAACGGGGCTAGTGAGAGCGCAGACTTAATAAATTAAATACCGTGAAATTTCCTGCTTCAATGAAAAGTTTTGTCAACGATTTGATTCTCAGCTAACTTAAGTTTCCGCGCGACTAGGGAGTGGTAACAAGAAGTGAAAATTTCCGCCATTATTCAAATTACTTTACTTAAACATATTCAAGGAATATCCTGAAACCACTGACATAGAATTGTTAGAATAATTAATTAACAGTAAATCATTTATACCTTGCTTGTGTAAAATAGAGTATAATAAATGTTTAATAAAATGAGTGCATCTAACCTTGAAGAAGAAGATAACAATAATAATCTATTTTTTTTTAGATATGAAAATGAACAAGACACAAAAAAAAAAATAAAAGATAACGGTCCCAACTAGGACTCGAACCCAGAACCTTACGTCTTACCGGGACATAAAAAAAAACATTAGTCGAAGATAATATTGTTAATTCTGAAATTTGAAATATGAAGTTGACAATTACGACAGTCTCATAATAGATCGCAGTAGCCCAATTGTTAGAGGTGTATGTCCCGGTAAGACGTAAGGTTCTGGGTTCGAGTCTCAGTTGCGATCGTTATCTTTTATTATTTTTCTGTGTCTTGTTCATTTTCATATTTTAAAAAATTAGATTATTATTGTTATCTTCTTCTTCAATGATATTAGAATTTTTTGATTAAAAACTAAAAACTAAATTTAAAAAAACATATTTTAAGGCGGGGTCACACTATTGCCACTTTTTACTTCCTTGGCTAGAATTCACAAGAATTCTAATTCTTGTGGGAAAATTGAGAAAAGGGGTTAGTATTCATCGTCAAATCTTTAGTTAAATCATATAATAATTGACAAAACATAATAAAAACCTGTTGTACTTTCCTTATACTAAATTAGTAAATAAAAAACACGTGTCTGACATTTGAATTTGCTTTAACGTTTTGTTATTCGTTTCTAGGCTTCCCACTCATTGGTGCCATACCTGCGACGTTAATGTGATGAAATGTCCAAAAAAAATTTGAGATACCCACCGTAATGCTCCTTAATAACGAGTTTGGTTAATGTGCTGAAAAAAGATGCAAGAAATGTTTTTACCAGTCTCGTCAAAGCGCGGTCATTTTTACTACCTGGAGAGTCGTTACTGCTTTTTTGTTTCAGTGCCCGGAATTCATCACGACTGTACTTCTTCAAATGCCATCTAGTAATTGAGAATATCCATTTTAATCCTGTATTTGGATAACTTTATTCCACGAGGAAAAGCAGAAGAAGATGAACGTTTTTAGTATTTCCTCTTCTTGGACCTGCTACAAGTAGTCCTTTAAAATCCCGAGAAAGGAATAGACGAAGACAGGAACTTCATCTTCCGCATTCACCATTTTGTAGATATAAGTAAACTTTTTTTCATTCAACTATTTTGTTTTACGTTTGTCAAATATGTTATTTTTAACATAAACTTTCTAGAACATGTTTCTTGTTTTCAATAAACATGGTTTTACTTTAGGTAACCGCGGAAAATTAATAGATTTACAGGGTCAACAAACCTTTAAAAACTAGTAGCTACTACGGTATTTATTGAAAAATTACGAAATCATTTCAATCTTTGATGGAAAGCATTCGACAGAAGGATTAACGAAACTTTTCCCAGAACCATAAAATGTCATGGATTAAATCTACATGAAACAATCTACATGAATAAGTAATTTAAAATTTAAATAAATAATTTTAGTTTTAACACAATAATTTTAATTTAAATATTTGTTTTGTTTATGTAACACTTTACAAGAGCGCCCCTATCTGTACATGTACAGTATAAAGACAAGGGAAATTTGTCGCAACACGGTTGGGCAGCGTTATCTGGCGCGTTAAGGGAGGGGCTTTACAAAGGGATTTATTAATCGGGGTCTTAAAGAGGCCCACATTTACATGAAGGAGATAAAACAGATGTTACACATATGAACCGACTAACACAATAACGAGTCGAAGAAAAAACCCGTTCTCGTGAAGCCAACAAGAACTGTAAACGGTTGTTCCGCTGGTGTTTGTCGAATTTTAAGTGCAATGGTGCACCGGGATCAATGCTGCTAGCTCATTAGAAAAGGCTACATTAAAATACACGTGGAACAGTCTCAGCGTCCCAGCATTACGTCTGTTTATTACAGATGGTCATTGGTCTCTAACAACGGATTTTCAATCAGACGGACCGTCCTCCTTTGCCCAGAATCACGTAGGTTTATCAAGAATTGTGGGGCTCAGAGTGGCTCCCATATTCAATTATTAGGCTATTTGAGATTTGTATAGAGTTAGCAGCTGGTCACTATTAAAGAATTTGCTAGCCCTTTACAAGACGCCCAGTTTCTTAAAGGCTAGATATTCTCGAACTTCTGTGGAGCCAAGATACTTGAGCCGGTGTGATATATTTACTTCTGTCGTTGCTCGGTCTTAAAGAATAATTATTATTCTTGTCTTATTGTTGAAACTAGTCGGCTTATTATTATAATATAATAGTTTTTAAAATGTATAATAAAATTGCATTCCGTATTGTATTTAAATATTAGAGAATAAAGTTACTGCCGTCAAAAATTAATTATTTTCCTCGAGAACTTAAGGAGCCTTCTAAAGAAGATATCATTATGCTTCTATAATATCGTTGCTAATATAAATATAAGGCTAATTAAAGCAACGTCATAATTATTCAGAGTGTTTCGGGGATGAAGGAAATACACACCTACAAAGGAAGTGTATAATCTAGGGTGGAAATTAAATTTCGGAAAACAGAAAATGAACAGTAAAACTCGAAATATATTTTCAATTCTCGGGTTACTCGAGATGTCCGAAATTCATTTAATTTCAATGTCAAACAGTTAGTTATAAGAAGGTTGAAATATTCCACAATAAAAAACACTTCATATTTTTAGTCGAAGGTATTCTTTTCAATCTGAAAAATGTTTTCTAAAAGTAAAATGCTAAATTTAATAAAATATTTACACCGATGGGTAAATGGAAAATTTAAAAAAAATATATTTTCATTTTAGCAGAATACAAGAAAAAAAATTTTTTTATTCTATTTAACGATCATAGAAAATACCAATATTTATTTTATGAATACTTTTTTCGACAATATTACGTTATGTTGAAAATTTTACTAAACGACAGGAAATCATTGATATTAGTCTTGTAAAAAAACGAAGATTATACAATAATCGTATTTTTTTTAAATTAGTTAATACCGCACAAAAATCCTAACGGCAAGTTGTGCGGGTAAAGTGCTGCTAACTCAATTATCATAAAGAATTACAAAATTTAAAAAAAAAACATACCAAAATAGCCTCTGCTTTTGAAAACATATTTTTGTTTTTAAATTACAATTTCGTTCAAGTTTGGTTGTAGAAAAATATTTTCTCCCGAAACCCTTTTTCGAGCGATTTCTGTAGGTAAATATGAGAGTTTACTGGAGTTGTCCCATCCGCACGTTTAACATTCGCATGTATCGTAAATGTGTGTGAGCTTATTTTGAGCGGGACAGAATGACAGACAATGAACTACCTAAACGTTTTAGGTGCAAAGTCTAGCCTCTTAAACTTTTTTACAATTTATTTAGCAAGACCGAAAACAAATGCTCTCGGAACCGTTTTTTGTCTGGAGTAAAGATATATATTTGTGTAATTTTCTGGTTCAAAATGATTGAATTATATATTGTCTGTTTCTTGAAAAAAAAGCATTTACTAGAAACATTTGCGTAATTCAATACATAATACATTAATACCGTGTCATAACAACAACAAAAATTTTAAATATTTTACATATAATTATATTGGTTGTTGATGTTTTTCCCAAAATTTTATCAGATAACTTTGTATTTTGTTGACGTATTTGCCTTCAAGGCCCCATTACTAACTTGTGTTTTTCGTTCAGTAATCCGATTCCTAAACTTTGAAAAATACCCATTAGGTACCCTTTGATTTCTCTACATTTCTCTAAAAATACACGACCGTACGTCATTGTAATCAGCGAACCTCAGCGTCAGAAGGACAAAAGCTCCAATCTTATTGAGTTAGCCCATGCCAACGTTTCCGCTGAAACTTTCTCTAGGCATAACACAGTTCCCCAGAAACAGAGTTACACAAACTTTTTTCAAGAGTCGTGAAACTTATCCTTAACTTATCCGGAATCCTATGAAAATAAAAATCTTAGCTTTTAATCCAGGTGCAATACAATTTTGGTAGAGCCAGAGGAAGCTAAAACGAATAGAAAGGCAGTTTCAGACTGAAGAGGTTAATGATACTAGTTTAGAGGCAAAGTGCGGGTCTCCTATGTTGAGGGGAGAAATGGGCCTCCGGTTGATTGAGGAGATATCGGTGTGTCGTGATATCTCCACGCGTGCTGCGGGTCGGAATAATAAACTCGGGAGATGATGATGAAGATGATGTATTTACAATATTTACATTGTGTACTATTTACAAATAAATTGCGTAAGATTATTACGACCCGAGGACTGCAGATCGCGAGGTTGTGTTACTAGGCCGCTGGCCTGTCGCCGCGTGAGTACTGCGTTGACTGAGACTGATTAAGAACGACTGACTGACTTGGCTTGCTCGAGTCCTTATATAGGCGAGCCTGGCTGGTTAAGAGAACGGCAGTTGAAATGCGCCCACGCTGGAACATTCCCGAAATTTCGGCGCAGCGCTATGTGTCGCGTATTGCAGATCCGAGCTCTTTCCAGAAGGTGGTTAGTAGACGCGCAGTACTAAATAATAAACATTGCGAGTGGCTACCTAAGTAGGTAGCGTATGCAGTATAAGTAGGTGGCAAATGAATCGCTACACTAGTATCGGTGCAACACCATTATTACATTTGTACCATTTTCATCGAACTCAATATGTCACTAATATTCTGATCCTCAGAGTTCTCTGGGTGACGATCGGCATCTGGCTTGCCATTTCTGTAGTAGTAAAATCACCTGCCTTCAGTGCCTACCACATGGATGAAGAAATTCATGAAGAGTTTAACTAAATTATTGCGGTTCAACAGGACCAAACTCGTCGGCGGTAGTAGTGGGATATGGATTTTATCTTTTTAAGGAGTAAATATTGGTAATGAAGTAAAATTGATTTTATCCAGATGATAAATAAACTTCACGTACAGATTGCAGATAAAATTTTGGTTTGATTCATATATTAAGATGGTGCAGAAATAGATTTTACTAAAATATTGCTGTCACTGTTGCTCTTACTCCACCGGATATTGAGCGAAAGGGACAATGCACTGACACCTAACTAAAATGGAGGTTTTGTATTCCCCACTTTTCTCCTCCAAAAGTGGACTGATTTTCAATTTTTTTTTACCAACTACATAAGAAAAAACTATTCTATGTCTATACGTTTTGCTTTTTTTAAAAAAACATTGTCTGGTTTGTATACTGAACGTCTTTTGACGGCGTTTAAACCAGTCAATTTTATTGATTTTTGGAAGGTCATAACTTCTATAAAAAGTAACTTATCAAAAAAAAACAAAAATTACCAACACGCTAGTAGTTGATATCTATTTTATGCAAAAACAATATTTTCTCTAGGGTTAAAATCCAGAGAGATAAATAGGGAATACGTTTGTATGGAAAAATCACCGCCGGGTATCCTCTTAAGATTTTTTTTTAACTTGATGACTACTGTTAATAGAACTACTAGTGTACGTTTGAGAGCCATTGACCAGGGGCTGAGAATAGAAGTTTAAAAATGCTTGCAACTGTACAGGGAGGTTCCGATAAGAAAGATCGATTATTCCCCTATCAAATTTAAAAAATAAAATATTTTAAATCGATTTATTTCATTAAAAACTTGCTTTAATATATACCTACATTCAAGTAAGCAATAAAAATGCTCAAAACGCACGATGATAAATAATTAAATATCGTGTACTTCTTGTAAGTATTTTTTTAACATAAGTATTTATGATTTTTCAATAATGTCTAAACATAATAAGTGTGTAAAAAAAATCTGAAATATTTTCGTTTGCAAGATCTTAAATAAATAGAAAAACTGAAGTATTTTCACCACAAAACACGTTTTCGGATTTATTGTTTAATGATTTTAATTTAAGCAAAATTAAAATTTTGAAAAATGTGTTTACTAGATTATGTATTGATTTATTTTGTTGTATCATTATATTATTTGAAATTTGTGTTTTATAATACAATACGTCGTTTGAAAATTGAACAAATCTGCAAACGATCAACGGTATAACCTTAATATATTAAAAAATAACTTAGTTTTTCAAAATTTTAAAAGTTCGTTTACCAGATAAAATAACAATAACCATTGAGAAAAAGATTCAAAACGTCTAGAATTTGACTTAAAAAGAACTAATTTCCGGTTTTCTCTGGATATTAAGGAGGCAAGTATCGTTCATAAGCAACTATGTCATGTCACGAAAGGGTTAAATAATATAATATATCGTGTGTGAGAGACAAAGCGTTGAAGTACCCCTGCAAGCCTTCAGAAATACCTACATTTCAATTTGTTATTTTAAACTTGAGTAATTTGACTCAATTGCTAAGGAAATTTCAGAATTTTCGATTGTGGTGTATCTAGTAATCGTAATATCTCTTATTCTCCCTTGATCGGTCTCAACTCATTGTCGGCTCTTCTCATTCTCAGGAGAGTAACTCAGGTTCTTCAGTTCTGGGTACCGCTTTCATCCAGACCGTTTCACTGGAGGATTTTGGAGCATTAAGTCATACAGGGGTTCTTTTGTCTTCCTCTGGATGACTGTCGATGAAGCTCCACAGACTTTACCTACTTCACTGTGTGGTGTGGTGGTCTCCGTCTTATGTTCCCATACCATCTCAACTGACGTTCCTCCAGTTTACTTTTTTATGTCCGTGAGACCCAGGCTTCCAAGAAATCTAAATCGTAATATCTAGTAGAAATAAATTATATTTATTGTTGCATTTGGGGCACCGCAGGTTCTGTACCTCTGCCTTTCAGTGTTTTCCTAGTCATAAATACACATTATCAACAAACATGTGTGCGGAATATAAAAGCCCCGCTATTTTGTGAGCTTAGAGCTTTCGCCTTTTATCGCATTCTGGAATAACACTGATTTATAGTTTGTGGTACAATCGGTTGCTATTTCAATATTCACCCCGTGCACAGCACCTACCTACAGGAACACAATCCTTGCCTTCCCTAAAGATAGATGCTAAGGAAATAGGACTAACAAATTAAATCATTTGCGTAGCTTAGCATTTAGTGACAGCAGGTACATATTCTAAAGGGAATAGGGATTGACGGCTTTTACGATGGAATTACAATAATTTGATATATAGATACAAGATATACATAGTTAAGAATAAATATAAGTACATAAAAAATAAATTTATAAATGAGAAAAATACAAGAAGAAAATTGCACGAGTAACAAAAAAATTAAGGAGTAAGTATTGTACTAACAGCGAAAAAGATAAAAAAATTGTGCTATTATAAATCCAAGTATGTAAAAAAAAGAAAAGAAAAATGCACATATTATTATAGGACAATATATTTTATTGTATTAATTTATTTATTTATTATAGATTTATTTATATTATATTATTTATATATAGATTTATTTAATGATTTGTGATTTTTTTAAAGTAATATACCCATCGGAGCGACAGAGAAATTGAAAAAAATATATTCTTGGATTGCTAAAGGAAATTTTTCCCCCTAATTAAAAAAAATCATACTTTGGAATTTGAATTTGAGACATACAAACTGATTATAGTTCGATATAGCCAATGAATTCACCTATCTTTTTTCTACTATCACATATTCGTAGTATATAAAAAAAGAAATATGATTAATTCGTTACTTTAAAAGTATTTTCAAGAATCTAGAGAATATTTGCCATATTTTGGCAACAAAGCAATCCGTGGTGTTGGAAATAGTGCCATATTGTGGCTAAAAGCGCTCGAGTAATATTGGATTGAATCAATCACTTATGCAAAATTGTATTTGTTAGCTTTTCGTGAAAGATTTTAGTTGTTTTATGGACGAAACTATTTATTCGCATTCACATTGCATGTGTACGGGCGAAAACAATTAATTCATCTTAAAACACTATTAATTTATATAATAATTCATCTTAAAACACTATGAATTGGACAATCACAAAGGAAAAAATAACAAATAAAGTGGTTTCTTCGTGAAGCTCGCTGACTGGTAGGAACGCCCCGTTTCTCTCTATTGGCACATATACCTTGTTCCCTCTACACTTACACCTCTTCTCAAATACTAGTCTACAATCTACACCTGATATTGTCAGTCGCAAATATTTGGTTCCCTCTGTTATGCTTTATTTTCCTTCGACGTTCCCAATTTCTTCATCCATCCACATGTGCATCATATGGACTCCTTTTAGTTTAGTATTTTTTCAATATTGTACGTATTTAACTAATATTATTCATGGCCCTAGAGAACTTTTTTATTAAAATATTTAAATAAATAACATTATTTGTATAACGTTATAAGTAGTACAGACGTACCAATAAAACAAAACGAGTGTGCTTTAGACCACACGACTGAAGTAAAACTTCATTAGCTCCATCTATATATATATATATATATATGAGTTTATATGTATAAAATATATACATGTATATACATATATTAATTTTTTTACAAATATTTATTTAAATTTATTATCTGTCGCCTCGATCGATCGTCCGCATCGACGTCCGCTCTCCCCCGCGTTTGGCACGTCACTGCGTGAAGGTACTGAAATGCACAATCTTTATTTCAAAATACTCACTGAGATATTTCATACACTGGCTATGAGAGGAAGATAGAAAGAATATGTGCGCGCACACTGCTCTCTCTTGCTCCTACAGTCGCCCGATATAACGCCTTTTCGTAACTCTCTCGTCAAGCATTCGGCAGTTTACCGCCCAAGCCAAGCGTGCGTAAAGAAGTTTTACTTAAAAAGTAAATATAATTTAGATAATAAAACTAACTATAAAACCTTACCGTTGGTTCTATGTACGCGATAATAAGCGTCATGGCGTATTAATTACCGCGGAACACACCTCTGTAAAATATTATTAATGTTTCTGTATATTTGAGTAACCTGCTAATTTAGATATAAGTACATATTTTAATCCGGGCACAAGTTGTGAAACCGCAGTGAAGTTTAGAAACTAAGCAAACTCAGTTAAACAATAATTAACTTAATAAGGGTTATTTGATGGGAGTTTTGACACGGTGGGAGCTAATGACGTGGGAAAATGTCTTGTTTTCTCACCAACACAAGATAATAGAAGTATTGTAACATTTTGGGTGCCAGATCATCAATCATCCTTATGGTTATTTTCTTTATGACGAATGATTTAGATAATTTATTTATTGGTAAGAGACAGACAGCTTATACATAAAATATAAAGATAAATATATACATTGTTAAATGAAGTCAAGCCAAAAATATAATATATAGTAGATGCGTTTTTGGGTATTCTATCATATTTGGATGCGACAGATGTAATAATTTTATTGAGAGATGGTGTTCAATCGTAATTTTTCGTTACTCAAATAAACCAACATCAACATGAAATTAAATACACGTGTATAAATATTATTGAATAACATTAAACCAGCCACTATCATTATAGGCACTCCGTATAATATAGACAACCCATTCCATCACATGCCATATTTCGAATTAAATGTAATAGTGTTTAACATTTTTTAATGATTTTAATTTAACTAAAATTAAAATTCTGAAAAGTGTCTTTACTAGATTATGTATTGATTTATTTTGCTGTATGATTACATGATTTGAAATTTGTGTTATATAATGCAAATTTCGTTTGAAAATTTAAAAAATCTGTCAACGACCAACAATGAATCAGCATATTAAAAATTGTTTTTCAAAAATTGAAAGGTGCGTTCACCAGATAAAATATAAATCTTTCAAAATCAATTTATGTTTTTTTTTGTAAAAAAGAGTCAATACGTCTAGAATTTGATTTAAAAAGGACCAATTTTCGGTATTCTCTGGTTATACCCTGTTAAAACATAATCTGATCTTTTATCATAGATTAGATTAAATACAGTTTAGATCACATTTCTGACTATGATAGTAAGGGAGAAACAACGATTTCTGTGAGACATATGTGAGCTGGGACAAATATGGTCTCCTGTGATTAATAGTTTTGTGCGTGTAAAAACAACGTTTCCTTGAAAGGCATTCAAATACAATATTGTACCGGTATTTCGACCCAATTTTGTATACTTATTTATGCCTTTCTCAAAAGAATTTAGTTTTGGATACGGCCAAAACTTTTAATTAATATTCATGTTGCGTATGTACGAGTGCAAACAAATAATTCGTCTTAATATTTTAAAGCATAACTTATAAAGGTGTTTTTCCAAAAATAATTAAATTGGCGAAATCTTTGAACACATAAATTATAACTTTAATTCCGTTAAACCATAGAATATTTCATTTGCTGCTCGTTCGTAGATGTCGGTAGTTTACGGACGCAAACTAGTAATAACTTGCAAAAATGGTTTTTTCCTAAAGTAATTATACAACCACCATCTTTGATGGTTTAGAATATGAATTATTTTAAGTTTACTTTTATCCACTGGAGCGATTTCGGTCCAAATTTGGACCACTTTAATTTTACCAGGATTGATTTCGGTCCAAAAATGGACCGATCTTCGAACCATTCGTAAAACATTTATTGTAATTATTTGAAACATTTTCATGGCCAGAAATTTATTCTATCAAATAGTTGATAAAATAGACTTTATATCTATGGCCATATCAGTTGTCAAATTCATTCTTCTAGAATGAATTTTGGCACTTGAAAGCTTCAGTTCTACAAAACAACTTCAAAATAATTTTCAAACCAAACTTTTGATTTGTTGAACACATATAAAAAATTGATTTTCGAGTAAATATATGCATCTGTGATTATCAAACAGGCCATAGAGAACATAAAAACGTAGGAGAATATTCATTATAGATATTAAAAATATCCACTCGCGGCTTTTTCAAATCTTTAGATCACTAAAGCACAAATTACGGGCGTTTACAATGAAGATTTACAAAAAAAATTCTATCAATTTTAAAAATATAAAAGAGTTAGTAAAATATAGGTGAGTTCTATATCTGGCTATATAGCACTATAATTTGTTTACATTTTTCCGTACACAAATGTAGAGTAATGATGTTTTTAATGTAGGCGGGACATATTCAAAATTAATTTTCAAAAGTGGCGAGCACTCGAGGCGATTTTTTATATTTCTCTGTGTCGCTCCAGTGGTTATTGTTAGTTCATATTTTTATAGGTAATATAAATAATGTTTAACGAAGTATATAATGTTTAAAATCTTTAATTCGTGACATGTCTTTAATAAAATATTTTACAGTCGAAACGAAAAGTTTTAAGTGTTAATACCTAGTGGTAAAGTTGAGTTGATGATGTTTCAAGTTTCAAAAGTATTGATTAGGGCGTGTAAGATGATTTTAATATAGGATAAAATAAAGTTATAAAGTACCTGCCTAAAATGTCAATCAAAAATATGAGTGTATCAACACGTCGACATCGGTGGTGTTTGCAAAAATAATTATTACGTCATCGATATTTCGTTGAAGCTAATTCCTTTATTCTACGTAAGCTTTTATAAAATTTTTGCCCACAATTTGAGGTAAACATTATTAATAATAAGAAAGCTTCAATTAAGTTGTTTTTAGTGTAATTGTGTATAAAAAACGCGTACTATCACTATGTCAGTTAAGTATGGAGAGCCGTTGTAGCATTGTGACATTTGTGGATAAAAACTGCATTAAACAAAATTAGATTTGATTTAATTGTTGGATTTTTGTATCCATCATTGCTGCTTGTGTTTTTTGTTTATCCATTATGTGACAATACTTACTGCGATCGTAAACTTCTACTACTATCACTAAAAGCGAAAGATTTTGCTTTTGCAATGACAACGCCACCATAAATTTATATTCTCCAATTTCCACTCTGGATTTTGCCAATACTGCAAAAAAATTCTTGTAATAGGGTTTCGATTTGTTTTTTCTTGATAAGTTAATTCTTTTGGCAGTTAGGAGGACTCTCCAAAATCGTTAAAATTGTGTGGTTTGAACGCCATCAACAGATGTTTATTTTTAATTATTTTCGTTTAAGGCAGTTGTTAAAAAAAAAACTTGAAAATCAGTCTAATTTTGGAGGAGAAAGTCTTGATTTGGATGCTTTCATTTGGATATTATTAGCCTGAGATGCAGTTGTCCCTTTCGCTTAGTGGTCAACAACAGTTTTGTAAAATACGTAATTTTCAAATTTCTCTGCGACTGAATTTCCTCTTAAATAGCAGAGATTTGACCTGGCGATGAGTGAGGGGGAAATATACACATTTATCCACTTAGCTCCAAACCGTTCATACTGTTCTCATTTTCACATGTTATCTTGTAGTGTCATGGAATTCAAATGTTTGAAAAAAAGAAAAAACTTATTCACCTGAATAAAATTTGGCAGGAGACAGGTATATCATCACACAATCATAAATCATCGTAGGTAATAAAAATATTTTAATAAAACATCATCTACAGACATTTAAGATCAGGCACACGACCCTTACTTTGACGGCCGCGGCGTCTACCTCCAAGATTAATGGAGGGTGTCAAAGACGTCAATCAGGGTTTCATGCGAAGTCTCGAGGCTTATCTGTAAAAAAACAGGACACACTGGAACGGTTCATAGATTAACTTTGACACCCACACATCCTCTGGTTCTGAGAGGATTGTCTGACAGTTTGTATTTATATTGCTTCGGGATATTTTTATAAATGTAATTGTGGTGAAGGGATTGGAGTATAATCCCAGGTGTTTTGGAATTGTTTTGTTATTTTAATTTATATTGTTATGTTAGCTTTAAACGTGTGTATAATATTTCCATTAAAATGTTTTAGTTTGACATTTAAATTACCTTACCACAAAGCCAAATATAAATATAATGTTATTATGATTGAAGCACTAAAGAGGGTATTACTAGAAAATACCGGAAATTAGTCCTTTTAAATCAAATTCTTTTTACAAAAAAACATAAATTGATTTTAAAAGATTGTTATTTTATCTGGTACACGCAGTTTTGAAATTTTGAAAAATTAAGTGCATTTTTAATTTACTGAGGTTATACCGTTGGTCGTTAGCAGATTTGTTCAATTTTCAAACGATAGATTCTATTAAACAACACAAATTTTAAATCATATAATCATACAATAAAATAAATCAATACAAAATCTATTCAACGCAGTTTTCAAAATTTGAATTTTAGTTCAATTAAAATCATTAAGAAATAAATTCCAGAACGTGTTTTCTGAAAAAATACCTCAGGTTTTCTTTTTATATAAGGTCTTACAAACTAAAATATTTCACCTTTTTTACACACTTATTTTGTTTAGACATTATTAAAAAATCATAAATACTTATGATCAAAAAATACTTACAAGAAATACACTATATTTAATCATTTATCATCGCGCGTTTTGAGCATGTTTATTGCTTACTTGAATGTAGGTATGTATTAAAGCAAGTTTTGAATGAAATAAATTGATATTAAATTAAAATCTATTAATTATAGTAATTAAATTTTAAAAAATTGATACGGGGAATAATCGATCTTTTTCATTGGAACCTCCCTGTACAGTTGCTAGCATTTTAAACTTTTATTCTCAGCTGCTGGTCAATCGCTCTTAAGTTTAAATCAAAACATTTATTTATTTGTTTGAGGTACACATTTATTCATATCTGGTGGAATTCCAGTTCAATATGATTTTTAAAATCAATCGATTATTAAAAATTTATAAAACTCTTTGGATTGGTATTCCCTGGAAATCATATTGTTTTCAGCAAACAGTTATTAACATCACTAGCTATATATTTTTTTAATTATTTTTGCATAAATATAAATTACCATCCCTCTACACAGCGTCCCAAAGATGCTACAGTTCAAGATTTTCCACACGGCCTCATTTGTTTAGTAAATCTAAAAAATATCTGTATTATATTTACCCATTTTAGATTTAGTTATATATATATATCTAAGTGACTTATTGGTAATCATACGAACTGAAGTATCCGGTGTCGCCCGGGATTAAACGGTTACCTTCCATTTGTTTTGAACGTCAAGAACGCAAATCATTAATGTCGGAATAAAATTGTAGATTTCACAATCTTGTTATTGTACCTAAATAGATGCGTGGAAAAAATTATAAGACAGACTTAGATTTATTCTAAAGCTTTTCACTATCTAACTAACTACTACTTCTTCTTCTTTGATGGCGCTACAGCTCAGTTCGAGCCTTGGCCTCCACCGCCCTAAACTAACTAATAACTAACTATTATTTCTGAAAATTGTGAAAGGCGTCCGCCTGATTACTACTATTCGATTTGTATAATGCCAGCCAATATAAAAAATCTAAAAAAAAAGTTGGATGTCCTAAGCGTTTCAACTCTGAAGTGACGAATGACACGAATAAAAATAAGTTTAATCGCAAAATGGCATCAACCGGAATTTCCGATAAAACCTTTACAAAACGATTATCTACCCGCCTACGCGGACCGATAAATCGTTTGCCGATTTTATAAATTTCACGAAACGAAGAAATACGGCGCCCTTTCGGATGCCAAATCTCGCTGTTAAAGTTACGAGGTATTTTTTTGTTTAAATGTGCCCCGATATTTTTAAAGTGATGAAATTATTATCAGGTTAATATTTACAAATATACTTACAATTCCGAGGAAATTTAAAATGGAACAAATCGTATTTTTATGCTAGTTCAATAGATTGTGTTTAAGTTTTCCGCGTGGTAAAATGTTTTTTATAATTTAATTCCAAACGGGAGGTCCTGGGGAAAATAATTCTCTTAGGGCCATTTTCATCTTCCGATGTGCTATTTGGACCTTTATGACAAAATGAAGGAGTGAATATGGGCCTTAAATAAATTTTGTGGAAGGGAGGAAAGATGTAGGCCGGAAAATCATTCCACAGCCGAAGTGTTGAACTCACGACAGAGTCGTAGAAACGACCTATTCCCAAGTGACGAATGTCAACTCTGTTCAAATGTTCCGGTGTCAAATGGATCAACTTCGCTAGTTCCTCGGGGCATCCCCGATTAAAATACCTATAGAACACAATTCAGACGGAAAATGCCCGAGCTCGCAGTGTAAAGTGATTATTTAACAAATGAGTGAAATTTTTATTTTATTTACAATAAAATATATAAATTTGTTTAAGACCACTTTAAATTTTAATTACAGTCTACCGGTTTTGGAAGAACCCTTCCTTCGTCAGGAGAATATTAAAACTAACCTATGATACAAAATATTGATAGATATATAACAAACAATTAGGTGCTGGAGTGGGAGGTCAAAGGGGAGGGGGGGGGGTAATTGCGGGAATTCCAGTTATAACAGAGCGGTTTATTGGAAACATATCTAGAATGGGACTAAACGATAAATTAATTTGGTTATTAGCGTTATTATTTAGGGTTTTTTTTTTAATTTCAAGTGCTTCCAAGTTATCTAATTTTTTGCTTTTATTATTACAGTGAAGAGTTTTAACACCTGTGTCCTTATTAAAGGTATGATTGGTGGAGATAAGATGAATGGCAAACTCAGAAAAATTATTTGTTTCTAATATTTACATTTCTGGTTGTCTTACCTATGTAGAATGATGGACAATAATTGCAAAATAGTTGGTAAATGCCTGAATGGCTTAATTTATGATCTCTATCTTTAGTGTTTTTTAATAATTTACCTAAGTTGTTGTCAGTATAGAACGCGGGTTTAATACAGGGAGGCAATTTTTTTGTACTAGGTGAAGAAAAAATTGGAAAAAACCAAAATGTTTGGTATATTTTGTATCATAGGTCAGTTTTAATATTCTCCTGACGAAGGAAGGGTTCTTCCGAAACCGGTAGAGTGTAATAAAAATTTAAAGTGGTCTAAAACAAATTAATATTTTATTGTAAATTATGGCGAGCCACAAAGTTAATGCTTATTACGAACATGTTTATTTTATTTATTTATTGGTTTATAAGATATATACAGTACATATAAGTTGTAAGGTATGTTAAATAAATTTCATGGTTTTGTACCTATTTCGTAAATCCGAAAAATGTCATTAAGTAATTTCGCCTTGATTTTAAAACTAAATTAATTATGATGAAACTGATGATAAGAATGAAACATTGGATGACTAATAATAACAAAAAAGAAGAAAAAGATAGTTTTGAAATCAAAAATTATGTCCTCACTAAATGTAACTGACTGTTTTATTTTTTATTTTTATAGTGAATACTTCACAAGAGTCCCAACTGCTGCCGTCTGGAGCAAGTGAGGCTATGGCATCACCAATCAGGGTATGTTATGAGGCTAAAGGTGAGTGGGGAAGGGAAGGAGATGAGGAAGGCGAAGGTGGGAAAGTACCTGGCTATTCAGATCTAGTCACTAAAGACGGCTAAAGCAACGTTTCAATTCTGAATGGTGGTCTTACGCCAAGGCGATAATAAAAGCACCTTCCACTCTGGAACGTGCCGCAAATATACTATATATTAATTTTAAATAACTAACTAACTAACTAACCATCACGCCGTTTCCACGCAGGGGTAGGCAGAGAGGACGGACCGCCAAACAACTCGGTCTTTAAATAATTAATTGTGAAATAACACAAATCAATTAAATAAAATTTAATTGCGCACGCCGGTTTCGAAAACCGCGGCCTTCGGAATGGGAGTCTAACAAGTCTAAGTCAATTTAATTAAATTAATTTAATTTAATAATTAAGAAATCCGAGTATAATTATTCTGTTGTGACAATTTGAAAGAATTGCGAGCTATCGGTTTTCATACCTATATACATAATACTTTACAACACGATTTTTCCGGTAGAAGTCAGTATAATTTCACAAGGGGTAAAATTGCCTTTTTGTTAGGAAAAATCAGGTATAAACTGGGTTTTCTTAAATATCTTAGATTCTATTGGGGCAAATGTTTTGAAAAAGTCAGGAAGGCCCCTTTTCACTGAGATTAATGACTGAGGAGTGTAATTATTTCCGGGGGAGTAAATTTCTTCTTCTTGAAGGAGGTTTACGTCGGTTCAATTAAAAATGCTACGAAGCTAATCACGATAAATTCGATTCGATAAAAAATATTCTTCTTCATTTGATTACTTATTTTGATCCATTTTCAGTCAGTAGGTACACGTTGAACAATTAATTTTATTATTTGTTATTTTATGTGATCTTCCGTCTTGATTTTAAAATATAAAACCAAATTAATCAATTTCAACATAATAAAATTTATCTTAAATAATAAGGAAAACGTTGCTTTAGGAGTTTTAGGATGCTCTCCTTGGTTGGTATTCTTTTTTTTAAAGTTAGCTCGACACAAGAGGCACTGCGGTAAAATAATTCTCATGGTCTATGTCATCTTTGGAGATTCTATGGGGAATTGGGGGAAATGGGGAATGGGGTTTTAGAGAAAGTAAATAGAGGAAGTTCTGGGAAGGAAAAGGGTATGAGGGGTGTTTAGGAATTTGGGCCACAATGTGTCCAGGAGAGACAGACGTTTGAATTCATCTCTCCCACTGCGGTGCAAGGCAACGGGTCAAAAGAGTCCGGCTAGATAATTCTAAAAGTCTCCCTAAACCAGTCTCTCCCGATGCGGCGCGCCACGCAGTAGTGGGCAAGTAGTTCAAAAGGTCTTCCTCAGACAGTCTCTCCCGATCCAGCCTGCTATGCAGTAGGTGGGCAAATGAATCCTCCGCCAATACCTACACAAGCCTTACTCCATGATCCCTGGTACCCCTGCTAAATCACCAAACGTAGTGAATCACTTGAGATGATCTATGGCAGGGGTGTTGGCAGTGCATAAAAGGGTTGCTTGGACGGCGGTACACATAGCCGCCTCCCAAATTGAATAATGAAATTTATTTGTACTGAATCAGTTATACACACGATAAATGCACACAATAGTACACAACTGCTAACCCTGTACAAATCGTAAGTGCGCCCCACGGTTGAATTTGGCAGCCACCTCTGGTCTGGAGCCCCAAAGTACCTGAAAAACACCCTCGACTCTGTGCAGAAATGGGCGGTCCGTTTTAGATTCTCCCGACTTAACAAACGGATTGCAATCTTTAGAGCACAGGCGTCGGGTGGGATTATTATCCTTGTTCTACCGGTATATCAATGGAAGATGCTCCGAGGAACTAGCGTCATTGATTCCCTCGGCACCGGTGCATAGTTGGGAAACACGCCAAACGCTCGCCTAACATATTATGTACACGGTTGACATTTGTCACCTGAGAACTGGTCGTTTTTACGACTCGTTCTTGAGTTCAACAGCTCGGATATGGAACGATTTGCCGGCCTCTGTGTTTCCCTCCTTCCTACAAGACCCATGTCTCTTCAAGACCCATGTTCACTCCTTCCTCTCCTCAAAAAGAACCTCCACGCAGCATCTTCAAATATGACATAGGCCCCGAAGGAAATTATTTTCCTCTCGGCCTCCTGTATGGAGTTAATATATAAAAAATTTAAAAAAACTCCGTGTAGATTTTAATGGCAACCCATGTCGCCACCGCCATATTACTTACTTTAGTTCCAGTCTCTCCAACACTTGCCTGACATCGTATATCGCTATTCAATTTAAATTTCGTAATGATGTTACACATTTAATTTGTAACCTCCCAGATTGATAAATGCAGTGTTTGATGACCAGATATAAATAGCCAGGCACTTCCCCGCATTCCCATTTCACATGTACTTCCCTTTCCCATTGCCTTCAGCCTCTCAACACACCCCAATACACTCCAATTGGGGAGGCAATAGTCCATTGGCTCCGTACATTTAGGACACTTGAGGGATTTTTATATTTGCGCTACTTGGCTTCATGCAAATTTCTTCATCCGTTTTTCGACGTGACGTGTCAAAATTTAATATTTTCAAAGCTTTCAACAATAATTACTTTTCGTCTTCTCATATTTCTTGACAGCTAAGTACATTTTTTTTTTGACCCATATCTCATTTTATTTTTTTGAAAAACCAACAGTTATAATATAAAAATAAAAAAAAATGGCAAAAATTACATCTTTGCGATTTTTTCAAGTATAAAGAAACCATCCCGTCACTACGAATGCAATTACTAATGTTCTCAAAAGTTGTCATGACTTGTAAGAATATTATGTACTAAATACACAATTTGGTTGTCCTGAAACTGGAATCTTTCCCAGTTGGACAGACAAAGGATTATTTTTTATTGTATTGTTTGTAATATATATATATATGTATATGCTAGTACGGCTAAACGCCAATGTAAGGACCTAATACATATATATATATATATATATATATATATATATATATATGTATTAGGTCCTTACATATGAAATTGGCGTTTAGCCGTACTAGCAACTTTGATCTCAAATATCTTCTCTTTGGTTAGGAATTCCAAATTCAAATTTATACAGCTATTTACTCGTGTATTTGTGTTTCGAAAATTATAATTCATTTGTTTTTTCCTTTTTTTTTCTTTATGTCACTTAGTTTACAAAATGGAAAACTTAAAATATCGCGTTATTTACAAGTACGAGTTCCATCGTGGCACAAGTGCTGCAGAAACGGCTCGAAGGAATAATGATGTGTATGGCGATGGTGCCGCAAAAGAAAACACAGTGCGTTGCATGCAGACCTAATATAAATAAATAAATGAATAAATAAATAAACAATTATTATAATGTATGAAAAAATATGTGTACATTACTTAAACAGTAATAGGTTTTCACTGAAATATTTTATTTATTTAGTAAAAATAATGAAAAAGTTATACATTAGCCTATGGCGATGAGATTGTGGGAGGGAGGGGAAGGGGATGGATCTGTTCTGGGTAATTAGTAGCGTGTATGTAAATTTTAATAAATAAATAAAATAAAAAATAAATAAATAAACAATTATTATAATGTATGAAAAAATATGTGTACATTACTTAAACAGTAATAGGTTTTCACTGAAATATTTTATTTATTTAGTAAAAATAATGAAAAAGTTATACATTAGCCTATGGGGATGGGATTGTGGGAGGGAGGGGAAGGGGATGGATCTGATCTGGGTAATTAGTAGCGTGTATGTAAATTTTGTATGTAGCTATAGTAAAGTATCGAGAGATCGCCTGTTGGACTTTAAGGAGTGTGGTGCAGAGTTAAAAATGTCGAATTTTGTATAGTATGCATTGAAAATGTGTGATGCGCGATAAACGAAAGAGTTTTGCTTAGAATTGGTGTTGCATCGAGGGAGGCTAAAAAGTTGTCCAATCAGAAATTTTGTCATGACGGAAACCACAACGGGGATTCAATTTGGGAGGCAGGAATGGGAACCGCCGTCCCGGGAACCATTTATTGGATAACCAACACCTCTGCCATAGATCACCCCAAGTGATTCATTACGCTTGGTGTCTTAGTAGGGTTGTCCGGATGCATGGATTAAGGGTGCAGGTCATGGAGGCGGATTGCCCATGTAAAGTAATGTAATGTAATAAAAGTAGACACACTGAACCGGAGATTGGCATCCAGCTCTCATACCTATTCCTTCCCAGAACTTACTATCCTTAATAATAATAATTTGACAATTTGAAACTCACCTCAAGGGAGCTGTCCTCCACATGGCAATACCAAAGATGTCATAGACCCCGAAGGAAAATATTTTCCTAAGGCCTCCTGTGTGGAGCCAATGTAAAAAATAAAAATCAAAATAACGCCTTTCTATGCAGGAGCAAATAGCTAGGATTCCTCTAGGCACACACTCATTTCTCATTCATCTTCACACATCTCTAACTTTTACGTTAATCATGTACCTATTTGATTCACAGCCTTCCCAAAATGTTCCTCCCCTTCCATTCGCCTGACACTTTTGTCTCCGTCTATCCAAATTCTAAATGTACTGAAAAATCTACAACATTTTATAATAGTGTACCAACTGTGCCGTAAAATTGAATACGTTTTAAACAGAAGGGATTTGAAGTCACTCCACTCAGTAAACACAGCTATTTAAGTTCATTCAGATTTTAAAAGGAATCTAGGAATTTAAGGAAGAGTTTTAGATACAATTTTGATACTCCCTCTTTCATCTTGGCGTTGACAAATTGCAAGGTGTCATCTGCCTCAGTCAGGAATATCATCAGCTTCCCAGAGAAACTAAATAGGAAATGTGGACTGTTTAGCCTTGGAAGAGATTACCCAAAAACGGAGAAATTTTATTTATATGGCTTAAGTGCAGAAATAAATGTACGAAAGCAGCCTCGGTACAGCTAAGGATGAACACTCTACAGGGCGGTTGTTAAAAAAAGAATTCAAATGTATTCCCAAGCTTTCGTTATTTTATTTGTAATGCCACGAAGCTGATAAAATGCTCATTTTTATTTCTTCAAATTATTTCATTCAATCATATTTAATTGACGTAACTGTTGTGTGAAAATACACAGTCCAAAGGGGAGTCCAAGGCTTGAAGGACGAAATTAATAGTGGTCATGACAGTCAGGAGAGCATTCTTGCTGTTGAACAGAATTAATTCGGATATCGACGTAGTTATTGTTAGTTTAATACCTTTAAAAGGCAAGCTCCTAAAAGGAGAAGAGCAAGCCTTTAAAAGGCAAGCTCTATTAATGTTTGTATCCTTAGCTGTTATTTTTAACTATGTAAACTTTTAAAATTGTATTTTAAAAAGGATTTAAAAGGAAAATTTTGTAATGTTTAAAGAAAAAGTAAATTGAATTGAATTTAAAACACATCGGAACATTTTGGCATAATATATCATAATAATTGTCATCTCCCATACATATCATGAACATAGACTTTATTTATGTGGCATGTAATATAAACTTTAATTATGATTATAACACAGTAGAACTTGTTTATAAATAAATACATTTTTAAAAGTTATAAAAAAAGATAATTTATGAAAGAGCTCTATCAAATTCTTTGAAATCTGCGGATAATCTTTATTTTCTGTATCTGATCTTACTAATATCTTAACTTACTAATATTATAAACGCGAAAGCTTGTATGGATGTATGTATGTTTGTTACTCTTTCACGCAAAATTTACCGAATGGATTTGAATGAAACTTTACAATAATATAGTTCATACATCAGAATAACATATAGGCTATAATTTATTAAGCTAGCTATTTATTTTCAATATATTGAAAATAATAATTATTGTTTAATAGAAAATGTCAAAATTTGAGAATGACATTTTGCAAAACAATGATTGTTAAATCAAAATTTTATTTTGGAAAATATTTAAATAAGAGAATTTATTTGAAGTATTCGCCTGATACTTTGAATCCAAACAAGAATTATACATATTTTAAATAAAAAGGTTAAGAATTTTGGTATAAACGTAGATGGGACCTAGGAAAAGAATATAGATTACTTGAAGTACTAATCCTACGCAGACGAAGTCGCGGGCAGAAACTAGTATAATATACTTTAAGAGAAGTTCATATTTCAAAACATTACTCTTTTTATAGAATTTTTGTGGGTGCACTGTATTTCTAAATGCGGACCCGCAGTAGACCTTTTTGAAATACTTTTGGAATGAAGTTGCCTATAAATGTACTCGTGCATATAAGCTTTCAAAATCGTTTGAAAGTACATTTACTTCATTCGAATTCTAAATCATTAAGGAAAGGTCGGTAACATCACGTACACGGAGAAAAATGTTATTCTAAAATACGATCATTTTATTCGTAAAAACGGTTAAGTACGGGACTGAAGTTCTTACGAACAAATTAACAGACTTTAAATGTTTATTCTTACATTTTCCCGCCAATAAACATTGAAACACTGTTAATTTGTTCGTAAGAACTTCAGTCGTAACCGTATTTTAGATTAAAAATTAGAGATTTTATTTGTAACTCAGGCATTTTTTTTTAATATCCCAGTAATATATCATGGAGAATTACAACTTTACATCGAACTGCATACATATCTCAAAAGAGGTTTTTTCAAGGATATCTTACTGTTGCTTTAAGGTAACGAATTATTTAAGATGAAATGTACCTAGCATTTCAGATTTTTTTTTCGTAAGTTGGAGATATATGAAAATAAGTTATTATAGGCCTGATACTTTATTTTACAGGCATTATAAAGAGTTGTTTTAAAAAGTTGTGTAAATGTTTGGATGAAGGAACTTGTAAAATAATAACGCATCTTCAGGAAACTTAAAAGGACTCGTGTATTTATAATATGCTCTATTCCCAATTACATTGTAAATATCAGTAAGCCCAAACTACCCAAGACAGACCAAGGAGTTTATTTGTTTACTTGTCGAGAAGCTGTTGGTGAGAGAGATATAAAACCTAAAAAACAGGCTATTTATTTATTTCGTCTTGCTCTGGAAAGGAATTTGCCCTTACTGACATCTATGGCTAATTCTTCCAACTAATTCTTCTAGTTCTCACAAAAACATACAAAATCTATTTGGAGAGGTGTGAGTCCTCGTAACTATTTAATCTGAACATAATTTTATAAATATTAAATTATACAAGTTGCTTGGTTATTTTTTATTGCCAGAATGTAATTAAAGCTACTAAAATATTTTTTAGTGATCAAATTTCAAACTAAAAACACATGATTTTGCATTACTTCGTAAAGCTTCGCCTCGATGCAATAATTTGTTAGGAATGTGAAAAAGTTCTAAATTATAAAAATATAACTGCAAGCGTAATAAAAGTTTTTCCTCATTTTTAAAACATTAATTTAAGTAGTCAAAGGGGTTGTACGGTGTTTTAAAACATAACATCGCATTGGACTTGAACAGTTCTAAAGTTGAACGATTTTGTTACGTAAAATAAAAACTTTGCCAGGGAGTGTTATATAAAATATTACTAACCGTGTTGAAGCTACTTGCTTTTATAATAACATGCCAGCAGGTTTCGCACGACCATAATTTCGTCGCGGTTTTTTTATAATATAACAAGTTTTATGCAATAAAGAGGTGTGTGTTTATTTATTTCTATACAATCGCATAAAATACTGTATTTTCAAAACTGACGGTTCAGTGTTTATCAACAAAAGGTTTTGCCGATATTTATTTCCATTTATCTTTAACAACACAAGGATCCCTAGCTTACACGCTCGATAACGATCTATAGGATAACTATCGGTAACTTCTCTTCGTTCCCTAGCACAACGGCACATCGCTAACGTACAAACAACAGTTGATGTCGAATATGTTAAGGACACTTTGAACATGTTAAGTCAATATGTCGAATATGTTAAGTCATTGTGAACTGTCACTTATTCGTTGGCGATCTGTAGTCATGCTAGGGAACGATGAGAAGTTACCGACAGTTATCCTATCGATTGAAAGATTGTAAATATAAATATAAATTATACTACTAAAGAAGCCAGGAGAATAGAATTAAAAGAAGCTGTTGAATTTATTCTCGAAAATGAGTTTTCGAAATCAATGAAGAGTAAGAATCAAGTAATTTCAGTTGATGAAGATGTTTCAAATGATGATTCCTCCGAACAACAAATAAATGTAGACGCATCGATGCAATTTTCGAACAATTTTATGAATAACTTTAATTCTAATTATGATACTAAAGCCCTAAACAAAGAAAAGAAAGATAGTCTGATAATTTTTTTGGATAATCTTGACAAAATATCCTCAGTAATAAATGAGGAAAAGAGATTGATGAATGAGGATGGCAAATTGGTCATTTTAAAGGCTATTAATGAAATTAAAAGTGATTATTTAACTTTAACTGTACAGCACGCTACAATGAAAGGCAGAGAATCTGCTCTCAACGACATAGTTCTCGCACTTTCGGGTTTTTCAGATAAAATGGACGCTTTAGTCAAGCGCCCAGTCCCAGCGAACAGTCCTGCTTTTTCATCTGCCCAGCCGCGGATCGAGATGCATCAACCAGTCACATTTATGTCAGCATCGGCCGTACCTGCCGTCCCTTTAAATCCTTCTTCAACAGCAGAACCCGCAGCTAATATCTCGCATAATATCAACCGAAATACAACTGATGCCCGTTTATCTACATCTAGAGTCAATACTACTTCCACTACAAGGCCTTGTACGTCCGTTTCGGTTTCCCCACACGTCACCCCGTCTTCTAAGCCGGCTTCTACTCATGATGCAGACGAAAATTTGAACACCAGAAGAAGAATAACCCGCTCACAAGCTACGAAAGGCTCCCAAGGCGGGAAAAATAGTGGGAAAATTTTTAATAAGAGTCCAACCCCTGTTGCATCAACTTCTACAGCGTCTGTCTTTGCATTATTCTGTAATGATAGAATGGAGCCGTCCGGCAGATCTAAGGTGGATCCACCAGCCCCACTCAATGCTGATAAAGGTAAATCGGAGGAAGATACTTCCACGTCTGCTGCAGCAGCATCTTCTTCTTCTACTGCTCTACCCCCCACATCCGAACTGTTAACCCAGCCTATAAAATCCTACAGTGATGCCCTCGCCAATGGTAGACGACTCCGGTCTCGACCAATCTCCAAAGGGACAGGATCCGTCTATGACAACTTGGTAACCATCCCGAAGAACTTACATTTACATGTTTTCATGTTTCATAGGACTACCAAGGAAGAACAAATATCTTCATTCCTTAAAAAGAAGAAGCCCGATTTAGAATTTACAGTTGAAAAACTTATTACGAGGCACGATCGTTATGCTTCATTTAAAATAGGGATTCCGGAAAAATCTTTCAATTTTTTCATGGACCCCACGATCTGGCCCAAGAATGTGGCCTTCAAAGAATGGTCATTTCGGAAGCCACGACCCCAAACCAAGACGGCCGACACCGGCACAAACCAAAAAAACAAAAATTAATGGTATTTATCAAAACGTCAGAAGCCTTAATAACAAAATTTTAGATTTTATGACTACAGTAATGTGTCAGAAACCACTTCTGATTGCTCTCACGGAAACATGGCTAACTTCTAGCACCTATTCGTCGGAACTATTCGGAAATATGTACCACGTCTTCAGAAAAGATAGAGGCAGTCGTGGAGGAGGAACTCTCCTAGCCCTCCGAGCTGACAGCCACTCATACGCAGAAAGACTGGACTTCATAGAAACCCAAGGTGAAGACTTATGGGTGAAAGTAACGCATAAAAATATCATGATGTATATATGTGTAGTATATTTTCCTCCAAATACAAAATCAGAGCAATATCAATTATTTTATGACAAAATCATAAGTGAATGTGCAAAACTATTATCAAAAAATATTATTATCTTCGGTGATTTTAACTTCTCGTCAGGGAAAAACCCAAGTGATATCTTTGAATATTTTTGTTCTTTTTATGATCTGACACAACTAAACACTGTTTATAACATTAATACCCGCATGTTAGACTTAGTATTAAGTAATATAAATCCTGAAAATGCTGTTATCCATCGCCATGATTCTCCACTAGTCAAAGAAGACATCAATCACCCTTCACTCTCATTCACAATCGATTACATAACAAAATCACATAAAATACATGACATATTACCTCCGGACATAAAAATGGGTTGGATTTTCGACGAAAGCTCAGATTATACACTTAGAAATGCCTTAGAACAACACGACTGGAATCATTATGACTGCCTCGATGTAAACCTGGCTGTCGAAATGTTTTATAAGCAGCTTAATAACATTTTCGACCTTTGTTTAAAGAAAAGATCCACACATTTGCTCAGAGATGATAAACAATATCCAAAATGGTTTACTGGAGAGATCATTCACCACATACGAGAGAAAAATAAAATGCACTATCTTTGGAAAAAAACAAAATCTGAACATGCCTTAACGAACTTCAAAAAAACACGAAAATTAATCAAGCAGTTAATTGGTAAGGCCTACACTGACTTTACACGAGAGGCAGAGAATAGTATTATAACTGACCCCACTCGATTTTTGACTTACACGAAAGATAAACGTCGCGGCTGTGACAAACTAAATCACATGAATTTTAACGAACATCAATATAACGGATATTCTGAAATAGCAGCAGGCTTCGCAAAATATTTTGAATCAGTATTTAGCGACAGTATTCCCAAACTTGATATTTCCTCTATAGCTTTAATGCTTTACCTATACAAATTCACGAAATTAGCGATGTCGATATTGTTGCAGCTTTTCATAAGCTAAAACCTAAATACTCTGTCGGCCCAGATTTTATACCACCCATCACATTAAAAAAATATTCAAATTATTTTATTCAACCTCTAAAGCACATTTTTAACCTTTCAATTCGTAATAATATCTTTCCTGAAAAATGGAAAGTAACGAAAGTCACGCCTATACACAAAAAAGGCAAAAAGTCAGCAATCGATAATTATAGACCTGTAGCTGTCTTATCAGCACCCGCAAAACTCTTGGAAACCATAATTTATTCACAAATATATAATCAAACAAATCATTCACTCAACGAGAATCAGCACGGATTTCGCCCTACTCTATCACCCTCAACAAACCTAATGAATCTTACTACATATATCAATAAATCTTTTGAAAATTTTGTACATGTCGATGTGATTTATACAGACTTCGAGAAAGCATTTGACAAAGTCGACCATGATATTTTATTAAAAAAATTGAGTGACATCGGATTCTCTCAGAATTTTCTCGCTTTCGTAGCTAGCTACTTACTCAATCGTCGTCAGTATGTCAGTTACGGACACCAATTTTCTCACGAATACAAAACCAACTCCGGGATCCCCCAGGGATCAAATTTAGGACCCCTCCTCTTTCTTTTATTCATTAATGATATAGGCAAGACCATTAACCGCTCAAAATATCTCCTCTTCGCTGATGATATCAAACTTTTCAGAGCTATTAAAAGTTACATAGATTCCATTATTCTACAGAATGATCTTGATTCTCTTGTCAAATGGTCGGAACTGAACAAATTACCCTTCAGCATCTAGAAGTGCAATGTCGTTACATTTACAAGATCCAAAAATACATTTCTATTCCCCTACCAGATTAATAAAAATATATTAACACGGAAAAATGAGATTAGAGACCTTGGCGTGATTTTTGAAGCAAATCTCTCTTTCAAATCCCACATATTTGACATTGTCTCCCGCGCCAACAAAATGCTTGGATTTGTTCTTCGTAATGCGAGATCATTTACTAATGGAATTGCAATACGTCGAACATATGAAGCACTTGTTCGTAGCATCCTGGAATATAGTTCCATTATTTGGGCCCCTTCTGAACAAAACCATATCCTAGAAATAGAAAAAGTACAAAAAAGATTTTTGCGTTACCTGTATATGAGGGAATATACGTACTATCCATTCCTTTATCCATCCTTGTTCTTAACAGGGATGCTCGATTTCAACACCTTAGAAGCCCGCAGAAAAATATTTTTAGGTAAACACTTTTTTAAGCTAATCTCTGGTATCATACTCAATCCGCCTATATTAAAAGAGGTTAATTTTTACGTCCCTAACAAGTATACTCGTGGTAAATCCCATGCACTTTTTTATGCTCCGAAAGTGAGGACTTCTACATATCAGAACGCGCCAATAAACAGAGCGACTCAACTGCTTAACGATTCTGCATTGACCATCGACATTTTCAATGTCACTTACAGACAGTTCAGCAACTATCTTTTAGCAAATGTCACTAAGTAGTAAAACTGCCCTTGTGTACTTTGTAATTTATAATCTTCTCTATGATATATATTGGTGTATAACTGTTTTATAGAGAACATGAAAAAAATAAATAAATAAATAAATAAATATGAATATTATTCGACGAGAACATATAGGACAGGGGTAAACACCAACTGTAGCGGGCCGCAGAGGAGTGAGTTGATTGTAATGATATGTGATTCATCAATAAATTAATCTGACAGTATATAGGCATCTCGCATTATAATATCACCATTTAGTTCTTAAAAGTAAAATCTGCTTTTGAATTAATAGACCTTTTTACATGGGAGCGCGAATTGCTCGCTGGGTTTGAACAAACTTGCGAAGTCCAAATACGGCAAAGTAAAGTTCGTAGCTGTTTTCAGAGTTGAATATTTTATTGCCGTATTTAGTTAAGACACTTTTACAAATGTTTTTTCATAATATAATAATACCCCAGTAAACAGCGACGAGCACACTCGAGAAATGACTCGCCATGTATGTCGACATCATAGTTATATTATTAAACTGATTTTATGATCTGAAAAAGCCTAAAATGTTGTAAAATAATGTTTACCTATGAAATGTAATATGACAATCGGGTTTATTCTCTTTTTCACTTCTATTTTTACACGTTTTAATAGCCGTGTTATTTCGTAAAATGTACCGATCAAAGCTCGACGCTAGTCTGCACAAGAATGATGACGTCATATTTTCTAAATTCACGCGAAGCTATACGCCAGCCCAGCCGGTTCCAAATGGAACCGGAATGGGGAGGGGGAAATAATACGCTCTTTTCTGTGAGGGCAGGTCTAGTAATATTCATATGTCTAGGAGTAGAATACTAAAATGGAGGGAAATAATTGTACTATCTTTAATTAGTCACTAAATAATTACAAAATGGTGATACTGAATCAGTTCAGTTATGTACAATAAATTCTGTTTATTTTTTACTGCAAAAGCCCCTAAAAGGGGGTTAATAAATTAAATAAAAAAACATACATAGATTTTCTATCAAAAAGAAATCTCCATCCTAACACTTTATTAACTATTTTTCGTCTCTATTTCATGACTATTTTTAGTTTAGAGAATCGTAAATCTGGTAGTACATTTATTTGTAAATTTGCTAAGGGATTGTTAAATAGAAAACAGTTTTGTTTGAGCTTAAAATATTCGACAATATCTAAGTTTTTACTATTCATTTACACCGAGAAATTTTGATTTAATGTTGTTGAATGATGATATTAATTATTTTACCACCGCATTTTAATCGGTGGCTAACTAAATTACACAGGTGCGAATTTAGTAAATACGCATGAGCAGCATTACAAAATGGAGAGAAATGAGCCTACTTTACACCTACTAGAATTACATCTACTAGAATTACATCAACCAGGATTACACACGAATATAAACAGCCCTTTATGATTTATGCATGAATAAATTATCGCTAAAATGCATGCTTTATTATTTAACTTCGTAAAGTTCACACACAAAAAAAATAAAAATATTTTCAAGTCATAATCTAAAAAACGTAATTTGCCACATTGTTTAGTAGCTTTTGCACTTGAAAGCAATTTTAGACGCCTGATTCTATATTTTTATAAGCTCATAAAAACACTTATTAAAAAGCTCGATTATTGCAAAGGCCAAGATGTATTCTATTCACAGTAATTAAGAGCCATTTACCAGTAGCTGAGAATAAAAGTTTAAAAATGCTTGCAACTATACAGGGAAATTCCGATAATAAAGATCGATTATTCCCCGCATCAATTTTTTAAAATTAAAAAATTAAAATCGATTTGTTTCATTCAAAACTTGCTTTATTATATACCTACATTCAAGTAAGCAATAAACACGTTCTCGGATTTATTTTTTAATGATTTTAATTTAACTAAAATTAATATGTCGTTTGAAAATTGAACAAATCTGCCAACGACCAACAATATAATTAGTATATAAAAAATAAACTTAGTTATTCAAAATTTAAAAAAAATGCGTTTACCAGATAAAATAACAATCTTTCAAAATCAATTTATGTTTTTTAGTTAAATAGAGTCAATACGTCTAGAATTTGATTACAAAATGACTAATTTCCAATATTCTCTGGTAATACCCTCTTAATTGAAGCATCTGTCAAATTTGCTAAATTAAAGTTTAATTATCATACCAGAAATATGATTTTGCATAACTTTCCATTGAACCTCCTTAAAATTCAGCACAAGGATACACATCTATCAAAAGTATTGATGATAAATTGGTCAGGGTTCCAGCAGACCAGAAAGGTCATTCTGTATCTTCGGCCGTATACGACACATTGTGACCGTTTTCTTAAAAGCAGTATTCCGTATCGCGAAATCGAGCTAAATACTGCGCTTGTGTTAAGACACCAACTCTTCGAGGTAAGAGATGACGGCGTTATGTCGCATAATACTCATTAAGAGATGTCAGTCGCGGGAAAATTTTCGTTTCAAATGTCATCGCGTACATATATGTCAAACGGATAGTCATTTATGAACGCGTATTAAGACCTCTTGCAGGCCGCAGTCCACCCGACGGGTCCGGATTTTTGAAGCGATTTTGCCCCTTATGTATAAAGAAATTTCATGAAGAACAAGGTCAGAATCGCTTGGGCCATTCTCATTCTTGACATAATAAAATACTGGATAGCATTTAGCCACTCCGAAAATTTCAAATTAGTTGCCAATGACGCGCCGGGCACCAAAGATGGCGGACAAAATGGCTGCCGCTTTATAATATGAACGCTGTCATATTCGAAGTGTACATTTATTCATAGATCTATATTTATTGTTTTTTTTATTTTTTTTAATATAAATCCATTATGGAAAGCATGGATTTGAGTGATTATTAGGAAGTTCGTTTTATCTACATTATTTTGATGTAATTTTTGTAATATATCACAAAATAAATGTTATAAAAATTGAATTCGTAAGAAAGGTGAGAACTGTCAAATATTTTACGTCGTATTGAAAAAATATATTTTTTGTATGTTGGCTTTCAACATTTATATGTATGCAGGCTTATTTGCAAGCAGTTTAAATAACTAATTAATAATAATAGACATATGTTTTTTAAATTGGTAATTAATTCATTTAACACACTGCAGGCGTAGACAAGTCATAGAAAATCACAGAATATGAAGCACGACGGACGCCTTCAGATATCCGATCTGTTTTGCCTTTTTATCGTAATTGTAAAAAGGAAACAGGATAAATACAGAAACACCACAGAGTTCTTACTATACTTACGATTTGTACAGAGTGGTGTACTAATATTGTATTTGCGATCTCTACAATCTGTTCCTGTACAGTTGTATATATATACAACTATAGTTGTCCTAGCTTTCGAGAAACTAACTTCATTCTGGCAATAATTGAGCTTCTACGGTTGAGTTGGTCACTTAGGGTCACACAAAGTACGCTATTGGAAAGCTTGTTAGGAAGATTGCGTCCTTTAAAGGAGACTAGATTTTCATCTCAATCCCTTGTGGCCTTAGGCAAGATAAGGCCTTAGAATCATTATATTATTCGAGTCATTCTTATTTGATAGGATACCTTATCGAGGTAACTACCGACATCCAACAGTAAAAATAAATAAATATTTTTAACATATAGTTGGAGGTAAAACATGAAATGGAGGAAGAATATAATACGACCTCTTTTAAATCGTAGTCGAGGGGGATGACTCTCGAGTGGCGATCAGGAAGTCGCGAGTTCAAATCCTGGTGTGCACAAGTAAATTTTATATGATTTATTTGTGTCATATCACAATTTATTAATTAATAAAATATATAGTATATTTGCAGCACGTTCCAGAGTGGAAGATACTCACAATATCGCTCTGGAGTAAGACCACCATTCAGAATTGAAACGTGACTAGATCTGAATAGTTAGGTTCTTCCACACCTTCCTTTTTCCTATCTCCGACTCCCCACTACCTTGAGCCTCACAACATACCCTACTTGGGGAAGCCATAGTCTCACTTACTCCAGACCGGAGTAGTTTGGATTCTTAACATAAAAAAACATTTAAAAAATCACCGATATGAGTTTGCACCAGTAAAAAAATGGTAAAATGTTTAAATTTGAAAACACTGTATTTTTGGTGCTATTAAAAAAATGAGGCAGTTATTTTGACACATGGATGGACAGAGAAAACAAAAGCTTAGAGGGAAAAACAATGGAATTAGAGGAAGATTTGAGATTGTTTGGAGGTTAGAGTAATACGCTGTAGAAATAAATTATGTTATCTGAGAATAACACGATATAATAAACAGGAGAAGAAAAGAATTTAACCAACTGTTTTTTCTTCGACAATGGCGGTGTTTGTAGGTAGGTTCTGCAAACAAAACTGTGATATTTTATTGTATTTAGTAATACAGGATGTTCGTGTTTGTTTTGAACGTAAGTTACATATTCAATTTTTAGCGGTTTTATTACCAGGTAAAAAATGAAATTTTTATTAATCTGACTAGAATATTTGAATAAAGTACTTAAGTAAAGTGGTTGACCGAGGTGTTTTAAGTTTTATATATGTCTTTGTATATAATCCGTCTTTGTATTCAATTCCTAGGAAATGTATACATTTCCTAAATAGCAATCGGAAATGTAAATCATTTAATAATAATATAAAGGGGCACTTTCGTTTGTATCACAAATCATGTTACACAAACCTAGCGTGGCCGCTAAACTACTTGAAAACTGGGATGTTTTTCTTGCCTTGGCGTGAGTAGGCGCTATAAAGGGGGCACTTTTTGTATCACAAACCATGTTAATTACTTAAATAACAGACTGATTACTTACCAAATAAAAGTTTAAGTTTGTCAGAATATAACAACTAAAACAACGTGTTTTACTACAGAAATTTTATTTTATTACATTATTTTTATGCATTTTCTAATACGAAATTGGATTACAAATGGAAATGTATACATTTCCCAGGATATGTATGTATTAAATAATTTTTAAAACAATATTTTATATATAGCTTCGGAATTATATACATCTCCTAGTAGTTGTATACAATTCCAAGATTTCATACATTTCCGGTAACATACATAACTAACACCATTGAAGAACTCAAATTTTGCCAACTAAAAATGTATACACGGACATTGGGGGTCTAGTCATTTGAAAAATCAGTAGCTTCCTTTAAAATATATAAATTAGAGTCATGACGCGCATGGTGAAGGAGGAAACCATATTTTTCTTTAGAACGCCGTGAGAATAATGTATCTCAAAAATAATGAATGTTTTTGTAAGCAGATGAAAGATTTTTTCAGATTGTAATCCAAATAAAAATATTTAAATTTTGATTTAAAAAATCGAGAATATCGGTCGTTTTTCGAATTTTTGATATTGACAATTCGTGGTGGAATCCATAACGTATATTAAAACTTTTTTATACTTTTTTCCACTTAATTTATTTTTGTCCGTAACTGGTAGCCTTAGTTGACTATGTTATTAAGATGGTCTGTTGAGGTCATCTTAATAACATCTAAGGCTATACACATAAACTTTGATTTATATTTCACACAATTATTTACCTAATTATTTCTAAGAGTCTGTGGTTATCTTTTTAAAGCAAAAAAATACGAGTGACCACGCGACTGAAGTAAATGCTTCTTTAGTAATCTAATCTAATTTTCTTTCTGGCATCGAATAAAACCATTCCAATCATTAGTGTATAAGAATCTTTGTTAAAGATTCGTTTGGATTGTTACCAATCATCGTGACAAATCAGTCGTTTCAATGCACTGAGTTCGCACACTCTAAATGAAAATTTGATTAATTTTATTATGGAAATTACGCTCAGAATGGGATCGTTGATTTAATTCTTACAAAGTTTAAAATAAAACTTTGTTGATGCGAATTCTAGTTAGAGAGAGACGTTTATTCACATTTGCAGCAGGAAATTCAAAAAATTCCAATCGATAAATTGCTAGTTAATAGTTAGATTTTAATGTTTAGAATGTGAGAAACAACAACACAACTATTGACACCATAAATGCCAGCACCCATTCCAAACGTACTATGGATTTGAGCACTGTTGTTACGATTAGATTGTGAGGAATGAACCTCAAAATTAATTTTAATTTATTATCGTTCGCCTATCGTTCGCCTCGTAACGCTTCTACTTAAGTCCTTTAATTTATCCTTTAATTTCCTTTAATTTCCGTAAAGCATTCACCAGTTTACCCCTCAATTCAAGCGTGCGTAAAAAAGTATTTACTTCAAAGGGGGTAGTTTTTGTTCAATCAAACACTGCGTAAATCATATATCTCACAATTATTCAAGGGCGTGTAACGACTTTTAAGAGTCCTTATCTACTTGTATCGTAAAGTACACAAGAATACTCACTGCTGTCAGTCTTGTACAAAAGTACAAAATCACCGAATCAAGTTATCAAAAAATTCAAGAACTTATTCATGCGACCTTACCGTAGTTTAGGTAAACCGAATTTAAGATATATTCCAAATTCCCATCCCTATTAAAGCCACCCCAACTGACTTCCACCACCCTTACGCCTTTAACAGACATTGCAATGTCCATTAGGCAGTAGGCAGTAGGCAGTAGGTAGGGGTGGGAGGATTGGTCCGTAACCCGACAAAAGGCGATTTAAATTCACTGCGCAGCCTCGTTAAATTGGAAAAATCGAAACAATAAAAACGACAAATTACCTGAATGCTTCCAATTGCGGTCATGGGCGGCGCTAGCGTCGAAAATAGGCGCTCCAAATGGGAGTTATTTGGACTCTCTGTCGTTGTTTTTTTTTCATGTATAAAATTAATTGTGTGTTTTTTTCTGTCTGA
This sequence comes from Limnephilus auricula, assembly GCA_951813805.1. NCBI lineage: Eukaryota > Metazoa > Arthropoda > Insecta > Trichoptera > Limnephilidae > Limnephilus > Limnephilus auricula. Next base: position 17,814,028 of record OX638410.1, read on the forward strand.
CAACACTAACATTTATAACTAAATAAAACTACAGACAATCAATGATATTATAAAAATACAAGACATTTTATGTTCATGTTTCTATTCCCAATGGAGTTTGATTTTCCATAAATCATCCCAATCGTCCTAAACATTATTTATTAGGCAAGTATAAATTTTGCGTGCAAATTTCCAGCCATGTTACAATAAATTCCTTCGTTTCACGAAATTTATGCATCGAACCACAATATATGTTTTATAATATTTTAATTATTGAAGATAATGTTAGCAAAAATCAATCGACAACAGAAACAGAAAAATCAGAAAAAGATGCGGATACATCTGGGACTCGAACCCAGGACCTTTGGCTTTCCGGGCCAAATACTTAGTTCGAGTCCCAGATGTACCCGAACCATTTTTCTATAATATTTTAATTATTAAGTATTATAATTTGAGGTATAACTCATTAAGTTAAAAAGTTTTAAAAAAATAAAATAATTATACGTTTTGGTTTGATTTGAGATTTCCACGGCCAGGATTATTTATTATTATTATGTTTTATGTTTTATTTTTATTTTTTTTTTATTTCCTTTAATTTTTTTCCTTTTTTTTACATTTTGACATTACAGTTATGCAAGAAAGAAAGAAAGGGAAACCCACTAAGGCGCAGCCTGTGCGTGGGTAATATAAGACTTCACATATTATTTTTGTACCTAAAAATAACAGAGAGCATCTAAAGAATATACCAAGATTAATATCTGAAAAATAAAAGAGGTAAGATTATAATTAAAAGTTGTCTAAAGATTGTACAAGACGTAAATACTTTAAATATATCGAAGTAAAAAATTTTAGCTACTAAAAATGTAGTAAAAGAAAAGAAAGTAAAATATACAGAAACAAAATTATTACAGAAGCAAAAATGATAATTAGAATGAAGTAAAGGTTAAATTAATAAAATAAATTTTATTTACATACCATATTCTTCTTAGGGCAGATGCATCGATCGTGCGAAATAAAAAATAGTTGTTTTCCAATGACAAAGTTAGTTTTGTTACATTAGACATGAAACAAATTATTTATTATAATTTAGGTACCTACAAAGCGTAGTTTACTTTATTTAAAAAAAATACATTATGTATTACATATTCCAATGGTCTTTGGCTATCCAACTAGGAAATTTAGCTGTTTTAGGACAGTCAAAATAAACAGATTTATTGAATGTACCTAATTATTGTTTTGTCTATTATATCTTAATGTATTGACTTTTACGTAGATTACACGTTATATTTAAAAAAAATTATAAGTTTTAATGGTTGATACAAGAAGTTGCTTACGAATATAAATAAATATTTTTAAATAATTTAAATGTAGAGAAGAGAAATAAAAAAAATTTCAATAATAAAAAAATAAAATATTAAAAGGGTTTAGTTTTTCCTATGGGAAAAACTAAACCCGTTCCTGTAAATCTGGTGAATAAAAAAAAAAAAAAAGAAGAAAAAAAAAAAAAACAAAAAAACAATAAAATAAAATTAAAATTATAAAAAAATATGCTTTTCAACCATTCCATGAAATTTTACTTTTGATGAATTAATGAACTAAAGAAATACTTTAGTAAAAGTATTATAATTCCCTAGTCACCATCCGTTTGATACCTAATATAGAGATACAATTAATTTCCTACTGCCAAAAAAACTAGTTTATTTTACGATAATATATAAAAATAAAAAGGTTGATAAATGTTGATGCTTGAAAGAAGGAAAAAAATCAAGATATCACATTCTCAAAAAATTTTTACAAATTATTTTTTTTATTACATTAGCACCACTTAGCAGGCCCCGACGAGAATAATTTCCCGCAGGACCTATATCATCTTTGTAAATGCTTGTATGAAGAGCCTTTTTATGTAGACGATGTTCTGGGAAGGAAAAAGGTATGAGGGATAGGTAGGAATCTGGCAGTCAGTAGGTTCAAGAATGACGGACGTGTGAAGCCATCCCTCCCACAGCGGCGCAAAGCAAGGCGAGAACCGCTAGAGATGTTTAAAAGTATCCTTCAACCAGTCTTTCCCAATCCGGCCCGCCACACTGTAGGTAGGCAGACGCATCCACCACCCGGTCAAATACAAACCTCGCTCCATTCACCCCCCCGGTCACCCCTTCTAAGCCGCCGAACGTAGCGAACCACTTTGGGTGATCATTGACAGAAGGGTTGGTTATTCAATAAAACTTTCCCGGGGCAGCGGTACCCATACCCGCCTCCCAATTTGAATTATACAGTTTTATAGTATATAAGTTCATAATTAAATTATTTAAGAGAAACGTTTTTCTACCGAAAAAGAACATTACCTTTACCTAGAGCTATCTATTTGAGATATCAAATTCAGTGAACTAATTATAAAAATAAGTATTTATAAGTTTTATTTTATTGCTGAGAAAGCGTGGCCTTCGTATATCTCGGTTTCTGCCTGTCACATCTTCTCATGAACGAATTTATTATTAAAAACGTGCTATTTTTCCTGCGTTCACCTGTATTTTATATTATTCATTTGACTTCTTTACGGTCTGATAAATGGAGCAGAGATTCATTACTTGACCTCAAACCGGGACCGTAGATCTGTATCATCTATCTGAAAAGTGGAAACTGTGACACCGTAATTTATTGCCGGATTTTGAAGGTCATACGATTTTTTTACTTCGTGTTAACACCCTACCAAAGTTCCACACTTTCACAGGCCAGCGATAATGGAACTACGTCCCAACTGAGATTTTTTTCTAAAGAGCGAGGAAATTAGGGAGGGGAAAGAGAAGGAGAAATGGAATGTTTGGAATTACTAGGATTTTCAGATCCACTTTGATTAAATATAGTTATAGCTATTTCAAATGACGACGAGACGTTTAGACGGTCGCTTTTGCTAATGGAACTGGGCTATCGCAAAGTTTAAACGAAGCTCATACTCACAATGCGATTGCTACTATGACTGAGTTCCTTAAGAACGATTAACCAGCGGACACGAATAAAAGATTGATATGCTTGGTGTAACTCTAAGTGACCAGCTCAGGTATGGGGGCTCCATCGAAGCCAGAGTTAAGCTAGCCTCTAAAAAACTGGACGTACTGTACACGGCCCGCAGATACTTTAATAGTATACCACTGCTAACCCTACACAAATCGCAAGAGCGCCCCACGGTTGAATTTGTCAGTCACCTTTGGTCTGGAGTCCCACAATACTTGAAAAAAAAACCTCGATGCTTTGCAGAAACGGGTGGTCCGTTTGATAGATTCTCCCATCTTCACAAACGGATTGCAATCCTTAGAGCACAGGCTTCGGGTGGGAATGCTGTCCTTGTTCTAACTGGCATCATTGATCCCCTCGGCACCGGTACATAGTCGGGAAACACGCCAAACGCGCGCTCAACATATGTACATAGTTGACATTTGTCACGTGAGAACGGGTCGTTTCTACAACTTGTTTTTGTGTTAACAGCTCGGCTGTGGAACGATTTGCCGGCCTCTGTTTTCCTCCATGACCTCAAAAAGACCCTCCACACAGCATCTTAGATGACATAGGCCCTGAGGAAAAAAAATTCTTCAGGACCTCCTGTGTGGAGTTAATGTAAAAAAAAATGTTTTCTGTAATCGGATAATAATTAATAGAATAATTTTTTATGTTGTTTTATCTTTTTTCAGGAAAATTCATAATTGGTTATGTTTTTGGGACAATGGAAAAAAAATATAAAATGGAACTATTGATTTCTTAAAGAATTATAAGTAAAACATTTTGTAATTCTTTAACAAAAGAAACTAAAATACATTGCGCTTAAGATCGAAGGTCATTACTCGAAATTATACCTTCATTCAGCAAAATATCACAAATCTACTCAAATAAATAGTCTACAATAAACCGCCATCAACGATAGCTATCTGTTGGGTAAACTGTAACAAGGAAAATGCGTAAACTTCAATTGTGTTAAGTAATTAAGGGAGCATAAACCAAAGTGATGGCTGAATTTTACTGACGGGCATAGAGCGACATGGAACCATATCTAGAATGATGGATCTCCGTGGTATCGCCATAACTCTATCACAATTGAAGCAAAATGATGCGATTTGTTTAAAATATTGCTGACGCATTCTACTTCTTTATTGATACCGATATTTTAAACTGATTTAAGTGCCCAATTCGTTTTATTCTTTGGTATATTCTAATCAAGGAAATCGGGGTGAAATAAATGTATTTTCAGATCATTGAAATCTAATTAAAAAATACTTATTTCGAATGCGGCATGGTGTGTTCTTTGTAAATCTGGTCCAATGAACTCGATTTTGCTTTGAATTTAAGTGGCATTTTCAAAATTGGGAATGATTATGTGAAGAATTAATTCAAGTGATAAAGTAGATCTACAATATATTATACGATATTTAAAAAATTATATATGTTTATATATATATATTAATTGTTCTTTTTTAATTTTTGCATTCTGATTTATCAAAATTAATGATAATCGGTTCTTTTCCACGGGTCTGAGCTAGGCATATGCGTTTTGAATAGAATGATGAACGAAGATTTTGATAAGAGCTACCATTTTTTGGAAAACCTCTGCCATGGGTCGCCCCCAAGTAGTTCGTTTCGTTTGGTGACTTAGCAGGGTGCACGGGTTCATGGAATGAGGTTTGTCTAGGTTTTGGCGGCGGATTGCCTGGTCACACGGACCCCATATAACTCCCCACCCCTCATATCTTTACCTTCCTAGAACTTACTCTCATCTCGGTGCTCTTCTCCCTTTCCTTAAAAAGACCCTCCACACATCATCCCTAAATCTGACGAAGGCCCTGAGGGAAATTATTTTCCGATGTGTCTCATGTGTAGAGATCTATTTCAAAATAAAATTATGATTTAAGATTTAATGGAGAAGAAAATAATACTTAATAAATATGAAAAAAATCGAAGAATCTAACCAAGAATTTCTGTCTTATCGGGTCATTTTTTTGTGAAAATCATTCTACAACGGTGAGTTTCCGTTGAAATTCTTTCTGGTCACTTACTTTCTTTTATTTTATGGATGTAGCTCTACAAAACGATATATCTTTTAAAATATGTATATATAAATGAAATAAGACAGCATCGAAAATAATACCTTGGTGTAATGCAGCAATTTCATTCGACGGAATTGTCTCTGACGACTTACCTGAAACAAACAAAAATAAAACAGTTAATAATATTCAAAGCTTTGAACGGCATCACAGAAAAAATAATAATTTGTAATTCAGAGTTATTTGTTTAACGAAAAACTGGTTTAGAACATGTTTTTAACGACTTGGTTGCATTGCACGCAAAAATCTTAGAGATTTAATTTTTATACATAACTAGCTGACCCGGCAAACTTCGTACCGCCTCAGAATCTATAAATGTTGTGTTTAATTTATTAGCTGAAATTTTTGTTAAGTTAAATAAATAGGTACCTACTCTAAATTCAAAAAATTAAATTGAGCTGTTGACTAAGCACGAAATGTTCGGCACACTACATACACCATTGACAGTTCGAATTGATTCAAATTATGTCGACCAACGCACATTATTTGAAAAGCCGTTCCATACAAAATATATGAAAAAATTTGTTTTTCTTCACAATTATTTTTCCCGTGATTATTTTCGATGTTTTAATAGTTATTCTGTTAATCGGGACGGAGACAAATCCAACAAATCAAGGATCATAAAAATCGATTCAGCCGTTCTTGAGTTATAAATAATATAACTAACCCGACTTTGTTTTACATATATATATATATATTTTTTTTATAGATAAACCTCACAAGAGTCCCAACTGCTCCCTTCTGGAGCCAGTGAGACTATGGCATCCCCAATTGGAGTATGTTGCGAGGCTGTAGGTAAGTGGGGAAGGGAAGGAGAAGGTGGGAAAGTAACTGGCTATTCAGATCTAGTCACTAAACACGGCTAAAGCCATTATTAAGCAACGTTTCAATTCTGAATGGTGGTCTTACACCAGGGCGATACTGAGAGTATCTTCCACTCTGGAACGTGCTGCAAATATAACATATATGATTTTTATTAATTAATTGTGAAATAACACAAATTAATCAAATAAAATCTATTTGCGCACGCCGGGTTCGAACCCGCGACCTTCCGAATGGGAGTCAAGTGTCTTACCACTCGACCACGGACGGTCGTCAAAGATTAAGATGTAAGATGTTAGCTCAGAATACAGCTAGTTATTATAAATATCATATTAATCCTGAAAATATTGTTCCTCATTATACAACCAATACATTTCGATCTTCGTTTATGAATCCGAAAGATGCGGATTCAGATCCCAGCGTGTGCAAGTAAATCTCAATTGCTACATTTTTTTTTTCGTAATTTATTAGTTAAAAATAATACGTAGTACATTTGTGGCCTGTTTTAGAATAAAAGATACTTTTAGTATCGCCCTAGCGAAATAACATGATTCAGAATCAAACTGTTTCTTAAAATGGGTTTGGTGACCAGATCTAAATAGGTAGGAACTTCTTCACATTTCTTTCCCGATCTCCTTTCCTTTCCTACTTCTTTCAGATCCACAACGTACCCCAATTAGGAATGCCGCACTTTAAATGTCCCAATGACACCATACCGCTAAGTTTCACATACAGTTTTCATACATGACCTTTCACATTAAAAAAATGCGCTGACTTCAAAAATAATAACATCCTTAAAAAAACTTCAAATATAAAATTTTGTTTAATTTTTTTAAATGGCATCCAAGGAACGAAATCTGTAAATCATGATAACAAGTAAGTAGTTAGTGAATTTCTAAGGAGAGCTGTTAGTAACAGATAAATAACAAAGCTCTCTCTGTCTCCACAACCGAGTTCATAATGATTGAACAATGTGAATCTCAGCACCTGTGAAATTAATTAAATGCAGCTATTACTGGAGGTGTGGGAACGATAACAAAACCACCCCTTACCAACTGTGTACAAAAATGTCACAGAACACCCTCGTCACACGCCACCTAAAACAATCCTACCCCACCATTTACTCCTTTACCCCTCCTGCCTTCTTTGTCCCTGATCCTTTATCACATTCATAGTATGAATTCCCGAAGAAAAGTGGATTTTCTGCCATTTAACACGTGGTTCCACCGTATTCCGGAACAAAGGCGGTGTTCTGCGTGGAAACTTAACGTCCGACACATTTCAGGAGATTAAAACAGAACAAAGCAGGTGGGAAAGGGATTTAACTTAATTAAATAGCATTTATTCGAGTAAATTGGCCATCAGATGGTTCCACCCGAAGTTATTGTTAATAACTGGAGAGTTTGAGAGGGCGCTTGTTTATGGAAAGTGTGAAATTGTCGGCAGACGAATTATCTCATTTAACAGATTAAATAAGAGGAAACTAAGTAATGAACCCGTTTTAACTAAGCTACCACAGGATTTTTTAAATACCTATATGAAGGAAGAGCATTAAAATAGTAGGTTGAGAGAATTGCGGAGAATAATAAATAAGGCGTTAGACAACTCATTCCACCAACCTAAAAATAAACTGACTTTTGACAAAGAAATATTCAATATATATATTTATTTATTAAATGAATTTTGTACATTGTATGGATGTTGTGTTATTTCATCCGCATGCTAGCGATGTCCCTGTGTTATGGCGGGTGAATTATACATATAATATAATTTATGGTGATGAAGTATACTGAAAATATAATAATTGATGATATTGAAGTTGACAGTTAACGCGGCAATGAATGTATGATTATTAAGTATACATATAATATGATAATTGATGGTAATGAAGTTTACAAATAATATAGCTATGTATTTATGATAATTAAGTTTACATATAATATAATAATTGATTATAATGAAGTTTACGTCAATGAAGTTTACAGATAAAATAATAATTGATAAAAATAAATGTCTCTATAAAATTATTGTAACTATAAAATCCACTTAAAATAACAACCGATTTAAAAATAACCATTAAGAGGGTATTACCAGGGAATAGCGGAAATCAGTCCTTTTTAAATCAAATTCTAGACGTATTGACTCTTTTTTACAAAAAATCATAAATTGATTTTGAAGTATTGTTATTTTTTCTGGTACACGCAGTAATAAAATTTAGAAAAACTAAGTGTATTTTTAAAATACTAAGGTTGTACCGTTAGTCGTTGGCAGATTTGTTCAATTTTCAAACGATAGATTCTATTAAACAACACAAATTTCAAAGCATATAATTATACAAAAAAAAAAATCAGAAACATTATCTAGTCAACACAGTTTTCAGCATTTTAATTTTAGTTAAATTAAAATCATTCAAAAATAAATCCGAGAACGTGTTTTGTGACAAAAAAACCTCAGTTTTTCTATTTATTTAAAGTCTTACAAACTAAAATATAAAAATTTTTTTTTGCACACTTATTTTGTTTAGAGATTATTTAAAAATCGTAAATACTTATGATCAAAAAATACCTACAAGAAGTACACGATATTTAGTAATTGACGAAAGTGCGTTTTGAGCATTTTTATTGCTTACTTGAATGTAGGTATATATTAAAGCAAGTTTTAAATTAAATAAATCGATATAAATTTTTTAATTTAAAAAATTTGTTACGGGGAATAATCGATCTTTGTCATTGGAACCTCCCTGTACATTTGCAAGCATTTTTAAACTTTTATTCTCAGCCGTTGGTCAATCGCTCTTAATATATTGATTATGGACTCGGGAAGAAAGAATTTAGGAACAATTTTGCAACCTAACAAAAATTACAGTTTTTAATGGGTTTTCTTCTAATTGCTTTATAATTTTCCCCTAGGAATATTTTACCATAGTAACTTACTTATAATCCATTCACAAAACTATGTACACTGTGACCTTAGAACGGGGTACCACAGTAAGTTCTCATTCTTTTCAATTACTTCAAATTTATTTTAAAAAAATGTTTATAACACAATTTTAATTTTTTTAATTACAAATATATACGTACGTGAATGTTTTAATATATAAAAACAAATAATAACAAAAATAATTTGCTAAATATGCAAAAGTAAATAACAATCAAAAATAGGAAAAGGGTAGAATACAAGTAGGATCATACACATTGTATTATTAGCACCTGTATTGATGTGAGTTTGATAAGTACAATATTGTCAGTATTTATGTAAATGGTTTCATCGCAATATCAGATTGACATGATTAATTGAAAAAACATTTATTTAAGAGTTTATACGGGTTTAAAAAAAATTCTATTTCATTATTAGAGCATTGTACGGTGTTATAATTTCTTTTACGGTACAGGGAGATATAAATATTATCTATTTGTGTGGTAGGCTTTAATATAGAAAATGTCATTCTTCCTCCTTGTTGATTTTGTTGATGGTGTGTTGTTGTTAATTTGGAATAATAATTTTGTGTATAGACGCATTAAATCAGAATGTTTTCTCTGTTGTTAGAGAGTGTAGTTTAATATGCAAATTGATCCGGTAAACATTGCGATAAGCAATTACACGGGTTAATTTACTTTGTGTGGATTCAAACCTATAATTATTATGATTCTCATATTTGGGAGACCAAATAGTAGACGCGAATTAGAGAAGATTTATATTCTAGTTAATTCTTCACTTTTAAGCATAATTGTAATATTTGTGATGCACTTTTTGAAATTGTTTCTATATGTTTATTGAAGCTAAACGTCATCAATGGGATGGTCCGATGCTCTGTAGAGAACCCGCTTGCAGCGCGTGTGTAAACTGTGCGCCCTAAAGTTTATGTTTAGATTTACGTAATTCAATACTTAGATTGTGTGAAAGCATCATGAAACATTGTCAATAAAATTGTTGTATGTTTATTATAACGACCCTTTGGAATAACAAGGTTCCATCTCTTGCGGAAACGTCATGCAATTATGGGATCTATGGTAAGCTACCTTAGAGTTCATTATCGCATGACGTTAAAGCAACAGACGGAACCTTGTTACTCCAAAGAGTCGATAAAACAAAAATGGAGTGATAGCGAATTAATTAATTAAATTAAAGATAAATTTGAAACTGTGAAGATTTGTCTTTTCGGGACAGCGTCTTAATTAACCCGGCCATTGCTACCTATAGATTTTACGATATTTAAAAAAATATATTCCAAATTAAAATAAATAAATGTTATTACACCATTTCAACAGTGACGTTTACTTTGTGACAGCACTGACTTCGCAATGATGTTTTTATTTATGTCTTGACATATTATTAAAATCTAATAATATCGTTTACTAAAGGGTTTAATCTATATATATTTTCGTGAATACTTCCGAAGGGCCTTAACTGCTCCCGTCTGAATCCAGTGAATCTTTGACATCCCCAAACTGGGATATATTATGTGGCTGAAGGGAAATGGAGAGGGGAAGGGGGGAAGTACCAGGCTATTCATATCTCACCAATCATGGCTAAAGCCATTTCAACGGCCGGCATAGTCCAGCGTTAGGGCGTTGGACTGCCATTCCAAAGGTCGCGGGTTCGAACCCGGCTTGCGCAAATAAATTTTATTTCATTGATTTGTGTTATTTCACAATTAATCATTTTAAAATAATATATAGTATATTTGCGGCACGTTTCAGAGTGGAAGATACTCTTAGTGTCGCCCTGGTGTAAGACCACCATTCAGAATTGAAACGTTGCTTGAAATGGCTTTAGCCGTATTATGTGACTAGATCTGAATAGCCAGGTACTTCCCCACCTTCCTCTTCCTCGTCTCCTTCCCTTTCCCACTTACATTCAGCCTCATAACATTCCCCGATTGGGGATGTCATAGTCTCACTGGCTCCAGACGGGAGCAGTTGGGGCTCTTGTGAGGTATTCACTACAAAAAAAAACCAACATTTCATTTCTGAATGATGGTTTTACACCAGGGCGATAATGAGAGCCGCAAATATACCCTTAATGTATTAAATTGAGAAAAGACAAATCCTTCAAATAAAGTTTAAAACCAACGTTGTGTCTCAGATTATTTACCATGATATATTGTTACTTTATCAGGGACTAAAGCGGTCTACACACCATGCTGCGAACAGCCCGACATATCGGGCTGTAGCAGCTAACTATTATCTCCTGTCTCTTTTTTCCTCGTGCGAACCTTTGAACATTCTGTTTCACGTTGTCTTCCGTCCCTTTTATTAACACAACAAATTCAATATCACCATCTCATTTCACTGCGGCGCATCGGTTGGTACTAGCGGCAGATGGTTTCGTCCAATTTGCAGTCAACGTGAAATAGAGTGTTACGGGTTTACATGAGGAAAAAAGAGACAGGAAACAACCTCCAACCTTCGATTTTTAGCCAGCTGCTAACAGCTGCTTGGTGTGTAGACCGCTTGACAAAAAGTGTCTGTTTTCAAGAACCTTATAAAAGTATAGGATAATTTATTGAAATCTTAGAAGCCTGTGATATTTCATAATTTGTTGTGGTATATTAAAATACTTTCCTTTTGAAATAGAATGAAAGGTGCTTTGCATAATGTTTGTTTAGTAGGAAACCACTTTAGTTGGGAGGGAACTGCGGGTAAATAATAACGCGGGTGTTTGCAGACAGGTCTGGAATGTGGGTGCTATAACAACTTGAGTGGTTTTATTGACATTTTAAGACCCAAATTGAATTGGTGAGTCTCCCTGAAGACATCTTTAAACGATCTTCCCAGGTAATGGCACATAACGAGTACATACCACCAACTACTTTGCAGAATAAAAATGGTTGAGTATATATTTTGTAAGAATTCCATTTGATTTCGGATTCCATTTAAGCAGTAATTTGAAGTCGTGAATTTCGTATTTATTTATTATTAATTTTTAACGCCCTGATGGGCTTTTACATAGTAAATATGTAATACAGTGATATATATGTAATACAATATTTAAATAAGAAATGTCAACTTATAGCAATGAACATTATAAAAATGGTAGGTATAAAAGTAAGTAAAAAATATTATATTATAATAAAAGAGAAAAAGTAAAAATAAATTAAACTGAAACCAGTTTTTAGTAGGTTAATATTAGAAATTTACAGATGAGTAATACAAGAAAAAGTTTACAATACATGAAAATAAAAAAAGAGTAACAAGATTTTTACATTATGGATAAATAGAAATAATACAAAAATTTATGCAACAGCTCCTACGTTATAAAAATATGCTACATAAAAATATCATGTTATCTCTTAAATAACGGTTAATTAGTTATTTATTTAATAATCTTAAGTTAGCTCACAGCTTCGTGTGTGCTAATAGTTTCATAAACATATAAATATTTACGTTTTTTTGGCAAACATAATCTTTCTTTAAATATTAGCAGCACATACAGTCACAAATAAATTAAAAAATATATATTTCAGGTAGACATACTTTTTTAATTCATTTTTAAACTTATTAACATTTTCTATCTCAGCAATTTCATTTGGGGTTTTGTTATAGAGTAGGACGGCCTGGTACATCAGAGATTTCTAGGTGCTTGATTTTTTCTTGTCGGCAATCTAATTTACTTTGAATTTTTCATCGCGGGTCCGAGCATCTTGTTATTGTAATTTATTTTTCTTTTCAGTTCCTTAGACATCATCCCTATGTTAATTTTATGTATAAAAATAAGTACATTCAAATACAGAGTTTGTTTCACCGTCAAAATATTCAGCTCTTTTGATGTATATCTTATCCGTGTGTGATGTATGTTAGGTTATGACGGTTAAAACGGATCAAAGCCTAAATATTGATAAAACTACATAACTGAGTTTGGTTTAAAAATATACTTTAATTTCATCCCTACTAGAAGACCCATATTACCTAGTGACTCCCAGGTGAATCAAAACAAAACACAAGCAGCAGGAATTATTGTTATGTTTAAAACAATATCCGATTGCGTTAGACTGTTAGTTGTTTTGACAGCTTTCAAAATTCAACCTGCAATGGTGCTTGTTTCAGCCCACTTTTATACTTTATTATAGGTACTTATAACTCACTTTAACCTCGTCCGAAAAAAACATGTTTTACTCAAATTATGGGTAAAAAATTGATTTAAGATAAGACAAAAGGAAATTAAACTCAATGAAATATTCCAAATGTCTCCTGACATCCTGATCCCAAGTCATGTTAACTTAACCCCCCGAATTTTGAATTTTCACCAATTTATAACACATATTCCCTTATTATACATATTTTATATAGCATTATAATATTTACATGTACACTAAAGTTAATATCATCACGTTTGTCAAGTCGAAATGATAATTATATGAAATTCCCTCGATAGAAAAAGAATCGCAAAGTTACTCCGAAAATTATTGAAAACGCATTTCGTTCCATTATAGGTATTAAAAAAATTAGAGTGTTTCTTTAAATGCTTCTTTAACATAAACTCCCTTTAACATTCGTATTTACATAATATCTTCCTTTCGATCATCCACTCTTTTTAAACGCTTACTGGGGATTTTCGTTATTTATTTTTGTGGTGTTATGCTATCTCCTTCTTTAGCCAACGTTTCGGACAACATTACAGTGTAGGGCAGATGCGTTATTATTAGTGGTAAAGTGTATTCTTACCACAAATAATAACTCATCTGCCCTGATGATGGACACTGTAACGTTGTCCGAAAGGTTGGCTAAAAAAGAAGATAGCGTAACATGGCATAACACCCCAAAAATAAATAACAAAAATACGTTTGGCCGTTAAAATCAAAAATCATATCTCACGCTTACTAGGGAGCTGTAACAGATTAAGAACTGGGGGAGGCCATATTCACTTTGGCACAGTTAGGAGACTCTTGTACGGTAATCAATTTAAAAGAAATATTAAATAACTTAATGTAAACGTTTTAGTTTTCGATTATGCCTTTTATACTTCCTTGAAAATAACACAGACAGAGCTTTGAAAAGCTACTGCATTATTAAATAAGACTTATAATAAATTAAAGCTAAACCCGTGTAAATATTCTACGGGTCAAAATAATGAACTCAAAATCCAGTCTCGCATAGATGACTTTAATATCCGGTTTGAGGATTCTTCATTATACATTTTCCAAAAACTAACAATGATTTTAGCAAATCCTAACTCGGAACTTTGAAGGGTTTTGTGTAAATTTAAAAGAAAATCGATTATATAATTTTTCTTCAAAATCTTTTTACTACATAACTCTAGGTCAAGAAGGTTTCAATAGTATTTTGAAAACTCTAATATGTATTATTGTAATGTTTTAATTATTTATTTAAATTTATGTTAATCATGTCACGTGTATTTTAATATGATTATATCAATCTTTAATACACAGAAAAATCCACCTCCGTGGATTCCGTGGATTAATCAATTAAAAAGTTTTTCGTGTTGCAAATTTTTGTAAATTTTTTTTTTTTAATTAAACTGCTAGTTACATGTTTTGAGGATTTTTCAACCGTTACGCTTGGCACATGCCCGTGTGGTGGTGTCCTTGAAGCGATTTTTTCACGAAAACAATGCTATATAAATTATCCGAACATTATTATTATTAATACATCAGGGTGAAGAAAATTGATAAGTCCAGCTACGATTTATAAAATATTTATTTATAACTGAACACTAGCCCCCTTACTCATAATAGCGGTATCCGCCGAGTTATCCGTGGTTTTGTAAAGTTAGCCTTAAACCTTGTTTAAAGCCATTTTAAACATGCACACGTAGTGATAATAAGCCAAGTTTTGCACTGTTACGTCGTAATACGATGCTTAATAGTTTTATTAAGATTATGAGTAAGAGGGTTATTGATTAAATCTAAGACTCTTATTCGTAACCCAATCTCTTATTCGAAACCCCAGAATAGCAATAACGCCTTTTATTAAAACCTCGCGCACACAAATTCACGCTCTCATTCTTGTGTCAACTATTTCACTCTTTCAAAATCACATTCAATAAACCCTATACAAACAATTATACATTTATAAAATACGTCATAATAATAATAATTGCACCAACAATATGACGACTGAGTCATTTCGAAACTCGATTTCACTTTGATTACATGCATTTGGCAATACTTTCAAGATCTGTTCAACTGCTTAATATATAGTAACAAACAAAAAAAAATCAGAATATATAATATTCCTTAATAATAATAATCAATTCAAGCATAATACCTACTATTCCTCTGGGTTCAAAATAATTTAATTAGCATACTTTACTTCATTATGGTTCCACAAAATTATTATGTATATAACATGTTTGTAGACGCAGATAAAGCCCATATATTTATATAAATAGATATTATCTGCAAACTGTAATAGAAAATTAGTTGAAAATGATAGAAGAAATATCTAAAAACATTATTTTAAACTTTCAGTAATTTTTACAAATAATTCTCCTGACTTCGGTCAAAGCAAGATTTAGGTATTTCGCGTCTGAAAATACTTGAGCTATTAATTAGATATTTCGAGCATTTTCACATTAAAAAAAGTTCCTTTACGGTAATATCCCCCAAGATTCTCACTGCTTGAACCACTGGTGTATCAAAATCTGAGAAATATGTAAGGCGGAAGGAACTGAAGATAAGAAGTGAAAGAGGAAGGTATGGAAGTGTCTGGATATTCAAATCTGGTAACTTAACATTGCAAATGCTCAATTTCAAGTAACTTTCCAATTCAGAAGAGATATTTTATCTTTTACAGGAGAGAAACTATATTCCACTGTAAAAAGAATGCAAAGTACACTATTTTGGATTCTTATAATAAACGTGAAATTTTTATCTGCATTAATCCTGCTTTGAAATCGGGAACATTGAGCTATTTTAAAAATCTTTTACCACTCCGCAAAGAAGTTCTTCAAATATGACGCACGTAGCTGAACCCATAGAAAAGGGTCGCAAGTCAAATTTTTGATTTTATCTCGGAATATTAAAGTGGTTGTGATTATCTATGCCCCACGAAAACCGTATTTAAGTTAGATCACTCTATCTTCACGGGATGTCGCTAATGTCTCATTTCGACGGGACCGCTCGTTTCATAAGTCTGACGAGGCAACTGAAAAAAAAAAAACAGTTTGCAACTAAACTCGCTATCCTGTGTATGTCAATGTGATGGCCCGCACACTAAACAATTTCTCAAAAACCCGTTGTCAATGGTAACGCAAGCACTGCTAGATGCTACGACGACAGCTGATTGTTCTTCGTCTATGGTTAAAAAAGCTGAGATAATTTTTGAAATCGTAAAATTGAGTAGGAAGTTTGGTTGGAAACTATAGCAACCAGCATGGTTTAGTTTGGTTTCAGTTTCTTCAGTGAGCAATTTCGTTATCTTGGCTTCTTTATAGGCTGATTTTGTTTATTAAAAATTCTGTATTTTCAGAAATTTAAATTAAAATATATAAACGATATTCCAAATATCAAAAAAACACTATATTAATTTATTGATCTCTTGAAAAGTAAAAATGCAGAAACGAAACTTTAAACAACTCTACTACTGGTAAACTACACAATATCACATCCGACATTATTCTTAGAGACCGTCAATTTGTTTTCGCTCTCCAGAAAATTTGTCTTTTTTTTAACACTTTACAACAGGACCTTTTTCAGGAAATTTTTAAATGTCGTTTTGGTAATATCTAGGTTTATAATAACCCAAACATTACGTTTGTAATTTTTTTCTCCCTAATTTATGTAAGAACCTATGTAAATTACATAAGCACCCAAGGAGCAGAAGGTTGAAGGAGGACTTCATTGTAATTTTATGAATTCTACGGTTTAATTCAATTTACTCTGCCTGATTTATTTGCCTCGAGTACTTGATAGACTGGACTATTTACGAACATGCAGGATTTAAATAAGGGTGGTTTAGTATGGCAATAGGATGCCAAATTGACTCATAAAATAGTACTTACCCTTTACCGCTTTAAAAAAGACATAGAGGAACCTTTTCCGATCAGGGAAGTGAAGGGCATAATTGAAACATATGATTCCGAAACATTGATTTGAATTCATCGATCCGTCACACAAGTTAACCCCTCAGGCCTCGGCCATATTCTGTCAGAATGTTGATTGAAAAATTATTGTATTTACTTCATAAAAAAATTAAAAATGAAACTTCTTTATAAAAATATCATTTTATGGCCGATAATAGACAATATTTTTCGCTTTTGTGTTCCTCCTGAATTTATTTTTATAATTTCACAGTAGGAATGAGTTAGAAGAGAATTGCGTCAGTGAAATTATTGACCTAGGTATTATGTTCGATAGCAAACTAACTTTTTTGTGTCATATTAATAATATTATTAATAAGGCCCTTAAGCCTCTTGGATTTGTTTTGAGAGTTTCAAAAGACTTCAATAATTTAGGCACGTTTATCATGTTGTACAAAACCCTTGTTAGATGCCAACTAGAGTATAACTCTACGATATGGTCTCCCTTTTACAATATTCATTCCGCCAACATTAAAAAGATTCAACATAAGTTCTTGAGATATATAAACTATAAATTACATATTTCTGTAGAAAACATTGATTATAACTACCTACTAGATAAAATGTTCCTTTTAAAACTTTCAGAAAGAAGAATAATCACAGATTTAATACTATTACATAAAATACCGCATTACAAAATTGACTGTTCTGAATTGCTTCAATTAATCAATATTCACATACCTAAAAGATCTTACCGAAATTTTCTACCCTTTTATTTTAATAACACCAGGACACTCTTGTTATCAAAATTCCCCTATACCGAGACTTCACAGTCTCGGAAATAAATATTCTGATCTGGGAGATATATTTCACATTAAAAACAATCAGTATAAACATTTTTCTTATATTTAGACATAAATAGACGTCTATAATCTCTACAATTTTTGTCTATATTGAATATCTTTTTTTTGTGAAACTTCTTATATTTTTTACCTATGTACCTATCTAATTTTATTATATGCATTTATTGTTATATTTTGTTGTAGGTATATGCTTTTGTTTTCACTGTATTATGCTATCTTTATTGTTTTAATTTGGTTTTTTTTAAATAACTGTTATACTCATCTATTTAACTAAAATGTAAAAGCCCATAAGGGCGTTTAATAAATAAATAAATATTAATCATATTTTTATCTACTAGGTATATCCACAGAAAACTAATTTTCAGCGAGAACTTACATTTTGAACATGACTTTTTTTCTATCTCTATAGTAATTACAAAAAATGAGGTTTGGAGTGCTCTATGTCCATTGGCCAATAGAAATGCGTCATTTTGTGGACATAGTACAAACAAACACTCAGCGCTTTACAATATCTGCGGGCGCAGCCATTGGAACGGTCAAAACGTTTGAATTTGTGAACTGTTTATTGTAACATTTTATATTAAATATCACAAATAAAATAGTTTTAAATACTTTTTTTAATTTTTTCTAAAAATAAAACTGTTTAGTTTATTGTATAAAAAATAAAAGAAAGAAATTATGTTTTTGTTATTATTTATAAAAATAAGTTTGAAGTAAGAAAACACAAATAGAATTTTTCTTAACTTCAAACCTCGTTTTCTCGATACGAGTTTTTGTGGACATAGAACAAACCAGACAAATTTGAAGTATGTGTAGTAGTAGTAGGTATATCACATAATATAGTTAGGTAATAATTTAATTAAAATAAACTGCATTACCCACCCTCGGGGTTAGCATTAATATTCATATTCAATTTAACCTTTTGAATGCGAACCCCATCAAAGGTTTTCAGATATTAATAATTAAGCCCCTTGTTAGAAGGTGTGTTTAAAATACGCCATTTATTTACCCAGTGATATTACAAACAGAACTGGCCTTAGAGATACAAAGGAAGATCAATATTGTGTAACGTTCCACAAAACATACTACGAATACGAAAATGTAATACGAATGAAGAGTTTCGGAAAAAATCTTTTTTATTTTTTTTTTTTATTTCTTTTTATATAGTAAAATATTATAACAATAAACATTCATATGTTCTAGACCAATTAAATTCCATTGAGTTAAATATTGATTTAATATTTTCATCTACACAACATGTTAAATGACAAAATAAATATAGGTACATAATAAAGAAAAACATAAAAAAGAAAAAAAATAAAACATAATAGAGTAAAACATAAAATTAATAACAAACAGAAAAATACGATTTCTCGCATGGTTATACAATTTACTATGTATGATGATAATATAATTTTCACAAAAAAGAAAAAAAAAGTATTTTAAGTTATTCATTTACTAAGCTGCATTTTATATGATTTCAAGTTATGGTTATTGTACCTATATTTGGTAAATTGGAATGTGCCGCCGGTTGTCGACTCAGCGTCTTGAGGGTTGCAAAATGACGAAACGTCTTTTTTGTTGAATATCGTATATCAAGTGTACTAGGTATTGGGTAATATTCTTTTTTACGTAACTATGTACCTATATTTATTTTTTTAAAATATATATTTTTTATTGAGTTAGTTTATACAACATGAATACAAACTAATATATAAAAGATAATATTTCATTTGTAACTAAAAATATATTTACAATAAATATAACATTTATTTTTAAATACATTCATTCTTCAGACTTTCAAGCATTTCATCACACATCTTTAGTCCTCTGTACATTAGGCAGTTCTGTGATTTGGATTTCTTCATATGTGGCCATCCAATTATATTTACAGTTCTTGTTTCGTTATTATGTACATCTCAATTTTAAAAAAATTCATACTTAATTTGTTAAAATTATTTTTTCACTTTAAGAAAGACAAACATTCCCGGGTTATGAATGACCTGACAATGTTTGAAAATCTCCTACTACCATCACAGTAAGCGGAAAATGTTGCTTGTGTTGTGATGGAGGACTTAGCCAGCCGACGAATTGAACACGGGAGGCCTGGTGGGACCCAATCAGGCACTGACCAGTCGTGGCTGAGTTGCTTGAATACGATTATATTATTTATATTTAAGAGGGTATTTATTACCAGAGAATACCGGAAATTAGTCCTTTTTAAATCAAATTCTAGACGTATTGACTCTTTTTTTACAAAAAAACATAAATTGATTTTGAAAGATTGTTATTTTATCTGTTACAAGGAGTTTTAAAATTTTGTGAACTCGGTGCATTTTTAATATACTAAGATTATACCGTTGGTCGTTGGCAGATTTGTTCAACTTTCAAACGATAGATTCTATTAAACAACACAAATTTCAAAACATATAATCATACAATAAAATAAATCAACACATAATCTAGTCAACACAGGTTTCAGAATTTTAATTTTAGTTGAATTAAAATCATTCAAAAATAAATTCGAGAACGTGTTTGGTGACAAAAATATCTCAGTTTTACTATTTATTCAAGGTCCTACAAACTAAAATGTTTAAATTTTTTTACACACTTATTTTGTTTAGACATTATTAAAAAATCATAAACCCTTATGATCAAAAAATACTTACAAGAAGTACACGATATTTAATAATTTATCATCGTGCGTTTTGAGCATTTTTATTGCTTACTTGAATGTAGGTGTATTATATTAAAGCAAGTTTTGAATGAAATAAATCGATATTAAATTTAAATTTTAAAAATTTGTTACGGGGAATAATCGATCTTTCTCATTGGAACCTCCCTCTACAGTAGCAAACATTTTTAAACTTTTATTCTCAGCCGCTGTTCAATCGCTCTTAACGCGTTCTTTTTTAAAATACTGAATATAATATGCGATTACAAGAGTTCTCGAGGTAATAGAGCAGCAGTCGAATAAGGTAGTGGCATTACATCATTGATTACCCCTGTGGAAAGTTAGTTCCCAATAATGTAACATTTCATCCAACAATATTTAATTCTGACAATTTTAGATGACCAGTGCACTATTTAATATCTGCTGGGTATAATTTCCTCATGTGCAACATTGAACGATGAATTTACACCGGTTTAAAATGGGATTTTATTATTTATGCCTATGTTGGATTCTATCAAAATGTACATGTCTGAGGGTGGTTCATTTAGGATTCCTATTGTGGAACCTGCACGCGTGCATGATGCTTCATACATAATTCTAACTAGATAGAAATAAGGAACTTATACGCCAAATTTTGTTGAATGGTTTTTTAAAGGCTGAGAATTCACGTTTATATATAATATAAAAAAATAATGTTTGTTTGTTTGTGTGTTCGCACCTTATGCGCGGCCATACCGTTCATCCGATCGCACATACCCGGGATGGTGAATTCTGGCGTTATGAAATTATTTGCTATACTATTTATGTGATTAAAATTTCATCCGATTGCTATAGAATTTTTTGAAATATTTTCAACACGCCTGTGAATATTTCTATACATATATATTGGTGAGCTCTGTCATTATGAAATTTGTTTAAAAAATTAAGTAGGTCACGTGAGTTATTGGAAAAATTGGTGTATTTTATGGAGTTAGGCGGCAGGGAAAAAAGGCTGGGGGGAGGGGTATGCGGGAGTGTCGGTTGGAGAATAAAGGAGGGGGGCTTCGCAGGAGGGGGAACGAGGGAGAGGGGAAGGCGAAGAAGGTGGAAGCGAAATTCGTGAGGGGGGGGTTCGCGAGAAAGATGAAAGCCGGAGAGGGGAGGTGGAGCGCGGGGAGGTGAAAAGTGAACGCTGGAGAGGAAGGGGACGCGGGAGGGGAAGAGTTAAAGGAGTCGGGAGACGAAGGGAGAAACTATTTATTTATTTAATTGGCATTCAACGCATGCCGGGTATCAGCTAGTTTTAATATTTTATTATGTACGGCTGTCCCACTGCATTATCCACGAAGTAAAATGTTCAGGTTACTCCAAAACGTCGCTTTCAGGAGTGGATATGAGATTCTGTGGTAGTTGGAATAAAAGGAAAAACTTTAAAGTATAAGAGGTTATCTTTTTATTATTTAAAAACATATTCTTTCTCCTGAGGCGGCATCCCAAATTTCTACCGATTTCTTACATATTTTCCTTAAACGTTTAAAGTTTTTAAGCTCTTAAATTAATAAGTTATTCTTTAAGATAGTATCTATATGATAGAAATAAATAGCAAAGTGTGCTCCGAAAATTATTTTTTACACGTTTATTTCTGTTATTTTACAAGTTATATGTATGAAAAAATTCACAATGTTTCTTTAAATGCTACTTAACACAACCCATGCAAATAAGCCATCCACCATACGTTTGATACGTGATTTAGAAGGTATAGTACTATCCCCGAAATGAAATAAATTATGAGGGGAGGAAGTTCTGGGAACGAATAGGTGTGAGGGGTGGGTACGAATCTATGGGTCAGTGTGTCCATGAGTAACGGTCATATAAATCCAAACCTCTAACTTCGGTGCAAGCTGATCTGTCGAAATAGTCCCGCTGGAGAGGCCAAAAGGTATCCCTCAACCAGCCTCCTAAATAATCGATGAAAAGACGCATCCGCTTGCCAAGACTAATTAAACCTTACCCCATAAATCTGGCACCCCTACTAAGTCACCAAACATAGCGAACCACTTGAGATAATCTATCACAAAGTTAGTTACCAATAAATTGTTTCCGAGGCAGTGGTACCCATAACCGCCTCCCAAATTAAATTTATTAAAATATTACCCAAATGGTAATCCAGACAAAAACAATGAAAGTCGCCTCCCTTCAAGGCTTTGTAATCTACATGACTAGGACGATTGCAGTTCCACGGAGTTACAGTCTGAAGTTTTTTAAAAATATTATTATTTCTACTCTTGAACGTACATCTTACAAATATGTAATTACAGTAGTTTACATAGTAGTACAAAAGATGTTAATATTCAGTAACAGATTGTAAAAAATATTGCGACTATTATCTTTTATTATTTTTCGTTGTCTTGTTCATTTTCATATTTAAAAAAATTAGAATATTATTGTTATATTCTTCTTCAATGATATGTCACATTGATGGGAATAACCTTCAAAAGTTAAAAAGAGAGTTTTTCTTATAAAAAAAAAATGAAGATTTTAAAAAGGTTAGTAGTAGAATTTTGTGAACACCTCACTGGGAGAACCTGTGATGAGGTGTTCGCGTGTTTTGGATTAAGTGATATTCTGTTTGAAAAAAAATTCCAGCGAAAATACCGCAAATTTGGTGAGAACCGAGTGGGCCTTTGAGGCCTAAAAAAAATAAAAAAATTCCATGAAACTTTGTATTAAAAGGTTTTCTAATTTTTCAAAAGAAGCAAACAGATTGTGACTTGACATTTTAAATAAATGAAAAGAAAACACTTTGTTTTAAGTCACTTTATTTTTATTTCTCGTCTACCGGTTTCGGTACCTCCGTACCATCATCATTACCATACCATAATTATTTTATTTTGTAACAGTCCTGATGATGGTACGGAGATACTGAAACCGGTAGACGAGAAATAAAAATAAAGTGACTTAAAACAAAGTCTTTTCTTTTCATTTATTTAAAAGGTTTTCACTTTGTGATGGCATTATTTATTTTTTTAATAAGACAGATTTTGTTTACGTCAATTTATTTATATATACACAATCTACGTGTTTCACATCATCAGGAGACGTGAACATCGTTCACGAAACGTATAGATTGTGTACGCATAAATAAGGTGTAGTAAATCAAATTATTTGTTTTGTTAAGAAAAATAGTTAAAAATCAAACATTTTCAAATAATAATTCACTTAAAAGCGATTGACCTGCGGCTGTGAATAAGAGTTTTAAAATGCTTGCAACTGTACAGGGAGGTTCCAATGAGAAAGATCGATTATTCCCCTTATCAAATTATTAAATTCAAAATTTATTATCGATTTATTTAATTTAAAACTCGCTTTAAAATATACCTACATTCAAGTAAACAATAAAAATGCTCAAAACGCACGATGATAAATTATTAAATATCGAGTACTTCTTGTAAGTAATTTTTAATAATGTCTAAACAAAATAAGTGTGTAAAATTTTTTTAAATATATTATTTTGTAAGACCTTAAATAAATAGAAAAACTGAGGTATTTTTGTCACAAAACACGTTCTCGGTTTTATTTTTTAATGATTTTAATTTAACTAAAATTAAAACTCTCAAAACTGTGTTTACTAAATTATGTTTAAATTTATTTTTTTGTATGATTATACGATTAAAATTATAAGATTTATTTTTTTGTACGATTTTATACGATTTGAAATTTAATAGAATCAGTCGTTTGAAAATTGAACAAATCTGCCAAAGACGAACGATATAACCTTAGTATATTAAAAATACACTTAGTTTTTCAATATTTAAAAACTGCGTGTACCGGATAAAATAACAATCTTTCAAAATAACTTTATGTTTTTTTGCGAAAAAGAGTCAATATGTCTAGAATTTAATTTAGAAATGACTAATTTCCGGTATTCCCTGGTAATACCCTATTAATATTTTATCAAGCATATTATATGATCTACGAAAAGAAACAAAAGTGAGGTAGTGAAAGATTTAAATGAAAATAAGGCCGTTCCCCTGCATTAAGCGTTTACTCGGGAGCACACTATTCTGCTTAACAAACAGCTTTATGGTCCGTGAAAGTTACAACAGTAGTAGTTATTTGTCCAACTGCTCCAAGACACAGCCTCCAGTGTTAATAAACTACAGAGCCTGCGCTAGTCCAAACAACCTCCATTCAAATATTCAGGGTGTACTAAATGAGTGTCGCGAATGTTTAGTAGGACTCCTAGCGTAACTATTCCACGGTGTAACATCGTAACACATGACAAGACGAGTTAATTACATTTACTGGGTTCTACGTCACATTGCATAAATGCACTTTCTTATTAATTTACACATTTCACCTACACTCGCGAGCAAAAGTATCGAATCACTTTGCATTTTTTCATCTCCATCAAATATCTTTGTAATTTCCCACCCGAATCTAAAAATTATGGTACCAAATAAAAGCTAATAATGTAGCGCATTGGAAAATGTGCTAATTTAATAACATTCAAAGTCCAAATGCTGAAAAAAAACGAATAACGGAAGTAGCCTGAAAATGCTCCAAAAATAAACAGGGCAAACTTGGAATAAAACGCTTATTTAACATACAATACGATTTATTATAATTAAATTAGTAACGGGTATTGCCACCCCTAGCCCTGCTGACACAGTTTAAGCGAGTTTTCATCGACCTAATTAGTTTTCTAACGTAGTCTTGAGGAATAGCGTCCCACTCCTCCAGCAAAGCTATCTTCAACTCGTCAACCGTGGCCGGGGCAGGATCCCGAGCCCGAACCTTTCTCTTCAGGTAGTCCCGCATGTGTTCAATGGGGTTGAGGTCCGGACTCATCGCTGGCCAGTCCATGGCCTCGATGCTCACTTCGCGGGGGTAGGCAGCGGTGACCCTTGTGGTATGACAAGGGGCATTATCCTGCATTAGCACGAACCCCTCATCAAAATAACAGCATAACGGACGACATGCTCTTCCAGAATCTCCGTTATGTACCTGGCAGCAGTCAATCCACCGCCACGACCACCGCCAGGCACGAAAACCAGCTCAGTCTGCGCGTCATACGAGATGCCACCCAAAAACATAACAGAGCCACCTTCGTAGGCGACTCTTTCGAAGAAGCAGCACTGAGCATATCGTTCTTCTGATCTCCTGTAGACTCTTTCCCTTCGGTCACAGCCATTCAGATAAATTCTGCACTCGTCCGAGAAGAGAATTGGGGTCCATTGCGCAAGGGTCCAATTCTTATAAATTTCTGCAAACGCTCTTCGGGCTGTACGATGCCGCACCAGCAACCTGGGCCCCGTCGCAGGCCTTGGGCTTCAGTGGCTTCCATTTTTTCCAGGTGTTCTTCACAGGATAATATGCGGAGATGTGTACCGGTCGACTTCTAATAAGTGACTGATAAGAAACCCCCTCTCTACCCGCGATATATAGGGGTCAAGGGCAAGGGCGGATCCAACGTTGTGGGCACGGTGGGCATGCCCACAACCCTAATAGTCCTAATTGATAGTGAATCAACCGTTATAAATGCATACCGACTCTGGATGACCAAATGGAAAAGAGAATTTGAAAACAATTCGGCCATACCAGACTCGGTAGCTCATCTCATTGAAGCATGTGACCAAGATTTGTACCCTAACATAAACACTTTCCTACAAATACTGGCAACTCTCCCGGTCAGCGTACCTACCGTAGAGATATCGTTTTCTACTCTTCGCAGATTAAAATCTTGGTTGCGTGCCTCAATAGCACAGTAAAGATTATCCGAACTAGCTCTCCTAAATATACACAAAGATGTGAACCTGGATATTGATGAAATTATCAATGTTTTCGCGAAAAAGGAACGTAAGCTTGAATTTGTAATTTAAGTAAGCACCTAAATAAAGTTATTTTGTAAAATGTTTCCGAGCGTTTAATTTAATTTGAAAATCTTTGAAGATGAAAAAAAATTATCAAAATCGGTTCGGTACTAATGGTATTGGTAGCATAATTAAGTCTCACCTGGTGCTTCTCACTACCTGGTCATAGGTACTTATGACTCCTGAGACAGCGTCAAGATACCTGTTTACCCAGTCTAGTGTCCCTATCTCGGCTTACTGGCTACTAAAAAAAAAAAATTATTGATTGAAATTGGTTTGGAATTTAATCGAAACTGTTTGACTATTTAACGAAATGGGATCTGACTTCCTCCAATAATTATTTCCATTCCTAAGGCCAAAGAACTGATGCGCGGAAAAAAGGACATAATCAAATTCAAAAGTCGTTCATGGGTCATGATTGTTCATGAGCGAGTTCCGACTCGCACTTGGCAATTTTTTCAGTGGCTGTGACCACAACCTTTTTCGAGGGCTGGATCCGTGCCTGGTCAAAGGTAGTGCAACGCATGCACGTCGGAACGCGTAAAGGCTCATAAACCGGGAAATTCCCCATAATCGGAAAATTCCTGGGCCAATTTTAATGTTTCATTGCTTTTTATAAAGCTAATACTCCAAGAATCATAATTACATTTATTAAGTAATTTAGAAAAATCCGATTTACATAAAATTGAAACTTTGCTTGAAATGGCTGTAGCCGTGTTTGGCGACCAGATCTGAATAGTCACCCCACCTCCCTCTTCCCCATCGTTTTCCCCATCCCACTACATTCAATCTCACAACACACCCCAATTGGGAAATGGGGTTGTCATAGTCTCACTGGCTCATACGGGACCAGTTGGGACTCATAGGCGTTTTTCATATTAAAATATATAAAAGAATCTGCAAAGTCACCAAACGTAGCGAATCACTTAGGGTGACCTGTGGCAGAAGAATTATCCAATAACCGCTTCCAACATTGAAAAATCTACAAAAGGGAAGCAAGAATTTTACTTGACTTAAAACTCGAGCAGCATAAATTAAATCATGTTTTTATCACTTTTAAGCACTTAAAATAAAACAATCTCATTAGTTGAGGATGTTTAGATAATATATTGATGAAATTAATTAAATTTCATTAGCGTCAGTGAAAAGATGGCACCTACTGGAGAAACTTTACAGAAGTTAAATCCCCGCTGTATTGTTTACCGCTGAATAAAGCAGTGAAGCCCCGAGACTGGAAACTGAAAACGACCTAGTGCATTAATGGCCAACTCTCCCAGTTCGAAGTTCGCTAACTTCGAGAGAGTTATTGGAGGATGAAATCCTGTCATATCGGAAGATACAACAGCTGCTCAGACTTGATTAACAAAGCTAAATGATGATTTAATGCCCCTAGGAGATAATATTTAGTGAAATTATTAGTATTTTATTTATTTATTTTATTTTATTTATTTATTTACATTTGATACATTTAAAGCCAAAATAACAGAAATAATATTACATAATAAGAGAATATATTTAAAATGAATACAAGTGTTATTACGTTGTTTTAGGTCGATATTAGTTCCTAGCTAGGCAGATTGCCTGTTCTAAGGAACCAAAGTTTGTAAAGTGCCAAATGCAATTTAAATTATTATAATTTTTTTTTTTAATACTTGTTTATACTAAGTTTTTACTAAATGTGCCATTCATAAGTAACCATGTATAGTTTTAAGTCACATTACATATTAGTTTTTCAGACTCCTCCCTACCCAAGCCAATCAACCATTTAGTTATTATTGAACCAATGCAGGACATTTTGCAATTTTTAATATTTAAGTCTGGGGGGATTTTATTGTATAATTTCGGTCCCAGATACGCATACGTCTTTTGATACTTTGCCGTTTTGCTCCCTGGTACCAAGAGATCCTTTCTGTTGTGACTTCTTGTATTGTATTTGTGATCAATTTTATTAAAATTTTCTATATTTTTATGTACATGGATAATAATCTTTTTTATGAAGTTTTGACGAACATCAAGAACGTTAAATTTTTTGTAGAGTTTGTCGCTTGAGAACCTGTAGGGTTTACGCATAATGACTCTAATTATGGATTTCTGGGCCTTTACAAGCGGATCTAAAATCGTCCTTCCTGACGCTCCCCAGCCAATACAACCATATATTAAGATGGGGTTACACAGTCCGAAATATATTTTTCTTAGGTCTTTTTGTTTAATTATGTTTCGTAATGTAAAGAAAATGTATATCAATTTTCTTACCCTACTTGAAAGGTTGTCGATGTGATATTTCCACTTAAGATGATTGTCTATGATATCACCTAGATATTTGATGTTGATGGTATTTAGTAATTATTGTCATTTCCCTCCTTTGAAATAGGTCTTTAACAATATTTTTTTATTGGCGACGTAAAAAATATCACTTGCTGAAAATTTGATCGCCTATAAAAATTGTTTATTGATGCTGTTAAAACCAATAGCTTGCTATATTTCCCTCTGTGGAATAAAAACTCTGAATACTTTTGTTTAGTACTGGAAACCCAGCGTCGTTATTTTATTTTATTTTATTTTATTTGGAAAACCAACAGTTACAACATGTTATAAAGTGTAATAAATAATGAGTAAATCATTTAAACAATAGTAGGTTTCCACTGAAGTATCTTAATTTTTTGTAAACAAAAAAAAATAGTTACATTAGCCTATGGGGATGGGATGGTGGGAGGGAAGGGAAAGGGATGGATCTATTCTGTATAATTAGTAGGGTGTATGTATGGTATATAAGAAGTTATAGTAAAGTATCGATAGATTGCCTGTGTGACTTTAAGGAGTGTGGTGCGGAGTTAAAAATGTCATTTTTGTGAACTAATAATCACTGTATGGTCAAGAAGATTTCTTCTTTGCAATTGTAGGCATTATTTCTTTGCGTGTGATTTACTTGACAGGTGTATGTTTGTTTTCATTTGTGTTAGTTATTATTATGATTTTAAATACAATAGGATTCTTTTATCCTTTCTACTTTCTTAATCAGCCAGTGACCTAAGCAGATCCTTCAGAAATGCAGAGGATCGAGCCGTGTAAATTGTTAGAACTGAAAATATAAAAAGTGGGAAGTCATATAAATCGGGATTTGTAAAAATAAACCAAGATACTGATTGTGATCAGAGTGCTTATACTGAGTGTGAACTTAAAATGTAAACAGATGCAGTATATAAATACTTCGCGTAAAACACATACGGGTCTCTTAGTTTTATCAGGCCTTTAAACCCCTCGGCCAAAACACTTCTCAGATACGGTTAGCACAATGTGGAAAATTAAGTTCTCCATCTACCGGAGCTTTTTTGACCACATTTTGACCGATTTTCACACACTATTATCACTGTTTTAAAACATTTGTTGGAATTATTTCAAGAGTTCCAGAATATTCTACTTCGATTAATCTCAAAGATACAGTATAGTAGAAATGTCTCGCACCTCTTCTGAATTATTTGTTAATGATATTTCGCGAACCGAAGCAATCACGAACAACGCGCGGATGTATATGCATTATTTCTGAAAAACAAATAAATTAAAACACTACACAAAGCACTCTTCTTAGGGTGAATTGCCTATTCCATAAAAAAAAAATTAAAACACTTCTTACTAATATTATAAACGCGAAAGATTGTATGGATGTATGTATGTTTGTTACTCTTTCACGCAAAATTTACTGAATGGATTTTAATGAAACTTTACAATAATATAGCTCATATATATATCATAAGAACATTTCAAAGTAATGAAAATAATAATAATTGTTTAATAGAAAATGTAAAAATTTGAGAATGACATTTTGCCAAACAATGATTGTTAAATCAAAATTCTATTTTAGAAAATATTAAAATTAGTCAATTTATTTGAAGTACTCGCCTAATACTTTGAATCGAATCAAGAATTGTAGATATGTTAAATAAATAGGTTAAGAAGTTTGGTATAAACAAAGAAACTGCGCAGACGAAGAAGTCGCGGTCAGAAGCTTGTATATTATTATAAACGAAAGTTTGTATGGATGTATGTGTGTATGTGTGTTTGTTACTCTTTCACGAACGGATTTTAATGAAACTTTACAATAATATAGCTCATATAGCAGAATAACATATAGGCAATAATTTATAAAGCTAGTTATTTTCAAAATATTACAAGTATTTATTTCGTATATTACACGAACAATTAATGAAATTTTGTACCACACATGGGTACCTAATTATTTAAAATATCTAAATATACTAATTCTTCATTCGATTCCAAGCATTAGGAGAGTACTTCAAATAAATTCACTAATTTAAATACTTTTTAAAATAGTATTTTGATTTAATAATTATTGTTTTGCAAAACGAGATTCTCAAATTTTACTACTAAGCACTAATCCTGCGCAGAATAAATCGCGGATTAGTATTAAATTAATATATTTCTTACCAGTTCCTAATATGGCACCGTCGCTACCGCATTAGATTCTGATCACTGGGTAGGAAGGTTCAAACCTCAGACAAATAAAAATAAAATAAAAAAATTTGAGAATAATAAAAAGTTTTGATTTTTGAAAGTAAATTTTTGATGTTTCTGGCTTTTTGTTAAGAATCTATAATACGCAGTTTCAAGTGAATCTTGGTGTATTTATAGTTTAAGTATGTACTTACTATCTCAACTTCGCAGCAATATGGTAAGCCTTGGGATGGGAAAATCTTATTACAGCAGTATGAACCTAATTTGCTACAAGTGAAGTGAAGTATAATGATTTTAAAATCAACCTCATATTGACGTAATAATTGGATCTCTTCCACTACATCTTATGGCATCATTGACGTGAATAAGTACATAAAAAACACATCTCTATCAGTTCAATTAATGGGTTTATATAATAATTATCTTAATTTTTCACACAGAAATAAATAATATTAGATATGTTGCTGTTCGAACAATGAAAGAAAATATTTACTGATATTATATAGTTGAAAACTACATAATTATGTTTTGAATGTTGTTTTTATGACGGCCTCTGTTTTTTTAGAGTGTATATAACATATATTTTTTTAGAGTGTATATATTATATGTGTATATAATTATGTATTTATGTGTGTATTTTTTTTTAAGATGTTCTCCCATTTTAAATTTAATTTTTTATTTTTTTATTTAATAAATTTTTATAACAGTTACAGTTACAGTTTTTTGACGTTTTTTTTAACTACCATACTAGGCTAATGCCCCTGTTATGGTAATTATGCTAATATTAAAAACGAAGTGAATGGCAGAAAGGTGTTATTTTATTTTAATTATCGATGTTGTTTCTATTTTGTAGTTTTAATTTTTAAAAAGGTTTTTCTTGCAGTTTTTTCGCAATTAGTTCAACTTATATAATTTTTTATTGTAATATAAACAATATAGGTAATATGTTTTTGTAAAATATACGAAAAAATATGGGTAATATTTTTTCGTATATTTTACAAATTTTATATTTAAGGTCATTATTGGTCCTTATTAGAAAAGAGGAGGTCTTGTGCCTGATAAGGGAGCCATGATTCTTATTTAGTAAATATACAGTCATTTCCGTCACATTCCAGAGTGTATATATTCTCAGTACCGCCCTGGTGAATCAGAATCGAAACGTTTATTTTATTGGCTTTAACCGTGTTTGGTGAACAAAGCCTATGTCATATATATGAGAAGCCACGTACTACACCTGCTTCCTCGTCCTCTTTCTCCTCTCCTTCCCTTTCCCCACAACCATCAGCCTCCCAACATACCCCAACCGGGGATGCCGTCGTCTCATTGGTTCTAGACGGTTTAAAAGGGCTCCGACTCTTCTCCGACATTCACATAAAAAAATACATAGGTATTAATAATTAATCACAGCAGTAGTTTGTCCCAAACTTTTACGTACAGAGATGGAATAGAGGGTTTTGGTAACCCGCGACGTCAGAGATGTCATCGAAGTGGGATTCTCAAATTTTGCCTACGGGCATTAGGACAATAATACTATCAGATACGTAGGATTGATTTTTAATTTCTTTAGAGTCAGCCACAACAATGGGTTTTCATAATTTTTTTTTTTTTTTACATTAACTCCACACAGGAGGCCCTGAGGAAAATAATTTCCCTCAGGGCCTATGTCATCTTTGAAGATGCTGTGAGGAGGGTCTTTCTGAGGAGAGGAAGGAGTGAACGTGGGTCTTGAAGAGACCCATGTTATAGGAAGGAGGAAACACAGAGGCCGGCAAATCGTTCCACAGCCGAGCTGTTGAACACAAGAACGAGTCGTAGAAGCGTCCCGTTCTCATGTGACAAATGTCAACCGTGTACATATGTTGGGCGCGCGTTTGGCGTGTTTCCCGACTATGCACCGGTGCCGAGGGGATCAATGAGGCTAGTTCCTCGGAGCATCTTCCATTGAAATACCGGTAGAACAAGGATAGCATTCCTACCCGACGCCTGTGCTCTAAAGATTGCAATCCGTTTGTTAAGACGGGAGAATCTATCAAACGGACCGCCCGTTTCTGTACAGAGTCGAGGGTGTTTTTCAGGTACTTTGGGGCTCCAGACCAGAGGTGGCTGCCAAATTCAACCGTGGGGCGCACTTGCGATTTGTACAGGGTTAGCAATTGTGTACTATTAAAGTATCTGCGGGCCCTGTACAGTACGCCCAGTTTCTGAGAGGCTAACTTAACTCTGGCCTCGATGGAGCCCCCATATCTGAGCTGGTCACTTAGAGTTACACCGAGCATATCAATGGAAGACCTGTTCGGAAGAATGCTACCGTTGAAGGAGACTAGATAGTCATTTCGATCCCTTTTAGACGTAATCAGACATGATTGGGTCTTTGATACATTGAATTCGACGAGATTATTCTTACCCCAAGAGAAAATACTCTCGAGGTAAGCGTCCATTCTTTGCTTCAAAGCCCTCCGAGCCATTGGAATTTGTGCACCCTTTGGGGGCTTGTCAAACAAAAAGCTATCATGGACTGTACTGTCATCGGCGTAACAATGAATTGGTGCACATGTCAAAAGGTCATTGATGTGCATCAGAAACAAAGTCGGAGACAGAACCGATCCCTGTGGGACGCCAGCATTTATCGAATGCGAGGAAGAGGTGAAACCGTCAGCAACCGTCTGAATCGACCTCTCCCTCAAAAAGTCGGCAATCCACCTGCACAAGGATGCGGGAAGTCCGTAAGAAGGCAGTTTGTTGACAAGTCCTCGGTGCCAAACCCGGTCAAAGGCCTTGGAAATGTCCAGCGCAACCGTTTGGGTCTCACCGAAACGTTCCAGGCACCACCCCCAAACATGCGTCACATACGCCAGAAGATCACCGCACGAGCGGTTCCGCCGGAATCCGTATTGGCGGTCGTTAATAATTTTGTAAAATTTATAATGTAATATGCGTTTTCTAACACTTTGGTACCCACTAAGATAATTAATGGAATGTTGTTAGAATTTTCATCTCTGTACCTGTCTATTCATAATGGAAAAGTTTTAATTTAAAATAAATAAAAATATAAAATTTTACGGCAAACATTTGATAAGCGAATAATTCTGTTAACATTCACAACTTTCTACCGACAATTCCCAGTTGGGCAAAACCACAGCGGTACAAAAAGTTTCAGCTAAACTTCGTCGCTAAGAATTAGGCGGGTACCAGTTTAGCAGTCGGGGGTACCTATAACGCATTCGGAACGGTGGGAGATGTAAAGCGAAAGCTGCATTATGCACGTTCGAGTGCACCTGAAAAGGTAGGCTTCATGCACTTTTCGACTTAGAGAAGCAAATTTAGCACCGTTTTACCTGGTGCACGGAAAAGTTTGTCTTCCTCCAAATGCACTTTTGATAAAAGGACCAACCATCTTGCACAGATTTAGGGTTTGTCATTTCGAAAACTTTATCTGTTAGGCCTTCTACCACAGTGATGCGACAGTCCGATACTCGACGAATTAAGTACCTTGGCAACTACCGCCATACACACGTTGCCGACAAGTTGTTAACTCGTCAGCAATGTGTGTAACAAGTAGTAAACTCGACGGCAACGTTCAGTTCGAAATCGATGTCACTAACTTGGTCGAGACTTTAAAAACTGAGGAACAATTAATAAATATTACAGCCTAGCAAAACGATAATTTCATCGTCACTTCTGTCAGACATTTTACAATGTTCCGTGTGCTTTTGAATCTAAAGCTTAAAGTGTAATTAAAACAAAGTTATTTTAATCTCATTATTATAAAGAAAGTTTCAAATTTGATGGAATAAATAATAACCATTCGTATTCGATTCAAAATATAATCATATTTCATGATACGTCATGTTAGTAGATTGCTATTTGCATAGATATCTACAGGGTGGTGTAAATGTTTTCACCTGATGTTCTTTGGCTGTAATTTTTTTTTATAAATGTGAAAAAGGAGAGTTGTGTTAGCCTGTCACAACTCTCCTAGATGAGAATCCCATCCCATATATAACAAAGTCTGCATTTGATGTAGCAATCACTGCAAGGAATATCAGTGCTGGTTTTGCTGCAACTGGAACATGGCCGGTTAACACAAACATATTTCGGGAAGCCGATTTCCTGCCAAGTCAAGTCACTGATCGTCCCAACCCAGAACTAGAGCAATCCGTTTCAGAAATTGTGGACAATCCACCAGAAAGAACCATAACTCCAAATCTCAAAACCGGCACAGTTGATAACGTTGAAGCAAGTGCCATTACTCCAGGTGCATCTATAGAACAGACCATACCATCTAGCAAATCATCAGTTGTGAATAATAATTCCAATGAACCTGTTGTCTCCGCGTTTACAACTCCTAGTCCTCTTGTCACTGTTTCTAATGTGTTTTCGCCAGAATCAGTGAGGCCGTTGCCAAAAGCTCCGCCAAGAAAAAACAACTAACCGAACAGACGCAAAATCAAATCTGCTGTGCTTACTGACACACTTACCTACTAAGGACGAAATAGCTGCTATAGAAGCCAATATAAAGTCGAAGAATGTGAAAAAGCGTGTCTTAAGCGACAATAAGAAGAAACCTAAAAAAGCCAAGAAGACTAATAAGAAGAAAGTGATGACGAATAAAAATGACGAAGAAAATAATTGTGTTTGCTTGGTTTGCCTTGAAGCCTATGCAAACAGCAGATCGAATGAGGGGTAGGAGCAATGCCTAGAATGTCACACGTAGATTGTACTGGAAGGGAACTGCAATACATTTGCCATAATTGCCTATCAGATTAGATTAAGATTTTTGACTGATTATAATATGATTGATCTCAATGCCATGTCATAATTACTTATAAGATATAATTACTTGTTATGGGAATGTTATCTGTTGTTTTTGTTGGTACTTAATGTACTAAAAGATGATTACATTACTTTGTGCAAAAAAAAACAGGTTTCGTTTATTTATAATATGTGTAATGGTATATTTTTATACTCAATTAGTCTAAATGCAAAGTTGTCACAACTTACCTCGGTACCTGTCACAACATACCTCGGCCATAGGGGAGCTGTGACAGAGGGAGTAGTTTTTCTTTTTGTTGATTTTCTGGGAAACCGTAATACTGTTTTTATTTTTTATTCACCAGATTTACAGGAACGGGTTTAGTTTTTCCCATAGGAAAAACTAAACCCTTTCATACACTTTTCCATATAAATGATCATCTAGTAAATCCACGTTATGCAAGTGTATTATATAAGTATAATTAATACAAAACAATACAAGAACAACACGTTAATCTACCAAACTATTAAATGGGAATATAATTCACCGTCTCCAGATATTTTCATATCAGAGGGTTCGGCTCTGTGGAATTCCTAATTTGACCGATAAATCCTACTGATCCCTCAATATAAATATTTAAAAAATCTTTCGTAATTCTACATGTATTTAAAATGACTGATTTTTGCATTTTTATATACAAATTCTTTGACAAATCTAATATGCCTAAATTTTTAATAAGAGAGCTAGGTATAATGCCAGTAGCCGAAATAACAAAAGGTAATATTTTTATAGTCTGAGAATGCCAAATTCTTTTAATTTCATTTCCTAAATCTGTATACTTTCTTATTTTTTCAGAAACAGATTTTTGAATATTACAGGAATTTGGAATAGCTACATCAATAATATAAGTAATTTTTTTAATTTTGTCATGTAAAACTATATCAGGTCTATTATGACCAATTAGTCTGTCTGTTAGTATAGTTTTATCATAGTAAATTTTAAAGAAATTATTTTCTAAAAATGAATTTGGTTCGTATTCATAATATGGTACTATATTATGACAGTCAATCAAGTTATGTTTAATTACCAAACTTTGGTGAATTATTTTTAAAACCTGATTGTGCCTAAATGTATACTCAGACGGCGCTAATATAGAACATCCTGATATAATGTGTTCTATAGTTTCCGGAAAAGCCATACATTTTATTATTATTATTATTATTATTTGTTTATTATTTATTGAATCTATATCATAAGGTTTACATTTTTTTTTGGCCTTGCCTGTCTCACTAGGAACTCCTGTGTCGAGACAGACTAGTTTACAAATATTTTCTAATTATAATATGAAGTACATTTTTCAATAAAGCAAAAATATTTGACAAAATTTTCAGGTTGGTAGGTAGTGGTAACAATAATGAGATATACGATTATATTTGGGTGAGGTGACTAATTATTGCACGATCTTTTTCGATGATCCATTGTTTGATCAGGATTTTGTATTTTTTAATATTATTCGATTGTCTTGTTTTGTCAGGTAGGTTATTGTATATTTTAGACGCAATGTATTTGAAATTTCTTTGACCAAATGTTGTTTTTGTTTTAGGTATTTGTATGAGTTCTTTGGTTTTGTGCCGCGTGTTTACAATATTTTGGGTATTTTTATAAAATGTATGTGTTTTATTTTTAAACAGATGAGTTAAGATAGTTTTTGTGTAAATTTGTCGAATATCTAATACATTGAATTTGTTGAATATATCTACAGTACTTGTTATTATGGGAACTTTAAGAATAACTTTCATAATTAATTTTTGTGCCTTCGATAATGAATCTATAGCTGATAGTGTTGCACCTCCCCATGCGATTATTCCATATTCAATGATTGATTGACAAAGAGAGTAATAAACAATTTTCATAGATTTGGAATCTAGTATGTTTCTAATGTTTTTGAAAAAATAAACATGTTTTCTAAGCTTATTCGTGATAAGTAGGCAATGTGTATTCCACTTAAGATATTGATCAAATGTAAGACCAAGGTATTTGATATGGTCCGTTCGATCTAGGCAAGGACATTGACAGAATGTATCGTGAATACAAGAACATTCATGTACTTTTATTTCAGCATCTTGATTAGGTTGGCCAACGATATTCATACTAAAAGTAATGTATTTTGTTTTGGTAGTGTTTAGTGCAAGAGAATTAATATCTAGCCATTTTTTAACAGAGTTAATTGATTTCTCAGCCATTTTGTATGCGTCTAACCAACTGTAATTAATTTTGATGATTGTTTTGTATAGGGAAGGAATGGTGCTACATTAATTCACATAGGTCATAACCGTAGACTGTTTATTGAACGAGATTCGTCCCTTAAATTAAAAATTGTCACAATTCTCCTAGGTCTCCCCTACAGACGACACATTCGAAACAGCGGATTGAAGTTATTAAATAATTCAAGATGGAATACATTATGACTCCTTAAATTCCACCTATTCGAAACTTCAATGTGAATATTTCTCAGACCATGAGTGGTTTGAAGCTTATTATGAATAATTTTGTG
Source organism: Limnephilus auricula (assembly GCA_951813805.1). NCBI lineage: Eukaryota > Metazoa > Arthropoda > Insecta > Trichoptera > Limnephilidae > Limnephilus > Limnephilus auricula. The sequence continues at coordinate 17,852,065 of OX638410.1, forward strand.
TAAAAATATTAAGTCAGCAACAGAATTATAAAATTAAAGTGTTTGAATGGTTCCTTGTAATATTGGAGTATGCTAGTTTTCACATTTCAGGAGGTAAAGGTAACGCGAATGCCTTATTTGAGTAGTGACATGTACGGGTTTTATAAACAAAGATATATTTTCCTTTGGCATACATACTATGTAGACAAATAATATTGCCTTGATAAAAACACACCATTGATAACCGACACTTTGCTATAATTGGTAAAAGCCTGTTCAGTGACCAGATCTGAATAGTCAGGTACTTCTCAACCTCGACTAAGATAGTTATAATTACTACAACAAGTCTTCTTTCAAATCGGTAAGCATATCGATAGCAGAAATTTTCAAATGCTATAAAGGAGAATAAATCCAAAAATGAGTTAAATATGTGATTTTTCCCTTTTCTTCTGTTTCGATCTGTGTGGTCTAAATATTTCCAGAAAAATGCGTTTGGCATCTAGGACGACCATTTTAAATGGATTTTTAAACTATAACATAAAAAAATAAATTATAAACTGTTAAGCTTTAAACAACAAAGTATTATGAAAGATCGATTCAATGAAATTCATAATTATAGGTCTACAAAAACGAGAGATATAATTTTGTGAAAAAATATTTAAAAAACATTTTTGCTCTCCTAAAAAAGTAACATTTTCAAATTTCAATAAAAAAAGTGATCAATACGAGTATTCTTCTAAATATTATCTTTTCAGAGCCTGCCACCCATCTAAAAACTTCCTCTGACTTAATTATTAATTTCCTTACCGTTTGTCTTCTCTTTTTTTCATATTTTCCAGCCAATAAATCCAACTTGCAAATCCTTTGCCTTGTTTAGTACAACGTAAAAGCGGAACATAATGAATACAAAGAAAGCCTTAAACAAGGTCTACCTCAATTTCGTTAGAATACCTGACCGTACCCAACATAAACTGACCTAAACCTCAGTTTAACCTTCCTTTATATAGGTACATATAACGTACACCTAATTAAACCAATTTTAACAAATATGGTCCAATCACGCATGGCACTATAAAACCTGCATTAAATTGTAAATGGACGAGTATTGTGCGATAATTTTCTTCGGTTAAATTGGTTGTCTAATATCGTAGAATACGCCTTTTGTTGTTTTCATGGTTGTTTTTAATGTTGATTTGAAAGTACCTATGTTGTATGAACATTGGTAGATTTTCCATTGGCATAGATGCTGTATAGATACATTTCTTCCTGGTAAAAAACTCTCACCACACTTTTGTATTTAAAAACTTAAATTTAAATTAATAACTAATTGTGTTTTTAAGATACTTAGGTTATACCGTTGGTCGTTGGCAGATTTGTTCAATTTTCTAACGATAGATTCTATTAAACAACACAAATTTCAAATCATATAATCATACAAAAAAATAAATCGATATATGTGTAACATATATTAAGTGATTCACAGAAATCAATAATAATGTAATATAAATTAAGTGATTCACAGAAATCAATAATAATGTAATATAAATTAAGTGATTCACAGAAATCAATAATAATGTAATATAAATTAAGTGATTCACAGAAATCAATAATAATGTAATATAAATTAAGTGATTCACAGAAATCACACCCTAGTTTAGAATTTCCTTTTTGTGTAAAAGGTGAAATAAATTGAAATAAATTTAAAAAAAAAATATATATATATATATATAATCTAGTAAACACATTTTTCTGAATTTTAATTTTAGTTAAATTAAATTCTTTAAAAAATAAATCCGAGAACGTGCTTTGTGACAAAAATACCTCAGTTTTTCTATTTATTTAAGGTCTTACAAACTAAAATATTTCAACTTTTTTTTACACCCTTATTTTGCATAGACATTATTGAAAAATCATAAATACTTACAAGAAGTACACGATATTTAATAATTTATCATCGGGCGTTTTGAGCATTTGTATTGCTTACTTGAATGTAGGTATATATTAAAGCAAGTTTTTAATGAAATAAATCAATATAAAATTTTTAATTTTAAAAATTTGATACGAGGAATAATCGATCTCTCTCATTTGAACCTCCCTATACAGTTGCAAGCATTTTTAAACTTTTATTCTCAGCCGCTGGTTAATCACTCTTAAGATAAAACGAATATTTGGAAATAAAGTGGCAAATTAATAATGCAATATTTGTATATATTATAAATTAAATAAACTGTCTACAAACAGAATAAGTGCTTATGGTAAACTAAAATTGAAGAAATTATTAATAATCAAAGTGCTTGTTAAATTATTTATGAGTATCAAGGAGGGTCATTTAAATAATATCTGTTTACCTCCCAGTCTGGTAACTAATTTGCATCCCTCTAGAGAACTTCTAAGAACAAGGATGATATATTTATGACTACAGTAGAATCGAGCGATCATATTTTACGTCTATCTTATTCCGCTAATCACGAGTCTCCGCAAAATAACAACTTATCAGCAAACTTGCGATGGAAAATAACGCACAAGATGAATAAATAACTAAATTACCGGTTTCATATAGAAACAGGGGTAATACCGCTGTATCCAGTGAAATAGAGACGTTAGATTGGACACACGAGATCGCAGCATAATTGTAGTGATGAAAAATAATTACACGGTTTAAATCACTGGAAGGCCTGCAATTATCTACACAATATTTTGAATACAGTTTTTAAGATGAAACCCGGTGGTGGAGAAATATGAAAAATAGATTTTACTAAATTGTTGCTGTCATTGTTGCTCTTACTCCACCGGATATTAAGCGAAAGGGACAATGCACCTCGGGCTACTAATACCTAACGTTTTGTATTCCCCACTTTTCTGCTCCAAAAGTGAACCGATTTTCAATTTTTTTTACCAACTACATAACAAAAAACTATTCTATGTTTGTACATTTTGCTTTTTTTAAAAAAACATTGTCTAGTTTGTATATTGAACGTCTTTTGACGGCGTTTAAACCAGTCAATTTTATTGATTTTTGGAAGGTCATAACTTCTATAAAAAGTAACTTATCAAAAAAAAACAAAAATTACCGACACGGTTGTAGGTGATATCTAGTTTATGTCAAAACAATATTTTCTCTATGGTTAAAATCCAGAGAGATAAATAGGGAATACGTTTATATGGAAAAATCACCCCCCGGTATCTCCTTAACCAAGGTTAGAATGACAAGCAAATGTGGGTGTTCGTTTTTATCATCCATTTTTTATATCGTCGGGAAATGACTATGTCCAGGTTAATCGAAAATCAGCTTTTTTGAGACACACTAAAAGCGTAACGTTATTTCCTCGTCTATTAATACCACAAAAGTCCTAATGTCTTGGAATCATCAATGTATTTAAATGTACAATAAAAATGTATACATTTGTTTTAGACCACTTTCAATTTTAATTAAACTCTACCGGTTTCGGAAGGACCCTTCCTTCCCTGCATCGGTTGACTGTTGATAGTATAAATATATGGACTATGCATACTGTGACATTTTACTGTAAAGCTACTACTTCAGCACATTTACAAATGCTGAAAACATAATGTCGATAATCTCCCATAGCCTTCCAAAGCTTTAAAGTTAGTTTTGTAGCTGATCAGCATCATTAAATTTGTCGATAATATTTCAGGTAATATTCCTACAACTTAACTCCCCTAGCGTTCATAAAATATAAACATAAAATATCTCTGAGAACGGTTCAAGAGTGCATTTTAGATTCTGTCCATAGACTCAATTTTTTTTCTGTGGGAATCACAAAGACAGAAGCTCCACAGTCTACGAGGAGCTTCAGAATCACAAGGGTGGATTGCGATAAATTCAGAGACGCGCTACGTCATTCATTAAGGGGTTTGCACAACGTAGCAGCTAAGGAAGCGGACAATTTGGTGATTTTTTTCAATGCGGTAGTCGTATCGGTCGCAGAAGCCTCTTTGGGAAGAACTGACCCTAAAAAGCCTTTCGGACGCCATGGTGAACACAAGCTGACTTCGCTAAAAGACGCCGTTTAAGCGCATGTAGAAATTTTGCTGTGGTCCGGCAGGGCAGGTGCTTGATAATCCAATCTAGTGACATATATAAAATAATCAAAATATAGCATTTAACGGACAAAATGACATGACATATAAAATCAAAACAGAACAAAAAAGTTACTAACTAACTAACTAACCATCACGCCGTTTCCCACAGGGGTAGGCAGAGAGGATGGACCGCCAAACAACTCAGTCTTGGCATAAACTCCTCGCCTCATTCACATTCATACATCTTATCATACATGCTCTTCTATTATTCTGACTCTTGACGTGGCCCGACTCGAGTATCTGATTCACTTGATCGTGCCGTGTCTTCCTCGGGCGTCCTCGACTTCTCTACGATTCACATTTGCGTAATATATTCTCTTGACACTCCTTACTTCATTCATTCGCTCTACATGTCCAAACCATCTAAGCGTCCCTTTCTTAATCTTACTTATTACGCTCACATTATTTTTGCATTCTTTTCGGATTTCCACATTCCTCACAAGATCATACATGGTTTTACTACACAGACGCCTCAGGGATCTCATTTCTGCAGCATGCAGTCTATTTTCATTCTTTCTCTGCCAGTTCCATGCTTCACTGCCATTGTGGATAAGCACTTCATTGTGGACAAAAAAGTTTATTTTAATTTATTTGTCACATGAAACAAGTACAGAGGTATTGTACATTTTGTATTATTTTATTATTATAATGATCTTTTTCAGCGAGGAAAATCCAAAGAAACTACAAGAATACGAAATGAATTTAAAATCTAACACGATAAAGTTCATCTAGCCATCTAGCGTGTCCCATACAAATGGTCCACCCGTATTAACTTGGTACCTGTAACCTGTAACCCAGAGTACGAACCATATTATTATACTGAGCCTGTATAAATCACAGGGCATATTACCTATTTAGACACCATCTGTGTATAAGCGATACTCGGAATATTAATGTTCCGGTACAACAAAGTTGAAAGATACATATATTTTGTGTTGGTTCGCTTGGGGTTGAAACACTTGCTCACCATACTTCAGTATATAGGGTGGAAAACTACAGAGAAATACTTAAACATTATCATGTTACAGATTGGTAAGCATGATGGTTTGTGTTAGGTTTAAAAATCCTTTGACCGTAACTTTGGCCTGAAATCGATACGTGTTTGAGTTGAAGCTTCTTAAATATCAAGTATTTTGTAGAATTTGTGATTCGATGCTATTTTACATTGTTATTACATCAAACGAAAAGTACTTCAAATGAAGAGAGAATGGGTTATCATTTAAAACTTAAACTATGAAGGAATTTGCAATAGGCTGGTCACATTTTGAGGTGGCATAGCAATAAGATCTTGTCTAGGCTTTGAAACCAGAACTCGCTAATTAAAAAAAATAAAGGAATAAATGTATTAAAACTCTCAGAATGATGACTTGTTTCGGATTTGAAATTAAATTTTTAATTTTTAAACTTATTACAACCCTGATTTTCTAGCCTTCCATATAATAACTAGAAACGATTGATAAAAAAAAATTAACCCGTTTAATCACAGGCGACCATATGTGTCGCAGCTCACATACGTCTCATAGAAATCGTTGTATTTCGTTAGTTTTTAATGGACTGTTTGGGCGTATAATATAAATAAATAAATACATATATTTTACCATATATGTACATAAATCCTAAATAAACCAATTTTAATACAGATCTGGTGAGATATAAAAAAATTAAAATAACACTGACCAGATCCGAATTGGTCATTATTTCCCAATATTTTTCTTCTTCCCCTCTTGGCTTGATTCAGTCTCCTAACATTCCCCAAATCGGGGATGCAACTGTCTCACAGGACTTCGAGAAATTAGGATTCTTAAAAACGTCCTATTCAAATCTAGTCTAACAGTATTTCTGGACTGAATATACAGAGCCAAGATCGCCCTGATTTATTTATTTACTTATACTTTGTTCTTACAGGCGTTCTCACTTAGGTACACAAACTTAAAAATCTGCTCGGTCAAATAATACAAAGTGTCTTCATAAAGTTACAAAATTATATAATATCTCGTCCAAATGACAAACAACACAAAGGGAGTCACGATACTAAAGTGACACATAAAATATCAAAAGAGACACAAGTGATACACAATATAATTTGCCCAATGATTGTTACATATTTTTGAGCTACATCGGTATACTCTTTCTGAATCTTTATAAATTACTGATGAAAATGTCTACTTCAGCACACTTTATCTTAATACATTATTGACTTTATTTTTAAATGCATTTAGGTGAAGCAAGCTACGCCATGGTGCCTTAAACGAAATGAGTTGTTCATAGTTATTTCAATTTTTTTATATTTTTTTTTTTAGAGAAACTTCACAAGAGTCTCAACTGCTCCCTTCTGGAGCCAGTGAGACTATGGCATCCCCAATTGGAGTATGTTGTGAGTCTGAAGGTAAGTGGGGAAGGGAAGGAGATGGGGAGGAGGAAGGTGAAAAGTATCTGGCTATTCAGATCTAGTCACTAAACACGGCTAAAGCCATTATTAGGCAACGTTTCAATTCTAAATGGTGGTCTTACACCAGGGCGATACTGAGAGTATCTTCCACTCTGGAACTTGCAGCAAATATAACATATATTATTTTTATTAATTAATTGTGAAATAACACAAATTAATCAAATAAAATTTGTTTGCGCACGCCGGGTTCGAACCCGCGGCCTTCCGAATGGGAGTCAAGTGTCTTACCACTCGACCACGGACGGTCGTCAAATACTGCTAAGACACAATGCAGAATCGAGATGACGGTGAATTATTTTATGTTTTTATTTATTGTTGTTATACGCCCATAGGGGCTTTTACATTGATTATAGATTATATAAAATAATATGTTATCGAGGATTACACATACATAGAATTTATTCCAAAAGTTATAAAAGTGAAAACTTTTAAGAATATACAAGTATTTTTTGAAGAATATAGCGTAAAACCGCGAAATATTTTAAACAATAGAATATTTTACCATAACATAGAACAAAATATAATATAAAACATTACAATAACACGTCAAATCGTTAAATATATTATACCCATGTAACAATAATGTGTAGGATTCCACAAAGTGTTGGTTTAAATTGTATTTTAGATTAGGAAATCAGCGAATATATCTACAATACCACCAAACTTGTTGCCTAAATCATGCATCCTATTGGTAAGTGAGTGTGATTGATAGTTAGTTGTGTATGTGTTGCAAAAGAATGTTACATTTTGTTTAGTATTCCTTGTCGGTACATGGAGTTTAATAGTAGCAACGATGGCAGGGCTATCAATTAGGTTGTTCATGACTCTGTATAATAAAATTTAGTCTGAAGTGATTCTTCTGTCAGACAGCGTAATTAAATTAAGTCTATTCGTCAAACTTAAATAATTAATGTTTTCTATTAAAATTTTGAGTTTGATAGCTAACAAGAGAAGACGAATAAATAATTCGTTTAGTAGTAATGTTACCCCCCCCCCCCCCCTCACAGAATCCATGACAGTTGATTCCCGACAGTTACCCCCCCCCCCCCCCTCCTCACTACCCTTCCCCACTATTAATCGTAATAGTAATCGCCTTACGAAATATTTGTTGAATATGCAGAGAGCACCCACGGTACTGAAAACACTTTAGATATTCCTATTTCTTAAAATATATTTAGCAGAAAACGTCCAGAGTTCAACTGGTCGAATTCAGCGAAATACCTAACTTCGAACAATGACATCTACCTCATCGGCAGAAAATTGTTTGCGACGCTCGTGATTACATACATTTAGTGTTTATTGGTAGCTCTGGCTGTTTTTTGCAGAATGCATATTTCACATACTAAAGCTAGGCAATTGATTTCAGAGCTTAGATTCACTCACACCTCATTGAAAATTATCGTAAATCAAAAAAGGTTCATTGTACATAAGAGCGAAAATGATGAATGATGAACAAGCAGTCCTATCGAAAAGAGATAATGGCGACATCTCGCGAAGATGGAGTGATCTAATGTAAATACGGTTTTCATAAGGCATAGATAAAAACAGTATTTACGAGTATTACTATAGTCAGACTATGACTTACTAATCAGAGATGAAATGTAAAATAGGAAATTTAGACTTACGACACTTTTGTCTATATGGTGTATACATAGGACTCAACAGAAAAAGTCAGACTTGAAAACGCCAATATCTCTAAAAATATATATATAAATCCACTACAAAGTTACAATAAAATGGCAATGTTATATATTTTTAAAGAGTAAAAAAATGGTGTTGTCTAGCTTTGATTAACCAGTCTTAAGAAAAAATATGAATTTAGCTCAGTCATTTTTTTGTGGTAAACGCAACAGGAAAAACTGGTGCCTATAACTAGTTCTACAAGCGAGCCGAAATACACAAAAAAACTCTTGTTTAACATAGTTTAATAAATCGTATAACTTCTTCAGAATCTCTCACAAAAGGTTGATAAAATGTTATACATCGTTAAGCGTAAAATGCTTTTTCATTACCATCGTAAAAACTGAAAAAATAAAAAAAAGGAAACAAAAAAAAATCAAAACTTTCGGGATTAAGAAAGAGTAAGAGCGGAATTACAGGATTAACCGTGAAGTGGCCCCCAGTAAAAAGGAAGGGGAGGGGAAGGGGTTAAAGAAGAATGCCAGATGTAACGGGAGATCTGGCCACACCGTAAAAAAGGGGATTTCGTCAAAAGAAGGATTGGTAGAAATATCATCCGATTCCTGTTATCTTTTACGAGCAGGCTCCTAAACAGAAGCAGTGGTCCGTAATCTTTCTAGGGAAAACATATTTCAATTACAAACATACTAAGGTTTCCAATATAAGAGCTTTGGGAGATGTTTGTTCAAGATAGTATATGTAATTAAAAACGATAAATGAGTTCTATCGAAATTTCTGTAAGGTATCCAATGGCTACTCAAAAAACTATAAGCGACAACAACCAAAAATTACGTAAGATTGTGTTTTATTCGACAAAGTAAAAATTGAGACACAGGATCGGACCCTACCTTTATTTGTTGATCTTGATGACTCCAGCATTCAATCTCCAGGGTGATCCAGATCACTGGCACATTTATTTACGTCAAATCCGATGATTATTACTAAATATTTCATAAAACATTTGTGTGATTGCAAAGTGAGCTTTCGAGACATATATAAAATTGTTAAAGTGTTTGCATGCGCGCTACACAGATTTTCAACTGACATTTGCAGGCGATGTAATGCTACGTCCAGACTGCGGCCAACTTCCAACTTCAAACGTTTGGTCGATTGTGTGGAGGGGTAGTTCGTGCGTTGGAAGATCGAGTTGGAAGGTTCGAGTTCGAGTTGGCCCGGGATCGCCTCCGAGGCGATCGCGACGGCCAACTCACACGAACCAGCCTGCCGCAGCCACACATCGGGTTTGGTTTATTTATGCACACATCATTCTGCGAACCGCTGGCGATCGAGACACGTGTTCCGCGTACCGTTAAAATGAAAATATTATTACGGGAGAGTGGTATAACAATTGTTTGAAAACGTATCGTGTATATACTTCTACGTAATAATTGTAGGCAACTGATAAGCGCCGAATCAGCTGTTCGACATCCGCCATGTTGAAATTCGGAGTTTGGAGTTGGAAGGTTGGCCGCAGCAACCACACGATCGGCCAATCTTCCAACTCCGAACTAAGATCGGAGTTGGAAGGTTGGCTGCGGTGTGGAAGTACCATAACAATATATTTCGAGTGCCGAACGGTGGGTAGATATTTGAATCGTCCTCTACTCCTTTCCTAAATTGGTACCTCAGAAGGAAACGAAGGAATCAAATAATCAAGTTTTTGTGTAGGACAATGAGAAAATGTACTTAAGACCCAAAGCTATTTCAACATTAAATACTTAACTAAAAATGTATAAGCCACGACGGGTAGTTTTACAAAAACTCAAAAGTAACATTGTCATCAAATAGCCATTCAGGGCTATTTTATTTTTGCTGGGGGGAGGAGTATTCGGGCGGGTCGATTGGGGAATTATGGAGGGGGTTTCGCGGGAGGGGGGAATAGGGAGAGGGGAAGGCGAAGAAGGTGGAAGCGCAATGCGTGAGGGAGGGAGGGGTGGTTCGCGAGAAAAGGGAGAGGGGGAGACGGGAGGTGGGACGAGGGAAGGGAAGAGGAAGAGAAGTCGGAAGGGGAACGGGGACGAATGGGAAATGACACGACAGGAGAAACAATATATTTATTTAATTAGCATTGCTACGCAGGCCGGGTATCAGCTAGTACCTTATAAATAATAATATTTTACGATATTATCAACAATTTCGCAGGTGGGTTGCCGCCCCGAGAATCATTTATCGGAAAATCAAAACCCCTACCTTCGTTTAGTGACTTAGAACGGGTGCCCGGGTTCATGGATTGAGGTTTTTCTAGACCGGTTTAGTAAGACCTAACTCAGATATCTCCAACCAGACTCTCTCGATTCATCGCCTTTTACCGCAGTTGGAGGAATCGATTCGTACGTCCGCCACTTTGACCCCCAGATTCCGACCCATCCCCCTATCCTTTTACTTTCCAGAATTTACTCTCCTTTCTTTCCCTAAAAAGACCCTCCACACAGAATCCTCAAAGATGACATAGGCCGTGAGGAATTTTTTTTATGAGGACCTAATGTAAACAAAACGATTAACTTTTTGTATTCAATTTAATATTGCTAATCCTAAGTTTTGTTCTTGATGATTACCCACGTGAAAATTTCTCTTGTAAGGTCCTTGTATTTAACCTTGAAAATTATTTTGTTATTTGTAGTTCTAATTTGGGAAAATTCATCAAACAAATTATGTTTTCAGTCAAATAAATTAAATGTCGTCTAGACTGGACTGCTTAGAATTTAAATCAAAATTTGCATAAAGTTAATACTGAAATAAATTACATATTATTAATCTACATTTACGTATTATTAGTTTTCGCATTTGATTTTAGTCCTTACTTACGTTTTGATGTCAATCATATAAAATTTATCGTTTGTTTTATATTTATTTTGAAGAACATTATTATTATTTGTGTTTAAAATTAATATTTAATGATACATTTACAAAAAGATCAATATTTTGGTGAGGATTGCAATAAATTACATTTTTATAAGATATGTATTTTTTTACAATAAATGTACAAATTTATTATTTGAGTGAGCTTTTATATAATTTTGTATTTCCATGTAGATATTATCGACGGTCACGAAGAACAATGTCGGATCGTAAAATGAAAATTGTTTTGTCAACTTATTTTGGTGATTTAAAGCTTGGTATTTACATTTTTAATGAAATTAGATGTAATGCATAATATTTAAACTGAAAAAATACAAAACGACATTGTTCTTCGGGACCGTCATAACGCATCCTTCGGCTGAGTAATTTTTAGTAATTTTATTTTCCTATTTGTGTATTATTAACTGAGTTTTTTTATAAATGCAATGTTCTTACGTAGGTGAGAACATCTATAAAAACATAGCAAAAATGAATAACAGGTAAAGAATTATATAGTTTATTTACAGTAAAACCAAGAATTATTAATTTGTATTTCATTAAAAGCTCTTTAAATATGTTAAGTTTTTATTACTGTTTTATTGTCCTAACTATCTTCTTGATATTATCATGATCTCTTAAAAAAACTTTTCAATTTGGGAGGCGGGAATGGGTACCGCCGCCCCAGGAACCTAATTTTATTTAATTGATTTTTGTTATTTCACAAGTAATTATTTAAAATAATATATAGTATATTTGGGGCGCGTTCCAGAGTGGAAGATACTGTTAGTATCGCCCTGGTGTAAGACCACCATTCATAATTGAAACGTTGCTTGAAATGGCTTTAGCCGTGTTTAGTGACTAGATTTGAATAGCCAGGTACTTCCTTAGTTTCCTCTTCCTCGTCTCCTCCCCTTCCCCACTTGCCTTTATTCCCAATTGGGGATGCCATAGTCTTACTGAATAAAAACGAAAAATAAAAAAACATTTATTGGATAATGAACACTTCTGCCATAGGTCACCCCAAGTGGTTCGCTATATTTGGTGACTAAGCAGGTGTGCCCCGGTTCATGGGGTTTAATGTCTAGGTCTTGGCGGCGGATGATCTAAACACACTGAACCTCAGATTCCTACCCAACCCTCATACCTTTTTCCTTCCCAGAACTTTATCTCCTTCCTTTCCTTAAAAATACCCTCCACACAGCATCCCTGAAAGTGACATAGGCCCTGAGGGAAATTATTTTCCTCAGGGCCTCCTGTGTGGATCTAATGTAAAAAAAAAACAACCTTCAGGAGTAATAAGAAAAGTTTTCCTACCACTTGGACATAACTGCCAAGGACATGACGAGAAGTGATTTATTCAACGATTCTGCGGAAGAACTATTGGTCACCTGACCTTGATTTATTATTGCTTAAGTGATTTATTATCTCATTTGAAGAAGACAGGATACACAAGGGGACTTATAGCTATTGATTGTTATTCTTGGATTAGATTCAATGTTCCTCTAACAAAGTATTATTTTTAGAGGATTTGCCCTTGTAATGAATGTCATGCTTATTTATCTATTGTGAAGTTTGGTTGCTTTAAGAATATGCTTCAATGTTCTATGTCGAAATTAGCGACGAAATGGTTTTCATAAGGTGACATATGTTGTAAATAAAGGCCATGGATAAGCTTCATTTTGAAGTGTAATAGGTATGAATGTCACGCTTATCTATTATTAAGTTTGGTTGCTTTCCGAATGTGCTTCAATGTTCTATGCCAAAATTAGCTACGAAATGGTTTTCATAAGGTGACATATGTTATAAATAAAGGCCATGGATAAGCTTCATTTTGATGTGTAATAGGTATGAATGCCACACTTATCTCTTATGAAGTTGGATTGCTTTCAGAATATGTTTCAATGTTCTATGTCAAAATTAGTTTCGAAATGGTTTTCATTAAGTGACATATGTTATAAATAAAGGCCATGGATAAGCTTCAGTTTGAAGTGTTATAGGAATGAATGTCAGGCTTATCTATTATGAAGTTTGGTTGCTTTCAGAATATGCTTCAATGTTCTATGTCAAAATTGGCTACGAAATGGTTTTTATAAGGTGACATAAATATGTTATAAATAAAGGCCATGGATAAGCTTCAGTTTGAAGTGTAATAGGTATGAATGTCACGCTTATCTATTGTGAAGTGTGGTTGCTTTCAGAATATGCTTCAATGTCCTATGTCAAAATTAGCTACGAAATGGTTTTCATAAGGTGACATATGTTATAAATAAAGGCCATGGATAAGATTCAGTTTGAAGTGTAATAGGTATGAATGTCACGCTTATCTATTATGAAGTTTGGTTGCTTTCAGAATATGCTTCAATGTCCTATGTCAAAATTAGCTACGAAATGGTTTTCATAAGGTGACATATGTTATAAATAAAGGCCATGGATAAGCTTCAGTTTGAAGTGTAATAGGTATGAATGTCACGCTTATCTATTATGAAGTTTGGTTGCTTTCAGGATATGCTTCAATGTTCTATGTCAAAATTGGCTACGAAATGGTTTTTATAAGGTGACATAAATATGTTATAAATAAAGGCCATGGATAAGCTTCAGTTTGAAGTTTAATAGGTGTGAATGTCACGCTTATCTATTGTGAAGTGTGGTTGCTTTCAGAATATGCTTCAATGTTCTATGTCAAATTAGCTACGAAATGGTTTTCATAAGGTGACATATGTTATAAATAAAGGCCATGGATAAGCCTCTCTTTGAACTGTAATAGACATGAATGTCACGCTTATCTATTACGAAATTTGGTTGCTTTCAGAATATGCTTCAATGTTCTATGACAAAATTAGCTACAAAATGGTTTTCATAAGGTGACATATGTTATAAATAAAGGCCATGGATAAGCTTCAGTTTGAAGTGTAATAGGTATGAATGTCACGCTTATCTATTGTGAAGTGTGGTTGCTTTCAGAATATGCTTCAATGTTCTATGTCAAAATTAGCTACGAAATGGTTTTCATAAGGTGACATAAATATGTTATAAATAAAGGCCATGGATAAGCTTCAGTTTGAAGTTTAATAGGTATGAATGTCACGCTTATCTATTGTGAAGTGTGGTTGCTTTCAGAATATGCTTCAATGTCCTATGTCAAAATTAGCTACGAAATGGTTTTCATAAGGTGACATATGTTATAAATAAAGGCCATGGATAAGCTTTTCTTTGAACTGTAATAGACATGAATGTCACGCTTATCTATTACGAAATTTGGTTGCTTTCAGAATATGCTTCAATGTTCTATGTCAAAATTAGCTACGAAATAGTTTTCATAAGGTGACATATGTTATAAATAAAGGCCATGGATAAGCTTCATTTTGAAGTACAATAGGTATTATTGGTATTATATTAGAATCTCAACAGCTCCCAACCGCATGGAGTAATGAGACTATTGCACCCCCACACTTACAAAAATGTTTTTCTAAAATACGATCATTTTATTCGTTAAAACGGGACCTGAAGTTCTTACGAACAAATTAACAGGGTTTCAATGTTTATTGGCGTATTTTAGAATAACATTTTTCTCCGTGCAATTGGGATATGTCGTGAGGCTGATGGTTGTGGGAAGGGGAAGGAGATGGGGAAGAGGAAGGTGGAAAAGTTTTTGTCTGATCACATCTGGTCACAAAACACCGTTAAAGCCATTTCAAGAAACGTGTCAATTCTGAATGGTGGTCTTACACCAGTTTGTTACTGACAGGATCTTCCACTGTGGATATAAATGATTAAATTGTGATATAACACAAACCAATCGAAAAATTTACTTGGGCTTACCGCAATTTCAACCCTTATATTACTGTTTATAAGTATATTATTTTCTGTTTTTAACTTTTTGTAGTTATGTAATTTTATAAACCAATTTAAACTATTAACACTTAACGTGTATATTTTTGTTGTTGTTATAAATGATTAAAATTTCTTTCATTAAAGATATAATCTTATTTTTATTATTATTACTGTACAGGCTGTCGAGGTCGAACGTGTACCAACTTTCTGATGTGTGTCCATTCTACCTTTTAATTTAAAGTTCTGCTCATACTGTCGCAACTACAAAATAATACCTGACGTTCTTTTCACACTTTTCAATAAAGCTATATCTTTGTTCCGGAAATACCAATCAGCTGTATTCTATTTCAATTATGTTTGTTTTAATTCCCGACTAAGACAGTTTTCTCCGTAATTCCGGATACAGCACAGTTAGCCGGGGCTTAAAATGGCGTCCGCCGGACTCTTGAATCCCCTCGGCTGTCAGGCTGCCAATAACTCGGATAGTTAGGGGACGGCGCAGTTAGAAAATGCCCCCTGGACAATATTTCTCCGCTAAGCTGTGTAAGGAAACGCTGTTCATATTGACGTGAAATACTAAAGGATTAAAACTTTACTCGCTTCTTAAGTTTCTTAGCTATACAGCGGACATTCTGTTTATATATATAAAGCATCAAAAACTCTCGATTGGTGATTATCAAGTATATTGCACAACTTTTTCTATCTGGAATTGATTGCAATTTTGTTTAGGTTGAAACATTATATTGAGTGTATTATAACATTTTAAATATTAACAGCTCATACAGGTCTCATAGAAACCGTTGTATCTCCATTACTATCGTAGCGATAAATATGATCTAAAGGGTGTTGGAAATAAAAAAAAAACGAGTGTCCTTTAGAAAACACGACTGAAGTAAAACCTCTTCTGCTCCATCTATTTGTATCGTTGTATCTCTCCTTACTATCGTAGTGAGAATAAGGATCTATAGGGTGTTAGAAAGATAAAAAACTAGTGTGCTTTAGACCACACGACTGAAGTAAAAAAAATTTGCGCCATCTATATGTATGTACATACATATACGTATATTAATTTTATACACATATTCAAATTTATTATCGTTCGCACACTTTATATCACACTTTTTGTAACGCTCTCATCACGCAGTTGTCAGTTTACTCCCTAAGTCAAGCGTGCGTAAAGAAGTTTTACTTCAAAAAAAATAATCGCTTTGTATTCAAATCTAGAATGTTACCATGTATTATTAAAATGTGCACCATTATGAATCCAAAGTTTTTGCTACGATTTGTAAAAAAATTAGGGAATATTGTGAATATTTTATTAATTATTTTTTACATAAATCAACACAAAAGCGAGGTCACAATATTGTTTATAATATAGTTATCTAATAAAAAAGTTATATTTTTTTGTTATACAGTAATTTTAGTTAGAAAAGGCGTAAGATGAGCCATTTTAAAAACTTTTTTAGTTTAGTTTATTTTAGAATATGCCCGAGGGTTAATAATCGAAAAACGGTAGTTGGATAGTAATAACTCAACTTGCAGAGAATAACATTTAAAATACTTATTAATTCATTTCTTACATGAAATTATTGTGAAAATATAAATATGCTGGTAATAAATATTTATTTTTAGTTAATATTCGGTTCAAGATACGTAACTAGAATGGAAGCAGACATTTTCTAAATCTGACACCCTTATAATTATAGTCTGCGGAGAATACAAAGTACGTAAATGCGTGTTAACTGTACCAACTATCATTGTGTTGTATTTTATATAACTTAGAAATTTATTTATTAAAAACGAGAAAATAATTTTAAATTTATATTTAAATTTATTTTCAAGAAAATTTATCTCACTACAATTTTGATATCGAATAGTTTAATAAAGTAAAAACAAGTTAATTATATTTTTCGATTTTTATATACGAAGTTGTTTTATAAAATAATATACATTATTAATAAAATATAGTTAACAAAAAATGCGTTTTATCAGGGTTGATTAGTTGAGTAGTGTTAGTTGTCGTCAGTGTAAAAAATATTATAGTCTTCTGGGTTTAAAATATATTAAGCTAAAAAATATATTAACATGGAGAGAAGTTAGGTGATAGAAGTTATTTTCTTTTCCCGATTATCAACGTCATCAGATTTTTCGATAATCAGTGTTAATTATAAAAAAAAAAATCAAAAATGGTTTCCAACGACATTATAATAAATTTAATATTCAATCAAAACAGGTGAAAAACATGAGTGTGAATTCTCTGTGATGCTCGAATTAATTTAACCAAAATAATATATCCCTAAGCCAAATAACATTTTCTTGGAATAAGGCTCGATTAATTTGCTTCTCGTCAATTACCCCTCCTCTGCTTTTCTGTCTCATTCTTGTCTATTTTCGCACACTGCTAAGTAATTACACGTCATTCTCTGTAATTATACACAGTAAATATTGGATGGCACTGATAGATTATTATTCCTACCTTAAATACGTATGTTTAGATAAATGTCGACAAACAAAATATAATATCATTTACTTATTTATATTGGCATTCAAATCACATTGATTCCTAAATGGTGGTGATTGATATACCAATATCGTTTTACCAAAATCAGAAAACTCACTTTAATAAATATAAAAGTCGTATTAATTAATATCGTAATTAATTTTTTTTTTCGTATACATGGTATAGCGCTGTTCCGCCCCAACAGCAAGTAAGGGGGCATACATACATTAATTACGTGGGCTCAAAATGGGGGGCGGGGTCCAGTAAAATCTCATCAAATCTAATTTAAACCGAGGGGATAGAGTATTTATAATAAAATTAGAAGAGGAAAGAGAACATCAAGTTAGTATGTGGCGAGGGGGAAGGTGCATAAGAGGGGGGGATGAAAGTAGGCGGGGGTAATGGAAATATTTTACTTATGGAGCTGTTTGACAAATCTCACTAATTATTTAGTAAATTTTTTAATTTTTTTTATTTATTTTATTTATTTCAAGGGCTTCTAGATTATTAAAGCGTAGGTAAAATGGTGCTCTAAAGATTACAATCCGTTTGTTAAGACGGGAGAAATTTATCAAGCTGACCGCTCGTTTCTGCACAGGGTCGAGGGTTTTTTTTTCAAGTACATTGGGCCTCCTGAACAAATGTGGCTGCCTAATTCAACCGTGGGGCGCAATTGCCATTTTTACAGGGTTAGCAGTTGTGTAATATTAGGTACAATATCTGCGGACCCTTTACATTAGGGTGTGTCAGTTATTTCAACTTTTAAATTCAGAAACGCCTAGTATCTCAATAGCTAAACTATTAAAGTATCTGCGGGCCCTGTACAGTACGCCCAGTTTCTGAGAGGCTAACTTAACTCAGGCCTCGATGGAGCCCCCGTAGATCACTTATAGAGTTACACCGAGCAAATCAATGGATGGCCTGTTCGGAAGAAAGCTACCGTTGAAGGAGACTAGGTTAGACTATATAATAAAGTGGAATTAAAACTAATTTATTTTTTGTCATTATTATAATTATGTATGCACACTAACTGGTCGCTAATGTGAAAAAATAAATATAATTGATAACATGTTAATAATTCATAATTCACGTAATATATATAGTAACCTTTTAGTAAGTATTATTTATTAAGTAAGGCACGTTCCAGAGTGGAAGATACTCTTAGTATCGCCCTGGCGCAAGACCATCATTCAGAATTGAAACATTGCTTGAAATGGCTTTAGCCGTGTTTAGTGACTAGATCTGAATAGCCAGGTACTTCCCCACCTTTCTCTTCCTCCTCCTCCTTCCATTTCCCACTTACCTTCAGCCTCACGACATATCCCAATTGGGGATGCCAAAATCTCACTGGCTCCAGACGGGAGCAGATGGGACTCTTGTGAGGTATTAACTGTAAAAAAAAAGTATGTATCTATATTTTTATTAAATGATGTACTTCAATTCACAAGGTCCTTCAAAATTATCCCCGTGTAAACCCCATTCATCAGATGTTCTAATCCTAAGAAGAGTGATCTGTAAAATGTCTACGGATATAAAAGAAAATCGACGACATTAATTTGGAGATCTTTCGAGTCCTAAGCCAAAGTAGAGCCGATGAAAATATTTTATCAATTTCGGCAGTAAAAAGGAATATGTAATAAGTTTACTAGAAGCACACGGTTATTCCCATAGCACACGTTGTTTTTTTAAGAAGTGAACAGATTTGATTTCAAAACAGTTCACATGCGATGTTTTTCAACAATACACTCCTGCTTGATTCAAACAAAATCAGCGCACCGCGCTTAAAAACACTCCTTATGTGAATGGGGCTTTTTAACACAATTTTCTTCCGCAGTGTTAGAATTGTTACAAATTTGTATATTTTTGTATTTTGTGTGTTATATAACTTCTCCCCACAGTGGTCGTATTGCGATACACAAAGTTTAAAAATAATGAAAAAAGTATTTTATTTACTTATACCACTTTCTCTTTGTGGTGAATTTTATTGCCTTTCCGGGAGTTGCCATATTGTATTGCGACAATTCGATGAAACTAGTTAACCAGCGACATTCTGCAACTTCTCCGTTACACGGGGAGACAATTCCCCCTTTTTATGTTCCAACCCCCCCTAAATTCCCCCATTTTCCCTTCTTCTCCCCGCGGCTGATGGGAAAAGCCCCGCAATACACCAAATCCCAAAAGTCATTTTATTTCGGATAGCGTTAAATTTTTATCGGCCAAGTTTTGCACCGTGGAAACTATAAAAGATAATGGTGGTTTAATTTAAAGGAACGTAAAAAGTTCATATTATTATCGTCGCCTAAGGCTTTATGGAAAAGGTAATTTTATTTTAATAATGGCTTAGAATAATTTGGTTTGATCAACTCCACCAAAAATAATCAGACATAATTTTTTTATTTACTCCTTTGGAGAAATTCTGGAACCCTTGCTATTATATGTTATTTTTATCTTACATCTCACACATGCTTGGATTCCAATACTTATACATTTCAATAACAAATTTCCTACTTATTCTATATATATATATAGAATAATATTCTCGGTTTACCCGCGTAACGTAGTCCTTAGAAGGACTTTTAAACTTCTGACGTTTAGGACAGATCTCCCTTTCCATCTTCAGAGGCCTTATGTCTTGAGTTTTGTATCAGGTCTCTACACGCAAATCACCTACCCCCTCCACCGTCAAATCACCTTCTACCCGTGTTCTTCGTTCACGACATAAGATTTGAAATGCATTCACGTCTTGACTTCTAGGGTGCTAGCATTGTCGATCGATAAGGATCGGTAGGATAATTGTCGGTAACTTCTCATCGTTTCCTAGGACAATTGCAGATCGCAAACGAATAGGTGACAGTTCACAATGACTAAGTGCCGTTAATGAATTCGATATCAACTGCCGTTTGTACGTTAGCGATCTACAGTTGTCCTAGGGAACGATGAGAAGTCACTGACAATCATCCTACCGATCCTTATCGATTGACCATGCTAGCACCCCTGGACTGAACAGACATGCGCAAGCGGTCAGTTTGATATAAAACTCAAGACATAAGGCCTCTGAAGATGGACAGTGAGATCTGTCCGAAACGTCAGGAGTTGAAAAGTCCTTCTAAGGACTACTTTACGCGGGTAAACCGAGAAAATTATTCTACATCTTACACCCGTGAAAACCTTAATCATAATATAAATATATATGAATACCGCACAAGAGACCCAACTGCTCACAACCGTCTGGAGCAATGTCATGAGGGGATATGTCATGAGGATAAAGGTAGTGGCGAGGGGAAGGAGATGAGAAATAGGGAGGTGAGGAAATATTTTGATATTGAACCTGCCACCTACGGGATATTAATCGAATGCTTTTTAATTTTTTTTTATTATTTTTTCGTTTATTTTTTTTGTTTTAAAAACCTATAATTATATTTTATTATGTACAATAAAATACGTGTATTAAACCTATAATAGGTTTCACTGATGAAAAGAAGCAAATCATTTTTTGAACAAAAGAAGAATGGTTCTCTAGGTACTTAAATCATTATTTCTAAAATATGAAAATCTTTTATAAAAATAGTATTTTTCAACAAAGGGTTTTTACAATTTCGCTACCTTCTGTTCAATCCACTGTAGTTGTAATTCGCCATGTAATTTATTCAACGACACTGGGTTAAGTTCAACTTTCAAATTATGGGTCACCCGATATTTTTTACGAACATTGTAAAGGATTAAATTTTCGTAACAAACCTAATCAGCCGAGGTAAGAGCAATTATTTTTTACAAACCCGGTACAGACCCGTTGTTAAGTGAGTAAAATTATTTTTCACAGGAGTCCTTGACATTTTCGACCACCCACTGGTACCTGATAGATATTCATTTTGGTATATTCTATCAAATTATTACAAAAATGGTTCAGTTCTTTAAGAAATTTGATACTTGAGAGAAACGAGGCCAAGTGCACAAAAATGGGTAAAGTATTTCACGGGCCAATGGTTGAGGAATTTTTCTCAAAAATTCCATAGAAGATTTAACAATAACATGAAAAATCACGGAATATGTATATTTTTTTAATTTATGAAGCAGAAATTATTTTTAAAATGTTTGCCTTGGGATTTCAAAATCAAATATTATTTTAAATTAATGTTAAGTTTCTGGCGCCTCTTAACAGTTAGTTAACGTAAAAATCATTTATCACAAATTTTAACAAAAGAAATAAACAATTCAGGTAAAGAAAATTTTGTTTACCCAATTAGTGAAATACTTTTGGTACCTACTTTATGCTTGTCTGAACTACAACTGGTTCCAATTTTGGAAATTAACATTAAAACTTCACGCAGGAATAGGTTTCGTATGTCTATGCAGGAATACGCAGGAATATTTCATAAAATTTGCATGCACCGGCATTAGAAAATAGAATATTTGATTTAAACAATATGTAATTTTAATTTTTTTTTATTTATAATATTATATTTTTTAATATTAATAGATTTCAGTAGAATCGGACATGGAAGTTGGGCATGTATAGCTACTCTTCGTTCGTCAGTACTAAAGTTAATCATACAGTGGCAAAAATTTTAATATTATTTTGCAGATTTTACAACTTTTGATTTGTGTTTTTTTTTTTAAATATAAAAACATGTATTAGGTAGGTTTTGTGGGAAATATTATTAAAGATAAGAGAGATAATTGTATGCGTTGGAAACAGATTGGTTTACGAGGAATATATCAACTGTAAATAGATGAAACAAAAAAAAAAATTATACGAGACAACGAAAAACGAAAAATTTACTATGATCAGTGGCGATCAGTGAGTTTTCAGTGAGCAAGAATGATAAGATTGAGAAAAAAACGACGTTGCTGTTGTTGTTGGAAGTGAAAATGATTTTGATTTATTTTCAAAATTTTAATATAAATAAACTTAGATACTTGAGTCGGGCCATGTCAAGAGTCAGAATAATAGAAGAGCATGTATGATAAGATGTATGAATGTGAATGAGGCGAGGAGTGTATGCCAAGACCGAGTTGTTTGGCGGTCCGTCCTCTCTGCCTACCCCTGCGGGGAAACGGCGTGATGGTTAGTTAGTTAGTTAGTTAGTTCAAAATTTTAACTTTTTGTTTGAAGATCTTCAGGATTCTTTCAGCTTGGGGATGCGCCGCATCCATAAACTAAAAGATTATCAATAACATAAACTAAATTCATTTTCAGCTACTATAACATCGGTAACGTCGGTTTTTTTCAATCTTTGCAGCTCACTGACTCACTCACGGACCGCCCCTGGTACCTATATGAAATTATTTGAAAATTGAATCTCTCTTATTATTCGCACAAGGAAGGATTCACTTGATAAATTTTCAGTTTTTATAACTCTACTATTTTTATAACTTTTGAAGGTTATATCCACCATAGTCTAGTCACTTAAGCTAAAAAAGGGGATTACCTCTAAATAAAACGGAATAAACTAAAAATTTGAACAAACCTGTCTATCATCTATTCAAGATCCATGTTTCACTTCTTCCTCTCTTCAAAAAGATCCTACACACAGCATCCCTTAAGAGCGATTGACCAGCGGCTGAGAATAAAAGTTTAAAAATGCTTGCAACTCTACGGGGAGGTTCTAATGAGAAAGATCGATTATTCCCCTATCAAATTTTTTTAATTAAAAATTTATTATCGATTTATTTCATTCAAAACTTTCTTTAATATATACCTACATTCAAGTAAGCAATAAAAATGCTCAAAACGCACGATGATAAATTATTAAATATCGTGTACTTCTTGTAAGTATTTTTTGATCATAAGTATTTATGATTTTTCAATAATGTCTCAACAAAATAACTGTGCAAAATTTTCTTTAAATATTTTAGTTTGTAAGATCTAAAATAAATAGAAAAACTTAGGTTATTTGTCACAAAACACGTTCTCTTATTTATTTTTTAATGATTTTAATTTAACTAAAATTAAAATTTGGAAAACTGTATTGACTAGATTATGTATTGATTTATTTTGTTGTATGATTATATGATTGGAAATTTGTGTTGTTTAATAGAATCTATCGTTTGAATATTTAACAAATCCGCAACGAACAATGGGTATAACCTTAGTATATCAAAAATACATTAAGGTTTTCTAAATTTTAAAACTGTGTGCACCAGATAAAAAAACAATCTGTCAAAAACAATTTATGTTTTTTGTAAAAAAGAATCAATACGTCCAGAATTTGATTTAAAATGGGCTAATTTCCAGTATTCTCTGGTATTACCATCTTAATGTGATATAGACCCCGGAGAAATAATTTTCCTAAAAGCCTCCTGTGTAAATGTATAAAAAAATTAAATCGTTTACGAATAGAATAACACAGAAATTTTAGAAAGTAGAAAAACTGTTAATGGCCTATTAAATATTATTAATTTCCAAATATTTATTTTTATTTATTTTATTTATTTATTAAAGAATTTTATACATAGTGTACATATTGTGTTATATCGCCCGCCATGCTAGGGATGTCCCTGTGTTATTTCGGGTGAAGTATGCAGATTATATGGGTAATGAAGTACATTTACTGATAATATAATAATTATGATAATGAGGTTTACAGTTAATGCAGCAATGAATTTATGATAATGAAATTTACATATAATATAGTAATTGATGATAATGATGTTTACAGGTATTACATATAACAAGGAATTTATGACAATGAAATTTACAGATAAAATAATAAAATAAAATTTAAATATTAATACTTTGTATATAATAATTTGTTTTTGTTATTTAGAAAACTTGATTTTTTTGTTAATTTATAAAAATCTCTACCATTATGTATATAAAGCAATAATGACATATTTTAAAAAAAGTTTTATATTGTTATAATTTATCACTAATCATTATAATGTTTTGTCTATTCGCTGCCCTAGTGCTTGTATGTTTAATAGACCATTTTGCAAATTTTACAGGGGACTTTTATTTTGTTTTTTACAGGCAAATTCTAAATAATTCTGACTTTAGTCATTTCGTTTTATACATGTCTTTTGAATACGGTATATAATGAAATGACTAAAGTCAAGAATTATTTTGAATTTGCCTGTAAAAAACAAAAAAAAAAACGTCCCTTGCAAAATTTGCAAAATGATTTATTGAACACACAAGCACTAGGGCAGCGTATTGACATTTATTTTTCTCAACTTATGTGTCTTTTTTTACTTTAATTTTAACATGTTAAAAAACCGTGATATGAAACATGTTCATAGTTGTAATTAAATAAGCGGTGTTTTACAAAGGGATTTGTTTTTTTTAGTTAAAAAAATATTCATCAAACATGAAAGTACAAAACAAGTTGGTCCTAATGTCTGTAATAAAACATGTAAATTTTCAAAAATAAGATCAAAGTAAAATGATCAATCCTTGTCTGCTAAATTATGAAGTGTTAGTAATCAAATTTAAATTATCCAATTTCATAATCAAATATTGAAGTTATAAAGGTCTAGAGCTACATGCTACATAGACAGATAGTAAGAAATCATAAGGAATTAAGGAAATTACCAAATTTTAATGAGAAATTTCAGTCCCAGTAATATTTCAGCCGTGTGATTGAACGAACCGCTACCTAACTCAATTATCTTAGATTAAATTCAAACAAGCGAAATTATTTTCTGATGCAAAATTTATACAGAACGGTTCGAATTGCGGCTTACCTATTAATTGGTGATCTCGCCACTGTCAGCAGCGGCAGACAGATGGCTTCGATTTTAGTCAAATATGCATAATTTATTTAATTTTTTATAAGAGAAACTCGGTTTTTAACTTTTGATGGTTATTCCCATCAGTGTAATATATCATTGAAGAGTAAGATAACAATAATAATCAAATTTTTTAAATATATATATATATATATATATTTATATATTTTTTTTTTTATAACAAAAATAATACACTTAACAAATTACATGTTTTTTTAGAGCACAAGTGCGTGTCTCCTATGTGAGGAGGTGTGTGGGCCTCAGGTTGGAAGAGGAGATATCGGTGGGTCGTGATATCTCCACGCGCTAGTCGGAATAATAAATGCGATGATGATTGTTGATGATGATGATGTTTATTTACAATAATTACATAATGCACTATATACAAATGAAGAGTATTTACAAATCGCGTAATATTATTCCCGACACGCGAACCGCAGATTGCGAGGTTGTGTTGCTAGGCCGCCGGCTTGTTGCCGAGAAGACTGATGAAGAACGACTGACTACTTGGATTGCTCGAGTCCTTATATAGGCTGGGACAAAGGTACTCGGAAGGTAGGTCAAACATGCACACGCGAGAAGTTTCTCGATATGGCTAGGCAGCGCTGTGTGTAATGTGTGGCAGGTCCGAGCTCTTTCCAGAAGGTGGTCGAAATTAAATTGCCTAGCGAAGTAGCAGGTAGAAACGGCCGTGCAGTAATTAGGTAGGCCGCTACGTAAGTTGGTAGCATATGAATCGCTACAGTTTAAGCAACAAATAGGTAGTTCCGCGAAGCCAACACATGGTTGCTTGTCTGCAGATTCTACCTCTATATGCAATAAGAACACAAACACAATAAGAATAAAAATACAGGTGTGATTTTGTGAAATTCTACAAAATAAAAAAATTAACTTATACATACACACACAGAATTCATTTAAAAGGCCACAAAAAGTACCAAGTATACAGACATTTTACACAACACAATAATATACATTTAAACACTATTTATATACTCTACGGTAAACAAACCATTGCCTTCCAAATGATAATTAAAAATTTTAAGTTGAGAAAAAAAAATCTTTATCTTTCCATTTCTTCTCTGTTTATTCTATCTTTTTTACAGATACATGGATCCCTCATTTATGAATGGCTTATGAGCCACATTATAATTCTCATGCTTAAACTTTAATTTTCCTCAAAAGCAAATTTATTCTTGAGCTTATTAAAAATCACTGGTACACAGTACTCCAGCGTTCGGCTTCCATACTTATTTGTTATTTTACGTATTTTCAGGCTTTTATTTTCTGTAAGACGTGTGCTGTGACTATGTACCAGTTCTTATAAGTACTATCTTCCCAGTTATCCTTAATGGTAAGGAACCAGAATATACCTTTTATTGGGACCAGGCCCTCAGAACAGTATAAGAGTTGCACATTGTGTCTTTGTCTATAAATATTGGGTGTTACAATTTGTTCCATGGTATATTACATTGATGGGAATAACCTTCAAAAGTTAAAAAGAGAGTTATTCCTACCCACCCTGATACATTTTTTCTTACTAGAACTACCTCTCCTTCCTTTCCTAAAAATCCCTAAAGATGTCACAGGCCCTAAAGGGAAAATATTTTCCTCAGGGTCTCCAGTGTGAAACTAATGTTAAAAAATATATGTGGGATAAAATATTACTAAATTGAAATAAAAAAAAAATTATCTGAAAATATTGCACAATAGGTACGTGAATTTGTAACAAATTGGCTTCAAACAAAATATGAAAACAAAAGACATGTTCAATACTTAGTCCAACTTCTGAAATTAAATATCTTGGTATATTTATAGATGAACATTTTAAATGGAAAAAACAAATTTGTGAACTTGTCAAAAGAATTTGAAAATATATTTATATATTTATAAGACTAAAAAATATTCTTAGATTAGAAAACTTAAAAGAGTGTACTATGCAATTGTTCAATCTATATTGCAATATGGTATTATTGGTGGGGGAGGAACTTATAATAATATTTTAAATCCACTCAAAATTGTTCAAAGATTGATAATTAAAGTAATTTTGAAAAACCATCCAAATTTTCTACTGAAATTCTCTTTTCAATATACAATGTACCTGCAATAGATAAAATATATAAAAAATATTCAATACTACAAATTTACAAAGAAGTACAGTCAACTTACCATTCCATTCATCAGCAAGATATCAGAATACTTTCAAAATCCCTAAACTTAGTTCAAAGCACACACCAAATAATCTCTACCTAGGTATAACATATTATAACAAACTACCATTATATCTGAAAGTTATCGAAAATATTCAGGAATTTCAGCAAAAAATAAAAAAATACCTAAAACTACTATAAGAGTCCATTTTTTATTTTTTTATTTTTTTTTATTATTATTTCTTTCAAATCCTTTATTGATAAATCTTGCATTTTCTTAATTATCCCTTGTTTTTTGCCATATTGTATTATGTACTTTCACACATGATATTATATCATTGAACTAAAATTCCCTTACCAAACACAAGAGCCTCGTTTCTTTATGGTGAGGAGAAGCTATTCTTATCTACTATTTTACCACTGTATAAAATGTAAAAAATTTATATTTATTGTAAAAAAAACCTTTAAATATTAAATAAATAAAATAAAAAAAGACATACAAAACTGCAAAGAGTTTTTGAATTGATGACAACTAAGGGGCCAAGAGTAATGGTTTCGTTTATTTATTTCACTTTTCAAAAAAATAAATCCACCCACTCACACATCCATAAACAATTGGTGAAAAATTCACCACAAAGAATCTCAGATCAAAGACAAATAGGTTCGGAGAAACCTTTTTATTTAAGGTTCATTTCAATTGGGTGTTGAATGTTGTCAACCCAAATCAAAGAACCTATTATTTTAGCATGGTCGATGGTAATACAAAATCAAACAGCTATGAAACAATATTTTCTGGTGACTGCACTACTAGGTTGGCAGATATCTTAATATATAAAACAAAGTCGGGTTAGTTACACCATTTATAACTCAAGAACGGCTGGACAGATTTTCATGATCTTTGATTTGTTGGATTTGTCTCTACCCCGATTAACAGAATAACTATTAAAACATCGGGAAAAATCACGGAAAAAATAATTATGAAGAAAATAATAAATTTCATATATTTTGTATGGAACGGCTTTTCATATAATGTGCTTGGTCGACATAATTTGAATCAATTCGAACAGCTGATAAATTAAACACAACATTTATTGATTCTGAGGTGGTACGAAGTTTGCCGGGTCAGCTAGTTTTAAATAAATTCGTCGTGACATGAGAAAAAACTATTCGATTATTGTCATTTTTTTCCAAACGTTCAATTTCAGATCATGAAAATTGATACTGTAAGACTATCCAAAATTTTGCCTCAAGCTGGTGGCGAAATTGCAACACGGTTGATTACATCAAAAAGCAATATATATCATAAAAACGGTGTTTTGTTTTAATGTTTTTAATTGACAGCCATAAGTCTAATACGTGAGTTCCATTATCTTATTGCTTGTGGAACTATGATATCCCCACTTTGTAATATCATCTATTTATAGAATACTAAAAAACAGTTATAAATACATTTTTTTGTTAATGATCCTGCCAAAGTACTTAATATTCCTTTTTTGAGCTGTATATATTACAATTTTATTTCTTCAATATTTACTTTGTGGCATCATTTTAATTAAATGAAAAAAAATACTTTTTGTAAACTATTATAATCCCATGTTATAATATCTACATGTTTCAAAACCGATGGTTTCTTCGTCAGGAAAATAACATGAATAATCTTCGTCAGGATAATAACATGTCAATAAATACATAAAATTCATATATATTATAACAAGTGATTGTAGTGGTTTACACTAACTAATTTGTTCATTTAAGATGATACCCGGGTGGTGGAGAAATTTGTAAAATAGATTTTACTAAATTGTTGCTGTCACTGTTGCTCTTACTCCATCGGATATTGAGCGAAAGGGCCAATGCACCTCGGACTACTAATACCTAACAAAAATCGAGGTTTTGTATTCCCCCTTTTCTCCTCCATAAGTGGACTGATTTTCAATTTTATTTACCAACTACATAAAAAAAAACTATTCTATATCTGTACGTGTTACTTTTAAAAAAAACGTTGTCTACTTTGTGTACCGAACGTCTTTTGACGGCGTTTAAACCAGTCAATTTTATTGATTTTTAAAAGGTTATAACTTCTATAAAAAGTAACTTACCAAAAAAAAATCTAAAGTACCGACACGCTAGTAGTTGATATCTATTTTATGTAAAAATAATATTTTCTCTAGGGTTAAAATCCAGAAAGATAAATAAGGAATACGTTTGTATCGAAAAATCACCGCCGGGTATCCCCTTAACAATATTCTGTAGCGAAAGTAAATTTTTTTTTTAAATTTTGGTGTGTTGCTCCTGTTAATAAATTGTGTTGTGTAAATGATTCGTATGTATGCTCGTCTTTATTATCAAGTTTTTTTTTATTAAACAATTTCCTGTTGACTTGATCCTGTTTTATTTTATTTGAAAGATAGATTTTTTTTTTAAATTTTAATTACGACCTGAACAATGATAAAAAAAAATCCTGGTAGAATTGCATCCTTTGTCCAAATTTCATTTATCATTTCGGTATGCGAGTATATAGTTTTTATTGTTCTATTTACTTGTGGGAAGTAACTATTATAAAGATGTTTATAATATAAGCATGGACAGTCCTTGAAAGAGACCAATATTCAGAATCGAACAGCTTTCTGGCATTATAATTCTTCGGTAAGTAAGACTTGAGTGGATTTGCTTTATATGTACGTTTTTCCTTTATTACGCAACCTGACAATAATGTGTGGTATACGTCAATTAAATTTAAGTAAATTTTCTTAGAATAGTAAGAAAAAACTAAATTAAAATACTACAAAGCTCATTTTTAAAACTATAGTATCATCACATTTAGATTGCTACTCCATGATGTTATATTTGTAAAATGAAGGAAATTGGATCAAGTTAGAAGTTATACAGAATAAAGATATTATGAGATGTATACCATGGAAACGCAAGGGTTAATCGAATGAGAGAGGAGCTAAATCGGATTTCAATAAAAAAGTTAATGGTATTTAATCTGCTATTTTTTGTGTAAAGTTATGAAAAACCAAATGCCACAATACTTAAAGGGGGAAATTATCTTAATATATAAAACAAAGTCGGGTTAGTTACACCATTTATAACTCAAGAACGGCTGAACCGATTTCTATTATCTTTGATTTGTTGGATTTGTCTCCGTCCCGATTAACAGAATAACTATTAAAACATCGGAAAAAATCACGGGAAAAATAATTATGAAGGAAATATATTTTTTCATATATTTTGTATGGAACGGCGTTTCAAATAATGTGCGTCAGTCTACTACATAATTTGAATCAATTCGAACAGCTAATAAATTTATTGATTCTGAGGCCGTACGAAGTTTGCCGGGTCAGCTAGTTTTTAATAGAATATTCATAATTACGTAGCCAGAAATATAAATAGAGTTCGGTTGCCGAAAATGTGATGTGCCAATGAAAAAATCAGAGTCACAGAACTGCCAATGTATAGAGAGGATTACAGATGAATGGTGAAATTCCTAAAAGTGTGAAGAATAAACTTATATAGCAATGTTTTACTTACTCTAAAAAAATGAAATGTTTCCTTGTACACATTTGTATACTACGTAATATAAAGTAACTCAATAAATAATGATTATTATATCATTGAAGAAGAAGATAACGATAATAATCTGAATTGAAATGTGAAAATGAACAAGACACAGCAAAATAATAAAACACAATGGTCGCAAATACAAATAAAATTAACAAAAATGTTTTTTGAACATTTGTTTCTAATGAAAAAGGTAGCTGCCGATAATATGCCGGAAAAATTACTATTACTCGAAGATAACATTGTTAATTCTGAAATTTTAAATATGACTTTGAGCATTATAGTGGTTTTATAATCGGACGCAATGGCTGAATCGGTAGAATTTATTATTTTTCTGTGTCTTGTTAATTTTCATATTTTAATTTAGATTATTATTGTTATCTTCTTCGTTAATGATATATTACATTGATGGGAATATCCTTCAAAAGTTAAAAATAGAGTTTTTCTTTTAAAAAAATTGATGATTATTATTATCATACCTAGATAATTTTACTACTTACGTCATCACCTAGTGTTAAGCTGGGACCATCTCCGTCAAACTAAGTAACATTTAGGTTCGGTCTTTATCACCAACTTAATCCAGGATTAGAACTTGAGTAAAACGTGCTGGTATTTTAACGTATTTTAAGGATAATGTGAATAGAGTACGAAAACTTAAGTCAATCCTTCACTGCCACTTAATTTAGGATGAAATTAGTTTCCAGGAATCTTTCACGCCTACGCGCTAGTCTATACAATATGATAGCAGCTGTTAATTGCCAATGTTCATAATTATACCTATGAATAAGAAGTAATTATTATTCTGTTGATAATATAACGTTTCTTGTCTTTTGTGAATGAACATGGTAATGACAAAATAATGAAAATGTAAAGATGAGTTTAAATATTATCAAAAACCAAAAAATCCTTGTTGTTAAATTTATTCCCTTTGTAAATTATACCCTTTTACCCCCTTCCTACTGCCGCCCATCTATTCACATCTCTACACGGAGAAAAATGTTATTCTAAAATAAGATGATTTTATTCGTAAAAACGGTTAAAAACGGGACTGAAGTTCTAACGAACAAATTAACAGGGTTTCAATGTTTATTGGAGGGAAGGGGAAAAAAATTTAAAAAAATACCTAAAACTACTATAAGAGTCCATATCTCACTATTATTATTATTTCTTTCAAATCCTTTATTGATAAATCTTGCATTTTCTTAATTATCCCTTGTTTTTGCCATATTGTATTATTTACTTTCACACGTAATATTATATAATTGAACTGAAATTCCCTTACCAAACACAAATGGAAAATGTAAAGATGAGTTTAAATATTATCAAAAACCAAAAAATCCTTGTTGTTAAATTTATTCCCTTTGTAAATTATACCCTATTACCCCCTTCCTACTGCCGCCCATCTATTCACATCTCTACACGGAGAAAAAATTTATTCTAAAATAAGATGATTTTATTCGTAAAAACGGTTAAAAACGGGACTGAAGTTCTATCGAACAAATTAACAGGGTTTGAATGTTTATTGGAGGGAATATTATTATTTTTTTTATTTTTATTTATTTATTTAAAAGAAAAAGATTTTACATTACAAGTGATTACATTATGCATAGTTATACAATTATACATTATTATTCTACTACTCCATAAGTTGAGCTCTAAGAGTTCGTGTTTATGGGAGGAGTATTTACATGCAAAAAATAATGTTCTAATTAAATTTGTAAACAATAATCAAAGACTTATAAGATAAATACAAACATTGTTTAACATAGGTTTACAATTTAGAAAGAAATTGTTATTGAAAGACAATAATATATATATATATATATTTTTTTTTTTTTTTTTACATTGAATAGTACAGTTTAAACTAAGCGTAAACTAAGTGTAAATTAAGGTTACAATATATCATTATCCAATTTCAGGGACTTAATTTGTTTTTTTAATTCTTCATATTTCAAAGTTTCGGTTATACTAATTTTGTTTTTGGACAATAATAAATTGTACCATTTCACACCTAAATACAGGTAGTGATGCTGAGCCGTGGTGCATCTAAGCATAGGGATGGTTATTTTCTAAGAATAAACATTGAAACACTGTTAATTCGTTCGTAAGAACTTCAATCCCGTTTTTACGAATAAAATTATCGTGTATTAGAATAACATTTTTCTCCGTGTAGGATTATTTCTGTTATTAGTTTTTAGTAAACCCGGATGAACTAAGCATTGCTTGCGAATGTTTTTTTTTTAAACAATAAACGTGATTAAAACTAAGTAATCTATTAATATTGAATTATAATGGTGCCACAAAACAAGGTCGCTGTGTTTGAAGAAATAATTATTATACCTAATTGATATTTGATAATTTATCGGAACCATAGACATATCAATATGTATAGACCTGCCCTAAGTGATAAAAGCGTATTATTTCCCCCTCCTTAATTCTGGGTTCCATGGAACCGGCCGGGCTGGCGTATAGGTTCGCGTGAATCTAGAAAATGTGACGTCATCATTCTTGTGCGGACTAGCGTCGAGCTCTTATCGGTACATTTTACGAAATAACACGGCAAAAATGGTAACTTGTGCTATAAAACATGTAAAAATAGAAGTGAAAAAGAGTATAAACCCAATTGTCGTATTACCCTCCATATGCAGGCATTATTTGTCATTATTTTAAGCTTATTCACATCATATAATATGATCAGTTTTATCACAATGAGAGACATGAAGCGTAAGCAACCGAAATTCCCGGTCCCGTCGTGTGCACGTTGCAGTTTACTGGGATAAGTAAATTATGAAACATTTGTAAAAGTGTCTTAACTAAACACGGTAACAAAATATTCGACTCTCAAAACAAGCGAACCTTTCTTCATTTTATATGGATTACACAAGTTTGTTCAAACCGGGCGAACAATTCGCGCTCCCATGTAAAAAGATCTATTCATTCAAAAGCAGATTTTACTTTTAAGAGCTAAATGGTAATATTATAATGCGTGATGCCTATATACTGTCATATTGAAGTATTAACGAATCACATATCGTTACCGTCAACTCATCCCTCTCCGCCCCGCTAGAGTTGGTTATTACCCCTCTCCCTGATTCTCTAGTCTATGAATAATATGTCTGTGATCGGAACTGCGTCTAGCTTTAATGAATAATTATTTTAATTATACTATTTACTTGTCATAAAATTTATTATATAATAATATATCAAGTTTTGTCTTAATTTCTCATAAATTTAAAAAAGATACCTAATTTTCCGTAAATTTTATGAATCGTTAGCATCTTTACCTTTAAACTTTATACAGATCTGAGATACCGAAGCTCAGTACTTGAGTAAGCAAATTAAGCTAAAAACAGCTAAGTTTATGTATAACTAGATCTGAACCACGGCTTGAATAGTTTAATAGACCTAAAGCAACGTAAAATGGATTCCACTTTGACCCCTATAGCAGAGTCCTCTAAAGTAGATCAACTCACTTATCAAGCACCAACAGCCACCACTCAGGATGCTATTTCATTCAGTTGAATTAAACTCATCGAGGGGGCGTTTTCGGGATTCAAAATATGAACCGTTGTTACAAAAGGGTTGCGGTTGCATTGTCAGAGCTTATCAAGCCCCTTGTCTAAATAATACAATAGGTATTCACAATAGACACACGCGGAACGCTTATTATTTGGAATATCAACACGGTCCAAAAGGGTCCAAGGATTATGAAATCTATTTACAAAGTTTTATATTGCACAACACATTTGTATTCACGCACGAAATATAATGATGGTGAAATTATACACAGTATGGTAGGAATTGTATGGAAATCAAAATGAGATAAAGTTATGTATTTCAAATATGAAAATGTAGTACCTAAACAGAATGTGTTGACTAAATGACAAATTATTAATTTTTTGGAATAACTTAACGAGTAAAACCACAATTTGTAATATTAAATCATCGAGGACAATTTTAACGACGCTCAAACGAAAAATGTGGAACAGGAAAGACAGAAAATGATTCTAGTAAAATGAAACAAATTAAAAACATTTTCCACTTTAATTTATTGAACGTGACCGGTTTCAGCTTGTCAAAGCCTTCTTCAGACTGGTAAAAAATATTCTTAACCTACGGATTTTATACACAACATATTAGGGAGGGGGAGGGGGGGGGGGGGTGCTCTACGTAGGAACTAGTTTAATAGTGATCCATGTGCCGATCCGTACCTTTTCAATTTTAGGTTTGGTTATGGGCCATCGGTCATCTTTCTCCGGGTATAAAGTTTGTGGCAAGCAAACGTTTTCTACCCGAAATCACGCTGTCCAATCGCAACTGAGGTGGGTGGCTTGGTCATGCATTCATTAGATAAGATTTTAGAGTACGTGCAAGAACACTCATCAAGTACTTTGTGACAAAATGCTATCGTGCTAAGTATCTTGTTGCGAGACAAGAAGACTAAGTAAGTAACATTAAATTTACGCAGTAAACTTAACTTATCGAAATTATCTGAAAGGCGAATAATATTTGATCTCCTTCTATTATATAAAATTGTTCAATCAAGGTTGGACTGCCCGAACGCTATAAATTTGCTATCTATACATATACCTCCAAAATATACCAGACGGAATAATTTATTCTACAATAATAACTTTGCTATGAATTATGTGTTAGAAAGAATACATGGGTTGGGCAATGAACTAACCGATGTCGCAGACATATTTAATTTAAACTTCGCCACATTTAAAGCCAAATTAGTCCACCATTTTTTAAATGTAAATAATGAATGAGAAATCATTTTATTTTATTTCGATTTTCTTTTGTTTGTATTGTTTCTTTCCTTTTTTTTCTTTTTATTTTAAAATCATCCATGTCGATTTAGCTTTAGATATATTCTTATTAATGTATCACATTGTGTTTATGCTTTATTTATATGCTTTTTAATCTTTTTTAAATATATGTTATACTGTTGTTATAAATGAAATTTGTATTCCATATGTTAAAGCCCCAATAGGGCGTCAATAAATAAATAAATTATTAGTAAGTCAAAGGTAGTTGACACAATCTGCACCTTGAAGTGGAATTATGCTAGGCGTGTAGCATTAGGTACCAACAGTACAAATAACTGTAGAGTTAATAGAAGGAAACTGAATTCCAAAATTGTCTTTGGATGGATTCCTTCTTTGGGAAAGAAGAACAGATATCCCTCAATTAATAACAAGGGCAGGCGACATAAAGACTATTATTAAAATAAAGTTACATTAGTTCTGTCAAAGTCTAATCATAAAATCATACAATTTCTAGAAGTGAAAGAGTGATAGTGAATTATATTTCTTTATTACGAAATGTAATTATATATCTATCTACAAGGCTATCATCGTGTTCCAAGAAAATCTTCTGATCGCATATTCCACTTTAACTTTCCTCAAATTGAAAGTGTATGTCGGCTCTGATTTTCTAAAATATGCTAACGTCTAAGCAATGCTCCTTTTGCAGAAAATTATATCATGTTGGAGGCAAAATTCTTAGAATTTTAGCTACGAGACACCCTATGTCTACGCTAACAGATGCCAAACATACTACATGTTTAGAAGCTCGTATTTCATTGTAAACTCGCAGATTGAACTATACAGATTTTGCTTTCACATTGGTTTTAATTTATTTGCCACTGCCTATTAAAAAAATACTGGTTGTTCCAAACGTGACAATGTTTCAATATTTCTTCATAATTTGTTAAGCTCTTCTAATTTTTGGACCGATACTTGAAATTTTGCTATTTATTCATAATTGATGGCTTTACCGATCGAATGCTTTTACACCCATGTAATTAATCTTATTTTTATCTGTCGAACTGTATCGTTGTGCACTTTTATTTCAAATTGGGGAAGTGCCTATTTACTCGTACATCGAACACTTTATGCACTGAAAAAACTACTAACTATAAATACACCTGCCATTATTCACAAAAAAACATATCACAGCCATTGTATTCACTTTACTCAAAACATTATAACACAAAACCTAGTATAACCCAACCCAAAAAATAAATATAATCTTTTTTCTGAGGAAATTTTTTTTTTTCGTTTTTATTTATACGAGCGGCCTGTGGTACCTGCACAACGCGATAATTATTTATCTAACTTTAACTGCTACTAATTTTAAATTTTAGTACAATACTGCCATCATGGGTCAAACCACAGTGCCCTTTTTGACAATATCAAGGACGATACTTTGTTTTTACTTATGACGACAGAATAACACTTAATCTAAATCTTGCGAACCTCTCAGCACAAGTTATCCTAGTGAGGTGTACGCAAATCACTACTACTAACCTTTATTCATGCAGTTACTGATTATTTACATTGTTTTGTACTATTGAAACTTATTATCTATGTAAACTGCTGTAATCATTTGTAAAATTTATGTTCGAGAAAATAAATAAATAAATATTCGATGTAAATTTCATTTTTTCATTTTAAAAAAGAAAGGCAAAAATTCCCGGGTTACGAATAACCTGACAACATTTGAAAATCTCCTACTACCATTACACTAAGCGGAAGATGTTGCTTATGTTAGCCAGCCGAGGAGTCAAACACGGGATGCCTGGGTGGGACCCAAACTCAGCCACTGATCGTCAGTGCAATTTCAAAATGGGCAGACCATGTTTCAAGAACAATTTGTTGTAGAAACACCCTGATAAACTGGACGCCAAATGTTTCCGGAAAAAGTTACTAATTAAAAACTTAGAGAGGCTAACAAGAAAGGTATTTTCCCAAAAACAAGTAAATTGGTAAAAGCAGGAATAAGGTTTACACTCGTACATTATTTCCAATTATCTTACTTGGATTGAAATGTTTCCGTACAGTGATCGTAGTCTCTGTAATGCACCGAGCTTAATTTCGTACGTATACCAACAAATTATTCTTAGATTTTCCCGCCAATAAACATTGAAGCACTGTTAATTTGTTCGTAAGAACTTCAGTCCCGTTTTTAACCGTTTTTACGAATAAAATGATCGTATTTTGGAATAACATTTTTCTCCGTGCACAATCGCCGAGCCTTAACTCGCTTCATCTAAGGCCGTAATTCAATCCCGTTGATATTAACTTGGTGAAGTGAAGCGAAACCTTTCCTTCAAAGAAGTTCACAGCTTTCAAACTGATGAAGTGAGAGTTTTTCTTCACAGGTGTATATGAATATATGATGTAATAGTGTAATGGAACACATTATTCATATAGTTTCAGCTCCCTCCATTATGTTGATAGATTAGTAATACGAAATTTTGATACATCCCAACAGATGGGAGTTGAGTACGATTTTTTTTTTTTTTTTTTTTTATATTAACTCCACACAGGAGGCCCTGAGGAAAATAATTTCCCTCAGGGCCTATGTCATCTTTGAAGATGCTGTGAGGAGGGTCTTTTTGAGGAGAGGAAGGAGTGAACGTGGGTCTTGAAGAGACCCATGTTATAGGAAGGAGGAAACACAGAGGCCGGCAAATCGTTCCACAGCCGAGCTGTTGAACACAAAAACGAGTCGTAGAAGCGTCCCGTTCTCATGTGACAAATGTCAACTGTGTACATATGTTGGGCGCGCGTTTGGCGTGTTTCCCGACTATGCACCGGTGCCGAGGGGATCAATGACGCTAGCTCCTCGGAGCATCTTCCATTGAAATACCGGTAGAACAAGGATAGCATTCCCACCCGACGCCTGTGCTCTAAAGATTGCAATCCGTTTGTTAAGACAGGAGAATCTATCAAGCGGACCGCCCGTTTCTGCACAGAGTCGAGGGCGTTTTTCAGGTACATCGGGGCTCCAGACCAGAGATGGCTGCCAAATTCAACAGTGGGGCGCACTTGCGATTTGTACAGGGTTAGCAGTTGTGTACAATTAAAGTATCTGCGGGCCCTGTACAGTACGCCCAGTTTCTGAGAGGCCAACTTAACTCTGGCCTCGATGGAGCCCCCGTACCTGAGCTGGTCACTTAGAGTTACACCGAGCATATCAATGGAGGACCTGTTTGGAAGAATGCTACCGTTGAAGGAGACTAGATTGTCATTTCGATCCCTTTTAGACGTAATCAGACATGATTGGGTCTTTGAAACATTGAATTCGACGAGATTATTCTTACCCCAAGAGAAAACACTCTCGAGGTAACCGTCCATTCTTTGCTTCAAAGCCCTCCGAGCCGTTGGAATTTGTGCACCCTTTGGGGGCTTGTCAAACAAAAAGCTATCATGGACTGTACTGTCATCCGCGTAGCAATGAATTGGTGCACATGTCAAAAGGTCATTGATGTGCAACAAAAACAAAGTCGGAGACAGAACCGATCCCTGTGGGACGCCAGCATTTATCGAGTGCGAGGAAGAGGTGAAGCCATCAGCAACCGTCTGAATCGACCTCTCCCTCAAAAAGTCGGCAATCCACGTACACAAGGATGCGGGAAGTCCGTAAGAAGGCAGTTTGTTGACAAGTCCTCGGTGCCAGACCCGGTCAAAAGCCTTGGAAATATCCAGTGCGACCGTTTGGGTCTCACCGAAACGTTCCAGGCACCGCCCCCAAACATGCGTCACATACGCGAGAAGATCACCGCACGAGCGGTTCCGCCGGAATCCGTATTGACGGTCGTTAATAATTTTGTTCTTCTCGAGGTATGTGAGCAGTTTGTCGTTGATCACCCGTTCCATCACCTTGGATAGAACTGATGTGATCGCTATGGGGCGGTAGTTGGCCGGGTTGGAGCGGTCACCCTTCTTTGGGATAGGATGGATAACCGCTTTTTTCCAACCAGAGGGTACAGAGCCAGAATTCAGGGACATTTTGAAAAGCTTCGTCAAAATCGGAGCTATTTCTGCAGCGCACCTCCGCAATACCAGGGCGGGGATTCCGTCAGGCCCACTAGCTTTATTAACATCAAGCCCTCGTAAAACCTGGAGCACATCCCGATGCCGGATCCTCAGCTTTTTCATATAGAAACCGCAGTGAGGAACCGACGTCGGGACTGCACCTTGATCATCGAGGGTTGAGTTATCCGCAAACATTTTACCTAATAGGTTTGCCTTTTCGGTGGCGGTGTTTGCTAGTGAGCCGTCAGGTCTGGTAAGAGGTGGCAGACTGGATTTGCAGAAATTGCGACCTATTGAGCCCGCAAGCGACCAGAAGGCTCTGCTGCCATGCGGGCATGCAGCCAGCTTTTTGCTGATCTGCAGGTCGTGCTCGAACTTTGACCTATTTATGATCCTCTTGCATTCCTTTGCCAATTTGTTATATGCTGCTCTGTTTTCGGATGTTCTAGATGTGTTGTAGGCTCGGTAAGCCGCGTTTTTTCGCCGAACTGCTTCGGAGCATTGTCGACTGAACCACGGCTTTGAGCCCACACCAGTTTCCTTGACAGTGGATTGAATGAAGCCATCCATTGCGGATGTGATGACTTCACCAATTTCCTGGGCACATCTTGAGGGATCCGAAGTCCGAAAACAGACAGCTGACCACGGGAAAGCATTGAAATGTGCCCGCAGACCGAACCAATCTGCTGACCTATAGTGCCATACTTTTCTCTTCAGCCTCTCGTTTGGTGGTCTGAAGTTGACGGGGATTGAGGTCGTCACCAGGCAGTGGTCGGACGATCCTAAAGGCGCTGTGACCTCAATCTTGTAACCGTGTGGCACAGTGGTTAGAAATAGGTCTAACAGATTGGAGCGGTGAGTCTGGACATCAGGAACCCTTGTAGGCTCCTGAACCATTTGCTCCAATCCGTGGCAAAGGGCAAAGGATTCCGCCTGTCGGCCAGCCGAGTCTGTTGATCCCGAGAACTTCAACCATGGTTCGTTATGAACATTGAAGTCCCCCAGAACCACAAACTCGGCCGAGGGGTAGCGGGGCAAGAGATCATCAATAGTTTCGCTTAAATGTTTGAAGAGCTCGGACGTGTCTGATTCGCTAAGGTTCGGTGAGCGGTATAGACACGCATAGAACCTTACCGTACTGGCAAGATTGACGCGCACCCACATTACGTCAAATCTGGAGTTTTCCAGATTCAACAGTCGCACACAGTTGACGTCAGATCGGCTATAGAGACAGATACCTCCTTTGGGTCTGAACTTGCCGACGAGGGCGTAGCCCGGGCAGTCCAGATAGGAGGCATCTAGAGGCTGAGCTATCTGTGTTTCAGAGAGGAAAAGAAGGTTGGGACGTTGAGAATGGAGGTGGTGATGGACGGAGTTTATATTTGTGTGCAGGCCGCGAATGTTGGCAAAATTCACCAACAGTCTTGGCCTGCACCGGGGACGCCTGCTACCCGCCGCTGTAAGGATGTTAGTAGTTGTGGTTGTAATATTCATGATTTTAAGTATTTTTATGTAAAGGTTATGATGGGAGAGGGAGGTCTGGGAAAGGAAAAGGTATGAGGGATGGGTAGGAAGCTGGGGACCAGAGTGTCCAGGAGTGATAGGCGTATGAATCCATCCCACCCACTGCGGTGCAAGGCGATGGGCCGGGAGAGTCCGGCTGGAGAGGTCGCCCAATGCGCCCCAAACGCTGCTGCTGGGTCCCCTCCGGTCACGAACCGGCACAACAGCAGCGGCGGGGTTTTTTCACTCGTTGATGGGGCAGCCCACCCTCAGTCGTGAGCCTGAGGGTCGGGCCCCTGTACTACCGAGCGGCCCGGACAGCGTTAACCAGTTGTAAAGGGTCTCCCTCAACCGGCATCTCCCGATCCGGCCCGCCACGCAGAAGGTGGGTCGACGCATCCGCCACCAAGACCCGGATAAACCTTACCCCATGAACCCGGGCACCCCTGCTAAGTCACCAAACGTAGCGAACCACTTGGGGTGACCTATGGCAGAGGTGTTGGTTATCCAATAAATGGTTCCCAGGGCGGCGGTACCCATACCCGCCTACCAAATTATATCAGAATCGTAAATTATATTCGATATCAGAAGAGTACCATGGATCGTCGTTCGTGTCTTAGGTTCAAAGGGATAGAATGATTGCCGAAGGCATCGGCCAGTTGCTCACGGAAGTAGTAGAACTACTTAGAGCCTAGTCTAGTATTTTTTTTTTATAGACAATACCTTATAAGAGTCTCAACTGCTCCCGTCTGGAGCCAGTGAGACTATGGCTTCCCCAATTGAGGTATGTTGCGAGGCTGAAGGTAAGTGGGGAAGGGAAGGAGATGGGGAAGAGGAAGATGGGGAAGTACCTGGCTATTCAGATCTAGTCACCAAACACGGCTAAAGCCATTATTAAGCAACTTTTCAATTCTGAATGGTGGTCTTACCCCAGGGCGATACTGAGAGTATCTTCCACTCTGGAACGTGCCGCAAATATAGTATAAATATTATTTTTATTAATTAATTGTGAAATAACACAAATTAATCTAATAAAATTTATTTGCACACGTCGGGTTCGAACCCGCGACTTTCCGATTGGAAATCAAGTGTCTTACCACTCGACCACGGACGGCCGTCATAGTAAGGACGACTGTCCAATTTAATATTAATTATAAATATTTACAATAACTAAATAAATTAACGGTATTGGAAACTAAGAGATACAACAAGTTCAAAATGTTTGGTTACATATCATTGAAGAAGAAGATAACACTAACAATCAAATATTTGAAAAAGAACAAGAAGATAACACTAACAATCAAATATTTGAAAAAGAACAAGAAGATAACACTAACAATCAAATATTTGAAAAAGAACAAGAAGATAACACTAACAATCAAATATTTGAAAAAGAACAAGAACATAACACTAACAATCAAATATTTGAAAAATAACAAAAAGATAACACCAACAATCAAATATTTGAAAAAGAACAAGAAGATAACACTAACAATCAAATATTTCAAAAAGAACAAGACATTATTATTATTGGCATTCTGCCTTAAAATAGGAGAAATAAGGCCTTTACAGACAGAAGATTTATAGCCAAAATCAGATTGGAACTGTCTTCACACGATGAAGAAAACCAAAAAAATTAAAAATCTCTCTTCCAAATATCAAAATTGAACAAAATCTGATATCTCTTCTGTGCCAAATACGACGGTATAGTAGTTCCCGCTACTCTCACGGTGGCGCGACTAGAGGCACCCACAATGGCAGCAATTACCGTCACGGACGAGAGTGTGAACGACTCCCATCCACTAAATTGAAACGCGATATGACGTCCTCGCTCCTCGAGAGCGGGTATACCCTTTGTACGCGCGATAAGCAAGCGGGGTTCCGAGAGTGTAACTCTAGCACCGCCGGTAACAAGCGGACTGTACGGGACTGTAGTACCTCCAGGTATCTCCTTGCGTTTTATGCTACCCCTGGACGATAAGAATATATTATTATTGTACACCTGAAATGGTCGAAGTTGCATGCATTATGCATTGACATAGTTACTTTTAATTATTTAACGCCCAAAGGGCTTTTGCATGTTGGTACAGTACACTTGATACATTTTGTTAGTAGATAATAAATAAAAAAAATGGTACATTTTGTTGGTAGTAAAAAGTAAAAATTAACAAATCATATAAATGCAAGAACTTAGATAGGTTTACAAAAATACAAGATCAGTTTAGGAATAAGTATAGGAATAAATATTTAACACGATCCACAAAAAAAGTATATATTAAATATGTCCACATTACTTACTTCCCATAGTGTGTAATCATTCTATCGGAGAGTGGGAAATGTAGTTACGCTTATGAATGCTTCAGTAGAGTAGTGTATTTTGTCGTGTTTTTACTGTGGGTATTCGTAAGTTTATGAGTTGCAGGAGTTGGCAATAGTCAAATTTTGAGATTAGTGTGTTTAATAAAAAGGTTAAGTTACGTTTACAAAATTATTTAGTTTGAATAGCACAAAGCGCTACGAACGCATTTGGGAGTTCCATCCACTGGAGCAACAGAGCAATTTAAATGTTTTTTCTCGGATTGCTAAAGGAAATTTTTCCGACCACATTAAAAAAATTATTCCTCCAAATTTGAATATGGAGACATATAAACTGATTATAGTTCTATGTAGCCAATGAATTTCCCTATGTTTTTTCTATTATTATATGTTTGTAGGATTTAAAATATATATATATATGATTAAATCTTTAATCTTAAAACATTTTTAGGAATCTAGAGAATATTTATTTTGTTATATTTTGAATGTACAATATATTATATAGTCCTTTTAATAAAAAAATTAATTTCATAATTTCCCACATTTTGGCAACAAAGCAATCCGTTGTTTTGGAAATAGTGCCATAATGTGGCAAAAAAGCTCGAGTGGAGAGCGGAACAAAATATAACGTTTATTTTTACCATATTAAATTAATTAAACCCTCAGGTCTGGGGCAAATTAAGTCAAAAGGTCAGAAAATTTTCGCTACGCAATAAAATCCAAATAGATGGAATATTTCTGAATGTATCCGAATACTAAACACTGTTTTTTTAAATTTTAAAAATATACTTTTAAGTTTTATTGTTAAATTATTTGATTT
This sequence comes from Limnephilus auricula, assembly GCA_951813805.1. NCBI lineage: Eukaryota > Metazoa > Arthropoda > Insecta > Trichoptera > Limnephilidae > Limnephilus > Limnephilus auricula. The sequence continues at coordinate 17,896,355 of OX638410.1, forward strand.
ATAAAATATTATTTTGAATGTAAACGTAAACATTTAAACAGGCTCACCTAATTTTTTATAATCAAAATTATTTGATAATAAAAAAAATAAAAACGCGCACATATTTTATTAGATAAATATATTATAAACGTTACTATCATCTCACTTGTTGTCGTATCGTCTAAAAAAAATTCACAAAAGTTTTTTTTTTCAAATTGCGGTCGGAAACTTTGTTTTTATAAATGTGTTTGTTCTTAGTAACTATTTTGTTGTCTTTCAGATCTGAATATTGTAAAGCGTTATGTTTTTTCTTTCCAATATCTAGATCATCTTTATAACAATGATGGCGTGGACCAAAACTATTTCTATGAGACGGTAATCGACGAGTTCATCGAAAATCAATTCATCGAAAGCAAATTAACAAAAGCAAATTTACAAAATACACAAAAAAAGGTTAGGTTAGGTTAGTTTAGGTTGAATTTTAGTTAGTTGAACTCGTTTTCGATGAACTCGTTTTCGATTAACTCGTTTTCGATGAACTCGTTTACGATGAACTCGTTTTTGATGAACTCGTTTTCGATGAACTCGTTTTCGATGAACTCATTTTCGATGAACTCGTTTTCAATGCACTCGTTTTCAATGAACTCGTTTTCGATGAACTCGCCGTGAAACCTATAGACATATAAGAGTTTGTCCGAAGAGCAAACAAATTAGCCCAAGGGGAAGACTTACGAATTATGCCAGTCAAACTCTTCCTATAAGAATTATTATTTTCACAAGTAAGTAAGTAAGTAAGTACACTTGATGTAGATCGCCATTATCACAAGAGAAGCAATAGTCATATATATCAAATACCTTGAATTTTTTCAAGCAATATTTTTTTTTTATAGTGAATACCTCACAAGGTATCCAACTGCTCCCGTCTGGAGCCAGTGAGACCATGGCAACCCCAGTTGGGGTATGTAATGAGGCTGAAGACAAGTGGGAAAGGGAAGGAGATGAGGGAGAGGAAGGTGGGGAAGTACCTGGCTATTCAGATCTAGTCACTAAACACTGCTAAAGCCATTTCAAACAACGTTTCAATTATGAATGGTGGTCTTACACCAGGGCGATACTAAGAGTATCTTTCACTCTGGAACGTACACTATATATTATTTTAAGTAATTAATTGAGAAATAACATAAATCAATTAAATAAAATTTATCATTGAAGAAGAAGATAACAATAATAATCAAATTTTTTAAAATATGAAAATAAACAAGACACAGAAAAATAATAAAAGATAACGGTCGCAACTGGGACTCGAACCCAGAACCTTACGTCTTACCGGGACATACATCTCTCGACCGTTATCTTTTATTATTTTTCTGTGTCTTGTTTTTTTCATATTTAAAAAAATTAGATTATTATTGTTATCTTCTTCTTCAATGGTATATTACATTGATGGGAATAACCTTCAAAAGTTAAAAAGAGAGTTTTTCTAATAAAAATATAAATAAAATTTATTTGCGCACGCCGGGTACGAACCCGCGACCCTCCGAATGGCACTCCAACGCCCTACCGCTGGACTACGCCGGCCGAAATATCATTAATATTTATTTTATAATAGCTACTCCAACCTGCTAAAAATCAAATGCTTATTATTAAGCTATATTTTGTCGTAACTTAAATTAAATACCGATCAATCGAACCATTCAAATTTCCTACTAAAGGTATTATTATAACATGGGAAGTAAATTAAAGTTATTTTTTCTTTACAAATATTAATCCTTTGCAATAAGGCAATATTTTATTTGTATTTTCACTGAAGAAAAATATGAAAACTTCTTAAAAAAGAAACTAAAGAATAACATAATCTCGATACAAAGTAAAAATGTTTTATTAAATGAAGGCCTTCGAATGAATTTTCTCGAGAAACGAAATAAATACTTTGTTGGAGTTAAAATAATATTTTACTTTCAAAAATACTGAAAGTTCTTTTTAATATCGATTTTTATTCATTCAGCGATGTTAACACAGGGTGTTACAGATGTAACTTACTTAATTTAACTAGTGATGCAAGAATCACTGGTTTAATTAACCCGTTTAATCACAGGAGACCATATTTGTCCCAGCTCACATAGGTCTCACAGGAATCGTGGTTTCTCCCTTACTATCATAGTCAGAAGTATGATCTAAACGGTATTGGAAAGAAAATACAACAAGCCATGTATTCAAATCTAATGTAAACCACAAAAAAATTAAAATTTACCCATTCCTGAAAACAAAGTTTCCGATCGCATTGTGAAAAAAAAATATGGTACTTGTGAATTTTTTAAGAATTTTTTTTTATCATGAAACGAAGAAAAAGTGAGGTGACAGTAAGGTTTAATAATTCATTTATCTAATAAAATAAGTACGTGTTTTATTTGTTTTCATTATCAGTAATTTTAGTTAGAAAAAAAGTAAAGTGAGCCATTTTTAAAACGTTTTAAAGTTTTCACCAAAAAATTTTATATATAAAAAAATACATAGTAATTTTTAATAAAAAAATATGAAAGCCTATTTCATCATCTTTCGAAAACAGTTTTTATTTTTCGGATACGTTAACAAATGTTCCATTTATTTGGATTTTATTGCAAAGCGGGAATATTTTTAACCTCTGACAAAATACGCCAAATTTTTGAAGGTAAGATAATTAAGAAATTAAGAAAGATAATTAAGTAAGATAATTAAGAAAGGATGTCAGGACATTATTTGGAGTATAAATTATGAATGTTTGTTTGTTGAAAACATTTTTTCTTTTACATGTCCTCATCAGTCCAAAATATTATGACTTTTTTAAAGTTTTTATATTTAGACCCCATAGACTACGTAATAATAATAAAGTCTAACAATTATTATCAGCCTGAAACACTCATCCACATTAAAACAATCTTCTGAGAAAAGATACATGCCGCCTACGGGACACGAACCCGCGCCCTTCTGATGTCCGGTCAGGTGCTCTTAATCCAATGAGCTATAGCGGGTTACCTCTTTCCTGCCAAATGATTCCGCTTATTATATTTTTTCACCTGCAAACAACCAACTTTATTTTTATATGAGAAAAGCATTGTAAGTGCTAACTTTCCCAATAGGAGGCGTCGAGACATATCATATCTACATTTTTTGGTGAAGTTCTTTAACTCGTCAAATATTGATAATTTTTAAAACATTTTAATTAATGAAGATAATATTAGCGAAAGTTAATCAAAAATCCGAAACACAAAAAACAGAAAAAGATACGCCTACATCTGAGACTCAAATCCAGGACCTGTGGCAATCCGGGCCAACGCGATTTTCGATTGACTTTCGCTAATATTATCTTCATTAATTAAAATGTTATAAAAAAGAGGTTTAACTCATTAAGTTGAAAATAAAAATAAATATGATTATTTTTAATTGATAAACTAATGTTTAAGACAAGATTTTATGCATAGCACTAAGGGTAACAATTATGATAAGCAATAATTATCAGCCTTCATAGATAGATTTAATTTTTTTTTTTTATTAATTGTGTTTTGCCCACATCGTAAATCTTTATGATTTCATCATGTGAAAATAAAGCGCCCTTCATTCGTAATGATATCATTAAAATTAGATTATTAACGTTAAGCCACTCTCACTAATTCCCTTCCACGCAAACAGTATTAATTTAGAATTTTTCATTACTAAGATCGGAAAGTAATAATCTCCGAAGAATAACAAATATTGATATAAACAAGAAATTACTTCTCTGATCAAAATACAGCCTTTTTTTATTATTTTATGAATTACGCAATAGGTAGGTGATGTATCCGAAACTGCTTACGAATTACAGCTTCAGATGTACTTGGAAATGGATTGTACATACTAAAAATGAAACGAGACAAAATGGTGATTGCTAGTATTTGGTGGTAATAAGAGTAGGAAAAAATAAGTGTGCAAGGAAAAAGGATAACACTTACTTTCAAGATGGTCCGATACATTCTTTTTAGTTCAAAAGGGAGTTTATGTGCACAAAAAAATAAAAAAAACTTGCTGTAAAGGTAGTCTCAATCAAAATAAGGTCGAAAAATCCTCAATTAATGTAACAATCTAGTTTCGAGAATAAATAATATACTCGAATTTGTTATTTTTCTCGCTATTGTTCCAAATTTTAAATGCTTTTCCTATAAGATGATGGGGATGATCCAAGGGGAACCTTTCCACTGCCAAAAAACCAACTGGCGCTAAATAGCCATTTGGTGTTGTCACACACGTTAATTTTTTGCAAATGGGGCTTAGAAATGTATCCGTCAATTGAAAGGACTCGTAAAATAAACGGTAAAACCAAAGTAATGAGATATGTTGTTTTTACCTTGTGAATGTGAAAAATGTGTCCCTGGTAGATACTTCTCACGACTTACCTGTAACAAAAATAAAACAGTTAATGATCTTGGTAAGTATAAAAATTAGTAGTAGATAGATAACCTGACGTATAAATTATATTTCTGAATGAACAAAATTGTGTGTATTAAAGTTAGCAGTTAGGATTTTTTACACGTTGCAGTATAACAGTTAGCATTTATTACAAAACACGTTATTTCAAATTATTAACAGCTTTGTCAAAAACTATAACTTTTTCAATTCTCGCAAAATCACTTTGTAGTATAATAATCTCATTATCCTAACAAAGAAACCTTCGGTTTCGAAACATGTCGATTATTGTGATTTTATAAGTGGTGTACATCAAGTTATTTGTTTAATTTAATTAAAAACTATAACACTTTTTGTAGATAAGAATATCAAAGAGTTAACTACTAAATATTTCTACGTAATGAGTTATTCAAAATCTCTCCAGATTTGTTCAAAAACTTCATTTCTATCATGAAATTTTACGTTTCTCCCTAGATCTGAGGAATAATGAACTAATATTATTCTAAACATCAATTTAAAATAGTATTTTTTTAATTGTACTTTATATCTTATCTGTATTTATCTTTCAAATATATCCCGATGAAAGTACCACTGGTTCCGAAACACGTTGATTTTACTGATTTGTGTTTTTAAAAACAGCCGTTAAAACTAAGAGTGTCATTATTACATAATTAAAAATGGTGCCAGTACTTTTAATCATAATTTTGAACTGTTTTTGCGTTTGCTGGTACCGAAGATTTAGCTTAATTCCCATTTTTCGTTAAACCCGTAACGTTTTAACATTTTTCACAGAAGACCCTGTTTGTTCCAGCTCATATAGGTCCCATATTTATCGTTAAATCTCTCTTACTGTCATGGTGAGACATAATATGATCTTAAGATGATACCCGGTGGTGGAGAAATTTGAAAAATAGATTTTAATAAATTGTTGCTGTCACTGTTGCTCTTACTCCATCGGATATTGAGCGAAAGGGACAATGCACCTTGGGCTACAAATACCTAACTAAAATCGAGGTTTTGTATTCCCCACTTTTCTCCTCCAAAAGTGGACTGATTTTCAATATTTTTTTTGTACCAACTACATAAGAAAAAACTATTCTATGTCTGAACTTTTTACTTTTTTTAAAAAAACATTGTCTAGTTTGTGTACTGAACGTCTTTTGACGGCTTTTAAACCAGTCAATTTTGTTGATTTTTGGAAGGTCATAACTTTTATAAAAAGTAACTTATCAAAAAAACAAAAAGTATCGACACGCTAGTAGTTGATATCTATTTTATGTAAAAACAATATTTTCTCTAGGGTTAAAATCCAAAGAGATAAATAGGGAATACGTTTGTATGGAAAAATCACCGCCGGGTATCACCTTAACGGTGTTGTAAAGAGAATATCCACGCTTTATATTCAAATCTAGAATTTAACCATAATTAAAATTGCATGTGCACTTCTATGAAACCAATTTTCCGATAGCAATTTAAGAAAAATGTAAAAACATTAAATTTTTTTTTTTAATTTTATCAATCGAAAAAAAAAGTCAGGTGATAATAACGTTTATAATATATTTGCTTGCTAAATATGTGTCCGTTTATCCTTTTTCGTCATCAGTAAATTTAGATAGAAAGAGGTGAGCCATTTTTTTACGTTTTATGTTTGTACAAAAAATATGATATATACAAAAATATCTTTTTACATCTAATAATAATGTTTAAAAACGCATTTCATCACCTTTCATGAACAGTTTCCAGTTTTTTGATATGTTAAGAAATATTTAATTTATTTGGATTTTATTGCAGAGCGGAAATTTTTTTTTTAATAGAGAAACCTCACATGAGTCCCAACTGCTCCCTTCTGGAGCCAGTGAGACTATGGCATCCCCAATTGGAGTATGTAGTGAGGCTGAAGGTAAGTGGGGAAGGGAAGGAGATGGGGAAGAGGAAGGTGGGAAAGTACCTGGCTATTCAGATCTAGTCACTAAACACGGCTAAAGCCATTATTAAGCAACGTTTCAATTCTGAATGGTGGTCTTACACCAGGGCGATACTGAGAGTATCTTCCACACTATTTAATATTTTTACGTTCCAACAAAATACTCCTGATTTTGAGGGGTTGACCCAAGTTCGTGAGGACCACAAGGTATTATTGGCTAGGCGTTAATGGTTAAATTATGTTAAAATATTACTAACACGTTTTATCATAAGAACGGCATAATTTTATCGAACTTATTTGGTTTTGCCTCGTCATGATTGTGATCTTTAGTGAATTGAAATATTTCTGTGTTTAAAATTATCTTCGCTTTATTTACGGGAAAGATAACAGCATTATTTAATTTGATAACGAAACTGTGTTAGTTCGGTTAGTTCGGTTCGTTCTGCTGATATGTGCGGTCAATCTGTGTGGTATAAATAATTGATTGTTTTAATTGAAATAAGTTTTTATTTTATTATTTCTCGTTTATGAAAATAATCATATTTATTACGTAAGTAAAAATAGTGTTCATTCCAAAATTACTGTTCTAGCAGACTGTTTTGTCTTTGGATACGTTTTTTAGATTTTCACGGCCAAAAGCATTTTCGTTGTTTGTTTTTTGGGGTGTTATGCCGTGTTGTGCTACCTCCTTCTTTAGCCGACGTTTCGGACAGCGTTGCAGTGTCCATCATCAGGGCAGATCCGGTAGATCCGTCCGAAACGTCGGCTAAAGAAGGAGGTAGCACAACACGGCATAACACCCCAAAAACAAACAACGAAAATGTTTTGTCTTTGTATCTAATAAAACAAATAGTAAATGCAAGATTGACTCTCAATAATGCACGGAGAAAAATGTTATTTGATAAAACGATAATTTTAATAGTAAAAACGATCAATTTAATGGAAAAAACGATCATTTTAATAGTAAAAACGGTTAAAAACGGGACTGAAGTTTTTACGAACAAATTAAAAGGGTCTCAATGTTTGTTGGCGGGAACATGTAAGAATAATTTTTTGGTATACGTAATTTCGTACTTATTTTACCGCTAATAAACATTGAAACACTGTTAATTTGTTCGTAAGAACTTCAGTCCCGTTTTTAACCTTTTTTACTATTAAAATGATCGTTTTTTTTCAAATAACTTTTTTTTCCGTGATGTGTTTATTGAATATGTAAGCATTATGTTAATGTTTATTGTGTACTAAAATTTGTTGGTATTGATATAGCTACTAAAATTTGTGGATTAACATTTTTAGACTCTTAAAATGTGTATATATATATTATGTATAATGAATATATTTGGTAAATATTCCATAAGCCACCGCACTTTTAAAAGGTCAGATTTTGTGAAATACACTGCGTTTCAACTTAATTACTTCAAGAAATAAATCATTACGTTTGGATAGATGGTAAAAGATGCATTAAAATTCAATTAAGTATAAAATTTAAATAAAATATAGATTTGTTATTTTTTGTATGTGTTGATAATTTACATTCCTGTGAATTTTGTGTGAATTTCGTTTCATTCTATGTACGCATGAATTACTCAGTTTACCAAACTAAAGAATCTAATAACCTATTTCGTGCACGTAAATAGTTGTTTCTTGTAGTAATTGCTTATATGAAGTGTAATATTTCTATAATCTGTGCCTAAAAGTGGTTAGTGTTTTTTTTTATTTTTAGTGTTAACATTTGTATAGTTCTTGTGAACACTTAGGATTGGGTCTATTATGCTATCTCTTTATTTACCTTGATCCTTTAACAAATCCATTGCCCCTCTATCAAAGTTCAGAAGGGTTGTCATTGGATATTTTTTAGTTTCACAGTTTGTGTCTTCCCATGTATCTGGGCCTGAGGCCCTAGCACGCTTGCTCTATAACGATCGATAGGATAACTATCGGTAACTTCTCATCGTTCCCTACGACAACTGCAGGTCGCTAAAGAATAGGTGACAGTTCACAATGACTAAGTGTCCTTAATATATTCGATATCAACTGTCGTTGGTACGTTTGAGATCTGCAGTTGTCCAAGGGAACGATGAGAAGTTACCGACAATCGGTCGGTAACTTCATATCGAGCGACCGTGCTAGCACACCTGGTTCCGAACAGAGGGAGACATTGTGTATGTTAAATAAGAAAATTTTATCATTTTTACGAAGTGTTAATCGTTTGGCAATAGGAGGTTTTATTCTTTAATTGACAAGTAATTGAATCGATTTTTTTCGCGTTAGAAATTTTGAACTACTTGCTTTTATAGGAGAAATGAATCCCCGACACGAATGGGACGAAAAAGAAGAGATGTGATTTAAACTATTTTTTTTTTAATCTTTTGATTTGGTTTTAGGTATGCTCACAGTGGACGATCTACCAAAAAAGTAAAATTATCAAATGAAGTCACTTCTGTGCACAGTAATAATGCTGGCTTGTGCCGGCCAATTACTAGGGTATAAAATTCTCGTCGTCACTCCAATACCATCGAGGAGTCATTGGATACTTCTAAAGGCGCAAGCAGACATTCTTCACGAACATGGCCATGAGGTAAACTAAACATTTATTTTTTTATTTATTTTTAACTTAACCACTGGAGCAACAAAGTAATTTAAAACATTTTTCTCGGATTGCTAAAGGAAATTTTTTACTCACATAAAAAAAATCATACCTCCGAATTTGAATATGTAGCCAATGAATTCACCTATCTTCTTTCTATTATTACATATTTGTAGGATTTATAAAAAAATATTATTAAATAGTTAACTTTAAAATATTTATAGAATCTAGAGAATATTTATTTTGTTATATTTGAATGTACAATATGTTATATAGTCGCTTTAATAATTAAAAAAAATTGCCACATTTTGGCAACAAAGCAATCCGTGGTTTTGGAAATAGTGCCATAATGTGGCAAAAAGCGCTCGAGTGGTTAATGAATAAAATCTCAAATTTTAATACTAAATTAATGAAGAAAATGTTAGCGAAACTCAAATCTAAAATCTGAAACAGAAAAATCAGAAAAAGATACGGTCCCATCTGAGAAGTGATGTGACCATATATTTTTCTGATTTTTCGGTTTCGGATTTTTGTTTTCATTAATTAAATAAATAACTATTAATAATTTTATTAAAATTGCTGAAAGTCCCTGGGCTTTGCGCAGATGTAGATAGCAATTATTTTTCCTGTTGCTTTGAATATCATGACAGAAAATATCTTCAAGAAGCATCAAAATTCTTCTATAAGGGGCAGCAAACGGGTTTTTAGAAATGTTATGAACCTTCCTTTTGTTGTAAAAGTAATGTGAGATGTGATTTTAGATTTTCGCGGCCAAAAGTATTTTTGTTATTTATTTTTTAAGTGCTTTGCCGTGTTAAGCTACCTCCTTCTTAACCAACGTTTTGGATAGAGTTAGAGTTTCCATTATCAGGGCAGATGTGTGCACGTCTGTCCTCTTGATAGATACTGTAATGCTGTCCGAAACGTTGGCTAAAGACATCATCTTCATTGGTTATCACACAGCTGTCCTGATGATGGACCCTGAAACGCTATCCGAAACTTTGGCAAAATAAAGTGGTACCTCAACACGGCATAACACCCCAAAAATAAACAACAAAAATTAAGGTAAAGTGTTAAAAATTTCATCAACCTCGGAATAAAACATTAGATTTGTATGAAGATCAAATCCACCCGTTAATGACATTAACCGCCCGATATATAGATAGATTTGCATTTATGTGATGCATTGTGTTATGAGAAAGATGACTTATTTGCGCCGTGATTCGGACCCTATAGCCGAGTGCAGGGTATAGGGAGAGTGCAGCAAGTAACTTCTGTACTTAGTAAACGCACCATTATATTTTTGTTCGCAGGTAACATTGATAGGCTGCTATGCATCAAAGAAGCCCCTGTACAGAGAGATAGTGTTGCAAGACATTGCTAAAAGTGCAGCACGTAAGAATATGGACTAAATTCTTTAAATATTTCTTTCGATTTTTATACACTAAAAAAAAACATAAATATTTCAATAATTTTATTCGCATGTTTTATTATTATTTTTACAAATTATTTTTCTGAATAATATATTGGTTGTGTAAAATTCTGTTCCAGTGTCCGTTATGAACTTTAATCTTGCCAAAAGAAGTGCTGTGGAAACTATGTTTCGATTGAAAGACATCAGCGAGTGGACCGCCAATGGGATGTTCACCAACGAAGCCGTGAAAAAATTGCTTGACGACAAGACCGAGAAATTTGATCTGGTCATCGTTGAGCATTTCATGAATGATATGTTAATTGGGTAAGTGTGTGAGTTATATTTCTTTCTATAAAATTCTTTAGGATCCGATTTACGAAGCTTATGTGGACATTAAAAAGATTGGTGGTCTTCCTACACCAGGTAAACCACACCTTTAATCATGTTGAGCTTTTTTCCTTTCAAATACACAGGACCTCCAATCCCGCGGTTTTTCCTCTGTTCCTTATATGACATCACATCGACTTATTGACCATACAGCTAAAAATATTATATTCGTCATATTCTTCTGTTTCCACATTTTTAATAACAGACCTTCTGTAAAGCAGCATCCCTTGCAATTAAAGCATTCGTGACATTATAAAACCGTGGTCGAGTGGTAACAACACTTGACTCCCAATCGGAAGGTTGCGGGTTCGAACCCGGCGTGCGCAAATAAATTTTATTTGATTAATTTGTGTTATTTCACAATTAATTAATAAAAATAATATATACTACATTTGCGGCACGTTCCAGAGTGGAAGATACTGTCAGTATCGCCCTGGTGTAAGACCACCATTCAGAATTGAGACGTTGCTTAATAATGGCTTTAGCCGTGTTTAGTGACTAGATCTGAATAGCCAGGCACTTTCCTACCCTCCTCTTCCCCATCTCCTTCCCTTCCCCACTTTCCTTCAGCCTCACAACATACCCCACTTGGGGATGCCATAGTCTCACTGGCTCCAGACGGGAGCAGTTGGGACTCTTGTGAGGTATTCTCTATAAAAAAAAAAAAGCTAAAGACTACTTTTTTCTTAATTGCTCAGTGTAATTTTCTTTCATGTCCTAAAAATATTCCATAGTTTGGTATACAGTCTACAACTTCAACTTTCTACTCAAGATATCGTGTTTCAATCTTATTTTTGTTTATTGTTATTAAATTTATTTTGTAGAACTCCATTTTAATTTTTATTTCTTTTATAAAATCAATAATATTATTATTCAATGTATAAAAACAGTTTAATATAAACAAGTTCTGCTTCGTAATTATTATTATGTGTTAGAGCTGTTTCGCCCTCTAAAGGCATTGTCAAACTGGTGTCAAAACCACTTACAGATGATGAATTTATACTAAATCTAAATCGATATTTACGATGACTCATTTCTAATTTCTTAGTAAAATGGCTGAAGATATTAATGGTTGTTATTTCCTTAATTGTAAATTCCCAAATTGCATTCTTAAAATTCTTATTAAATTAAAATTATTTTTGTTCATCGAAGTTTACATTAATTTGCTCATCCAAATGATACAAGATATCGATATCCATTAATATTTCAAGTTCTATAGAGATATTTTGTATTTTGGTAGCTTGTTTTTTGAGATGCATTTAATATTTTCCTACTAATTGTACCCCGTTTCCAGGTTAGGTATCAAATACAACTGTCCTCTGATAGCCAGTTCAACCAGCTCAGTTACTCACTGGATAGCCCGGGTTACCGGGAATCCTTTAAGCATTTCCATTGCTCCCCATCTCCTGACTGCCTTCCCACCGACGATGAACCTCTGGCAGAGGACAGTGAACTTGGGGATGGCTGTGATTGATGACATATTTTTCAAGTAAGATAAATATTATTAATGCTTTTCCACCTCAAAATGGTGAACGTTCGGAATTATTCAAGTGATAAAACATATAGTTATTATTTCTTGAATTATTTATTTGTGAAATTCATTTAATATAAGGAAGCCAAAAATAAAGTCGACAAAGTGAGTAGTGCGTAATGGAATGAAAGCATTGTAAAATCGATTTAACTTAATGAAGGTGTTATAATTATTCTATATGAAATAGCAAATTGGCCGTGAATTATGTCAGTATATGCCGATACTTCCAAACTTTCGTGTTACGTTTTTTCAGATTATTTAAATTTGTAGATTTATTCTGAAGCCAAGTCAAGAAGAACTTTACCAAAAATTCCTACCCGAAGAATCCAAAAGGGTTCCATTCTCAGAGCTTCCACAGCATGTGGCTTTTACATTCCTAAACAGTCATCCTTCTATAGGAATTCCCCGGCCATTACTACCCAATACGGTAGAAGTTGGAGGGTACCATATCCAGAAGGCAGGAAATCTACCAGAGGTTCGTATTTCCTAAAATCTTTGCCGTCATCATCATAATTATCATCATCGCCAGTAATTTTAGCTTTTGGCTTCCCCAAGTTGCTTTCAAGATCAGTAAATTTTTCTTTTCTCGACGAAAATGATTGAAGATGAGAACAAAACTCATTATGATATAAATTGTGTATCTGGAGACTTTTTAAAGGGTTGATAATAAAAACCAAGAGTTTCCTTTAAAAAATATAAGAAAAATCATATCCAAGGTAGTAAAAAATTTGGCATTTTTGCAACCATATTGTATTAACTCTAATAATCGATTTAGTCTCCTAAAATGTGTGAAAAGCAAATTTCCAGCTGATTTCCAAAATATTTTTAAAAAGATTATAAAAAACTTTGTTAGGTGTAAGAAGCAAACGTGTTCGAAGTATACGATCAAATCAAAGTCACAAGGTTTTTCTATGTAAAATAAAATTAAATTTTCCATTTTCAGAACCTTCAAAAACTGCTGGACAACACAAAAGATGGTGTCATTTTCTTCAGCATGGGAAGCAATCTTAAAAGCGCTGATCTTTCTTTAGAATTCAGGGCAGGTTTATTAAAACTTTTTGGCGGTCTGAAGCAAACTATTTTATGGAAATTTGAGGAGGATTTGCCAGGAAAACCAGAAAATGTTATTATTAGCAGTTGGTTACCGCAGGCTGAAATTCTGGGTGAGTTCTTAGTCAAAAACTATCTGACAGCAAAATCAAAAGTTTCAAAATAATTACTTATAACAACTTTTTAAAAATTATGATTCAAACAACTTACTTGTTTAAGATGTTGTTTTTTCTCTTTTATTGATTCTTATTTGGCTATCCGACTAACGAGATGACACCATTACAAGAAGGAAGTTAAACATGAGCTAAATGTGTAATCTAGTAATAATTTTTTTCTTTTACTTCGTGGCTTCCACTGTCTTTAGCTCAAATAAGCCAGCAATCAGCTCTGCATTATTTGCAGTGCAAAATTTTACTCTAGTCTCAACTTTTCTTATATTCCAGCTCACCCGAACCTTAGGGTTTTCATCACCCATGGGGGATTGTTAAGTTTAACAGAAACGTCAAGTGCTGGAGTTCCATTGGTCGTTATTCCCATCTTCGGAGACCAGTACAACAACGCTGCAGCCGTTGTTGAAAGAGGCCAAGGGGTCAGACTTGATTTCACAAATTTTACCGCTGATTCATTGAGTTGGGCTATTGGAGAAGTTCTTAACAATCCGAGGTAATCTTTTTAAAGTTTTGATCTATGGAAAAGCAACTATTTTTTAACTAATTCGTTTATACCACCGTAAAATAATGCTGAAATCAAAGCGATTTCACAAATACACTGAAGTGCATCAATATTTAGAATAAACGGTGGTAACTGGATCTCGAACTCAGATCTTCTAGCCTTACCAGTATCAATACTTTAATCTCTAACCAATTGAGCAACTGATAAAATAAAAATAAATTAAATAATATAAATTTTGCCATTTTTAATAACATTATCGTCAATTATTTTGATATATTTTTTTATAAGCTGCTATCTTTGGAATGATCGCAATTTTCTTACTAGAATATATTTGCAACCTATGTGGTGGTGTCTCAGATTTGCATACTTTTCTATTTGTTTTTTTAGTAAGATGAAAAACCTTTCGATTGCTGTGCCTTCTCGAGTATTTGATCGTAATTTATTTTGTTGGCAGTGTTAGCAGTACATTCCCTTTCATAATTGAGTATTTAACCACATCTCCCGGTTTCACTACGTAGTTTTCCAAGTATCCAAGGTTTATAACTCTGACTTCAATTCACAGTAAAACCCTCTATTTCCAGCTACGCCCATACCGCCAAGACCATCAAGCAGCGTTTCCACGACCGTCCCATGGACCCTCGTGAAGTCATCAACTTCTACGCAGAGAATATCATCCGCACCGGAGGAGCTCCTCACTACTCCCCGAGACCAGCGTGTCTGGTCTCCACACTCTTCCTAGACGTGGCTGCTGTCTTCCTTCTTCCACACCTTTTGTTATTGGGAGCAATCTTTACTTGTCGAAGGTGTTGCAAGAAACCTCCAAAGACTGATAAGAAAAAGAAAGAATGAAGCGACATATATTATATTCAATTGACAGTATTAAATATTTTTTTGTAAATTACAATTTTGTTTTAACGTCTTATTTGTAGAGAGTATCTATCCTAGATCTTATTTTAGATCGCAAATATTAACGCACTTGTGATCAGGTGAGACCATAAAAATCTAATTATTTAGATATATAATCAATTATTAATCAAAACGGTTAGCACTCAAAACACTAAATTGTAATCTGCTAACGTAAGAAATACTTTGAATGTTTTATTTATAAATTACTAGCTGATACCCGGCATGCGTTGCTATGCCATTTAAATAAAGAAATTGTTTCTCCCTGCGTGTCCTTTCCCATTCGTCCCGTTCCCCTTCCGCCACCTCTTCACCTACCGCGACTCCTTTCCCTCCCGCTTTCCACTTACACCCTCCTCTCTCTTCCTTCTCGCGACCTTCCTCACGCATTCCCCTCCCATCTTTTCCGCCTTCCCCCTCCTTTGTTATCCCTCCCGTGAACCCCCCTCCTTAATTTCTCTCAAGATTTTTTCCCCTGCCGCTAAATTCTTTGACCTATTTCATAAAGCCACAGCTCGCGGTATGATACATACCTACTTTACGACCTATCTCATACCTACCAATTTAAAACCAAAAAAAAAACATAAAAATCGGTTGAGCCGTTTCGGAGGAGTGCGACCACAAACACCGTGACACGAGATTTTTATATATTAGATTTATGGGTACCTACCTTGTTAAGAAAATATTTAAGAAACTAGCGCAGATAAATATTTATGGTGTAAAAGATGATAAGTCATGTACTTTCTACATCCTTCATCAGATGTCGTTAGTACAGTTAGTTATGCGTAGTTTTGCGGCGTCTCAATAGTTGTTAGTTAGGTACTACCTCAGAAGAGTATCGTCTATCATCGTTCATGTCTGAGGCCCTAGCACGCTTGCTTTATAACGATCGGTAGGATAAATATCGGTAACTCCTCATCGTTCCCTAGCATGACTACAGATCGCCAACGAATAAGTGACAGTTCACAATGACTAAGTGTCCTTAACATATTCGACATCAACTGTTGTTTGTACTTTAGCGATGTGCAGTTGTCCTAGGAAACGATAAGAAGTTACCGATAGTTATCCTACGGATCGTTATAAAGCAAGCGTGCTAGGGCCTCTGATGTACGATCGGTTACGGTAACAGAAAAAGACACAAAGTAGACGGCTAGACTTCATCAGTGTCGCGAGTCCATCCGCAAAATAACCAAGAACCTCTTATAGAAAGGACGTCTGATCCAGTTAAATATTTATTGCAAGCATAATGTACGATAAACTAAATAAAGCAACTATTAATCTCAACGAACTTCGATCTTATTAAGAAGTTTCCGAACACAATCTCCAGGTATAAAAAAATAAATATATCTACATATTTTAAAATATAAAAAAACTATATTTTTGATCATTTTGAGATAAGTATCAAAACTGATTTTATAAAAGGTTTTCGCAGCAATAATTTCACACTAGCAGCTCCGCGGGTTTTTGCTGCTGTACCCTGCGGACGGCGGGCGGCGGGCGGCGAAAGACACGGATTTAAAAAAAAAATTATAGTGAATACCTCACAAAAGTCCCAACTGCTCCCGTCTGGAGCCAGTGAGACTATGGCATCCCCAATTGGGGTATGTTATGTGGCTGAATGTAAGTGGGGAAGGGAAAGAGACGAGGAAGAGGAAGGTGGGGAAGTACCTGGCTGTTCAGATCTAGTCACTAAACACGGCTAAAGCCATTTCAAGCAACATTTCAATTCTGAATGGTAGTCTTTCACCAGGGCGATACTAAGAGTATCTTCCACTCTGGAACGTGCCGCAAATATACAATATATTATTTTAAATAATTAATTGTGAAATAACACAAATCAATTAAATAAAAAAAAAATTGCGCACGCCAGGTTCGAACCCGCGGCCTTCGTAATGGGAGTCTAACGCTCTACCGCTGGACTACGCCGGCCGAAAGTAGCTTTATAACAAACTTCAAGTACGAAGATGATTTTGAATAAGGCGCGGGATATCAGAGATATACTTGAATTATGGTTCTTAAATTTCAACCGTGCAGTCGCTAGGATAGTAATAATATCAAATTTCTATATGCAATATATAAAAAAAAAACACTCAGATTTGTACTTGTTTAATTTCTAATTATAATGATGCCACAAAATAAGAATGCTGTGTTTGAAGAAAAAAAATTTTTTTTATTGTTAGATATGATTAATTGCTAGGTAATTATTATAATTTTTTGAAAATATTTTTGATCTCCGTCTACCCACCATAAAAATAATAATACTTTCGATATTTTGTTTGCGGCGAGAGAGCACCTAACCTACTGACAGTTCAGGTTATAATCATATCGGCTCATGCAAATGCAATGAAATACCTCGTTATACCGGACATTGTCACGTGTGTCTGGTTTCGGTAAAATCTGCCAGTCATTGTGCAGTTATGTCTGAGGAAATGTACAAACATATATAATATGTAGGTATACACAAGATTATTTATCGCCTTACTTGATTGTACCATCATGTACCGATGTACCTAATTACTCATCACACGCTGGGCGATGCACAACGTCATGTAACATTCAAAATCGGGTCACTAACAATAACACTCCTTGTGCAGATGGCGATAAGGTTGAAATTCCCCCTTCGCGAGCCGCCCGTTTTGATTTACGCATAAAAACGCTTTTGTTTTATTTTGTGAAGTTCAGGCACAATCATTAAAATGTTTTCCGATCATTTTCTAAGCCACTTATTTGCCACGTTATACAATAAACATAATAATAATAATATTTGGCTAATTTGTATAGCGCCGTTTTCGTGAAAAATCACCTCAAGGGACACAATAAGGATCCAGCAGAAATCAGAAGGAGAATCACAGCAGCCAACAAAACATACTTCTCTTTGCTGCCAGTGTTTAAGTCACGTAGCGTACACAGGAAAACCAAAGTAACCATATATAAGACCATTGTGAGAACTGTATTGGCATATGGATGTGAGGCGCTGACACTGACGGCAAAGATAGCTGAAATGCTGGATACGTTTGAAAGAAACGTGTTGAGGAGAATATGTCGTCCCGTGAAAGAGGGGGAACAGTGGCGCATCCGGCACAACAATGAACTATACTATATATATCAGGCCCCCAACATCTCAGCCCAAATGAGACTCCTCAGGTTGGAATGGGCTGGGCATGTACAGAGAATGCCGGACACACACGTCCTAAAAATAATTATGACTGGACACCCAGGTGGAAAGAGAAAAGTGGGAACACCCAGACTGAGGTAGAAAGACGAAGTAAGAGGGGATGCAGCACAGCTTATCCATGTTACAAACTGAAAGTTAGCCGCTGAAGATAGGAGGAGTTGGAGGCGAATGTTACGGGAGGCCAAAGCTCGATATGGGCTGTAGCGCCATCGAAGAAGAAGATACAATAAACCATAACCGAGAAGAAGTTCGTATATAGGAGTTTTTTTCAGAGCTCTAGAGTTCTGCAGATTCAATTTCTAGACAGTCGTGGCCGGTCGGAATACCCAGAAGCATAATATATTATAAACACGTAAATATTGTTAATAAACCCATATTGTGCAAGGACCAGTGGCGGCTCGTGAATTTTGGTGAGCTAGAGTGCTAATATTAACAAAAATGGCATTATTGGTGTCGTGGTAGCCGAAAAATATGTATTATTTTTTTTTCGAAAAAAAAATTTTTGTATGAAGATATTCAGGAAATCTGTGCGGCGCACGGCAAAACTGAAATTTCCTGAAAATCTTCATACAAAAAATAAATTTTCGAAAAAAAAATATAAAATATTTTTCGGCTACAACGACATCAATAATGCCATTTTTGTTAATATTAGCACTCTAGCTCACCAAAAGTCACGAGCCGCCACTGGCAAGGACCTATTATTATTACGGAAGAGCCCAACACATTGTCCGTCTGTGAATAAGGCGAACACTAAAAAAATTAATACACACCTACACGGCCATTTAAAAAACATTTGATATACATAATGGTGGAACAGTAATAATAAGAACCACTGGAGCGACAGAGCAATTAAATTTATTTTTCTCGGATTGCTAAAGGAAATATTTCCGCCCACATTAAAAAAATCATACGTCCGAATTTAAATATGGAGACACACAAACTGATTATAGTTCTATATAGCCAATGAATTCACCTATATTTTGATTATTATCACATATTTGTAGGATTTATAAAAAAAATATAATTAAATCTTTAACCTATTAAAACATTTTAAAGATTCTTGAGAATATTTGTTATAATTTGAATCTACAATATATTATATAGTCGTTTTAATAAAAAACTTTTTTTTTTAATATTTGCCACACTTTGGCAACAAAGCAATCCGAGGTTTTGGAAATAGTGCCATAATGTGGCAAAAAGCGCTCGAGTGGTTAGGTTATGCCAATTAAATTATACAGAGCCCAGGCAGAAGAATAGTAGGTACTATGCTAACATTGATTTATTGAGGTATGTTATTGTAGCCGTTTGTAAATGTAATCCGTACTGTTGAATACATGTTACTTCTCAGAAAGCATAACCAACTGAGTGTTGCTGTTATATGGAAGGTCAATAAGTTTAATAAATCAGGGCTGTCTATAATACCATAAACATTTATTTTTAAATCAGGTATTCAAATTGCCCGCTATTAAATGCTTTATTTCGTTACGTTTCCATAGTGTATTGATATTATTCCATTCATATACATTATACATATATTTATGTACACACATCACGTCAAAGATATTAAGAAATAAACTGATACAAACGCCAAAAGCAATTCGGACATTTATTTGTCAATCTATAATACCACTTGTCTGAAAATTAGTCTAGCAGTCTCACAGAGCGAACCAATCGTATGCATCTATCCCGCTACATATATATCAAATCATAAATGTAAATTATCTATTTTTATAAGTGTATCTGTTCTACTACGTGACATGTGTTTTAGGATAAATTCGTAAATCATGATCACCGTGAAGCTAGTTCCACTTCGTCTAGTTGATAGGGAACTTAATTGGTTGAAGTGAAGTTCGTGCTATTAATATAAATAATGAATCTCTTTTACAATGATCTTTGTGCATGCATGAATGTAGAATGCGCGCTGGCTTGGTGTACCAACTAGTATGTCATTGTGTTGAACAGTTAATAATAGACTTTTGTACTGTAAATCATAGTTTTGTAGATTCTTTTAAGTGAAACCATCAAAGTATTTACGTTAATTTTGTAAAAAAGTTCTCGCATTATTGTAAGTACATATTATATTACTTGTATTTATTTACCTGGATTTCACTTCCTTACATGAAATAATACTTTAATTAGTAACCTTCCTACTTAAGTTAGAGTTTTCCCGCATTTATCTATCGGAATTGCGTCGTAAATGAAAATAACCGGTTTCATTAACAAAACAATACATCTTACTATCTTACTAATATTATAAACGCGAAAGTTTGTATGGATGTATGTATGTTTGTTACTCTTTTAATCGAAATTTAATGAATGGATTTTAATGAAACTT
This sequence comes from Limnephilus auricula, assembly GCA_951813805.1. Classification (NCBI taxonomy): domain Eukaryota; kingdom Metazoa; phylum Arthropoda; class Insecta; order Trichoptera; family Limnephilidae; genus Limnephilus; species Limnephilus auricula. The sequence goes on from OX638410.1 coordinate 17,916,728, forward strand.
TACAATAATATTGCTCACACATCAGAATGACATATTGGCTGTAATTTATAAAGCTAGCTATTTATTTTCAATATATTGAAAATAATAATTATAGTTTAATAGAAAACGTCAAAATTTGAGAAGACATTTTGCAAAACAATGATTGTTAAATTAAAATTCTATTTTGGAAAATATTTAAATTAGTGAATTTATTTGAAGTACTCGCCTAATACTTTAAATCGAATCAATAATTATACATATTTTAAATAAATAGGTTAAAAATTTTGGTATAAACGGAGATGGGACCTAGGAAAAGAAAATTGATTACTCGAAGTACTAATCCTACGCAGACGAAGTCGCGGGCAGAAGCTTGTTTACAATAATTTTAATATAATCCAGACCTAAGGTAAGTACATAGATTTACAAAACGATGCCAGTGCTTGTTATTGCCAACAATAAACATATCCGAGATTATATTACATTGATATCTACTAAGCTATCAGAAATTGTAAATATGTTGCTTTCAAAATATAAATTAGTTCACCGAGCTGGGTACTTATGTGAAATTGATTGGATTTTTTAAAATTATTCGAATCGTTTGAATGCGTTGTAATAAGTACTTGATAACTTTAAAAAAAATAATGCAGGAACAGACTATGCATCAATTATTACAATAATATATCAAAAGTGGACAATTTCAATTGCGAGCTTCAAATATAAGATACATATTTTTATAAGAAAAACTGTCTTTTTAACTTTTGAAGGTTATTCCCATCAATGTAATATAGCATTGAAGAAGAAGATAACAATAATTCCGAGACACTATCTAGGTAACAAATAATTCTTTGAATACTTGTTTCCAATAATAAAGGTAGCTGCCAATAATATGGAAAAAAACATTAGTCGAAGATAATATTGTTAATTCAGAAATTTGAAATATGAAGTTGACAATTACGACAGTCTCATAATAGATCGCAGTAGCCCAATTGGTAGAGGTGTATGTCCCGGTAAGACGTAAGGTTCTGGGTTCGAGTCCCAGTTGCGACCGTTATCTTTTATTATTTTTCTGTGTTTTGCTAATATTCATATTAATTTTTTTTTTTTGATTATTATTGTTATCTTCTTCTTCAATCAAATATAAGAGTGTTTCTCTGATATTTCTTGTATACATGTGTAATTTTTCTGTTGTTTACATGTATAATTCTGTTTTAAATTGAATTTTTTGTATGTACATTCTGATAGTTACCCATAAATGAAAACCGTGACTAGAGATAGGTATGTACACTGAAAAAATTGATACTTTCAATTATTCATGGATGAGTTTTGGTTGTTACTGTTTTATATAAAAAACACTCATCAATATTGAAAAACTCCCCCAGAAAAGATACATGTCGCCGACGGGACTCGAACCTGCACCCCTCTGTTTGCCGGACAGGAGCTCTACCATTAAGCTACGGCGGGTTACCTCCTACCCACCAAAATTATTCAATATATACCTAGTGTTTCATTCGACAATTATCGCTTATTATATATATATATATTTTTTTTCGCTTATAAAAAGCGATAAATGTTGAATGAAATACTAGGTATATATTGAATCATTTTGACGGGTAGGAGATAACCCGCCGTAGCTTAATGGTAGAGCTCCTGTCCGGCGAACAGAGGGGTGCGGGTTCGAGTCCCGTCGGCGACATGTATCTTTTCTCGGGAGAGTTTTTCAATATTGATGAGTGTTTCAGGCTAATAATTATTGCTTATAATAATTGGTACCCTTTGTGCTACGCATAAAAAATCTTGTTTAAACATTAGTTTATCAATTTAAAAAATAATTCAATTTCTGTTTGTGTTAAGAGAAACCGATCGGAATTAAAAAAAAAAAAAAAACTAATAAAACGTGGTTATAAACCAAGTGTTTGTTTTACTTCACAATATTTTTTTTACGTAGACATCTTAATTGACTTGTTAACATCTCAACACACTTAAAAAATTGTAATGATCAACACTAATATTATGATTTTATCTGTTACCCACAGTTGAAGATCTGCCTACAATACAATTTTATTTTTAAGTACATGATGAAGAGACTTTTGTGTACTCTTGTCATGCTGGCGTTTGTCAGTCATATCCTGGGATACAAAATTCTCTTAGTGGTTCCAATACCGGCGAGGAGTCATTGGATACTACTAAAGGCGCAAGCAGACATTCTACACGAACATGGTCATGAGGTGAGCAAAGCAGGTATTTTATTATTTTCATTTTTATTTTTTACTTTTTAACTTAATGAGTTAAACCTCAAATTATAATATTTTAATTAATGAAGATAATATTAGCGAAAGTCAATCTAAAATCCGAAACAGAAAAAGATACAGATACATCTGGGACACGAACCCAGGACCTCTGGCAATCCGGGCTAACGCGCTATCCACTGCGCCAACGTATCCCTATCCGATTCGGTCATTTTTAATTGTATCATACTTCGACTGAGAACCACCAACATTATATTCATTTTCTTAAAGCATATTTTTATTGGCTGCTATAATTGCAAGATTCAACTCGATGTCCCAGGTGTGCCAACACGGTCGCTCGATATGAAGTTACCGACCGTTGTCGGTAACTTCGTTAACTTCGGTAACTCATCGTTCCCTAGGACAACTGCAGATCTCAAACGTACAAACGACAGTTGATATCGAATATATTAAGGACACTTAGTCATTGTGAACTGTCACCTATTCGTTTGCGATCTGCAGTTTTCGTAGGGAACGATGAGAAGTTACCGATAGTTATCCTACCGATCGTTATAGAGCAAGCGTGCTAGGGCCTCAGATGTCTCCGTATCTTTTTCTGATTTTACTGTTTCGAATTTTCGATTGATTTTCGCTAATATTATCTTAAACTAACTAAAATATTAGCAGAACTTAATAACGAGCCCCTTCCCGGGATAACGTTGCATCCAAAAATATACTAGTTTTTAGAATGATTGAAATAACGAAACCAGTTATTTTTCATAAAATTTTATATTTTAAATACAATAAACTGGAAGGCAATTATATAAATAGCCCCCCTCGTAACAAATGGATTGCTTACTGTAGAGTATTGATGGTGTTTAAATGTATATTATCGTGTTGTGAAAAATGTTTGTTTACTTGGTACTTTTTGTGGACTTTTTAATGGATTCTGGTTTGTGTGTATAAATTTTTTTTTTAAATAATTTTGTGGACTTTCACAAAATCACACTTTAGACATATATTGTATTCTTATTGCATATAGAGGTAGAATCTGGAGACAAGCAACTACCGCCCCGGAAACCACTTATTGGATAACAAGCATCTCTGCCATAGATCACCCCATGTGGTTCGCTACGTTTGGTGACTTAGCAGGGGTACCCGGGTTCATGGGGTGAGGTTTTTTCCGGGTCTTGGCGGTGGATTCGTCTGTCCACCAATTGCATGGTGGCCAGATCGGGAGAGACTGGTTGAGGGAGACCTCTTGGCTTCTCCAGCAGAGCTCTCTCGGAACATCACCTTTCACGCAGTGGGAGGGATAGAATCATTCGTCTGTCACTCCAGGACACACTGACCCCCAAATTTCTATCCATTCCTCATACCTTTTTCCTTCCCAGAACATCCTTTCCTTTCTTAACTAAAAAGAACCCTCCACACAGCATTCCCAAAGATGACATAGGCCCTGAGGGGAATTATTTTCTTCAGGGCCTCCGGTCTAGAGCTATTGTAAAAAAAAAAAAACTTGTGGCTGCTACCCATTTGTTATCTGAACACGTACAATTACTCTGTGAAGTGTTTTTGTTGGAAATAAAAAAAAAAATAAAAAAAAATTTCTTAAGATTTATACAGGAAAATTGGTAAAGAAAAGCAATTAAATTATTATTCCATCAACGACTGAAATTGATAGTGTTTTATGATATAAACAATATCCCGAGCAAGGGTTCAATAATATTATTAACTTTGATGTATTAAATAGAAGAAAAAAAATTAAAGTACTTTTCTTGTGTAGTTGGTACGAGAACGAAACACTACGTTTCCTTGGAATAACTCCAATTGTGGTAACCTGATCTGGTATAATTCTACCTTCCATTACCCCTTATCTCTTACCTCCTACATTAAACATTCCAGTCACAATATTACCATTTGACGGATTCATATTCCGGGCAGACTCTATAAACAAACGGGGCTAGTGTTTTAATGTAATGTATTGTCATCTATATACCAATAACAACTCCCGGTTTGTGTACAGCCATTCAATTTAAGACAATATAATGTGAATTTTCGTTGTATGCCCATTTAAATAATTGAACTAGGTAAATTATTATATTAATACTGACCCGCCCACGCGTTGCTTTGGCTAACTAAACACAACGTCATCTACTGGATGGTTACCTAACCTAGATAACCAATAGTGTTGTGTCAATAAATTAACTCACACAACCTGTTAGAAACGTATGGAACTTACAAATAATTTCAAAGAATTGTCTCATAAAAAATAAACGATGAGGTCAATAATCGAGATAAAAACTATCATATCTCTTAAATTGGACCAAATTACATAGAGTAAGCTGAATTTCATCAAAATCGGTTAAGTAGTTTCGGAATTTAACTTGGACGAACAATGACACGATATTTTTATATATAACTAGCTGACCCGCTCACGCGTTGCTATCCCAGTCACAATACGATAATACGGCTAATTGGATGGTTACCTAACCTAGATAACCAAGTGTTGTATCAATAAATTAACTCACACCGCTATCTGTCAGAAACTTATAAATAATTTCAAATAATTGTCCCATAAAAAACATTTAATTCGCAATAATAAACATTGAGGTCAATAATCGAGATAAAAACTATCCTATCTTTTAAGTTGGACACAGTAAGCCAAATTTCATCAAAATCGGTTAAGTAGTTTAGGAGTTTTAACTTGGTCGAACATTGTGACACGTGATTTTTATATATAAAGATTTTGATAATAAATTTGTGTTTTGGTTGATTACAGGTAACGCTTATTAGCTGCTATGCATCAAAGGATCCCTTATACAGAGAAATTGACTTGAAAGAAACACCTGAAAGTTGTAAAAGTAAGACAAATAACATTTTTTAATCAAGCTTTTACACAACCGCTCAACTGCCCTTTTCATACAATATTTAATTTTATTTGAGAAATTATTTTTTATCAAAAGTTATAGCAAATATCTAGTATACATTTCATGTGTCCTAGTTTACACTCTGTGGATATTTTATTACGATTAATTAAATTATTGAGTTGTTTTCAATTAATATGTGAAGATTTCCGCTTTTCTGTGTAAGGTTGTAGGCTGCCGTTTTTGTTGGGAAATAAAAACGCCTTTTTTTCGGTTCACAATTTGAATGGGCGTATATTTTAGGAAAGTTAACAGAGGTAAAGTTCTGTGAAAGAAAAGTGTACGAGGAGTGGGTTGGTGTCTGGGGATTTAAAACTATCAATTTGGCAATTACTTAGGAGTTAAATACTTTCATTTTTTTTTAAATTTGCTTTATTTACTATAGAAGTATCGTGGGAAATGAAAAAATATTCTGATGAATTACAAATGACCGATTAAGGCGCTCCGCTGACGAGGCAACTGAAACCAAACTAAAACCGGCTGGTTTCCATGTCTTGATCGGTCAAAAAGCTTGTTTAACCATAGACGAAGAACAATCAGCTGACAGCTGGCAACTAGCAACAGCCGGCCACGGCAACCAGCAGTGCGAGTCGCGAGTCACCGCTTGCATTATTATTGACAACGGGTTTTTGAGTGATTGTGTAGTGTGCGGGCCATCACATTGTTCATCAACACTAATACAAATTTGTCATAAATAATTTAAAAATTCTACCCAAATAAATGCTTTTTTTAAAGATGTTTATGTATTTTTTTCCCAGTATGTAGGGTAAGATCAGAAGAAAGTCAAAGTTGCTTCTAAAATCATGAAAATTGATTTCATTATTTACCTATAATTTAAAACTTAAACAAATAAAATAGTTCATTTCTTTACTAGATATTTGCAAAAACTTTCGATTAAAAAGATTATAATCCAGCTGTGTTGGATATTTGACCTAAAATCCAAAAAATAGTTTTGTATAAAAAAGGCCGCGCCGCCGATGTTGACTTGACTTAATGTAATATCTGCGCCTCAGATCAAAGATAGACATGAACTATATAGCCAATTATTTGTTCAGTTATCCGCGGCTCGTGTCAAACGAACTGGTGTCAGGGGTCAGTTAAATAATTAAGACAATAATTTGTTTTTGTCTTAATCAGGAAATAGTGTAACGTGCGATTAGTCTATAAAACAAATATAGTTTCGTCAAATACCAACCACACAAATGATATTTTTTTTAAAAATCACCATCGTTTAATGATTCAACATTACGACAAACTTTTCTAGTTTTCCAATAGAAAACTAAGAGATATTTTTACCATGCAAATACGCCTCTAAAATTTTGTATCGATGAATTTTTTGACCAATAATCTCCACATCATCCCTCTAACAATTGTTATTAATAACGAACAATATTTTCCAGCGACATGGTGTTATAAGTCTCTGATCGGCGTTTACGATAAATTTCAATTACATACAAATAAAATTACATTACATTTTACAATTGTAAATAATCAACGTAATTTTTAATGGATTAAGCATTTTATAACTTTTGAAAGATGTACACAAATTATGTTTATCATTATTATGTTTCATTTTTCATTTTAGTCGATCTCATATTTTAAATTGGGAGTTAACAACTAATTTTACTTTTATTTTTGAATGCTATATTTTTAAATGGTTACAAAGTTTCACCGAAATAACCAATTTTTTTTCATGGGTCACTAATTATTTTTTTCTACAAGCCCAGAAAAAATATTTAATTTTATTTAAACAATTTTTAAAATTTCTGAAGGTTAAATTCATCAATGAAAAATAATAAATAATAAAAAAATTTAGGTGTATTAGATTTGTCAATAAATTTGTATAAAAATGCAAAAATCAATCACTTTAAATACATGTAGGATTACGAAAGATTTTTTAAATATTTATATTTAGGGCTCAGTAGGATTTATTTATCGGTCAAATTAGGAATTCCACCGAGCCGAACCCTCTGATATGAAAATATCTGGAGTCGATGAATTATTTTCCCATTTAGTAGTCTGGTACGTATGTTGTCCTTGCATTGTTTTGTATTAATTATACTTATATAATACAATTGCATAGCGTGGATTTACTAAATGATCATTTTTATGAAGAAGTGTGTGAAAGGGTTTGGTTTTTCCTATGGGGAAAACTAAACCCGGACCTAAAAGTCTGGTGCGTAAAAATGAAGAAGAAGACTATACTAATAAATAATCTAAGACTAAAATCCTGGTCTCGATTCCTAGTTACGACTGTAACTTCTGTTTTATGTTTCGCTTAGATTTATTTGTATTAAATTGTTCTTCAATGATGAATAATAAACTTGTATAAATAAAATAAATGATTTTGTATTTTGCATTGATAAACCCTACTGCTGAACTGAAAGCGTGTATGAAAAATATAATATTTCAGGTCACGGTATAAACTTCGGTCTAACGAAGACAACCGCTCTTGATACGTTGCAGCAGTTGACATACATTGGCGAGCGAACAGCCATTGGATTTTTCAACAATGCAGCAGTGAAACAGATGCTGAATGATAGGACAGAGAAATTTGATCTCGTCATCGTAGAGCATTTCATGAATGATATGTTCATTGGGTGAGTATCTAATAATTATACATTATTTCTTATTTTTCGACAGGGATTATTTTACTTTTCTGATGTGTCTTTAGACGTAATAAGGGATCCTTGCCAAAAGGGTTTCCTCTGGGCTTGAGGTGTTTTAAGATTTATTTGCTGTTTCCTTTATCGAAGGAAACATATTTTTGATATTGGTCTTTCTTACAACTCTCTTCTGAGTGATTCTCGGAACACATCCTGGGCCGCATACTAACAAATTACGCACCCAATTTATTTTAGGCTTCTTATTAATCACTGATTTCTTCATTATATTATCCTTCTTTTTGGCTGCGTCCTTCAATTTCATCCTTCTGCTCTTTTGGGGCCATAGTTACATTTTTGCATTATTCCACTCTAGTTTCCTTTTAACGGTGGGTGTTCAGTTAGAGAGAAAACAAATCAATTCAATTTATTCATTTTTAAAATATTGCAAAATTTCATATCGTGTTTTTAAAAGATAGATAAGGAAACAACAAGTTCCTCACGGATAAATGCGCTCCAAACCCTGCACAACTGACATGTAACCATTAAACGCGTATCAGACTTGAAAAATTCAAAACACACCCATCAGTAAAGAATAAACGTATAAAAGCAGACTTATACTAACAGCAAAAAAGTTTTCCGATTAAATTCTGCTTCATTGATGTTAACCACCCATCCACTATCAAGCCTACTTCTTGCGAATGCATTGTATAGTACTGTGATAACCCAGGTGTCTCTGAAATTCCTCGCAGTGCGAAGGAATTAACCCACCATTCTAAGTGAAGTACTATACATGATTTCAATATGAGCATGAAATCTTGGCCTAGTAACAAACCCGATGCTAAGATCATTTATGGTGGAGACACGTTTTAAACTTAAAGTATGACTTGCCCTTGTGTCATATTTGGTTTTAATACTTGACACAAACAATTGACATGAAGAGGAGCATTAAACAGTGTGCTTATTTTTCCGAAATATCTACTGTGGAGGTACTCAGGTAGCTATGATTAGTGCCGCGCGCCTGCCTACTACCGTGTTACGCCGTATTATTAACCACTTTCTCGAAAGGTCTGGAATCTGCACATATAGCGCTGCACCGAAATTTTGGGAATGTTCCAGCGTGAGCGCATTTCATCTGCAATTCCAGGCTCGGGCTATATAAAGGGTTACAGCCAGCCAAGAGTTATTTTCCAGTCAGTCAGTCTTAGTCATGAGCAGCATTCAATCGGCAACGAGCCTCTGGTCGCGTGTCGGAATAATCTTGTAAATAATCGCTACATTTCTAAATAGTGCACCATGTAAATTATATAAATACATTATCATCATCATAATCATCACCGCGTTTATTATTCCGACCTGCAGCCTACGGAGATATCACGACTCATCGATATCTCCCAATTTTCAAATGGAGGCCTCATGTCTTCTCCGTCTAATCACCGGAGGCCCACAATCATCCACCAAATCTTTCCTCCTCATCACGTCGCTCGAAATCAGCCCGTGTAATGATAACATGAGGAAGAACGCCGTGCCTAAAACGTAATTATGGTGCTAGATTTGAAGAAGAACTTCAATGAAACAACTATGATTGAATTATTATAACATATACATCGGACAGCCTAACTCTCTTTCCAGTTTGGGTGTGAAATACAACTGCCCAGTAATAGCAAGTTCCACCACCTCTGTCACACACTGGATAGCTCGGGTGTCCGGAAATCCAATAACTCCTGCAACGGCTCCCCATCTCCTGACTGCCTTCCCAACAAAGATGAACCTCTGGCAGAGAGCAGTGAATTTTGCCATATCTGTCTTTGACGATATATTTTTCACGTAAGAAATATATTATATATTGCACTAACTAATTCCAATTTAACTAAATATTGAACATTAAATCTAAAGATAAGATTTTTCAAACCTTGTAAAACAGGGGAGTATGATAAGAGGCGTGATTTGTTGTGATCGTACACATGATATTTAATAATTTTGGCAATTCACTTTGTGGCATAATTTTAACTAATTTTAAAAAACAAAATTTCACCTAAGTTTTTTTTTCAGGTTTATGTTGAAGCCGAGTCAAGAAAGACTTTACAACAAGTTCTTCTCCGAAGAGTCAAAAAAGGTTTCATTCTCAGACCTTCCCCAGCAAGTGGCTTTTATATTTCTAAACACTCATCCCTCTATTGGAGTTGCCAGGCCATTGCTACCCAATACAGTGGAAGTTGGGGGGTACCACATCCAGAAGGCAGGAAAGCTACCGGAGGTCAGTGTTTTTAAATAAAACTTCTTGAAATTAGAGCTTCAACTATTCACCCTGAATGATTACCTATCCAGCCGATGCAATTACTAATCGTGGTAAACCAATGCATACAGATAAGTTTTGACTTTTGAAAGCTCTGTTACTAAACTATTTTTCTATCCATATTGATTAGGCGTTAAAAACTATTGTAAACTTGTGATGGTGAAAAAAAACTTCGACCGATGAATACCCTTAAATATATTTTTAAAACTACTGTTCAGTTTTCTCAGTGTGTAAAAGAACAAACCTTATTTTTAGGACCTTCAAAAGCTGCTGGACACTCACAAAGATGGAGTAATTTACTTCAGTATGGGAAGCAATCTCAATAGTGCCGATCTTTCTTTAGAGCTCAGAAGCGATTTATTAAAGTTTTTTGGTTCGCTCAAACAGACCATTTTATGGAAATTTGAGGAGGATTTGCCAGGAAAACCTGACAATGTTGTGATCAGCAGTTGGCTGCCGCAGGCCGCTATATTAGGTGAGTAATAGCGGAAATAATTCAAATATAGCAAAAATACACTGACCATGCAAGTGGAGGTTTCATGGCCTATTGATGTTAGAATGAAACGATTACGTTGACTAAATACATTGTTGGTCACTGGAGAAATATATAATTGAATTGATGGAGGTTAAACTGTATTCAAAGAGTGTACAAAACAAAAATTAGAAATTTAGTTGAAGTCTTCCAGTTTTGGAAACTTATATCTTTTCTAAAAAATTAAATCTTTTCTTGTTTCCAGCTCATCCAAACCTGAGAGTTTTCATCACCCATGGTGGCCTGTTGAGCCTGACTGAATCCGCAAGTGCTGGAGTACCTTTAGTCGTTATTCCTATTTTTGGAGACCAATACAACAACGCTGCTGCCGTTGTTGAAAGAGGCCAAGGAGTCAGACTAGATTATGACAACTTCACTGCTGATTCTTTGAGTTGGGCTCTTGAGGAAGTTTTGAATAATCCGAGGTACGTTATGTCTTGTAATGATTATTTCTGTACAATATCAATGCTCGTTAGTTCTGATACTATATATTTGAATGCATTTTATGGACTGTCTTAGTAATCTTTTACGTTCTTGAGGTAGGAGATGGTGTAGGTTATGTCAAAAACCTTTTACCTACAGATACGTTTTTAGACTTTCACGGCCAAAAGCATTTTCGTTGTTTGTTTTTGGGGTGTTATGCCGTGTTGTGCTACCTCCTTCTTTAGCCGACGTTTCAGACAGCGTTGCAGTGTCCATCGTCAGGGCAGATCCGGCAGATCCGTCGATGTGAATTTGTTGTGTTAAGTGTGTGCTTATTTACTTGGAAACGATACCTATAGATCACGCCTGATTACGGAGGCAATTGAAATCTACAAAAATCCATTTAATATTAATAGAGACGACGGATCTAAGCTCAACAGCCCTTGGTATCCGGTAATTGACGGCTACACCAAAGCTAACCGCAAAAAACCATGTCTAAGTATACTTTAATAACATATAATAATACAATACAAAAGTATAAAACCATTTTGTTTATACCTTGATATTGGCTACATTCGCTTCAGATTGGTTTTTCTAATTCTAGAATTCGCCACAAGATGACGCTACTTTCGTTGGACATTTCGTTACATTTCTCCGTGGACGGGCCCCAGGCTAACGTAAATACTGCGCTTTCACGAAATTTCCCTTTCAAAGTAGTTCACTTTCTTCTGAAATGAAGCTGACGACACGGTATCACTTCCAAGTAAATAAGCACACACTTAACACAACAAATTCACATCGACGGATCTGCCCTGATGATGGACACTGCAACGCTGTCCGAAACGTCGGCTAAAGAAGGAGGTAGCACAACCCGGCATAACTTTTACCTACAGTTGTTTTTGAATCTCTTTGAAAATACTTAGCTTGACGTACTACATAGACTGACCATTTTTTTTGATATGGAGATAACGATGGTGTAGCTTCCATAAACACCTTTTGACGTAGGCCCTTTGTGCTCTTTTCCATGATTAAATTTAATCATTTTGACAGTATCACAGACGCTTTACTAATGTACTTTGGATTATTCCGGTTTCAAAACGTAACTCCCCAAAAAGCTAAGCATTATTCCCAGTAACTTAGACTGTATGAACAAATGTGTTTTTTTTTTAGCTATGCCAAAAGCGTTAAGACAATCAAGCAGAGATACCACGACCGTCTCATGGACCCTCGAGAAGTCATCAACTTCTACGCAGAGAACGTCATCCGCACTGGAGGAGCTCCTCACTATTCGCCAAGGAGACTGTGTCTGTTCTCCATACTCTTCCTAGACGTAGCTGCTGTTTTCCTTCTTCCACCACTACTCTTATTACTGGGCCTATTCTTAGTTTGCCGAAGGTGTTGCAAGAGAACAATCAAGATTGATAAGAAAAAGAAACAATGAAGCTATGTAATTGCTTTATATATTATATTTGTACACCTACCCACATTTTTCAATAATAAATAATATGTATAACGTATACATATATCAAACTTATTTCGCTTGGTTCTAAATACTGGTCAATAGTTTATATGTATGTAGATCTAGCGCTAACAAAAAACTGTTCAAAGAGGCGAAAGTAGAGGTCCACAATGAAGTGCTGGTACCTACCCTGGTGTATGACAGTGAGTAAGGATGAAAGTAGACTGAATGCTGTAAAGATGAGATTCCTAAGGCGTATGTTTGATAAAACTATATGTGTGATCGGGTGGCAGGGTATCCGCAAAGAATGCAAGGCTGATGTAAGCGTAATGAGTAAGATTGAAAGGGACCCTCAGATGGTTTGGGCATATAGAGCGAATGAATGAAGAAATAAGTGTAAGGAGAATGTATGATGCAAATGTGAATGGTAGAAGAAGTTGTGGACGCCCGAGGAAGACACGGCACGATCAAGCAAACTAGATACTTGAGTCGGGCCATGTCAAGAGTCGATAGAAGAGTATGTAAGAGACGATGTATGAAATTGAGGCCTAGAGTGTGTGCTAAGACCGAGTTGTTTGGCGGTCCGTCCTCTCTGAAACGGCGTGATGGTAAGCTAGATAGTTTATAGCTGTTAAACGTTGCTAGTAAATCAAATGTGATTGCTTATAAAGTGGCTTACTAGTGTTTTTTTTTTTTTTTTTTTTTTATAGAGAATACCTCACAAGAGTCCCAACTGCTCCCGTCTGGAGCCAGTGAGACTATGGCATCCCCAATTGGGGTATGTTGTGAGGCTGAAGGAAAGTGGGGAAGGGAAGGAGATGGGGAAGAGGAAGGTAGGAAAGTACCTGACTATTCAGATCTAGTCACTAAACACGGCTAAAGCCATTATTAAGCAACGTCTCAATTCTGAATGGTGGTCTTACACCAGGGCGATACTGACAGTATCTTCCACTCTTTAATAATATTTAAAATTTATTTTTATATTTATTGAGAAGGTGGGTAGCAAACACGGCAGCACTTCACGAGATGCTCAATTGTCAGCAATCAGGACCATAAATAAATGGATTTCAACCAGGAGCAGCAGCACGGTAAGATCGATAACTTTACAATATCGGATCGATAGGCATAATATGTAACTTCCGGTGATTTTATGTCGATATCACAAGCACGGTTTTATCGTTGACAGATGGACCATCCTTGACGTGGAATAAATAAGAAATCGATTTACGCTGCTAACACTTTTATTTATTTATTTTTATAGTGAATACCTCACAAGAGTCCCAACTGCTCCCGTCTGGAGCCAGTGAGACTATGGCATCCCCAATTGGGATATGTTACGATGCTGAAGGTAAGTGGGGAATTGAAGGAGACGAGGAAGAGGAAGGTGGGTAAGTACCTGGCTATTCAGATCTAGTCATTAAACACGGCTGAAGCCATTTCAAGCAGCGTTTCAATTCTGAATGGTGGTCTTACACCAGGGCGATACTAAGAGCATCTTAAAATATACTATATATTATTTTAAATATTTAATTGTGAAATAACACAAATCAATTATATAAAAATTTATTTGCGCACGCCGGGTTCGAACCCGCGACCTTCGTAATGGGAGTCAAACGCCCTACCGCTGGACTACGCCGGCCGTCAAACACTGCTGGATCTGTCTACAAATTCACTTTTCGAAACGTCAAACCCAAATCAATTGCGTAAAAATATTAAAAATAATTTGGCACATATACTAACCTAAATATGCAAAAGCAGTTCGCATTTACTTGTCAAGACTAAACGGGTATTAATTTAATGAGGTCTTTATTCATATCTCATTTTGGTTCCTCAAAGATCGAACGTAATAAATTGATTGCATCTTAGATGCATTATTTAGGTCTATGGATTTATCTATTTCTATTTTATCTATTTTATATATTTATTTATTGTTACATGACAACTAAACAAAGTGGCATTTCTACACCCGTTTGAAAAGTCAATAAAAGTAATTAATAAAAATATATACGGTTTATACTTTTCAATACAGAGTTTTGGTTTCAGAGAAAAATAATATTTTTTTTGTTTTTTTATGGTTTTCAGTTTTTTGTTATGTAATTATGTACATTTCTTGAGGACTAATAATATGAACTAAAACCTGTCAATTTGTCTGTCCTAGAACGGGAAACTTTCCTAGTTGGACAGGCAAAGCTTTCTTATATGTAAAATGTACTTTTTTTGTATCCTTCTATAATAAATAAATAAAAAAAAAATAAAAAACCCATAACCTAATCTAAAGTAAGTAATCATATTATTTAAAAAAAAATTTAACCTTTTTTAATGACTATTTAAGGAAGTATTGAAGTTGTACATTGTTGAGTTGTCCGGTCACCATACGCAAGATGAATATGAAATAAGTAATAAATTTTTATATAACTACACGTAAATTAAATATAATACATACTGAAACCAATAGATATGACGTAAGAGTGGCTATAAATTTTTGAAGGACAGTGGCCCTATTTAGCGAATCAGTAAAATACTTGAGTCGAGGCACGTCGATAGTCGAATAATAAAACACTTTTTTTAATACTATAATTTATAACGATATTATCTTCAAATATGTGTACAATGAGGAGTGTACCTCACGGCAGAACTGTGTTACTTCATATTATCTGCACACACATACCTATAAAGGGGGGTAAATCTCTCCTAAAAATTTACGTTTTAATGTTTGGTTCTTTATAGTTGTTAATGAATATGTCGTTCGAATTTAAGCATAAAAACTACACAACTTTGGCGTCGTCGAACGAAGATAAATTAATAATTCTTGCATCTCTTTTTATCTCCTTCATTTCCATCATGAGCAAGATTCAAAGAGTTGAAAAATGAGGTAAAACCCGAGTACAGTTAATGCACATTTATAAAAATAAAAACTTTTAAAAGGTAACTACTGTTGCCCTTCATAGGATAAAACTTAAAATTATTAGGTTTGAAGCTTTACTTAACCCTGCTGTCATTTCTGTTAATCACTGGTTACATGACAAAGCAGTGCTTTTGCTCAGATGTTTAATATAGTCTTATTACGTTATAAATACTTACCATTTAAATACTTACTTACCATTATAAATACTCTCTGTCATTCTGTCTGTTATGGTATTGGTTTTTTGACCCTTATTATATAAATTTGTTTTCTACAAGATTCTCATTTGGTTCCTGTATTATTTTTAATATTTATCAATGATATTTGTAAAAGTATCCTGTTTGCCGATGACTTAAAAAATTACAAAACGATTACCTCAATCAATGATATCCTTCAATCTAATCTCGATCGGTTACAAGATTGGTGTTATCATAAAGAACTGTTTTTAAATTTTGATAAGTGTCATTTCATATCTTTCTGTAGAAACAAAAATCTTATTATATTTCATTATAGCATCAACAATATTTCTCTTAAAAAGATGTCTCATATCAAAGATCTGGGTATCGTATTAGATGAAAAATTAACGTTTGTCCCACACTTAATGAAGTTACTAATAAGGCTATGAAATGTTTGGGATTCATTTTAAGAACAGTCAGAGATTTTACGTCACTTTATTCATTTAAAATTCTCTTCACTCCCTTAGTTAGAAGTAATTTAGAATACAATTCCACTATTTGGTCCCCATCCTATAAAGCATATCAAATAAAAATTGAGAGAGTTCAACACAAATTTTTTAAATTCATTAATTTCAAACTCTCCATACCCATTGAACAAATCAATTATGATAAATTATTGAAAGGACTTAATTTAACTGACTTATCTTGTGGAAGAACCAAGAGCGATATTTTACTTTTATTCAAATTAGTTAATGGCACAATTGACGCACCTGACTTAACCAAACTAATAACATTCCGAGTACCAAATCATAACACGAGGCTTCCAGAGCTGTTCTTTGTTTATCCTTCGAAAACGAACTATTTCATTAACTCCCCAATCCAAAGACTACATAGGCTTGGAAATAAATTTAGTTCAGTTGATATTTTCGTTAATTCATTACCAAAATTTATGACTGAAATTTCAAAAATTCTGTTTACCGTTTACTAATGTAAAGGATAATTTGTATTATTATATTATTGTTTCTTATTATTATATTATTGTTTCAATAATATAATAATTTGTATTATTATATTATTGTTTCTTTTTCTATTATTTTTGTATTATGATTGTTTTAAAAGCCCTAAGGGCGTAAATAAATACATAAATAAATAAATGCAATAGGACTCTATTAAATTTTCTTCTTATTTATTCGAAAACAGGAACAGGAGGTCATTTAAAAAATAACAGGGGGCCGAGCAGGTGAGCCCGTCATCAGTCATCATGTGAATAAATTCAAACTACTTGTTCTCCGGAGTGTTTCTTTTACTGAAGTGACCTGAAATCTGTTTGTTTTCAAATGTTCAGTAAGATATATAGTGTGTTGACATAATAATAATGTTATCTACAGACGCATGACGCATCACAACAATAAGTTAATTTCGTACTCGCTTAGTAATACTTTCAATGTTTTGACCGTGACGAGAAAGCAAAAACCTAACCATCTCAACACGCAACCGCGTCGAAATAACCTGTTTGTCGGTCTCTTGTCTCTTGCGCAACAGTTCAAGGTTTATCCATCATCATTTCAACTTCAACATCCGAAATCATAACGTATTATTTGGCTATCCAGGGGTCGGCATAGAGCGGCTCGCAAGTCTCATGCGGCTTTTTTAACAGGCCTTTGTGGTCTTTTTTAACAGGCTTTACAGTCTCATCAGAAGACACGATACCCAAACAGAACAATCGCAGTGCATATTAATTTTCTCTATGTGCGTGTTTGCACTAGTACTGTATCAAAATAATCACTGGAGATAAGAATAAATAGGTAGGTGCCCTCAATGTTAAGATTAAGTTACTAAATACTAACATTTTCAGAGTATTTTTCTATCATATCAACAATAAGAATAATATGAGCGGTTACGCAGGCATATTATTACCGCACATAATTATTACACATTAGTTAAAATTTGTTTTTATTTCAAAAATTTTTTAATCATTAAAGCCTTTGAGCTTTTGCAAAGCGATATAATATAATATAATATAATAAATTAACGTCAAGAAACGTAACATGAAAAATAAAAATTCGGCAAGATGTAAAGAGCCATTACGAGAGTATACCTAAAAAATGGATAGACAATAAAAAATAAGACAAATAACAAAGCAGGAAATTAGATCATGCAATACAATATCGGAATGATATTTTTATGTCCGTCTATCGTCCAGATGATTATTTAGATATCACCGAAAAATCGAAAATTGAGTTGAGTGTGCATAAAGGTGTACTCCTCAATCTAGTTTAGTATTCAGATTAATGACAAACACCACTAAATCAACTATAATTCACAAAATACTTGACGTGAAACGATGTCGAAGTTAGAAACCGTTTGCTAGATGGTTAATATCAGCTTTTTAATGTATTTTAAAATGGTTCGAAGCGAAACCCGGCTCGAAAAGTTTTGAAAATTAATTTTGGGGGAAAAAACTAAAAAGATTAAAATATACAGGGTGTTAAGGTATTTAATTAAATTACTTTAACCAGTGATTATAAATATTATTGATATTATTTCGAGTAAAAAATGTGAACAAAATTTTGGTCTCCGCTGATATTTTTGATGTTTTTTTTTTACAGAAACATAAACACATAGTATGTTAGACAGTTAGAAGCGGGGTAAGAAGCTGGGCAATTACTCAACTGACTTACCAGTGACGATATGTGCAAAAAAAAAATTAATTTTGATTTTGAGAAAAAAAAATTAAAAAAATAAAATAAAAAGTCGCCGGAGACCAAAATTTCATCTACATTTTTTACTCCAAATAATGTCAGATATCACTGGTTAAATTAAGTCAAGTATGTTCCTTATCAACCTGTATATTAAAAAATCAAATGCTTAGATTGAAAAAAAAAACAGTTTAACAGTTTTCTGCATGATGTATATTCAACAATTTTCGGTTTGGGAGGCGAGAATGGGTACCGCCGCCCCGGGAACCATTTATTGGATAAGCATCACCTCTGCCATAGGTCACCCCAAGTGGTTCGCTACGTTTGGTGACTTAGCAGGGGTGCTCGGTTTCATGGGTAAGGTTTATATAGGTCTTGGCGAAGGACGATCTAGACTCACTGAACCCCAGATTCCTACCCAACCCTCGTACCCTTTTCCTTCCCAAAACTTCCTCTCCTTCCTTTCCTTAATACCCTCCACACAGCATCCCCAAAGATGAAGTAGGCCCTGAGGGAAATTATTTTCCTCAGGGCCTCCTGTGTGGACCTAATGTAAAAAAAAAAAATAAGTAGTTTCAGGACACAGTGATTATATAACTAACCAATGACAATAAAGAAAATGGCCACATGAAAAATTTTGGATTTCATTCTGTATATATATATATATTTGGCTCTTCTCATTAGAAAGTCTGCCGACCACTGGTTTACGCTAATACCACACATTCAAACCACAAACACAAACGTCTTGGTTTGTGGTGTTAGTGTGAGGTGCTGCCGGTGCTTGTGGCAACCAGGGTTGCCAGTTCGTTGTAAATTCCCGAAAATGCGGGGAATTTCTTAGGTTTTTCAAGAATTGGATATTTTGCGGAAGAACATTTTTGTGGGGAAAATGCGGGGATTTCTTGATTATCCAACCATATTGAAAAAAATATTCATATTAATAATTGAGGGAATGTACTATAAATTTATTTTCTTAAGCAGCAAATCAATCGTCCAGTTGTCAACAAATTTCCGAAAAATTTAAATTTTAGTTTTATAGTTGTAATCTTTAGTAGTATGCAGTTACATATAAAAATGTACCCTATATATGGTACAATACAGATCACTAATAAACACCAAAATTATAATGAAAAAAAACTTTTATTGAATTAAGCAAAATGTTGATGTTTCCTGGGTCACTAGTTGAATATTTCAAAATGTCATACTATTCTACCGGACCGTTAAGTCTCTCGATGTTATTTTATAGCATATTTAATATTATATGTAAAACACGCGGAAATAATATTTGATTTGTGGTGAGCATTCGAATATTGGTTTCGTCATTATCTCAAAACTTGGGATGAATTATTAAAAAAAGTTGATCAGTTCATCATATTTAAGTTAATTTTCACTTTCTGTTATTATGTGATATTAACAGAAAACTTTTTAAAACTGAAATAATCACAGAACTTGAATAAAATTTTTCACAGAACGTGAAAATTAACCAAATGAAACAAATACTTAGTTTTAAACCACTTTATTTTTATTTATATTTGTCGACCGGTTCGATTGTACTCAATCTTCATCAGGACAAATATAAATAAAAATAAAGTGGTTTAAAACTAAGTATTTGTTTCATTTGGTATAATGTCAAGCCACAAAGTGTTTGCTTTCTTCGATAAGTGAAAATTAACTTTAATAATTTGTGAATTGTTAAGATTTTTTTAAACTATCCATTATTAGTATTTGGAGATGTCTAATCAACTGTGTGATCAAAATGTTCCAACAAAATTCGTTATTGAATCCTGAATGAAAGAAAAAATCCGAAACTGGATATTAAAAAATACTTGCTAATTTTAGTAGATTTTTTTTTCATTTTGGAGGAAAAGTAACTTGTGGGGAATTGTGAGGAATTTAAACATATATTGTGGATATTTATAACCTTGCATCGGCAACCCTACAACGCAATAACTTATCAACCGACATACCGACGGAATGTTTAATCGGTCAGTTTGTTTCGTCTCGTCTACATTGTTGGTTCGTCGAGTGATGTGAAGTATGTTGTAATTTTTCAAATTTATAACCAAACAAATCGGTATTTTTTTTAACATTGTGCAATTTTTTAAATACTGTGTGAAATTTAGTAATTTTATGTAAAACATTTTTTAATTACCACGCAAACAATATAACAATATTAATGTATGTTTCAAATATATTTTGTATGTAAACAAATCCACCACTAAGGAACCACTAAGTTAATGAAGTCAACTACCACTATTGTTAGGTGTGCAAATAAGAGATGCACACTAAGTAAATAAAATTCGTTCGGTAATGTTATATAACGAAGTTAACGCATAAAATTCCATAATAGTTGCTTCTTGTAGTAATTAAAAGGGTATTAACAGAGAATTACCGGAAATTAGTCCTTCTAAAATCAAATTCTAGACGTATTGTATCTTTTTTACTAAAAAACATAAATTGATTTTGAAAGATTGTTATTTTATCTGGTACACGCAGTTTTAAAATTTTGAAAAACTAAGTACATTTTTAATATACTAAGGTAATACCGTTGGTCGTTGGCAGATTTGTTCAATTTTCAAACGATAGATTCTATTAAACAACACAAATTTCAAATCAAACAAAATAAATCATTACGTTATCTAGTCAACACAGTTTTAAAAATTTAAATTTTAGTGAAATTAAAATCATTAAAAAATAAATCCGAGAACGCGTTTTGTGACAAAAGTACCTAAGTTTTTCTGTTTATTTAAGGTCTTACAAACTATAATATTTAAAAAAAAAAAATTTCACTTATTTTGTTTAGACATTATTGAAAAATAATAAATATTTATGATCAAAAAATACTTAAAAAAAGTAAACTATATTTAATAATTTATCATCGTGCGTTTTGAGCATTTTCGAGAAATCGATCTTTCTTATTGGAACCTCCCTGTACAGTTGCAAGCATTTTTAAAATTTTATTCTCAGTTTCTGGTCAATCGCTCGTTGAAATTAAATGTAATTTCCGTAAGTTGTGCCTAATAAAAGTGCGGCTTCTGGTTGAATATTTACCTCGGTATATTAAATTTGATCAGTATAAATGCATTAGAATAAATATTGTGTTTGCATATAGGAATATTGTTTACGTTATGTAAATTGGTTTCAGGGGCTTTCTCCCCATCCTCCTAAATTGCTTATCCATACTGTTAAGTTTATTTACGATTTATTTATTTATTAAGTCGGAGTTTATTATTCTGTACTCGAACCTATGAATAGTGGCTATATATTGAATAAGTTGGCAGAGTTTTCTAACTATTGCAAGGATTTTATTTTTATTTTTAATAATATTCGTTATAGTTGGTTAAGCTATTAGGAGGATGGTGAGAAACCTCCTTATTCTAATAACATTATAATAAGAAGAAAGGCTTTTCATTCAATAATCGACAAACAACTTCAATGCCATTACTGAAGGGGTGGCTTCACTTATATTATTATTATGTTGAATGTCTGTTATCAGATTATAAAATTGTTCTTCACGTTTTTACCAACAAATGTAAAAGTAAGATCCTTTATCAAATATTTTTTTAGGAGAGAGTTAAGCAAACTGATCATTTGTAATGAAATATCCTTAGTTAGTAAACATAAAACATATCATAATATTTTAATTAATGAAGATAATATTAGCGAAAGTCAATCGAAAATCCGAAACAGAAAATCAGAAAAAGATACGGGTACATCTGGGACACGAACCCAGGACCTCTGGCAATCCGGGCCAATTCTGGGTTCGAGTCCCAGATGTACCCGTATCTTTTTCTGATTTTTCTGTTTCGGATTTTCGATTGACTTTCGCTAATATTATCTTCATTAATTAAACATTATAATTTGAGGTTTAACTCGTTAAGTTAAAAAGTTTAAAAAAATATATATATAAAACATATTTGCAATAATTTTAAAGGTGTGTACATAAAAAGGAACAAAATCAATTATTCAGTTAGCAGGTACTTAATCAACACATAATTAGGTATAAATATATCATTACTGATAAGTAAATTAGAGATTAGATAATTGTGTCTGTTGGACAGATTGTTCAGTAAGTATGTATTATTCTAACGTTGTTATTATCATTTATCAAAGAGTATCTGAAAGACAATAATTATAGTAGACGTGAACAGTTGTAATTTTTCTCAAGGATATTTTTAATGATTTTGTTTTTGTAAACAACCGTACATTGAATAGATCGGAAAAAATGATGTTAAAATAATTTACTCGTAGTCTCAGCGCAAATATCAGAAAATCATGTCAGACTGATTGTAAGCGCTTTACAATTTGGGAGGCGGGTATGGGCCCCGGGAACGATTTATTGGATAACCAAAACCTCATCCGCAGGTCACCACAATTATTTGGTGACTTAGTAGAGGTGTCTGTGTTCATGGGATGAGGTTTGTCTCGATCTTGGCGGTAAATGCTTCTGTCCACCTGCTGTGTGACGGGCCAGATTTAGAGAGACTCTTTCGACCAATTGCCTTACACCGCAGTTGGAGGGATGGACTTATACGTCCTGAACATAACTCCCAGACCCTTTCCGACCTCTTATACCTTTTCCTTCCTAGAACATCTCCTGATTAAAAATACCCTCCACACAGCATCCCATAGGATGACATAGGCCCTGATTAAAAAATTTTCCTCAGGGCCTCATGTGTGGAGCTAATTTAAAAAAATCCCAACATAAAAGATTAGGAATGGAACGCAATTGTCTAGAGATAAACTAAGATTTTTTTCATTTTACAAGTACACTCGTACATTGAAAAGTACCTGACCTGTTTGTTCGCTGCTTCGCACTTGGCTGTTAAGTACTTCACTTGTAATAAGTGTTTGTTCATATGATTGGCAAGAAAAATGACAGCAGTGGATGACTCCATGGTTATTATGTACGATGTGAAGTTATTTAGAATTTCGAAGGCTAAATGTAATCCATGGATAACGACGCACAGTGGGAGAAACACTAATCCTTACAAATTGTGCCGATCATTACAAACCAAACTTTATATAGGTAGATTTTAAAGTGCTATTCTGTTATGAATAGATATTTTAAGTTAACCGGAAGGTGTTTATTAATAATATTATTTATTTTGATTAGACCTAAAAACCCACACTTTATTCGCACTTATTGTTTGTTTCATTTTATTTATTTTATATTACAGAAACAAACAGTACATTGGTTACAGTGATGAGACAGTTTACAGATATTAAATGATATTTCATGGTGGAAACCTATGATATGTTTCTTTGAATGTCTTATTTGTGATTACCGGGTGATGTGCGTAGTGTATGTGTGCGTGAGTGTATGTGTGAGTATGTTGGTAGATGTGAGAAGTGTATGCGCATTGAATAGTTTATATCATTGACATGTTTAAATCATTGACATGATGCTCTTTTTAAATTTGGGCAGTGAATCGGAGAAAATGTCAAATATTATTGAATGTATGAAGAGCACGGTTAATTGGCGAATTAGTTGCTGCATTTGTTTTGCAATTCAGCGTGTGGAACAGTGCAGTATGTCGTGTACGTCTTAAAGGTATATTGAAATTAATTAAGGATAGTAGTTCGGTACAGTCGATATTATTATTTAAAATTCTGTGTATAAATGTTAAATCAGCTGGTGCCCGCCTTTGTTGCAAAGTTTGAAATGTAAATTCAAAGTTATTATTGAATTTGAAGGTAAGATGTTTTATAAATCTGTTTTGAACGTGTTCGATGCTATCAATGTATACTTTATACTGCGGATTCCATATTGGCGACGCGTATTCTAGTGTACTTCTAACTAATGCATAGTATAGCATTACTATTGTACGTGGGTTACCAAAAACTTTACTTACAAATACGAAGAACAAAGCATTTTGTAAGACCTATGAACGATTGAGTTTATGTGCTTATTAAATATAAGTTTGCTATTAAGGTAAAAGCCAAAATTATTAGTAGCAATAATCAATTATTTAGTATCAGTAATCAAAATCATTACTAGCAATAATCAATTGTTTAGTTTCTATTTTGCATATTACGATCCGCGCATTTGCGCTATATTTATTATGTTTTTTTCATGTCAGTTTCTTAAAAGATTGACAGTAAAAAAGTGAAAACAAATAACAAAAGCCCAAAATGAATAAAATTTTGCAAGTTATTGAGTGAAAAGCGGAATTATTAAGTCTTAGGTTTATCATTATTGTTCTTTAGAATTATTTGATAAAAAGTTAACATTTACTCAAATAACAAATAGAGCTATAAAAATGCTTGGGTTTATATGCAGAACAGCAAGTAATTTCAAGTCACTAGATTGTTTGAAAACATTGTACACTTCTTTAGTAAGAAGCCAGGTAGAGTATAATTCGCCTATTTGGTCCCCATTGTATAAAACACATTCCGACAATATAGAAAGGGTGCAGCACAAATTAATAATATTTTTTTTACTTTAAGTTGAATATTCCAATTCTAAATATTAACTCCTTTTGATGAAACAACTCAAATTAATTACGCTGTCAGATATGCGGATCATCTCTGACCTTGTAATTTTAAATAAAATAATTGATAATTGCATTTACAACCCTGAAATATGCGCCAAAATAAAATTCTACATACCGATCAGAAATACGAGGCAAAATGCTACCTTTTTCGGTGACAATTTCAAAACAAATTATAAGGCTCATACACCTATAAATAGACTACATCATGTGGGCAATAAATTTGGGAATATTGTAGACATGTTTAAAGATTCCGTATTAGTTACTAAACGAAATCTTTATAATAACTTTAGTAAAATGTCTTTCATGACTCCGTAGTGAATACACTTTTTATTTTTATTTTATTTTAATATTTTATATTTCTTCATACATATTTGCTTTCCATATGTATAAATTTAATTAGCTTTAATTTAATCATAAATCATTATATATTTTATACCATGTATTTGCTAACACAACTGTATTATTTATATATCTATCTTTGTAAAAGCCCAATAGGGCATAAATAAGTGTAAACATTATAATAATGTATATAAAGAGTGGTCAGTAGAAGATATATTTTTTTCTCAGCCAAGGCACCGAACTAAAGAGTAATGAATTCCAAAAATATTTGGTAAGGAAGCCTTAAAATGAACAATTTCATGGATTCAGTCTTATTATTTCCAATTATCAGTATTTCTCCCACTGTGTGACGCTAGGAAAACAGCAGATGGTTGTTAACATTTTTTACATTCAAAACTTAAAATTGCTTTTAAAGCATTTAATATCTTTATTGTAAAATACATTTTTCATTGTAACGCGTCGTTTAAAATGGCTTTTCTGAAATTAGAAAGAGTTTTTTATTATTCTAAGCTGTTAATATAACTAGAGATTCATATAAGTAGATATGAAGAAATCTGATGTTTTTTTATTTTAAAATGACCAAGAATTAAAAATATTTTTACAAGCCCGTTAAAAGCTCGTAAAATTTGTTTTATTGAAACGGCAATCGTTTTTTAAGTTAAAATAGTTTTACATATTTATATTGCGTTACTACCAGGAAGTCAGAAATTTGGAAAATCATCGTAACTTACAGTTTTACTTTAAAAACTGGAAATATTATATTAATAATTATGATGAACAGTCTAAAGTACGAAATAGAGATAAAAAGTTCTGCTGTAATAATCGTGAAATAAATTGGTATCTAATCTTCTCGTTATAATCAGTAGATTAACATCACACTTTAATTATTTACCAGTGGCGTGACGTGATTTGTTTTAAGATTGTCACCTAACCGAAATTGTGTGAATGGTGATTTTGGAAAAGTTCTCTAACCATCGCGCCGTTCTTCACTGTACACTGTCTCTCATCCCCGCCGTGGGTCATACACCTTGCTTCACGCACATTCAATCATCACCTCGTATTTATTATTCCGTTATTCTGATGCCTAAGACCTCACTCACTCAAGTTATTCTGATACCTAACATAAGACCTCACTCACTCAAGTTATTCTGATATCTAACACAAGACCTCACTCACTCAAGTTATTCTTATACACCTCACTCATTCAAGTTATTCTGATACCTAACATAAGACTTCACTCACTCAAGTTATTCTGATACCTAACATAAGACCTCACTCATTCAAGTTATTCTGATACCTAACATAAGACCTCACTCACTTAAGTGATTCTGATACCTGACATAAGACCTCACTCACTGAAGTTATTCTGATACCTAATACAATACCTCACTCACTCAAGTTATTCTGATACCTGACATAAGACCTCACTCACTGAAGTTATTCTGATACCTAATACAAGACCTCACTCACTCAAGTTATTCTGATACCTAACATAATACCTCAGTCACGCAAGTTATTCTGATACCTAACATAAGACCTCACTCACTCAAGTTATTCTGATACCTAACATAAGACCTCACTCACTCAAGTTATTCTGATACCTAACATAAGACCTCACTCACTCAAGTTATTCTGATACCTAACATAAGACCTCACTCACTAAAGTTTCTAATTCCCGACTTCTGCCATTCATCTTCTTTTCTTCAGAATTTTAAAAGTTTTTTTCTAATTATCACCCTAATCAATGACATAAAAATACAAGACATGCTATATTCGATATATAGCATGTCTTGTATTTTTGCGTGCTAGAAGTATGTTATTTTATGGGCATGTAGAGCGAATAAACGAAGAAAGGAACGTAAGGAGAATATATGACGCAAGTGTGAATGGTAAAAGAAGAAGGGGACGCCCGAGGAACCCATGGAGCGATCAAGTGAATCAGATACTTGAATCGGGTCATGTCAAGAGTCAGAAAAATAGAAGAGTATGTACGAGACGATGTATAAATGTGAATGAGGCAAAGAGTGTGTGCCAAGACCGAGTTGTTTGGCGTTCCGTCCCCTCTGCCTGTCCCTGCGGAAAACGATGGTTAGGTGGTTAGTTAAATTTTTCAGAAATAAATCTTTTTAAAATGCACGTCATAAAAGACGCACTTATTTTCTTAGAAATTTCGACGGCGCAGATGGAAAGAGAAAAAAAGGGATAAAAATTATACACGTAACTCATTTTTTGATTTATTGTCCTTTACACCATTTCAAATTTCCGCTAAAAAATTACCGCACGCCCATGCTCGCATCAACTGTCATATTGTAATGTCTACTGTATGATTTTGACCTTGTAAGCCTACCAAATTATGATGTAACTCTACAATATATTATTAATTCGTTTTATTTGTTTCACAGTAGTTGACGTTCCGCATCACAGTTCCGCATCAAGAGCAAAATGAAGGGACTCTTGTCCGCCGTGGTATTATTGGCCTGTGCCAGCCAAATCCTTGGATATAAAATCCTCCTCGTGGTCCCCGTCCCGGCAAGGAGTCATTGGATACTATCAAAGGCTCAAGCAGACATTCTACATGAACATGGACATGAAGTAAGCAAAATAATGATAATAAACTATGACGTGAAATTTTTCTCGATCAATCCTGTTTTTATTTTAAAGAAACACCTTATTCGGTTTCCTTCTTAATGCCCGGTAGTAAGCGTTGAAAAGGAAGATGGCTTGAATGGTGGATATTATGTAAATACGAATGTTAGAGGGAGCTAATTTTAAAAGTGACTATACTTAATCGAAAATTGTGAAAGTATTTAATAAAACGTGACTCGTTTAAAAGAAAGTTTTTTTTTCTATGTTTGAAGGAACATTAAAAGAAACACTGTAAATAGCTATAACGTCATGTTAAACAACAAAAATGTGTTTTTATTCCTTTTGGGGCATGCTTTAAGATTTTTTTCTATTGAGGGAATTTTATATACTGTTTTTCTTGGCATATATATATGCTATCTTTAAAATAACATATTAATTTTAACCACCCAGAACCCTAAGCTTGTTTTCAGGATAATATAACGATAGCAGTCAAGTCCAATAAGCTTGTATTCAAGCTAACGCGTGTGTTCCAACAGAAATCATTACAACTCCGTTGTTGTTCTAGTTTCAAGCCTAAAACAAAAAGGAGAATATCTAGAATAAACCACGCTTCACATTTCTGTTTAAAGTTGTCCATAGGAATATATAAAAAATACGTATTTTGTAGATACAGTTTCACCCGCCAAATCGCATACATAACATTGTTAATTTTTTATTAAATATTTTTGTATGAAATGGTTTTACGTTATCCGGGATTTTAGTACCGTTTTCGCACGAAAACATCACAGGTATGTCATTTTTACAATTTTCTATGTAATATTATAATAAAATTTATGAAATTCATAATAATTAAAGAGTTACGAAGCTGATATCAGTTTGATTGTAAAAAGTAATCCTTATTAGACATCAGGTCTCCAAAATGTTTACACTTCGTCGAACCTGTATCTCTCGCCTTGAACTAGTAGGCTTCTTCGAGCGACTCCTTATTGTTGTTCTCTATTATAGTTCGTTGAAAGTGGGGGCCTCATTATTACATGTCATTTGAAAATGCATGATGTGATTGTACCAATAATTGTAATTTTTTTTTTTTAAATAATGAAACAAATTTCACATGATTATAACAACAATTTTGTCAGAATATAAATCAAAAACACAAGTAAAAAGTTATTTATTTTAGTAAGTAAGGATTGTGCCTAATTGAGAATATTTGAAAAAAATGGGAAGTTGACCGGACATTTTTTTTTATATATTATGTAATTATCTACTACCCCTTAGATAGTGTTTTAGGTGTCTGCATAAATAGATAAAATAAAATAATATTATAAATGCGAAAGTCTATATGGATGTATGTGTGTTTGTTACTCTTTCACGCAAAAACTACTGAATGGATTTTAATGAAACTTGACAATAATTTAGCTCATACATAGAAAAAAAATAGGCTGTAATTTATAAAGAGCTGTGGCGTTACGAAATTTGGAATATAAATTTATAATTATCAAACGCGAGTTGTTTGAAAAATGGGGGTGTATTTTATGGAGAGTGGCAAGAAAAAAAGGTGAGGGGGAGGAGAATGTGGAAGGGGCGGAGGGGAATTAAGGAGTGGAGTTTCTCGGAAGAGGTTGGAGGAGGGAGGGGGGAAGGCGGAAACTATGGAAGGGGAATGCGTGTGGGGGGATCACGAGAATGGGGACAGCGGGAAAGGGAAGGGGGAAAGTAGAAGTGGAACGCGGGAGGGGAAGAGGAGATAGACGGGGAACGGGGACAGCAACAGCAACCGTGGCCGTTTCATCTATTATTGCATAATAATAAATAAAAAAATACAAATAAATTGTTTATTTCTGAATGTATCCAAAAACTTAAATCAGTTTTAGAAAGGTGATGAGATGTGCTTTCAAATTTTTATTAGAAAAATACATTTAACCTTTGATACATTAACATTTAGAATGGCTTCATAAAAGTTTTTTTTTTAAATAGCTCACCTTAGGGAAATGTATTGGAAATATCTTTGATAAGCAAAGAATTCAGAAGCTTAAAATTTTTTTTAGTTTCATAATTTTTTCTCAGATTGCAGTCGGAACCTTTGGTTTCATGGAGGTGTACATTTTAATTCTTCTGTGGTAAACGTCAGTGTTTTTAATATAAAACGTGGTCTTGATACAAGGGGTGGGTAGGAATCTGAGGGTCAATGTCAAAATCCAGGTGTTATGTACGTATGTTTCCATCCCTTCTACTGTGGTACAAGGCAACGCGACGGGTCGAGAGGATTTGGCTGGAGAGGTCTAGGTTGGGTCTCTCTCAACCAGTCTCTCCCGATTCGGCCCGTTATCGTATTCGCCACTAAGAGACAAAGATCACCCCATGAACCCGTATAAACCTGCTAAATCACCAAACTTACCGAATCATTAAGGGTGACCTATGACAGTAAGTTGGTTATCTTTAAATGGCTCCCGGGGTGGCGGTACCCAAATCCGCCTCTAAAATTGAAAAATTATTATAGGTGAACATATGCGAGGTGTAAAAGTGGGGGTGGAGTCGTGACTAGGGATTTCTGAAGGGGGGGGGGCGATATAGAATGAACGATTAATGGGAACATCGCTAGATGGGGCTCTAAGAAAGGTTATCTAAATATTATTTAATTTAAAAAATATAGATATATTTATTAATAATAATTTTAAAAAGAAAGACAAACATTCCCGCGGTACGATTAACCTGACAATATTTGAAAATCTCCTACTACCACTACAGTAAGCGGAAGATGTTGCTTGTATCGTGATGGAGGAAGTAGTCAGCCGAGGATCGAACACGAGACGCCAACTCAGTAACTGAACATTCATTTATTATTGAAGAAATTTGAATCAGAAAAATCGTGTGCCAGCGAGAACCGTTACATTTTTTTTTACATTAGATCCACACAGGAGGCCCTGAGGAAAATAATTTCCTTAAGAGCCTATGTCTTCTGTGCTGTGTGGAGGGAATTTTTAAGGAAAGGAAGGAGAGGAAGTTCTGGGAAGGAAAAAGGTATGAAGGTTGGGTAGGAATCTGGGGTTCAGTGTGTCTAGATCAACCGCCGCCAAGACCTAGACAAACCTCACACTATGAACCCGGGCACCCCTGCGTAGCAAAACACTTAGGGTGACCTATGGCAGAGCTGTTTATTATATGATGATAAAAAATATATTAGGTAAATTTTGTAAATATGTTAAATTGATGTAATCGACCAATCATAATTACCTACTGAGAGATTACAAATATCGAGTACGATTATCGCTATCACTGATTGTTTTGTTATGATAACAAAATATTAGTGTAACTCTTAATTTAGGTGCGTTTTTTCATCCACATGGTGACTTTTAATATCATCATGACGTTGAGAATATTAAATCCAAGTCCAATATTAATCGACAAAACACATCGCTGCCCTAGTGCTTGTATGTTCAATAGACCATTTGCAAATTTTACAGGGGACTTTTGTTTTTGTTTTTTTACAGGCAAATTCTAAATAATTCTCGACTTTAGTCATTTTGTTTTATACCGTATTCAATAGACATGTATAAAACGAAATGACTAAAGTCGAGAATTATTTAGAATTTGCCTGTAAAAAACAAAAACAAACGTCCCCTGTAAAATTTGCAAATGGTCTATTGAACATACAAGCACTAGGGCAGCGACATTTAAAATTAAATTGGTCATGTTTTTTTTACATTAATTATTAATGTGTTACGAAAATTATGGAATTTAAGAGTACGAGTATAATATTGTTGATGGAATTAAGAATATTATATGCTTGCCCACATTAGTAAAAGTCAGGAAAACTTATTACCAATTAATATTAAAAGGCAAGATAGATGGTCGCCGAGGTCCTGGTAGGAAACAAATGTCTTGGCTGCGAAATTTACGAGAGTGGACCGGTATTAGAAGTGTGGAGGAGCTATTCTGGGCAGCGCAAGATATAGACATATTTACTAGAGTGATCGCCAACGTTGAGGG
Organism: Limnephilus auricula; assembly: GCA_951813805.1. NCBI lineage: Eukaryota > Metazoa > Arthropoda > Insecta > Trichoptera > Limnephilidae > Limnephilus > Limnephilus auricula. The sequence continues at coordinate 17,948,358 of OX638410.1, forward strand.
GACCTGATAGGGCTTACAAATAATAAGATGAAATTTAAAAAAAAAAAACAAATCTTTGATATTTTTATTAGATTATCATTGTTTTTTGTCAACAAAAAATACAAATAATAAGAAGCCAACTAACTTCTGCGCATGTCAATTGAATATTCGATCTCCAATACTTTCCCTTTCCCGCATCGCTTCGTCTCTTACTAATTAGGGGCGAAGGATACTTTGGTTTATATTTTTCACCCGCCGTTAAGGCTTACAGATGTGATCCCTGGAAGGGAGGATAAAGCTTTTATGACGGAAATAAGGTCATGTGTTAACTCTAGAGAGATAGTTGCATCCCAGATCATTTCTGCAGGACTGAAGTGATTTCAGCTAACCTAGAGTGGATATACTCGTTGTAACCCTTTTGGTAAAAGTTTGAACCAGCGGTTAACGAAACAATTAAGTTTCCTTTAGAAGTGAACCCATGAAGTTATTGTTGTATTTTATTATACTATCTTGCTATATTTGAACCGTTGTACCCAAATTAAAGAAAAAATATGTTTTACCGTTAAAATGTGCATTTATATTAACACTGCTCTTGTATCTGTTTAACTTTTGATTTAGTTCGTTGACCTTAACCCACCGTCTCTGGCGGAGTGTTAGATTTAGATTAGATATCATGCTGTCATCCCTGTTTACCTTTACTTGAGCAGTTTGCCGTAAATGTCAAATGTACTGCTAAAGTAATTGTAAATGAAAAACCCACCCATCCTTAGTGTCAAAATAAATTTTTTAATTTATTATATTAACGTATACCTATGTTCTGATAACAGGTGACGTTGATAAGTGCCTTCCCATCAAAAGAGCCCGTTTATAGAGAGATTGGCTTAACGGAATTGGTCGCAGCTATGGCAGGTAAAGTTTTATTTTATTACATTAAAATTTGAACAAGAGGTATTTTATCAAACTGTTGCTGTCGCTCTTACTCCTTTGAGTTCTGAGAGAAAGGGACAACTGCACCTCAGGGTGATAATACCTAAATAAAATCTTAAAAATTGAGGTTCTGTATTCCAGATTTTTCTCCTACAAAATTGGACCGATTTTTGATTTATTTTGTTTTGTAACTGTATTAGAAGAGAATAATAAATACCTATTTTCATTTAAATTTATCTTAATCTTATGTTTTTATATTGTATATATATACTTTTTTTTCTTTATTCTCCAACATTATATATCTATATATATATATGTTATGATTGAGGTTTTCACGGGTGTAAGATGTAGAATAATTTTCTCGGTTTACCCGCGTAACGTAGTCCTTAGAAGGACTTTTTAATCAAGACATAAGGCCTCTGAAGATGGACAGTGAGATCTGTCCGAAACGTCAGGAGTTAAAAAGTCCTTCTAAGGACTACGTTACGCGGGTAAACCGAGAAAATTATTCTACATATATATATATTTTAAATATATTACGCATAATTTTTTTTGTATATAAAATGGAGTCCTCAGCACGGGTAAACCACCCAGTGAGGCTAACATTATTTGATTGTACTATAAAATAATGTAAAAGTATGTATAAAATAAAAAAATAACGATGAAGCAAGGCTGCGTTTTGACGAGATGCATTTTATTTTCAATAACAACTGCTTTTTTTCCAGAGAGCTCCAACAGACCGGGTTTCGGCATGGTCGACACCTCGGTTATGGGAATGCTGAAGATACTGACGGAGATGGGCGAGACGACCGCTACTTCCATGTTCAACAATGAAGGTGTCAAGAAGATGCTGAATGATAAGAACGAAAAATTCGATCTGGTCATCATTGAACACTTCATGAATGACATGCTAATTGGGTAACCCTCCAATTTTTTTCTAATATGATGATGGAAGGCGTCGTGTAACGTTCTGAATATAGCAAAATCATGCTCTCCTTTTATCATTAACGTTTACTAAAAAAAAGGACTTTGCGTTATTTTGTGAATTTCAGGCATAATTTTTTTTTTTTTTAGATTATTATCCCTTGAACTTAATTTACCACATTACAGGTACCTACCTACTACCTACGTACAATAAAACCATATCCAAAAATGTGTTTTAGGTGGTAAGAAGGAGATTTTTCACTAAAGCCGTTTTAATAGAACTTATTGAAGTGAAACTTCTTTAGGCGCGATATGACGAGTAATTCAGATCTTTTTCGGACGGAAATAACGTTTTCGGTCGGATATCGGTACAGTTACTGCCATCTGTGTTTGTTTTTATAATACCTGTTTTGTAAGTAATACCTGCCACAACAGTCAAATAAATTTGACTTCATCCGCTCTTAAAGGTTAGACGCACTAAATTAATTTTTTTCTGGGCTTATATAAAAAACTTATAAAAAAGTGATCTATTATTCCAAAGACCAAGATGTGTTCTCTTCAAAATCCATCGTGCGGTAATGCATAAATATTTTTTTTACGTGTCTTTATTTTGGATGGTGAAAAAAGATTCATTCTATTCAACTTAATAATTGAAAAATCTTCAAACCAATTTCCGAACGGCCCTGAACTAAGTGCATAAATATGTAAAATGTGCTAATAACTGCATTTATGAAATCGAAATATCCACCCATTGTTTACTCTTTTTTATTTATTTCCAGGTTTGGTGTAAAATATAACTGCCCTGTGATAGCTAGTTCCACAACCTCCATAACTCACTGGATAGCCAGAGTTTCCGGAAATCCATTACAAATTGCTGAGGTTCCTCACTTCCTAACTGCTTTTCCCTTGCCGATGAGCCTGTGGCAGAGGGCAGCTAATCTTGCTTTCAACTTGGTTGACGACCTGTTTTTCGCGTAAGTATTGCAATATTAACTAAGATTCCAAAATGCAAAGATAAAATCAATTGGAGGCAAATCATTTAAAACGAAGTAGAATAGAACCGCATAATAAGGGAAATACCTATTCAATATGGGTTCCCATCTTACTGCAGCAATTCAACAAAATTGATTAAAAGACGGATCACTGCTTTGATTCTCTCATGAACCACCAAGTCACCAGACTTAAGAGGTAATATCCAGCAACCATTATTCCGTTTTTGATAAAAGCGATGCGCGCGGATGTTTTTACAACTTTGGAGGCAGGATGCGTGATGTCCTGGATGAGGAGATGGATGGGCCTCCGATTGAAAGAGGAGATATCGGTGAGTCGTTCTTAATCAGTCTTCACGACGATAGGCCAGCGGCATACAATCACAATTTCGCAATCTGCGGTTCGCGTGTCGGGAATAATATAACTACGATTGTAAATACTCTTCATTTGTATATAGTGCATAATGTAAATACTGTAAATACATCATCATTATCAACAATCATCATTCTCGCGTTTATTATTCCGACCTACAGCACACGGAGATATCACAGCTCACTGATATCTCCTCTTCCACTCGGAGGCCCGAATTTCTCCTCATCCCAGGCATCACGCATCCTGCCTCCAAACAACCATGAATATTATTTTTAAATTTAAAGCAAAATGTATTCATTATGAGCGTCGCGAACACAGAACCTCTCACGGCCGCATCTCTGCGGCTAATGTTCGCGAGAATTTATGTCTCGAACTGCCATTAAAATGATCAAACGGGAGATGGTAAATGAATGAAAATTATATACTTCTTAATATAAATTTTTGATCAAAATAATTTATAATTTTTCAATAATGTCTAAACAAAATTAGTGTGTAAAAAAATCTATTTTTATATATAAATATTTTTGTCCGAAAACACGTTCTCGGATTTATATTTTAATTTAACTAAAATTAAAATTCTTAAAACTGTGTTGACTAAATAATGTATTGATTTATTTTGCTGTATGATTATATGATTTTAAATTTGTGTTGTTTAATAGAATCCATCGTTTGAAAATTGAACAAATCTGCCAACGACCAACGGTGTAACCTTAGTATATCAAAAATACACTTAGTTTTTCAAAATTTTAAAACTGCGTGTATCAGTTAAAATAACAATCTTTCAAAATCAATTTATATTTTTTTGTAAAAAAGAGTCAATACGTCTAGAATTTCATTTAAAAATTACTAATTTCCGGTATTCTCTGGTAAAACACTCCTAAGGAAACATTCAGCAAGAGCAACAACTTTACTGCTAAGGAAACTTTTAGGACTTGAGCATTAATTAATTTGATTAGGTGGAATGATAGCGTCTGCACAATGGTTATCTCAAAAGATATCGAAAAATTTAACTAATGAATAAAAATAGTCGCTTGATACTAAACCATGAAACAAAAAAAGAAATTCAAAACATTTGAAAGATAGGCTTATAACCCAAAAAGATGACACAAAATCCCTTGAAACTTTATCTGCAACAATTTTATCATTGTTTTAGGTTTATGCTCAAGCCAAGTCAAGAAGGACTTTACAAACAGTTTTTCCCTGAAGAAGCTAAGAAGGTCTCATTCTCAGATCTGCCCAATCAGGTCGCCTTTTCATTCCTCAACAGTCATTCGTCTATTGGATTCCCTAGACCTTTGCTACCCAATACAGTTGAAGTTGGAGGATATCACATCAAGAAGGCTGGAAAACTACCAGAGGTCAGTATTATTGAATGTAAATTTAGGTATAGGGTTCTTTATGATAAATTAAATGCAAAATGACCTACGTTTAGATCCATCAATGGTACATGTGGTAACAACAACAATGGTATCAGTGATGTTCTACTAAAATCAAAGTTAGGAAAAAAACTTAGGTTATATCCAAACATGTGTGTTTTGATTGTCTAAGTAACAATGTTAATGTGAAATAAAAACTGAGATTTGGAGAAAGGTACATAATCGATTACCCACCATTGCACGTGTCTCTTGTCGTAAGATACCTTTATCAAATTGTGAAGGAAATTTTTAATGGAAAAAAATTTCAACAATCATAAACTACAAAAAAGTAAAATGTACCCTACCGCCTGCGTCTATACATAGAGTATACATTTTTCGTGATTCGACAACTCAAAACATGAATATTTAAACTATTGAATTTATCGGGTAGTTATCAAACTGTTACTGTGAAACAGCTAGCAAACGTCAACTCGATCCCTTTCCGTATTTATAATGTTTTTTTTAAAGGATCTCCAAAAACTGCTGGATTCCAAAAAAGAAGGCGTTATCTTCTTCAGTATGGGAAGTAATCTGAAGAGTTCTGAGCTTTCTGTTGAACTCCGAAAGGGTTTACTGAAGGTCTTTGGTTCTCTCAAGCAGACTGTTCTATGGAAATTTGAGGAGGATTTGCCAGGAAAACCAGACAACGTTGTGATCAGCAGTTGGTTGCCACAGGCCAGTATTCTAGGTAAGTTTCAAGTTCTTAGCATGGTACATGCAAAAGTTGTTTTTTATAGTTTTCTTGGCGGCATCAATACGGATATGCCAATAATGTTACATTTTGAAATAATCACCAATGTATTAGAGGATAATGTTCGAGTGATCTGACTTCCATTGTTAGAGCCAACACCATTAAATTGAATAGCTTCGACTGAATATGATTCACCAAAAAATATGGCATATTCTTAAGGGGATACCCGGCGGTGATTTTTCCATAGAAACGTATTCCCTATTTATCTCTCCGGATTTTAACCTTACCGAAAATATTGTTTTTACATAAACGTACTACCAGCGTGTCAGCGCTTTTTGTTTTTTTGATAAGTTACTTTATATAGAAGTTATGACCTTCCAAAAATCTATAAAATTGACTGGTTTAAACGCCGTCAAAAGACGTTCAGTATACAAACTAGACAATGTTTTTTTAAAAAAGCAAAACTTACAGACATAGAATAGTTTTTTTTTATGTAGTTGGTAAAAAAAAAATGAAAATCAGTCCACTTTTGGAGGAGAAAAGTGGGGAATACAAAACCCCGATTTTAGTTAGGTATTAGTAGCCACAGGTGCATTGTCCCTTTCTCTCAATATCCGGTGGAGTAAGAGCAACTGCTGGTGGACATGCGCTGCTCATCATATGCAGACTTCAAAAGAGCCGCACAAGACAGGGAGGAATGGAAGAGAAAAATAGAGGAAATTGCTGCAAACCTATTTTTAGTAAAGTAAAATCTATTTTTCAAATTTCTCCATCACCGGGTATCATCTTATCGGTCTGAATTCTAATGGACCGTCTTCATATATCAACTGAAAATATTCATAAATTGATGGTTTTGTTGGTATTTGGATCACTTCTTAAAGGATTTGGTAGAGAGAAACTCTAAACTGAGAGTTCTGTATTCATCAGTGTATAATTATGAAAATAAATCTGCTATAGCATTGAATCTTTATTTGAGAGTAATCGTTTTGAGGGTCGGTCATATCAGTCATTGTCGAAAGAGCATTGTGGGCTTATCACTAACTAATGAAGTGTTTTGTTGTTGTCTCTAGAACATCCTAACTTGAAAGCTTTCATCACCCATGGAGGTCTGCTGAGTCTAACAGAAGCGTCCAGCGCAGGAATTCCATTGATTGTTATTCCCATCTTCGGAGACCAATACCACAACGCTGCAGCCGTTGTAGGAAGAGGCCAGGGAGTCAGACTGGACTATGCCAACTTTACTGCTGAATCTTTGACCTGGGCAATTGGAGAAATTCTCAGCAATCCAAAGTACGTTAAACAAGTTATTTATAATAATGTGTGACACAACAGCAGGTTTTCGAAGAGGAATTAATATACTGCTTGAACCGGGCAAGAAGTTTCATCGCAGTATAGCTATATTTAGGTAAATACCGCATTAGAGTTCCAACTGCTCCCAACCATCTGGTGCCAGAAGAGGAGTGACGCTGAGGTATCGGGGAGGAGAAGGAGACGAGGAGAGGAAGGTGGGGAGTACCTCGTTATTCCGATCTTGTCGCAAAACAAGGCTAAAGCCATTTTTTAATTTTTTTATTTCTATATAATATTACAGCGTTCACATAAAGTTATTAATATTTATACATAATAGCTAATAACATAATTTATGAACTATTTGTCGTGTTGTGTGTAAGGTAGGTTAGTGAATGTGAAACTGTGGTTGGGTAATGTTGTTTGTTTCGTGAACACCTCACTAGGAGAACCTGTGCTGAGGTGTTTACGTGGTTATGTTTAAGTGTGACAAGTATTTATGTGTTGTAGTAAAAAATTTCTTCTTTATTTATTTTTAAAATTAGTGCTTATTTTAAACTGTTTATTTATAAAAAAAAATATTTAAAAAAATGTATATATATATTTTAAGTGTGTGTATAGTTGGTATATTCTTGAAAAATGTGTTTAGTTATCTTACATTTTTTTATAGTTTGTTTACGTTTGGTTTGGAGTTATTATGTTTTGAATGAAGTTAAAATCTAAAAAAAAAAAAGTTTAAAGTTAAACAGTGTTAAAAGCACTGTTTGACTTCTGAATGGTAGTCTTACACTGACAGTATTTTCCACTGTGGAACGTGCCGCAAATATACCTTACATTATTTTTAATGATTAATTTGTGAAATAATTCAAATCAAGCAAATACAATTTACTTGCCCGCACCGGGATTTAAAAACGAGACCTTCAGATTTGTAGTCAAAATCTTACCCCTCGACCACGGAGGCCGGCAAAATAAAAATACTAAAAAATAAATGGTAGAGTTACTTAACATTTTTACGCGCGATCACAAGTCCACTTTTGTGATACCATACCATACTTTTTAATACATTAATATTGAGGAATGGTGCAATTCAGTAATATGTTGTAATGAATTTATCTAGGTAACCATTATAGTTAAAAAAAAATTTATGTTGGTTCTGTTTTCCGGGATTCCAAAAAAATTTACGAAAATTGAAAGCACTTTGCGCAGTACCATGAAATATATGGAATTGGTTTATTAAGCAAACGCGATAATGTTATATGTTCTGATACGATTTATTTTTTTAGGTACGTCCAAAACGTCAAAACGATCAAGCAACAATTCCATGACCGCCCTATTGACCCTCGAGAACTCATCAACTTCTACTCTGAGCATGTCATCCGTACTGGAGGCGCTCCTCACCTCTCCCAAAAGCCTCTGTGCATCGTATCCCGACTTTTATTGGACGTGGCATTCCTATTTGCCCTCCCTCCCCTACTGCTATTACTCCTCGGGTGCTTTGTATGTCGTAAGTTGTGTAAAAAAACTGCGTGCAAGAAGAAGACTGATACGGATAAGAAGAAGCAGTGAAAAAAACTTTTAAAGAGGTGTTGTGACATCTAGCGGAGGACATTGTGCTTAATTCGGGTGATCTGTTATACCTTTATCAAAGGTATAACGGATGTTGTAGTTGTGATGACATTTAATATTTTTAATTTATGGCATTTTTTCTGTTTTGGGTTTATAAGCGCCTAGCAAACTAAATGTTCAAGTGCTTGACAGTTTTATACAATTAAATAAATATGTTTTATTACAGAAATGAAATTGTTTTAATATGTTCTGATTATTTTCCGCACATTATTTATTATTTGACACTTTTGACAGAAATCCTATAAAACACACAAACATTATTTCTTCAATCCATTTTCCAATACACAATCATACCAACACCAGAGGCCCTAGCATACTCGCTCGATAACGATACCTAGGACAACGTACCTCGCTAACGTACAAACAACAGTTGATGTCGAATATGTTGAGGACATTTAGTCATTGGGAACTGTCACCTATTCGTTTGCGATCTGCAGTTGTCCTGGGGAAGGATGAGAAGTTACCGACAATCGGTCGGTAACTTCATATCGAGCGACCGTGCTAGCACACCAGAGGCCCTAGCATACTCACTCTTTAACGATCGGTAGGATAACTATCGGTAACTTCTCATTGTTCCCAGGACAACTGCACATCGCTAACGTACAAACAACAGTTGATGTTGAATATGTTAAGGACACTTAGTCATGCTGAACTGTTACTTTTTTGTTGGCGATCTGTAGTCATGCTAGGGAACGATGGGAAGTTACTGATAGTTATCCTACCGATCGTTATCGAGCGAGTATGCTAGGGCCTCAGGCGTGCTAGCATGGTCGATCGATATGAAGTTACCAACCGATCGTCGGTAACTTCTCATCGTTCCCTAGGACAACTGCAGATCGCAAAAGAATAGGTAGCAGTTTACAAAGACTAAGTGTCCTTAATATATTCGATATCAACTGTCGTTTGTACGTTTGTACGTTAGCGATCTGCAGTTGTCCTAGGAAACGATGAGAAGTTACCGACAATCGGCCGGTAACTTCATGTCGATCGACCATGCTAGCACCCCTGAACGCAATACCAGGTCGAACACCTTATTATACAAGGGTGTCCGGGGGTAAAGTGCATTAACTTCGGGAGGTGATTCTACACGATAGTATAAGTAAAAAAGATAAATAACTTTTTTCAAAATTCCAACTTTTAAGGGTACTTATTTGGTAAAAAGATAAAATTAGTACGGCGCATGTGGCCAGCACTATTATTTTCCGCTGTAACGATATGTAACAATCACAACCATCCAACGTCGCCATTATCGCACCCGGCTGACTCACAGCAAATTGATCGGGTAAGTTTGTACCTTACACTAAGGATTTTGAATAGGTACGTTTTTTTATGAGGAGAAAAGTTGGAATTTCGGAAAAGTTATTAATCTTTTTTACTCATAAAAAAATAAAACATTAGTCGAAGATAATATTGTTAATTCTAAAATTTGACAAATTGACAGTCTCATAATCGGAAGCAATGGCTGAATTAGATAAAGCGTATGTACCGATTAGACGAGACATAAGGTTCTGGGTTCGAGTCCCAGTTGTGATCCATTATCTTTTATTATTTTTCTATGTCTCGTTCATTTTCATTTTAATTTTTTTATTATTATTATTGTTATCTTCTTCTCCAGTGAGATATTTCTTTATTGTTTATTAATTATTTTTATTCATTTTTTGCTTACACTTTTAATATCTACTTGCTTCCTAATCTGTAACTATAGCTAAAACTAGCTAATATTAATTTTATGTTCAGGGTTAAAACTGTCCATTTTGTTCTCGAGTAATTAATGATATCATACTTCAACAATAACGTTTTTTCTGTAAAACTGAAAACTCATTGGATAAAAGTTCAACCTGAAACTATTTATGGGTGTATAATCTATAGGGTTATGAAGTTATTACTCCCAGAGCACGTAACATTTTCTCTTTCTAATGTCACCTTCCCTGTCGTAAATAACTTACTTACAGTGGAGTAAGCCACTGAATAGAAAATCCCAAGACGTGTGAGGAAAACGGGTTTGAAAGAAAGCTATTCCACCAAATAAAATATAAAAAAAATTAACCTCTAAGCTCTAGACTCTAAACAGACTAAAGAGGATAAGTATCTGTCATTCAAGAAAGAATTTAGATATTGGAAAACGTTTGACCAAATTCTCATAAAGTACAAAAATCAAAATTACAATTGCTTGCAACTAGTGATTGTCAACTCTTACTTTTGTTGTCATTTTCTCAGAAACTTCACTAAAATCTTAACAAATATCTCTATTCGTTCAGTTTTAACCAATAAACTGCCGTGTCGGCAGATACAGGGACGTTAATGAGTGAAATCAAATTTTCTGATGCCTGTTGATTTTTTTTTCAATTTTACAAGTGTTTCGTATATTTTTTGTATTTGTTGTGCATAACCAATTAACAATTTCTAAACATTTTGTTTTAAACAGTTTTATTTACAATATTTGTTACTTAATTATATTTAAAACAAGCTTCTGCCCGCGACTTCGTCTGCGTAGGATAAGTACTTCGAGTAATCTATTTTCTTTTCCTAGGTCCCATCTACGTTTATACCTTAATTCTTAACCTATTTATTTAAAATATCTATAATTCTTGATTCGATTCAAAGTATTAGGCGAGTACTTCAAATAAATTCACTAATTTAAATATTTTACAAAATAGAATTTTGATTTAACAATCATTGTTTTGTAAAATGTCATTCTCAAATTATGACTTTTTCTATTAAACAATAATTATTATTTTCAATGTATTGAATATATTGAAAATAAATAGCTAGCTTTATAAATTGTAGCCTATATGTTATTCTGATGTATGAGCATTATTGTAAAGTTTCATTAAAATTAATTCATTAAATTTCGATTTAAAGAGTAACAAACACACATACATCCATACAAACTTTCGCGTTTATAATATTAGAAGGATAAGATAAGATAAGTAAGATACCCCGCATAATATTACTAGATCACATTTCTCCAGCGTTCTGCACTAAATTTAAGATAAAAAATTTAATTAACTACAAGGACATTTCAGTGTTTCAAGAACTTTAGAATGTAAAGAATGTGACGCTCAATATTTAGGTATGACTAGTAGTAATTTCAGAACTTGAATCGGGGAACATGAACTAGTAACTATTCCGAGTTTGCTAACTTTTTTTTTTTATATATTTATTAGAATCAAATACGATAATCAAATATTAATATATCTACATATTTTAATTTGTGCGCTTTAGAAACCATAAAAATAAATGAACAATTAATTAAGTAAACGAATTAAAAGCATTTTTTTAAAAAGAAAAACTCTCTTTTCAAATTTTGAAGGTTATTCCCATCAATGTAATATATCATTGAAGAAGAAGATAACAATAATAATTTAATTTTTTTAAATATGAAAATGAACAAGACACAGAAAAATAATAAAAGATAATGGTCGCAACTGGGACTCGAACCCAGAACCTTACGTCCTACCGGGACATAGACCTCTACCAATTGGGCCACTGCTAATGGTAGCTGCCAATAAGATGGCAAAATAAAATCGGATCTATTTATCCGAGACACTCTCTAGGTAACAAATACATTCTTTGAATACTTGTTTCCAATAATAAAGGTAGGTTTCCAAAAAAAAACAATAGCCGAAGATAATATTGTTAATTCTGAAATTTGAAATAGATATGAAGTTGACAATTACGACAGTCTCGTAATAGATCGCAGTGGCCCAATTGGTAGATGTGTATGTTCCGGTAAGACGTAAGGTTCTGGGTTCGATTCCCAGTTGCGACCATTATCTTTTATTATTTTTCTGTGTCTTTTTCATTTTCATATTTTAAAAAATTAGATTATTATTGTTATCTTCTTCTTCAATGATGAATTAATAGCACTCTAGAAGTCACCTTTGCTTACCATTTTTCCTGTTTTCTATTTTGACTCCACCTACCATTCTCCCCCCTTTTTAAACACCATTCACACTGCCCTCACCTAATCTTATCTAATTATTTCTGTATTTGCATTTTTTTTGTTGGTTTTAAGAACGCTAGTGAATGACACGGAAGTGTCGAAACCGGTAGCAAATAAATAAAATTAATTAACAAATATATACTGCAAATAAAAATTTTCAAAACAATTTGTTTTCATTTAACTGCATTAACAATAAAACAAAATTAACAAGTTTTTTCCATCCGCAGGTTGTTTTATTAACGATTTTTATCGAATCACTAAAGCCGGCAATCGCTGTAAATCATTACAAACAAGTGGGCAATTACTTCATATTTAGCTATTTTTATTATTTAAAAATATATCTGTGTAATATAACAGGCACGCCCACAAAACTCTTCTCTCGATTTTTCTCTTCTGTGGAGTAAACACTTCGTTATTTATGGCTGTTTTGACAATATATTATTAATGTGAAACGAAGCTCCTCGCCTTTCTCACAAAATATCAAGTGGAAATAACAATGTGTAATAATAGATTTTTTTTCTATTTATGAAGCATCGTTAAACACCTTCCTATCTACCTAGTATATATCAAATATAACTTATTTCTCTATAATATCAAATATAACTTATTTCTCGTATAAATCGATATCGAAAATATATTATTCTAATATTATATGACGTTTCAAATACCACGGAAACAGAGAGAAAAGCACTCTGGCTAAATTTACCACACTGATCAGGAGTATCTCAAAACTTACCCGAGTAATGCAGATGTTGAATTTTTCTCCGTGGTCGAGTGCTAAGAAAAATTACTGGAAGTACCAACCTGAAACAAAGAAAATCGCTTGTCAGTTTTGATGAATTATAATGTTTTGAATTATGGCTAAGATTTAAAAAAAACAACTTGGCATTAAATTTTGTGAGGAGCATTGTTACACCTACATTATTTATCAACATAGTTTTCATATTTGCGTTAGCAAATCATAGTTTTTTTTTCTTCATTATAAGCACCTGCAGTCTGGTCAAGTTAGCCTAAACAAAAAATATTTAAATTAGTTTAATTATATTATTATAGTGGAATTCCACCACGAATTATCAGTTTTAAAAACAGAAATATTAAAAAGTATATTTTTACCTTTTTGTATTCTTCTATCTTTCTATATATATATATATATATATAAATGATATAAATGAATCCCTGTTTCCCTTGGTCAGGTCATAACTTCAGAACGACACTATACATTTCGTTCATCTTTTTTTAAAGTTTTATAATACTTTGTAGAAGGTTCTTACGGAAAGAAAAATTAAGAAAATTTGTGCAGAAAATTAGATAATTTCAGAAAACTTAACTACTATTTTAACATCGTACATTTGACAGTTAGCGCGTTTGATATATTTAGAGATATTTCCTATACTATTTATTCATCCAATTGCGATAAAAAAATGGTGAGTTGTTGTGTACATGCCCGTGAAGGTTTCTATATAGCAATATTTCTATATTGGTGAGTTCTGGAGATGTGAAATTTGCAAAATAAAGTAGGCCACAAGCGAGTTGTTTGAAAAATGAGTGTATTTTATGGAGTTTAGCGGCAGGCATAAAAAGGCGGGATGGGGAGGAGAATCCGGGAGGGGCGGAGGGGAATGAAGGGGGTTTGTTTGCGGGAGGGAGGACGACGGAGGAAGAAGCGGAGAAGGTGGAAGGGGAATTCATGAGGGGGAGCGGGAGAGGGGAGGGAAAACGCTAGGAAGGTGAACAGTAAACGCGGGAGGGGAAGTGGACGAGGGCGGGGAAGTGGTGGCGGAAGGGGAACGGAGACGAATGGGAAAGGACACGCAGGGAGAAATTTTTTATTTATTTAAGTGTATCAGCTAGTGATTTGATATTTGTTTAATGTTACCCCGCCTCTAATTTCATTTGTCTTTCTTCGTGGTTCGAATAGCTTGTTTGAATGGCTTCGGAGTTTGGCGGTACAATTACTGCAAACAATCGCTCGGTTATTGTTAGGCGCTCCAGAGGAGAATGGAGCTATTTGTTTCACCTAGTTCATTATTCACGAACGCGACTAGTTCTAAGCGTCACATAAATTAGGGCCCTGGAGCTGGGGACTTGACGCCACTGCCACGCCGATGGGCGCGCGCCGGGGCGGGACACGCCACTGGCACGTTGGATGGGGGGCATCTTATAGAAACAGGGTTGGCAGAAGTGATGAAGATAGGTGGTCTGGACCAGATCTAGAGCAGGTCAGCGGATTTTGTAACGTCTATTTTTTATTCGTCTCTAGATCAATTTGGGAGGTGGGTATGGATACCGCCGCTCCAAGAATCCTTTATTGGATAACCAACACCTCTGCCATAGGTTATCTCAATGGTGTTCGGGTTGTAAACGAGACACCGCAGTGAGTGAGATGGATTCATCCGCGCGTCATTACTAGACCCAATAACCCACCGATTTCTACCCACCTCTCCCTCGTACGTTTTTCCCTTCCAGAACTTTCTTTCCTTAAAAATCCCCTCCATACACTGCCCCAAACAAGATAACATAGGCCCTGAAGAATTGTAAAAATGGGCAAAAATATTATATACACATACCTATGTATAAAATTTTTTGCAAATAGAAAAAATTTATCGCCCAAACGGACGAAAATAATTATACAAAATTACCGTCGAAACAGACATGGGTTTTGACCAAATAGGCAATTTTTTGTCGAAATGGGTAACAATATTGTTAAAGTGAAAACTATTGTCCAAATGGACCGAAATATGGTATAAATGCGTAAATTAACTGTCCTAATGTGGTCTAAATGCACAAAAGTACTGCCCAAATGGACAATAATGTGGTCTAAATGCACAACATGAAAATATTCTTGTCCATGTCTTGTCGAAATCGAACTTTACAAATACATATTACTGTAAAACATAGGAAAATACGTTAAAATTTTAAGAATTCTGGTAGAGAAAAATTTTGAATAATTTGGTAAAATATGGTTTAATATAGTTAAACGTGGAATAATGTGGTAAAACGTGATAAAATATCGTTAAACATAGCGAAATATTGTGAAACTTTTTAACAACATATATGCATGTAAAAAAAACGATTTTTAAATGGTTAGATATAGTGTAATATCAAATTGTAGTGGGAACTAAAAGACGATAAATTGGGGAGACACGTAAAATACAGTATTTTTAAAACGTTGTCAAATATTGTGAAAATGGAAATTTTTTTAAAATTTGTAAAATATGATAAAATTGTGCAGGAAAGACTATTCAGAAAGATGCTTTTCATTCCTAAACACACAAATAATTTGCTTGTGAATGGCAATTCATTTTTGGAAACCTCTAAATAACTTTTTGAACCCCGTCATAACGGCATTATTGCGCACCCTGTTTCCGGTCTATACGCAATGCTCGCCGGTAACTTAAGACGGCAAACAGACCCGAAGCCGGCGGCCGGGACAATGGCTTCATTGAAATTAGAGCAAGTAATAACAGCTATGTTTTCTCAGCAATCATCTGTGTTATTTCATCGCCAACGCCCTGCACCCTCAGCCTTACAGCCTCTTCGTCTGTTCTACCTACCCAATTCCATACTACCAACTACCCCAACCCACAGGCCCAGCCGAGAGCGCCCATTGTCGAATGATTAACTTTTAAATGCCGCCCTGCTCAGACCATTTAGAGCGGATATGACTGACGATGAATTTCTCGATTATTTTGAGAGAAATAATATAATGATTCAATTGTTTGAACTTAATTGGGAATGTTAAATTCTAATTCATTTTGGAGTAAGAATTACAATGCTGTATTTAAAATTCACTGATTGTTTAAATCTTATTCAACGTTTCCTAACCGAACATGAACGAAATTACACTTTTATTCAGGTGTTTTCATTTTTTATATTATTAGATACTTTCAAAATATTGAATTTCACATACGTTCTTGAATACGAATCCAGGTTATGCAGTGCAAAGACCCAAATTCGTCAATTGAGCCAAAAAACATACATACAAAACTTACATTTTTTAGGCGGCGCATCACGATTAGGTTATTTATTTTTTCGTATGTAATTTTATTTTGTTAATTTTTCCTGCGATTCAGCCATTTGAATTATAAACAACACTATTTTTGTCACACTACTGCCACTTTTTACTTCATTTCACACGAATCAGAGAGACAAATAAGACAAACCAATATAATCATCTTAAATATTTAGTTAAATCATATAATAATCAACAAAAACCTGTTGAACTTTCCTTATTCATTAGTAAACAAAATAAACGGATGACGTCTGAGTTTGCTTTGACATTTTGTAATTCGCTGACAGGTGTCGCACTCATTGTTGCAACATCACTCCATTTCCACTCATGGACTAGCAATAGGGTTCGAATCCCGGCGTCCGCAATTAGTATTTTGACAATTCATTCATTAAAATTAACATATAGAGTACATTTATTTATTTATTTATATTGAGTTTTTAAAGATGTTCGCACTTACGTGAGAACAGTCAAGTTATAAAAACTCAGTGATTGTATAAATAGAGACATACAATTAAAAAAATCTACAATTACATACAATTAAACACAGATACAATTAGAATAATAAAAACAACACAAATAAAAAAAAGTTTAAAAAAAAATAAAGAAAAATCCAAAATTATATACAAGCTTACATATTACAATGAAAGGCAAGAGACTTAAGAATCACGAGAGGCATGCATTGAAAGACAATTATTGACACAATATAATTAGTTAGGCATATTTTTTAACATAACTTTTTTTCTGAATCCGTACAAATTATTGATGAAAATATCTATTTCAGAACACTCTATCTTGATATATAGTCGACACATCTGGGTCAGAGGGCTAAAGTAGGCGATATTATTTTTAAGTTTATTCAGGTGAAAAGTGTTATGGCGTCTTAAACAATGGGAATTTGGGACATTTATTTCAATATTGCTAAGACAAGACAGTAAAATTTTCGGACGTGCCAGAGTGGAAGATATTTTCAGTATCGCCCTGGTATAAGTCCACCATAATTAAAAAATTGCTTTCGGCGTGTTTTGTGACAAGATCTGAATAGCCAATTAGGTACTTATAAACCTTCTTCTACCATTACCTCTTTTTTCCTCCCTACTATATTCATCCTCACAATTGGGGATATTATGGTTTCACTAACTCCATACAGTTGGGAGTTGAGAGTCGTGTGCGGTATGCACATAAAAATTTTATTGATCTGATTTTTAATCTTTTCAACATAAAATATCTAGAATCGTGAACACGATACATATATATTAACATAATACAAAACAAGATTTAAAAATATTTTATTTTATTTTATCCTGTACCGCTACCCCAGGAACCATTTATTGGATAATCAATACCTCTACTATAGGTCAATGCAAGTGGTTTGCTACGTTTGGTGACTTAGCAGGGGCACCCGTGTTCTAAGGGTGTCCTTTTCCTTTCCTAGAAAGAACCCACACCTCCACACAGCATCCCCAAACATTATATAGCCCTGGGGGGAATTAGTTTCCTCGCGGCCGCCTCTGTGGATCTAATGCATAAAATGAAAAACATAAATATTAACAGGTGTATAGAATGAAAAAATCCTGTCTTGTATTTTAGCAAAATTTTTAATTAGGCAATCATGCACAATTGCGTATCTATGCCAATTTTCTCCATTCCTTAAACTGCGCCTGCTTTCAAATTTTCCTCACAAAAATGAAGTAATACGGAATTCTCATTCTGAATATTCTCTCCCTAGCAAGCCGTGAAAAAAAGCTTTGATAGAAAAGCCACAGAGGTCCAGTAATATTACAAAAGAGGGAATGAAGTTTTTTTTTTTCAAAAACCAAAATATAATTTCAATTATTTAATTAACTTTAATCAACTGATTAACTTTTATTAAGTAATTAACTTATTTCTCATAAAAAAAATCAATAATATTTCCTCTGACATTAAATGTGTTAGAATACCTTTTTACTTAATTGCAAACCATATATTTTATGTAAATAAATCGAAAGTTTAAATTTTTCCCACGCGGTGCAATCAATCTCAAATATGTATTGTAAATAAATTTTGTGCGCGAAACTTATTTTTTTAAATTAACTTCACAAGAGGCCTTGTGCAAAATAATTTTCCTCAGAACCTATGTCATTTTTTGGGATGCTGTGTGGACGGTCTTTTTGTGGAAATGCAGAAGTGAACTTCGGTCTTGATGAGACCAATGTTGTAGGAGGGCGGAAACTCAGAGGCCTGCAAATCGTTCCATAGGCGAGCTGTTGAACTCAAGAACGAGTTATGGAAACGATCTCTTCTTATGCGACAAATTTCAACCGTGTACAAATTGTTGTGTGTTTCCCAACCGCTTGTCGATGCCAAAGGAATCAATATTAATGCTAGTTCCTCGCAGATCTTATAAAATGGAGCTTTTGTTTATTATAGCCCGAAATGCACGAAACCAGTGGGTCCTGACAACTAGGGGAATTTTGTTATGTTGGAGAAAGTAAAAATGGGGACGAAATACTCGTAAGGGTTGTGAGTGCTTAGCTATTCAGACCTAGTCATTTCAGATAAGCAATAAAGTAGGCATTTTAAGAGCGATTGACCAGCGGTTGAGAATAAAAGTTTAAAAATGCTTGCAACTGTACAGGGAGGTTCCAATGAGAAACATCGATTATTCAACCGTATCAAAATTTTAAATTAACAATTTAATATCGATTTATTTTATTCAAAACTTGCTTCAACTCCTACATTCAAGTAAGCAATAAAACTGCTCAAAAGGCACGATGATAAATTATTATCGTGTACTTATTGTAAGTATTTTTTTATCATAAATATTTTTGATATTTCAATAATGTCTAAAAAAAATAAGTGTGTAAAAAAAATTTGAAATATTGTAGTTTTTAAGACCTTAAATAAATAGAAAAACTGAGGTATTTTCGTCACAAAACACGTTCTCGGATTTATTTTTTAATGATTTTAATTGAACTAAAATTTTTATTCTGAAAAATATCTTTACTAGATTATGGATTATATGATTTGAAAAAATTGCCAACGACCAACGGTACCTTAGTATTATATACCTTACCTTAGTATATTAAAAATAAACTAAATTTTTTAGAATTTAAAAAGTGCGTTTACCAGATAAAATAACAATCTTTCAAAATCAATTTTTGTTTTTTTGTAAAAAAAGAGTCAGTACGTCTAGATTTTGATTTAAAAAGGACTAATTTCCGGTATTCTCTGTTAACACCCTCTTAAAATGTTTAAAACTTTTTGATTCTGTACGTACAAAATATCACTACAATTGTATTGTTGTTATTCTTTTAATTTCTGCTTAATACTGTTTTTTTTTCTAGTTTACATTAATTTTTATATTTTCAAATACCTATCTGTGAACATTAATAATTGGTCTGTTTTTTTTGTCATCCTTTTATATATATATTATACTGTTAAGACTGTTTATGTTCCTTAAATAAATAAATACATTAAAAAAATCACAGTTTTTTAAATTACTCACAAAGTACTGCTAATTAGTCTCTCATCATCTCTTAAAAACCACAACATTTATAGAGTCCGACGAAAGGGCGCACTAAACATAAAAGATTTGAACTTCCCGCTGAGTGGGCAGATTTTAATTTAGAGGCTGTATCGGGAAATATTATGGATAACTTCTACCCAGCCATAATACCCCGAAGAATAATAAATACCTCTTAGGAGATCGATACATTCGCAAGGATTCGGGTGAAAGAAAGTCAAAAGGATTTCAGCGAGCTTTATTTGCACGCATAAATTTATACTACAATGAAATAAAAAACAGCGAAAAAAGTTTTGTAAAGGAGATATTGAAATACTTGGAAAAAGGTGAAATGTTTATGTAAACCTTTGTAATATGGTTACGGGTGTTAACTTTGCATAGTAAAACGGAAAATCCGGTGAATTTGGTAACGAATCTTACTCTATCGAATTATTTCATTTTGGTTGTAATAAGTAAAAAATAAGGTTTTAATACGGTTGTGGGAGTTATATATAGATTGTAAGATGGAAAAACAGGTGAATTGCGTAACGGATCTCATACTGAAATGTTTGATATCGAACACTTACCTTTAATTGGCCGTTGGCCCACCGGTGGCCACCAATAAAAATTAATATATATATATATATATATATATTTTTTTTTAATCATTATTTGTTTACGAGTTTTTATCACAAAATAATATTATTAGCAACAACAGTTGTATATACTACCAAAATCTGAAAGAATTTTTACTGTAAGCTTATAAAAAGCGACACAAAAAAATTCTGAAGTGACGTTTGATTTTTTTTTTTAAAACCTTGCCTAAAA
Source organism: Limnephilus auricula (assembly GCA_951813805.1). NCBI lineage: Eukaryota > Metazoa > Arthropoda > Insecta > Trichoptera > Limnephilidae > Limnephilus > Limnephilus auricula. Next base: position 17,968,836 of record OX638410.1, read on the forward strand.
CCTGAAGTTTTTAAGTTCTTAAAAAAATGTTATTCTTTAAAATAGTATCTACACATTCTCCACTCCGAAACAGTAATTATTTGAAATTCCCTCGATAGAAATAAATCGCAAAGCATGCTCCGAAAATTATTATTTACACGTTTGTTTCTGTTATTTTACAAGTTATATGTATGAAAAAATTCACATTGTTTCTTTAAATGTTACTTGAGACAGCCCCCATGAGATTTTTGCTCTTTTTCAAACGAGTCGTCTTTTATTAAACAATCTTATTTTTTATTCTCTCTCCATCTTCTTATTTTTTAACGGGGTAGCGCGGCCTTAAGGTTGGGGTGTTACAAATTAGATTATACGTCATTTTCAGCTTTGAAGGCTTTAATAAATAACATTTTTATTCAGCGTTTAGATATTAATAACAATGTGAACATTTTGCTAAAATTTTATCAAAAAATGGTTCCGCTTGAATTATTCTTAAAAATTTCCGATGTCTCACTTATATTCCATAAGCTCCAAGTTTATGTACCTACATAATAATATAACTGTATTATTAATGATGAAATTATTTTAAATACATACTAACTACGTAATTTAGTAGTAGGTGTACTACTTTACTGTACAACAAACTTACCATGAATATAATATATTTTTCAACATTCTCATTACAATGTACATGGAAGATTAGTATCACACATTATGTAAAAATCTAACGTGAATCCTATTTTACGGTTTATCTATTCCAGGTTTATAAAAAAAATTACAACATGGCAGTTATGTGATCAAAATTTGTTTAAATTCTCAAATAGGCCGAGAATCAAGCCATGTGTATTATATGTTAGTCCAGCGGTAGGGCGTTAGACTCCCATTCCGAAGGCTGCGGGTTCGAACCCGGCGTGCGCAAATAAATTTTATTTAATTAATTTGTGTTATTTCGCAATTAATTATTTTAAATAATATATAGTATATTTGTAGCACGTTCCAGAGTGGAAGATACTCTTAGTATCGCCCTGGTGTAAGACCACTATTGAAACGTTGCTTGAAATGTCCTTAGCCGTGTTTAGTAACTAGATCTGAATAGCCAGCTACTTTCCCACCTTCCTCTTCCTCGTCTCCTTCCATTCCCCACTTACCTTCAGCCTCATAACATACCCCAATTGCGGATGCCATAGTCTCACAGGCTCCAGACGGGAGCAGTTGGGACTATTGTGAGGTATTCATTATAAAAAAAATCGGAACCTATCTGAAAGCAGAGCTTACAAATCTCTACGGAAGCGAATATACCTGCCTCAACTAATACGCTGTTAAGAAAGCCTTTTAGAAGTTGCACATAGCCACTACACACTTATTCTTAGGCTCCAAATACCGTCGCAGGAGCGAAATGCCCTTTATATGACGTACTATAAATCGTAAGTGCTCACTACTGTCGAGTTTGGCAGCCACCTCTGGGCCTAAGCCTTTTCCCTGACCATTAATCGCATATCTTGACAGTTATAGTACTTGTGTGAGAACTGTCAAATGTGTAGTTAATGGTAGCGAAAATACGCGTTGAAAGGTACCTTGGGATTCGGACCCCTGGTATGGAAGGCTAGATCCCCGTAAAAAACCTTGAGTATCTGTCTGATAAATTTCCCATATTAGTGAACGGATAATATGGTCATTGGTCAAATGAAAATGGTGTGATTTTTTAAACTATTTCAGTAAACTTGTGCTCTTTGGAAATAAAAAAGACCGGTTTATCATTTGAGTGGACAAATAAAGCGTTGTGTGTTGAATTCCACTGCTACATAAGTCCTCCATCAATGCACAAGTCAACATTGATGGCATCCATGGTTGAGTAGTTACGATCCTTGACTACGAAGCAACATTTCAATTCTTAATGGTGGTGTTATACCAGTGCAAAACTGAGAGCATCTTCCACTCTGAAATGCAAATGCACACCATATTATTTTTAAATGAATTAATTGTGAAATAACATTTTTTTTTAATATTTGCGCACGCCGGGTTCGAACCCGCTACCTTCGGATTGGAAGTCGAGAACCTTACCCCTTGACCACGGAGGCAATCGTTTTAGCCATTTTTGTTTACCAGATCTAATTCCCCGCCTTCCTTTTCCTATTTCGTCTCTTCCCCTCTAACTTCAACATCTCAACATATCCCAATTGGGGATTCCACATTCTTATTGGTCCTCAGACGGATGGGAACAGGTGGGACTCTTGTGCGGTATTCAAATTTATTTTAAAAAAATCATCCGCTCATAGCGTGAACATACGAATAGGTCATCTCCTCAAGAGATCGTATTGCTTTTACATCTCGTTCTTAAGGTCTATAACTTCTTCGAGATATGTCCTGAGCTCTCGTGTTTCCTCCTTCCTACAACAGGATAACGTCTTCCTCTCCTTGAAAAGACTCTCCTTAAGTCATTTTAATCAATGGTGACCCAAGTCTAATGCAGATAGCAGATTGATCAAATTATCTAACATGAATGTTGTGAACTTTATGGACAAATTATTTAGCGTGCTGCATTTGAACCGGCGCAGAACAAGAATGTTCTACGATTGTTCAAAAATGTAAAAATACTTTTTCATTAGAAAATACTTTAATATGCAATGTTAATTATTGTTCCCAAGTAAAATACTCGAAATCTCAGTTTCTTGCAATAACATCATTGTTTTTATTTAATAATTCATGACATTTACAATAAATAAAATGATATTATTTCTTCAATCTTCGCGAAATCACTTTGTGGCGTCATTTTTAATTAAATAAAAAAATAACTTTGTGTACACCACTACACATAATCGTTATTATCGACTCTTCGTCAGGATTATAAGAACATGAAATAACAAAAGAACCAAACAAGAATACATAGACTAAAAATAACAATAGATAAAAAAATTATATAAAATGAAATATAAAAATTATTTTAGAATATGTAATGTTTTTGCATTAACTTGGAGGATAGAATGGAGAACGTTTTAATAATACACATTGTTTTTTAGCGAACAAGTATAAAGTTTTTATTGACACCCAATAAATGAATTTCCCCCCAACGGACTGAAATGTATTTCTTTCTAGGAAGCTTGATGCAGAAGAGATTTAATAATTATTTAAAATTTAAATTATTAATTATTTAAAGATTTAAAATGAATTAATTAATTTCAGACCATTGTTAGAAAGGGAAAGAAGCTCGCCTGCCATCTATCTTATAAATCACAAACTATTTATTCTAAATTATAAGCTAAAATTTTAGCCTAGATCCAAACCAAACTTTTGTTTGGATCTTATCTAAATTCAAATTAATAAAATGAAAACAATTCCTGATTAACTTCTCAACACGTTACATTATATTTATATAACAATTTGGGAGGCGGGAATGGGTACCCCATTTATTGGTGGTTCGCTACGTTTGGTGACTTAGCAGGGGTGCTCGGGTTCATGGAGTTCATTGTCTAGGTCTTGGCGGCGGATGATCTAGACACACTGAACCCCAGATTCCTACCCAACCCCATACCTTTATCCTTCCCAGAACTTCCTCTCCTTCCTTTCCTTAAAAATACCCTCCACACAGCATCCCCAAAGATGATATAGGCCCTGAGGGAAATTATTTTCCTCAGGGCCTCCTGTGTGGACCTAATGTAAAAAAAAAATATATAGATATATATATATATACAGGGTGTTAAGGTACGTACTTGAGTTACTTTAACCAGTGATTCCTGACATTATTTGGAGTAAAAAATGTAAATGAAATTTTGGTGTCCGGTGACTTTTTTTATGTCAATTTTTTTTATTTTCAAAATATTTTTTTTTTAAATCAAACAAAAAAAAACCTTCACATGACCTTATTGGTCACTCAGTCGAGTTACCGCCCCACCACTTACCCCGCCCCCAGCTACCCAACACCTACTATTATTTATGTTTTTGTAGAAAAAAAAAATTTAAAAAAAAATGTCACCGGAGACCAAAATTTTATTTACATTTTTTACTCCAAATAATGTCAGGAATCACTGGTTAAAGTAACTCAAGTACGTACCTTAACACCCTGTATATTTAAAGATATTAAAAAAAAAAAAAAAAAAATTGATGGTGAATTTTTATCTCTTACACATTAAAAAACCTTTTACAAACACAGCGTTATTAGTATTTTTTTACCAACTTTTTCTCTCCTAGATAACTTCGATAGAAATATCTGAAAAGGTCTACATAATACAGATCGTGTCTATACCCTATAAATTCTTTCTTGGCTGCCTCTACGGCCAACACAATGGAAAAGCAATATATTTTATTGATTCTATTGGGCGGTACCTAACTAAATAAGAATTATAACCAGCGAGACGTTTTTGCAGGAGAAATATATTCTTGGTCTTGCCGCTGAAAGCTCCATTGTAATATCTCCACTGTTACACACGACATTTATGGGAAAGAGGGAGACGTTGCAAGAGAGTTTTTATCGGTTTGCCCATACAATCTTATTTGATATCATTTTGTAAAGTAAATAGAAAGTAACTAAAATCGATTATATTATTTGTTTCCATTAATTTGTGAATGTGATGAAGTAATTAAATGAAAGTATTATTAATAAATGAATTTATAAGTATTTTAGAGAATTATAGTGTGTTGTATTCAGGTAGTTTAATTATTATATTTAGTGATGCGTTACCAATTATTTTAGTTGTTAGTAAATTTAAGTTTACAATAAATCACTATAACTTACTTGTTATTACGTGAAAGAAAGTTTTAAAAAGTTGCTTTAAAGACGTGAGATTTTAAAAGAAAGTTGATAAAAAGAAGATGACGTTATATTTTGACAACATTAAACCATTTTAATTAAAAGACTAACTAACTTTGTTTACATCACTTTTATTTATGCACAATCTACATGTTTCGTGAACGATGTTCACATCATCAGGAACAAAAACTTTGGAACGTGCCGCAAATATAGTATACTTTGTTTCTAATTAATTAATTGTGAAATGACACAAATTAATTAAATAAAATTTATTTGCGCAGGCCGGGTTCGTACTCGCGACCTTCGGAATGGGTGTCAAAAGCTTTGCCTCTGGACTACGCCGGCCATCTACGCGGTGATGATAAGGGAGAGGACAAATGACATCCCGTTAGGAACTAAGCATTTTCTCACTTCAAAACGAAACAGTATTATTTCATTACAAATTTGAAAGGAAATACATTTATTAATATTTACATATAATTTACTCTGCAACTTTATATTATTGTATTAAAACTGCGAGATAGCGCGTCGGATAAAAATAATATTACCAACCATTTTCTATTCTCCTAATTTTATTTTGCTGGTTAATTAAAAATTGAAGTAGAATGGAATTTTGGATCATGTTTTATAATATCTTAACTTCACAAACCTCCTTAAGATAATCAATATTGAGCTGAGCTTTCTCGTAGAAAGCTTTCCCGAATTCCGCTGAATATTTTATCTGGGCTCCGTTCAGAACAATAATTATTAATTGCCTTCATTAAACTGTAAACTCAAACAGAATGCTCACATTAAATTATTATTATTATTCGGGAAGTTATTTTTGACTGTCTGTCTTGTAGTGAAATATGTAATTGAGTGCTCCGATAAAATGAGTTTATTTGAATTTATTGGTGGGTGGGAGGTACCTACTTTAAGTTCGTTGAAACGTTTTATTAACGATTAATCACCGGATGTATTAAATGAGAATATTTTTTTACACAATTGTGTAAAATGTGCTTGATTTAATTAGTAAAAATAAATATATTAATAATAATCTTATTTTTTACGAAACTCAGAAATATCACACCTTTAAATTTATACGACGAGAACGCCAACATTTTTATAAATACCAACCAGGAATTATTAGATTCCTGCTCAAATAAAATTATTCACGCAAAACACTTCAATTGTCTCAACCAAACGTATGTTGACAAACTTTCGTCAAACAAATAGTTGAGTATTGGAGAGTTGAGCGCAGAAATAGAAGGATTTATGCTTGCTATTCAAGATAGAGTCATTAATACTAAAAATTATAGGAAGCATATACTCAAAGATACAAATCAAATTGATGATTTATGTAGAAAATGTATGGCTTTTCCGGAAACTATAAAACATATTATATCGGTATGTTCTATATTAGCGCCGTCCGAGTATACATTTAGGTACAATCAGGTTTTAAAAACAATTCACCAAAGTTTGGCAATCAAACATAACATGATTGACTGTCATAATATTATTATATTATGAATACGAACCAAATTCATTTTTAGAAAATAATTTCTTTAACACATACTATAATAAAACTATACTAACAGACAGACCAATTAGTCATAATAGACCCGATATAGTTTTACATGACAAAATTTAAAAAATTACTGTATATGTATTCCAAATTTCTGTAATATTGGAAAAACTGTTTCTGAAAAAATAAGAAAGGATACAGATTTAGGAAATGAGATTAAAAGAATTTGGCGTTAATAGACTTTAAAAATATTACCATTTGTTATTTTGACTACTGGCCTTATACCTAGCTCTCTCCTTAAAAATTTTGGCGTATTATCATTTTTCAAAGAATTTATATATAAAAATGCAATAATCAGTCATTTTAAATACATGTAGGATTACGAAAGATTTTTTAAATATTTATATTGAGGGATAAGTAGGATTTATCGGTCCATTTAGGAGTTCTACAAAGCCGAACCCTCTGATTTTAAAATATCTGGAGTCGATGAATTATTTTCCCATTTGGTCTCAGGTGGGTTGACGTGTTGTTCTTGTATTGTTTTGTATTTTTTATACTTAAATAGTACAATTACATAGCATGGTTTGACTAGTTGATCATTTGTGGAAAAGTGTATTATGTTTTTCTTGTAAGGAAGATTTAACACGGACATAAAAGTCAGAAGTAGAAAAAAACAAAAAATATAAAATTTAAGGTCATGATTGAGGAACTCTTGTGCCTGATAAGGGAGCCATGATTCTTACTTAGGTTACATATTTTAATGTATTTTGTACAAAATATTTATTTGCCTCACACAAGTTTTTTTTTAATTGTTTAAATTTATTCTGTTTGGTTGGGAATACTCAGCAATTAAGAAGGAAGGTTAATTTAGTTTTTTTTGGCTCAGTAAATATAATGGTTTTACATTTGTGTTGTTTAAAAATTAGGTGTAATAAAATGATTTTCATTTCTCACGAGTGCGTAAAATTCCTAATATTATTTGTAATTTTTTCTTTACACATTTTTATGATAGAAGCTTGCCTAAACCACTCTCCATCCACATTCTTCCTTTTTGTTATAATTAGTCATCCGATGTTTAATTTTTATCATCAGTTTCATTATAATTAATTAAGTTTTTTCAGGCGAAATTACCTAATAAAATTCGAAAGACTTACGTAATAGATACTATAAATATGTAATTTATTTAACATACCTTACAACTTGTATTATAATACTCGGTATGTTTTTAAAAACAAATAAATATAAACACGTTTATTTCGATGCATGACAGAAGGAAATGAACATTTCATTTCTACTGTAAACAAAATATAACGAATGATGTCAATATTTTATGAATAAAGAATATTTGAAAGGAATTGTGTTTCTCTGGAGAGAAATACTAGCTATTTTCTACGAAAAATTTAATACGGCCATTACAGAGGATTTGAATGAGACAACAAGACATACTGCTACTAAGCACGGAGTAAATTGCGGTGGATGAAAAACATCTGTTGAGAAAAAAACATTTTTAACAACACAATTTTATGGTTTCCCCGGTTTAAAAATACTGATAAAATGTGGGAAAATTCGGCGTATTTTTATAAATAAGTTACGGAGTAAAATGCAGGCTAGGACAAGGCTATTTGATTACGAAAAGAACTGGAAACTTAATAAGGAGATGTCGGCCGTGTCCAGGTTTCTCGCTTTTTCATCTCCCATCTCGTGAAATTAGATTTAGGATATGAGAGATGAAAGACGATGGGGCTCATCAGCCAACGTCTAAAAATGTTGCAGCTTGGGTGTACTCTAAAAAATGGAATTTTATATTGTTTGCTACAGGTAGGTACCTTCCTGAGGCGCGAAAGGTGTTTGACAATCATAATAAAAGTGGAAGTATGTACTTAAATGGTTTATAGGTGAAAATATTGTGTTATATTCTATGCTTTTACAAAGGCGAACGAATGAAGCACACCTGGTATCTAAATAAAACCTTTCAAAATGTTAATTTATTATTACCTTTCAAAATACATAATAATAATAAAAAAAATGATGTTTCGTGTAGCGCTGTTTACGTGAAAAATCACCTCAAAGAGGCAGTTATTCATGTATAATATATTGAATTTTTTAGGCGAATGCCGCCCCGGAAACCATTTTATTGGATAACCAACACCCCTGCGATAGGTCATTCCGAGTAGTTCGATATGTTTGGTGCCTTAGCAGGGGTGCCCAGATTCACTGGGTGAGTTTTGTCCAGGTGGTAGGTCGGATCACGAGAGACTTGTTTAGAGTGACCTTTTGACCTCTCCCTGCGAGCGACTCGGGCCCTTTCCTTCCCAGAACTTCCTTTTTTTATCGCTAAAAAGACCCTCCACACAGCATCCCCAAAGAAGACGTAAGCTCTGATAATTTTTTTTTCTTAGGGCCTCCTGTGCGAACCGTATTTACGACAATCAACAAAGTGGCATTTCAACTCCCGTTTGAAAATTTATTAAAAATTATGAAAAAAAATAACCTTACCTAACCTAACTTAACGTAACCATCTTAATCAATTTTTTATTTATTTTTTCATCACAATGACTTTTCAAAGGAAGTGTTGAAGTTGCATGCCTCTGAGTTTTTCGGTTGCCGGTACGTCCATATAAATCAGAATTGTGTCACGACAAAAGTCGAATCTTATTATTGTGATTGTGGTTGGAACGTTATGTTTGTTCCTTGCCGCACTACCATCATTTTCTCTACTGAATCGTTATTTCCGACAAGAACTTTAAAATGTCCATCGTACAAAAAAATAAGACAAGTAAAATCTTAACATTTCAAAAAGAGTGTTGAAACTCCAACAAAGCCGGGTAGTAAAACTACAATATTTATTAAACTCATTCCTTTTTATCAAGAACAAACCATTACAGAAGAGAGGAGGCCATTAGAGTCAAGACTTCATCAGCGGGTGTCAAATAAAATACCATTCAACATCCAATTATATTACGCTATATTATTATTGTAGAGGAAGTGGAGATGCTCGAAGGACTGAAAGGGTCAATGGAAAGGGTCGCGCCTGCTCCCCCTGTACTGCCAGTTTCTGAAAGCTGCCCTGAACAGTTTTACAAATAGAAGTGAATCGTGGTTGTATGCCCAAAAGAAGCACAATTTTTCATAATCTTAAGATGATAGACTTCGCTTTTCGGCCCATACACAAAGGACGCACGGGAAAAAACACTTTTCTGGATCGAAATTTACATTTATACTGCCTTCTAGACGGTGAAAACTATGTCGGTATGTTTTCAAATTTTCGATGCGTTTCGTATTAACGTAAACATTCACTGTCAAACATGTACGATTTATCAAAAAATATTATTTAAGGAAAAAGTGCTGCTAACTCAACTCTCCTAAAGAATTATAAAATTATAAAAAACTACCGACGTAGCTTCTTCTTTCTAAAAAATATATATTTTTTAAAATTTCAATTTCGTGAAAGTTTCGGTGTAGAAAAGTGTATTCTGTGAGGCGGTACGAAGTTTGCCGGGTCAGCTAGTATTATAATAAAACAAATATAACATTTATTTCCACTTTAATTTATTTCACTGTAACCGGCTTCAACGTGTTAAAGCAATCTAAGATGGTTAAAAATTTTCGTTGTTTGTTTTTGGGGTGTTATGCCGTGTTGTGCTACCTCCTTCTTTAGCCGACGTTTCGGACAGCGTTGCAGTGTTCATCATCAGGGCAGATCCGACAGATCCGTCGATGCTGGATCTGCCCTGATGATGGACACTGCAACGCTGTCCGAAACGTCGGCTAAAGAAGGAGGTAGCACAACACGGCATAACACCCCAAAAACAAACAACGAAAATGCTTTTGGCCGTGAAAATCTAAAAACGTATCTGGTTAAAAATTATTTTTAACGCACGGTTTACATACATAACATATGAGCGATGGGGGAGAGGAGAGGTCTACAAGGATTTTATTCAATAATATTTTTTTTATTATATTTGTTGTTAAATCGTCTTTGACTGTCGAATTTTGAATTATTTTGGTTATTTCTAATAGACTTAATTTCATGGGGTTGGTAGCTTACTTTAAAGCCCATACAAACAAGCCTTGCTTATTTATGGGGGTATATCAAATACATTTATTATGTAATTAGTTAATGTATAAAATTTATTTGTAATTTATGTATCTTTTTTGAACCAATAAAAAAATGTACTTATGTATACATAAATTGTTTTTTTTTTTTTTTAGTGAATACTTCACAAGAGTCCCAACTGCTCCCGCCTGGAGCCAGTAAGACTATGGCTTCCCCAATTTGGGTATGTTGTGAGGCCGAAGGTAAGTGGGGAAAGGAAGGAGACGAGGAAGATTAGGGTGGGGAAGTACCTGGATATTCAGTGTTAGTCACTAAACACGGCTAAGGCCGTTTCAAGCAACGTTTCAATTCTGAATGGTGGTCTTACACCAGGGTGATACTAAGAGTATCTTCCACTCTGGAATGTGATGAAAATATACTATATATTATTTTTAATAATTAATTGTGAAATAACACAAATCAATGGAATAAAATTTATTTTTGCGCACGCCGGGTTCGAACCCGCGACCTTCGGAATGGACTTCGCTGGACTACACCGTCCACAATACAAAAAAAAACAATTATTAAAGAAGAGAAGGAAAAAAATTTAAAAATAAACGAAGGGGTGGATAATTCAAACTTCGAGAAATATTCTATTCAGTGGATAGCTGGTGCTGAGTTCTGTGAGTATATGGCATTTTCCTATGGTTTAATATTTGGAAAAACAACGTTTTGAACTCAAGGATGTCATGGCGTACGTATTACGTTATGTCTCCGACCAAGTGGTCCATTTACAATCTACACAGACTATTTGGGTGTGAAACTCTGAAAGGGTTTTCAGGGACCAACTTTAAAGAATTTTTTTCACAAGTCGAAATGGCTGTTGTGCTTACTTATTGAATGAGGTTTTCTTTGAGAATAATAATAATAATGTGTTATTCCAGGATGTAGGGAGGGTAGTGCAATCACACATTCTATATAGTAATGCATTTTTTAAACAGTAAATTTAAGATAAAAATACAAGTAGAATCGAAAATCCTAATTTTAAAAAAAAAACTAAAATAAATAAATAATCAATTATGTCGGGCGTGGTCTTGAGTGAGCTCGGCCCTAAGAGTATGGATATTAGAGAGACGGCATGTGAAGTGTGCCCGCGCGCTCCAAGTGTGCCTTTTCGAGAATTCTACCCACATGGCTGACATTGGTTGTCACCATGTAAAACGGCTGCTGTCGGAACGTATTAAACGTCCAAAAACCAGCAGCCAATGTAAGCCGTTTGGGTAAAATTCTCGAAAAGGCACACTTGGAGCGCGCGGGCACACTTCACATGCCGTCTCTCTAATATCCATGCTCTTAGGCTCGGCCCCTGTGCTTATTCAGGAGTAGCGATAAGTGCTTGGTGCTGGTTTTAAAACTGGTAATAGTTTTTACTTCTGTCAGAAGGCTGTGGAATGATGGCATCCCTGTTAATGGATTGTTTTGAAGACTTTGGAAGTGAGGGAATAATAATAATAATAATTGGATAATTTGTAGAGCACCGTTTTTGTGAGAAATCACCTCAAGGGCGCTGTACATTTTATTATGACTTCTTAGGCTCTACCTAGAAATGTTATTTACAAATAGACACAGAGAATTAATTAGAAAGTTTATGCTTGGAGGAGATACGACTTTGCACGCGGAAAACGCTATATTAAAACACTGGACATTGCATAACTTTACATTTGCAACACCATCATTTTTCATATTACATTTATAAGAAGATTAAAGCCAAAAACTGAGTTAATAAATTGAAGTTATTTCGAAAGACTTGAGAATTTAGGACTCATTAGGACTGGAGGATTTTAATGAAATTAGATGTACAAATAATTCACCATTAAGAATTTGTAAACATTTTTATGCAATGAGTTATTTACTATGTCGCGGGCAGAGAAGGTGAAAGTGGGGGTTTTTGTTTTTGGCTTTATGGGTACGACTGTCTAAAAAGGTGAGTTTTAAGTTTAATAAACATGGGAATAATTGCCCCATGGACGAAAACCATCACAACTAGCCAATAATTATTTCCACTACATTTAGTTTGTCGCACGGTAAATTCACAGCCAGCATTGTAAATCACAGACAACAATTCACCTTCCAAATTCACCCAACATAATAAGTTAGGTTAGGTTGGGTAATGTTAGGTAAGTTTAGGTGAGGTTAGAATATTTGCCATCGCGGTTTATATTTACTTAATTAACTATTAACTATTCTATATAAAACCTTAATGTGCTTTAATAAATAATAAATGAAAACAATTTTTTAATAAAAAAAACAATACACTTCCAAATAATAATGTCAAATAATTTCCCCACGGTGAATTGCAGTCAGTAAATTGTGAGCAGTGAATTGTGGGCGGTGATTTTTATCAGCTCTGAATTTTGGTCGATGATTCCTGGTCGGTGATTTTGGTGAATTTGTAATAATACTGATAAATAATTTTCCCCGCGGTGAATTGTGGGCGCTGATCTTTCCTCACAGTGAACTTTACCCGCAGTGAACTTGGTCTTCGTGGTGAGATGTGTTCCCATATACCTAGTTTATCTACGATGCAGAGTAAAGCCTTCCTTCCACGCTGAGCCTCTTTTTATTACAGCCTCAAATATTCCCGGATATAAAAACACTCAAAGCCTTTTTTGTGTTTTCTTTATGTGTTCTCTTTGTATTATTTCGGGGGTGAAATGCCGCTCTTCGGGCGTCAAATAATGCGACTACATTGGAAGAAACGGCTCTATACGTCGCACGAACCAGTTCCGTGTGTGTGCGAGAGGTTATTGCTGGATGTAAGATTGAAAACCAAGAATAATAACATTGATATCACGCTTATCACATTTTTCTCAGCAGTAAAATGTGGGTTTTCTTTACATTATTCAGTTATTAAAGCGAAATAAACGCGGGAACGTATTCGCGCGAAATGAACATCATAAAATATCACATGGAAAATATTCAGTGAATGTTTCTGTGAGAAATCTATGAATAATATTTTTTTTATTCATTTTAAATGTTTGCGGTGTTGCTACTGTTTTTATTATAGCATTATACATATTTTATATACTGTTAAAATAAAATATTTGTCCACTTTTTAAAAATGTATGTACAATTTTTTTTCGAAATTAAACAATGGCTTCCCTTTTGAAAAAAGTGTTCGCTCTGTTTTAAGAGCGATTGACCAGCAGCTGATAATAAAAGTTTAAAAATGCTTGCAACTGTACAGGGAGGTACCAACGAGAAAGATCGATTATTCCCCGTATCAAATTTTTAAAATTATAAATTTTATAACGATTTATTTCATTCAAAACTTACTTTAATATATACCTACATTCAATATATACCTAATCATAGCAATAAAAATGCTCAAAACGCACGACAATAAACTATTAAATATAGTTTACTTCTGGTCAGTATTTTTTGATCATAAGTATTTATGATTTTTTAATAATGTTTAAACAAAAGAAGTGTGTAAAACAATTTAAATATTTTAGTTTATAAGACCTTAAATAAGTAGAAAAAATGGGGTATTTTTGTCACAAAACACGTTGTCGGATTTATTTTTTAACGATTTTAATTTAACGAAAATTTAAATTTTGAAAACTGTGTTTATTTATTTATTTATACTGGGTTTTTTACAGATGTTCGCACTTACGTGAGAACATCCAATTATAAAAACTCAGTTATTGTACAAATAGAGACATACAATTACAAACAATCTACAATTACATACAATTAAATACAGATACATACAATTGGAAAAACAGAAAAGTCACAAATAAAAATAAGTAATAATAATAATAAGTGTTGACTAGATTGTGTATTGATTTATTTTGTTGTATGATTATATCATTTGAAATTTGTGTTGTTTAATAGAATCTATCGTTTGAAAATTGAACAAATCTGCCAACGGCCAACGGCAGTTTTAAAATTTTAAAAGTTTTAAAACTGCGTGTACCAGATAAAATAAAAATCTTTCAAAATCAATTTATGTTTTTTGTAAAAAATATTCAATGCGTTTAGAATTTGATTTAAAAAGGACTAATTTCCGGTATTCTCTGGTGATACCCTTTTAAGACATCATTTTTTTGTTATCTAATTTGTTTGTTGAACGTTACAAGTCTTAAGTGCAGCACTAAGAAGTAATGCAAAATCATGTGTTTTTGGTTTGAAATTTGATCACTTAGAAATAAATTTGATGCTTTAATTAAATACTGCTAATTAAACACATATGCCTTTGAAATAAATCAGGCCTGTGAAAAATGCTTTAGAGCTCAAAATCTTTTAGTTACAAAACTGTTTTCGGTTATGGTATATAAAATATTGTGACAAATTAAATTCTTTAGAAACTGATCGTAGAACATGGAAAAAAATAATCTTACTAATATTATAAACGTGAAAGTTTGTATGGATGTATGTATGTTTGTTACTCTTTCACGCAAAATTTACTGAATGGATTTTAATGAAACTTTACAATAATATAGCTCGTACACCAGAAGAACATATAGGCTATAATTTAAAAAGCTAGCTATTTATTTTCAATGTATTGAAAATAATTATTATTGTTTAATGGAAAATGTCAAAATTAGAGAATGACATTTTGCAAAACAATGATTGTTAAATCAAAATTCCATTTTAGAAAATATTTAAATTAGTGAATTTATTTGAAGTACTCGCCTAATACTTTGAATCGAATCAAGAATTATAGATATTTTAAATAAATAGGTTAAGAATTTTGGTATAAACATAGATACTGCGCAGACAAAGTCGCGGGCAGAAGCTTGTTTGTCATAAATGAAAACAGGCGACTGGTGTAGAGGGAATTTAAACTTTATCGCCATCTCCATAAGGAGTGTTATTGTAAGCGGGCCAATTTTGAATGTTACAGGACGTAGTCACAGCTTAATCATATTTTTCTATTACCCAAAATAAACATAAATGTCTTCCCAACCTCTTTGTGTAATCACCTCAGCTCAAAAAATTAAGCAGGTGAATGATTATTTTAAAATTATAGTTTAAAACTAGAAGGCAATTGGCAGCTCTAATATGTTTACATAAAATCATTCACGGCCATATTGATACTACACTATGTCTTAGCAATATTGATATAAATGTCTCCAATTCCCATTGTTTAAGACGCCATAACACTTTTCACCTGAATAGATTTAAAAATAATATAGCCTACTTTAGCCCTCTGATCCAGATGTGTCGACTATATAATATGATAGAGTGTGCCGAAGTAGATATTTTCGTCGATAATGTGTACGGATTCAGAAAAAAAGATCTGGTGCTGTTAAAAAATATGTTTAACTAATTATATTGTGTCAATTGTCTCTCATGCATGCCTCTCGTGATTCCTACGTCTCTTGCCTCTCATTGTAATATGTGTTACTTGAGGAGCTTGTATAAAATTTTGTATTTTTTATTTATTTTTATTACTTATTTTTATTTATTTTTTTTTATTTGTGATTTTTCTGTTTTTTTAATTGTATGTATCTGTATTTAATTGTATGTATCTGTATTTAATTGTACGTAATTGTAGATTTTTTGTAATTGTATGTCTCTATTTGTACAATAACTGAGTTTTTATAATTGGATGTTCTCACGTAAGTGCGAACATCTGTAAAAACCCAGTTTAAATAAATAAACAAATATCACGTCCTCTTAAACTGATAGTTATGTGTATACCATGACATACGTTCCATAGGTCTCGTTGCCAATATTGCTTGAAAAAATATCACCTTTTATTATATTATTTATTAGCTATTATTATTAATCATAAGATTTTTGAAAACGACCCAAATAATCTATCCTCTTTCGGCCTCAGTGGAGAAAAGTCATCAGTCATCGACGTCATGCCCTGTGACGTCATCAATCACACGTGTCACGTGCTGTACGTGATCCCAAAATAAACACGTTGTTCGGAACGAGAGCCTCCCTGCCCCACCACGAGAGCCTTTATTATTTTGTTTGGGAAACGATTGTTTTATAGTTTAATGAACGGTATGTGAACAGTTCTATGCTTTTATTAAAGGTTTATACCACTAAAAATATTTTTCTAGAAGTTGGATCTATTCAGATTTCAAAGTCGTGTTAAAGAAAATTGATGTTTTTGATTTTTTTAATTATTTTATATTTAAGGGCTTAAAAAAGGGTCATAAAGGGCTTTTCGAATCTACTTTACGAGTAGTTTGCAACTTTGTTGATGAAAATACTAAAAATTAAAACATTCATGAAAATGTAATAATACACTGACAAAAGTGACAGCAAAAACATAAAATAAAATACCTAGGTATAAATGTTAACAGAGACTAAGATTCCTCACGTAAATAAATATTCAATATATCCAAAATAGTGGAAAATGTTTGCGTCTATTTATGTTAAGGGATAATACTCGTAAATGTCGGCAAGATCTTTTGGGTACGTGTAGTCGTGTATACTGATTAATTGAAGCAATTCAGGACAGTCACTCTTGTAATAATGATTGTTCTTCTTTCTGGTAATTTCTGTTTAATTTTATCATGTCATCAGTAAAAACACTCTTTTCAAATAACTAGTTTATTTTCACAAATCACATTTACCTGAAGACTTTGCAATTTTTATACCTTCAACGCATTAAAAACACACGGCTCCGTCCCGGTTTTATAGGAAGAGCTTGGTTCGCTTTTTAATTGGAAATGAGACGGATTCAAAGAATCCCATTGTATTTATAAACACAGGGTTTTATAATAATAATTTTTCGTTAACTACAAAAAAAACATGGCTGTCAGAGAATTTAAAAATAAATAAATATAATGCACTTCATTACCGACTTAGAAAAGAAGAAATCTGCTTTACCATATTAATTAACATAAATGAGTATAGGTTTTAGCTAAGTACCGAACCAAAGTTATTACTCCACAAAGGGCAATGATAGTGTTTATTGCTTTTAAACAATTTCAATGGAGACATTTTTTTACAGAAGGTAATTAACTGTAATCAATGTTTTGTACAGGAATATGCAATTTATATACCTCAGGAACTTGTGTTGAATTTTTTTAATGTTATCGGAATGAATATTGAAAAAGAGAAATCAATCGGATAATTTTAATAATGGAATTTTTTAATTAATTCTGGCACACTGGCACGTCCACAATACATTTCTATTGGTTTATTTCGTCACTAGTTGAAATCATCGAGACAATAATTAATTAAGGATTTTTAAGCATGAGATGTTTTCACAGTGTTAAAATGCTGGAACATAATTTTAATTATTTTTTCTAAGAAAATTGACGAATCGCTCCATTTTATTAACTTGTGACTAGGCCCTTTTCAAAACTGACTATAAAGAAAGCTTTAATATAAAGCGGATTTTGCTTGAGATGGAAAAAAAAATAAAGTACCGGTGTATTATTTTTTATGATAAATTCTCTTCTTTTGTTCGTAAAGTTTTTTGATATTGAAATACGTCTTGAACTTGAAAATCATCTTTTAAAGTTGATGAATTGTTAATATTCTCTTAAACAACTATCCCTTAGAAGATCTTTCACACTAGAACTCGCTGCAAGATTGCACCATAATAAATATGTTTTTTAGTGAATTCATTATTTTTGAACGACATAAATTAATGAAATGAAATTTACTTGTGCACGCCGGGATTTGAACCTGTGACCTCCGGATTCGTAGTTGACAGCCCTACCCCTCAATCATAATATTTTCACTTATTTACATAAATTTTAATTCTGCGGTGCCTTTTACTTGGCATGCTTACTTACCATTTTGGAAAAAAAAGATTTCATAAATAAACGTCACCCAAAAGATTCTCGGTAAACACCATTATTAAAAAAAAAAAAAAATTATCGAAGAAAGCAAACACTTTGTAGCTTATATTTTGACATTATACCAAGTGAAACAAAATAGTTTTAAACCACTTTATTTTTATTTATAATTGTCGACCGGTTTCGATTGGACTCAATCTTCATCAGGACAATAAAATAATATAAACTAAATCATAATACAGAGAAACAATATAAGGTAAACAAAATAGAGAGAGAAAGCAATATATGGGAGGGGGAGAGTACATCATAGACTGGTTGGTGGAGGGGAAGAGGGCGGGGCAAAAGAAGGGTGGGGGTTACATAAGGAGTAAGGGAACAACTTTTTATTTTATTTTACACAACTCATAAACAACCGTTTACCATACATGAAGAACTCCGTGGTCGAGGGTAAGGCTCTCAACAATCCGAAAGCCGCGTGTTCGAGCTGTGTGATTTGAGTTATTTCGTATGTCACACTTTAATCATTTAAAATAACTTAAGGTATATATATACGGCTCGTTCCAGAGTAGAAGATATACCCAGTATCGTTTTGTTATAAGACCACAATTAAAAATTGAAACGTTGCTTGAATTGGCTTTAGCCGTGTTTGGTGACTATATCTGAATAGCCAGGTACTTCCCCATCGTCCTCTACACCATCTCCTTCCCCTCCCCACTATCTTCAGCCTTACAACAAACAATTGCGGATGCCATAATTTCACTGTCTCCAGTCAGATGACAGCATCTAGTACTCTTTTCGGTAATAATAATAATAATAATTGGATAATTTCTAGAGCGCCGTTTTTGTGAGAAATCACCTCAAGGGCGCTGAACATCTTATTATGACTTCTTAGGCTCTACCTAGAACTATTATTTACAAATGGACACAGAGAACATACTTACCTGGCAGGTCACTTCCGATAAACACACTTTAATTAGAAAGTTTATGCTTGGAGGAGATACGACTTTGCACGCGGAGGACGCCATATTAAAACACTGGACATTTTATCACTTTACATTTGCTACACCATCATTTTTCATATTACATTTATAAGAAGATTACTGCCAAAAATGGAGTTAATAAATTGAAGTTAATTCGAAAGACTTGTGAATTTAGGACTCATTAGGACTGGAGGATTTGAATGAAATTAGATGTACAAATAATTCACCATTAAGAATTTGTTAACATTTTTATGCAATTAGTTATTTACTATGTCGCGGGCTGAGAAGGTGAAAGTGAAGGTTTTTGTTTTTGGCTTTATGGGTACGACTGTCTAAAAAGGTGAGTTTTAAGTTTAGCTCTGAATTTCGCCGAGTCTGTGATCATTCTTAAGTCGTGTGGCAGTCCATTCCAGGCTTTAGGTCCCGACACTCCGAAAGCACGCTCACCGAACTTAGTATTTGTAGGTAGCACAAATAATTGTCATTTCTGGAGTGTGTACAATTTTCAACACGTTTAATTATTTTTTAACGGATCGTGTAATTATATTAAAAACAAAATTAAAGGTAATATTAAATCTATCATTTATAAATTCTAAGAAACCATTTCAGTATTATTTGGTGTAACCAACTGTAAAATCATTGAAAAATTCTGTAATTAAATTTTTGCTCCAACTAACAACTAATTACTTGTTCTTGATACTTCGAATAAAATCTTAGCCGAATTAAAAAAAGGATCCTTCTTTTATAATTAAAAATTCCTTTCCAATTCACTGGACCAAACTTGGGCTTCTCAGTCGAAGAGGTAAAACCTCGTAACTTATAGAATTTTAATTAATTCTTATAACTAAGTTACCTACTTCCTTGAAAAATCACGGAAAATAAAATATTAAAAAATTTAAATGTACTTTGCAATTTTATAGTTTGTTTTGTGAATTTTTCAACGTTGAGGATTTTACCCTAAGAGTATGGATATTGGAGAGACGGCATGTGAAGTGTGCCCGCGCGCTCCAAGTGTGCCTTTTCGAGAATTTTACCCAAACGGCTTACGTTGGCTGCTGGTTTTTGGACGTTTAATACGTTCCGACGGCAGCCATTTTACATGGTGACAGCCAATGTCAGCCATGTGGGAAGAATTCTCGAAAAGGCACACTTGGAGCGCGCGGGCACACTTCACATGCCGTCTCTCTATATTTTACCGCAGGTCAACTGCTTAGAAGGCAAATATGCTGACCTCTTGTAAGAACTGCGGCATAAATTCATTATATGATTTTCTTATATGAAATTTATTTATTTTTGAATTGCAGATTGTTACTTTCATCACTTCACATTCCAAAATTAAATTTTTACTAGCGCAGACCTAGTAAAGAGGGTCTGATGACGGGTAAAATTTTTTAACTGTTTTCAGTTCCAATTTATCTTTATATATAAAAATCTCGCGTCACAATGTTCGTCCAAGGTAAACTCCGAAACTGCTTAACCGATTTTGATAAAATTTGGCTTACTGTGTGTAATTTGGTCCAACTTAAAAGATAGGATAGTTTTTATCTTAATTATTGAACTCAATATTTATTATTGCGAATTAAATGTTCCTTATGGGACAATGATTTGAAATTATTTGTAAGTTCCATAAGTTTCTGACAGATGGCGGTGAGAGTTTATTTATTGACACAACACTTGGTTATCTAGGTTAGGTAACCATCCAGTAGATGGCGTTGTGTTGCATTAGCCGCAGCAACGCGTGGGCGGGTCAGCTTGTTTAAATATCAAATTTTACAATCCTACCTAGTGCTTTATAGCTTGTCTGAATTCAGTGAACGACTTAATCCAATGTTGAAATTGATACTTTTATATTAAAAGCACATTTCATCCAGAAGTCCTCATTTTGTATATTTGATAATAAACATCGACTGTACATTTATTTTATCGTTATACCTATTTTCCGGAGATTAGCAATATTCTTGTTTACCGCATTTTTTTTTCTTTTTACATCTGCAAACGGGCAATTTTACTGAGTTTCAGATTGTCTTAACTCCTACAAGAAGTACCTTATCAAAAAAAGAAAAGTGAACCGACACACTAGTGGTCGCTATCTATGTTGCATTAAAAACATTTGCACTGGTGTTAAAATCAAGAGAGGGAATTGGGGAAACGTTTGTATGGAAAAAAACGCCTAATGTACTAAAAAAATTAATTATGTACTAAAATTGTAATTAGGCGTCTTATTTAAATATTTTCCTTTAAAATATGTTAAACTGAAATACTTTACACAAGATTCAACCTGAAAAATCAGAAATCGTTGAATAAATTATGAGAAATCGTCTTTGCAGAACATATTGACCGCCGGCGTAGTTCAGCGGTACGGCGTTAGACTCCCATTCCGAAGGCCGCGGGTTCGAACCCGGCGTGCGCAAATAATTTTTTTTAATTGATTTATGTTATTTCACAATTAATTATTTAAAATAATATATAGTATATTTGCGGCACGTTCCAGAGTGGAAGATACTCTTAGTATCGCCCTGGTGTAAGACCACCATTCAGAATTGAAACTTTGCTTGAATGGCTTTAGCCGTGTTTAGTGACTAGATCTGAATAGCCAGGTACTTCCCCATCTTCCTCATTCTCGCCTCCTTCCCTTCCCTACTTACCTTCAGCCTCATAACATACCCCAATTGGGGATGCCATAGTCACACTGGCTCCAGACGGGAACAGTTGGGACTCTTGTGAGGTATTACTATAAAAATAAAAATATATCATCAAAGTAAAATTACCTTTTCCCATCAAAGTGATGATTTGTTTAATATTATACACAGATTTTTTAGTAGAAGATATTATAAAGCATCCATCAATTATCTTGAAATATATTACGTTGATGTATTATATTTCACTATGCCAACGTCTAAATGATTATCCTCGTCACTTTTTCAATGATCTTGAGGATTTTGTGAAAATGAGTGATTTGAAAGCTGTTTGCAAAAAGTAAATAAAGTTTAATATTATTTTATTTAACAACATTAATTTGAGAAGTTACTACCACCTTCATCCAAGAAACCTTACATTGTTCATAAACAATTATAGAAAATAGTGAATTACTAAGCGAGTTATTTGGACTTATATGACAATAATTTAACAATTTAAGATGATTGTCAAAAGAATTAATATTCAACTCTTTCGTAGATGGCGCGCATACAGTATTTTTATTATTGTTCATTTTTGATAACTTACAGGCGAAACAAAATAAACACAGTAATATCCACCACTGCAACGTACTATGATTTGAATGTACGAGACGCGTAAGCACCTCTACAGTCTGACACTGTTTAGGTACTTTTAAATTACGCGCTTCGGATACCGGACGCTGGATCTTACTTACTAACTAACCATATTAATATATATATATATATATATATATATATATATATATATATATATATATATATTATATAGTAATATTGACCGCGTTGATAAACGCAGACGCATTTATTTCTTAAATATTTTTTCCGGCACCATATGCTTTCTAAATTTTTGATAATCTTCCAAATCCTTTTCTCTTTCCTAAAAAGGCGCTCGTTTAAATCCCATTCCCCATTCCACGTTTTGTCAACTCCAAATTCTGTTACACGGAAACAATATTCGGGCACGAAAAAATATATTGAAACTTGGTTCCTTTTTCTGCTCAAATTCACAGATTTCACACGAAATTTAACCGGTATTTTCCGAACTGTCACACTTTGGAAAAAAATAATATCGAGAGTCAATGGCGAGCGTGCCAGTGATACTCTCCCGGCTCTAGGTACTTTCAAAAAGTAATTTACTCTCTAAAGTTCGTGAATTTCACGGGTGAGAGCATCATTGAATGATTGCGCCTACCGACGTACCATCCCCGCGCAGAGCCAAGAATGTGTCAGCTTGATTTTTATTTCGTTCAAAGCCTGAAGTTGAAAAATCTAATGATCTGTATTACGTGAATTCAATTCGTAAGTAATTTAATGGCTTTGAAACCTTCTTGACTGGCATTGGAGTGCAGTTCTAGTATGCATGTGAATATTGCCAACTAATTATTGATAACCAACGTCACAAAAGTGTCATAACGTTCTTGGTGAGATACATAATATTTATGTTGCACATCTGTGCATGACTACACCAAAAAAGCAAATCAGTTGTACCTGCAGGTTTGAAGGTATCTGACGTCATCTAAATCATTGATTTGTAGAACTCCTTGCGTTCAAATATACAAACACAATGCAAGTCGAAATTTTACGTAGTGCAGAAATTTAATATATATCAGAACGGTTAATAAATATCAGTAGGTACAATAAATAATTTTCATGTTACTGTGCAGTTACATTATTGTGGAATTTTGCACAAAGGAGTTCAACAAGTAGGTATATAATTTTATTAATGCGTGAATCACTTCATTTCTTTCTTTCCACTCCCATTAAGTAGACTTTTACTTAGAGCTTTGTAAATTTTGTAAAAAATATTCTAAGTACGAATACTTTCTTTTAGGCTAATTTAACATTGATTCCAACAGTGTATGTGAACTTGGATAACCAAGGAGCATTGATCTCCTGTACAAAGTTGGCGAATTAAATGAAACTCTCTTACACCGTCGATTTTAAGAAGCAAAAGAACTGGACGTTTGTCCGAATAGTTCTCAAATGGCATGCCATGTGTAACGAGTTTGCATGGATTCTACCACTCAAATTATAAAGATATATTTTCAAGACCTACATACCACTGAATAGAAACCCGACTTAGCATCGGTCAGCGACATAATTCTTCTGGTAACACAGTGACGAGGGCATCCACCACATTCACAAACCGTTTTAAGGACGCCACTGGTTGTAGCGGTCTCATGTCGAGAATCATTTTTTCTACTGACTAAAGCAATGGAGCGATTTTTGGCTTATGTATGCGCCATTTTAAATGTCAACAATTGCTTTCCGGACAAAAAAGGCAATTATCTCTTTATTCGGCAAAATTTAAAAAAATAAATATTTGTGGCTCCCACGTTTGTTATTTTGGTCTAAAAGCGAATCTATTGAAATGCTTTATCTCTTATAACCATAGATGTTGCAAATCCGAACTTTGTAGACTATTTTAGAACGATGTTAAAAATATTTTTATCGCGCCAAAATTATGATCATCTGTTTACAGTTAAAATTAAGTACCTTTTCCACATATATGTACCTTTAATTATCAAGTTTACCACAGACTATTTTATAAAATCGAAAATATTCTATGTTTCTCGAATAAGTACCTCTGACGGCAGTTTCAAAGTATCAAACACGCAGGATTCGCGCGGTTCTAAATTTTACGATTTTTTAATATTGTTTTTATAAATCCTACAAATATGACGTAAACAGTAAAATACAGGTTAATTCACTGGCCAAATGGTACTTTAATAAGTTTTTATGTCTCCATGTCAAAATTCGAAGGTATGATTTTTTTAAATTTGGGTGAGAAATATAAAAACGATGGTCTGGAATTCTCGAGCAATCGAAGCAAATTTATTTATTTCGCGTAGTCGCTCCAGCGGTTTATGTTTATTCAAAAATTTATTATTGATAGCAAACTTGAAACCACTCATTCTAATAAGTAAGTAATATTCACGTTAAAGTTCCTAATAGACGTTATTTAAGGATTCATAAAACATTTCGTCTCGAGTTGTTAAATTACAAAATTGGATGTTTCAATCCAATGTCGAGAATGTGTTGATTGCATAATGTCTCTTTATAAAGACAGCTTTATAAACATCTTCGTATTAAAAAAAAAACATTTGCGTATTTTATTTGCTCCAAGCTAATAATTAATAATAAAACGTCATGGCAAATAGAAGTATTTGAACTACAAATTTATTATTATGACTTTTCTTTCAATTATTATAAGCAATAATTATTAGCCTGAAACACTCATCCACATTGAAAAAATCTCCAGAGAAAAGATACATGCCGCCAACGGGACTCGAACTCGTGTCCTTCTGTATTCCGGACAACTGCTCTATCCACTGATAGTTCAATATGTATATATATACTAGTGTTTCAGTCAATAATTACTGCTTATTACATTTTTTCACATGCAAACAACCAACTTTATTTTATATGAGAAAGGCATTGTTAGTGCTGAATCTCCCACTAGGTGGCGTCGAGACATATTATGTCTACATTTTTTTTTTGGTGAAATGTTAATTATTATTTTTTAATTGATAAAATAATGTTTAAGGCAAGATTTTTATGCATAGCACAAAGGGTAACGATAATTATTATAAACAATAATTATTGGCCTGAAACACTCATCCACATTGAAAAATTATTCTCCCGAGAAAAGATACATGCCGATCTTTTTTTTCAATCTTCTCTTTCTCTGTAATGTATGCCTACTATGTTTTATGTTATATTTTGCTTATTATTATATATGTTATTATTTCACTAGTAGCATCTCTATCTAGTAACAACTTAACCCAGATGTTACATGCTGTGAACATTTTTAATTGGAGTGCTCAATGGCAATTTCATTTATTTAATATTTCTTAATACTCTGCAAATGTTTCAAACAATATATAAACGAAGCTACTTTTAAAACATAATTTACGATCCACACAAAAACAATTTTTTTATTTTTTTTATTGACAAAATTTATTGATACATACATTATTTACTGGTAGATACATACATAATAACACAAATGAAAAGAGTAACAAAAAAAATCCCACAAAGGCGAAGCCTGTGCGTGGGCATTATAATATGTCGGTATAAAACAGTGGTGGTTAAAATAACATACATTTATTCATTCCAAAAATATATTTCGTCACCTTAGTTAATTAGGGTTCTAACTTCACTTTTCAATCTTCTATCTACGTCTTACCATGGAAAGGACTTTGACACCTAATAACATGTTATTAGGTGTCAAAGTCCTTTCCATGGTAAGACGTAGATAGAACTCTATCCAAATAAGGTGACGATATAGCTAGACTGAAAAAATGAAGGGGCTTTGATTTAAGAAACCTATCGTATATCGAGTATCGTTGAAATATTTAGAAATTATTTTATAAAAATCACGTGGAACAATGGAAAGGACTTTGACACCTAAGAACATGTTATTAGATGTCAAAGTTCTTTCCATGGTAACACGTAGTTAGAACCCTATTCAAATAAGGTGACGATTTAGCTAGACTGAAAAAATGAAGGGGCTTTGATTTAAGAAACCTATCGTATATCGAGTAACGTTGAAATAATTAGAAATTATTTTATAAAAATCACGTGGAACAATGGAAAGGACTTTGACACCTAAGAACATGTTATTAGGTGTCAAATTCCTTTCCATGGTAAGACGTAGTTAGAACCCTGTCCAAATAAGGTGGCGATTTAGCTAGACTGAAAAACGAATGGGCTTTGATTTAAGAAACCTATCGTATATCGAGTATCGTTGAAATATTTAGAAATTATTTTATAAAAATCATGTGATTTAACAACCGTTTTGTAAGTTGACTAATATAATGTACATAGACAACGAGTCATTCTAAAATCAAGCTAAAATCTAAACGGGCCAATAAATTATAGTTAAGCAAGGATTGACCAAGTTGCCCAGTTAACGTTTTGGCCGAGCTAAATTGGATATGGCTACGTGAGGTAACAGGGGATTAAGCTAGGCTTCGTTTTGGTGTATCCTAAAGCTTATTATTTTATGCAAATCGTTTTATTAGGGTTATGTTAGTTATTTACCGCACCTCTACCGGGCTTTCATGCAAAATGGTCCACGGATTTGATTTTAAGTCGGGTGGTTGCCGGTCCTATTCTCACTACATTGAAATTAATGTTTTCTGCACATTTGCGCTGTACAAATATAAATCAAGCGATTCTAATTTATTGTATTGCTCCTACCAGAGGCGTGCATTCCATATAAGTACATAAGCACTATCCTACTCACTCCAAAAAAATAAAAATATTATTAGCATTAATTATTATGAAATTATTTTAGAAATCTATAACCTTGCATATATGCACACGAAGACAATGTCGCACACGTCATATTCAAAGGTGGACAGTATTCCACACAAAAATGTGCATATGTGCGCTATGTGCGTTCAAGGGAAGACTTGTTTGTGTTAGTGTCGAAAAAGGCAGTGCCTTTCGGTACAAATTACAAATGTATCAATCAGTGCCATCTATTTGCAGTAATTGTAATTAGTACAACATTACTAGCGAAACAATTGTAATGTTCATTGATATGAGTTTATATTTCTTATTTAAACATTGTATTACATATATTATATCACTGTATTATATACTTATTATGTAAAAGCCCATCAGGGCGTTCAAAATTAATAATAAATAAATAAATAAATATTATTATGTTGGATTTCATTGAATAGAAATCATTTAGGTATATTATCCACTAGCTTCTGCCCGCGACTTAGTCTGTGCAGGATTAGTAAGTACTTCGATTAGCTTATTTTCTTTTCGTAGGTCTCATCTATGTTTACACAAAAAATCTTAACCTATTTATTTAAAATATCTATAATTCTTGATTCAATTTAAGGGTGAGTACTTCAAATAAATTCACTAATTAAAATATTTCCTAAAATAGAATTTTGGTTTTACAATCATTGTTTTTCAAAATGTCATTCTCAAATTTTGACATTTTCTATGAAACAATAATTATTATTTGTAATACATGGAAAATAGCAAGCTTTGGGTATAAATTATAGCCTATATGTTATTCTGATGTATGAGCAACATTATTGTAAAGTTTCATTAAAGTCCATTCAGTGGTTTTTGCGTGAAAGAGTAACAAACATACATACATCCATACAAACTTTCGCGTTTATAATATTAGTAAGATAATTGCCTTGCAATACACTTTTTTTACATTAACTCCACACGGGAGACCCCGAGGAAAATAATTTCCCTCAGGGCTAATATCATATTATGGGAATGCTGTCAAAGATCTTTTCAAGGAGAGAAAATTAATTATTGGGAAGGAAAAGGTATGAGGGGTGGGTAGGAGTCTAGCGTGTAGTCCAGGACATCTGCCGCCAAGATCTTAACAGATCTCACCCCCATGCACCCAGCTGCTGAATCCTCTTAGAGTGACCTATGGCAAAGGTGTTGATTACCCAATAAATGGTTACCCGGACGGCGGTACCCAAATTAAAAAGTGTTTAGATGTATATTCGAAGTAATTTTTTGGAAAATAATTCAGATGTATTGAATCAAATAACATAATTAAATTTTAATAACATTGCCTTTAGATGGATAACATTGACTTCTCGGAATAGGCCAGTGCAATTAGCGCAAAAAAGGGGGTCGCGATCGGAATTATTCCGGTAGTCCCAATTTTTTTATATGTTTTATATAGTCATCTCGCGATGAAAAATCTGAGTTTTCGACCTTGGCGCACTTGAGCTTTCGTCGCCATTTTGAAAAAACCAACCGGTTTCGCCCCAAAATCTAGTTTTTTTCAAATATCTCGTTTCCGATACAAATTTCGGCTATAGTAGCTTAACAAGTTTATTAGAACATAAAATTACCTACAACTTTTATTTAAAATAAATTCTTCTATCTCTAATACATATCGAGATATGCAGTCGTAAAAATGTGTAAAAGTTTATAAAAACAGGTAAATAGCACGACTTGGTTTGGTTTTTTGTACATATCTTTTTTGCAGTACAATTTTGTAAAAAAATTATTGATATCAATTTTGTAGAGAATAAAATTTCATATTAGAAAAATAATAGGCACACGTTGAATATTTTTATCTCAATTAGGTATTCAAAAAAAATTACTTATATCAATTTTGTAGAGAATAAAATTTCTAAAAAGAGGTGTGATTTTTATGTTTTTTGCAGTTTTATTCAATAATAATAGGTGAAAACAGAAAATTTACCTTACATTTTTACATAATAACAGAAAACGGACCTACTTCCCAGCTGTGGGTTTAGTACTTCCAGATGACAACACTGACTGAGCTGTATTTTGAAGCGGAGCGTTCTGGAAATTGGAAGCTCCATCTTGCAACGGTCCAAAAAATTATACATCTCTTTCATGCAGCCCCCCACTTTAATTACGCCAAAAGTGCACATCTGTATCTTCAAGATATTTTGACATTGAAAAAGAAGATGGATCCAATAGAATATGAAAGATTTACTAAAGAGGATTTCTTTACGATTCAACGATCTCATAAATTTTGGTCAGGGATTTGGTCCGATATGACCATTGAACAAACTCTGATGATCGATGAAAACATCGGGAGGTTTGACTCAAGGACGAGGAATTACAGACAGTTCTATTCTTCGTTGGACTGCTGGATTTGTTTATCTGCATAGCATATGTGAGGGTATCGATTCATTCTGTGGAGTTTAATCAGGAACGTCAGAGCAACATGTAGAGATGAGGCCGACACGAATTAAGAGGGATGACAAAGTCGTCCAAACTCTCATAGATTGGTTTGCTTGCCATGAACCATTTTCTAAAACAAATGTGATTATGCCTAAAAGCAGTGGCACGATCGGGGATAGCAAAGTAACTTGTCATATATGGCTGAAAAGATGGGGAACTTCGCTATGTCTAAAGTTATCAACCAGAACTTTGGAAACCTACACTTAAAACGTAAGCATGCCATAGTGTATCTTGCGGCGGTGACCAGCGGTTTAAAAAATCAGGGTGTGACTGTTACAATATTCATCCATTAATGCTATTCCATCGTATGTGTATTGCCAAAAAGTCTGAAATTGAACTTAAAGAATATTTCCAATATGAACTATCTCCTGTCCCACTGTCTCTTTTCTCAGAGGAAGGCATGCGCAAAAGAACTAAGTCCATATTTTACACATCGTTCAACCCTTTACCAAATAAAACAGAACTGGGAAGCAGTAAAATACACGTAGTTGATGGAGGATATTTACTACACAAAGTTGTATGGAGTCATTTTCAGTAATTTTTCAGCAATATGTCAGGTATGTACAAAATCATTATGGAGCCAATACAGTAGTGGTGTTCGATGTATACTCAGATTCGGCTGAAAAGAAAAGCACTAAAGAGTTACAACTTCTGCTGAAGTTTTGTTATGAAAGCAGTCACCCAAAAGTTTCTGGGAAATGAGAAGAACAAGTCTCATTTTATTTCCCTACTCAGAGCCTCATTTGAACGATCGCGAATAACGACAGTACATGCTGAAGAGGATATTCACGTTCTCGTAATAACCACAGCAAACTCGTTGTCATCTCAATATGATGCAGTCATAATTATTGGTCAGGATATCGACCTGTTGGTACTCCTCACAGCTCTCTCACTTCCAAAAAGTTGGTAAAGGCAAATCACCTAATGCGTTATACTCCAACAAATGTTTTAAACACATTGAAATAGTCGAAAACATTTTATTCATTCATGCCATAAGTGGCTGCGACACAACTGATGCTCCGTTCGGTCAAGGCAAATACAAATTTTGTAATATTATTCTCAAGAACCACTCAGTGAATGAACTTTTTCATGTATTCCAACAATCATTTTGGCTGCCGAACAATTCTTTGCACTTTTGTATGGCGGCAATGAGAAATCAAATTTGGAAAATTTAAGGTACATTCTTTTTGTCAAAGGAGTGTTCAATTTATCCAGTTTATCCAGGCTACCACCTACCAAAGACGCAGTCCAGCAACATGCTTCAAGAACTTACTTGCATGTGCAAACTTGGCTTGGTCACCATAAAGATCCAACTGAATGGGGGTGGAAGAAGGACGCTGTTGGGTTACTAACTCCAGTACCAATGTTGAAGGAGGCTGCACCTCAGGCGTTGCTGAACTTTATATAATTCCAATGCAAAAAAGGTTCCGCTGGAGAGCGCACATGTAGAAAGTCAGGTTTAAAATGCTCCCTAATCTGTATTCAGTGTAATAGCAACTCGTGCGAGAATGGAAGCCTTCGTTCATGATGATGACGAGGAATTTGGTAACCCAGTCGCCACAAATTCGGCTTATGAGACATAGTGGCCCGTAAGTGGCAGTAAGAAACAGAACTACAGTCAATAGTCAAAAAATTTAAGAAAATACATTTTTTTCTTCTTTTTTTAACATGTTTTTGTACCTTAATTAATTATTTTATTTATATGTTGTAATTACTTTGATGGTTAATATTGCTAATATCTATGTTACGGGTTATTTCAATAATAATTGTTTAAAAAAAGAATAATCAAGGTACGCGAAGATTAAAACATTATTATTCTTCTGATTCAATCTTTCACCTAATTTTTGTGTAATTTTTGTATTAAAACCTGGATACCTAATTAAGATAGAAATATTTAACATGTACCTATTATTTTTCTAATATGAAATTTTATTCTCTACAAAATTAATATCAATAATTTTTTTACAAAATTGTACTGCAAAAAAGATATATACAAAAAACCAAACCAAGTCGTGCAATTTACCTGTTTTTATAAACTCTTACACATTTTTACGACTGCATATCTCGATATGTATTAGAGATAGAAGAATTTATTTTAAATAAAAGTTGTAGGTAATTTTATGTTCTACTAAATTTGTTAAGTTGCTATAGCCGAAATTTGTATCGGAAACGAGATATTTGAGAAAAACTAGATTTTGGGGCGAAACCGGTTGGTTTTTTCAAAATGGCGACGAAAGCTCAAGTGCTCCAAGGTCGAAAACTCAGATTTTACATCAGGAGATGAGTGTATAAAACATATAAAAAAATTGGGACTACCGGAATAATTCCGATCGCGGATCGCTAATTGCACTGGCCTAGAATGGTTGTACAAAGTTAAACCTATCAGATCCAAAGCCATTGAATGGCTTCCTGTTATTATATAATTCCAGATTCCATCGCTGGGCAGAACTCGCCTATGCATCAGAATAATTGGCAATGTAACTTTGAAGGCAACATAAATTTTGATTTAATATCTTGGGCAGTGACGTAAGATGGTTTATGCATAGAGTTACATCTACTGGAACAACATAGAGCTGGGAAACCAATTACCGTAGTTTAACTACTTGTTAACTAAGTTTTGGTACCATTAAACTACGTCACTCGGGATTTAAATTACCGCTCTCCCAGCAGTAAGCAGAAACCATCAAGTAACTTACAATTTATGTGTGAGTCGGACGAGGAATTACGAGTAATTGAATTGATTTTGGATATGGACCCAGAGGATGCCGTAAGGAAAACAATTTCCTTAGGGGACATCTTTGGAGATGCTGCGTGGAGAGTATTTTTAGAGAAATAAATGAAAAGAAGTTCTGAGAAGGAATTGTGAGGGGTGGGTAGGAATCTGGTAGTCATTGCCCATTCCTACACTGTGGTGCCAGGCGATGGGTCCAGAGGTCAAAAGATTTCTCTCAATCAGTCTCTCACACAGTGATTAGGCAAATGCATCCGCCGCCAATACCAGGTCAAAACTCACCCCATGAAACCGGAACCCTCGTTCAGTAACCAAACGTAGTGAACCATTTGAAATGACAAATGGTAGGGGTGTTAATTATTCAATAAGTCGTTTCCTTGGTGGACGTACACATACCGGCCTCCAAAAGGAAAATATTATTATGATAATAATAATAATAATAATTGGATAACTTGTAGAGCGCCGTTTTTGTGAGAAATCACCTCAAGGACGCTGTACATTTTATTATGACTACTTAGGCTCTAACTAGAACTATCATTTACAAATAGACACAAAGAACATACTTACCTGGGGCAGGTCACTTCCGATAAACACAGTTTAATTAGAAATTTTATGCTTGGAGGAGGTACGACTTTGCACGCGGAGGACACTATATTAAAACACTGGACATTGCATAACTTTACATTTGCTACGCCATCATTTTTCATATTACATTCATAAGAAGATTACTGCCAAAAATGGAGTTAGTAAATTGAAGTTATTTCGAAAGACTTGAGAACTTGGGACTCATTTGGACTGGAGAATTTGGATGAAATTAGATGTACAAATAACTCACCATTAAGAATTTGTTAACATTTTTATGCAATTAGTTATTTACTATTTCGCGGGCTGAGAAGGTGAAAGTAAAGTTTTTTGTTTTTGGCTTTATGGGTACGACTGTCTAAAAATATGAGTTTTAAGTTTAGCTCTGAATTTCGCCGAGTGATCATTTTTAAGTCATGTGGCAGTCCATTCCAGGCTTTAGGTCCCGACACTCCGAAAGCACGCTCACCAAACTTAGTGTTTGGTGTGCGCTTTGGCTCCTTCAACCTTCCGATTGCTGATGATGCTGCTGACCTAAGAGTTGACTGTCGGGAATTGGAGTTTTCTGGAATACACATTTCTGATAAGTAAGCAGGAGCCATTCCATTAAGGGACTTAAATACCATCCAGCAGAGCTTGAACTGGATTCTTTCAGGACATTTGAGCCAGTGAAGATTTTTGAGATGCTTTGAAATATGGGAATATTTAGATACGCCGGTGATAAGTCTCGCCACAGCGTTGAAAATGAATTGTAATTTGTTGATTTCATATTTTGGGAGAGATGCCTAGCTAGGAAGACGTGGCACGATAAACACGACTTAGACGACTTTCAAACCATCTATATCTTCTTTTTCCCCAAATTTCTTCAGTTTGGCAAAATTCCCTAAATTGCACTGTCGAATTTGGTAGACCCCTCGGGACCTATTTCATCTTTAGGGATGACATGTGGAGAGTCTTTTTGTGGAAAGAAAGAAGTGAACCATGTTTTAGGAGGGAGGAAATCGTTCCACAGCCGAGCTATTGAACTCAAGATCGCGTCGTAGAATCGACAAGCTCTTGTGTAAAAAATGTTTGGGGCGCGTTTGGCGTATTTCCCGACAGTGCACCGGTGCCGAAGGAAGCGATGATGCTAGTTTCTCAGAGAATCTACCATTGAAAAACCGGGAGAATAAATACAACGTACCCACCGAACGCCTGCTCCTAAAAGATTGCAATTCGTTTTTTAAGATAGAAGAATTTATCAAACTGACTGCCAGTTTCTGCATAGAGTCGAGGGTTATATTCATTTTAAATTAATTTTTAAAAATTCGCAATCTGTAAGCATGTATATCAAGAAAATAATACTTTTGTATATAATGTGTACACCAGAGTACTTGAAAGTACAAACAATCGACACAGTAAATAAATTCTTTCAATATCCATGCCATATATTTAACTATATATTTAAGTCGATTTAGGGTTAGAAATTGCCAAATAATGCATAAAAAATTATTATTTTATATTAATTATAAATCTTTCGGGGGTTCTATTATCGGGTCTACATATCCATTTCTTAATCTTAACTGTCACACTTATTTCAGCCTTATTTAGGAATATCCTCATTTTTAACACGAGAATACAAAATTTTATCACACGTTCGCCTCATAGATCTCAAAACTCATATGAACATGAAACACAAATTAATAATTTAAAGATTTAAAGTTGTAACCTTTCTAAACAATTTCAAAAGGAAAAAACTGGTGGCCATATTATTTTTGATGGTTAAAACCTTTGAAATTTGAAAAGCATTTATCATTTAGAAAACGTTTTATTTAAACTCGCATTTTCAAATGTCTGAATTTGACGGTAGGTCGAAAATGGCACATACCTCCTAACCTTTCTGCACCTCCTTCCCATCCCCCGTATTTCCAGTTCAAAGCCTTTCACTATGCTAAAACGGGCAAACCGGCTCATAATTTTCCACTATCTCCTGTTCTATTGGTATGTTTATAGAATACGTTCAAAGAAAATATCGTCAATGGTCTCTTAGGCACCGGTGCATAATCGGGATACACACCAAAGGCGTCTCCTGCTGTTATATATGGTTGCTTATATTTTTTCATTTTTTATTTATTTTTCATATACTGTCTGGCTGTGATTTGTAATAAGCTGGCTTTTTGGAGTTCCGTCCTAATTCACGCTGTACCCTCAAATATGACATAGTCATCACTGGTTGCGAAAAATCTATGTGAGTGATATCTGAAGCAGCGAAAATTCAAGAACTGTGAGTTTTTGCATTTAAAAAAAAGAAGTTATTTGATCTAGACTTACTAGGTGAACCCATTTCCCTCATGTCGTTATTTCCATCAGGAATTCTTGAGTTTTTATAAATCATTTTTAAAATTCTGTTTTATGTCGAAATAATGGATTCTCGACCCGAATAGAATAAAGGGAAAGATTCGGTGATAAAAGGTTAGGTGATAAGATATGAAAAATTCATATTGTCTGTTTGTTTTTTTATGTAACTTTACAAGAGTCCCAACCTACTGGAATCAGTGACTCAGTAGCTTCCCTATTATGTGTTATCCCTAAGATGTTGATAGACTGAAGGTAGTGGCAATGGGAAGGAGATAAGGAAGAGTCAGGTGTGGAAATATGTGGCTTTTCAGATCTGGTCACAAAACACGGTTAAAGCTATTTCAAGCAACGTTTCAATTCTGGATGGTGGTCTTACACCAGGGCGATAATGAGAGTATCTTCGACTCTGGAACGTGCAGAAAATATACCTAATATATTATTTTTTATGAATATGAAATAATAAAAATAAATATATTTAAATTTACTTACGCACCACGGGATTTGAACCAGCGACCGCAACGGATTTGCTACTCAAGAGCCTTACCTCTCGACCACAATACCTTTCGTTATTTATTTATTAATGGACTTTTTTACATTAACTCCACACAGGAGGCCCTAAGGAAAATAATTTCCTTCAGGGCCTGATTCATCTGTTAAGATGCTGTGTGGAGGGTCTATTTGAGGAGAGGAAAGAGTGAACATGGGTCTTGAAGAGACGTATGTTGTAGGAAACAAAGAGACCGGTAAATCGTTTTACAGCCGAGCTGTTGAACTCAAGATCTCATGTGACAAATGTCAACCGTGTTGTGGTGTTTCCCGACTATGTACCGGTGCCGAGGGGATCAATGATGCTAGTTCCATTGAAATACCGGTAGAACAAGGACAGCATTCCCACCCGACGCCGACGCCTGTGCTCTAAAGATTGCAACCCGTTTGTTAAAACAGGAGAATCTATCAAACGGATCGCCTGTTTCTGCATAGAGTCGAGGGTTTTTTTTTCAAGTATTTTGGGGCAGACCACAGATGACTGCCAAATTCAACCGTGGGACGCACCTGCAATTTGTACAGGGTTAGCAGTTGTATACTATCAAATTGTCTATGGGCCCTGTACAGTACATCCAGTTTTACGTCCAATTTACAAAATAATTAGACAAAATTATTTAAAAATATAAAATATAAGAGTGAAGGCTATTTATTATATTTACGAAAGCAAAGATAAAAGCAAATAAAAACATGAGAAAAATGACTTATTATATACTAGCTTCTGCCCGCGACTTTGTCTGCATAGGGTAAGTAACTTCGACTAATCTATTTATTTTCCTAGGTCCCATCTACGTTTATACCAAAATTCTTAACCTATTTATTTAAAATATCTATAATTCTTGATTCGATTCAAAGTATGAGGCGAATACTTCAAATAAACGCACTAATTTAAATATTTTCTAAAATAGAATTTTGATTTAACATTTTCATTTTCATTGACCTTTTTTTTTAACCAATAATTATTATGTTCATTATATTGAAAATAAATAGCTAGCTTTATGAATTATAGTCTATATGTTATTCTGATGTATGAGCTATATTATTGTAAAGTTTTATTAAAATCCATTCAGTAAATTTTGCGTGAAAGAGTAACAAACATACATACATCCATACAAACTTTCGCGTTTATAATATTTAGTAAAAATACTATATTCTGAAAGGGATGAGTTTTAAAAAAGTTATAATACTAAAAATATCTTGCATCGATTGTACAATAGTAAAAAAGAAAATCAATTAAGGAGTGTAAAAGCTCTTACAAGGTTTAAGGGTATCAATTTATTATTTAATGATATTTCGTATCATTCCGTTTTACTTTACCATAGGAACAATGGATAATTTCTGCGGTATTCGCATAAAAAAAAACAACTACCTTCCTTTGTGACTGTGCAATATTATTGTTTGCGATTTCCGCAGAAATACTCGGGCAATCTTCTCGATAAATGCAATAAGAGAGGAATGCGCTATAAATTGTCTCCACTGTGCCAATAAAATGAATCTGGAAAGTGGTCGAAGGGAACGACCCGCAGTTGCACTTGGTTAATGTTTCAATTCTGTCCGTTTTTATTAAGGTTTAAATTTTTGTCGCAATGCAGGAACTAATAACGGCGTTAGGGGCAAATCCAATATAGTCTTGCTGCACTTTGCTGGCTTTCTTTGTGGCAGAAATAATGTTTACGGCTTTGTTTTTTACACTGTTGGATTAATGGACGTTATGGCGACCGAATACAATGTAATTCGATGGATACTTTTTGTCTATAGTGGATTTTGTTTCAGTTAATTCAGCTTTACGGTATTGCTTTCTTAGTGACCAATATTCAGGTTTAAACATTCATTTAACTATTTGTTATTTATCTTTGTGATGGTTTTTGTGGTTGAATTAAAATGTCATTGAAGAAGAAGATAACATTAATAATCTAATTTTTTTTAAATATGTAAATAAACAAGACACAGAAAAATAATAAAAGATAACGTTCGCAACTGAGACTCGAACCCAGAACCTTAGGTCTTACCGGGACATACACCTCTACCAATTGGGCTACTGCGATCTTATATGAGACTGTCGTAATTGTCAACTTCATATTTCAAATTTCAGAATTAACAATATTATCTTCGTCTAATGTTTTTTTTTCCATATTATTGGCAGCTACCTTTATTATTGGAAACAAGTATTCAAGAATGTATTTGTTACCTAGAAAGTGTCTCGGATAAATATATCCGATTTTATTTTATTTCTTCGTTATCTTTTATTATTTTTCTGTGTCTTGTTTATTTTAAAAAATTAGATTATTATTGTTATCTTCTTCTTCAATGATATATTATATTGATGGGAATAACCTTCAAAAGTTAAAAAGGGAGTTTTTCTAATGAAAATATGAATTAAAATGCTTTCAAATACACAAATCACAACACCTACTTTCTAAGCTTTTTCTACATAGACAGAAAGGATGGAACACCACACGGTTCTGTTTTGACACAATCTCCATAATTTGTTCAAATTTTTTCGTCAAACGAATGATATGAATTTGCTTACATTGTAGAAGAATTCTCACAGATTTTTTTTGCTTTGATTAGATTTTGTGTCTCTAGAAGTAAATGTATATATGTTGTGTTCTGACATTGTCTTTCTAAAATGTGAACGAGTTAATCATTTTTTTTTCTGAAAGAATTTTCTGTTATTTTTCATTGACCTATTTTAAAACTAAACAGGAAAGGATAGGTAGGCACATGAATCCCATTCGTATTCCGAAAGAATACTTTCAAATCAAAACCCTTTTCAAATGTCATATTGGTGGCAGAATGAAAAAGGTTTTAACAGAAAACAGGACGCGCCGTTGGGTGGATCACATAAATCTTAACATAAAGGAATATTACATAATGAATAATAAATATATACGAATAGAAAAAAACACAATTATAAGCATATAAGGATATAATATTATATAGATATAATACCCACTTGGCGTTGATTTTCCTCATAATTCTATACGATGTGGAAACATGGAAACACAGCCAGCGAAAGAAAGCGAATGAACGCCTTTAAATGTGGTGCTGGAGAAAAATGCTTAGGATTCTTTGAACAGACAGATGCATAAATATGTCCTTTCTGGAAGGGCTCAGAAGAGATCCTCAATAGGCTCTCAACTAATAAACCGTCTCATAAACCTTTGCAAATAGAAGGAACAAACCTACAAATTTCAGATAGTGAAAAATACCTGGGACTTTATATCGATAAACACTTGTCTTTTAAACACCACATACAAATAGTAAAAGAAAAAATTATCCCACTAATTGGTGTATTTGGTAGAATAGCCCATCTTCTACCAATACAAGTAAAGAGGTGATTATACTTTAGTTTAATTCATTCCCATCTTAATTACCTCATAGAAATATGGGGAAACACAAATATCACATTCTTAAACGAAATTCAAATAAATCAGAATAAAGTTATAAAAAAACTTTTTAACTATAAACCAGATACCCCCACCAAAAGAGTATACAAATAAACTAACTTAATGAAAATCAGAAAACTGTACGAATACAACATATGCTTATTAATCTACAAAATTCAAAATGGCTTTATACACACAAATACTACATTTATGAAAACATTACAAGTACATGAACACCACACAAGACAACGTAATAAATTATACACAAATTCAACAAAGACAGAGTGTGGCAAAAGAAACGTTGGCTATGAGGGTATAAACATATATAATCTCCTTCCTGATAGCCTGACAACCGAAAATAAATTAAGTATATTTTAAAAAAAACTGTTTGCTCTCAAAATTAATGAGCAAAACCAAAATGTTCTCACTTAAATAATGTATTACTTGGTGTTAGGTAGTAAACCATCATTAATAATATTATTTGTATCAATGTATTAAGTTAACAAAGCGAAATATGTATATTTCTTTTAACTTAAAAAAAAAAAAAAAAAAAAAATTATCTGCCTAAATCGTTTTTTAAGATACTTTGGACACATTGCTCGCCAAACTGATGATTCCAACTTGGAGAAATTCATAATCGCTGACAAAGTGTAAGGCAGAAGAAATAAAATAGTTTACCAATGCGCTAAAGGAGTGACTAGTATCACAGCTATCCAAACCGCGCAGAACCGCGAGGAGTGTAAGAACCTTTTCCACAATGGAAATTCATGTAGGGGTCACGATCCTCAACAATGAAAAACTGTCGAAGAATTTTAATTTTTTTTTTTTGAATTTTCTTTTTATTCTCTACTTTTTTTTAAATTTCTTTTGTCTACTTTTGATTTTCTAATTCATTAATTTCATCAAAATCAAAAGTAAAATTTCAAGTTGATAAGCACACATCAGCAAAGTCAATACAATAGACAATACCATAATTACACTTAATAAATCTTCTCATTTTGACTGTCCTAAAACAGGTTACTTTCCTAGTTGGACAGCCAAAGATCATTGTAATATGAAATACGTTATGTTTTTAAAAATAATAAATACAAAATGTATTATAACAACTTCAGAACCATGTAATATACAGCACATTAAATGTGTAAAATTCCTCGGAAGCTTTCTAAAGATCTAAAAATAAAGTATCTTACAATTATCCATTGTATAAATTGTTACTCATCACTTACCAAATGATGATTGTACGATTACACATTGCTATTGTACGATCTAAACACATTACATTTAGATAACCTTCAAATCTTTCTTTAAAAACTTTTCACAATATTTCGGCATAATAAATTGGATTCATTTTTTATGATATCTCATTTCATAAATTTTAAATGTCAAACGTCAAATATCTCAACACCTGTCATCTTTTCTCGTCGTTTTTTGAAAACAATGTAATTTCAATACGATAAACAACAATCCATTTTCCAAATCAAATTTAATAATATATTTTTAAATCCTTTCCCAACTTTCAATGGAAAACAACACCCCAGTAAAATATAAGAGAATTCATATTTCTTGTTAAAACACTTCTAGAGGTTTTCTTCTCTTTCTTCCCTTATTCCACCCTTATTTTCGCCCTTTATCACTCCTATTTCTTATGTCTTCTATTATTTCTAAGCTCTATATTTCGCCGCATAAAACAAACAAGGGTAGAAAAGTGTTGAAATATCTTCCAGTGCTGTCAGGACAACGGGATTAAGTAGTAATAGATTGTTTATTAAAAAAAACCTTTCCATAATTGTTTAGTTTTAGAACATTTAAACTTGAGACAATTGTTGCAGTAATAATTATTGAATCAAGTTTTTTTTCTTGAAATGTTTGTAATACTTTCGTTATTGGGTTGTGGAGGATCAAAAAATTTATTTGGTTCAACTTTTAATTATGATAAACTAATCTATGGGAATATTCCTGGTTTGGTGGTAATATGATATTTGAAAGACGGTATATTTATCTGAAAGGACTTCTACTAAAATATTTTATATTCATTATTTTAGTATGCTATGGTAAAAAACTGAGGTGATAGATTTGTTCTCCACACAGGAGGCCCCGAGGAAAATAATTTCCTTCGGAGCCTATGTCATCTTTGAAGATGCTGCGTGGAGGGTCTTTTTGAGGAGAGGAGGGAGTGAAATACCGGTAAAATATATATTTGGATGATAAAATAAGTGGTTTTTAAACTTGTCCGTGATTTGAATACCGTTTTCAGAAACTTTTTTAAAAACATCACAGGTGTGTAATTTTTACAATTTTTTATGTTTGCTTTCTAATTTTTAATATTTACAAATTTAAATTATATTTTTTTGTAATACTTTAATTTGAAAGTGCATTTTATTACCTTTCAAAAACAGTTTTTAATATTCGGCTACATTTAGAAATATTTCGCTTATTGAGCTTTAATTGGAAAGCGGAAATAACACTTTTTTTATCAATCTGACTGTTTTTGGTGCATTAAGACCAAAAACCTACAAAAAGGCGATAGACCCGAGTGGTTAACACTGAATATGTATTTGTTTTAGTTATAAGTACAAATTTCTATAAATAAATTTATTATTATAAACGAAATCCGTTAATTTAGTAGGTAGATACTAAGGATTGAGACCAATCGAGCTTGGAAGAAAAGGGTTTGAAGTGAAAAGACATCAGTCAAAACTGTAAAAGGAAAGTGGTTTACTTGGATTTAAAAAATCCCAAATAGAATTTAGTCAATGGGCACTCCACCGCCCCACGCTATAAATTCATTCTGAAATATAGGGCTCGTCAATCCGATCAAATTAAAATTCTACCCTTATTGGACAGTGATTGAGAAAGGTAATTAATGACACTTGCCCTTATTGAAGCCGGGGATAAACCGCTATTTTTCACCGTTCGTTCATCAATACCGTGTTAAGTTTTAATTTGATTGCATCCCTTATTTATTAATTGGTCCCTGTTTTAAAAATTAAATCCAGTTTTTTTTTTCATTTGAGCATTTTAGATTATTTAAGCCATGCGAAAAAATTCAAAATCTTGTGATTTTGTTTTGAAAATTTGCTTAGAAATACTATAGGAAAAATACTATTGCTTAGAAATACTATAGGTTCAATGAAATTCTATAGTAGAACACATCTCGGCATTTGAAGTAATCGAGTATTTTTTTGATAAATCTGTTAATATTGACGGCCGGCGTAGTCCAGCGGTAGGGCGTTGGACTACCATTCCAAAGGTCGCGGGTTCGGACCCGGCGTGCGCAAATAAATTTTATTTAATTAATTGTTTAATTTCGCAATAAATTATTTAAAATAATATATAGTATATTTGCGGCACGTTCCAGATTGGAAGATACTCTTAGTATCGCCATGGTGTAAGAGCACCATTCAGAATTTAAACGTTGCTTGAAATGGCCTTAGCCGTGTTTAGTGACTAGATCTTAATAGCCAGTAACTTCCCCACCTTCCTCTCCCTCGTCTCCTTCCTTTCCCCACTTACCTTCAGCCTCATAACATACCCCAATTAGGGATGCCATAGTCTCACTGGCTCCAGACGGGAGCAGTTGGGACTCTTGTGAAGTATTAACTATAAAAAAATAAAAAAAAATTAAAAAAATTAAAAAAAAAATTAAAAAAATAGCTTAGAAGAAAATAGTGACCTATAAAAAATGGTTTAAACTGGAAAATCTCCTACTTACAAACCCTTTTTGTGGTATGGTTTTATTGAATAATGTAGCTAATTAAGTTTTTAGAGAATGAACGAAAAACATTTTAATATTTGTTGCGGAAATTCACAAAATAAAATAAAACATGCATTTTGGCGACGTTTCTTTTCAGTGCATAAATACAGGCGGCACCTAACATA
This sequence comes from Limnephilus auricula, assembly GCA_951813805.1. Taxonomy (NCBI): domain Eukaryota; kingdom Metazoa; phylum Arthropoda; class Insecta; order Trichoptera; family Limnephilidae; genus Limnephilus; species Limnephilus auricula. The sequence goes on from OX638410.1 coordinate 18,011,712, forward strand.
ACTCCCGGTTAAACGTGAGGTTCTGGGTTCGAGTCCCAGTTGCGACCAATATCTTTTATTATTTTTCTGTGTCTTCTTCATTTTCATACTTTAAAAGTTAGATTATTATTGTTATCTTCTTCTTCAATGATAATATTACATTGATGGGAATAACCTTCAAAAGTAAAAAAAATAGTTTTTCTTATAAAAATTTAAGTAAAAAGTTTAAAGGTCAATTAAGTTAAAACTAAATATTCATCCTAGACTTGCAGAAAATTCAATAGATGTCGCATATTAAATAAAAATGGATAAATTTATTCAAGACACTATTTAGATAGCATTTAGTTCTAGTTAGTAGCCATTTGAGCTCTCCAGAGAGGGATGGAGTCATACGTCCGTCACTTCTGGAATTTACCCATCCGTCATATGTTTTTTTTCCTTCCCACGACATGTTCTCCCTCTTCTCATTAAAAAGTATCCCCAATAATGACGTAGGCCATAAAGGTTTTTTTTCTAAGTGCCCCCTGCGTTGAGATAATGTTATACCCGACTCAAGTATTTTATCATAATATTAAGTACTTTAGTATATAATTAGTTATTTAATTTCAAAATTATTAAACAAAAAAAATAAATATATATAAATATTTATTTTTTTCTTTTTTAACGTATCCTCCAAAAATATTCCATCAACATTGAACTACCAAAGGATTATTGTCACAACACAATATTATGTACTGCTTTTACAGCATTATCAGCTCCTCTACTTAACTGCTAGAATCAAATCCATGTACCTACTTTTCTATTACCTTTGTAATGGCACTACTCCCCAATTCAAACACGAGGAATGTTTTTCTTTATTGAATTGGGTAGATTTGTTAAAAAAACTATTTTTATTGTAATTAGCCAAAGAATTTTGTAATTATTAGACTTATGATTTTCTTTTGTAAATAAAAAAAAAAATAAAATAAAAAAAGTATTGATTTCCTAGATTATCCAATTTCTTAAAGTTACTTATTATATTTTTCCTGCCACTCTTGTGCTATTTTTGATTTGTGATTAGCAATAATTTTTTTCGTATTTAAATTAGTTTAATTATATATTAAAAATATTTTTAAAAAACTAACGCTACATAACACAAACGCTTAAAGCAAACTGAATAACTATAATTGGGTTGGTTTGACATCATAAACGGTGTTAAGCAAGGCTGCGTAATGTCACCGTGGTTATTCAATCTATACATGGACAATTGTATGCAAGAATTGAAAGAGGCGGGATTGGGCGTGGAATTGAATAATCTGATAGTATGTTGCCTGTTGTATGCTGATGATGCGGTGCTGATTTCTAACAGTATAGAAGATCTGCAGTCTCTCGTATCTAGGATGAACGAAGAATGTATGAAGAATGAATTAATGATGAATGTAAGTAAATCTAAAGTCATGGTGTTTGAAAGAGAGAGTCCGAAAACGGTGTACAATATAGTTGTGAATGATGAATACTCGGAGCAGGTGGATGAGTTTGTATATTTGGGAAGTATGTTTACGAGAGATGGGAAGGCTGATAGGGTTATTGAAAGAAGGGTGAATGCAGGTAACTCCATTAATGGAGGATTGATCGCCGTTGGAGCCAACAAAAAGTTGTCCACAGAAGCGAAGCTAGCAGTCAACAATGGAGTACTGGTACCTACCCTGATGTATGGCAGTGAAGCGTGGAAATGGCAGAGAAAGGATGAAAGTAGACTGAATGCTGTAGAAATGAGATCCCTGAGGCGTATGTGTGGAAAAACCATGTATGATCGTGTGAGAAATGTTGAGATCCATAAAGAATGCAAGGCTGATGTGAGCGTAATAAGTAAGATTAAGAAAGGGACGCTAAGATGTAATAAGTAAGATTAAGAAAGGGACGCTTAGATGGTTTGGGCATGTTGAGCGAATGAGTGAAGAAATGAGTGTAAAGAGAATTTATGACGCAAACGTGAACGGTAGAAGAAGCCGAGGACGCCCAAGGAAGACGTGGCACGATCAAGTAAATCAGATACTTGAGTCGGGCCATGTAATAGAATAATAGAAGAGTATGTATGAGAAGATGTATGAATGTGAATGGGGCAAGGAGTGTGTGTGCCAAGACCGAGTTATTTGGCGGTCCGTCCTCTCTGCCTACCCCTGCGGGGAAACGGCGTGATGGTTAGTTAGTTAGAATAACTATAATTCTACACTTATGTAGTTTTTTTTTCGTAAGAAACCAAAAGGTGAAAATATTATAAAAGAATACCTCCCCTTATCTCAAATAGTCTTACAATGTCCCTTATTTTAAATATTAAATATGTGCGAAACATTTTCAGAGAATAACGAAAATTCAATCCCTCTATGTAATTCGTATAAATATTCCTTTTGCAATATTTTGTCTCCAGCGAAAATGGAACGTAGCGTTTTTCACGTTCATTTTTTAAATTATCAAGAATTTATTTTGATCAAAATTAAGCACACACTTAGTTTTTAAGCACTTTTGGTGCCATACAATAATTTTGCTATTTATGAAGAAGTAATAATATCTACTCGTATTATGTAATATTTTAATTAATAATTTTTAAAGACAAAAATATTACAGTACCTTCGGCTTTTCTGATTTTTTTGTTAAAGTCAAAACGCAGACATTACCACGCTTGATAAAGTGATTTTTTTTTTTCTAAACTTTTTAACTTAAAGAGTTAAACCTCAAATAATGATATTTTATACGTTGGCGCAGTGGATAGCCCGGATTGCCAGAGGTCCTGGGTTCGAGTCCCAGATGCATCCGTAACTTTTTCTGATTTTTCGGTTTCGGATTTTCGATTGACTTTCGCTAATATTATCTTCATCAATTACAATATCATGATTTATTTTTATTTTTAACTAACCTAGTAGAGGTAATATCCGAAAACAAAATGAATATATGATGTCGACACTGCAATTGTAGTGCCTCGCACCATGCATAGGCATGATTCTCCAACACTGCAATTACAGGGATAAGGCCCCTATAGGTTAATAATGCTCTCCGAGCAGTATTACCGAATATAACACAGTACCTGTTTGGAGCACTTTTCTTAAAACCAGAAATCAATATATTTAAATTTTCTATGTGTAAATAATCTTGTCAAAGATATGATCATATTAATCTGCTCAAAACCTTGTCCGAAAGGCGTGTAAGATGGATCGATCATATAATACGACAAGAAGGCCTCTTGTATGCCATAATGGAGGGTATGACCGAGGGGACAAACTCTAGGGGACGCCCACGCCGAGAGTACCTGGAGGACCTGCTGGTAGACATGCGCTGCTCATCATATGCAGACCTCAAAAGAGCCGCACAAGACAGGGAAGAATGGAAGAAAAAAATAAAGGAAATTGCTGCAAACCAATCCCAGGATTGAAACCAGAGAGAGAGAATCTGTGAAACCACCGCGAGGGTACGGAAAGGAAAAGTCAGTGTTCAAAACTATTCAGATCTTAGGACTTATCAAAGGAGGAAGCTAATAGAACCTTATTCCCATATATAGGGTGGTACACCAGGATAATTTGGTTTTATGTCTGTACCAAAAAAGGAGCAATTTTGTCGGAAATAAGAAGGATTAAAATTATCTTTTAAGAAGATTCCTCATGGTACCAAGGTCTGACTACGTCTGTTATTTTAACATTATAATGGGTTAGTATGCTAAATTTACAACAATATTAGTATTTACGTGTTGCATAAACATTACATTGATGCGAATAACCTTAAAAAGTTATAAAAAGAGAGTTTTTCTTATAAAAATTGACTAATTAAAATTGATTGTTCAAAACCTTTTTTCGCCAATTGCTTATTTTTTTATAAAAAATTTACGTAACCACAATGATACAACTTGTTGACAAGAATATTTCTACAGTATTGAAATGTATTTGCATTAATCGAAGTTTCTAGTTTTATAAATTTAATAGGATGAAAATTAGAGGAACGACAAGAAAAGTGTGAATTTATGAAAGAAATGCGGAGATCGCAATCGGAGAGAGAAAGTTCTAACAGTGGATCGTCATTACTCGAATCCTGAAAGATTGAAAAAAGTTTTCAGAGTTGATAGCTTTTCTGGTAGATATCAATTTATTACACGACGAAAAAAGACTGAAGTTAATTTATCTAAGTACTGCGGACGAACCAATAGATTATTTCGGGAAATTTTTAAGCAATGATTTCGTTCAAACAATTTTATAAGAAACCAATAGATAAAAGGAACGATTTATCAAATGGTTTTCTTTGAGAAAATATTGTATTAAAAAACGTACATCATTTCAAAACGTAAACCTGGGACCTCTTATGAAAAGGACTCTGTATATTTTATTATTAACTAGCTGATACTCGGCACTTCAAGTGTCGTACTACTCGGTGGCCGAGTGGTAAGACACTTGACTCCCAATCAGAAGGTTGCGGGTTCGAACCGAGCGTGCGCAAATAAATTTTATGTGATTAATTTGTGTTATTTCACAATTAATTAATAAAAATAATATATACTATATTTGCGGCACGTTCCAGATTGGAAGATACTCTCAGTATCGCCCTGGTGTAAGACCACCATTCAGAATTGAAAAGTTGCTTAATAATGGCTCTAGCCGTGTTTAGTGACTAGATCTGAATAGCCAGATACTTTTTACCCCCTCCCGCCTTTTTTATCCTGTCGCTAAACTCCACAAAATACACCCATTTTTCAAACAACTCACTTGTGACCTATTTTTTATTGCAAAATTTCATAACGCCAGAGCTCACCAGTATGTACCATATGTATATATTTATGTATAGAAACTGATAAAAAATGTTCACAACAATTGAAAAAAAAAATTAATCGCAATCCAATGAATGGTATAGGAAATAATTTCATAACGCCATATCTCACTATCCTGTAACCATCTCAGTCATGCACACATCAAATCCCCAAAGTTTCATCGCAATTCATGAACGGCATGGCAGCGTATGACACACGAACAAACAAACATACATTTTTATGTATTAGATAAAAGAAATTTAGTTCGGCAAAAATCAAACAGTGTTTTTCATTTGATTTTTTGTTGGTAGTTTCATTTATTTTCTTGTGGAATGAATTCTTGGATTTTAATGTGTGTAGACGGTTCTTTAAACAGAAATCATAAGTTGACATATATTTAGAGAGAAAAAATTAACTCTCCGTATTCTAACATCAAAAAAATTCTTCCGATTCCTGAAGTTTCTTGATGATTCCAAGTTCTGACTACATCTGCGACGTATATTTTAACATTATAATATGTTATTATGTTTAAATTTCAACAATATATTTTTTTTTTAAAGGCGGAGACGGTTTACAGGCAGTTCCCGTGAGCACTTAGGCCATAGGCCCATTGTGCAATCTCCCATTTTACCTCAATCCTTTAATAACAACCCAGTCCCTTTAATAAAGTTCACCAGGGTTGTCATTGGATATGTGGCTATGTCTTCTGGTTCTACTGTATGTCTCCCCAGGTATCTGAGCCTAGTTCCCACCAGGGCAGGACATTGGCACCATAGGTGAATTGAAGTCTCTTCATCCTCTTTACATTTTCTGCATATATTGGTGTTTTCCACTCCCAATATCTGCATGTGTCTCCTGAGATGACAGTGTCCCGTTAATAGTCCTACCAGTTCCCTCAGCGAGTTTCTGTCCATATCGAGTAGTTTCCCGGTTCGTCTAGAGTCCGGTCCTTTTATGAGAACTTTGGATTGTCTCATTCCGGGTGCCTTCTCCCATTCTTTGCAGTGCTGGGATTTGACCTACCTACCGATATGTAGTTTTGTGTGGCAAGCTGCTACTCTTACGGCCGGCTCGGATCCTACAAGTGATGCTTTCGCCCCTTTCCTTGCTAGTTCTTCAGCCCGCTCGTTGCCCTCAATACCTTTATGTCCTGGTACCCAAATCAGGGTTATTTTATTGATGTTAGCGAGTTCTGTGAGAATAGTCCTGCATTCCATCACCAGTCTAGAGTCGCGTCGGTTACTTCCCAGTGCCATTAAGGCAGCCTGGCTATCAGAACATATGCTTATGTTCTTATTCCTGTACCCGATGCGTATATTCTCTCAACAATATTAGTATTTACGTGTTGCATAAACGTTGAGATGGAAACAAACAATAAAATTTGAATAATTAACCACCTAAAGTGTTAAAATGTATTAAATAGTCAAATATTATATCTAACGCACTTTGGCTTGTGAAACCACCCCTGTATATAGCCTCCAGCGCTTACTTGGCCGGGGGTTGTAATGTAATGTCGGCGGCGCGGGTAATACAGGAAAAAGGATTTCGGTTTAGCGGGGGTGTGAGGTAGTCGAGATTGGGGGATGGGGGATGTCTGTTCCATCAAAGGAAACGCTTGATGGGAAGGGTATAGTGTACGGTGATACCTTCCTTGCCGAATAAAGGTACACGAAAAAATAGGACGCTACAGGATGGGAGGAAGCTTCTAAGCATAACATTATAAAAGATTTTTAATAATACTTTTATTTTATTTAATAATTTTTATTTTAGTAATTTGTACATTTAAGTTTACAAATGGCTAATTATTTACATATTGTATTCTATATTAAATTTTCTCCTGATATACTACTTAAAACCAATTCGATATACCAAATTTTCGACAAATCGATCAATGTATTACCTGTTCGTGCTATTATGTGGCAAAGAAGTGTATCTGCGTGTCCTTTTTCATACAATACTTACTTTTGGACTTGAGGCCAAAATACTTAACTAAACTAAATAAATATAAAAGGATTTGCAAGTATCCAGACTAGGGTGGTCCAGGGCCACATAGTAAAAAAAATATATTCAAATATAGGTGTAGCCACCCCCTAGATTTGTTACACCTACAATTCCTATTATGTGTATAAAATTTCAGCCCCCTATCTTATATACAAGGGGGTGCTCATCGAGTTAGAAGTTTGTGACAAAGAGTTCAGGATTTTAAGTAAATCACGTAATTTAAAGTTTACTAATATTACAACTATTTTAATCAAATAAGTATACAAAACATTTAAATGTGAACAAAATTTGGTAACAAAGCAATAATTAACGTAATATTAGTCGCAATCTTTCAAAACTGTGTTTGTTAACTCCTTTTTGGATGTTTCAGTAGAAACGATTTTTCTGTTTTGTTGAACGATGTGAAGTAAAAATTGCTTTTCTTCCTCATTATTAATGAGTATCGTGTTGTAATCTTCAAATAGTTTAACACCTTTCTTAGTTGTATCATTAACAACACGCAAATTTTTGACGCAGCTTTTGCCTTAAAGATAATCAACATTGTCATTCCAAGTCTCAGGGGGTAATTGCAAGAAAGAGTCCTTGACATCAAGAACTAAGAGCGTTTTCAACGTTATTTATGTTGCAAAAGCTTCTAATGTAACCTCCAAGGCAAGCTTAGCAGAATCACCTCACACTGAACGATTACTGCCATCCGTATTTATTTTTTGAACAACGGTCTGTTTCTCAGCATCAGACACCTTGTTAGAAAACAAGGCAAATGCAACTAGTTCATCTGACAAATACCTTATGTGACGCTCTAAAACACCCCTGATACTGATTGCGAAATCAATGGCTTCGTACAATTTTAAGCTCTTCCAAAGTAGTAAGTCATTTACTAGTGCATGTGCTGCCAGAGGCGCTTTGATCCAAACTTTGGTGTAGGTGAGCACACCAAAACTAACAAATCGAACAATTTGTTTTTCTTCTCTCTTGATTAGTTTAAATGCTTGTAAATTATTTCGAAAGAGAAAAATCTTCAAAGATACAGCAATTTTGCCATCCAAAGAGCATGATGAATCGGACCTGGAGCATGCCAATATATCATCGCGGGCGGTTTGTTCAAAACAATCATGGTGAGCTCTATTAGCTCTTCGTAATCATCACGAACTTGATTCTCCCCAGATAGAGTGATTGTAAGACTCTCAAAAGTATTTTCAGCGAACAGTATTTTCAATATTTTCGTTCTTATCGAGGTCAAGACAATCCTAGTGCTCCTTCGGTAATGTTTCCCAAATATCGCTGAATGTTTTGAAATGTGGGATTTGAGGAGAGCTAGATGACCCAAAACACTGAGTAATAAATTTTTGAAAGCATTATTTCAAATACGTGATGACGACCAGCAAGTCACAAAAGATCGCGTCCTGTATTTTCTTCTAAAAGAGTGCAAGCTCCCTTTTTGGTTTTTTCACCGGTGTTAGAAGCAGTAGTGTCAAAACTCATAGCCCGGACTTTATTTGTGACATTCCACTGTTGCATTGTGTCAAAAACAGCATCAGATATTTGTTTCCCCGTTCCTGCAGTTATCAAATTTAAAGCGCTTTAGTTATTTTGTAAACAAATGCTATCTTTTTTGTGCTTCTGAATTTCTTCCTCTATTTTTCTTCAATAGCAGCCAGTTCTTATGAAACTTAATCAGTTTTTCAATGGAGTGATTTTGTTGTCCGGTCGGAATACTAGATTTACTCCGTATTCTATAAGTTCTTGAATAAGTACATACGCGGAATCGTTCACATTTTCGGATTCATTTAATATGTGGTGATAACGGAGTAAAACATGCCGCAGATATTGGATTGAATTGAAGAGTAGGAAGTTGGTAAAGCCTCATCAATGGCCCAATATCTCGAACCCCAAGTAGAAAAAAAATCGTATTTTTTTCGAGTAGATGAACATATTTTATTACACTGATTCACTTCACAGTCTACTAAATAAGTATCAAAACTGTTTAAATTTGTCTATAAAACTCATCAGCAGTTTATTTTAATATATATTTAATAGTTTAACACCCAAAACTGTCCTGTAACAAAAAGTAAAAATTAAGCATTGTACACAAAAAATTCAAAAACAACACTCGATTGAGCACCCCTTTTTACTTGAGCTATCTCGCTGAAATTTCACTACGTTATTGCTATGAATACATGTAACAAATTCACGGGGTGGCCAAATGAAAAATACAAAAAAAAAATTTTTGGACCACCTTAATCCAGACGGATGTGTGCTAATTTTGTTTTAAATATTAAAATGGAGGCGTAGTCCAGCTGTAGGGCGTTAGACTCCTATTTCGAAGGCCGCGGGTTCAAACCCGGCGTGCGCAAATTTTTTTTTATTTAATTGATTTGTGTTATTTCAGAACTAATTATTTCAAATAATATATAGTACATTTGCGGCACGTTCCAGAGTGGAAGATACTCTTAGTGTTGCCCTGGTGTAAGACCACCATTTAGAATTGAAACGTTGCTTGAAATGGCTTTTGCCGTGTTTAGTGACTAGATCTGAATAGCCCGGTATTCCCCACCTTCCTCTTTCTGGTCTCCTTACCTTCCCCACTTACCTTCAGCCTCATTACATACCCCAATTGGGGATGCCATAGTCTCACTGGCTCCAGACGGGAGCTGTTGGGACTCCTGTGAGGTATTCTAATAAAATATTCTTTATAAAAAAAAAACACAAATATAAAATAAAAAAAATATTTTTTGTACCCAGTCAAAGGTTTTGCCTTTGTGGGAATATTTTTTTGTTCATACATTTATTATATTAAGTTTTTATTTTATTATTTTATGCACCTATATTAAAATTAAAATAAAAAAATTTAATAAAATTAAAAATATATTTTTTATTTCCACATGCCTCTATCATAAACAAACCAAATTTTGATATTTTAAATAATTATCATTAAGTCACAAAGAGTTGCCAAATTTGGGGTTAAAATCATATATATAATTGATTTATTTTATTATTTTGACAAAATCTGTACATTGGATGGAAATTTATCAGCGTCCATTCAATTCTACATGAATAATAGGAGAGTTAAAATCATTGATTGAAAAAATATATATTATAACCAACAAGTATTTTTCTTATCGCCCTGTCAAACCCGTGTGAAATTGGCGTATAAGGCATTTGGGAAGAAATGTATTCTGAGATGAGGCTAAACCAGATGGTATCTTAGTTGAAAAAACTATTTATTCCCCCCCCCTTAATTCCCACCTGTTTTATCGCGGCATCATCAAAGATTTCTACCCAACCATCCTCCCCTGTGTACCGGTACCACCTATATATAGCCTACCTAGTAGCTACAGATTGACATACTTAACTTGTCAGCCATAATAATAATTGATAATAACATCTACAGCTTGTTTTACGTTAGCACACACGAAGCCACGAGGAAAAACATTCCCTCAAGGCTAATGTCGTCTTTGGGGATGATGTGTGGAGAGTCTTTTTAAATATAGGAATGAGAGGAAGTTCTGGGAAGGGAAAATGTATGAGGGGTAGATAGGAATCTGAGGGTCAGAGTGTCCACGAATTCATCCCTCTCACTGTGGTCCAAACCGATGGGTCGAGGGAGTCCTGCATGAGAGTTCTAGGTTAGGTCCCCCTCCAGGGATGACCTATGGCAGGGGTGTTGAATATAAGTTATCGGAAATGTATGAAATCTAGGAATTGTTTGCAATTCCGAAGCAATTTAGGAAATGTATAAAATATTGTTTTAAAAATTATTTAAAACATACATATCCTGGAAAATGTAAGCATTTCCTAGGAATTGTAAATAATTCCAATATCGTTTTAGGAAATGTATTAAAAGAATGCTTTCTGTAATAAAACACGTTGTTCTATTTGATATATTTTTATAATGTTAAACTTTCATTTGGTAAGTAATCAATCTGTTATTTAAGTAATTAACATGGTTGGTGATACAAAAAAAAGTGCCCCCTTTATAGCGCCTGCAAGAAAAACATCCCAGTTTTCAAGTAGTTTAGCGGCTACGCTAGGATTGTGTAACATGATTTGTGATACAAAAGAAAGTGCTGTTATTATTAAATGTTTTACATTTCCGATTGCAATTTAGGAAATATGTCCGCCTCACCCAGTCTCTCCGCCACACAGAAGGTGGGCAAACGCATTCGCCGCCAAGACAATCCTCACCCCATAAACCCGGACACCCCTGCAAAATCTTCAAACACCAAACATAAACAAAACATTGTTCTAGGTTGTCCCCCACAATATATAATAACATGGTAAATTAAAAAAAAATTCAAAAAGAGTGAATGCCTCAATACAAAAAAGTGCTCAAGTCAACATAACGAGTGAAATAAACTAACCGACATAAAAACGAAACGTTTAAACATATATTTTTATAAATAAAAAATCTAAACAAAACTCCAAGATAAACGGCACAAACATAAAACCTGCACGTAATTAAGAACATCCATTTTACTAAAAAAAAAATTCTCCTTGACTGCCGTTGGCTGCTTGGTTTACGGGATGAACTGAACAGACATTCCCTAGAACTATGATCAAATCCGATTTTGTAGAAATCTGTAATGTAATTTCTCCAGTGTAGTGTATCGAATTGTCTGTGGATCATTGAGGTTTACCGATTGCCAGCGGAAATACCCGAGCATGTTGATATATCTATACATTCAGATCTAATTGTATTATTCAGAGTCAAGAACAACCTAATTGACAGCCCTCATCGTTGCTACTATTTAACTCTATGTACTGACGAGTAATACGAGACAAAATATAATATTCTTTTGCAACACATACACGACTAACTATCAATCACACTCACTTACCAATAGGATGCATGATCTAGGCAACAACTTTGGCGGTATTGTAGATATATATTCGCCGATTCCCTTTATAATCTTAAATGCAATTTAGCCAACACTTTGTAGAATCCTACAAATTATTGGAACGTGGGTATAATATATTTAACGATTTGATATGTTATTGTAATGTTTTATATTATATTTTTTGATATTGTCAAATATTGTTTGTTCAAAATATTTCACGGTTTTACGCTATATTCTTCAAAAACTACTTGTATATTCTAAAAAAATTCTAATTTTATAACTTTGGTATAAATTCTATGTATGTTTATCCTTGATAAATTAAATATTATTTTATAATCTATGTAAAGCCCCTATAGGCGTATAACAACAATAAATAAATAAATATCTACAATAAAGTTACGAGTGTTATAATTATAAAAAAACCTTTTGATACTTGGAGATATTGGACCCAATATCAAGGAGCAATATAAAATTTGGATTCTAGGAAGACAATCCACCCCCCAAAGTCAATTATTATATCCAGTTAATATGCTTTTCGACTCCTACGCTCCAGATATAAGAATTAAATTTGTGTCTCCTAAAAAAAAATCACATTTCGATGTTTGAACTTGTGGCACACAAATACGTCGATAACACCGTTTACCAGAAATTTAAGGCCAGTTGTGTCGAAAAATTTCACGTTTGAATTTCCTTCAAATCGTCATTCACAGAAAATTTTGGGTTGTTTCAACCTCCGTCAGAAGAAATTTTAACGAAAATTTCATAGAAATGAGATCAGCTGAATTTGAACGTTAAGCGATGAAATAATGGGAGGCGCATGCGCAGACGTCAAAATTGTGATTCGGCGGGGTGAGTGAAATTTTCAAATTTAACGAACGTTATTTTGTGGTTGAAACAACCCATTTCGTATTTGAAATGAAGGAAGACGTGATTGCGTGTCAAATTTGAAATGACAAAAAGAATCTTTTCATTTTTTGAAACAACTAGACTCCACATAGGCTAATGAATCTGAAAACCTTTTAAATTTGGGAGGCGGGTATAGGTACCGGCACCCTGGTAACCATTTATTGGAAAACCAACACAGTCATCCCAAGTGATTCGCTACATTTGGTGACTTAGTTGGGGTGCCCGGGTTCAGCGGGTGAGTGTATTCAGGTCTTGGCGGTGGATACGTCTACCCATCAGCTGCGTGGTGGACCGGATCGGAAGGGGCCGTTTTGGGGAGACCCTTTAACCTATCCATGGTATATCTGAAAAAATCGTCTTGCACAGCAGTCGGCTTGACAAACCAACCCTTGGATTCCTACCACCCCTCATAATTTTTCCTCTCCTTCCTTCCATTAAAAAGACCTTAGACGCAGCATCCCCAAAGACGACTTAGAACCTGATTTAAATTGTTTTCATCGAGGCCTCCTTTGTGGAATGCCTGTAAAAAAATAAATTAAATAAATTCGATAAATGAAATTATCATTTTTAGTTGTCTAGAAAAATTAAGTTTTATACGGGAACCCGTACACGCTCTCAATACACTTCTATTGGTTTTCATCTTCAATGGCGGGATGTTATATTTTTCTAACGAGGTATCGTGCGATGGAAACACGATTTCCCGTCCTGCCAAACGTGTTTTTCCAGGATCAAGTTTTTGCCGACGGTGAGGGGCTTTTTGCTCTTGATAAACGGACATGCTGTTTTTTGGGTGAATCCTGGAAAATCCTCGCTTGTTCTGCCTTTAGTCATTTTATAATATTGTTCAGACATTGTAGGAATGTGGCCTTAGAATAAGATAAAGGTAGAGAAAAATATGCAGGGTTTAAATCTTTTTTATATCCGCTCTTCATTATGCGTCAGAAGTTTTTAAGTTATTTACGTCAACCTGGCTTTATTACAAGTGCAGAAATATAAATTTCTCAATAATTAAAAAAAAATTAATTATTCGATTATTCAATTTTTGTATTATATAACATGAACATGATTTCATTTCTATTTCATTAGTATGATTGACATTTTTATTCATGCTACACGGAGACAAATGTTATTCTAAAATATCATTTTATTCGTAAAAACGGTTAAAAACGGGGCTGAAATTCTTACGAACAAATTAACAGTGTTTCAATGTTTATTGGCGGGAAAATAAACTTGGCTTGAAACACTGTTAATTTATTCGTATAAATAATAAAATGATGGTATTTTAGAATAGCATTTTTCTAAAAGGCAGTCATTACACAATATTTAATTAAGCAATCCACATTATAATGTTGCATATGTTCTTGTGGCTAACGGGCATGGGGAGGGTAAAAAAGTAAAAGGAAATAAAGTAGAAAATATAAAAAGTAGAAGATAGAAAGTAAGTGTATAGAGAAAGGTTAGAAGAAACTGAGTGTTTAGACATGGACACCAAACATGACTTATGGCAACGATCCGTTTTTTTTAATGGGGTCTGTCACCAGGGCGAATCATGGAAAATCATCCTGTCTGAATTAAACATAGTATGATTGAAGTTGGCCATTATTTTGGAATATTTTCTGAAGTCCTGGGAAGACCCAAGGGGCACCTAGCACGCCTTATTGAGACGAAGCCGACAGAATTTTTTTTTTTTTTTTTTTTTTTAAATTTTTTATTCATTTTCTGTGTTACAGGTTTATTTTACATGGCTTTTTGACTACCAAGCTAGGCAAATGCCCGTATTATGGTAGTCGAGATTCATAAGATGTTATATTAAGTATAAAATATTAGGTATAATCATCCATATATGTAGATGAAAGTAAAAACATATAGCATACATATTAGGGAAAATATTCATACTAATATTAGGTACATGATTACATACATGAAATGAGTTAAAGCAGGTGAATCTTGTAGAAATAAAAATTAAATAGAATAACAAATAAAAATAACAAGTAATAATATCAAGGAAATGTATGGCTTTTCCGGATTTTAATAGTTTTTAATAGTTCTTTGTACACGGTATTTAATGGCACCAAAACTAGATGCTCAAAATGACATCAATTTCACTAATGTATACTGAAATACCGACCCTAAGAGGATTGACGCACGCAGCATGAATACTTGTATATATTTCTATATTCTGTATGTACAAGCACAAGCATAAAAACGTATTCACATGCAAGCTACATATGCTCGGTAATGAACACTGTGCCGCAGTCCTCAACGTTGGCTTAAGAAGAGAAAGCGCATCACGGCAGAATAACCCAAAAAATAATCACAATAACTTTTTTTACATAAGCTCCCCACAAGAGGTCCTGAGGAAAATAATTTCCCTAAGGGCCTGTGTTATCTTTGGCGATGCTGTGTAGATGGTATTTAAAGGAAAAGCAGGGAGACGGCCGGCGTAGTCCAGGGGTAAGGCTTTGGACTCCCATTCCGAAGGTCGCGGGTTCAAACCCGGCGTGCGCAAATAAATTGTATTTGATTAATTTGTGTCATTTCACAATAAATTAATTTAAAATAATATATACTATATTTGCGGCACGTTCCAGACTGGAAGATACTATCAGTGTCGCCCTGATGTAAGACCACCATTCAGAATTGAAACGGTGCTTAATAATGGCTTTAGCCGTGCTTAGTGAATAGATCTGAATAGCCAGGTACTTCCTGACCTTCCTCCTCCAAATCTCCTTTCTCTCCCCACTTACCTTCAGCCTCACAACGTACCCCAATTGGGGATGCCATAGTCTCACTGTCTCAAGACGTGAGCGGTTGGGACTCTTGTGAGGTATTCACATAGAAAAAGGAGAGGAAGTTCTATAAAGGAAAAGGTTGTAGGGCGGGAAGATTATCCGCCACCAAGTCCTAGAGAAACTCACCCCCAATGAATCCGGGAACCCCTGCTATGTCACCAAATGCAGTGAACCCCTTGAGGCGACCTACGGCAGGAGTGATGTCCACCTCTCAAATTACTATTCTAATTTCACTCTAACATTGTAATTTTCAATAAAAGCTGTATCCAGTCAAGTTATATTTAAAGTTTTAAAATAATGTCCATGTTCGATGTGTTCATCATTCTGATAATCCTATTACGATTTTCCATTTCACAAGGCAATTTTCCTAGTAAATCTACCCCTGCTAACTAGCTTTCGCTCTAATTAGCCATTGAAGTAGAAAAACAATTAGTTGCAGATGTATTAACCGAGAAATCTCAGCAAACAACTTCGATTGCAACACCTTTAAGACTACGAAGAAACTATTGCAGTCATTTTACTTTGCTTTTCATTACGGCTTTCGCTTGAGTGCATTGAAATAAACTAAAATGGATTAGTCTTCCAATCGAAGTCACCTTTTTTGCATAGGTGCCATTACAGAGTCCAAATTTGGCTGTGAAGTTATTGAATTTATAAAATTAATATAGTTTTGGTTTCCAGCTTCAGAATAACTAAGAGCTTCCCATAGAACAGAAAGAAGTCTGGTCCAGTTAAACATTCATTCGAAACCGTAATATAACTTTAACCTCTAATTGGCCGTTTGCCCTCCGGTGGCCACCGGTGAAAATTTAAAAAAAAGATTTTTTGAAGCGATTTTGTCCCTTATGTATAAAGAAATTGTATGAAGAACAAGGTACGAATCGCTTGGGCCATTCTCGTTCTTGACATAACGAAATACTGGAAAGCGTTTAGCCACTCCGAAAAATTCAAATTAATTCAAGTTTTTGATATAAATCCATTGTGGAAAGCATAGATTTGAGTGATTATTAGGAAGTTCGTTTTATCTACAAATGTTATAAAAATTGAGTTCGTAAGAAATGTCAATATTTATTTATTTATTTATTTATTTATTTATTTATTTATTTATACGCCTATTAGGCTTTTACATACATAGTTATAAAAAATATTCATAAAATTGTAAGTTCACAGTTACAGTAGTAATACATAGTATAATCTATCTATTTAACATATTATAACAGCAAGTAACTAGTAATGCATAAGATGATTATTTGTAGGTAGGTATAAACCTGTTGTACAAAAATAAGAATGTGCCTACTCCTAAGGTTAACAAACGTAATTTAGCTATAAAGAAATGTAAAGTTTATATGTACATAGTAGACAGTGAGAGCAGTAACATGGTATAATACGACATAATAGTATAGTGTATAATATGAGGCCTTTGAATTAGAGAGTTTACGAAATAATTGTTGGCGGTATTGTTAACATAATATACCTAGATCGTTTGACCAGTTATCGTGGCTCGTTAAATCCAGGGCGTTCGCTCTGCCATTTTACATAGTTTTTAAAAAATATTATACACAAAGATTATAAGTATAGAATAGTAAAAGCAATAATTTAACCTTAACCATTTGACACATAAAAGCAAGTAAAAATAAAATGAAAATATGATAGTTTGTAGGTGTAAACCTGTCGTAAGAAAATAAGAATATGCATACTTCTAAGGTATAAAAACCAAAAATTGCTTATAAAAATGAAGTTTATATGTACATATTAGGTAGTAGTAGTATTAACATAATATCTATGCGACACATAAAAGCTAGTGTATATATTAATTTATTCATTCACTAATCTATTCACTAACTAGCGGGCTCCAAAAGCCAGCCAGTTTGTAAATTGATAAATAATTAAAAATAAAATAACATTTTTACTAAATGGTTACAGTAATTACATGTGAAAAAATAATGCAGTTGTAGTAATTGCAAGAAGTCTACATTTATTATTGTGTCAAACATGAGGAAATATTCTGATCAGAGGTGCAATAGCTAAATGTTTATTGTTTTATTATTAAAGTTCTAATATACTGGTTTTAAATTTGGAAACCGATTGAAAACGATAGACATCAATTGAACTATATGTGTTTCCAAGTGTATGAAGCCTTTGAATTGGAGAGTTTATGAAGTAATTATTGGCAGATTTGGTAACAAAATATAGAGCGTTTAAACGAGTATTGCGGGTAGGTATACGTAAATTAATTAAGCTCGTTAAATCGAGGGCATCCAGGCTGCCATTTGATATATTGAAAAGGCAAACTAAATCACTCACTGTGCGTCTTGTAGTTAAATCACTTAGGTTTAGTAATTCCATTAGACATGTATAATTAAGTTCTTCAATTGGTATTCCAAGTTTGTAATTAATGAACCTAAGAAACTTATGTTGTACTCTTTCGACTTTTTGCTGATGAGTCTTATAAAATGGAGCCCAGATTATTGAGTTGTACTCCAAATTACTTCTCACCAATCCAGTGTAAAGCAATTTAAAGGAATTAATTGTTTTAAATTCTTTTATCGTCCTCAGAATGTACCCCAGGCATTTCATGGCCTTGTTGGTTATTTCATTTATATGAGGAACAAAAGTTAATTTACTGTCAAATATTATGCCAAGGTCCTTAATTTGTTTAACTCTTTTTAGGAAATTGTTGTTGATGCTATATTGATATTTAATGGGATTTTTGATTCGAGTAAAAGTTATTGATTGACATTTTTCAATGTTGAGAAAGAGTTCATTAAGGGTGCACCACTCGTGTAGCCTCACAAGATTTGATTGCAATATGCTACAGTCATTATAATTAGTAATTGTTTTGTAAATTTTTAAATCGTCCGCAAATAATAGTATCATAACTCCATCAAAGATGGAAGTTATGTCGTTTATAAACAAGGAAAATAACACTGGGCCCAGATGTGACCCCTGTGGGACTCCGGTAAAGATTTCAAACTGATGTGAAAAATGTGAATTAATTTTAACTGATATTTTTCTTTTGTGAAGGTAGCTTTCGAACCATCTTAAAATATGCCCCCTTATACCTAGGGATCTTAGTTTGTTTATAAGAATTTTATGTGAGACTTTGTCGAAAGCCTTACTAAAGTCTGTATACACTACGTCTGTTTGAAGACGATTGTTCATAGAATTAGTTATATATTCCTGATATATCATTAAATTTGTTAGAGTTGATCTTTTTGCTATGAAGCCATGTTGTCGATGTGAAATTACTTTATTGATTTCGGGCGAGAGTTTAGAGAGCAGAGCAGATTCAAGTATTTTCGGGATTGACGACTGGATACATATAGGTCTGTAATTAGATATATCAGATTTATCACCCTTCTTGAATATTGGAGACAGAAAGCTTGTTTTCCATTTTATCGGAAAAATGCCAGTTTTTATGGACAAATTAAAAAGTTTAGTTAGAGGATAAGTCAAGACTGATGAGCATTTCGATAGGAAGATTGGTGGAATATTATCAGGACCGGCCGATTTGTTAAGATCAAGGGATTTTAATTTAGTTTTTATATCATTTTCTTCGAATATGCATTGATTGAAATCAATGTTATTTTTATTTGGTGTTGTGGTGTCGGACATTGGTGAGTTGTTTGTAGAAGCATAGATTTTACTGAAAAATTCAGCAAATAGATTAACAGCTTCTTGTGGATTATCAGCCGTTTTATTATCTAAATACATGTTGTGGGGAATACCGGAGTCGTTGTTGTTAAGCAATTTTGAGAATTTAAAGATGTTTTGGGGGTTGGCAAGAGCCAATTTTTCACAGTTGTCAATACACTTTTGGTAACATAACTTAGACATTTTTTTGGTGGCCTTTCTGAGTTCGTTAAATTTTGCGTAATCAACTGGATCGCGTGTTGATTTGTAAATTTTATGGGCTATTTTTTTTTCTCTAATTATTTTAATAAGATCGCTACTGAACCACTTTGGATAGTTACTTACGTACATTTTTGAAACGGGTACAAGCGAATCAATAGTTTTATTTAGAATTGAGTAAAATTTATCTACCATATCATTTATGTTTTCTTCAGAGTCCAAAAAGTTCCAGTCAGTTGAAGATAAAAGATTAGTGATTTGATCATAATCGGCTTTGAAGAAGTTCAATTTTATTGATACTGATGGATTTTTTTTTTTTATTGAACTGTTGCATTCGATCAGTAGAGGGGGGTGATATTTGTCGATTGGGAGGATAGATTCAGTGGATGCGGATACTTTAACAAATAAAGAATTTGAGAAAACTAGGTCAAGAAGACGGGAATTAATGTTGAATGCATAGTTTAACTGTAGTAGATTTAGAAAATTTGACATCTCGATTATCTCATGAGAACCATGGTTGATGCTGTCCGTGGTAGAAGTTTTATTGTTATCTATGTCCCATATGACATTTGGCAGATTGTAGTCTCCTGTCATAATCATGGTGGCGTCAGGAAATTTTCTTATGATTGTTTCGATTTCGAAGTAGTGGTCCTTGTATACTTGGGCGTCTGAAGATGGGGGAATGTAGATACAGCCAATGATAATTTTTTCACTTTTGGTGGACACCATGATGAATAATTGTTCAAGATGTGTATGTATGCACTTGAGTTTTCTTGATTTGAGTCTATTGTTTATGGATAACAATACACCTCCTCCTTTGGTTTTATTGCTTACGCTTCTGTCTTTTCTGTATACTGTGTGATTAAAGAAGCCCAGTTCGAAAGTGTCAATGTTTTTATTAAGCCATGTTTCAGTGAAGGCGTAAGAGTCGTAGTTCAAAGTTGGTAAGTTTGATTTCAGGTCCTGTAATTTTGTTCGAAGTCCTCGTACATTTTGATAATATAATGAAATTTTGGTGTTTAGTTTTTTGGGATCGTTTTAACGATTGTAGGATTGTTATTAATGTATTTTATTGTGATATCCGTTTCGCCTGAAGACTTCCTTTTTTCTAGTTCTTCTCTTAAATCTGTTAAATGTTTACGTTGTAGGAAAGACTGGTCTTGATAAATTCGGATATGATTTTTCAGATATGTTATATGTTATAAAAATTGAGTTCGAAAATATGTTATAAAAATCTAATGTTATAAAAATTGAGTTCGTAAGAAATGTCCAAATTTATTACGTCGTAATGAATAATTATACTTCAATACAAAAATGTGAAAGAATTGGTACTGTAAACTTATAAAATGCGACACAAAAAAATTCTGAAGTGAGGTTTTGACGTTTGCTTTTTTTTTTTAAAACCTGGCTCTTTGTAATCTTAACCAACCTCGATCATTATTGGAGTTTTCCAAAACATATTTCAACTATTGGATTGAAGTATATCACGATAACTATCGTTCATTAAAAGCTATGATAGATTACTCTGAAATGAAGTCCAAAAATGTAAGTTTTTTTTTTTTTAATTCCTTGATGAATTTTTAAAAGATAGTCTTAATATATATAAAAATGAATGTATCTTTGTTTGTCCCTTATGCGGTACCTAAATAAATCATTTTGTTGCGAAGGAACTTTGATATATTATTGTGTACATGCCCGGGATGGTTCATGTATATAGTGCATGTGAGCTCTAGCGTTATGAAAATATTTCCTGTACCAATCATCAGATTGTTATGAAACTTTAGTGATCATGAAATTTGTGTGTAAAAAATTGGAAATGAGTGTATTTCATGTAGTTTAGCAGCAGGGACGGTAGGCGGGGAAAGTGGAAAGTAAATGCGAGGAGCGGAGGGGAACGCGGGAGGGAAGGGGAGTTCGCGGGACGGGTGAAATCGGAAAAGAGGAGGGGAAAGACGAGGAAGGTGGAGGGGAACGGGAGAGGAGGCTGAAGAAGATCGGGGACGAATGGGAAAGGACACGGGAGAAACGATGGCTTTATTTCAGTGTACTTTATAAAAAAATAATAATGAGCGACAAAATATGCAAAGACTTGTTTATTATATGACCAGGATCATTTTGGACAACATTAGTAATTTCATACAGATCAGATGAATGGTTTCTTTCGGGAGATAACAAGTCTGAGATTCTTTCCAGGGCATTTTGGAGAACATTTACAATTGCATAGTTAGAATTTCCACATTTATAAGCTAGTATAAGACATATTGTGAATCCTAAAGTACTATATTTTTTTGAAATTCCTAAAATATAGAAATTACACATTACTAAATGAGAATATATACTGTATGACATATGAATTTCCAATTTATTAATATAGAGGATTTCAAAACTTAAATTTTTGAAATGGCTAGTCGTTATTTTACAGTAATCGAAAAAAACTGCTCAAAAGATAGGTAAATTTAAATTTGAATATTAAATATTAACAACAATGAAGATCAAGTTATTCGGAACCAAAATAATCATTTTTAAAATTGAAATAAAAAGTAACTTTCCGATCCTTATCTCTCTTAAGTATAAAATAGCCTTTTGAAAGATAATTAAATAAAAATTAACATAATATTATCAATGCTATAATTTTTTTTACTAACTTTTTAAATAATTACTAAAAATTATTTAAATTCCATTTTAAGAATATTATGTACTAAATACACAATTTGGCTGTCCTGAAACGGTAAGCCTTCCCAGTTGGACAGACAAAGGATCATTTTGTATTGTATTGTTTGTAATATATAAATAAAAATAAATAAACAAAATAAAAAAATAAATTAAATTAAAAATAAAACATTTTTTTTACGTGATGAGTACCATTCTTGATTATTTTTCAACGATGTGCAAAGGCCTCGTTTGTTGTCATTTACTTTTCCCTTCATTACTTTTCCTCGACTAATCAGTGCAGTGAGGCAGAACTTAATTGCAACACCGCGCCATCGCCAATCCGCTGGAAAACTTGCACAAGTTGGAATTAAATCTTTTTCAAAACTGTGCAAGCTTGGGGATGGATCTCTTGAAGGATTTTAACTTTATGAGTCAGTAAGTTAAAAAGTTAAAAATTAAAATTAAAATATTTCATCCTAGACTTGCAGAAAAAGTCAATAGATTTCGCATATTAATAAAACGTGATAAAATTTATCCTGACACTATCTAGAGGGCATTTAGTTCGAGTTGAATCTTACAATCATACATAAAGATAGCAGCCAATAAAATATGCGAAAAATAGTATTAGTGGTTCTCAGTCGAAGTATTATGATACAGTTAAAAATGACCGAATCGGATAGGGATACGTTGGTGCAGTAAATAGCGCATTGGCCCGGATTGCCAGAGGTCCTGGGTTCGAGTCCCAGATGTATCCGTATCTTTTTCTGATTTTTCTGTTTCGGGCTTTCGATTGACTTTCGCTAATATTATCTTCATTAATTAAAATATTATGATTTACTAATCTTTCAAACGAATATAGTATCTAATTTAAAAGCATAGCAGTTAGAGTGATAGTGAGTTTAAAAGTGTAAGTTACTCTCATTGTCTCCCTTGTGAATTAAGACCATTCAGAATCGATTTATTGTTTGAAATAGCCATAGAAATAGTTATGTAGCAAGATCTGAATAGCCAGGTACTTTCCCACCTTGCTCTTTTCCATTTTCTACCTTTGCTCATTCTCTTCAACCACAAAAAAATACTCCAGCAGGGGTATCATAGTCGTACAGGTTCGAAGTCTTTTGCGGCGGTACCTACATTCATAATTATTATAAAATAACTAAAATTTAAGAACACTTATCGTGTAGGATACAATGTTTTTTTTGTAAATACCGCACTTGACGGCCGGTGTAGTCCATAGGCAAGGCTTTGACTCCCATTCCGAAGGTCGCGGGTTCGTTAAATAAATAAATTTTATTGGATTAATTTGTGTAATTTCACAATTAATTAATTAAAAATAATATATACTAAATTTGTGGCACGTTCCAGAGTAAAAGATACTCTCAGTATCGCCCTGGTGTAAAATCACTATTCAGAATTAAAACGTTGTTTGAAATGGATTTAGCCGTGTTTAGTGAATAGATCTGAATAGCCAGCTACTTTTCCATCTTCCTCTTCACCATCTCCTTCCCTTCCCCGCTTAACTTCAGCCTCACAACATACCCGAATTGGGGATGCCATGGTCTCATTGGCTCCAGACGGGAGCAGATGGGACTCACTATAAAAAAAAACTGTCCCAACTGCTCCTAACCGCCTATGAGATAGTAATGGGTGGGAAAGGAGGTGGGGGAAGGAAGGAGAGGATGTACCTGGCTTTTCTAATCTCGTCTTAAAATAGGTTTAATATATTATGGCCATTTGCGTTATAGTGTTACACCAAGCCCCTAACACTCTCGATCGATAAGGATTGATAGGATAACTGTCGGCAACTTCTCATCGTTTCCTAGGACAACTGCAGATTGCTAACGTACAAACAACAGTTGATATAGAATATATTAAGGATACTTAGTCATTGAGAACTGTCACTAATTCGCTGGCAATTTACAGTCGTGCTAGGGAACGATGAGTAGTTACCGAAGGTTATCGATATAATTTTTGTCGATCGAATGTGCTAGGGGGCAGGACAAAACTACTAGTGTCTTCCATTCTGGAATGTTCCGCAAATGCACCGTATATTATTTTAATTGATTGTATTGTGAAATAACACTATTCAGTAAAATAGAGAGAATGTCTGATGACCGAATTCCGAGAAAAATACTGAGTGCCATTCCAGAGGGTAGACGTCCAGTGGGCTGTCCCAGACACAGTTGGGCGAGACAACTCCAAAAACTGTGCGAGGAGAGGATGGGTCTGCCATGGACGGAGGCAAAATAATCGGCGCAAGACAGGGGCGTATAGAGGAGCCTTGTCGACGCAGTGGGTCCCCGACCCGAATAGGACAAGTTCAAGGGGAAGAAGAAGAAGATTTTTTATAGAGAACCTCATTAGAATCCCAAATGCTAGAGCCAGTGAGACTATTACATCCCCAATTGTGGTATGTTGTTAGTGGGAAAGGGAAGGAGATGGGGAATATGAAGGTGGGAAAGTACCTGACTATTCAGATATAGTCACTAAACACGGCTAAGCCATTTCAAGCAACGTTTCAATTTTGAATGGTGGTCTCACACAAGGGCAATACTGAGGGTATCTTCCTCTCTGGAAAGTGTCACAAATATAGTATATATTATTTTATTTATCAAATTGTGAAATTACACAAATTAATCAAATAAAATTTATTTGCGCCCTTGCGATTTATACCCGCGACCTTCGGATTGCTAGTCGAGAGTCTTGCCCCTCGACCACGGAGGCAAACGTAGAAATTGATTCGGCGTAACAAAGTTGTTCCTCAGTATATAGATATAAACTGTGTATCGTAAAGAAACTCATTTCATCGTAAGAAATCGAAACCACAATTTTGTGATGTTCTGTCAAATAATTTGGAATCTCAAGTTTATATCCCTTTATCGTCAATTACCAAACTCGTTTATAATTGGGAGTACCATAGTCCCACTGGTTCCTAGCAGTCATATTAGCTCCATCAATTTTGTACGTTAGAAATACAATTTTAACGTTCAAAAGCGAACAAATAATAATATCGGAAAGCGCTTTAAAACATTTGAGTATTCCCGCAATTACCAGGGTGACTTCGCTAGAAACTTTATACGAATTCGATAGTAAACTGTTCGTAATCGTGAGAAATTTCTGTTCAGAACAACGTTATTACATTAGTATTGTGTTCCCGAGTTGATGGAATCAACCAAAACCACCTCAACTCAGGCCAGGACACTGAATCAAGTAAACCAAATATTATTTTCAAATTCTTGTACTATTGCACCGTTCATCTAATATTTTGCTTTTTCTTTCCCGAACGCGTTCATTAAAATAACATATTATTATTAAAATCAAAAAACACGTTCATTTAAATAACATATTATTATTAAAATCAAAATGTGTTACTTTTTAATTTTGATCTTTCTCTTTTATTTTTATACCTACCTCTTGTTGTACACATTTTGTATTTTTTCTGCTACCTAAATTTTTTCTTGATCTGTTTTACACTTAATCATAAAAACTGTATAAATATGTAAAATTCCATTAGGGCGTTGATGATTAATAAAATAAAAATATATACTTGTTTTAAATAATAGCATTTCCAATTACGTGTTCCAATTATATAATCGTAATTTCTCTTAAATAAACAATAAACAGTATTAATCTCAAGTGACTTCCCTGGTAAGTATGATCCTGAAAATTTTCTGGTTGTATAGAGTCTAAGTAACATTATTATGTACAATTTTACGCAGCATTGCTTTCATTAGTCATATGCGATTCAAATTGGAGTTTTGTAATAGTGATCGACGAACCGTTGTCCGCAGCTATCCAAGCAGCTATCCACAAGGAGTGGAGTAACCGGCTCTGAAGAAGAAGTACTAAGTTAATCGAATATTTATTATTTTTTAGTACATTATAGTTAAGTTTTTGATGATCCGTGTGGACAAATTCTTCGGCTCCCCAGCCAATCATGTGTTCTATTCGTCTGCTAGCTAGGACTTCTATCATTGCACAAGCGAAATTTACCACATTTAATGATGATAGTAGATTTTTTTCCAATTTTTTAACTCGTTTGTAAACCGGGAATATTTATTTCTCACTAAAAAAAATACCTCATAAAAGGCCGATTTGATTTAGCATCCTGGCTTGGGCTGAGGTGGTTTTAGATCAGCTAAAGGCGAGATTAAGAATTACCTGCAATTCGCTGGTCATTAATCGTTGTAAGTTTTCATGTTTTTCATAAATACGCCTTTATAGTCGCTTTATTATTTAAAAGAGATTAAGGAAAAATGAGTTTTGAATTTTTGAATTTTTGAACAAGAAATAAATGATTTTACGTAGGTTACCTTTCAGAAAAACAATTAATAAAAATAACTCTAGATTTGCGGGATTCGCAAGTCAAGAGTTATTTTTATTAATTATTTTTCTGAAAGGTAACCTACGTAAAATCATTTATTTCTTGTTCAAAAATTCAGAGACTCCAGAGGGCCATTAAAGGGGACTCCATCCAGGCAGTCAATTTTTTTTTAAGGAAGGATGACGGGTGGGTAGGAATCTGAGTGATAGTAGGTCCGAGAGACAGAATCCGGAACATACGCATCAGCCGCCAAGGCCTAGACAAACCTCACCCCCTAAACCCGGGCATCTCTGCTAAGTGTACCAAACGTATCGAACCCCTATGGGTGACCTATGGAAGAGAAGTTAAGCGGTTACTCTTCCCAACCCCCACTCTGACCCTTACTTAATAACGACAAAAAAAACATCAAAAAAGTCACTGGATACCAACATTTCAGGGACTTTTTTTACTCCAAATCATGTAAGGAATCGTTTGTTAAAGTAAGTCAAGTACGTTTTTAACATTCTGTATACACAATAGATTTTATCATATGAGTGAAATTCCCTCACCAAACATAAAAACCTTGTTTCTCTATGGTGAAGAACAGCTTTATGTTTATTTTATATTATATTTATTTATTAATTATGTAACATATTTTGAATTTACCTGTAAAAAAACAAATATTAAATAAAGTTATAAACAGAAGCTTAAAATTACAACAAACACGTTGAAATTAAAAATTTGTTTTATCCACTCCTCGAGTATGAAAAAAATTCATTGTGTACAATATACAAAAAATAATCCGGAAATATTGTGTGTATTTTCAAGGAATTAAACAATTCCTTTTTGTTTATCTAACAACGAAAAAGCCCTCATGAATTTAGAGATAGAAAACAAATTGAAAATGTAAAACATTATATTGACATCGCGTCTTGAATTAAAAATGAAAATTTCTCCTGGGAAAATATTTACGCCACCTTCTAATTTGATTTTCTAGGAAAAGGTAGCTCAGTGAGGAGAGAAGAGGTGACGGGGTGTGAATTACTTGAATAAAAACTTGAGAATCATTTTTTTATAATGCATAATAAGAGTAAATTTCTTATCGTACCTAACCACTATTATTGCGATTATGCAGAAAAAAATGAGTTATGGAAGTAAATGTGGTAAATATGTAGTGGAAGATACTCTTAGTATCGACCTGGTGTAAGACCACCAGTCAGAATTGAAACGTTGCTTTAAATGGCACTACTCCCCAATTCAAACACGAGAAATGTTTTTCTTTATTGAATTGGGTAGATTTCGTTAAAAAAACTATTTTTATTGTAATTAGCCAAAGAATTATGTAATATTAAAGACTTATGATTTTCTTTTGTAAATAAAAAAAAAAAAAAATGGCTTTAGCCGTGTTTAATGACTAGATCTGAATAGCCAGTTACTTCCCAACCTTCCTCTTCCTTGTCTCTTTCCCTTTCCCACTTACCGTCAGCCTCATAACATACCAAAATTGGGGACGCCATAGTCTCACGACGGGAGCAGTTGGGACTCATGTGAGGTATTCCGGCACCGTCCGTGGTCGAGTGGTAAGACACTCGACTCCCATTCGGAAGGTCGCGGGTTCGAACCCGACGTGCGCAAATAAATTTTATTTGATTAATTTGTGTTATTTCACAATTAATTAATAAAAATAATATATGCTATATTTGGGGCACGTTCCAGAGTGGAAGATACTTTCAGTATCGCCCTGGTGTAAGACCACCATTCAGAATTGAAACGTTGCTTAATAATGGCTTTAGCCGTGCTTAATGACTAGATCTGAATAGCCAGGTACTTTCCCAACTACCTCTTCCCCATCTCCTTCCCTTCCCCACTTACCTTCAGCCTCACAACATACTCCAATTGGGGATGCCATAGTCTCACTGGCTCCAGAAGGGAGCAGTTGGGACTCTTGTAAGGTTTCTCTATATAAAAAAAAATAAAAATAAAAAAATAAAAAAAATAAAATAAATAAAATAAAATAAATAAAAAAATTCACTATAAAATAAAATAAAATTGCTCGTATTTTTGTGTCCATCAGTTACCAAACATTTGTAATAACCAATTGGATTTATAAAATGCAATGTCCAATTATAAAAATTATTCTTTTCTTGAAAAAATTATAACTTATTTTACGCTAAACAGTAGTGTTAGCTTGCCCAGTCAAATTTTGAGAATCTGAATTTGTATTATAGATGGGTGAAACGGAATTGTAGTTACTTTACTAACTACTAATAAAAAGATCTTGCTTCAATATTAATCAAAACCGAA
Source organism: Limnephilus auricula (assembly GCA_951813805.1). NCBI lineage: Eukaryota > Metazoa > Arthropoda > Insecta > Trichoptera > Limnephilidae > Limnephilus > Limnephilus auricula. Next base: position 18,040,104 of record OX638410.1, read on the forward strand.
AAAAATGATTTTCGTTTAATGTTTAGAACCAACTGTATGTACCTATCTAATTAGTTTATTATTATATGTTTATTTCTACATTTATATTCAATTTGTAATTTTTATTTTTCATTCATGTAGATTGTAAGTCAATTATTGTAAACAATAATTAAAACATTATAATTTCTAACTTTTTTTAATTAAGAGGCTTTACTCCCCAACTCAAACACGAGAAATTTTTTCTCCGTTGAGTTGAGTAGTTTGTTAAAAAAAAATCTATTTGTATATAGCTTTTAAGAACCAATTGTATTTATTTTTCTAAATCTTATGTATATGTATTTTAAATAATAAAAAAAAAAATAATAAAAAAATTCCAAGAGAAACACCCTTAAAGTTCGGGAAAAAAAGCTCAGGTAAGTTGCTTTTAAATATGTCATTTTAAATTTTACTTTTATTCGTTTGACGTGGATGTTTTCTTGTGGAAATTAACGTCTTAACTGCTCCCGCCTGGAGCCAGTGAGTCTATGGCATTCCCAATTGGGGTATGTTGTGAGACTGAAAGTAGGAGGAGGAAAAGGAGATGGGGAGCGCAAGGTGGGGAAATACCTAGCTATTCAGATCTGTTCACGGCTAAATCCTTGTCAATTTCAATTCTGAATGGCTGTCTTACACCGGGGGATACAGAGAGTATCTTCCACTCTGGAACGTGCCGCAAATAAACTATACATTATTTTTTATTAATTTATTGTGAAATAACACAAATTAATCAAATCAAATTTAGTTACGCACGCCGGGTTCGAACCCGCGACCTTCGGATTGGGAGTCGAGAGCCATACCCCTCAACCAGGCCAACCGTCAATTGTCAATGACAATGCATTCTATCAACTTTTGGTGGCAATGACGCACAAACACACGGACACACACACGGAAACACACGTGAGGGTTCATACCTCAGTCAAACCAATTTTTGTTTTTTTTTTAAGTTAAAAGAACTTTTGAAAACAGGTCTTTATCATATTCAGCATTCTTTACAGATCTTCAAATTTCTCACACATTCTACAGCAGTCAGTCTTATTTCATCCTTCCTTACCTGCACTCCATTATCAACCAGCTTCGCTTCATTGCACAGTATTTTGTTAGCGCCAAGTAACTCCATTAATGAAGTTACCTGCATTTATCCTTCTTTCAATAACTCTATCACCCTTCCCATCTCCCATAAACGTTCTTCAAAGATATACAAACTCATCCACCTGCTCCAAGTAATAATCAATCACTACTATAGTTTTCGTACTCTCTCTCTTTCAAACACTATCACAAATTATAATATGTTTTTCTAACTAACAAACTAACTAACCATCACGCCGTTTCCCCGCAGGGGTAGGCAAAGAGGACGGACCGCCAAACACCTCGGTCTTGGCACACACTCTTTGTCTCATTCACATTCATACATCGTCTCATACATACTCTTCTATTTTTCTGACTCTTGACATGGCCCGACTCAAGTATCTGATTCACTTGATCGTGTCGTGTCTTTCTCGGACGTCCCCTACTTCTTATACCATTCACTCTTGCATCATATATTCTCCTTACGCTCCTTTCTTTGTTCATTCGCTCTACATGCCCAAACCATCTGAGGGTTCCTTTCTTAATTTTACTTTTCGAATTTCCACATTTCTCACACGATCATACATGGCTTTACCACACATACGCCTCAGGGATCTGATTTCAACAGCATTCAGTCTACTTTCATCCTTCCTCTGCCAGTTTCAAGCCTCACTGCCATACATCAGGGTAGGTACAAGCACTCCATTGTGGACTGCTAACTTCGCTTCTTCAACGTTCACTGCTGCTTCAACATGTTTTTCTCATGTATATTATAATTATAATAAATAAAAGGTAACTGACGAGTTCATCGAAAATCAATTCATCGAAAGCAAATTTATCTACCAACGAGAGGTTAGGTTAGGTTAGGTTAGGTTAGGTTAGGTTAGGTTAGGTTAGGTTAGGTTAGGTTAGGTTAGGTTAGGTTAGGTTAGGTTAGGTTAGGTTAGGTTCGGTTAGGTTAGGTTAGGTTAGGTTAGGTTAGGTTAGGTTAGGTTAGGTTAGGTTATTTTAGGTTAGGTTAGGTTAGGTTAGGTTAGGTTAGGTTAGGTTAGGTTAGGTTAGGTTAGGTTAGGTTAGGTTAGGTTAGGTTAGGTTGGGTTAGGTTAGGTTAGGTTAGGTTAGGTTAGGTTAGGTTAGGTTAGGTAAGTTAAGTTAGGTTTTCGAAAAAAAATTTCTATGAACTCGTTTTCAATGAACTCGCCGTGAACCTAAATAAAGCAGCGACTATTTTCCAGTAGAAACAGGAAATCTAACTAATAATCTTAAATAAAATCGGGTTATATAATATCTACTTATAAACTTGACACAAAGAAGAAGTTTCCCATCAAATTATAACACACTTTCTTGTGTTCGTTCACCGCTGTTTCAACGTCATTAGCAAAAACGTGTCGATAGTTTTCGTTATCAGGGGAAGTTTCCTTGTGCGGATAATACCTACACGTCAGATGAAATGATTAATAGCTATCTAGCAACAAAAATACCTTTCTTAATAATAATGCCATGTTTACAGCACGTAGATATACCTAACAAAGGTTTTATTATATGTAATTTGTTGGTAAAAATAATATTTATCTTTGGGTTGTTTTCATTCGCCTCGTACACAGAGAAAATGTTATTTAATAGTATATATTAATTTAATAGTAAAAACTATCATTTTAATAGTAAAAACCGTTAAAAACGGGACTGAAGTTCTTACAAACCAATTAACAGTGTTTCAATGTTTATTGGCGGGAAAATGTATGAATAATTTGTTGGTACACGTACGAAATTACGTATACCAACAAATTATTCTTACAAGTTCCCGCCGATAAGAATTTAAACCCTGTTAATTTGTTCGAAAAAAATGATTTTCGTTTAATTCCAAGAGAAACACCCTCAAATTTCGGGAAAATAAAGCTCAGGTAAGTTGCTTTTAAACATGTCATTTTGATTTTCACTTTTGTTCGTTTGACGTGGATGTTTGCCTGTGAAAATTAACGTCTTAATTGCTCCCGCCTGGAGCCAGTGTGTTTATGGCATTCCCAATTGGGGTATGTTGTGAGACTGAAGGTAGGAGGAGGGGAAGGAGATGGGGATCGGTAGGTAGGGAAATACCTGGCTATTCAGATCTGGTCACGGCTAAATCCTTGTCAATTTCAATTCTGAATGGCAGTCTTACACCGGGGGATACAGAGAGTATATTTTACTCTGGAACGTGCCGCAAATAAACTATACATTATTTTTTATTAATTTATGGTGAAATTACACAAATTAATCAAATAAAATTTATTGTCGGATTGGGAGTTGAGAGCCATACCCCTCAACCACGCCAACCGTCAATTGTCAATGACAATCCATTCTATCAACTTTTGGTGGCAATGACGCACAAACACACGGACACACACACGGAAACACACGTGAATCATACCTCAGTCAAACCAATTTATGTTTTTTTTTTTAAGTTAAGAGAACTTTTGAAAACAGGTCGTGGGTTCGAACCCAGCATGCGCAAATAAATTTTATTTGATTAATTTGTTTTATTTTACTATTAATCAATAAGTAATATATATATAGTATATTTGCGGCACGTTTCAGAGTGGAATATACTGTCAGTATCGCCGTGATGTAAAACCACCATTTAGAACCCGCCTAAGAACAAATACATCTAGAGAGGTGGGTAACTTACTTGTTTGTATATGATTATTTCAACCTAATAATATCCTGATTCTAGTTTTTTAACTGTTAATTCATGGTGGAATTCCATTGTATTAGATATGAAATTAAACAATTTTTTCACTTTGTTCCACTTGTTTATTTACACCAGGACCGGTTTCGTCCTACTACGGACATTTTCAGACTGGTCTGAACTGGTCTGACCAGTCTGAAAATGTCCGTAGTAGGACGAAACCGGTCCTGGTGTAAATAAACAAGTGCAAATAAGTGAAAAAATTGTTTAATTTCATATCTAATAATAATATCCTAATAATAAATAAAAAATTACTATATGCCGGCATACAGTAAAAAACCCACATACCTTTTTCCTCCCCAGAACTTCCTTACCTAAAAATACACCCCACACAGCATTCCCAAAGATGACATAGGCCCTGAGGGTTTTTTTTTTGCTCAAGGCTTTCCGTGAGTATCTAATGTAAAAAAAAAAACACTTAAACTTTCAACACTTAAGTTTCAAACATTAAGTGCTTTTCACAATTTATTTGATATGTTGTCATAAAAATGAATTTTTATCTAACATTTCAATTTCTCGACAAAGGCGTCACTTATAAAGAAATATGACTGAATTTTGACACCTTAATTTAATTACGAGCTAAAAGTACTGCTATAACGTGCAAGGTAAAATTCAACGTAAAAACGCACGTCTGTCAAGCTAAGTCGTGTAAAGGAAATATTAACATGGAAAAACATAGTGCTTTTTTAGGCAAAAAGGAAATGGAAGGATGACAAACCGAAGCCGAATTCACGCAAGGAAAAGGTTTTATGTTATTTAATACCCCGGCCGATTTAAAATTAATATTTTTTTACTCACGTTGACGAAATTGCTTTTTAAATGTATGTAATTACGGTTCTGATAAAAATAATGTTAATTTAAACGCGGTTCTTTGACCTCGAATGTTGAGCATTTTAGATTGAAAACAGAATTCATAAAAAAATTATTTTGCTTTAAAAACCAAATTGTTCGTATAAGTTATTTTTCAAATGAAATAGGGTTTAAATTGGTTTTTAAAAGTTCTTGTGTTCATAATTTTGTCGGTGGAATTCCAAAAAAATGGTATAATATAATATAACGCAATTTCTAGAGCCTAAATCCAAAAAGCAGCACTGTTACATTTTTTTTATCGATTTCAATTTTAAATTTGTAATATATATTTTTTAATATTATCATAATTTTTATTATTTAGCGATTAGAAACAATAAATCAAAGCACTGAAATCGGTAAAAAACATATTATTTTTGTACAAATAAATTTGTTTACACCACTGTAATACACTGTTTACACCACTGTAATATATAATCTTACCTTACTAATATTATAAACGCTTAAGTTTGTATGGATGTATGTGTGTTTGTTTCTCTTTCACGTAAAATGTACGGAATGGATTTTAATGAAATTCTATAATAATATAGCTCATACATCAGAATAAAATATAGGCTATCATTTATGAAGCTAGCCATTTTCCATATATTATAAATAATAATTTTATTGTTTAATAGAAAATGTCAAAATTCGAGAATGACATTTTGAAAAACAATGATTGTTAAATCAAAATTCTATTTTAGAAAATATTTAAATTAGAGTTTTCACTTTAAGAACTCGCCTAATAATTTGAATCGAATCAAGAATTACAGATATTTTAAATAAATAGGTTAAAAATTTTGGTATAAACATAGATGGGACCTAGGAAAAGAAAATAGGCTACTCGAAGTACATACTATTCTTGCGCAGCCGAAGTCGCGGGAAGAAGCTAGTAGTGTATAATCCCCCGACATGTTTCGAAAGCGATGGTTTCTTCGTCAGGATAATAAAAATATGAAATATGAAATAAATATAAAAGCTCGCACCAGCTGACAACAATCTAACACAAACCTCCGCCCGCATGGCGTCGAGCAAAAATTTCAACACTCCGCCCATCGTGCGTCGAGTTTCACCTTCCACCGTGGACCTGCATGATTCAACCTGACTTCCTTCGTCATTTTTTTTTAATCCTCGCTGCCGCTAGGAGGGGGGTGTGTGGCGATTATTATTATATTATTATTATTGCATGGCCGTCTGTACGTACTACCTCGCTAGGCAATATAATTTCGACCACCTTCTGGAAAGAGCTCGGACCTGCGACACATAACACATAGCGCCGCGCCGCAATATCGAGAAACTTTTTGCGTGTGCATGTTTGACCTACCTTCCGAGTACCTTTGGGTCGGCCTATTTAAAGGGCTGCAGCTAGCTAGTTAGTCAGTCGTTCTTAATCAGTCTTCACGGCAACAGGCCAGCTGCCTAGTAACTCAACTTCGCAATCTGCGGTTCGTGTCGGAATATTACTACTATTGTAAATACTCTTCATTTGTATATAGCGCATAATTCAAATATTGTAAATACATCATCATCATCATCATTCTCGTATTTATTATTCCGACCTACAGCACGCGGAGATATCACTACACACCAATATCTCCCCTTTCAACCGGAGGCCCATTCATCTCCTCATCCAGGACATCACGCATCCACCCTCCAAATATTTAAGTGATGCGTTTTTTAAGGGAATTTCCCGCCTCCCGGTGATGAGGAGGAAAATGAGTTGGGCCTCCGGTTGAAAGAGGAGATATCGGTGTGACGTGATACCTCCGAGCGTGCTGGTCGGAATAATAACACTGGATGCTGATTGTGATGATGATGATGTATTTACGCACGCATTATTTACAAACGTAGTAAGATTATTCCTAGAACTGCAGATAGCGAGGTAGTGTTACTAGGCCGCTGGCTTGTCGCCGCTTGACCACTGCGTTGTGACTGAAAGACAAAAGAATACTTATGAATTACTACGTGAAAACTGCAGGCGGAGGGGGGGGGTCTTCCTATACTTCACGTGGTCACCGAGGGGGGAGGGGAATAATAGAAAATATGAAATACATAAAGTTCATGACATGATACGACATCTGTCTGATTTTACTTTACGAACATAACACGTATTGAAAAAGCACTCACTCTTGCAATAAAACGATTTTGAAAAAAAAATAAAACCATCTTTTCCAAACAACAGTGCTTTTAAAACGCTATCGAATTATGCATCAACCAGTTATGTTTACAGTAAAAAATCTTTTGCTTTATGCACTTGGGGCGAAATGGGTTCTGTAAACCGTCCAATACGCTTCCATTATGGAAATGAAATTTAACAGTGGACAGGTGCCGAAGCACGTTCACGAATTTCATAGATTTTACTTTTATTTTCTCTTTCTGGGACACTGAAGAGGTAGTTCCAAGACGTATCACCTTTATTAATATGAAATATGTCGATTGTCTACGTAAGATCTTTTGACTACTAGATCCTAGATAGGTCAATTAAATTTTGAATCTTTTTATGAAGAGTTTTCGAAATGTGAAATTTTTTTATCAATTTTACCAGAAGTAGTTGGTTATAAGTAAAGAAAAATTATTAATCAATCGGTTTTTATCATCATTATTTTGGATACTTTAAATATTTATATCGCATTGACTGTAGTATTTCCGTGACTACATAGGCCAATGGATTTCTAAACTTAAGTTTATGATGTGATAAAATCAAATAAAACCCTTCTACTTTTATGCATCACTTTATTAGACAAAAAACCTACGTATTTTGAGAATACTATTTTGTTTTGTTAAGGATGTGAACGAGTATATATGGACATAGTTTTACTTTTGGAGAGGTGTTAGAGATCGGGGGGAGAGAAAATCCAAATCGGCAGAAGAATTTATGATAGATTTATACGAACAAGGAATTCCTTTTATCAATGTCTCTAGAACTCTATTTTCATTCATTAAACAAGTCATTACAAAGTGTAGTCCAAAGGAATTTATTATGTATGTGGTTTGTGTAGTTTTAATGTCTTTCTACATATATTGTTATAACAGGTAGTTAGTTATAACAATATATGTTGAAAGGTAGTTAACAGAAGATGTCTGTAAAGTGATACCTTGGCAGAGTGGCAAATGTTACCGTTCAAATCTAATACTTGAACGGTTACGGAAATAACCGATGATATCCGATCGACACATTGGCACCTTCAGTGTCGAGATCCCTTGCTATAGAATTTCACAGAGCATCCATCAGAGCGAACGCTTGGTCCAGTTAAGCAATCAATTTAAACCACACGACAAGGCAAATACAGTAACATGTTATCTCGACGAACCGGGAGTTTTTTTGGGATTCCTGAATATACATCAAGTATTCCCGATCACTGGGGTTGAAGAACGATAGACAAATCATGCCTTTAATGCTACTCTTTTTAGAAAAACTATGTACTCTTTGTATAATGAATTTTCTATATTCACACTTTTTTAATCAACTTCACCAAAAGTAAGGAAAAACTGAGCTCACTTTATATGCCGTAACCTACTTCGGTCATTAGGTAATCATCATGACACCTAGGTTCCAGACAGTACATTAAAATTATTGTCCTGTTAAGGGGGTTTTTAAATTTGAAAATGTTTCACCAAAAAGGGTAAAGCTTATTTTAGGCACACTGAGACTCCCACGACCCATTTCTTTCGGTTTATGTAGTCAGTGTTCTGGAGGACTGCAGATATTGGTTTCGCGTTAGCGGGTGATGGATGCCCACACTGAAGCGGCAAGGCGGTTCCGCCAAGGGATGTCATAAAAATGTTTGGGTGGAGTTTATTTATGGGAAATAAATATGGTAATGCGATGGTATTACAATAATGCGTGTAGGTCTGGTGACCGTAAAGTCACAAAAAGGTTTTTGGTGATACGTTTTTTTTCTTGCAGGAAGTACTAGTTTATCTGTGGTTATAGCTGGTGTTTGTGAATGTAATAGTGTAGAACTTCAATCAATCAGATTTGGATATTCATTTTTATATAATATTTTCTAGTTCTTATTTCTAGTGCTCAGGTTCATAGGGGTGAGGTTTGTCCGGTATTGGCGGGTCTTGGCGGTGTATTCATCGGCCCGCCAGTTGCATGGCAGGCCAGATCGGGAGAGACTGGTTGAGGGAAACATGTTGATCTCTCCAGCCGGAATCTGTCGGAACATCGCAGTGAGAGGGATGGATTCATATGTTTGTCATTCGTAGAGACACCGACCCCCAGTTTTCTACCCACCCCTCATACCTTTTTCCTTCCCATAACTTCCTCTCCTTCTTTTCCTGAAAATACCATCCACACAGCATCCCCAAAGATGACGCAGGCCCTGAGGGAAATTATTTTCCTCAGAGCCTCCTATGTGGAGCTAATGAAAAAAACTATTTAAGACAATATTAGCCACTCTCAAAAGAAAATTGGGAACAGAAAAATATTCGGTTGCACCTATAAATCGAACCCAGGACCTTACTTAGCCTTGCCGGGCTTTGTTCTAACCACAGGGCTAATTCGACTCTCTCTCCTTCGGTCATATTTAATTGAATCCACTACTACCACTAAGAACTACCAACATTATATTCATTTTCGTAATGCCCCGCAGAGCTCCGGTAAGTCTAAGGTCTTGGATTCAATTTTGTTTAATGGGACCGTATATTTTTCTAATATATCTGTTTCAAATTTTGATTTAAGATTCGCTAAACCCATTGGATCTCTCTACATGCCCAAACCATCTAAGCGATTCTTTACTATCATAACCATTTCACTAATATCTGGTGTCCCTTTTTTAAATTTTCATACAAAATTTTTCCACGCATAAGTCTTAGAGCTTACATTTCATTAGTCATATTTCACTCTTCCTCTTTCAGTTTCATGGCTCACTGACATTAAATGGCCTTAAACCAGGCTTACGGCCAGCTTTACTAAATGTTGAACAGGCGCATAAAAATGTAATTAATAAGACGGTAATTTTTTTATGAACTGAAGGATATTAGGTACAGTGACCAGATAACTAAGAATGAATTCAATTCAACGCCTCCCATGAAAAGTCATTAAAAGAGATGAAATAAATTGGTTAAATAGGATACATTAATTTTCACATTATTAATGACTTTTCAAAGAGGTCTTGAGTCGACTTGATTATGAGTATCATGGAACCAATTGGTATATATATCTTTAACAAATTTTAAGTTAGGTGTTACACTATTTTTGAATATTGGAAAAAAAAATCTAACACTGGTGTCCTTCTTTATTGACAGTCATCAAAGAAAGTGTTTTTTAGCCGGCATTGATTTTTTTAGCCAAATAAAATTATTTACAATTTCAATTGTACTAAACAAAAATGTGTTTAAATATGCCTAAAAATGTTAACAATTTTATCAACAAGAATATTTTGATATATTTTTTTAAATAAATGGTTTATAAGATTAACGCCGTTCTTCAAGCGACGCGATCGCCGCTCGTCTGTGTTTTCCATACTATTATTAGTGTTTGAAAACGCCGCTAGGTGCTACACTAGCAAATTTGTTTGACAGGTAGCGGTAGCGTCGCTTGTGAATAGCTACGTGGAAGAACGGCGTAACGCTTTTATCGTCAATTCAAAATATGAAATGCCTTATTTTTATCTTACAATATGAATGATTTATTATTATTATAACATATGATAAATAGACGGCTTCCATGGTGGAGGGGTAAGGCTCTCTGCTAGCAATCCGAAGGTCGCGGGTTCAAATCCCTGCGTGCGCAAGTAAGATTTATTTTGCAGCACGTGAAAGACCACGATTCAGAATGGAATCTCCAACTCCATCCCCACTCCACTACCTCCAGTTTCACGACATTCAATTTGGGAGGCCGGAATGGGTACCGCCGCCCCGGGAACCATTTATTGGATAACCAACACCTCTGCCATAGGTCACCCCAAGTGGTTCGCTACGTTTGGTGACTTAGCAGGGGTGCCCGGGTTCATGGGGTAAGGTTTATCTAGGTCTTGGCGGCGGATGATCTAGACACACTGAACCCCAGATTCCTACCCAACCCTCATTCCTTTTTTCCTTCCCAGAACTTCATTTCCTTAAAAATACCCTCCACACAGCATCCCCAAAGATGACATAGGCCCTGAGGGAAATTATTTGCATCAGGGCCTCCTGTGTAGACCTAATGTAAAAAAAAAAAAACCTATTGGGGATTCCATAATCTCACTGGCTGCAGACGGGATTAGTTGATACTCTTGTGCGATATTCACATAAATATATATTTGCAAAAAAACTATTATTAATAAAGTGGGCAGGTAAAAAAAATAATGAAAGTTTTCCAATAATAAATAGATTTTCTTTAATACCGTTAATCGTTTCCAGACTTTGACACTTCATTATTTTCATATTTTTCTAGAGAAACCGACATCCCCCATACTCGGGAGAAATGTACGCCGAAGTATCAAGGGTTTTATCATCGGAATGAATTCGTATGGCAAATTGTGTTTGGGAATTGGCGCGACTAAACCAAACCACACAGTTTGATATTACTGGTCCACCAATCAAACAAAAGGCTGTTTATTATTGTCAAGTCTTCATAAAATGTTATTTTTTTCATCATATTGTTCGTCTTAGTTTAATCTTTTCTTTAGAAGTTTCATACGTTCTAATATTATAATATTTCAAGGAAAACATAATGGTTTTTCTGTCAACAGTGACCTAGCGTCCAAAAAATTATTTTTTTTATTTTTTATAATGAACACCTCAAAAGAGTACCAACTGCTCTTGTCTGGAGCCAGGGAGACTATGGCATATGGGAATGGAAGGAGATGGGGAAGAGGAAGGTGGGCATGAACCTGGCTATTCAGATCTAGTTACTAAACACGGCTAAAGCCATTTCAAGCAACGTTTCAATTCTGAATGGTGGTATTACACCAGATCATGTTACTAATATTCATTTAATAAAAAATCAAAACCATTTGTCCTCTGAAAATAAAAGATTTGTAAGTATATAATAGGTATGTTATGTCAATTTTATTTAACGTGTATTTATTAAAAGTAAAAAAAAAATATTTTGGAATTATACAATTTGTTCAAAAGAACGCCAATCGCAAAATAGAAGACAACTCTTTTTCAAACATTCTTCGAACAGGTAGGTAGAAAATATGAAAATTAAAAGCTAAACAAAAATCCAAATAAACACGTTGAATTCACGCTAGAAAAACAATTTTTTTTCTTCAAAACGGAAACCATCTTGAAATATAAACGGTACGTACACACAAATTTAAGGATACATGTGATAAAATTAGAAGTTAGTAGAGTTAGTTGTGCTGGAGAAGCCAAAAGATTTCCCTCAACCAGTGTCCCCCGATCCTCCACCGTCCTGCTACGCAATTGGTGAGCAAACGCATACGCCGCCATGATCCGGACCAACTCACCTCAGGAACCCGGGCACCGAGGCTAAGTCGTTAAATGTAGAGAACCACTTGGGGTGACCACAGCAATAAATGGTTCCAGTGGCGGCGGTACCCACACCCACCTCCCAATATCTAAATCTTTCGTGTATTTGCTAAACTGTGTTGGATGGGGAATTGCCGATTTTGCCTCATAATTTTTGTACGTGAGCATATAGCTGTGACATGGAAAAGGGACAATACTTCTAGTTTTCTGATACTTTTGATTACACTCAGGAGTTCGCAACAGTCGGACAACCTCAATATTGAGGCGTTCTGCCAAATTACTCATACCTAAATGTGACAGCATTTTTACCAAAGTATGAGAGATGATGGTTTTTAACAGGGGCTTGTCTTTACAACCATATCGCATTATCTAAATTAAACATCAACCCATGAATTCTATCATTTATCTTACAGAGATGATGCTAGACTCGGAGATAAAATAACACAGGAGTATTGTCTTATTTACTTAATTGCCTAAAATACCTCCCTCATTTCCCGGAAGGTTCCCGATATACATCATTCGGTTCTAGGGAAAAAAGTCCCCCGGTATTATTCCGTGTTGTGGATGATTTAAGAGCTGATATTAGGTTTGTTCTTCTTTATTTATTTTAAAGTAAGGCTGCCTTTGATGTTTCAATAAAGAACCACTGATAAAGACGAAAAGCCTGCATTATAAAAAGAAGTATATTTTTATTTTTAACTTTTTAACTTAATGAGATAATGAGTTAAACCTCAAATTATAATATTTTAATTATTGAAGATAATATATAAGAAAGTCAATCGAAAATCCGAAACAGAAAAATCAGAAAAATATACTGGTACTGGGACTCGAACCCAGGACCTCTGGCAATCCGGCCCAACGTGCTATTCACTGTGCCAACGTATCCCTATCCGATTCGGTCATTTTAACTGTATCTTTCGACTGACTGACTGACGAGAGAAGAAATAATGTTGATTTATCAAACGAATAAAAAAAACACAAACAACGTTACGGGAATATAATAGAAAAAATTGTTTTGTGTGCTTTTGTCGTTGGTGACTAATTCCTACTGGAATTAATGCTTTATTTCTAGATTACCGCGCTCCGTATTTAATGTGAAATTGCCTCTAGGGATCGACAGTAAAACGAATATTATGGAAGGATAAATAAATAAAGTAGAAACTGAAATATTTACTCAATTAATCCTATTCGACTTTGCTCAAATCCGAGTAAATTATTCCAAACAATGTTCGATTATTCAAATGTTTTGTAATGTGATTTTCATACATTATATGCTGTGTAAGAACTAACTAAGAACCAAAAAATCGAACACGCTATTGAATATATATATATACAAGCTTCTGCCCGCGACTTCGTCTGCGTAGGATTAGTACTTCGAGTAATCTATTTTCTTTTCCTAGGTCCCATCTACGTTTATACCAAAATTCTTAACCTATTTATTTAAAATATGTATAATTCTTTATTCGATTCAAAGTATCAGGCGAGTACTTCAAATAAATTCACTAATTTAAATATTTTCCAAAATAGAATTTTGATTTAACAATCATTGTTTTGCAAAATGTCATTATCAAATTTTGACGTTTTCTATTAAACAATAATTATTATTTTCAATATATTGAAAATAAATAGCTAGCTTTATAAATTATAGCCTATGTGTTATTCTGATGTATGAGCTATATTATTTTAAAGTTTCATTAAAATCCATTCAGTAGTTTTTGCATGAAAGAGTAACAAACACACATACATCCATACAAACTTTCGCATTTATAATATTATTAGTTAGATAGTTAGATATATATAAATATTTTTTTTAAATTTATTAAGTTAAAAGAAATATACATATTTCGCTTTGTTGACTTAAGTATACATTAATAAAAAATTTTAATAATGATGGTTTACTACCTAACACCAAGTAACACATTTTTTATACATAAGTAAGAACATTTTGTTATTTATTTTTGGGGTATTGTGCCGTGTTACGCTATCTCCTTATATAGCCAAAGTTTCGGACAACCTTACAGTGTCCATTATCAGGGCAGATGCGTAACACGGCATAACACCCCAAAAATAAATAACAAAAATACTTTAGCCGTGAAAATCTAAAATCATATAAGAACATTTTGGTTTTGCTCATTAATCTTGAGAGCAAACAGTTTTCTTTAAAATATATTCATTTTATTTTCAGTTTTCAGGAAGCAGATTATGTGTGTTTATACCCTCATGGCCTATGTTTCTTTTGCCACACTATGTCTTTGTTGAATTTGTGTATAATTTATTATGTTATCTTGTTTTGTGTTCATGTACTTGTATATCGATCGTCCAGTGGCAGAAATCTTAAAATGCAATGTTTTGAGATATAAAGGAAAGCAATATTGGAATGCTTACCATAAATCAAGTATAATTCACACTTGTCTTTATTTTACATGATCTATAATATAAAATATAATGTTTGTTTATTTGTTTGTTTGTTCACACCTTATGCGTGGCCATACCGTTCATCCGATATGATGTGCGTATACCCAAGATGGTTATAGGATATATAGGAAAATGAGCTCTGGCGTTATGAAATAATTTCCTATACTAATCGTACGATTGCGATTAAAATTTTATCCGATTGCTATTAAATTTCTTTGAGTTGTTGTGAACATGCCCGTGAATACTTCTATATCTATACTAGTGAGCTCTGGCATTATGAAATTTGTATAAAACAATTAAATAGGTCACGCGGGTTGTTGGTAAAATGTGTGTATTTTATGGAGTTGGGTGGCAGGTAAAAAGGGTGAGGGAGGGGTATGCCGTAAGGTATTTTGGGGAATTAAGGAGGGGGGCTTCGCGGGAGGGGGAACGAGGGAGAGGGGGGGATGTTCGCGAGAAAGGGGAGAGCGGGAGAGGGGAGAGGAAGGGGAACGGGAACGAATGGGAAATGACACGAAAGGAGAAACAATTTATTTATTAAATTGGCATTTCTACGCATGCCGGGTATCTGCTAGTATGCTAAAAAAATAACGGTCCGGTACATATTAGTATTACATATTGAAATATCCTGTTAACATTAACATTTCGCTAGAAGTTTTTCTGTATTATAATTGATTAGGTGGGTGTTTTAGATGGAGGGTTCACTTGCATAGAAGTGTATGATCAACTTACCATTCCGAAGGGCGCGGGTTCAAAGCCGGCATGCGCAAATAAATTTCATTTAATTAATTTGTGTTATTTCCCAATTAATTAATTAAAATAATATATAGTTTATTTGCGGCAAGTTCCAGAGTGGAAGATATTCTCAGTATTGCCCTGGTGTAAGACCACCATTCAGGATTGAAATGTTGCTTGAAATGGCCTACGCCGTGACTAGATCTGAATAGCCAGGTATTTCCTCACCTTCTCCGTCCATTCTCCGCTTACCTTCAGCCTCACAACATACCCCAATTGGAGATACCATAGTATCACTGGCTCTATAAAAAATAAACTCAAATTTTGCTTTTTCGGAGATGTCTGACTATACAACTAGACTTTCGATATAGCGTCCCTTTGTAATAACAAGGTTCCATCTGCTGCGGTAACGTCAAGCGATAATGCAAGGAGAAAAATGTTATTCGAAAAAACGATCATTTTAATAGTAAAACCGATTAAAAACGGGACTGAAGTTCTTACGAACAAATTAACAGAATTTCAATGTTTATTGGCGGGAACATGTAAGAATAATTTGTTGGTATACGTAATTTCGTACGTACACCAACAAATTAGTATTACATTTTCCAGCCAATAAACATTTAAACGCTGTTAATTTGTTCGTATGAACTTCAGTCCCGTTTTTAACCGTTTTTACTGTCAAAATGGTCGTTTTTTTCGAATAACATTTTTCTACGTGTGGGATTTATAGTAAGCTACTTTAGAGTTCATTATCGCATGACATTACCACAACAAATGGAACCTTGTTATTCCAAAGGGTCGATATATATAATATACACAGAATCCAAAGATTGCTTGCAATCGCTTTTGAGCAACCGTGTTTGATGATCAGATCTTAATAACCAGGAACTTCCCAAACTTATGTTTCTCGTCTATTCTCCGTTTTACTCCCTTTAACATCATAACATTCTAATAGGAGATGCGATAGACCAATTGGCTTCGGGCAGTTAGGACTCTTACGTAAAAATGAGCTAATATTTTATTCATCTTCCAACGCTGTGATAATTCTGGTTTCTTCTTAAAAATTGAAATTCGTTTTCAGTCAAAAAATGTTAATTGAATAAACCTGACATGAATCGAATGAAAATAAAATAACGACACAGCCTCTGTAAGCAATACAAACCAATGTTTGAATTTTATTGTTCTCAAAATTGGAAATTCAATCAATTGGAGATCTTTTGTGAAATACGAATACAAAATAATAATTCATGATTGATTTTATTTTAATTAACCTTCGTTATTTTGTCTCTATTCGACTTAGTTATATTTTATTGTTCAAAAAAATATCGCACGAAACTGGATTAAAGGAAATCAAAGCGAGTTTGTCCATATGCTTTTTTGATTTGAAAAGTAAAGTGGGTAGGTTCGGAAGTAATTTGTTTATGATTGGAATTCTGTCCTTAAGTGGATCTTTGTGTGACTTTTTTCTGTTCTTATTTGTAATAAAACTATTCCATCATAAGAAATCAATAAATCTACCTAATTACCTGAAAAATATATAATTAATAAAAAAACATAACTATAAATTACTTAGGATACCCGCAATCGAATAGATTAGATCATACTAGTATTAAAAATGATATTAGGATGAAATTTCATACTAGGAAAAGAAAATTTTTAAAATGCAATCTATCTGCTAAAAATTTAGTAAAGGCAATAAATAGTTGGGCAATACCTCTATTAACGTACTCATTTGGTTAAATAAAATGGTCCAATACAGATTTAGTTAGCTTAGAACGATTAATTAGAATTACGTTAACAAAGTTTAATTGTCATCATCCAAATTCAGCTACAGAACGAATTAATTTACCTAGAAATTTAGGAGGTACAGGTATAGTCAAAATAACTTCTTTAAAACAAAATCAGGTAGAAATGTTAAGAATTTTTTTCCATAGAAAAGCTAATAGCTCAGAGAATAATATGCAAAGGCAGACAGAAATATTTCACCTTTAAATTTATACGACGAGAATGCCAACATTTTTATAAATACCAACCAGGAATTATTAGATTCCTGGTCAAATAAGATTATTCACGCAAAACACTTCAATTATCTCAACCAAATGTATGTTGACAAACTTTCGTCAAACAAATGGTTGCGTATTGGAGAGTTGAGCGCAGAAATAGAAGTATTTATGCTTGCTATTCAACATAGGGTCATTAATACCAAAAGCTATAGGAAGCATATAATCAAAGATACAAATCAAATTGATGATTTATGTAGAAAATGTATGGCTTTTCCGGAAACTATAGAACATAGTATATCGGGATTTTCTATATTAGCGCCGTCTGAGTATACATTTAGTCACAATTAGGTTTTAAAAATAATTCACCAAAGTTTGGTAATTAAACATAACTTGATTGACTGTCATAATATATATATAGTACCATATTATGAATACGAACCTAATTCATTTTTAGAAAATAATTTCTTTAAAATTTACTATGATAAAAATATACTAACAGACAGACCAATTAGTCACAATAGACCCGATACAGTTTTACATGACAAAATTTTTAAAAAATTACTTATATCATTGATGTAGCTATTCCAAATTCCTGTAATACTGAAAAAATAAGAAAATATACAGATTAAGGAAATAAAATTAAAAGAATTTGGCATTCTCAGACTATAAAAATATTACCATTTGTTATTTCGGCTACTGGCATTATACCTAGCTCTCTCATTAAAAATTTAGGCATATTAGATTTATCAAAGAATTTGTATATAAAAATGCAAAAATCGTTCATTTTAAATACATGAAGGATTACGAAAGATTGTTTAAATATTTATATTGAGGGATCTGTACGATTTATCGGTCAAATTAGGAATTCCACCGAGCCGAACCGTCTGATATGAAAATATCTGGAGTCGGTGAATTATATACCCATTTTATAGTTTGGTAGATTAACATGTTGTTCTTATATTGTTTTGTATTAATTATACTTATATAATACACTTGCATAACTTGGATTTACTACATGATCATTTATATGGAAAAGTGTATGAAAGGGTTTAGTTTTTCCCATAGGAATAATTGCGCTGTTTTGTTGTATATACCAATAAAATAAAAAATGGTGTTCTCTGTACACAGGTTATACTCCAAAACGTCACGGAAAATATTGCATATTTGAGGTACCTACATTTCTATATAAGTAAGTGACTTGTAAATATTGATGTGCAATGCAGAATCGTAATCGTAATCGCTCTGTCGGTGGGTGCGTTCTGATAAGAAGAAATCCTCGCTTTGGGAATATAAAAAATTGCATAAGATCTCATACGAATAATACTTATTAAGGACATACAAGTTAACCACTTTTAACGTGGATGGATTGAGTAATCAACTTTTTTTTTTAAATTACCTATACAATATACTTCTATTGTCTTGAAATTCAGAATTCCTGTTAAGAACAATGATGAATAGATTGAATCAGTACTACCCATATATATTCTTTCATATACAGGAAACGCATACAAATCTTTTGTATTTTTTCCATTTCCAATATTTAAGTAAAATAAGGATATCTGTATTGGTTTCTCTGTAAAATAAAATAAATTAATTATTTAATTGTCGAAAATAAATCAAAAATATATTTTGGAACAGTCTGCTATAAATTTGTAGGTGAACAAAAAACACAACTGACAATTTAATTTAATTGCAATTTCAGTTAACAAGAGATTTTTTCCACCCCAATAAAGAGTCATTTATACGCGCAGGGTGCAAAATAAAGCCGTTGAATTTCCTACCAAACAAAGCGTATGAATGCGTTATGATTGATTTTTTAATAACTAACTAACTTGCTGTCGATATGAATTTAATCAGAGTAAAAAATATCTCCCTTTTTATTCATTTTAATAAAACTTTCTATTATCCAAAAAAAAATTGATTGTTTTTATCTTTTCAATCAAAAAATTAATCAATTGAAACAAACAACTTTGTGTACAGCTCTATTCATGTATCTTTATGGAGTGTGTGGGACTGCACTTACCTACCCACACACTGGAACAAACACCTATTATTATTATTATATAATCACAATTACCGACGTGTTTCGAAACTTCGTCAGGATAATAAGAATGGTAAATGTTCTTATAATCCTGACTAAGAAACTATCGGTTTCGAAACATGTCGATAATTGTGATTATATAGTGGTGTACACAAAGTTATTTGTTTCATTTAATTAAAAATGACGCCACAAAGTGTGTTTAGTGTTGAAATAACTTTAGGACATTAATCCATTATACCCATGTTCCTTACCAAATATTCCTTCCTTGTGATTCCCTTCCTTTCACAATAAGGCCCTTACTCAAGAAGCAAAGAAGATGATTTAAAACACTTGAAAAAAGAACACTTTTGGACTTCCTTGTTTTGAATAAAAACATTCAGTTGTTATCTTGAAAAACTCGACCAAGCTTGTACAAGCATTTCGCACATCTCGAAAATAACAATAATATAAATATATTATAATTGTCGTGAAGACCATCGGGTCATCATCATTGGAAAGTGATCGTAAAGAAGAGCTGGGAACTGTCACCTCATCATCAAGGTAAGGGCCATTCCTATCGTTTCCTTCCTCCCTTGTCGATTTAAAAACACAATCTTATACACTCGTAATTTCGCCACATAATTTAGTTTTACAGTCCACACGGTGTCATCGGACACTTAACATTTTGGTCCTTGTAGCCGGATATAAATCACATTCCCGCTAAATTACATATTGTTGTTTTTTAGCAAAAAATTCGCCAAATTGAATATCGTTTCAATTCAAATGATTGTGTTTTTAAACTCGCATCCCTTTAATTCCATTCCTGTCGTAAAGCTATTTCAACAATAATTCATTATTACGCATAAAGATTAATAATTAATTAGGTAATCATATTGAAATGATTTCTTTGTAATTTCGGTAGCATTTGATAAGTAGGCATCAGTTTGAGAGCGGTTACACGCGTCGCATCGGTAACGTAGAGCCCTGTTAATTATAAATAAACCAATCGTCGGTAACGTAGAGCCCTGTTAATGGTAACCATAAATAAACCAATCGTCGGTAACGTAGAGCCCTGTTAATGGTAACTGATGGTAACGTAGAGCTCTGCTTCCATAGATGCGCAGTGAAGTTTGTTTATGATTTCGTTGTCAAGGTACTGTAAAGAGTGACAGTTTTTTACGCAGTTTTGTTATTGTTTTTTTTGTTTGGTTTGAATATTTTTGGTTTTAAATATTCAAAAATGGCATCCAATTCAATTAAATATAGATTGTCAGTGCTGGATATGGAGAGTATTCGTGCGTCGGCTTTGAAAGCAATTCAAACAATGAATTTATCTGACAAAGATGCTTTCAAAATACGTTACACAGATCTCGTAATTGTACGAGAAAACTTTATTCAGGCTCATATATCTCTGGAAGCTACAAGAAAGGATGAGGCTGATGTAACGGTATTACAATCGAAATATTCGGAGATACAAAATATGTATTACGAAATACAATCATATTTTAACCAACTGTTTCCTGAAAAATCAACAGTTGCAATCGACAATAAAACAATGAACTATAATTTGACTAATGTTTCGTTACCTAAGTTGAATTTGATAGTCTTTTCTGGAATTTCAACAGAATGGATGAATTTTATTAACACTTTTGACTCGTTAATTCATTCAAATAATTCATTAAATTCCGTTCAAAAAATGCAATATTTATTAACTAGTCTCACTGGTGAGGCATTAATATGCGTAAAACATTTGCCGATTTCGGAAGGAAATTACTTTATTGCTTATCATATTCTAAAGACGAGGTATGATAATGTACGCCTAATGGCTGATATACACGTGGAGGTAATTTTGTCATCCCAGCCCGTAAAGGCTCATGACAATTTGAGGCAATTTATTTCAATGCTGAAAGAAAACATTGCCGCTTTGGAAGTTTTAAATTTTCCGGTACGTGAATGGAGTTTCATATTGTTACATATTGTTCTACGCAAATTACCAAAAGAATTGCGTATTGATTTTGAGTTACAACATAAGTCGGAAAAAATTCCTTCATTCGATCTACTATTGCAGTTTTTGGAGGGACAATGCTTAGCTAAGGAAATGGCGTCAGGTATTATTCCGGAACATATGACACAAAAGGAAAATGTTAATAAAGTTCCATCAAAGGCCTATAATTTTAAAAGTCGTTCGAGCAATAATAGTAATGTTAATTCGTTTGTATCGAATATTGAAATCAAGTGTCTTGCTTGCCAATCGCCACATGCTCTTCATAAATGTGACAAATTTTTAAACCTTTCTGCAAAGGATAGATACTCATTCGTAAAAGAACATAATCTATGCCTTAATTGTTTGGTCCAAGGGAGACATAATGCGAAAAATTGTCAATCTCGCTTTTCTTGCAAGCATTGTCAAGCAAGACATCATACCCTGTTGCATTTTCCAAAGAAAATGTTGGAAAATCCAGAACCTCAAGAAAATTCGTCGGAACCAATTGCTTTGACAACGGTTTACAATAAAACTAACACATCGGTGTTGTTATCTACAGCCTATGTTGAAATATTGGACAAAAATGGCGTTTTCAAAAAGGCTAGAGTTTTGCTCGATAGCGCCAGCCAGGCTAATTTCATTTCGGAGAATTGCGTCAAACGCTTAGGTTTGCCTCGTCAAAAGAAGCAGTCACTTGCAGTGCTAGGTATTGGCAACATTCCTACAATTAATTCCAACGGATTAATAAAAACACAATTTCGTCCCGTCGCCTCGAAGGAATCTGGTATTACGACAGATTTCCTTATTTTGAATAACATTTGTTCAAATATGCCGTCATCTCGTATCGTCGAGCATGAGTGGTCACACATCGCAGGACTCCAATTGGGAGACCCTACATTCTACATACCTTCAGAAATTGATATCCTATTCGGAAGTGATATCTTTGCGTCGCTATTGTGCTCAGGTAAATTAATTGGCAATCAAAATGAACCTGTAGCCATTGAAACCAAATTAGGTTGGGTTTTGATGGGAAATGTCAAACCATCAAATCATTCTATTAACTCATTTTTCACTTCAATGGAGGAATCAATAGATGAAAAACTTAAATGTTTCTGGGAAATCGAAAACGTTCCTCTTTTGAAGAAAATTCAATCGCCTGATGAACTTCGTTGTGAACAATTATATGTTGAAAATACCTACCGTTACAAAGATGGGATATATGTTGTATCATTACCATTTAAGGAAACCCCGGAGAAGTTGGGAAAATCATATGACACAGCATTGTCACGTCTCACGCATTTAGAAAGGAGACTGGATCGAAATCCTGATTTTAAATCCCAATATATTTCGTTCATGAGAGAATACTTATCGTTAGGACACATGATGGAAATACCATCTCAATCGCCAATTGTTGGTAATTACTTCATACCTCATCATGGAACAATAAAGGAGACGAGTTCTACCACTCGCTTAAGGGTTGTTTTTGATGCAAGTGCTAAAACGTCATCGGGTATGTCATTGAACGACATACTTTTGGTCGGTCCCAAATTACAAAAGGACGTCGTCGAATTGATGTGTAATTTTCGAATACACAAAATCGTATTTACCGCTGACATACGTCAAATGTATAGACAAATATTAATAGACAAGAACTCTCGCCGTTTCCAACGTATTTTGTGGCGAGAATCGCCTAGTCATCCTTTAACATTTTACATAACAGAACTTCCATCCCTCGCCAATCTAAGAATTGATCGCTATGTCACAACATGTCTACAAAGTCGTTGTATACTTGTTGGATTTTCAGATGCCTCTGAAAGAGGATATTGTAGAATTGTATATTTAGTTGTAATTAACAACAAAGAAATATCGAGCCATATTTTGTTGGCTAAGTCAAGGGTTGCACCCATCAAAGTGACATCTATCCCACGATTGGAGTTGCTTGGAGCAGTTTTATTGGCAAATTTGTTGACTTATTGTAAAGAAATATACAAAGATAGACTTCAAATAGAAAGAATCATCGTTTTCACGGATTCGACCATTGTATTGGCATGGTTGAAGACACCTTCGTTTCTTTTGCAAACTTTTATAGCAAATCGTGTTGAAGCTATAATTGAAAATATACCGTATGAACATTGGTATCATATTTCCTCGCAAGATAATCCCGTGGATTTGGGAACACGAGGAGTTTTTCCAAATGAAATCGCTGAAGCATCATTATGGTGGTACGGACCTAACTTTCTATCATCACCTTTGGAAGAATGGTTACTAGTTAAACCTCAAACTATTCCCGCAGAACAACTACCAGAATACAAATCGAAAAACTTGATCTCATTCGTAACGAATGTGTCAACTTGTGACCAAGAGTTTCTACTGAAATTTTCTTCATTATCGAAATTATTACGTGTTATATATTGGTGTCGTCGATGTATTAATAAATTACGTTCGAAATCAATTGGCACTTTCAACGTATTTTCCCCACTCTCTTTAAAAGAAAATAATTTATCTTTGGCTTGTTGCATTAAGCTCGCTCAAACTATTTATTTTCAACAAGATATAGACAATATACATTCGCATCATGTTTGTTCGACACAACTTCAAAAACTCGCTCCATTTATCGATGAAAATGGAATTTTAAGAGTCGGTGGTCGTATTCGTTATGCACAGGTCTCGGAAAATGCTCGACATCCTATTATTTTACCGAAGCAATGTCATTTGACAACTTTAATAATAGACCATTACCATCGTATGTACTTACATCCAGGTCCTCGTGCATTGCAATCCATAATATCATTAAAATATTGGATAATTTCGGCTCGTAACGAAATTCGACATCGTCTTGTGTATGCAACTGTCACTCGTTCAATTACCTGGCACTTTAATCCTCCCTCCGCACATCATTTCAACGGATTGTCGGAGGCTGGAATTAAGTCAACCAAACCCCATTTGAAACGGGTTGTGGGAGATCAAATCCTCACCTTTGAAGAACTAACCACAGTTCTGACTCGCGTCGAAGCAATTTTAAATTCGCGACCCATTGGAGCGCTATCGCCGGATCCATCTGAAATGGACCCGTTAACTCCTGCCCATTTTTTGATTGGGGCTCCCCTCGTTTCTGTTCTTGAAGAAGATTTTGTGGATGTACCAATGAATCGTTTATCGCGTTGGCAACTATTGAAACAAATGTCTCAACATTTTTGGAATCGTTGGCGGAAGGAATATCTGCACACTCTTCAACAACGAAACAAGTGGGCTACGACAAACCCTAATTTGAAAGTTGACGACCTAGTTATGATTGATGATTCGCAATCAGCCCCCATGCGATGGCCTGTCGGACGAGTCGTTGAACTATTTCCCGGCGCTGATGGAATTATCCGTGTCGTTTCGGTATGTACTCCCCAGGGTGTTTTTAAACGTCCCGTGGTAAAACTGTATCGACTACCTATCGATTAAATATCTGTTTTGCTTAGTTTATAATTTTAATTTCGTTATTAATTCTACCATTTAATTTTGTTTGTTGTCGTTTTCTTTTTTGCTTTCTTTTTCTTTCGTGTCGTTGATGCACATTTATTGAGAAAATCATCACATTTTCTCAAGGCCGGCGGAATGTTTAGTGTTGAAATAACTTTAGGACATTAATCCATTATACCCATGTTCCTTACCAAATATTCCTTCCTTGTGATTCCCTTCCTTTCACAATAAGGCCCTTACTCAAGAAGCAAAGAAGATGATTTAAAACACTTGAAAAAAGAACACTTTTGGACTTCCTTGTTTTGAATAAAAACATTCAGTTGTTATCTTGAAAAACTCGACCAAGCTTGTACAAGCATTTCGCACATCTCGAAAATAACAATAATATAAATATATTATAATTGTCGTGAAGACCATCGGGTCATCATCATTGGAAAGTGATCGTAAAGAAGAGCTGGGAACTGTCACCTCATCATCAAGGTAAGGGCCATTCCTATCGTTTCCTTCCTCCCTTGTCGATTTAAAAACACAATCTTATACACTCGTAATTTCGCCACATAATTTAGTTTTACAGTCCACACGGTGTCATCGGACACTTAACAAAGTGATTATACCAAGACAGAAAAAAAAATTATCATTTTAGAAAACATATATAGAGTATGGAATTTTAATGTACTGTTGTGACCTCTTTTCAAAAACACAACTCTGATGATTGTGAGTTTCAATAATACTTCAGCTCTTTTAGATTACGAGTCTTGTTTATATCAATGAATATCTAACTGGACTTTGTCCGTGATAATGATGCTAATAATAAGGATGCTCCGTGATAATCTGAAGCGGGGGAACCACTCACTGAAAGTGCCTGCCTGTAGATCGGCTATATTCGGTGCCATTCGTAATACACTCAAACGTCCGATTGTCTCTATCCTGTACTATTACTAATGACATCTATTGACAAACCTTAAAACTATATAAAACTGCATGCTAACGATATCTGTTGGGAGCCATTGAAACTATTTGCATATTCACACACATTTTAAGCAAGCCTGATTTATTACAACTAGACTAACTATTATCACTCCAATCGTAACAAATACCATACAGGGTATAACACCCCAAAAACAAACAACGAAAATGCTTTTGGCCGTGAAAATCTAAAAACGTATCTAACCATACAGGGTGTTCGGGGGAAAAGTGCAGTAACTTCGGGTGGTGATTCTACATGATGGTTGGAGTAAAAAAGATTAACAACTCTGTTCGAAATTCCAACATTTTTTTCCCTTAGTGTATAAGGTACAAACTTAGCCGATAAATTTGCTGTGAGTCAGCCGAGCGCATTGTGGCGACGTTGGTTTTGATTGGCGCGTATCGTAACAGTGGAAGATACCCAATACTGCAGGCCGCACACGCCGTACTAATTTTATCTTTTTACCAAAAAAGTACCCCTAAAAGTTGGAATT
Source organism: Limnephilus auricula (assembly GCA_951813805.1). Classification (NCBI taxonomy): domain Eukaryota; kingdom Metazoa; phylum Arthropoda; class Insecta; order Trichoptera; family Limnephilidae; genus Limnephilus; species Limnephilus auricula. The sequence goes on from OX638410.1 coordinate 18,066,268, forward strand.
TTAAAAAAAGTTACTCATCTTTTTTACCTACACCATCATGTAGAATCACCTCCCGAAGTTGGGTTTGGGTTTTCTCGCTGGCTTAACCAGTAGATCGATTTTCTATTCTTCGGTGATCCCAAAACTAAACCCCTCAAAACCACGTACAGCCACCAACGTCACGTTAAATTCTACCCGGTTATTAATATTGCGGTACGCCTGGAGATTTGAATTTATCAGGAACAATGTGGATTATAAAGAAATCTTTATTGTGATAGGTATTACCATCAAATCCCCACATATGTGTGGGTATATCGTATGCCTCAGGCATCCGAGATCATTGAACCTGAATTACGATCATAGACAGATCAGCAACCAAAAATATTTTCAATTATATCTTCCCTCAACATTTATTTTGTCAACATCTCCCCACAGAAATTTTCTTAGAAAATTAATTTTATCATATATCTGCTGAATCTTTTACCTTGTCAATCAGCGAGCTAATTCTCGGAAGTGTATTTTAGTCTTATTCGTTTAAGCTTTAATTCCGGTTTCTTTTCCCTTAGTAATTATATTATCGGCGGTCCCTCGAGGCGATCACGTGAAACAAACGGCGGATAAAAGTACCCTCTTTGGGTTTGGTCCGATCTCGGTTTTCCGATAAGAATTATTCTGGAAATTTATTTATTTTATTTTACGCCCAGAGGGCATTTACATAAATACACAAAGGCAGTACACTTTCACCTGAGAAAAAATATACATAGGTACATATACGAAATAAAAATAAAGGCAACAAAAAGTTAAAGTATAGCGAAAAATAATAACAATAAAGTTATGATTAAAAAAATACATAGATGATATAAAATTACAAGTAACAAAATTTAAAAGTACGGTGAACAGAGAATTACAACATTAAATATGTTAATAATAATTAGCTTGTTGCAGGAGTTCGGAACTGTCCGAAATTTGGATTTTAATAATTAATAAGAAAGTTAATTGGTAATGATGAAAAAAAAAATTTTTTAAATAAAATAATATTACTGGTTATGATGGATTAGTGAGTAGAGGTATAGTCAAAATAACTTCTTTGAAACACAATCAGGTAGAAATGTTAAGAATTTTTTTCCAAAGGAAAGCTAATAGATCAGAGCTGCATAAAATAATTTGCAAGGCAGACAAAAACAATTCACTTTTAAATTTATACGACGAGAATGCCAACATGTTTATAAATACCAACCAGGGATTATTAGATTCCTGGTCAAATAAAATTATTCACGTAAAACACTTCAATTATCTCAACCAAACGCATGTTGACAAACTTTCGTCAAACAAATGGTTGAGTATTGGAGAGTTGAGCGCAGAAATATAAGGATTTATGCTTACTATTCAAGATAGAGTTATTAATACCAAAAATTATAGGAAGATATAATCAAAGATACAAATCAGATTGATGATTTATGTAAAAAATGTATAGCTTTTCCGAAAACTATAGAACATTATTATATCGGGATGTTCTATATTAGCGCCGTCTAAGTATACATTTAGGGACAAACAGGTTTTAAAAAAAAATCACCAAAGTTTGGTAATTAAACATAACTTGATTGACTGTCATAATATAGTACCATATATTATGAATACGAACCAAATTCATTTTTAGAAAATAATTTCTTTAAAATATACTATGATAAAACTATACTAACAGACAGACCAATTAGTCATAATAGACCCGATATAGTTTTACATGACAAAATTTTTAAAAATCTGTTTCTGAAAAAATAAGAAAGTATACAGATTTAGGGAATGAAATTAAAAGAATTTGGCATTCTCAGACTATAAAAATATTACCATTTGATATTTCGGCTACTGGCATTATACCTAGCTCTTTCATTAAAAATGTAGGCATATTAGATTTGTCAAAGAATTTGTATATAAAAATGCATAAATCAGTCATTTTAAATTCAAGTAGGATTACGAAAGATTTTTTAAATATTTATATTGAGGGATCAGTAGGATTTATCGGTCAAATTAGGAATTCCACCGAGCCGAACCCTCTGATATGAAAATATCTGGAGTCGGTGAATTATTTTCCAATTTAATAGTCTGGTAGGTTAACATGTTGTTCTTGTATTGTTTTGTATTAATTATTCTTATAATACACTTGCATAGCGTTGATTTACTAAATGATAATTTATATGGAAAAGTGTGTTATTTCGAGACCGTATTTCAGTATTTAATAATACAGGGTGTCCGGGGGTAAAGTGCATTAACTTCAGGAGGTGATTCTACGTGATTATCTAAGTAAAAAAAAAGTCAAATAACTTTTTACGAAGTTCCAACTTTAGGGGTACTTTTTTGGTAAAAAGATAAAATTAACGACAGAACCAACGTCGCCATAACGCGTCCGGCTGACTCACAGTAAACTTATCGGTTAAGTATGTACCTTGCACTAAGAATTTTTAATAGGTACGTCTTATTGTATGGGAAAAATAGTTTGAATTTCGAAAAAAGTTTTTAATTTTTTTTACTCCTTTACCATTATGTAGAATTACCACCCGAAGTTAATGCAATTTACCCCCGGACAACCTGTATATACTCGAATATAATTTGATTAATGAAAAGAAGGTTTTCTATGGCGGGCGGGGCTCGTGGATTTGATTTACTTTCTGCAGTTTTATTTTGAGGTTGATGAAACGTTGGTTAGTTGACCTTTAAAACAAGAGAAAAGTCACTCTCTACTTCAAATTATTAAAAAAAAAATACGCGAACAGCACGGGCAACGCCGGGGATTTCAGCAAGATATTATATAAATCTGACGGGAGAAATCAAAGTAAAATAATACAAATATTATATTAATTGTAAATGGCAGGACGACGGCCCATTTAATTCGGTCAGAACAAGGATAGGATTGACTGTAAGAGCGTTATCTGAACGAAGGTTCAACCGAACCCTTATCACAGGATTACAGGGTAGTTATGGTAGTTATTGGAAGATTAGTTATGGATAAACATTTTTCATATTACCTCAAATCATAAAATACAGGACTTATAGTAAAAATCCCTAGTTTAGACATTTCTTGCCAAGTTCGTTAAATTTGCTCTTTTTATGAGTGACTTAACTGCCTAGTAAAAGTTAAACTATGGTATTAGTCATTTAGTCAGAAGTAGACAAAAGTAATACGCTTCGCCGATTTTTAAGTGTTTATACTTGTACAGCGATAGTAACGTAATCAAAATAAATTTAGAATACATCTTACCATAAAATTCAACACAATAACTTTCAAAATACATTGCAAGCATATATTTACCCCGCAGCATAAAAAGAAATTAGAACATAAATATTGCACTAGATTCACGCGCAACGACGGGTTAATACTTCCGAAATTTAATAATAAGTTCGGACAGAGAACTTTTTCGTTGTTTGTTTTTTGGGTGTTATGCCGTGTTGCGCTACCTCCTTCGTTAGCCGACGTTTTGGATCCGACGATCTGCCGGATTCACATCGTCGGATCTGCCGGATCTGTCCTGATGATGAACACTGCAACGCTGTCCAAAACGTCGGCTAAAGAAGGAGGTAGCGCAACACGGCATAACACCCCAAAAACAAACAACGAAAATGCTTTTGGCCGTGAAAAAATAAAAACATATCGGACAGAGAACGTTTGAATACAACATACCGAAGATATTTATTTAATGTATTATCTGACACAATAAAGCAATGTAATTCTATGAATAAGGTTAAATATATGGTGAATTATTAGCTATCGGAAAAAAAATAATTATATATTAATATGCATGAAAAAATGTATGCAAAAATGTTGAATCTGTAGATATAAGGCGTAATTTTTTTTAAATGTATGTATAACTAAAATATAAGCACCTGTTGATAAGCCAATTAAATTGGTTTAGCAGGACTTGTTTGTTGATATTATGTATAAATATTCTTTCAATAAAAATAATAAAAAAATAATAATTTGCAAAAGAGATGAACCCTGAACATGCTGATTTCAAATTTCTATACATATTAACATCGACTGTACGAATGTCTATCCTTAATTAATTGAAAAAATGTAATTACCCTTTTTTACGCCCATGGGACTTTAACATTGGGTACATACATAATTTAAACATTTTTTTACACAAGGATTGAAAACAAAGGGTTAATTAAAATAATTTCTTACATTACAGTGGTTTACGATTGGATAAAATGATGCTAGAATATTATTCGTAACGTGTAAGAATCTAATTTGTAAAAATGTACGGATATAAAAATGTTGATATCTTTGTGTCAAGTCGATGTCACCGCTTTGGGAGATTTATGGCTCTGGAAAACAATTTTTCAAAACTTTAACATTAAAAGGCTGTTGAGTAATTGTTAAGAGTTCTGAAGCTATTTTGCCTCTTTTAAATTAGCTGTCAAGCCTGTCAAATCCATATAAGCTGATAAAATCTAACCAAAACAAAATTTTGCTAAAATATTTTATCTGATCCAGCAAGTAAGACTGTTTAATAATGTATTGTTTCAGTGATTGAAAATTAAAATGCAGAACTTAGTTTTAAATCGCCTTCCATTCTTCTTCTGCGTTGTACGTCTTCAGTATTTTTAATTTATTTTTTACCTTAAATTTTCATCTTGATTGCGCCGTTCATTTGATGCCGCACTAAAAACGTGTAAATATTGAAATTGTTTTTTACCACCTCACAATAGCGTCCCTTTATGTGCATATAAAATGTGAAGAGAGAGTAACTATATCGCCATCATGCTGAGCAGCGTTGTGAGAAAAGTTTAGTTGGGAGCTGTAGGAAGGGATTGATTAATGCGGGTCTTGAAGAGGCTTGATTATATGAAAGTGGAAAAACAGATGAAGTTAACTCATTCCAAATAGCCGGTAGAAGAAATGAACCGTACTCATGAAATCAACATCAACTGTGAACGGTTCTTCCGTTTGTATCCGACAAATTTGGAACAATGCTGTTAGCTCTTTTGAGGTAAACAATACAGGCTCCATCGAAACAACTGTAGAACATCCTCAAAGCAACAAGGAAGGAAAGGAAGTTCTTAGAAGGAAAAAATTATGAGGGGTGGGTACGAATCTGTTTCCATCTGTTCAAAGGTGACGAACTTATGAATCCATCCAAGGCGATTTGTTTAGAGAACTAAAGAGGTCTAAATTAGGTATCCCTCAACCAATCTCTCGTAGAAGGTATGCAAACGCATTGGCCGTCTAGACAAACCTCACCACACGTACCCGGGCATCCTTGCTAAGTCACCAAGTTTAGCGATCCACTTGGGGTAACCAAGTAACAATCCGCCGTTTAGAATTGTAAACACCCCAATCTCTCTATTTTTATACACATGTGCGCTGAAAGAATCTCTCTGGATTTTCTTTTATTATCTGAATCGCAAATTAATAAACACAAAAGACTCGATAATATATTGCTCGTTCCACATTTTTCATTTAGTGTCGAATAAATATTTGGATATAAACATAAAGATTAAGAAAAAATCTAATTCCAGAGATTTTGTTTTAATACTTTTAATTAATTTGTTCTAAATTATTATTCTTCCCTTTAAAAACGTTACTGAGTTGTTCGTGGAACTTTTTATTAACATTTTAAAGTATCTGGGTAATAGATAAGTTCATTTTAATAAATAAACGTAATTCATAATTAATTCACTGAGTTAGCGCCTCCGCCCACTCAGGCAACTGAAAACTCTCAACTGCCAACTGTCTTTGTATGACAATGTGATGGCCCGCACATACACTATCACACAAAACCCCGTTGTCAATGGTAACGCAAGCGGTGACTTGCGACTTGCTCTAATAGTTGCCCTGGGCGGCCATTGATAGTTGCCAACTGTCAGCTGATTGTTCTTCTTCTATGGTTAACCAAGCTTTTTGACCAATCAAGACAGAGAAACAGACGGTTTTAGTTGGTTTTCAGTTGCCTCAGTGGGCGGAGCGCCTTAGTATTTCTACATTTGAAATACAAAGGTACATATATTTATAGAAGAAAAACATGGGTCTTAAATGCTAATTACAATAAAATAGTTTGTTGTAACGAATCTACCCAATTCAATAAAGAAAATATTTCTCGTGTAAAATATTTTATTGTTGAACGACAGTCGACGTTGACGTCGTCCAAACAACGTTGGACATTAAACCATTACCAACGTCGTCCAGAATTGATAAGCTTACGGATACGGAGTCGGGATTTATTCCAGTGCAGAAATTCCGGGACTGACTACCATATGCATTCCACTTAGCCCAGAAAATAAATGTAGGGAAATAATTATATCACTTCAGTGGACTGTCACTTAACCACTGGAGCGACAGAGCAATTAAAATATTCTTTTCTCGGATTGCTAAAGGAAATTTTACCGCCCACACTAAAAAATTCATACCTCCGAATTTGAATATGGAGACATACAAACTGATTATAGTTCTATGTAGCCAATAAATTCTCCTATCTTTTGTCTATTATCACATATTTTTAGGATTTATAAAAAATATATAGATAATATTAAATCTTTAACCTTAAAACATTTTAAAGAATCTAGAGAATATTTATTTTGTTGTATTTTGAATGTACAATATATTATATAGGCAACAAAGCAATCCGAGGTTTTGGAAATAGTGCTCTAATGTGGCAAAAAGCGATCGAGTGGTTAACAGATACAAAATGTATAATTTTTACTATCCACATGTAAAAAACCCTAAAATGGCCGTTAATAAATAAATAAATACATCATTTATCTCGTATTTAACTAACAGATTCTTATATTTTCATTTAAAAAAATATTTTAAACTAAAATCATAAACATTTTCATTAAAATCATGTAATTATTTGTATTTTAAAAGTTGAACTTCTCTCGTCAAATGACGGGAGACATTTTTAAAATCCCTTTTTTAACTTTTTCCTTTACGTCTTACGCTGTCATTTTGTTTATCAAAGCATAAAAATGAATATATTCCACGACAAGAAATTTTTATGTCAATGTTTTTCTTTGGAAACTTGTTAGTGGAATTTTTAGTTGCGTTCAACGAAGGTTTGGACAAAAGGAGGCTTTGCATGACGTATATATTACTTGAGTAATATTCTATGTTAATATTCGTTAGATGCCGCTTAGGGGGAACTCTACGTTAAGTTAATATACGTAGGCTCTACGGTTACGGTATTTACGGTGTGCAAAGGCTTAATCTACAGTGGTGATCGCTAGCCTGGACATGCCGGAAGGAGATCGAATTACGGAAATGTAACGGAATCTAACCGGAACTTAATAATTAGCAGTTTATAATGAGAAGCAATATTAAATATCTATCAATCTTTTATAATTTAATTGAATATACCACATAGTTCTCCTTGACTCAATCTACGAATTGTACTTATCCCATTCTGTTGTTTCTCTACCTTCCATGGTAGGGTATCCTGCTTTTATGTAACTCGTATTTGATTTTGTTTTTGATTATTTTGTTGATTTTGTTTTTGATTTTGACTTTGATTTTGTTTATGATTTTGTTTATGATTTTGTTTTGGATTTTGTTTTAGATTCAGTTTTATAATTTTATTTTTTACTTTTGTTTGATTTGTTTCTAATGCTTATTTAGATGTACTTTGCTTCTTAATTTTATTTTTTGCTCTTGTGTGAAAAAGAGCCAACTAATTGCGTGTGAATTGAATGCAATGTTGATTTAGATGTACTTTGATAATAATAAAAAAATTACATGTAAAAGCCCAGCAGGGCGTGAAATACAAATAAATAAATAAATAAATAATAAAACACTGGCTCGTGGATGAGTGAACCGCTTAGTCAACAGTAACAACTTCTCCCAACCCCTGCCATAGTCGTTAGGCTGAAGGTAAGTAGGAAGGGGAAGTAGGTAGGGAAGAAACTGGTTATTCAAATCTAGTCATCAAACTCAGTTAAAGCCTGTTTCAATTCAGAATTGTGATCTTACATCAGGGCGATACTGAGAGTATCTTCCACTGTGAATTGTGCCGCAAATTACCTTATGTTATTTGAAATTATTAAATTAGGAAACTGTACAAAACGATAAAAAATAATTACTGGCGCACGCCGGGATTTGAACCCACGACCTCCTGACCGCTACCAGACTACGGAGTCCACCTCGATTGAACGAAAAAATGCGTCTTATTCCCATACAGGCATCGTGAGTTCCATTCCTCTTCTAGCTAAGTCCTTTTTCATTACAAAATTTACAATTTCAACTAATGTGTAATGACGATAAAAGGGAGAAATCAAATTTTATCAGATCGTAGGTCAAAAATGAATCTATCCCCAAATTAAAATTACGTTAAGTAGGTATTATCATTTCGGTAGGCAGTGTCAAAACCTGTCTTTGATTAATGTTCGGAAGGCAAAATAGCTGACAAGCATAAAACTAACATCATGAAAATCTCGAGCGGAACTTTTAAAGTCGTTAAATAAAAAATAATTCGCAATAAATAATGTGTTTCTAAAAGCTATATATTTTCACAATACCCACACTCTCAATTAAGCTTTTCAAAAATTAAAAAGCACTTATGTACGTTGGTTCTAACAAAATTGAAAATATTGACGTTTTTTTACATTATCTCCACACAGGAGGCCCTGATGAAAAATCCCTCTGAGCCTACGTGGGTGGATGCTGTGTGGAGGGTATTTTTAATTAAATGACGGAGATGAAGTTCTGGGAAGGAAAAAGGTGTAAGGGGTGGGTAGTCTGTAAGTCAACGTGTTCAAAGAGAGTTAGGCTGGAGAGCTCAAAAGATTTCCCTCAGCCAGTCTCTCCGGGTCAGGCCCGCCACGCAATAGGTGGGCAAAAGACAAACTAGACAAACCCCACCCCCAAGAACCCGGGCACAGCTGCTTAGTCACCCAGTGTAGCGAACCACTTGGGTTGACCTATGACAGGAGTGTTGGTTATCGAATAAATCAATAAATAGTTATTTTTGTATAACTCTCTTTTTACATTACGTTGATCCCATCATTGTATCGTTGAAGAAGAAGACAACAATAATCTGAATTGAAATATGAAAATAAGACACTGAAAAATCATAAAACATAATGGTCACCTTAGTCGAAAATAATATTGTTAATTCTGAAATTTGAAATATGAATTTGACAAATACGATAGTCCCATAATAGATTGCAATGGCTGGTAAGACGTGAGATTTGGGTTCGAGTCCCAGTTGCGACCATTATGTTTTATTATTTTTCTGTGTCTTGTTTATTTCATATTTTAATTTAGATTATTGTTGTCTTCTTCTTCAACGATACATTACATTGATGGGAATAACCTGCCTTGCCTTCTTCATCAACAATAAATACTTGTTAATAGATTTATTTTCAAAAATATCAAAAAACCATAGTTTTAGAACCCGTCTAAATTCGACCGTAACAGGTTGAAAGCGGTTAACAAGGTAAAATTTAAATAAATTTTAAAATTATTATATCATATTCATGTTAATAGAATATTGCACACCTCTGTACAATGAAAACAACTGAATGTATAGATAGATACCTTAAAGCTACGGTGGATACAAGGATACGGTAGCAAGGATACAACCTGATATAGTGACGTGCATAAATTATTCCCGAAATAACATCCGAGACGGGATGATCCACCCCTGGGAAAATAAAACCATATTTCCTTTAAAATTAACATTTCCTTGGTGATGTATGCACGGTATACAAATTTATGCAACAAAGGTAGATGCTGGTAAATGTTGATCCTGAGGATAAAGGAAGAAACATTATATTGTAGAAGCAGGATTATGTGATATGAAATATTACGACCTTTCTCTCTCCTCACATTATCCTGACAATGGTGTTTAATATATTTATGTTTCCTTTCTCATTGAAAAATACGACTTAAGTCGTCGTTTATTTGATTTTATTAAAGTACTTGATCGCTTTACAGAACTTTGCATGTTGTTTGTTTATTTAAATTGTTTAATTATGCCTTTGTATTACTTAACTATGAGATAATTTAACATTAGTGACATATATGATTTTGTCTTACTAATAATAAAAGGTTCCTGCTCTCGCTAAGAAAGTTTTTTGTTTGATCTGCAGGGAGAAAACCGCGTCGATAACTTAGTAATTGATTATTATATTAATAGTAATAAGATTGGATTGATTAAAGTTTAAGTGTATTGGTTTATAAAAAAACCTGCTTTGCTGTAAAATATCTCTCTTCTAATTCATCAAGCAAGTAAACAGGGTCTTGATCATCAAAATTTAGATCGGGGACCGGGCTACAATAAATTCATGTCGTCAATATATTTGTAAAATAAAAGTGTTCACGAATCCAGCGTTTTATTACAAATGATCCTAAAAGACGATGTTTTATCAAACCACAACCTTCTTTGATATAGATAAACACAGTTTAAATTTCATTGCGCACGGAGAAAAATTTCATTATAAAATACGATCATTTTATTCGTAAAAACGGTTAAAAACGGGACTGAAGTTCCTACTAACAAATTAACAGGGTTTTGAATGTTTATTGGCGGGAACATGTAAGAATAATTTAATGGTATACGTAAAATCGTACGTATACCAACAAATTGATCTTACATTTTTCCGCTAATAAACATTGAAACACTGTTAATTTGTTCGTAAGAACCTCAGTCCCGTTTTTAACCATTTTTACGAATAAAATGATCGTATTGGAAATTAACATTACAATTTGTAAGTACCTGCTCAAAGAAATTATTTTTCAATCAGATGAAAATGTTTTCCAATACGATAATTCTTTTGATTTTTTTTACGCACCAGACTTTTAGGTCCGGGTTTAGTTTTCCCCATAGGAAAAACTAAACCCTTTCACACACTTTTCCATGAAAATGATCATCTCGTAAATCCACGCTATGCAAGTGTATTATATAAGTATAATTAATACAAAACAATACAAGAACAACTTGTTAACCTACCAGACTATTAAATGGGAAAATAATTCACCGACTCGTGATTTGATATTAATTAATTTTAATTTCATTGTAATTACCATTATATGCCTAACTAAAATTGTATTATTCTGGTTTGTCCTCCAAAACTGGGCCGATTTTGTTCACAAACTGTATTAGAATAAAATGTTGTATGTCCACATTTTACTTTTTTTTAAATAGACCGTCAAATATCAAACTACGCAAATTTAATGATTTTTTAAGGATTCTAAATTTTGTAAGTAATTTTAAAAAATATAAATAAAATCGATAATTGCTACCTTGATGATTTATTATCAATAAAAACATTTGGACTATGGTCAAAATCGATGGGGGAAATATGTTTATTTCACAAAACGCCACCCTCGTTTCCTCTTAAAATAGAAAATCGCTAAAATGCAATACCTAAAATTTTGTTTTATTTTTATGAAGAATACCTCTCAAGAGTCCCAAATGCTCCCGTCTGAAGCCAGTGAGACTATGGTATCCCCAATTAGGGTATGGTGTGAGGCTAAAGGTAAGTGGGGAAGAGAAGGAGATATGGAAGAGGAAGGTGGGGAAGTACCTGGCTATTCAGATCTAACACTAAACACGGCTAAATATTAACCAACGTTTCAATTCTGAATGGTGGTTTTACACCAGGGCGATTCTGATAGTATCTTCCAATCTGGAACGTGCCGCAAATACAGTATGTTTTATTTTTTTTATTAATTAATTGTGATATAACACAAATTAATCAAATAAAATTTATTTGCGCACGCCGCGCCGGGTTCGAACCTGCGACCTTCCGAGAGTCTTACCACTCGACACGTTTTTTTTTAAATTATAATAACCATCTTTCATATTAACTTTTGAAGTTTATTCCCATCAATGAAACACATAATTTTTTTAGATTTGTTAGTTTTATCTTCCTCTATGATATTTTATTTAATTTTATACAAATCTTACCCCACTGGATGAAAATTATAGTGACTTAAATTATTTGAAATGCTTTAACTCAAATGTGGTAAAGAACTGACAAATAATTCGAAGGTAGTATTTTTCTCACTGCGACCATTTCGCAAATCATGATTTATAACAATTATTATTTCTCAACTTTTCCTAGATAGAATAGTATGAAGATTTGAGTCTTTGAAAAATGTCGGCAATTTGACTTCGGTACTAATAAATTGGTAGGAATTGAAACAAATTATATTTTGCTACCGTAAGCCGTTTGCATGAAGACAAATTGCGCGAGAAAAGTCCGTGCTTATTTTTGTTATTTCGTCGGGAAAAAGTTTCGCTGGAAGAGTTGGGAGGTGTGTTTGAACTGGAGCTTTTGGCAATGAAGGCAATTCTGCATTCAGTTGTCAGTTCGGGTGCCCGAGCTTTGGACTTTAAATTGTTCCAGGCAAAGGGTTTTGACCTTTACAATAGTATTGACTTTCTTTGCTCGTTATTTAAGTGATTTGTCAAACTCGGCACAAAGAAAAGGTCAGAATAGTTGGTAGTAATTGAAGAACGATGGAATTTCGATTTTCGAAATGATCGTATTTTTTCTGAATACAATATTAAAATATTTTAAAGATGCTTTCCTTAAGAGGGTATTACCAGAGAATACCAGAAATTGGTCATTTTTAAACCAAATTCTAGACGTATTGACTCTTTTTTACAAAAAAAAAAACATAAATTGATTTTGAAAGATTGTTATTTTACCTGTAAAGTTAATGTTTTAAATATTGAAAAGCTTAATTTATTTTTGATATAGTAAGGTTATACCGTTGATCGTTGGCAGATTTGTTCAATTTTCAAACGAAATATTGTATAGAACACACATTTCGAATCATAATCATAAAATCACACAGTTAAATAAATCAATACATAATCTAGTACAGCTATTTTCAGATTTTTAATTTTAGTTAGACATCTTCTTTCTTTTGTCTATCTACCATCCGTATGTAAAAGTCCCTAAAAAGGACGTTAATAAATAAATAAAAAATATTTTTTTTAGATATACAGTAATACATTTGGATACGTTTTTAGATTTTCACGACCAAAAGTAATTTCGTTGTTTGTTTTTGGGGTGTTATGCCGTGTTGTGCTAGGCACATCGTCGGATCTGCCAGATCTGCCCTGATGATGGACACTGCAACGCTGTCCGAAACGTCGGCTAACGAAGGAGGTAGCCCAACACGGCATAACACCCCAAAAACAAACAACGAAAAAAAGTAATACATTTATTTGTCTTTTACATTGTAGTGACCAACATGTGAATTTTTACAGAAATAAAAGCTTTTGAACTAAATTTAACGTTGCATAAAGTGAACAAAGCATTTACGAAGGAAAACATGATAACCGATGGTTTCCATCTCTAGAAAAGTGGGGAAATATGTGAGCATTTCTCATCCAGTCCTTGGAAAAATATCAAAATCTACCTTATTTTATTACTACGATGAAATCGAGGTTTCTTTTCACATTCTTGTGAATAGATAGATGATTCTGGTAGTAATAGTAGATTCTTATATCTTAACAAACTGATTGCAATATTTAGAGCACAGGTGGCAGGTGATGATGGTGTTGGAAGATGATCAGAGGAACTGGAGTTATTGATCCCTTATTTACCGGTGAATAGTCGGGAATCATGCCAACTGCTCACCATCTTTGTACACGGTCGACATCGTCATACGAGAGCGGGTCGTTTCTACGATTCGTTCTTGAGTTCAACAAATAGGCTGTGGAACGATTTTCCGGACTCTGTATTTCCTCCCTTCTTCCTTCTCTCAAAAAGGCCACCCATACAGCATCCCCAATGACGACATAGGAAAATCATTTTCCTCAAAGTATAAAAACCACAGTTAAAAGCCAAAATGGATCAGTCTAAAGATGGACGAGATTGTCGGAAAACTGATCGATAAGAACGAAATAAAATTACAATAAAGTTTATAATTTTTTTTTTATACATAATTCATAATGAAGTTCTTTGAAGACTAGACTAGAATTAAGAATTGAAAAATATACTGTTCATTTATCAATTAAGTTTGGATTATTAAACCTAGAACTATGGAAAAAGGCCAAGTTGTAATCATTATCTATGTCTGGAATAACTATCGTCAGCTTTCAACACAGCCATTAATCAGAAAAATAAAGATCCATCATCTCCAAAAACATTTAATACAAAATATCTTTAACCCACAAAAACATTACTTCCTATTGTTATTTTTGAGGAGAATACTCACTAATTATTCGCACCAAAATAGAACTAAACGAACGATAATTAGGAGTAATCAATCATTGTCGATAAGGTGAGGGCGCTGTTTTATTAAAATGGCCTCAACTTCTCGGATTCAATATTCAATTAGTAGTACGCCTGACATCCTAAACCACGGGGATACGATTCAATCTTCTATTAACGCCTCGGATCGGGCAAAAACTACTGAGAAAGACGTCAGGGAGATAAAAGTAAAAACACTCTGTCAAAATCTAACGAAATCCTTCTTTGAAAGCTGGATCAAGTTTGGTCATGCAAAAACGGCTATTGGCCTTATGGAACGAATTTAGTTTTCATGCATTATATTCCCAATTTTTTTATATTTCTCTTGCTTCAACTGTGTAACTGTACAAGTATATGTTTTTTATATACAATAATGTCTAGACATTTTGTTTCCGAAGAGTGTTATCTATCTAATATATGTATGGTTGGTATGAGCATTTAAATATTTTGTTATTTTGTCTGTTTTATCTCGTGACTTGCAGAACTAACTTGCCAATAATAGTGCCTTTGGGTAGAGTTATCTTGGTGTTAAATAGAATCACTTCGAATATATTGATATGTTTAACATCAATGAAGCAAAATTAAGACGGCAAGCTTTGTTACTGTCTGTTTTATCTCGTGACTTGCAGAACTAACTTGCCAATAATAGTGCCTTTGGGTAGAGTTATCTTGGTGTTAAATAGAATCACTTCGAATATATTGATATGTTTAACATCAATGAAGCAAAATTAAGACGGCAAGCTTTGTTACTGTTAATAAAATCTGCTTTAAACATTTATTCCTTTGCTCATAAGCGTGTTTTGGATTTTTCACGACTAATAATAATAACATTACATTTGTATAGCTCAGTTTTGTGTGGTCGCACTTAGGCGCTTAATGCCTTCTTCGTTACTTGTTAGTTATGTAGGCTTTATCGCTATTTTTTAAAAACGATTTGCATTTTGGTTTTGTACTGTTTTTAAAAATAATCAATTACCTAATATGATTTATTTATTTAATTCGTACTTTCAAAACTTCCGTATGATTCATTATATTCGTTCAATTTGGTAGGCAGCTATAAGTACCGCCGCCATGGGAAATATTCATTGAATAACAAATACCGCTGCCGCTGTTCACCCCAAGTGTTTCTCTACGATTGGTGAATTAGCAGGGGTGCCCAGGTTCATGGAGTAAGGTCTATCCAGGTCTTGGTGGTGATGCGTTGCGAGCCGTATCGGGAAAGACTGGGTGAGGGAGACCTTTTAACCCTCCCGACAATTGTCTCTAGGAACATCGCCTTAAACCGCAGTGGGAGGAACAGATTCATACGTCCGTCACTCCTGGACATACTGACCCCCATTTTCCTACCTATCCCTCATACCTTTTTCTTTCCCAGAACTTTCTGTCCTTCCTTTCCTAAAAAAACCCTGAAATATTATCGTGTTAACATTGATTTTTATTTTTGAGGATGTTATTGTAGCATTCTCATTTAATTTATTTATTCATTTTCAACGACTTTATGGGCTTTTTCATGGTAGGTATATGATACAGAAATAATGTTTACATAAAAAGTTAAACTTAGTTTAATGTTTATTAATAATTAATCATTTTTAAATTTCAACAAAATTACACATTTTTAAGTAATTAATCACCACTCTCTATAATATTTTTGTCTATAGTTCTTGTTTGTCTATACTTGTTTGTTTTTTTTTTTTTTTTTATTTGTGTTCTTATTATCCTGAAGAAGAAACCATATGTCAGTAAGTAGTACATTTAAACTATTTCAAGATTGTCGGATACATTAACACGTTTATTATGAAAAAAATGTATGAAAGGGGTTCAAGGGTTGGCTAATAGTTTAAAATAACATAAAAGACCAAAGAACTTCGGAAATTTTTTCCTTTTCCTATTTCTTGTTATAACTGTTGTGTAGATTATACACTTAATTGTAATATTATAATCACCGAAGAAGAACACACTATCAATAAATCTAAACGAATCATGGAACAGAACAAGACACAGCTGGGGCTCGAACCTAGGGCCTACTGGGTCAACACTCTAACCACTGAGCTATTGAGACCTAGGTTCAGAGTTATTAATATCATATAAACCAATAAATAAACAAATAAAATAAAAAATCTCGATGAAACATAATCTACGCAAATGGAAGTAGTGCACAATATTTTTTTAAATGTCGAAAATGTGGCCTTCGTTTTTTCGCACTCATTCTCGCAGACTCGTTGCAAAGCTGCTCATAACATTGCACAGCGTTTCTAGGTCGCATACTTTCTTTTAATGCCTGGATAGTCCGTGGGGGATTACTTTGAAACACTTTTGTTTTACCCGCAAAGGAAAAAGTCGCATGCGGACTAGTCTGGAGAACGAGGAGGCAAGGGAATTTCGTTGGGAAATCCTCAATTCATTTCTATACTTCAAGATTGCAGGAGGATTAAAAAAGTTCAAAGTATTGATGCAACTCGGTTACTGCGTTCCCAGCTTCGTTTAAAAAAATATAAGGGCCGATAATCACTAAAGAAGAATCCTTATACCACACAGTTACTTTATCTAAATGTTTTTCGTGTAATTTATATGGGTAACTACTAACTTTCTGCTCTCTAGATTCACAACCTTGACGTCAATCTCTAATTTTTGCGCTTTGTTACTCCTTTGTAACTCTCCTGTTATGACGACCGTCCGTGGTCGAGTGGTAAGACATTTGACTCCCATTCGGAAGGTCGCGGGTTCGAACCCGGCGTGCGCAAATAAATTTTAGTTGATTAATGTGTGTTTTTCACAATTAATTAATAAAAATAATATATGTTATATTTGCGGCACGTTCCAGAGTGGAAGATACTCTCAGTATCGCCCTGGTGTAAGACCACCATTCAGAATTGAAACGTTGCTTAATAATTGCTTTGGCCGTGTTTAGTGACTAGATCTGAATACCCAGGTACTTTCCCACCTTCCTCTTCCCCATCTCCTTCCCTTCCCCACTTACCTTCAGCCTCACAACATTCTCCACAATTGGGAATGCCATAGTATCACTGGCTCCAGAAGGGAGCAGTTGGGACTCTTGTGAGGTTTCTCTATAAAAAATAAAAAATAATATTTTTCTTCGTTTTTACATACACAAATATCAACCAACATTTTTCACATACACAAATATCAACCCTCAAAGGGTGCACAGATTCAATGGCTCGGAAGGCTTTGAAGCAAAGAATGGACGCTTACCTCGAGAGTGTTTTCTCTTGGGGTAAGAATAATCTCGTCGAATTCAATGTTTCAAAGACCCAATCATGTCTGATTATGTCTAAAAGAGATCGAAATGACAATCTAGTCTCCTTCAATGGTAGCATTCTTCCGAACAGGTCCTCCATTGATATGCTCGGTGTAACTCTAAGTGATCAGCTCAGATATGGGGGCTCCATCGAGGCCAGAGTTAAGTTAGCCATTCAGAAAGTGGGCGTACTGTAAAGGGCCCGCAGATATTTTAATAAATTTTAACAATTGCTAACCCTGTACAAATCGCAAGTGCGCCCCACGGTTGAATTTGGCATTCACCTCTGGTCTGGAGCCCCAAACTACCTGAATAACACCCTCGATTATGTGCAGAAACGGGCGGTCCGTTTGATAGATTCTCCCGTCTTAACCAACGGATTGCAATCATTAGAGCACAGGCGTCGGGTGGGAATGCTATCCTTGTTCTACCGGTATTTCAATGAAGAATGCTCCGCGGAACTAGCGTCATTGATCCCCTCGGCACCGGTGCGTAGTCGGGAAATACGCCAAACGCTCGCCCAACATATGTACACGGTAGACATTTGTCACATGAGAACTGGTCGTTTTTTGACTCATTCTTTAGTTGTGAAACGATCTGCCCACCTCTGTGTTTCCTCCTTCCTACAACAAGACCCATGTTCACTCCTTCCTCTCCTCAAAAAGACCCTCCACGCAGCATCTTCAAAGATGACATAGGCCCTGAGGGAAATTATTGTCCTCAGGGCCTCCTGTATGGAGTTAATATTAAAAAAAAAAATCTCAAAAATTTTTAAATCATTTAATTATTTTCCATACAACTCAAATTCTACACCATTGAAAGCCCTAAGCTCCCACTTTCACGGTCCATAATACTAGTTTCAAATATCACATCATCCTTTACAGGCGACAGTCCCACAGACCGGCTGAACAGGCTCTGTTGGAGTTCGGCGCTAGTTTCCTGAGTTTATCCCGTAGTTCGGGCGGAACAATAGGATCTCCCCATTCAGGACACGTGCAAACTTCTATCCCGCAGGTTACCTGGCTCGCCGAGTTTTCAATCTCCGCCACAGCCAGTTAAAACACTGCCTCAATTGATGCATTATCTGTGTTTAGCCCGCGAGCTTTCCATTCAAATTTCATGTGGATGTTGGATTATGCGGCCGAAGAATTTTATGACACTTTGTTATTTTAGTTAGATTTATGTGACGGTCATAATGTATGCACTGTTATTTGATCTTTGTTTCAATATCGTTTCAAAATTAAACGTTAAATTTGCCTTACGTGGATCAACATCCTTTAGGGTGATTGACCAGCGGTTGAGAATAAAAGTTTTAAAATGCTTGCAACTGTACAGGAAGGTTCCAATGAGAAAGATCGATTATTCCCCGTATCAATTTTTGTAAATTAAAAATTTAATATCGATTTATTTCATTCAAAACTTGCTTTAATATGTACCTAGTTACTTTAATGAGTAAGAAATAAAAATGCTCAAAACGCAAGTTGATAAATTATCAAATATCGTGTACTTCTTGTAAATATTTTTTGATCATAATTATTTACGATTTTTTTAATAATGTCTAAACAAAATAAGTGTGTAAAAAAACTTTGAAATATTTTAGTTTGTAATACCTTAAATAAATAGAAAACTGAGGTATTTTTGTCACAAAACACGTTCCGGATTTATTTTTTTATGATTTTAATTTAACTAAAATTTAAAAAATTATGACTGTGTTGACTAGATTATGTATTGACTTATTTTGTTGTATGATTATATGATTTGAAATTTTGTGGTATTTAATAGAATCTATCGTTTTAAAATTGAACAAATTTGCCAACGACAAACGGCATATATAACCTAAGTATATTTAAAATACACTTAGTTTTAAAAAAAATTAAAATGCGTGAACCAGACAATATAACAATCTTTCAAAATCAATTTATGTTTTTTTGTAAAAAAGAGTCAATGCGTCTAGAATTTAATTTAAAATGACTAATTTAATAATTCTCTTAATACCCATGTACATGTACAGCTTTATAAAAAAAAATTATTTACACTTTAACCCAACTTTATTCTTAAGTTCTTAAAAGTTAATTTCTTAAAAATCATTTTATAGAGAAAACTTCCTAATACCTACTGTTTTTTTTTTATTGAAAGTTAATGATAATGATTTTTTATGTTTATCTCAACTTTGCTTCTATTTTGCATCCCAATAATGCTGCGTACACATTTGCGAACATAAGCACAAGCCGAGCCACGAATTTTGAGAAGGAAAGAAGTGACCTAAAAGGTACGGCTGCGCGGTCTTTTTGATAAATTTGGATTTAACTTTTAATTGGCCATTTGCCCTACGTTTCTATTACAAAATAATATTATTAGTAACAACAGTTGTATAAACTGATGAAGTGATGCTTGATTTTTGTTGAAAAAAAACATAGCCGAAATATCGTTTATTTCTTCTAATGTAAACACAGGAAACTTATGTTATGGCGCCATTTTATTTAAAAATTAATAGATTATTATTTTTAGCCATGTTTATTGTTTAGAAAACAAACATGTTTCTTAAGTAAGGCCTTCATCAAATGAAGTTTTAAGTAAACCCTGGTGAAGTAAGCATTGCTTACAAAATATGATGTTTTTTTAAACAATAAACAAGGTTAAAAATAAGTAATCTATTAATTTTGAAATGTTTAAATAAAAAAAGTATAGATATGAAATTAAACAATTTTTTCACTTTGTTCCACTTGTTTATTTACACCAGGACTGGTTTCGTCCTACTACGGACATTTTCAGACTGGTAGTTGAAATTCTTATGCTAAGGAATTTATACAAACTTAGGTAGGGGCGCACAACATTGTCTCTATGTGATGAATGTTTCTATTTTGTTAATTTAAGGTATTATCAGTTATTTTGTTAAGTTAAGGTACATATAGATAATTATAAAGTTTATTATTAAAGTTATGAATGATGATACACAGTAAAAGGTTATTTTTAATTGACATGAATCTATATGAATTTATATAATTGAAAAGGTGTGTGATCACTGATATTTTATTTTGGTAATGTTGGGATATTCCCTCCTTGTTGCTTAGGGCTTCATTAACACATATTGAAAGCACTATGGTAATTATTGTTATTAGGGTTCTACATATATTTGGGTTTTTACATTTTTAATTACATACTTAAATTACACCACTGCTCTCTGAAGTAAAATTATTCTAAGTGAATTATAATGGATATATTAATGGTGATTGAGCATTATGTTCCAACTGTTTATTCATGACATATTAAAGATCAATTTTCTTAATAAACAAGTGGAACAAAGTGAAAAAATTGTTCAATTTCATATCTAATACAATGGAATTCCATAATGAATTAACAGTTAAAAAACTAGACTCATTAAAAAAGTATATATAGCCTATGGCCGCTAAAATATATAACCTGATATTTCAATATTGAGTTTAATCGTTATTACCCATAGCCAATATTTTTGCTTGTTTTCAGAGTTATGTCGTCAAAAATATTTTCCCCTGTTCAGAGTCTGTACACAACGTAGTTTTTTCATAATAAATACCTCAAAATATCTACAAAAAAAAAACAGTTTTACGCTTTTCATATAATGTTTCCGATATTATTGAAAGTACTGGTGGTATAAGATGATGTTATTGATTGGAAAATTAAATCGCAAGCTTGTTTAACACTTCTGGTACTTTTTGAAGACAATTTTGGCGAAACTCAATCAAAAATCTGGAACGGAAAAATCAGAAAAAGATCATGTCACATCTGGACTCGAACCCAGGACTTTCGGCTTTCCGGGCTGCTGCTCTAACCAGTTAATTTAACACATATTTTTTATTGGCTGCTATCTTTTTGTATGATTGTAATATTCAACTCGAACTAAATGCTCTGTTGGTAGAGTCAGGATAAATATTTCCTTTTTTTTTTTTTAAAAAGAAGCAAACACATTGTGACTTGACATTTTAAATAAATGAAAAGAAAACACTTTGTTTTAAGTTAATTGATAAAGATCATACTTTTAACCACGATTCGGGAATTAAAGTCCTACATAAGAGCGGAATAGGTTTAAGGCTTTACAATTTGGAAGCTTTAGAAATAAAAAAATCAGTAAATTCAAAAGAAGAAATTATTAATAATCAACTAAATTTAACCTTCAGTCCAATTTTAAGCATGTTCCCCGTGTCTTCACTTATCCCCCATTCCCCTCCTCCCTCCAACAACTGATGCTCTGTCCCACTCTAGTATACTATCCCTTTCGTTCGCAACATTATGTATATATATGTGTACTTATGTATTTTTAGACATTATTTTGTAACAGTCCTGATGATGGTACGGAGGTACCGAAACCGGTAGACGAGAAATAAAAATAAAGTGACTTAAAACAAAGTGTTTTCTTTTCTTTTTTTTCCATTTTTATTTAATATGCGACATCTATTGACTTTTCTGCAAGTCTAGGAGAAAAATAAGAAAAAGATCGGGTCACATATGGGACTCGAACCCAGAAGAAAAATCAGAAAAAGATCGGGTCACATCGTGGACTCAAACCTAGGAAAATCCTGGAACGAAGGTCCTGGGTTCGAGTCCCAGATGTGACCCCAATGAGTTTCGCCAAGATTGTCTTCATTAATTAAAATGTTATAATTTGAGGTTTTTTTTGGTCTAGATAAATGTAGAACGATCCATATAGAGAAAGGCAAAATTATAGATGGAGATGAGGGTATATTTAGAAATTTCAAAATTAAAAGTATGAAAGGGGATGAGGTTTATAAATACTTAGGATACCCGCAATCGAATAGATTAGATCATACTAGTATTAAAAATGATATTCGGATTAAATTTCAAACTAGGATAAGAAAAATTTTAAAATGCAATCTATCTGCTAAAAATTTAGTAAAGGCAATAAATAGTTGGGCAATACCTCTATTAACGTACTCATTTGGTATAATTAAATGGTCTAATACAGATTTAGATAGCTTAGAACGATTAATTAGAACTACGTTAACAAAGTTTAATTGTCATCATCCAAATTCAGCTATAGAACGAATTAATTTACCTAGAAATTTAGGAGGTAGAGGTATAGTCAAAATAACTTCTTTAAAACAAAATCAGGTAGAAATGTTAAGAAATTTTTTTCATAGAAAAGCTAATAGCTCAGAGCTGCATAAAATAATTTGCAAGGCAGACAGAAATATTTCACCTTTAAATTTATACGACGAGAATGCCAACATTTTTATAAATACCAACCAGGAATTATTAGATTCCTGGTCAAATAAAATTATTCACGCAAAACACTTCAATTATCTCAACCAAACGTATGTTGACAAACTTTCGTCAAACAAATGGTTGAGTATTGGAGAGTTGAGCGCAGAAATAGAAGGTTTTATGCTTGCTATTCAAGATAGAGTAATTAACACCAAAAATTATAGGAAGCATATTATCAAAGATCAAAATCAAATTGATGATTTATGTAGAAAATGTATGGCTTTTCCGGAAACTATAGAACACATTATATCAGGATGTTCTATATTAGCGCCGTCTGAGTATACATTTAGGCACAATCAGGTTTTAAAAATAATTCACCAAAGTTTGGTAATTAAACATAACTTGATTGACTGTCATAATATAGTACCATATTATGAATACGAACCAAATTCATTTTTAGAAAATAATTTCTTTAAAATTTACTATGATAAAACTATACTAACAGACAGACCAATTGGTCATAATAGACCTGATATAGTTTTACATGACAAAATTAAAAAAATAACTTATATTATTGATGTAGCTATTCCAAATTCCTGTAATATTCAAAAATCTGTTTCTGAAAAAATAAGAAAGTATACAGATTTAGGAAATGAAATTAAAAGAATTTGGCATTCTCAGACTATAAAAATATTACCTTTTGTTATTTCGGCTACTGGCATTATACATAGCTCTCTTATTAAAAATTTAGGCATATTAGATTTGTCAAAGAATTTGTATATAAAAATGCAAAAATCAGTCATTTTAAATACATGTAGAATTACGAAAGATTTTTTAAATATTTATATTGAGGGATCAGTAGGATTTATCGGTCAAATTAGGAATTCCACAGAGCCGAACCCTCTGATATGAAAATATCTGGAGACGGTGAATTATATTCCCATTTAATAGTTTGGTAGATTAACGTGTTGTTCTTGTATTGTTTTGTATTAATTATACTTATATAATACACTTGCATAACGTGGATTTACTAGATGATCATTTATATGGAAAAGTGTATGAAAGGGTTTAGTTTTTCCTATGGGAAAAACTAAACCCGTTCCTGTAAATCTGGTGAATAAAAAAAAAAGAGGTTTAACTCATTAAGTTAAAATAATAATAAACTTTTTTGTATAATTAAATTAAAATAAAAAATTATGTGCATTAGTGATAACTTTATATCTAACTTTTTCCACATACATTTACCTCGAACATCCATTATTTGAGAGTATAATAAAGTGTTAATTAATAAAGATAACATTAGCGAAACTCAATCGAAAATCTGAAACAGAAAAATCAGAAAAAGGTACGGATACATCTGGGACACGAACCCGGGACCTTCGGCTTTCCGGTCCAAGATGTATCCGTATCTTTTTCTGATTTTTCTGTTTCAGATTTTCGATTGAGTTTCTCCAATATTGTCTTCGATACGTTTTTATATATATTATTATTTTATACGGACCATTTACTAATTCTCCCAAAACATAAAACGGCTGTATTTGAAGGAAGTTTCAGTTATCATTCATCAAAATTATGGAATGAAATATTACTGTCTATTAGAATATCGACATCTTTGCAGAGCTTCAAGAGGCTCTACGGCAAATGGTTGCTGACTGCACAGTTAACCGCATAACATTTTAATTTTTAATTAAAAAAAATTAAAATTGAAGGAATACTTACTTTTGATTTTATTTGATTTCATTATTTATTTTTATATTCTTTATTTTAACTATATTTTATACTTGAATCGATTTTATTTTGAATTTAAATTGATTTTATTTTGAATTTAAATTGATTTTATTTTGAATTTAAATTGATTTTATTTTGAATTAATTTATTAAATTTTATTTAGATTGATTTTTATTAGCTTTTGAATTCCAAATTACATTATTTATATATTTTTATTTATTTCTATTTCTTTTTTTATTATTTACATTGTGTATGTTGATTTTGAGATTTGGTTTGATTATTTTTATGTAATTTAATTTATTTGTATTTATTTTCTGTCTTTTATTGGAGGCACTGCTGAAAACCAGCTGCATTCCAGGAGAAATCCTGAATTGCAGCTGAGCAGTGACCTTTTCGTCAATAGAACCAATGTTTAATCAAAAATATATATATATTTTTGATTTATATATTTTTGATTTATATATATTTATATATATGTATATGTAAAAAAAAAATTATTATTAATAAAATTCTTATTATTATTATTTAGATTTTCACGGCCAAAAGCATTTTCGTTGTTTGCTTTTGGCGTGTTATGCCGTGTTGCGCTACCTTCTTCTTTAGCTGACGTTTCGGACAGCGTTGCAGTGTCCATCATCAGGGCAGATCCGACGTCACACATCGTCGGATCTGCTGGATCTGCCCTGATGATGGACACTGCAACGCTGTCCGAAACGTCGGCTAAAGAAGAAGGCAGCACAGCACGGCATAACACCCCAAAAACAAACAACGAAAATATTGTCTTCATTCATTCAAGTACTTAAATACTTTTTTGTATTTCTTGGGCATTAACTATGTACAATTTCTAGACATTTTGTTTTGAAGAGTTTTAATTTTCAATGTACTTTCGTTAAGTTTAAGTTTTACGTTAGTTTTAAGTTTGCTAGTGAATGGCACGGGTGTGTCAAAACCAGTGGTAGAAAAATTAAAATTTAAGTAACGAAAGTACATTGAAAATCAAATCTCTTTAAAACAAAATACTTTCTGTAACAATGCAATAAAGTCTTAAATAAATATAACAATCGTACATTCAAAAGTCCCAAATACTTATCTTTGCACAGATCCAATAAATTGTACCTACATATTGTAAAAACAGTGGAAACCGGCGATAAGAGTTTTTCGACAGCGTGAGACCGTTCGTACGTTTTCCCTTGTTTATTTGTTTTGTGTTTGACATCCAAAACTTACGCGTGATTGTGCCAACAAAACGAAAATTTCTGTATTCCTAACGAAGGTTAAACAGAGCACCAAGAAAACAACCAAACAGATAAGGTAAAATGCTTCTGAAAATGTTTTGAAAGTTTTTTTTTTCATTTTGAATTACATGTGTACTTACTACGTGGCAGAAACTCAAGTCGCTCCGCTCACCGGAGAAACTGAAACCAAACTAAAACTGGCTGGTTGCTATGATTTGCAACCATACTTGTATACGGCGCTACTCAATTTTACGATTTCAGTAATTATCTCAGCTTCTTTAATCATAGACGAAGAATAATCAGCTGTCATCATAACAACTAGCAATGAATGTAACAAGTCACTGCTTGCGTTGCGATTGACAACGGGTCTTTGAGAGATTGAAAACTGTTTTTTTTTCAGTTAACGGAGAGCGGGCTGTTTTTTTTTAGTATATTTTATTTAGTTATAAAATTTTATATTTTATATCTAATACATTCTATTCTAAGGCTACTATAATTTTATTTACTAGGTACCTACTTACTAAAATTTGAACTTCACACCATTGAGACATAATCCACGAAAAACTGCAAGACTTTTAGATTCATGTCTACTACATGTACAAGTGCTTATTCACAGTAATACAACATTTTATGCATTATTATAAATATATATTTTTATAAAGTTTTACAAGTACACAAATATACACCGCACAAGAGTCCTAAATGCTCCCAACAGCATGGAGCCGGTGAAACTATGGCATCCCCAATTGGGGTATGTTGTGAGGGCAAAGGTAGTCGGTAGGGGAAGGAGATGGGGAGAAGAAGGTGGAAAAGTACTTAACTATTCAGATCTAGTCACCAAATATAGTTAAAGCCATTTCAAGGAACGTTTCAATGGTAAACGTTGGTCTTACCAGGGAGATACTGAGAGCATCTTCCACTCTGGAAGGTGCCGCAAATATGCTGTGTATTATTTTAAACGGTTAAGATTGTGATAAAATACAAATTAAACAAGTAAAATTAATTTGCGCACGCCGCGTCTTCCGGATCTCTAGTCGAGGGCCTTGCCCCTCCTCCACGGAGGCTACTACATGAACAAATTAAACAAAAATAACGAAGGTGTAAATTGGCAGTTTTTCGTCAAATGAAGAATTTCTCTACACATTTTTTATTTTATTTTATTATGAACATTTACAGATTAATAACATTACATGCATTAATGAAAACAATAGATTATAATAATTCGGTCAATCCAATTACAAATGTTCACATCATGCCCAAATAATAAATAAAAAAGTCAATAATTATTAACTAATTTTTTTTTAGCACTTAGTTAAATAAAAGTTCAATTATAGTACTCACAAAAAAAGAAGATTGTAAAATATATTGTAGGCATATAGACATATACGTATTACATTTTTTTTAAATTTCAAATACAAAAAATACATGAAAAAGTATGGTATCAATTTTTTAGTTTGGTTACAATGAATTAATCTACGAGTATTTAGTAATGAATTGGTTATTACAAAGCTCCATTAACTATATGTTTGAAAGAGCTTAAAGTACACCACAAGATATCAGCATCGATACATTTTTTGTTATAATGATTGCAAGTTCTCAACAAGAAAGCATTTTTTGCCTGAGACTAGTTGAAGCAATTTCGACATGAAACAATGACTTGTCCCTAGTTTTCTTACTCGGACTCTAATATTAATTGATGACAAAAGTTGGACAGTCAATATGACCATTCAAAACTTTGTGTAAGTAAGTCATATCCGTAATGTCTCTCCTACTTTTTAGAGTTTTGAGTCCATACTCCACATAACATAGCAATCCCACACGAGGTTTCTGAAGAGAACGCAGGTACCTATTTAAGTTTATTCTCATTCCGTACTTTAACTGTAAAGAGAATT
Organism: Limnephilus auricula; assembly: GCA_951813805.1. Classification (NCBI taxonomy): domain Eukaryota; kingdom Metazoa; phylum Arthropoda; class Insecta; order Trichoptera; family Limnephilidae; genus Limnephilus; species Limnephilus auricula. Next base: position 18,093,756 of record OX638410.1, read on the forward strand.
TCCTCGAGAATCCTCATCCAATGGGGAGATACTTTAGTCTATTCATTTGTGCAGGGGCGTGGTGTCCATATAAGCACATAAGTACTGCTTGCCATTACTTACTAGTATAAAAATATAAATAATTATTATTTCATGGAACCAATCACCTCGCAAAAGTAAACTAAGAATCGTAGTGCCACGCCCGAAGGCTATAAGTTATCAAAGGCACGAACAAATTATGCAAATGACTACACGTTGTCTTCAATCTCAAACAAGTTGTCTTCATTCGACATAAACATGTTCATATGTGAGCAATGCTCTTTCAAGGGATTTATTTATTTATAAAATACATAATAATTCATTAAAACATTTACATCATGTAGATTTATTAAATCACCATCCTAGGCGGCTGCCTGTTTCATGGTGACCGATGGAATGTAGTTACTTTGTGAAGTCTGGTGTAAACAGACGGATTAAATATAAAAACATGCTGAAAATTGTAAAAGTTGTAGTAGAAAAAGTATGATGGAAACTGGAAAATAACACAAAGTATAAAATAGAAAAGAGAAAAGATGAGGATTAGATCTTCACATAATTGGGATGACTCGTTAATGTCGAAAAAGGCTCTGCCTTTTGGTACAAATCACAAATGTAGCGATCAGTGACTTGTGTTGTTATTTCGTTAGAGGATAATTTGTGCCTCCTGTGATAAAGGAGGAAATGAGTTGGGCCTACATTTAAAAAAGGAGATATCGGTGTGTCGTGATACCTCCGCGCATGCTGGTCGGAATAATAACACTGATGATGGTTGCGTGAGATGATGATGTATTTACAAATTGGCTATTTACAAAGGTAGAGTATTTACAAACGTAATAAGATTATTCCGATCCGCGAACTGCAGATATGAGAGTTGATGCGCGGTCAGCATTTTGTCGCCGAATTGATGCGAGTTGTTTACTGAAAGACTGTGTTGACTAGCTGCAGTCCGCTTATATAGCCCGATTTAGCAAGTAATTCGAACGGTAGGCCAAACCGAGCACACGCTGGAAACTTCTTGATATGTGCATTACTGTCGCAGCTCCCAGTTCTTTCGAGAAGGTAGTCAAAAATAATAATTCGTATTCCTGGCGCGGTACTAGGTAGGTCGCTGTACTTCTAATAAATCGGAAAAATGTATAAATTTTAAATAATCCAGTAGTTGGCTTGTAATACGCACAAATGAAGTATTTATTTGGATCTTTAATATGGATTTGTTAATTCTAACTTACATGGGATAAAGCCAACAGCTTGTCCATTCTTAGCGAAAACTTACTACATCTGTGGAAAAAAATCTATTAATTCGCTATTTTTCCAACTGCCTGCTCTGGTTACAAACTCTACACACCTCTGCTTACAAGAGAACCCATTATGAATTTTGTTTGCCTCTAGGAAAACCCTAACTCCTGCCGGAGTTCTACAATTTCCACCTAGTTTCTTCTGCCCTAGGCTACGGAATATGCCTCACATCACACACCTACTACGGGGCAATGTTTAGTTTTAGCATGTTATCATTGCATAACTTCTAACGTGAAAGCTTCCTTTTCTAGAAAGAGACACAGTTATATGATCGTATCAAGCAAGAAAGAAATGAAACTGCGTGCTCAGTAAAATTATTGCATTATGTATGAACCATCTTATTCAATAAACTAGTTATGTGATTAATAGATCTCGCGAAATATTGATTATTCCATTTTGACACATCGTTATGCTCGTGCGAACTCTGACGGAGTAAAATGTTAGTTACTATCCAACACGTCACCTATGTAGACAGAATTGACAGACAAAATGCAAAGTGCTGGCTTCTGGAACATTCATAAAAGCTTCCTTGAAAAGAAAGAAATAGAGACTGTCAATATTATAGTGATCACATCGTGCAAGAAGTTGCAAACTACAAACTTAATTACAACGATTTTACTTTATATTTCGTCAAATACCTACATGCCTATTCCTTCGGTACATTCGTCCGATCTTCGTATTGTTCAATATGTTTTTGAAGTAAAACTTCACTTAAAAGACTTGGGGAGTAAGCTGGCGAATGCGTGACGAGAACGTTACGAAAAGTGTGATTGGGCGAGGCGAACGGAAGTTGAGAGGGATATATAAGATAGTGAAGATAGAAAGAGAGACAGTTACGTTTCGTATATTACTGTAGGGGCAAGAGAGAGAGAGAGGTTCGAGCACACATTTTCTTTCTCTCTTTCTCTTATAGCCAGTTACGTTTTGTATTACTAAAGTGCTTCACTGACGATGCTGTGAACAGCTCGATATGTCGGGCTGTTTGCAGAATGTCTAGAAAGCGCAAAGGATTCGGCAGCCGGGTTGCGCCTACTAACAATGCGATTTTTAGCCATTCCGATATGTCAGGCTGTTCGCAGCATGGTGTGTAGACCACATAAGACACAGTGCAGGAACATTGTCTGTATCACACTGTAGGAGCAAGAGAGAGCAGTGCGCGCGCACAAGTTTTACTTCAGTCGTGTGGTCTTAAGCACACTCGTTTTTTTTTCAAAAATGGTGCTTCCTACCTTGCATCTGTTTTCTGTCGTATTTAATCAAAAAACTTCTAATAATCCCTATCCCCGTGTTGTTCAATAATTGAATGAATGCTGGTTCCTACCTTGCATCGGAGTGTAGATATTCATGTAGAGGCAGTCCTCGCTCTGGTTGCGCAGGTAGGGCAGAAGGCGCTTCAGGTACTCGAGGCGGCCCTTGGGCATGCGTTCCAGGGCCGCGCTCTCGTTGCGGATGTCAGGCAGCTTCTGTGGGCAAGCCGGCCCGGCCGCGTCAGAGATACGGATACCGTCCCACGGGGAGGGGGTGCGGGTTGGACTGAATCTGGAAAGGGAAGACAATTTAACGTTGACTGTTAAAAATTCAACAAAGAAATATCAAAGAAAGTTGAACAATCATAGGAAACTGAAAAATCAAAGAATGTCGTAAATTGATCGAGTTGAAAAATCAAACACGAAAAAAACAGAACAGAATGCTGAACAACAAAAAATGGTTGAAAATAAAAGAAAGATGAAAAATCGAAGACTTTATAAAATTCAAAGGATGCCGAAAAAACAAAGAAATTGGAGATGGAAAATCAAAGATGAAAAAATCTTACTAATATTGTAAATGCGAAAGTTTGTATGGATGTATGTGTGTTTGTTACTCTTTCACGCAAAAGCTAATGAATGAATTTTAATAAAACTTTACAATAGTATATCTCATACATCAGAATGACATATAGGCTAAAGTTTATAAAGCAAACTATTTTAAATATATTATAAATAATAATGATTGTTTAATAGAAAATGTCAAAATTTGAGAATGAAATTTATAAAAACAATGAAAACAATCCCTGAATGTCCCTGAATTCTGGCTCTGTACCCTCTGTCATCCATCCTATTCCAAAGAAGGGTGACCGCTCCAACCCGGCCAACTACCGTCCCATTGCGATCACATCAGTTCTATCCAAGGTGATGGAACGTGTGATCAACGACAAACTGCTCACATACCCCGAGAAGAACAAAATTATTAACGACCGTCAATACGGATTCCGGCGGAACCGCTCGTGCAGTGATCTTCTGGCGTATGTGACGCATGTTTGGGGGCGGTGCCTGGAACGTTTCGGTGAGACCCAAACGGTTGCGCTGGACATTTCCAAAACCTTTGACCGGGTTTGGCACCGAGGACTTGTCAACAAACTGCCTTCTTACGGACTTTCCGCATCCTTGTGCAGGTGGATTGCCGACTTTTTGAGGGAGAGGTCGATTCAGACGGTTGCTGACGGTTTCACCTCTTCCTCGTATTCGATAAATGCTGGCGTCCCACAGGGATCGGTTCTGTCTCCGACTTTGTTTCTGTTGCACATCAATGACCTTTTGACATGTGCACCAATTCATTGTTACGCGGATGACAGTACAGTCTATGATAGCTTTTTGTTTGACAAGCCCCCAAAGGGTGCACAAATTCCAATGGCTCGGAGGGCAAAGAATGGACGCTTACCTCGAGAGTATTTTCTCTTGGGGTAAGAATAATCTCGTCGAATTCAATGTATCAAATACCCAATCATGTCTGATTACGTCTAAAAGGGATCGAAATGACTATCTAGTCTCCTTCAACGGTAGCATTCTTCCGAACAGGTCTTCCATTGATATGCTCTTTGTAACTCTAAGTGACCAGCTCAGATATGGGGGCTCCATCGAGGCCAGAGTTAAGTTAGCCTCTCAGAAACTGGGCGTACTGTACAGGGCCCGCAGATACTTTGATAGTACACAACTGCTAACCCTGTACAAATCGCAAGTGCGCCCCACGGTTGAATTTGGCAGCCACCTCTGGTCTGGAGCCCCAAAGTACCTGAAAAACACCCTCGGCTCTGTGCAGAAACGGGCGGTCCGTTTGATAGATTCTCCCGTCTTAACAAACGGATTGCAATCTTTAGAGCACAGGCGTCGGGTAGGAATGCTATCCTTGTTCTATCGGTATTTCAATGGAAGATGCTCCGAGGAACTAGCCTCTTTGATCCCCTCGGCACCGGTGCATAGTCAGGAAACATGCCAAACGCTCGCCCAACATATGTACACGGTCGACATTTGTCACATGAGAACGGGACGCTTCTACGACTCGTTCTTGTGTTCAACAGCTCGGCTGTGGAACGATTTGCCGGCCTCTGGGTTTCCTCTTTCCTATAACATGGGTCTCTTCAAGACCCACGTTCACTCCTTCCTCTCCTCAAAAAGACCCTCCTCACAGCATCTTCAAAGATGACATAGGCCCTGAGGGAAATTATTTTCCTCAGGGCCTCCTGTGTGGAGTTAATGTAAAAAAAAAAAAATTAAGATTCTATTTTAGAAAATATTAAATTAGTGAATTTATTTGAAGTACTCACATAATACTTTCAATCAAATCAAGAACTATAGATATTTTAAATAAATAGGTTAAGAATTTTGGTAGAAACATAGACATAAACATAAACATAGGAAAAGCAAATAGGCTAATTGACATTATCAAAATAATCTTTCAATATGATAATAATATAAAATAGAGAAGTAAATAAGTACTAATATTAACTACTGCGCAGACGAAGTCGCGGGCAGAAGCTTGTATAAAATAAATCTTAAAAAACAAATGGAGGTTCGCTAAATTTGAAGGATTTACATACTGGGTCGACGTACGTACATCGCTAAGCCTAACAATATCTGGGCTACTTAGCAACCATACATTTTCTATGAAAATACATTTTCATAGAATATGTTTGGTTGCTAAGTAGTCCAGATAATGTTAGGCGTGGTGATGCGTACGTACGTCGACCCGGTATGTTTCTGCCTTTAGACATTCATCTTGTCCGTATAGACACTTTTTTATCAAATTGGACTAAAAGTTGTCCAATTGTCCATTTATTTTACCCATTTGGACAACTTTTTGTCCATTTTTTTTTTTTTTTTAAATATTTTTAAAATACATCAAAGCGTTTTAAAAATCAAACAATGTTGAAAAATCGAAGAAGTTAAAACAACTAATGAATGCCAAAAAACCAAACATAGCTAATTAAAAAATATCTTTCAAATAAAACAAGGAAACTGTTTGTTAATTCCTGTATTATTTTTTTAAATAGTTTAGTTGTATGCCTTCAAAACCGTGTAAAGAAATGTGCTCTCAATGTACATGTTTTTTTTTTCAAGATTTCATTAAAATATTCCACTTTCCAACAAACTTATCCGAGTTAAGCTCCATAGCACCATATCCATCTTATCACTCGCGAACTGTCCCTGCTCAACTTCTCCAAACTAAAGAAGATACGTCGTGACAGAGATGCGCCCCAGGGCATCCCCAATGGGCCCCCTTCCGAAGAAATACTAGTTATAAAGAGCAACTGTTTTGCCACCGTCTTGAATGTGCCCTCCTTCAGAAAAGCTCGGTGCCTCGGTTTGGGAATGGGCACTGAATAGAAGCCAATCTCTAGAATTGTGTCGTTTTTATGTGCAAAGCTATTGGAACCATCGACTGTTTTTTTAGTTATAACTTTGGTAAATTTGATAAAGATAAAATAAAAAATATAATTTGTTCCCTATTTTTAGATATTTTCAAGCCAAGTGCAAAAAATACATAATTATGCTTATAAAATGGGTCCTCATTTGGGAATAACTAACAAAGTAGTAATTGGAAAAACTTTAAAATTGACTTTTGAAATTGAAACTTTAAAATTACCAATAATAATTTTCAACATTTTACTCAGAAATCAATAAGGGCATAAGTACTAAAAATAAAAATACCTATCTAGATATTATACAAACATCGTGTGTAAGTGGGGCATCTCGCAGTTTGATAATGGTTTCAGAAGGCGAAACAGCGGTCACGCGTAATAATTACATAGCAGGAAATTAAATAATAATATTATTTAATATTTAAAGAAATTTTAAAAAAATAACCGATTGAACACAATATTCTCCATATGGTTAAAACTATTGTCGCATTAGACAAAAAGTTATCCAATGAAAAAAATGAACGGGCAATTGGAAAAAATAATCTAATGGACAAAAAGAGGAAAAAAATATTTTTTATTTGGCTCCCAACTCACAGGTGTTCAAACTTATTTCGACCACCACATAAAAAAAACATCTAGTGTCCTCCCATTTTAACTTACATTACAATATCTGTTGAAAAAAAAGGTTATTAATGATATAATTTTTAAATCTGTTGTTATCCTTCTTTCAGGGACATTTTATCCAGGAGGTATTTATTATCAATGTTTTGTACAGGAATTGCAATTTGTAATTTACAAACCTCAGGAACTTATATTGAATCTTTTCAATATTGTCGGAATGAACTTTTAAAGGGAGACCATAACGTTGTATTCAAGTTGGCATCTGAAACGGGTTTTATTAAAAGTGCTTTGTGCCTAAATAGATCATCTACTCAAGAAAGAACTATTAAGTTGGAAAGAAAGGAAAAAAAAATAGCTTTCTTTGGGCACCATGCCAACGATACAATTCTTTTCGCTTAATTTCTCGGTGGCTAGAAGTTTTGAGGGATGCGTTTATTTAATAATCTCAAATGAGATTGCTCCAAAAATATCAACGAATGTTTATTTGAGTTTTACACCCTTTGGCGAAAAACGTTTTTGAACCAACATTTTTATTTGTGTCGGAAAACGTCTATTCATATCACTTGTATTGATACTGAAAAAGATCAACATAGTTTCTCCACAAAAAAAATAAAACTTTACCTAACTTCCGAATTCAGTAGAAAACCAAAGTAAAATCAGATCTGGGGTTTGAAAATTATTATATATATTTTTTTTTAGTATATAGAAATTTGTACAAAATAAGGGTAGTCCCACAAGGCTGTCAAATGGCAGCTAGTCTGTAGGTTCTACCAATTAAACATTCTTAATATTATATATATAAGGAAATATTTGTTAATACATTAATAGTTTTAAGGAAATATTAGAAAAGATCACATAGTTTAGATAATTTCAATTTAAATTTCACATGTCATTCACGTTTGAAATAAAGTTGCAAGAAATAAAAGAATTTCAAATTAAAAAGTAGGGATAATTTCAGGATGGCAAAACAGAATCAAACAAGCTGCTTCGAAGTAGATATCTTCGTATTAATTATTGATGTTTATATTTATTTTATTGTTGTGGAAAACTATCACTTAGTGGTTAGATATATTTAATAAAAATTAAACATTGAATCTCTCATGAAAAACATTTGAATTTTCTAAATTCATATTGGATACTAGTGGAACAAAGAGATAAATCACCTTGAACAAAAACATTGTTACTCTTGGATATCATACAGTTAAGGCAGTGGTCACCAACTTTTTTGAGAAAAGGGCTGATTGGTGTTTTTGAAAACCTAAGGGGCCGTAAAGAAATTAAGTCTTATTCCAACTAGAATATTAGAAAAATATTTATTATAATGTAGGAATATCTAATTTATATTTACACCTAATTAAAAAAGAGAATAAAGTAAGAATAGCCTAACAATTCTTAAATTCATTTCTTTGTCTAGTTTTACATAATTGTATGGACGATATTTTATCGATTGAGTTAAAAATTAAATAATTACGAAAAATACTCACGTTTAGTCTGTACGTACAAATACAGATTAAACTACTCACATATTTAAAGGAAAGAAAGTAAAAATAAAGATTTTATTACAAGAATTGAAATTTGACTCTCCGAAAATTCTGGTTGTCTCAAATACCCAACTTTTTTTATTTTGGGTCCACTAATACTAATTTGAATCGAAATTATTCAAATTGCTATTTTTATAAGTTTTTATTTTTTAATTGTTGTAAATTTAAAAGCATGATATATATACACAGAATAAAAATACGTTACATAACATTCGTCATTTTAAAAACCCAGTTAGTAGAGAAATGATCTCGGGTCTAACTGGGGATCTAGTGTATTTTATAGTACATATTTTGAAATAATGAAGTTACAACCTTATGCTTATAAATAGTATGTATAGTTACAAAAATAAAATTTTAAAGTTATAGTTTCTAAAATACTACAAAAACATTGATTAATAAGTAAAGATACAAATAATAATAGCAAAAGAATATATCTGAAAATCATCGACAAAAATTTTTAATCAGGTGGTTTTCGGTAAAAAAAGAAACAAAGTTTTTTTTTTAAATTAAGAATAGTTTTTCTCACTTTTTAATTATTATTTTTTTAAATATGTTTATTCAGTTTTTTTAATTACACAATATTACTAAACTGATCAATCAGTTTGATTGTAAGAAATCTCTCATTTAATAATTAGCTTACAATAATATAATTAAATCTCAACTTGGTGTTTTAATGCTTGATACATTCTAATTACTTAATAGTATAATACTTAATATCAAAATACTAATTATTATAATGCTTATAATCATAATGTACAAAAGCATTTGTTTTTTTTTAACAATCTAGGCATAAATTTGTCAAAACTGTTATTTGTTTTCGATATTAATTCTTTTTCACAGATGTGATTTGGATATTTGTCTACAATATTATTTGTAGCAGGTAAATCGTTAAATATTATTAATTAATTATTATTCGTAATTATGTTGTGCAGCTGTGGTGTTACATCTAGGTACATATGTATTTCCGGATGCTTAGATTGAGGACAGTTCAGATCCTTTGAAAACATTTAGAATATAATTTTGTTTTCAAATATTTTTTAAAACCGGTAGAACCTTAAATTTATATAAAAGTTCACTGGATGGAAAATCTCTTTGTTTTTTTAAAGATAACTATGATCATTTTTTGTGTAATCACTATCGGATACAAGTTAGTTTTATAGATGCTTCCCCATGCGATTATACCATACTGCAACACTGATTGTCCAAGAGCAAAGTTAACCATTTTAATACTTGGAAGTTTTAGGATATTTCTTAATCGTATAATTTGTCACAGTTGTCTTCATGTTTTTTCTAAATATCATCTTACTTTCAATAGTAATCCATATATATTAGACATAAAATACAAGTCTTTGTAACTTTACATAAAATATTATGTATTTTGTTTCCTGGAAAATACATGCTTGTTAACATAATAATTCTATATCTTGATCTTAATTGAAATTTCTGGCACTTAGCTCAAAGGATTATCATTATTATTAAAACGTGTCATGTTCGCCGTGTTCCTCATTTCAAACATTGTAAAATAATTCACGCAAACTTTGTTAATTTCAGAGTATTACATATTATCAGATTATTATAATCAAGCATGCCCTCATATAGCGTTACGAATACGCGCATTTTTGCCCGAAACTTCCTTCTAATAAGCCAAATTAACTCTTCCGTAGTCGCAAAGTTTCGACACGTTAACATTAATAATTTAAGTCAAAAGTCAAGTTAAGTTCTATCCAAGTTACGCATCTAAAGTTAGCATTATTGAATGTTACTCTCTTATGAGCCATACGTTATAATATGAGCTTTTCACGTACTCCGACTCGAATTCTCTGTAGCCTGAACAAATAAAACTTACGAACGCCCCGGTCTCCTATCAAATCCTAAGTTTCCCGTACTAAATTGTTTGATTTTGGTTTATTCTCTGTGTAATTCGGAGCTTAGAAAAAGTTTTTCCGATCTGGGACAGAATTTCAGTATGCTGGAAGCGAATTGGGATACTGCTTTGTTGAAGGAAGTAATAAATACATCAGTTAATTCGGATCACAAATAAAACTCGATAGAAATTCTCTAACTAGTGAGAGAGAGTGTAGAAGTGAGCAAGTGTTAAAGGCTTTCTTTTTCTAACAAAATAATAATATGAAAAAAAAATCAATGTTCCTAATATTTCTTAGCCAAAGACAGATTCAAACTCTGATAACATCCTACCAGATAAATATCATGAATGGTAGGTAACCATTAACTGGTTTTTAACACGTTTAGTTTTTAACTAAAGTTTATGTGTATTTAAAGAACTAAAAATATTTTATACATATTTATTATCTGCACTATAGAAGATAAAGTATATCTACAGGATGTTAAAGGACGTACTTAACTTCCTTTAAACAGTGATTGCTGACACTATTTGAAGTAAAAAAGTATAAATGAAATGTTGATGTCCGGTGACTTTTTTTCTATTATGCACTATTTTTTTATGATGTAAAAAACATCAAAAATTTCACCGGAGACCACTTTTTTCTTTTACTTCAAATATTGTCAGGAATCACTGGTTAAAAAAGTAAGTCTCAAATAATGAACCGTCAGCTCTTGTTTCTAGTTTATGGATAATTTTCTTTTTGGTTGGTAGATATGGATACCGCCGCCCCGGAAACCATTTATTGGATAACCAACACCCCTGCCATAGGTTACCGCAAGTGATTCGCTACGTGTGGTGACTTAGCAGGTGTGTCTGGGTTCATGGGTTAAGGTTTGTCCAGGTCTTGGCAGTGGATGTATATGCCCATCTACTACGTAGTAAATCGGATCGAGAGAGATTTGTTAAGAGAGAACACTTGACTTCTCCAGCGAGATTTTCTCGGAACATCGCTTTTCACCGCAATGGAGGGGATTCTACGTCCGTCACTCCTGGAGACACTGAACCCCAGATTCCTAACCATCCTTCATATATTTTTACTTGCCTGAACTTCATCTTCCTTTCCTCAAAAGACCATCCACCCCGCATCCCCAAAGCTGGCAGGCCCTGAGGGAATTTTTTTCTTCTGTGTGGAGCAATTGTTCACAAAGTTCTTATCCACAATATTGAAATTATTTAGAACATATAACGAAACTTTCGAAGGCCTTCATTACACCAAAAGCTCCATTTAATTAGTAAAAATATCAAATACAGAAAACCCATGGACACATGAATTTAGTGTTCGAAAGTATTTAATTGGTAAATACGTGTTTCATGTACAAATAAAAATATTAATTTCAATCAGGATACAATTGTCCATAAAAAAAAAAACAAAATTGATTCGTATTGCTTGATGTAAACCAAATTTGTGGCAGATATTGTGACATTGAAATAATAGATTTTGAACGTAAGTGTATTCTTCTAATTCACTTTGTGGCACCATTTTTTTAATGACAAATTTTAAAAAATGGTTTTTACCACGATAATCTTTATTTTAACAAATCGACATGTTTCGGGAAAGATGTTCTCTTCCTCAGGACATAAAATGTACTAAAAACTAAATAATCAAGTATACAAAGCTATGCGTGGGTTGAAATTGAAGTAGTGGGGGGAGAGAGGTGGTGAGGGGAGGTGCTTAGAAGATCAACAGGGAAGAGTGGGGAGGGGGAGAGGTGGAAAGGGGAGGTGCATCGTAGAACATCAAAGACAAAAAATTACAATGGAAATATTTTTAAAATAGGGTTACTCACAAAATTGTTTGATTATTAATAATATTTAAATTTCTATTAACATTTTCCTAATTTCTAAAATTTAATTAAAAACCACTAACGTTAGTATGTAAAATTTTAAAACCAGTATTTATATCAAATGGATGGTTAAATTCAAGTAGATGGTTAGCAAATTCCGAATAATTAGCAAATTATTCGGAATTTGCTAACCATCTACTTGAATTTAACCATTCATTTGATATAAATTCTAGTTTTAAATTTTTTTAAATATAATAGGAATAATATTGAAATGAAACAAATTACTTTTTGTAAACCACTATAAAACTAGTTATAGTGGTTTGCAGAAAGTAATTTTGCAAAGATTGAAGAAAGGAATAATATTGTTCAATTTTACTTACCGATTGGATCCAACGGGTGGCGTAGCATATGGCACCCCCAAAAACACTTCCACTGGCTTTAAAAACTTGTGTTCATCCATAGGAACTATCACTCCCTGAAGTTTGCCATACCTAGTCTGAATAATCCGGTTACTCAACCTAGACTTGGTATTAGAATTAGCACTAAACTGTCTCGCGTTCAAATACGCACTGTTCAAATTATTAACCCCTCCGGCGAACGAAGTGAACGGGTTACTACCAGAATTCACATTAAACTGTTGATTGTGATTGTTATTGTTGTTTGTGTAGTGGTGAGTGTCGTAATCTGTGTTACCGTTGCCGGTGTTGTGATCGTAATTCGTATCAGGGTTGTCGTAGTGGTTCTTAGGATCGTATTCCCCGTTGTCACCGGTCTGCGCGCTGTTGTGAGGCTCGTTCAACAACGTTTCGTTGTGACTAATATTATTATTAAGTTGATTTACGATTGACGACGCTGTGTTGATGTCACTATTGGTATTTTGAGTTTCACAACCGACGGTGTTAAGCAACACTATAACTATGAATATTGTTTTAAAATATAATATAAGCCACGGTGACATTTTAAAGCGACCCTTGTATTGGGCTTCTGCTCTTATTTTTAAAGACGACATTATAAAATCGGACGATTTATATTCACTTGTAAACTGCACATTTTTTTAAGTTAAAGTTTATAGACCAAACTGTCTTTAATAGTTTATATTTCAACACTTATTTTTAACCCTTGAAAATAAAAATATGTATTGAAACAAATATTAAGATCTGATGTAATAATACGTAGATAAATGACTATCCGAACGATAATTCAAAACTGACATATTTAAGAGTTGTTTCTTGTTTCACTGTTCTAACTTATCAGCAAGCTACATTTTTTTCGTCATGAAACTTATCCATACAATTTTCTAGGTATTACTATCATTCACCGGCAATTTATAGGTCTTTTGCTGTCTTAAAACATATATACATATATATATATTTTTTTTTTTTAAAAAGAAAGACAAACATTCCCGGGTTACGAATAACCCAACAACATTTGAAAATCTCCTAAAACCACCACACTAAGCGGAAGATGTTGCTTGTGTTGTGATGGAGGACGTAGCCAGCCGAGGAATCGAACACGGAACGCCTGGGTGGGACCCAAACGCGATGCCCACTCAACCACTGACCGGTAAAATATAAATATATATTATTTTTTTTTTTTGAAATTCGAAAAAAGCGATTCTGGCATAAATTAACCTATTTCTCACCTTACCTTCAGAGACTTTGCCACACTTGTTGTATTGTCGACCGATTGGTTCAAATCTGTATGTTCGCCCTACAAATTCGACGTATTCTTCGAAACCTACGATAGTGGGCTTAAGGTTTTTGGCACAACATACTAAATATATCAACGATTTGTATTTGTATAATATTTTTTTTATTATTAAAATGACCTGTACTATTTTAAAATTAAAACTAAAGTAAATAGTTCGGTCTGAAAAAATTATGAATAATCAAAAATGTTCTCACATTTTAAATGGGACTTTAGATGTCTGCCAACATTTCATCGACTTATTAAGAAGTTAAATATGTTCATAATTCTAATTCATCCTATAAATTAACAATTCAAATAGGGTGGTGAGTCGGTAGCCAAATTCATCTCCCAAGAAATAATTAGTAAACCAAATGCGGCCATCATTGCAATCTGTTGCGGCAGACAGAGAAATCTGTTTTTTTCTAGCAATTTAACTCCAGACGGTAATTTTTCAAGAAGGCACCACGTTATCGGACAAACAAAGAGACCGGCAAGCTGTAATACTGAAAGATTATGCCATCTTGGAGTTTCTTCTCCATCGGCTGCATTGTTGGATAATTACAATAACTTATCTATTTATGTTTTAGAGGGTCGTTAATAAGAATTTAAACACCATCATTAATAATCCAATAAATGAAAATGATAGTTCCATATTTAATTTATTTCTTTAAATCTACTGAAACTGTTTCCTCCCCCTCCCCCCTATTTACCCAACCTATAATAATTTGTCTTACTCTTTTCTATTTGAAACAATTTCTGTCACTAGTAAGGTCTCTTTTTGTATTTCTTTCACTCATTGTATTATCCCCTTATGTAAACGTTTTGTCTCTGCTAAACTCTAGACGTATAGGGCGAAAGAGCCTGGGAAGGCCAATATTAAGATGGAGCTACAACGTCCTCAAAGACCTATCTATCTTGGAGCTCCCAAACTGGAGAGAGCTGGTACTCAGGAGAGATGAGTAAAGTGGAGTGGAGGAAGACTCTTGAAAAGGCCAAGACCCACCAGGGGTTGTAGAGCCAAATGTGATAACGATGATTATGTAAAAACGTATTCCGTATGAAATTATTTTTTGTTAATATAATAAGCCCTGACGAAGATAGAAATAAGAGAAAATAGGTTGGCTGTCATTTTTTAATTCAATTAAATAATGGTGATTACGAAGTGTAATTTTTCATTTAATATCTATTGATAGATCCTGTGTGTTTGGCTGAAATTTATTTGAAGTACAACAAAGCGTGTAGCAATTATAGTACTTCGTAGTTAATTACATTTTTTTAAGTATGTTGAACTACTTTTAATTACTATGATAATTAATCAGAAATATCAATGATCGGCCATCAAATATTTAGTACTTTCTAAACTCTTGGAGTCAGATTTTTATTCTTTCTGAATAAACATAATAAACTCTGACAAGGAAAGTGACGTAGAGAAATTGTTTCCAAACGGCTTCGCTACAGAAGAAAACTTCTACCGAAGAAAAAATAATTGAACTAAGCCTTATGTAGAAATATTAATTACTTAGGGTTATTGACATGAAATATAAGGCTTTTGTAGATTTGCAAAAAAATGTAGAATAAAATTGGGAGCGATGATTTTAATTACATCGGTCTTTGAGTTTAGTTTAATATTAAAATATTTTAAATTTTTTCTTTTATTTTCATAAAATAAACTTTATTTTATTAGATAAATTTGATTTGTGTGTCGTGTGACGTCATTTGATGCTTTTCGGTGTTGGAGACAAGTATCTGTAACAAAGAAAAAACATATTATTAGTATTAAGAATTGTTTTAATAATAATTTCAAAATGAGGAGGTCAATGAATGTGTATCGGTGCACACTCACTTTTACCACATTTATAAAGTGCGGTTCCAAATTTATCAATCTCAGGAAGCCAGTTTCCAACTTAACGAATTATATAACATTATAATATATATTTTAATTAAGTGAAGATAATATTAGCGAAACTCGATCACAAATCTGAAAATAAAAAAAATCTGAAATATATACGGTCAATATTTTACTGGCGGCTGTATATCACCCGAATGGAGAAATTTGCCAAGAACGCTGATGAAGCGATCGAGTTCAACAGAGGGCGATGGATTTTTGACTAAATTCTATGACACATAATAGAGTTCAACATATAATTAATCTAAAAATATGGTTTGACAATAACCTCTTGTCGTTAAATAGTGATAAAACATATGTCATCCCTTTCGAAATTAACACTAACAATATACCACCAAATCTTCAAATAATCTTGCATAATCATTCTCTTGCACAACATGACACTAATCACTGTCAACAAGAATGTTCACTCCTGAAAAAAGCGGATAAAATTACATATCTTAGAATAATCATAGATAACCTAAAATGGAAAGAACACACCAGCCATAAAATAAAAATAATTAGGAAATTAATTTATATATTCTTAAAAATTAGAAACTTCTTGTCAACAAAAAATCTAAAATCAATATACTACGCATTAGTACAGTCTATTCTTCAGTACGCCATTATCAGTTGGGGAGCACCTTACAAAACTAGTGTGACCCCCATAGAAATTGTTCAAAAACTCATAATAAAAATTATACTAAAAAAACCCCTAGATTTCCCCACTGAACGCGTATTCGAAGAATTCAAAGTTCCAACATTTAAAAACTTATTTGTTAAAAATTCAATCATGCAAATTATAAAAGAAAAAGATAAATACCCATTCATAACTGAAAATCCTACTAGACTTAAACATGTATTTGTATGCCCCAAACTAAACATTTTTTTTGCCCAACACCATTATACACACCAAGGAAAATACTTCTTTAATAAACTACCAATAGAAATCAGAAACATTAATAACAAAGTGCAACTGTTGAACTCTATCAAAAAAGATTTTAAAGAAACCACCAACAAAAAGACTGCTTCCTCTATTTCCACAAGTCTCACTAATAATAATTATAGTTGTTTTTCTTCTTAATGAATAAATAGATGTTTATATATTTTAGTAATTGTATTAACTGTACATACGTGTATGTGAAACACGTAATTGTATTAATTGAACATATATGAAATGTAAACTCTTCTTCCATCCACAAGCAAATGCTTTTAATGGAAAACCAGTATGAATTAATGTGTACCATTCTTAAGTTAATAAAAAAAAATAAAAACAGAATACAAATAAAACTCGTCAGTAGTAGTGGTAAGATGCAGGATTTTTACTTTACAACGGGTAATTTTTGTTTATTCAGTCTTTGAAGAAGGATATTAATCTGTCAATAAACTTACTCCACAAAAGAGACTCTCTGTTATTTTTCAACTCCTCAAAAAGGCTGATGCGGCAACCATCCGGTTACTGACGTCAGCATAATTCCTCAACATAGTACGGAACCACAACCATATACCGACTCCATCCATAGGTGCTCGAACAGCAGTCGTATCAATCGAGTTCGATTCTCGTGGCGGATACCGAATTTCCCTTTGAGGAAAAAGGCAAGCTTAGTAAAAATAATTACTGATGGAAACTTCCAGAATTGCTCTAGTGAATGGCGTCCATTCAGAATCGAATGAAATTGAAATGTTTTAGCCGTATTTGGTGATCAGTACTTCCTAACCTTCCGCAACTAGGAACCAAACTCAACCCCAATTGGGAAATCCATACTCCTAACGGCTTCTGTCTGACTAGCATATTTCTACAAGGCATGGAAAACATGGAAACTCAGAGCCTGCAAAAGAAAGCGAAGAGCAGAGAAAAATGCTCAGAATTCCATGGACTTTCGCAAATCGCACAAATGTATCCGTTTTGGATGATCTAAGCATCAAAAATAGGATTTCAGTTGTCTGCCTACAACCCATTTTAAGATACTTTGGACATATTGCTCACCAAACTAAGGACTTCGACTAGGAGAAACTCATGGTAACAGGTAAAGTGGAAAAGAAGCTGAGGAAGATCACAAATACGCAAGAGTGACGCAGCGCAGAATCGCGAAGAGTGGAAGAGCCTTCTCAACCATGGAAATTGGAGTTAAGATCACGATCATCGGCAGTTGTAAGAAATTCACATAAAAAAGAAATCAACTCCTAGTGGTAAAACTTTTATTCGAATTTGATTGAATTATTTTTATTTTGAAATTTGTCGATTACAGAAAACCTTTTAAAATGTTACCCTCAGGGTAGTCATAATTCAACCCTAGTTATAATTAAACGTTTTCACTGCTGAAATCTTAACGTTCCTCCTAAATAATAATCCTCCCTTCACCCATCTCCCGCTGAAAAGTTCTCCTTAAAGTTTCACTCTTTTGTTGGTTAAGTAGGACCGCCCCGTTCACTGAATAGAAAATCCCCGGAAGTGTTAGCTTTGTATTACGTGGCGTGTGAAAAAATAACCAATGTCCCATTTTTTTGACTTAGCGAAGTCCTATTTCAACTCGTCCGTTTTGCATTTCGTCCATCTTAAAACTTGTATGTGCAATCGTTTTAATGGTTTATAATAAATTTATTTTTTCAAATATGAAATTATTCGGACCTTCGTATTGGCATTTTTCAATATTATGTTCTACCTACCTGAAGAAAGTTTGCAAAAGAATTGTCATTGAGATAGTGGTGTTCCTT
Organism: Limnephilus auricula; assembly: GCA_951813805.1. Classification (NCBI taxonomy): domain Eukaryota; kingdom Metazoa; phylum Arthropoda; class Insecta; order Trichoptera; family Limnephilidae; genus Limnephilus; species Limnephilus auricula. The sequence continues at coordinate 18,111,883 of OX638410.1, forward strand.
GTGCCAAAATAAGGTGAATAAAAAAATCCCTCAGGGCTTATGTCTTCCTAGAGGATGCTGTGTGCTTTTAGAAAGGCAGTCCTGGGAAGGAAAAATGTATAAGGGGTGGGTAGGAATCTGGAGGTCAATGTGTCCAGGAGAGACGGCTGTATGAATCCGTACCTCCCACTGCGGCGCTATGTGACGGGTTGAAAGAGTCTGGCTGGAGAGGTATAGGTTATGTCTCCCTCAGCCAGTCCCTCGATTCGGCCTGCCACGCAGTTGGGGGTCAACACCTTGACAAACCTCACCCCACGAAGCCGGGCACTCCTGCTAAGTCACCAAACGTAGAAAACCATGACCTTTCGTGATAAATCAGTGATGAAAAAACAACAACAAAAAATTGCTAGGTTAGGTTATTGGCTATTTTTCATTTTTTTCATAGCTTTCACTGACTTTTTAAGGACTTGTAGCGTTCCACGTACTTAGGTAGCGGCGTACCTAGTTACTGAACGGCCGCACCTACCTGCTACTTCGCTAGGCAATTTGATTTCGACCACCTTTTGGAAAGAGCTCGGACCTGCCACACATTACACACAGCGCTGGGTAGCCATATCGAGAAACTTCTCGCGTGTGCATGTTTGACCTACCTTCCGAGTACCTTTGGCACAGCCTATACAGGGTGTTAAGGTACGTACTTGAGTTACTTTAACCAGTGATTCCTGACATTATTTGGAGTAAAAAATGTGGTCTCCGGTGACTTTTTTTATGTAAAATTTTTTTTTTTCAAAATATTTTTTCTTCAAAATCAAACAAAATTTATTTTTTTTCACATGACCTTATTGGTCACTCAGCCGAGTAACCGCCCCACCACTTACCCCGCCCCCAACTACCCAACACCTACCATTATTTATGTTTTTGTAGAAAAAAAAAAAAAAAAAAACATCAAAAATGTCACCGGAGACCAAAATTTCTTTTACATTTTTTACTTCAAATAATGTCAGGAATCACTGGTTAAAGTAACTCAAGTACGTACCTTAACACCCTGTATAAGAGCTCGAGTAAGCGAAATCAGTCAGTCGTTCTCACTCAGTCTACGCGGCAAGAAGCCGGCGGCCTAGCATCACGACCTCGCAATCTGCGGTCCTCGTGTCGGGAATAAATACGGTGCATTTGTAAAAATACTGTACATTCTGTAAATATGTAAATATATCATCATCATCAACAATCATCCTCGCAATTATTATCCCGACCTACAGCACGCGGAGATATACCGACTCACAGATATCTCCTCTTCCAACTGGAGGCCCACAAATCACCTCAACCTAGGAGACTCGCATCCTGCCTCTAAAGACTTTTCTGACTTGGGTGTTGAGTTGAGCTGATTACGAGTTGTCATGGAACCGTATTGTTCTACAATCTACAATCCCAGTGATTGAGATCACTTGAAATTCGGGTAAACTGCAATAAAGATCGAGGTTCGTAGAGATTACAAGTTGCTTTATTTTAGAGATTACATGTTGCCTTACTGGACGCGAGGTGTACTATTCACAGAACTACTAGTTTAAATTTTCAAGAAATAATTTAGATTTTTGATCAATTTCGGCAGAAGTAAGATAAAACTGATCTAACTTCGAGTTTGCAGATACGTCCACATAGCACTTCTATCGATTCAGTGGCCTGCCTGAATTTTGTTGAAGATTTTTATGTCTGTCCTGTTCAATGAGATGTTTTGGAACATATTCTTGGTAGTATTCAACTTGTTAGGGTTACTTTAACAATTTTGTTTTGAAGAGTTTTAATTTTCAATGTACTATCGTTACTTAAATTTTAACGAAATAATAACTATTCTGAATTCGCCAATCAATTAATAGAGACAGGCCATAGCTTCAACAAGGAAAAAACCAAATTTAAACATATAAATATAAATTCATACTTTAACTTGTGTGCTTTAGAAACTTTAGAAATAAACATAAAATTTAAATCAAAAATTAATTTAGTTAACAAAATAATAGCACCCTGCAAATCTCCCCTTCTGACTATGTTCCCGTGTGATATTGACCCCGCCCTCTGTTCTCGCCACTGTTAGTAAATGACACGGATGTGTCGAAACCGGTAGTATAAAAATTAAAATTTAAGTAACGATAGTACATTGAAAATTAAAACTCTTCAAAACAAAATGTCTAGAAATTGTTACATAGTTAATGCCCAAGAAATACAAAAAATTACTTTGACAAGATAATTTTTAAAAAATATGTTGTACTAACCAAACGGATAAACTTAATAAGGTATTAGCGAAAGTCAATCGAAAATCTGAAACAAAAATTCCGAAAAATCAGAAAAGGATACGGTCACATCTAGGACTCGAACCCAGGACCTTCGACTTTCCGGGCTGGGACTCTACCAACTTAGCTAATGTGTCGTTATACGATTCGGTCATATCACACTATCTAGACAGCAATCAGTTCGAGTTGAATCTTGCGATCATAAATAAAGATAGCAGCCAATAAATATACGCGATAAGAAAATGAAGATATTAGTGTTAGTAATTCTCTGTCGAAATATGTTAAAGTACGAATCGGATAGGGACACATTAGCTCAATCGGTAGAGCTGCGGCCCGGTAAGCCTAGGGTCCTGGGTTCGAGTCCCAGATGTGACTTTTCTGAATTTTCTGTTTCAGATTTTAGATTGAGTTTCGCTAATATTTTCTTCAATAATTAAAATACTATAATTTCAGATTTTTTTCAAATACTATAAGTTAAAAAAAAAAACATTTATTTGTTTCTTATTATTTCAATAGAATACTTGGAATACAATGCAATTTTCTTCTCTTAACGTTTTACCGTTAGATTTACAAAGTTCTATTTTTATCCGTAACGAATATTTTACATTGTTAAATAATTTAAGCATTTATCGATGGAATGAAATAGTTGAGATGGTTTGGTCACATAAAACGGAGACCACCAGACCACACAGTGAAGCAGGCAATGTCTATGGAGCTTCATCGACAGTCATCCAGAGGAAGACCAAAGAACTCCTGGATGACTCATTGCTCCAAAATCCTACATAGAAACGGCCTGGATGAAAGCGTTACCCAGAACCGAAGAAGCTACAACCTGAGAACGAGGAGGGCTGACCCCAACAGCCTACCTAGGCAATGAGACAGTGCAAGGAAGAAAAAGAGATCGATGGAATGAAATCAACGTAGACTGCATTCCTATTTTAGTAACTGTAACTCTGTGGTTATCCATTACATATAAAAAAAAACTTTATTTCTTTGTTTGCGTTGTGGTTTCGGAACCGTTCCTTCCTCTGGGCAAAATACACTTATTTGACATTACAAAACAATGGGTGAACATAATACATTACTAAGTAGTGATGTGGCGGTGGGTGCCTTTCTAAGGGTTTGTGAAGAGTGGTTTAGTAAGAGTGAATTAATTATCAACATAATTTTTTCCTAGAACTCTTGTATTGACCACAAAAGAAGTATTACAAGGCTATGCCAGGAAAACGTAACCCTCTTAGCAAATAAGTAATATTTTCTTTCAACTTGCCCTCTACTGAATTAGATTGCTGGTTTCCTGCATAGGCGGAAAAATAATAAAGTAATTTATTTCGTAATACCTTAAGTCATAATTAAGACTATTAATTAATTCCATAGAATAATTAACTCGAATTTTTCTATTTACTCTCCCATACATACGAAATAATGAGTTATTGGGATATTTCTGAATGTTTTGAAAGGTCAGATACGTTTTTAGATTTTCACGGCCAAAAGCATTTTCGTTGTTTGTTTTTGGGGTGTTATGCCGTGTTGTGCTACCTCCTAACGTAGGCTAAAGAAGGAGGTAGCACAACACGGCATAACACCCCAAAAACAAACAACGAAAAAGTTTTGAAAGGTGTTGAAATTCGCCTACAAAAGTTATTTTGATATATTGATGCAAAAATATGTATATATTTATACTTACGTAGTGTTATTGGTCAGCTTCAGTATGTCTTAAGATGCGGAAATGAGTTTTATTTATGTATGTTTACTGTACAGTAATTATACAAATGATGCACAATAATGGTTTTCAGGCAATATTCTACGCTTAAATGATTTCTCTCTTTCAAATATATATAAAATATCTCCGAATAAATTTTGATTGCTTTGTGTTATGGCTTAATTTTTGTCCTCAGATAAATGTTACTAAAGTTAGTCAAATCTAAAAAAAAAAAATTAGACAATATCTAGCGTGGATTATTTAAAGTTTTTTTAAATTTGCGACAGTTTTAGAAATAGGCGGCAATATTTTGTCCATTTGGACATTAATTTTGTCCATTTTGAAAATGATTCGGGACGGTTTTTTAAAATTGACGACCCTTTTGGAAAATTGGCCACTGTTTTAAGTTTGCGACAGTTGACAGCAATATTTTATCCATTTGGATATTATTTATTAATTTATGGACAAAATTATTAAGATTATGTAAATCTGGATAAAATCGTTAATATTTTTTCCATTTGGACAAAAATCTTATCCATTTTGTCGATGTTGCAACGGTTTTAAAATATTGGCGATTTTGATAAGTGGAATATTTTAAATAACATTAATAAGTTTATTTAATAGTTTGGTAATTTTTTAGGATTATTTTAAGGATAGGAAGGAGCGTTATATGAAGGTAAATGGAATGAGGAGTGCCAGGCCAGTTTGTCCAGAAGTGACGGATGTATAAATCCATCCTCCCAATGGATGGATTGACAGAGGTCTGATGGAAAGATCAAAAGGACTTCCTAAACTACAGTGTCCCGATTTGGCTTGCCATGCAGTAGGTGGGCAGATGCATTCGCTTCCAAGAGACGAGACGAACCTCATCCTAAGAATCCGGGCACCTCTTCGAAGTCACCAAAAGCAGGGAACCACTTACCTACGGCAGAGGCGATGGTTATCCAATAAATGGTTACCGGTATGGCGATACCCATTCCGGCTTTTCAAATTGTACAAATTTAGAGAATTTAGATTGCATTGATGAAGATAAGTTCTACAAATTTAAACCAAACAAAATCATTGTCAAGATTAGGTTGTGTTTTTTTTATTTTTTTTATAGTGAATACCTCACAAGAGTCCCAACTGCTCGCGTCTAGAGCCAGTGAGACTATGGCATCCCCAATTGGGGTATGTTATGAGACTGAAGGTAAGTGGAGAAGGGACGGAGATGAGGAAGAGGAAGGTGGGTAAGTACCTGGCTATTCAGATCTAGTCACTAAACACGGCTAAAGCCATTTCAAGCAACTTTTCAATTCTAAATGTTGGTCTTACACCAGGGGTGCTAGCGTGGTCGATCGATAAGGATCGGTAAGATAATTGTCGGTAACTTCTCATCGTTCGCAAGGACAACTGCAGATTGCAAATGTACAAACAACAGTTGATGTCGAATATGTCAAGGACACTTAGTCATTGTGAACTGTCACTTATTCGTTGGCAATCTGTAGTCATGCTAGGGAACGATAAGAAGTTACCAATAGTTATCCTACCGATCGATATAGAGCAAGCGTGCTAGGGCCTCAGGGGTGCTAGCATGGTCGATCGCTAAGGATTGGTAGAATAATTGTCGGTAACTTCTCATCGTTCCCTAGGACAACTGCAGATTGCAAACGTACAAACAACAGTTGATGTCGAATATGTTAAGGACACTTAGTCATTGTGAACTGTCACTTATTCGTTGGCGATCTGTAGTCATGCTAGGGAACGATGAGAAGTTACCGATAGTTATCCTATCGATCAGGGCGATACTAAGAGTATCTTCCACTCTGTGTTATTGTGTTATATGTGCGACAGAATTATCTGTGTATACTGTGGTGAAACGGCATGTTTGTTAGGTCTTTAGATGAGTTTTACTACCCACGACACGCGTGAATCTCACCACCCCTCAAACAAAATAATAAATAATCTTTGCTAAGTAAATTTCCACTTGTTCAACCCTCTCATCTTACTAATATTATAAATGCGAAAGTTTGTATGGATGTATGTATGTTTGTTACTCTTTCACGCAAAAACTACTGAATGGATGATAATGAAACTTTACAATAATATAGCTCATATATTAGAATAACATATAGGGTTCAGTTTATAAAGCTAGCTATTTATTTTCAATACATTGAAAATAATACATATTTTTTAATAGAAAATGTCAAAATTTGAGAATGACGTTTTGAAATACAATGATTGTTAAACAAAAATTCTATTTTAGAAAATATTTAAATTAGTTGATTTATTTGAAGTACTGACGCTTGAATCAAATCAAGATTTATAGATATTTTAAATAAATAGGTTAAGAATTTTGGTATAAACGTAGATGGGACCAAGAAAAAGAAAATAGGCTACTCGAAGTTCTAATCCTGCGTAGACGAAGTCGCGGGCAGATGCTTGTCTATAATAAAGGAAGCATGGAGGTACTACGTTGTCTTAAGCCCAGATAATATTTGTGACTGCCCCCATTTACCGTCGAAGTTTTTTGTCATGTGGAATGTAAAGAAATTTCTTTTCCCAGATTTAACAAACGATTAAGGATAAGTTATGTCAAATGTAAACGAGGCATTATGTTCAGACAGTTATATCAAGGGACAGGGCCGGATACACCGCGAGATAAAAATTGATACAAAGTGTACAGAAATTTTATTATTTCCAGTATAAGACATCAACTAAATGCTACGAAATTTGCGAATGGCTCTTATTTGAGTTGTAAAACGTAAGAGTGGATTTAAGTGAAGTTAGCCAAATAAAAGTAATTGATTATTTTTAATTCAGGTAGGAGGTAATCCGCCGTAGCTTAATGGTAGAGCTCTTGACCGGCAATCAAAGGGGTGCGGGTTCGAGTCCCGTCGGCGACATGTATCTTTTCTCGGAAGATTTTTTTCAATATGGATGAGTGTTTCAGGCTAATAATTATTGCTTATAATAATTGTTACCCTTTGTGCTGTGCATAAAAAAACTTGTCTTAAACATTAGTTTAGCAATTAAAAATAATCAATATTTGATGAGTTAAATTATTTCACCAAAAAATGTAGGAATAATGTGCCTCGACGCCATCTAGTGGGAGAGTTAGCACTTACATGCCTTTCCCATATAAAAATAAAGTTGGTTGTTTGCAGGTGAAAAAATGTAATAAGCAGTAATTGTTGAATGAAACGCTAGGTATATATTGAATCATTTGGCGGATAAGAGGTAATCCGCCGTAGCTTAATGGTAGAGCTCTTGACCGGCAATCAAAGGGGTGCGGGTTCGGGTCCCGTCGGCGACATGTATCTTTTCTCGGGGGATTTTTTCAATATGGATGAGTGTTTCAGGCTAATAATTATTGCTTATATTAAAAAATAAAAGTAACATGCTTCATGTTATAAAACATAATAAAGTCATAAAATAAAGAGAAGAATACAATGATAAAGTGTTTAATTTAGTTATTGAATTTTATCTCGACCTACTTAAGTAATTTAGAAGTTTGTACGTTTTTTAATATTGCGAAAGCAAATTTATTGGAAAAAGTTTTAAGTTAGTCTGATATTTTAAAAAATAAACACCAAAGCATGTTTTTGGACGTGAATTCTGGCAGTCACCCAAAAATTTAATATTTGGTTTGACGCTCTTTGGCCTACAATTCTTTGGTAAATTAAATGATTTATTATTATTTGTTTCAGACTTTTGACGTGATTTAAATAAAGATTGATTTAAAAGTTCGAAATTGTTGGATCCTATATGATAGTTTGTAATTACTATTAGCATCCTATCTTCAAGTGTGAATATTTTTATTAAATTATTAGTTGTGGGCAGTCTAAAATCGAGGTTAATCTGAAACATCATAAGATTGAACTGTAGCTGATAGAATAATGTTTCAAAAGAAGACCAAATAAATAAACTTTATCTTAGAAGTTATCCTAGCCAAAGCTAGTAAGTGGAATCATATTTATTTTATTCATTAATTCACAGAAATTATCCAATCCTTTTTATTTAAATTATATTAAATTATATTAAAAAATATTTTAATAAAATTAAAATGGTACACAATGGGGTATTTTCAAAAACTGTAAATGTCGATAAAAATGCGTAAAGATTCAAAGTTTATTTTTCTAATTTTGATTATACTAAAAATGTTTTATATTATTATTTTAACAAATAATATTTTTTTTTACAACGATCTAAAACCCAACGTTCCGAAACGATTCCAACTGGCTACAACGTCATTACGACGTAGAAAATGCTACTGGCTGGTAAGACGGTTTTCACCAAAAGTTCCCGGTGTGACGTCAATGCCGCCAAATTCACGAATACAAACGAACATGTTGTTTTGGTGGCAAACCGAAACTGACACAATTTAAATTGTTCTAGAAAATTAATTCGACAACATAAAAATGCCTTAATTGTCGTAATTTTTTTCCGTGCAAATTCCGTATTAATATACAATGTAAAATAAATACTTATAGAAAGCAATACATTTTTAATACGTGTACATTTAAAACATTCCCCAGTTATAAATTTAAATCAAATATCAAATTGTTGATAAAATTATTATTAAACAAAGCTAAATACGAACAAAGACATGATGTACCAAAATCATTACTATACAACTCTGTAAATTTATTATCTTTTCATGTTACACTGTGGCTTAAAATTCAGCATATGAGTATATCTCAATCTGAATATAATAACATAAAGGTACACATTCATAAAACAAGACTAACTGCAAACGATTGATCATTAGAACTCTGGAATGCCTCGTTCCAATGATTTACAACATGTTATTCAATTCAATAAAAAGCTGTGAATTGACTTTCAGAAGGAAATGTATGCTAAACAAAATGTGAAAGAATGTTTTTGTACTGACCTCTGTTTCTATCCTCTTCGTTTTGTAATACCTTTCTATTCTGTTTTTCTTTTTCTTTCGTTAATTTTCTCTTCTCTTTTTTTGTATGTGTGCCTAATTTAAATTTAAAATGAGTATAAAAATAAATGTACGTATGTATATATAATGTTATAATTTTTATATTTTATGTAAAAATTCAAAATTTAAAAAAGTATTGGTTAAAAGAACCCGTTGACAAACTGATATCAATCAGTTTAACGGGTCTAAAAAGTAAAATAAATAAATTAATTAAAAAATATATACATTAATAATAACAGTTTGGGCAAAATCGGTCATCAATCCAGTCCTGTTACTTAAAACCAACCGTTGTCAAACAAGAGAGCTTTTTACAGGGTAATTTAGGGTTGGGTTAGGTTAGGTTATTTCTCCCTCAGGCGTGCCATTTCTCTATGGACGTTTCAACTCCTCGTTCCATAAACAAGGGCGTGGTTGGTCCTACGTTGCTCTACGTGCTTTATCGTCAGTGTTGTGCAGATAATTGTCTATGTTTTTCAATGTTAAATGGGTACACGGTAATAATAATGAGAGGGGCCATCATTGTGTCATTGTTTTACTGTTTTTGTTCATCCATTTTCACGGCAATTAGTTGCAATTTACGTTTGGCTAAAGGGCGTAGGTGATAAATTGACCATCCGGGAGAGAGAAAACAGTGGACAAAGGTTTGTATAAATAAATACATCCATAAATTCGGAGAAGACCGAGGAAGACATTATACGATTGAGTTAATAAAAAAGCACGGAGTTTTTGACTGGAAAGCGTTGTGATCAGATGCACCATCTCTGCCTAACCTAAAATTATTTTTTAAAAGAAAGACAAATATTCCCGGGTTACGGATAACCCAACAACATTTGAAAATCTCCTACTACCACCACACTAAGCGGAAGATGTTGCTTGTGTTCTGATGGAGGACTTAGCCAGTCGAGGAATTGAACACGGAGCGCCTGGGTGGGACCCAAACGCGATGCCCACTCAACCACTGACCGGTCTAAACGCGCTATCTATGACAGACCAGTATATGAATTCTTTTGACAATCACCTTAAGCGTAAATTTTGTTTAGTTTAGCGTTCAAAAATCGACTAGTTGAGGAAGTAATAAAACTTATAAATTCGTTGAATTTTCGAAGAAACATTATTCATTATTTTCAAAGAGATCTTATTTGCAAATTTTATACGAATACAACAGACATCAAAAACATTAGAGAATCGGTACAAAAATAGAATTATCTATTTTCTTAATAATTAAGTTTATCCAGTTTCCTAGAATTTTCCTCGGTTGAGTTGATTTTGATCATCTCATTGGATGCAGGTTGTATCAAAAGCGTTCAGATCTTAATAGGTATGCTGTTAAACTGCATTGATGTTCGTCTACATCAGTGGTGCCCAACGCAAAAGGTTAGGTTGGCCAAAAAAATATTTCTGAGCTTAGGTGGGCCACCTCGACCTATAACCAGAGAATACCGGAAATTAGTCATTTTTAAATCAAATTCAATCAGACTCTTTTTTACAAAAAACATAAATTGTTTTTGAAATATTGTTATTTTATCCTGTACGCGCAGTTTTAAAATTTTGAAAAACTAAGTATATTTTTAAGATACTAGGGTTATACCGTTGGTCGTTGGCAGAATTTGTTCAATTTTCAAATGATAGATTCTATTAAACAACACAAATTTCAAATTATATAATCATGCAACAAAATAAATCAATACATAATACAGAAAACACAGTTTTAATTATTTTTAATTTTAGTTAAATTAAAATATTTTTAAAAAAAAACTGAGAACGTGTTTTGTGATAAAACTACCACAGTATTTCTATTTATTTAAGGTCTTACAAACTAAAATATTACAATTTTTTTTTACACTCTTATTTTGTTTAGACATTATTGAAAAATTATAAATACTTATTTTCAAAAAATACTTACAAAAAGTACACGATTTTAATAATTTTTCATCTTGGGATTTGAACATTTTTATTGCTTACTTGAATGTTGGTATATATTAAAGCAAGTTTTGAATGAAATAAATAGATATATAATTTTTAATTTCAAAAATTTGTTACGGGGAATAATTGATCTTTCTAATTGGAACCTCCCTGTACAGTAACAAGCATTTTTAAACTTTTATTCTCAGCCGCTGGTCAATCGCTCTTAATGCTAGAAGGCATAAACTGACTTTACACGCACCTTTACACTCACCCTCCACTTATTAAAATCAAGTGAGATGCAGTAGATTTGCCGAGAAATGTTCGCAGAAAATACGCCGGTGGCAATTTAATATTGTATTTTGTATTTAATTTTATTGTATTCTAATAAATTTTAATTTGTATTGTCATTAAATAAAAAAATTTAAAAAATGTTTGCGAAAATAAATTCCTAGTACAATTACGCGCCTGCCACTTGTCGATTTATTGATCAAAATCCTTACCAAGTGTACGAGGTCTAATAATAAATTATAATCAATATAATCACAAAATATTGTGTAAATGTGATAAGTTTACGAGAATGATTATTTTGTCTATGAATCCAAAATCCGTAACATAGAATGCTGATAACTTCATTATGGGGCGAAAAAAATGTTCAATTGGGCCATAGTTGGGCATGCCTGTTAATAAATAACGAATAAATAAATAAGGCGCTGTTATTGGATGTCAACGATGCAAAATCAAAAGGACTATCTATATACCTCATACACATTCATCTCGGAATAAATTTTCAAATAAAATTTAGTCTGTTTTTTTTTAATTTAACTTATTTTCATTTTTGAAAGCAGGGTGTTGTTATTGTATGTAACCCAAAATAATTTTAGATTGCTTTACACCGCAGTAGGAAGAATGTATTCATACGTTCGTCACTACTGAGCACATTGACCCCCAGATTCCTCCCCTACCCCCTCCCCCCACACCTTTTTCCTTCACAGAACTTCGTCTTCTTCCTTTCCCTAAAAAGACCCTCCACACATCATCTCTAAGTTTGGCGTAGGCTGTGAAGAATTATTTTTCCGCAGCACCTCTCCGCATACTATCCCCACGCAGTGGACATAATATATATATAATTATATATACTATATAAAAAAGGGCATCGTTTCGATTCTGAATGGAAGTACAGTTTTGGGACCATTATTATTTATTATGTATGTCAATAATATATTCCAGATTTCCAAATATGGAGACATTGTCTCCTACGCTGACGATACAGTCCTACTACTAAAAGCAAACACCTGGTCTCAATTAAATAACATGGCAAATACAGATATCAATGAACTAAAGTTATGGTTTGATAATAAGCTATTGATTTTAAATTCTAAAAAAACATATTTTTTACCACTTTCATTAAAAAACAAACACCCAAAGAAATAAACATAATAATCCACTCTGTAACAAATACAAAAAACCACAAATGCAGTATATTATTTACAAAAAATAAAAGCAAGACCGATAATAAATACCTTGGCGTAACAAGAGACCAACGTTTAAAATGGTCCCCACATATAAATATTCTGAACGACAGACTAAGGAAACTAACATATATATTTAGATGTTTAAGAGATATTTTAAACGTAAAATGACTTAGAACCACATACTTTGCGTTCTGTCAATCAATTATATAATACGGCATTATAGGATGGGGTGGTACATATAAAAATCAAACACAAACAATTTACATATCACAAAAACGAACAATAAAAACAATTTTAAAAAAACCCTACTCATGTTCGTCAAAACTCGTATTCAAAGAATTTAAGGTCAGAAAATTAAGTGCATCATACTTCTACCATGCAACATTACGAATTTACAAAGATAATATTGAAAATAAAGCTAAACCCTTTAAAAATAACAAAAATCTTAGACAAACATCAATACTTCCTACTCCAAAATGTAAAAAAAAACAATAGGAGAATTAAATCATAAATATCTCGAAGTAAAATTCTTTAAATTTTGTAAAAAATTTAATTTTTGCTTCCTGGTTCAACGAAAATCTACGAATTTAAAAAAAATTCTACATAAAATCACTTTAAAATTAATGGTATATGTACGCGTATATAAAAACTCATTAAAATTGTTAAGTTTTACAAAAAAACTTCAGCGAAAACAAAATTCATAATCGGTAAGAAGTAGGCAAGAAGGATTCTGGTAGGAACTTTAATTTGCTACACATTATCCCCGCTTCGAAATATTTCCAAAGAAAAATCCCAATAATTAATAAACTTTCAAACTGTTCAGTTGTAAGGCTTTAATGAAACAAGTTTCAGCCCTTGTAGGGGGTTCTACCTTTGTCTAATTATTAAATTTAAAATACAATATAAATTTCTTGCGATCACTTTCGACGCCAAAAAATTACTCCGTACTTTTTCAAAACATGATGAACTTTCTCTTACCCCTGAGGCCTCGAGCATATCATGTCAAAATATTTCCGTTTTGCAATAAAATCCAAATAATTGCAATATTTCTGATAACTGTTTTTGAAAAGTGATAAAATACGCTTTTAATTTTTATTATAGCACAACTTACCTTTTTTTCGAACTAAATTTACTGATGACGGTTTAAGGAAAGATGGACTCGTTTTAAAATAGGCTTCGGCTATTTCCTTGGAAATAAAAGGATATAATTTAGATCCTAAAGGCCTGGATCACTTTTATGACCGAGCAATGTTTACAGAAAATTGTCACTCTTTAAATCCGGTAGTTAAATATAAGATGGGTCAAAAACACCGAACAGATTATACCCAGAAATTTGAGCTGCGCCAATTTTAAAGAAAAGTGATGTCGCGAATCATAAGACGTTTTAACACCCAGACCCAGACGAATAAAAAAAACAAACCTTGGGAATATACTAGCTGCATAAGTACGCTGCACCTTTGATATTTAAATACCATTTGTACATATTGCAAGAATCAACTCATTTTTCTGTGAATAAATGGATAAATTGTTGTTAAAATTAAGTAAATAATGTAGTTACTGAATATTTTGTTTTTTTTTTTAAGAAAGGCAAACGTTCCCGAGTTACGAATAACATGCCAATATTTAAAACATATCCTACTACCCCCACAGTAAGCGGAAAATGTTGCTTGTGCTGTGACGGAAGACTTAGCCAGCCGAGAAATTGAACACGGGACGCCTGGGTGGGACCCAATAATTTGTGATTTCCATATTCTATCTACGGTGTTATATTATTTGGCCCAGGGCCCCTAGCACACTCGATCGATAAGGATTGACAGGATAACTTTCGGTAACTTCTCATCGTTCTCTAGCATGACTGCAGATCTCCAACGACTAAATGACAGTACACAATGACTAAGTGTCCTTAATATATTCGATATCAAGTGTTGTTTAATTGAGTGTGCTAGGGGGCCAGGACTTTGACTTTTTAATGAATCACAGAATTGAGAATTCGGATCATTTTTTATATATCGCAGGGAATTTTTTCTCCCTTTTTAAACTCTCAAAGAGATTTACGAATAGCCACTGATCAACTTAACGAGAAATAAAAACAATCAACATATTGTAATATGGCACACGAATACGCCAACAACACACTTCTTTGGTGTGTAACTTCAGTAGCCAAGGCCTAAATGTTTCATCGGGTCAGTGACGTTTTCGACATATTTTTGTAGCTTTTTTTATGTCTTGTCAACGTTAACCCTTTTTTAAAACAGAGGGACCTACAATGTCTGTAATAGATCTAGTAAACTGAGCTTTACTGAACTTTTTATGGGCCTGTGTATGTAATTGTATTTATTTTTACGACCGTATAAATACAAAGCCGGTAGGTACCTACCCATAAAAGAGAAAATTGAATTCTTCCTTTCCTATAAATTTGGTTCGCATGATGTTATATTGTGATTTTTTTCATTCGGTTACTACCTCGATAAAAGATTGGTCATCCTCTTAATTTTTTTTAAACATAACCTAATCAATAATCTCGGCCCAAACAATATTTCTTTGGTTTATGTCGGAGTGGTGAAATGGTTTTATTCGTGTTTGATGACTAGAACTGTATAGCTAAATACTTCCCCTTTCACAATTTATTGGAAAACCAACACCCCTGTTATAGATTACCCCAAATGGTTCGCTACGTTTGTGGCAGGTCGGATTGGGAGACACTGGTTGAGAGAAACCTTTCGTACTTTCCTGCAAGACTCTCTCGATACATCGCCTTGCACCCACAGAAAGTTATAGATTCATACGTTCGTCCCTACTAAACACATTGACCCCCTGATTCCTTCCCACCCCTCATATTCAAATGGTTCGCTACGTTTGGTGACTTAGCAGGGGTGCCCGGGTTCATGGGGTAAGGTTTATCTATGTATTGGCGGCGGATGATCTAGACACACTGAACCCCAGATTCCTACCCAACCCTCATACCTTTTTACTTCCCAGAACTTCCTCTCCTCCCTTTCCTTACAAATACCCTCCACACAGCATCCCCAAAGATGACATAAGCTCTGAGGGAAATTATTTTCCTCAGGGCCTCCTGTGTGGACCTAATGTAAAAAAAAATATATATATATATTTTTCCTGTTCAGAACTTCCTCTCCTTCCTTTCCCTGAAAAGACCCTCAACACATCCCCAAAGATGGCCCTGAGGGATTTTTTTCCTCTGGGTCTCATGTACATAAACGGCCTTACTAAAAAAAAAACACTCCGCGGCCGTTAAACGGTGTTTTAAATGTGGCAACGCTGGAAATTTTACTTGTAAATTGGAGTTTTCATAATAATCCGCTAGGTGGTGTGATTGATGCGCCTGCGCATTGCTTTACCGCTGAAAAAAATAGCCGCGAATGCAGAAGTTAGTCGGTCGCGATTTTGTATGTGATTAATATGATGTTTTCGTTAATGATTTGAATATTTATGACTGATTCGCACTTATATTCATGTAATCAATATATTTACTATTAATTTGTGTTGTTTTTCGTTAGTTTAAGTCAAATTGTGGCACTAAAATCGCGTGTTCTAAATTAAGCTGTCAGAAAATGGTTCATAGGTTATGTTCAGAAATAATTTGCATTTTAAGATCTTTATTTTATTATAAATTCTTGAAAGTGATGTTTTTTGGTGACTAAAATGTCTAATACATATTTTAGTAAACGTATCAAAGAAATTAATGCCTTAAGATGTGCAAGCAATGTATTCAAACGTGTGTTTTTTTATTGTAAATTTTTGGATATGAAAAGCGAATTTCAAGATTTTTTTACATTTTTTTATTGTTTGAAGGAGTAAAAAGTGAGGTGACAGATTTATTTTAAAATCATTAAATAAAAGGACTGTGTTTTTGGAATTTTGAATTTTTCCAAATATTTCAATGTTTTAATAGAAAGTGTTTGGGGTAAGTGAGTTTTTTTTTCCAACTTGATGTTTGAATCTTAAAATACTACAGTTTTTAAACATTTAAGTATATTTTAGATATGAAAATCTTAAAGGTAATTAAATTTTGGTTCTAAAATGGTATTTGTTTTTACAACATCTCAAAAAATAATAAATATATAGGACATTAAAAAAAAAATTCGAAATTCGTTGAAAATTACAAATGGAACAAATATATACAACAGATAAACTACCCTCCTTGGCCGTGTAAGCAATGTACATATCTTTCCATGAACAATTTTTTGTCAGTTCTTAATTAGTAAGGATTCTTCATACATGGTTGTTTGACCATTGTACAAATTTTTCAGAAAGTTTATTAGTAAGGCTGGTAAAATGGCGACGTTGTCAGATCAAAACCATATATTTTGTTTAGTAAGAATTTGAAAAACGAAATGTACAGACTTTACACAACGTGCTACAGAAACACCGTTTAACGGCCGCGGAGTGTTTTTTTTTAGTAAGGCCGATAATGTTTAAAAAAAAATTCCTTCTTCATTATTGCATACCAGTTGTGCTTACTCTAAAAATAAATTTAATTATTTGTCAACCTAGAACTAGAAACCTAAGATTCAAGATCTAGAAAGTAATAATTTTGCCACTAGAAATTTAGAACTGCTCTCGGGAAGCGGTAATGGTACCCCTTGATTTGGTTCAGCGGAGGATTTCGTTTCTCCATTTTTTACATTGTGTCTAGAACACAAGACAGGATTTAACAGGATTGATTATGCTTAATAGTAGTTACATACGGAACAGTCAATTCAACAGTAAAGCTTCACTCAGTACATGAGAATGGTTTCCTTCGATGAATCTGCAACTTTTTATATAATTTATCGTTGTATTCTGCACATTTAAACAATTGAACAATCTGAACAATTAAAATAAAATTTCTATGCGGGAAATTAAACTACACTCAGAACATGAAAACGTTTTTTTTTTATTCTGGCAGCACATTCATAAATCTGCAACCACAATTTTAGTACTTAGAATAAGAAAATGGTTTAATTCGGAATGTGTCCGCAGCTAAATCCACAACTGGAATTTAATCGTTACATTCTGAACACAAAACTGGTTTTATATAACTGGTGAATGCGACTTAGAATCATACTACACCTAGAACACGAAAATAGTTTTACTCTGATTTTTGCACTTGTACACACGAATCATTTCGAAATGCGTCAACAGATCAATCTGCAGCTGGAATTTGCATTGTGAACACAAGAATGGTTTTAACTTTGGAATGGATCTGCGCAGGAGTCCACCAGTCCACCAGTTTAAATTATATTGTGATCAGAACACAAATGGTTTTCTGAATGGATTGCAATAAATTTTGTTCAAATATAAAATTTATGTAACTATTCACAACTACTTTTATGATAGCCGTGTGGCAATATATAAAAAAACACATCATTTTTAACCGTTCTGAATAGAGACATATCAACACAATGGATATTTTTTCAACATCAATTTCACTATCGTATGATGGATAATAATAAATTTTAAAAAATCTATGAAAGGGTTGTTGGATCACGTATTTATTTGTGTTTAAACAGATTTCTAATAATATAAGTGCATACCTATCAGCTGTGTTATAACTTTCTTTGGGTTTTCTTGTAAAAACTTTAAAATTTATCAGAAACACCGTAAAAGAAAACCGTTCACGCTTTCCGAGTGTAATTTTTTGTTGTATTTTCGAAAGATCGCGCCAAAAGTGTTCGCGGGCCGCACCAAAAAGGTTCGCGGGCCGTAGGTTCCCCACCTCTGGCCTACAAGGTCGCCTCTCTGCAAAGGTCGTGAGAAGGTCATATATTACTTGAGATCATAAATAATCTGAACCCTACCAACTAAACCGAAATAAACGGAGCATTACGTGTTGGAATGAGCCAAGTTTCCGTTGAATTGCATTAAAAGCTCCACTTTACACCATTCCGCGGAGGCATTGTGTCTACCGCTGTTAGAGTTGTATTTCAACCAGCCAGAAGTGTCGCCGTTAGCTCAAAACTCGTATCAGGCTTAAAGACAAGAGAAAATAGCATTTTCCGAGTCAGTTGTTGGAAAATCTTCCAGATTATATAACGCTGTACGGCTCTCTCCAAAGTTGCCTTCTCTGAATTTCCTTTGATGTTTCAAATACGAGTTTTCTTCGCTGAGCGAACTTAGATTCCCGAAAGCTATGGCACTAAAATATGCACTATATATATAGTTCAATTAAGTTATTCATTTTAAAAACATTACAAAATAGTTCATTGTATTTCTTTTTTTTGGGAGAATTATATAGATATAAAAAATGGGTATCATGTATACTAAAGAGATCTCTGACTCACTAACCTCCTGATAGCTTATCAATACTATAACGAATATTAATAAAAATAATAATAATAATATAACGAAAAAAAAATAATAATAATAAAAAAAAATTAAAATAAAATTAAATTAAAATAATAAAATATGCACATCTTAGTTCAATTAAGTTATTCATTTAAAAAACATTACAAAATAGTTCATTGTATCTCTTTTTTTTGGGAGAATTATATAGATATAAAAAATGGGTATCATGTATACTAAAGAGATCTCTGACTCACTAACCTCCTGATAGCTTATCAATACTATAACGAATATTAATAAAAATAATAATAATAATATAACGAAAAAAAATAATAATTAAAATAAAAAAAAATTAAAATAATAATAAAATAATAATAATAAAATACTTCGATAGTTGAGCCCTTGCCTGGAATAATGTTGTATCCAACAAAACTATCAATGTTGAGTTATTGATGGAATAATGAATTATTACGCATCTTTTAAGATAGGGGTTATGGTGATGAACATTTTTCTAGGCCTTTGGCAGCATTTTAAACTATTATTTTATGTATCAAACCTATTCGGTTTGTGGAAGAATTTTTGTATAAAACCGTTTATCTAAATCACGGAGATTGGTTTAATTCATGGGAATAAATGGAGAAAACAAACGTATTATGGCTTCAACTAGATACACTTCAACTAAAGAATGCATAAAAGTAGAATTCGTGCAGAAAAAATATTGTTAAGGCTGCTTTTTAGCCATTGAAACAGTTTTGTGGAATAATGCTCTGTATTGATCTCAAGACAAAATCTCGATTGTAAATAGTTTCATTTATTCATTTATTCATATAGTTCTTTTGCGTATTAAGCTCAAATGCATCAATGACAATTGATGTTAGAAGAGCATGGCGCTTTCATGAGGGTCAGAAAATTAAAAAAAAAAAACGTTTTGTGGAATAATGTAATAATTAAGTCCTACCAAATATCGTAACAATATTAATTTAAAAATTGTTTTTTTTTTCAAAATAGTGGCTTACACAAAGAAATTTATTTTGATTTTATTTATGAAAAATAAAAATGTATCTATTTAGGCAAAGCGCTCTTAAATTATTAAAAATGCATACACGATGATAAGCGAAGTGAGATAAATATAAGATAAAGATAATTGGCAAGTTGCTTTAAAAATACATTTTGCAGCAAATCGCATGGCTAACCAAACTATAAAATTAATAAAAACCTCAACACAATACTGATAAAAAGGTAAAAAGCGCCTCCGCTTCCGTCTGCGGGTTAGTAAACAACCACGAGTGTAATTAAGTTTTCTTCAGGCATTTTCTAGTTGTAATTAGATTAAGTTTTCCTAACCGTATTACTTGTTCCTCAATTAACTCGGAACAGGGAGTTCCTACCTCGAGCATGTTCCTATCCCCACCCTTCCTGCTTGTTCCTTACCCACTAGCACTAGGCTTCTCGATCTACTTTGTAATACAAGCACTGAAAGGGGTTGCGTACTTGCTTGGGGAATGAAATGTGGAGTTGGGAAGTTATTTAATATTAACGCTTTTTGTTTATTACCTGCTTTATTTCAGGACAAACTCTATTAATTATTTAACATTCGTGCATTTTAACAAAGAGGTGCATTTATTTATTTGTATCAATAACGCATTTCGACTTATATACGAGGGCTGTACGTAAAATAAGGTCTCCAAGGTGTTGTGGTCGAGAGAAACAATGATCCAGCAACACTGGATGTTGCCTGGTTCCCCCGCGCCAAATCCTTACTAAATTGCACTCTCTGCGACACTAAGTCTCGGCGTGGCAGCCGTTCGCAAAGGAGCTCTTACTCGCTGCACCCGCCAGTTGTTTTGTTCTTGCAGATCGAGAGGTGATGGTTTGGGAGCTCTGTGAAATGATCCCTGATTTTAATTTATTTATTTATTTTATAGAAACAAACAGTACTTTGATTACAGTGTGATGACAGAGTTTACAGATATTAAATAATATTTCATGGTGGGTACCTTTCATATGTTTCTTTGTTATGTCTTGAGTAGAATGTATAATTAGCAACTACCGGGTGATGTGCGTAGTGTGTGAGTGTGTGTGTGTATGTGTGAGAAGTGGTGATCTGTGAAGGGATATGTATGATGTCAGTAAGACCAATGATGACAAGATTTTGACCATTTTGGGATACCACAAGGTCTACGAAAAAAGGGTCCCGACAATGCTCACCGAAGATCACAAACAACAACAGGTTGAAGCAGCCCACGAATTCCTTAAGGGATAGGATATCGATGGTGAGGAATTTTTGGACTCAACTGTGACTAGGGACAAGATCTGGATACATAATGAGACACCAGATACAAAGGAACAATCCCGTCAGTAGCGTAGTGGAAGTTTAAAAACGAATTACAGAGCATAATTCACACCTGAGTGAGTGAGTGAGTGGAAGCTCTATCGCGAACGGTTGCCACGCCGAGACTAATCGTCGCAGAGAGTGCAGAATAGTGGGGATTTGGCGTGGAAGAACCAAGCTACATGCCAGTGTTGCCGGATAGCGTAAAATCGATAAATTATAAATTAGATACACACACTGAGCTGCGGCAAAGAATTGTTTTTCTCTCACCAACTAACTTTCGATAAAATTATTCCATAAAATAAGCTATAATTTATTTGCGGCACTTTTTGAATGATAGATATTCGCAGCATCGATGGTGGTGTAAGACTTCAATTCCAGACGTTGCTTGCAATGACAGTAGCTGTGTTTGGTGATCAGATCTGAATAGCCAGGTACTATTTCACCTAGCTCTTCCGCAGATCCTTCCATTTCCTAAGTTATGAGCCTCGTCCAATTGGGGATGCTATAGTCCCACTTTCTGCCAATATTAAAAGCAGTTTGGACTGTTGAGCGATATTCACATAATTTATTTTTATTTATTTGAGACACAAACAGGATATTTATAGAACGAACATAATATAAGCAAACACCAAGAAAAATAATGTCAGTATTTTTAAACTTAACTCTAAAAAACTTAATTATAATAATAAAAAAATCTAACAAAAAGAAAATGTTTATAAAAAAATAATAAAACAACAAACAATCTTTTAAACAACAACTCTAAAAAACTTAATTATAATAATAAAAAATCTAACAAAAAGAAAATGTTTATGAAAAAATAATAAAACAACAAACAATCTTTTATTTTTATTTTTTTTATATCTATTTTTATATATTTATGTTGTGGTTGTCAGATATAAAATAATGATTATAATAACTAAAAAAATATTATTTTATAGAAAAAGATAAAACACAAGAAAGAAGAAAAAGAAAACATATTCAAGAATAGATAAAACTAAAATACAAATATAAAAATTAAATGTAAGCTGAAACATATTTTTCAAAAAATATATATATATATACATAAATATTTTTCAAAGAAGATATAAATAAAAGCTTAAAAATATTATACATTAAGATTAAAATACGTGGCAAATTATATTAAACAAGATAATGGTTAAATGTTTTAAAAGAGTTATATTAAATCTCTCCAGGTTTCTCTCATACCTATAATCAGAGTAAAAATTAAAAGTACCCAATTTGAAACTCGATAAAATTACCCCACCTATCAGAAATGCCCCCTTTACGAAGTTAAACGTCGGCGCATGTTTGTTAGAGCCAAAGTTTCCCCATTCCACCGCGACGCTAATACCAACTACATACACAAGTTACCCGCCGCTATCAGGAGGCAGGAACACTTCACAGGTGCAGGCTCTATGGAGAGGAAGCCTTCAACAATATGAAATAAGTTTGTGAAGAGTCGTGTTCACATTTAGTAGTGGTGTGCACCTGGATATCGGGATAGTTTCAAAGGATTTTTTTTAAATGTGTCCTATTTTTTAAAAAATAGTTAATTAATCAAAAGTCAAAAGAGAATATCGTCCATTTCATCACATGTGGCTAATGGACTAGCCTTTAGTGAAGTGTGAAAAATTGTGATAATATTTTTTTTTATTTTTATTTTTTTATTTATTATAGATAGATACAAAAGAAAGTACAGATTACATATTAGGAAGCTTTGCCTTTCCAACTAGGAAAGTTTCCCGTTCCAGGACAGACAAATTGACAGGTTTAGTTCATATTATTCTTTAAGAAATGTACATAATTTCATAATAAAAACAAAAGAACAAAAAAAGTTCATTTTTCTCTGAAACTAAGTTATGTAATGAAGAAATAGATAAATATATATGTACATACATTTTTTTTTGTGATGTAGAAAAATTAATCTGGTAGCATATCATATTCTATTCGGATTTACCGAATTAACCAGGTAACATATAATATATTCAGATTTACAAAGTATGAGATAAGTAGGTAAGTTGGTAGTATTGAAAAGTTTAAACCAGGTACGTGATAACAGAATGTAGGAATTATAAAAAATTTACAACATAAAAATATGAAGTTATGTTAGGTAACGGGTTTAGAAGTGTGAGCATAATAATACACAGGATAGCAGCAAAATTTTGTCTGACATCACGTATCGCAATTCTATTTGAATTTCATGGAAACCAAAACTTGCTTATTTGATTTAGATTATCAGGTTCACTCAGAGTCTATTGACCGGTTAGTGGCTGAGTGGGCATCGCGTACCACCCAGACGTCCGGTAATCAATTCCTCGGCTGGCTAAGTTCTCCATCACAACACAAGCAACATTTTCCGGTTACTGTGGTGGTAGTAGAAGATTTTCAAACATTGTCAGGTTATTCTTAACCCGGCAATGTTTGACTTCCTTTAAAAAAATAATAATAATACTATAAATTATAAACTTTTGAAAACAATTAAAAATTAAAAAAATTCTTAACTTTTTTTTTTACGCACCAGATTTTTAGGTTATGCGAGTGTATTATAATAATGTATGTTAATACAAAACAATACAAGAACAACATGTTAATCTCCCAAACTATTATATGGGAATATAATTCACCGACTCCAGATATTTTCATATCAGAGGGTTCGGCTCGGTGGAATTCCTAATTTGACCGATAAATCCTACAGATCCCACAAATCTAATATGCCTAAATTTTTAATGAGAGAGCTAGGTATAATGCCAGTAGCCGAAATAACAAATGGTAATATTTTTATATTCTGAGAATGCCAAATTCTTTTAATTTCATTTCCTAAATATCTATACTTTCTTATTTTTTCAGAAACAGATTTTTCAATATTACAGGTATTTGGAATAGCTACATCAATGATATAAGTTATTTTTTAAATTTTGTCATGTAAAACTATATCGGGTCTATTGTGACTAATTGGTCTGTCTGTTAGTATAGTTTTATCATAGTAAATTTTAAAGAAATTATTTTCTTAAATTATTAAATTATTTTTAACTTTAATTGTCAAATGAAAATTCTAAAATTAATAAAGCTTTCCTACAGAAGATTGGTATCTCCTACAATATTTCTTTTTAAAATCAATCTTACTAAGTTGATGTTCTCTCTCCCTCTTATAATTTTTTTAAAAATACCATGTATGTCTGTATTATGTTCAATATATTTTTATTCATCCCTGAGGAAGGTTCAGGTTGAAGCGAAACCGGTTGGATAAAGAAATAATAAAGTGGAAACAAAGTGAACAAAGTATTATTGTGTTTATTATAATTCCCTTACTGACAGCCCTGCATTATTTCAATTGATTTCATTTTGTGTTCCTAATAAAGTCAGACGAACTAAAATATATTTTTATTTTTAACTTTTTAACTTAATGAGTTAAACCTCAAATTATAATAATTTAATTAATGAAGATAATGTTAGCGAAAGTCAATCGAAAATCCGAAACAGAAAAATCAGAATGGCAATCTGGCCCTGGTCCGAATCCCAGATGTATCCGTATCTTTTTCTGATTTTTCTGTTTCGGATTTTCGATTGACTTTCGCTAATATTATCTTCATAAATTAAAATAAAATATATTTCACTTTACAAATGAGTAACAGTGTTTTTTAGATTATTCAATGATACATTAACAAATTTATCAGCTTGCTAATAAGTTAAAGTAATAGTTCTACGGAGGATTTGGAACAATTATGATAATTTATTCAACGAGTCACGCGGCAAGTTGACTTGCAAAATAGGCCAAATACCAGTGAAATGATTGGACTAATGTGTCGGATTATCGGAGCCATGGATCGCTTTGAGCCCATTACCTAATCCCCTGTAAGACGCACCCTTAAATTGGACCCTGAGCTTACGATAGCCCTATTTACCAAACCAACTTTAATCAACTTCTGGGTAATGACGCCGTCGAGTCTTTACTTAATGCCGAATGACGTATAATTTTGTCTTAATTGGAGGAGCGAATATTATTTTTAATTTATTTGCAAAGCCGGGTGGAAATTTTCTCGCACGAAAGAATTTTGAAGAACCTACTTGCTTTCATCTCGCTTTCGAAAATACAAAATTGTTTGTATCTGCTTACCATTTTTGCTGTGATTAGAATTATATATATTTTTTTTAAGTCGTTCAACAGATAAATTTTTATTTTTTTGAGGAAGTTGTTGAAGGGAGGAAACAGTGGCCTACAAATTGTTCCACAGCCGAGCCGGTGAACTCAAGAACGAGACGTAGAAATATTAAATGACAATATCGACCGCGTACAAAGGTCAACCGTGTACAAAAAATATTACCTAGTAGCTAAGATTAGTACTTTGAGTAATCTATTTTCTTTTCCTAGGTCCCATCTCCGTTTGTACCAAAATTCTTAAGCTATTATTTTTTAAATTTCTATAATTCTTGATTCGATTCAAAGTATTAGGCGAGTACTTCAAATAAATTCACTGATTTAAATATTTTCTGAAATAGAATTTTGATTTAAGAATCATTGTTTTGCAAATGTCATTCTCAAATTTTGACATATTCTACTAAACAATAATTATTATTTTCAATGTAATGAAAATTATTAACTAGCTTTATAAATTATAATATGTTATGTTGATGTATGAGCTATATTATTGTAAAGTTTCATTAAAATCCATTCGGCAGTTTTTGCGTGAAAGAGTAACAAACATACATACATCCATACAAACTTTCGCATTTATAATATTATAATATATAATATTAGTAAGAAAGTAAGATTTAGTAAGGTAAAGCAAAATAACTATGCTTCTACATTCAAAATCAACAAAACATAAGACAATACAAAGAAAATGCAAATATAATTACAAAAACCTTCCACATACTCTTGAGGTGTGTGTGTGTTTGGTGCGATGTGTGAGCCTGCTGTTTATTCTGCTCATTTCTTTTTTCATATTTATTTTCAAGCAATATTTGCTCTTTATAACAGCAACCGCTGAAAATCCAGCTTCGCACAGATATTAAGTCGCAAAAGGAATGAGGACACTTACAGCTTTTGCACTTGGATTCGGATACTGATTTTCGACTGATACCCTAAACTTCGTAAAATCCAAAGAAGCAAATTTTGTTTTTAGGCTGTTGTCGCTCGAGAGGTCAGTTAGATGTTCTTCTTCTTGCGTAGTAAAATCTTGTAGAGCTTGGGCACGGAATGGATCTTGGATCCACACAAACTTTTCCACTTGGTCTTCTGTGAACCAGTCAGTTAAATGTGATTGGTGCTCTATGAAAAAAATCTGAAAGTTATATGAAACCATATGGGTGATTTTGCATTCCATAAAATGTTTGTATTTATGTCATTTTTGATTTTTAGTAGAGACATCGGGGGGGCCTCACGGCACCCATGATCTCTCGCCGTGGCACCCCATGGTGCCACGGCACATACTTTGGGAACCTCTGTACTAGCTGAAGTTTCCGGTCTTGTACGGGCTTTACGCACAGTTTTTTTTTAAATTAGAAGTGGAACAGTGTGCAATAAGCTTTAAAAAATGTACTCGATGCCACATCGAAACTTTGAAACACATAAACACAAAAAGCCCTGAGATTCATTATTGTCGTTTTTGACTTTTTACAGAATAGTAAACAGAAGTCCGGGCCAGAAAGACCCCTTTACTTTCTTAATGTCTTTATACAGGGTGTCCGGGGGTAAAATGCATTAACTTCGGGAGATGATTCTACATGATGGTAGGAGTAAAAAAGAAAGGCCCCTTTATCTTTCTTAGTGTCTTTACACAGGATGTCCGGGGGTAAAATGCATTAAATTCGGGAGATGATTCTACATGATGGTAGGAGTAAAAAAGAAAGGCCCCTTTATCTTTCTTAATGTCTTTACACAGGATGTCCGGGGGTAAAATGCATTAACTTTGGAGATGATTCTACATGATGGTAGGAGTAAAAAAGAAAGGCCCCTTTATCTTTCTTAATGTCTTTACACAGGATGTCCGGGGGTAAAATGCATTAAATTCGGGAGATGATTCTACATGATGGTAGGAGTAAAAAAGAAAGGCCCCTTTATCTTTCTTAATGTCTTTACACAGGATGTCCGGGGGTAAAATGCATTAACTTCGGGAGATGATTCTACATGATGGTAGGAGTAAAAAAGAAAGGCCCCTTTATCTTTCTTAATGTCTTTACACAGGATGTCCGGGGGTAAAATGCATTAACTTCGTGAGATGATTCTACATGATGGTAGGAGTAAAAAAGAAAGGCCCCTTTATCTTTCTTCATGTCCTTATACAGGATGTCCGGGGGTAAAATGCATTAACTTCGGGAGATGATTCTACATGATGGTAGGAGTAAAAAAGAAAGGCCCCTTTATCTTTCTTAATGTCTTTACACAGGATGTCCGGGGGTAAAATGCATTAACTTCGGGAGATGATTCTACATGATGGTAGGAGTAAAAAAGAAAGGCCCCTTTATCTTTCTTAATGTCTTTACACAGGAGGTCCGGGGGTAAAATGCATTAACTTCGGGAGATGATTCTACATGATGGTAGGAGTAAAAAAGAAAGGCCCCTTTATCTTTCTTCATGTCTTTATACAGGGTGTCCGGGGGTAAAATGCATTAACTTCGGGAGATGATTCTACATGATGGTAGGAGTAAAAAAGAAAGGCCCCTTTATCTTTCTTAATGTCTTTACACAGGATGTCCGGGGGTAAAATGCATTAACTTCGGGAGATGATTCTACATGATAGTAGGAGTAAAAAAGAAAGGCCCCTTTATCTTTCTTAATGTCTTTACACAGGATGTCCGGGGGTAAAATGCATTAACTTCGGGAGATGATTCTACATGATGGTAGGAGTAAAAAAGAAAGGCCCCTTTATCTTTCTTAATGTCTTTACACAGGATGTCCGGGGGTAAAATGCATTAACTTCGTGAGATGATTCTACATGATGGTAGGAGTAAAAAAGAAAGGCCCCTTTATCTTTCTTCATGTCCTTATACAGGGTGTCCGGGGGTAAAATGCATTAACTTCGGGAGATGATTCTACATGATGGTAGGAGTAAAAAAGAAAGGCCCCTTTATCTTTCTTAATGTCTTTACACAGGATGTCCGGGGGTAAAATGCATTAACTTCGGGAGATGATTCTACATGATGGTAGGAGTAAAAAAGAAAGGCCCCTTTATCTTTCTTAATGTCTTTACACAGGATGTCCGGGGGTAAAATGCATTAACTTCGGGAGATGATTCTACATGATGGTAGGAGTAAAAAAGAAAGGCCCCTTTATCTTTCTTCATGTCTTTATACAGGGTGTCCGGGGGTAAAATGCATTAACTTCGGGAGATGATTCTACATGATGGTAGGAGTAAAAAAGAAAGGCCCCTTTATCTTTCTTAATGTCTTTACACAGGATGTCCGGGGGTAAAATGCATTAACTTCGGGAGATGATTCTACATGATAGTAGGAGTAAAAAAGAAAGGCCCCTTTATCTTTCTTAATGTCTTTACACAGGATGTCCGGGGGTAAAATGCATTAACTTCGGGAGATGATTCTACATGATGGTAGGAGTAAAAAAGAAAGGCCCCTTTATCTTTCTTAATGTCTTTACACAGGATGTCCGGAGGTAAAATGCATTAACTTCGGGAGATGATTCTACATGATGGTAGGAGTAAAAAAGATTAATAACTTTTTTCGAAATTCCAACTTTTTTTCCTCATACAAAAAGACGCACCTATTAAAAATCCTTAGTGTAAGGTAAAAACTAACGCGATAAATTTGCTGTGAGTCATTTAGGCCCGACTGTGGCGATGTTGGTTTAGAGTGGCCAGTATTGTAACAGCGGAAATACCTACTAATTTCATCTTTTTATCAAAAAGTTCCCCTAAAAGTTGGAATTTCTAAAAAAGTTTTTAATCTTTTTTACTTATACTATCATGTAGAATCACCTCCCGAAATTAATGCACTTTACCCCCGGATACCCTGTATTATTTGGTTAATGAAAAAATGATATAATTTATAGTTAAATGTAAACAAATAACTTTGTATACGCAACCGCATACATAATCTCAATTATCGACATGTTTTGAAACCAACGTTTCTTCGTATAAGGAAATGAATTATTCAAATTTATTCAAGACGAAGAAACCGTTGGTTTCAAACATGTCGATAGTTGGGGTTATATAAGTGTTGTAGACAAAGTTATTTGTTTTATGTAATTAAAAATGATTGCATATAGTGAATTTGCGAAGATTGAAGAAATAATTTATATTTCTTCAAATTTTGCAAATTCACTTTGTGGCACCATTTTAAAACTTGCAGAACCTTTAAAATTTTGAAACGAGGCCTAAGAAACATTTAAGATGTCTGAACAGCAATAATTATTTGGAATTTGCTAACTATCTGATTGAATGTAACCATTCGACATAAATATTGGTTTTAAAATTTTACACACTAACGTTTGTGGTTTTCACTTAGATCTTTTAGAAAAATTAGAAATTAGTAAAAATGTCAATAGAAATTTAAACATTATTAACAATCAAATTAATTTTGTGAATATCCCTATCTTAAACATATTTCCATTGTAATGTTTGTATTTGATCTTCTAAGCACCTCCCCTTTCCACCTCTCCCCCCCCCCCCCCCTCCCACTGTTGATATTCTAAGCACCCCCTTTTCCATCTCTCTCCCCCACCAGTTCCATTTCTACCCATGCCTGTGTTTCTATGCTTGATAATTTAGTTTTTAGTACATTTAATATCCTGATGAAGAGAACATCGTTCTCTAAACATGTTGATTTTTTAAATAAAGATTATCGTGGTAAAAACAAATTGTTTTTAATTATTTCATTAAATAATTTATAGTTTGTTAAAAATTATTTGCAAGGGGACATGGCTGCAATATATGGGGAGGATAAACTTTAGAAAGGCTCTACATTGTCCCTTCCTGCAAGTCAATTCTTCATCCCCGAATATTTGAGCCCTTCCCGAGAGCGCCCTCTAAGCGACCTTCCCCTAAGACGTTAAGTTTCACGTCGTAACTCTCGCTGGCCTTTGTTCCAACTTCTGGTAATAAGATGAAGTATGGTCGCGATTCTCGATTAATTTGTCAGCAAAGTAATATCAGAGTTTAACAAAGCGTGCTTAATGCTAATAATAATTTCGTTCTTTGATATAAAATCTAGATGAACCCTTTGCCATAATAAGAATGTAGCAGTTTAAGAATATTTCACTTATTTTATTTTTGAATTTGCCATTCTCAGACTATAAAAATAGATTGTTGGCATTCTCAGGCTACATATAAAAATAGAATTTGGTATTCCCAGACTAATTGTTATTTCGGCTACTGGCATTATATCTAGCTCTCTCTTTAAAAATGTAGGCATTGTAGGCATATTAGATTTGTCAAAGAATTTGTATATAAAAATGCAAAAATCAGTCATTTTAAATAAATATAGGATTACGAAAGATTTTTTAAATATTTATTTTGAGGTATCCTTATTTTGTACAAATGTATTTATGATAAATAAATAAATAAAAAAATAAAAATAAAGTAGGATTTATCGGTCAAGTTAGGAGTTCCACCGAGCCGAACCCTCTGTTATGAAAATATCTTGAGTCAGTGAATTATTTTCCCATTTAATAGTCTGGTAGGTTAACATGTTGTTCTTGTATTGTTTTGTATTAATTATACTTATATATTACATTTGCATGGCGTGGATTTACTAGATGATCATTTTTATGGAAAAGTGTGTGAAAGGGTTTAGTTTTTCCCATAGGAATAATTGCGCTGTTTTGTTGTATATACCAATAATTGTTTGTGTTTAGTGTTCTCTGTACACAGGTTATACTCCAAAACGTCACGGAAAATATTGCATGTGGAAAACTAAACCCGGACTTAAAAGTCTGGTTCGTAAATTTAAAAAAAAAGAACAATCAAGCGCTTTTCGTAAAGTACTATTTTACGGATATTAAGGCACGGTTGTATAATATTATTTTTTGAAGACAATATCAGCGACTCTTAACTTTGTACCTACTTATAATTGTTCTACTTTATTTATAATTTAACTGTATTTAAACTATACGGGACGTGTGGGATTGCACTATCCTTCCCATATCCTGGAATAAAACTTTTTTAATACTATTATTTTATTACGCACCAGACTTTTAGGTCCAGGTTAAGTTTTTCCCATGGGAAAAACTAAACCCTTTCATACACTTTTCCATATAAATGATCATCTAGTAAATCCACGTTATGCAAGTGTATTATATAAGTATAATTAATACAAAACAATACAAGAACAACATGTTAACCTACCAGACTATTAAATGGGAATATAATTCACCGACTCCAGATATTTTCATATCAGAGGGTTCGGCTCGGTGGAATTCCTAATTTGACCGATAAATCCTACAGATCCCTTAATATAAATATTTAAGAAATCTTTCGTAATCCTACATGTATTTAAAATGACTGATTTTTGCATTTTTATAAACAAATTCTTTGACAAATCTAATACTCCTAAATTTTTAATAAGAGAGCTAGGTGTAATGCCAAATTTTATTATTATTAATCGAAAATCTGAAACAGAAAAATGTACAAGACCTTAGCCATGCCAGGGCGTTGCTCCTCTACTGAGCTAAGTCAAAACCAGAAAAGTCAATAGATGTCGCATATAAAATAAAAAATGGTTAAATGTATACAAGACACTATTTAGGTAGCATTTAGTTCGAGACCCTATCTACAACCACGGTCATAATTAACTGTATCGTACTTTGACGAAGAACTATTAACATCAACTTCTAGTACAGCCCAATGTAATCAAAAATGTGTACCTGTATTGTAAAAAAAAAATCAATCGTAATTTTTTGATCTAAGTGTAATGTAATGTGTAATCATTTTACAAACGAGAAATACGTCACATACAGGTAAGGAATAAATTGGACTTCCTGCTGGCCTCTGTAGCATTCTTTTCTCTGGAGCCGGTTTACTGCAATTATTTGAGATTGCGGTTCTTGCGATACGACACAAAGCAACTGTTTTTCTAAGCGTGTGATGCATATTAAGTGGTTTGCGGTGGGTATATTTCTCTGAAGCTGACTGACTCAGCTCAGCGGTTGCGGGTCAGGCGGAGAAGATTTGGAGAAGGTACGCACAGGATCAGTTAGGAATAATTAGGAAAAATGCAACAATATTAACTCACAAGTACAGCGGTTCTTGATATGTGTAAATGTAGGTATGCTTTATGAGAAGTGTATTTTGTAAATGGCCCAACCATCTTCTTATTGGCTGCTATCTTTATGCGTTATTGCCTGGAACTGAAAGCTGCCTGTGTAGTATTTTGGATAAATTAATCCATTTTTGGGATTTTTTTTTCCTCAGGGCCTGAAACAAATTGTAAAAAAAGATTGACTTTTATTTACTAGTTTTTAATGGTGTTATTTATATACAGTTCTGATTTGCTCAACCTAATTACTTTCCGTGTACCAAATATAACTATTCTATCAAAAAATATTTTTAATTGCAACGACAATGTCAGGATTGCACCAAAAAATACTCTCTTGTATCTAGATCGCATGCATTTGGCAATACTTTCTTCTTAGAAACAGTAGATGGGTTCAACTGTCCAGAATAAGGTTACCTCGTAAATAAATACTAATGTGTGTGTAAATTTAATATCGATTTATTTCATTCAAAATTTGCTTTCATATCTACATGGACCTACATTCAAGTAAGCAATAAAAATGCTCAAAACGCACGATGATAAAGTATTTAATATCGTGTACTTTTTGATAATAAGTATTTATGATTTTTCAATAATGTCTAAACAAAATAAGTATGTAAAAAAAATTTGAAATATTTTAGGTTGTAAGACCTTAAATAAGTATAAAAACTGAGGTATTTTCGTCACAAAACACGATCTCGGATTTATTTTTTAATGATTTTAATTAAATTAAAATTAAAATTTAAAAAAATGTGTTTATTAGATTATGTATTGATTTATTTTGTTGTATGATTATATGATTCGCAATTTGTGTTTTATAATACAATATTTCGATTGAAAATTGAACAAATCTGCCAACGACCAATGGTATAACCTTAGTATATTAAAAAAAACTTCGTTTTTCTAAATTTGAAAATTGCGTTTACCAGATAAAATAACAATCTTTCAAAGTTTGTTTGTAGAAAAGAGTCAATACGTCTGGAATTTGATTTAAAAATGTCTAATTTCCGGTATTCTCTGAATACCCTCTTAAAAGAACTTTAGTCAAAATCGGGGTGTTAATAATTATTATTCTAGTTTGCCGCTCCTACAGTAAACAATACATTAAGCACCGAAATCAAAAAAGAAAATACTATTTTTTGTATTTCTTGGGCATTAACTATGTAACAATTTCTAGACATTTTGTTTTGAAGAGTTTTAATTTTCAATGTACTATCGTTACTTAAATTTTAATTTTTATGCTACCGGTTTCGACACATCCGTGTCATTCACTAGCAAACTTAAAACTGAATGACACGGATGTGTCGAAACCGGTAGCATAAAAATTAAAATTTAAGTAACGATAGTACATTGAAAATTAAAACTCTTCAAAACAAAAAGAAAATACTATTTCACTAAAAAAAACTCCCTTGCCACCGGATATCGAAATTTGATTAACGCATTTTTTTATCGGAAATTTAAATATTTGTACCGAAATATTTATATCCATTTAAAAGAAAACACACTTAATTAGGGTGTCCTCAATTAAAATTAGGTACTGATATCGAAAAAAATTTTAACTTGTCGTTTCGTGTAAAATAATTAATAAAAAATTGCCAATTTTTTTTTTTTTTTTTAGTGCGGTCGGAATTTTTGGTTTTATAAAGATGGCTATTTTAATTATTTTGTGGTTAAGTTTTTGATTTAAATATAAAGCGAGGTGTTTATTCTTTCTAACAATGTTAACATCATATTTAAGGGAGACACAATGATTTATATGAGACAAAAGAGAGCAAATTACGTTTGTAATAAATAATTCATTTTAATTAAGGGGTTAACAAAAAAGTGTGTTTTATAGATGAATGGAGATTAAATATTTACATAATGTTTGTATTTTTATTTGATAAAATCACAATGTAAAAAGGTGACAGTTTTTATGACATGTTCATTTGATAAAGGTTTTTCCGGGTACTTGGTCAAAGTGGATGCACTGGAGACGTCTTTTATTATTTTTATCATAATTTCATCCTCTTTTCCAAGGTGATAAAGGAACCTAATCCTCCGTTGTCACATGTCTAATAATGTGTCTTTTTCTGAAAAATTGTGCTCGTAACATACTTAATTCTAGTCTACCATTAGAGCAAATATCTAGTAATTTGTGCCGACATAATAATTCGTAATGGAATTATCCTCAAATAATTACAGCATATACATGAAACTAAATTAACGCAAACCTCCTGTTATCGAATCAAACATAACTATCTTCCTAATTATGGAGCCTCATTAAAATACACAGGACGAACACATACAATAGTTTACCACAAAACGTGGATTACCTAAATTATCGCACAATGTGTACTAATTAACCTAATTTCAATATTTTTTTACTCACACTATGTACAAATATAACTTTTAATAACTGCTTGCTTCATAATCAGTAACCATAATAAAATATCATGTGTAGATAGATCTTAACTTCTTTATACAAGTATTAAATTCACTATTTAACGTTATTGATTTTTTTATGCAACTGTATGCTTCCTAAATAAACTTAAATGAATAAGAAAAATAAGCACAAAATCAAATTTGAGAGATGTTAATTTTTTACTTGACTTTTCTCTTTCTTTGGGACGCTTAGATGGTTTGGGCATGTTGAGCGAATGAATGAAGAAAGGAGTGTAAAGAGAATTTATGACGCGAATGTGAATGGTAGAAAAAGCCGAGGACGCCCAAGGAAGACGTGGCACGATCAATAAATCAGATACTTGAGTCAGGCCATGTCAAGAGTCAGAATAATAGAAGAGTATGTATGAGAAGATGTATGAATGTGAATGAGGCAAGGAGTGTGTGCTAAGACCGAGTTGTTTGGCGGTCCGTCCTCTCTGCCTACCCCTGTGGGGAAAGGGCGTGATGGTTAGTTAGTTAGTTAGTTAGTTAGTTAGTTCTCTTTCTTTATCTCTATATAATTTGTGATTTTTAAAAAATCTGCCTGTAAACCATTTCACCTAATAGCTAAGACAAATAAATTATATCCCAAAACACTAGAGCTAAATCTAACAATTTTTTACAAGTGCCAAAAATTAAATCCACTCTTGCTAAAAAACATGAATCTTACCTCGCCCCTTCCATATTCAACATTTTCTTAAATGAAACACAACATTTTACTCATACCAACAGAAAACCTACATATAAAAACTTTAATACATGGTTAATGAACAAAAAAAGAAATTGCATTAACAAGTTACTTGCAAACCGTCCGTGTTAATTTTTTATACGTTTTTATGCTTAAATATATATATGTATATATATATATACAAATATATATTTTTGCATTTATTTAGTTTTTTGTTTTGTTTTTATGTTTTTTTAATGCAATTGCTAAATTAATTTCCCTACTTATTTTTATTTTTAAGTTTTTTTAAAAATATATATATGAAATGATACTGCTACCCGACTCGGAACAGATAGTATTGTCTAGTGAGTCGGGTAGCGCACATGAACTGTAAATATACCGGCATTGAAAATTAAAAATTAAATTAAAATTAATTAAAATTAAAATTATATTTCCTGTTTGCCTAACCTTTTGTGAACTAGGTACTGGAAGAGTAAAATTGTTTAATATGGTTTTAGATTTTCACGGCCAAAAGCATTTTTAAGGTATTAGAGAGGCAATTGAAATTCACAAAAATCCCATTTATATAAATAGAGAAGACAGAGCTAAGCTCAATGGTTCTTGGTATCCGGTAATTGACGGTTACACCAAACCTAACCGCAGAAAACCATTTTAATTATGCTATAATTAAGACCCATTGACCAGCGGCTAAGAATTAAAGTTCCAAAATGCTTGCAATTGTAGAGGGAGATTCCGATGAGAAAGATCGATTATTCCCCGTATCAATTTTTTTTAAATAAAAATTTAATATCGATTTATTTCATTCAAAACTTGCTTTAATATATACCTACATTATAGTAAGGAATAAAAATGCTCAAAACGCATGATGATAAATTATTAAATAGCGTGTACTTCTTGTAAGTACTTTTTGATCATAAGTATTTATGATTTTTCAATAACGTCTAAATAAAATAAGTGTGTAAAAAAAAAACTGAAATATTTTAGTTTGTAAGACACAGTTCGTCACAAAACAGGTTCTCGGATTTATTATTTAATGATTTTAATTGAACTAAAATTAAAATTCTTAAAAGTGTCTATACTAGAGTATGTATTGATTTATTTTGATGTATGGTTGTATGATTTGAAATTTGTGTTGTATAATAAAATATTTGGTTTGAAAATTTAACAAATCTGCCAACGACCAATATAACCTAAGTATATTAAAAATAAACTTCGTTTTTCTAAATTTAAAAAGTGCGTTTACCAGATAAAATAACAATCTTTCAAAATCAATTTATGTTATTTTGTAAAAAATAGTCATGTTTAAA
This sequence comes from Limnephilus auricula, assembly GCA_951813805.1. Lineage (NCBI taxonomy): Eukaryota > Metazoa > Arthropoda > Insecta > Trichoptera > Limnephilidae > Limnephilus > Limnephilus auricula. Next base: position 18,148,400 of record OX638410.1, read on the forward strand.
ATAATTTCCTACACAAAACATATGGAAGTAACAAATTTGCCTATCGGTTTTTACTGTCAAACTTGTTTTGTTTTACTTCGACGCTCCGTAGCTAATTTGTATTATGGCACAAATATTATTGTGTTGACCAACCGCTTTGAAAACACCAAACAAATTCAGTTTTAGCCGAATAATAAACATTTTTTTAAGATTAATAATCTAACATTATGTGGTACACAAATCACTCCACTTACCAGTTACAAGCAGTAGTGCTGCCATCTCTAATTTGAACAACTTTTGAAGTTTCATATATTTTATTTTACTTGTATTTTATCAACTCATTATTTGTAATTTGAAAAAAACATGTACTGCATTACATAACATGTAAAAGACTTATAGGCGTGTAAATAAATAAATAAAGATTTTTCCTAAAGTTTACTTGGAAGTAATCAAAAATAATCATCTTAACACCACTTACTTGTTCTTTTAACATAGTTTATAATTCGCGTATTACTCATATTTAATTATTTCTACAACAAAAATGTTATCCAATCAATCTAAAATCTAATCCAATCGTTTTTCTCTCCTTCCTACGCTTGTATTTTTCTTTAATAATCCATCATCCAGAAAAACTTGTTTGCTTTTGTTTGGAACACTTCAAAAATGAAACAATTTCTAATATTGTTTCAACAAAGTACTTACGTCTACATAATTGCAACAATATCTAAGAATAGCAAATGTAAAACTTGTGTTCCCATTATCATCCAATGAATAATAAACAGTATTCCGTTGAAAACACTAGGCTGTGATGTTTAGATAAAATTGGTGAAAATATCTCCCAAGAATTAAGGAAAGTTTTTAGTCTGCCGATTCACTAATTTCGCGAAGATTTCGAAAGTTTTGAGATTTTCAAGAAATTCAAGAATTTATTTCGGTAGAGTGCGCCGAATTATTTTGTTTTGGATTATTATCACAAAACCGTTGGTAGTATTGGATGCTTAGAAAATTAAATTATCTATGCAAAACTGTTAGGTGGAAAAATATTTATATGAAAATATTTACCCGACGTTGCACGCGTTTTATGCGAAGTTTTCAAAATCAGATGTAGACAGTAATTTTTCTCTAATTTTAAACGACGAGTGCGCAAAATTTCATCAAATATTATCAAAATTCAGATTTTGTACGTGCGAAAATGGGATGGCCTGGTTTTTCGAAATATTATTTAGATCTCGTTGTTTTAAAGATCAAGTGTGCAAAATTACATAAACGTTGAAATAAAACTGTAGATTTGCATTCAAATCAAATCCACGCCGATTTCCTCCTACAAAATGGGTATTTTCAAGACCCAGATTCACTTCTTCCTTTCCACAAAAAGACCCACCTCACAGCCTCCCCAAAGATGACATTGTCATTGAGGTAAATTATTTTCCTCGGGGCCTCCTGTGTAGAGTTTGTGTTAATTTATTTTTTTTAACTAAAAAATCTTATGTGCTGCGAGTTTCGGATTTATAATTTGACTTTCCTTCTTTATTTAATGCAGGTTTTTTTTAAAACCCCATTATAAAATCCTTTCCTACAATTATCTTCCTCAATCCACCTCACAGCATTACCCAGCCGTATGTTAAACCGGTGGAACTTCAATAATATTAATTAAAAATAACATGTACTTAGTATATTCTTAAAACAACTTGTACACGGAGAAAAATGTTATTCTAAAATATGATCATTTTATTCGTAGTAATAAAATGATCGTACTTTAGAATACCATTTTTCTCCGTGTATTTTCATGTTTATTTTCTGACTATTTTCCTGTACACCTTTTATTATTTTTGATGTTCTAATTATTACCTGTCTCAGAACAGACAACGTCTAGTGAGGCGGGTAACTTACTTGTTTATAAAATACTTTATTACCTTAATAAACGCCCGGGTTGCCGGCAATGAAATTGAATTGAATTGAAATTTACGGCACGCTTCAGAGTGGAAGTTACTCTCAGTACTGTCCAAGTGTAAGACCACCATTCAGATATGAATCGTTTGCTTGAAATGGCTTTAGAAGTGTTAGGAGACCAGATCTGAATAAAGAGTATTAGGTACTTCAACCACATTCCTCTTCCTCGTGTACTTTCCGTCCTCACTACCTCAGCCTCACAACAAACCCTAATTGTGGATGCTTTAGTCTCTCTGATTCCAGGCGGTTGGGATCAGATGAGACTGGACTTGAATAAATCACTTAGGTTATGATAAAAAAAATTACAATCTTTCACAATAAAATTTTTTATTCTAAAATACGTTCATTTTACTCGTTAAAACGGTTAAAAATGGGACTAAAGTTCTTACGAACAAATTAACAGGGTTTCAATGTTTATTGGCGGGAACGTGTAAGAATAATTTGTTGGTATACGCACGAAATTACGTAAACCAACCAATTATTCTTTCATGTTCCCATCAATAAACATTGAACCCCTGTTAATTTGTTCGTAAGAACTTCTGTCCCGTTTTTAACCGTTTCTACGAATAAAATGATCGTATTTTAGAATAACATTTTTCTCCGTGTGCATTTAAAATTTATGTTGCTTTTTATTTTTTACTTGTGTGTCGTGAAATTTTAGATATTCCTGCTGTTTTCTAGGGGTTGAATAATGACAGTTGATAAAACAATTAAAACAACAACATTTCCGCAGTAAATTGCAGAAAACGGACAAATCACCCGCTCACAATTTGACCAAACAATTATTACGGCGCTTGGTAATTGGTCGCGAAAAATATAAAACACATTCCATTGTTCCGCGATGCTGAAATTTCCGTTCCACATTGTTTAAAAAGTAGAGAAATTTGGCCGTTTTTTGTGGAACTTGTGGCATTTCACTAATGAAAACTGCGGACTAACAATTAGTCGAGGGAGAACCTACATTCGCTTGGAAAACATCTAACACCCACAGCCTACATAGGTGTAGGTAAATGGAGCGATGCAAAGTTATTCCGTGCTTTCCATGTAATTGATTTTATTCTGTTCCATGAATGTTGGTCAGAATTGTTCGATTAATGCATTGAAGTTTTCGTTTTCGTTTGCAGCGTAATTAGTTTTAACCGAGTTGAAAATAATTTCCTTTCCCGGATGTTAAAAGAATTCATTTTTACATATGTTTTTTGTTCTATCCACGATGGTCTTCTATTATTGTTTCTAAATCGTGAGCCTGGAGTTATTGTAATTTAATTTTGTGCTTTTTTTCTGTGTTGCGTTTCCTACTTCTTTAGCCAATGTCTTGAACAGAGTTACAATGTCTATGATCATGGCACTGATGATGGACCCTGAAACTGTAAACTATATAATGCAGGCCATTAAAGAAATCTTTTTTTGTATTTCTTCGGCATTAACGAACATCTAATTTGACATAACATCTAATTCATTTCTGTACTTGTTTAAATTTTAAGTTTGTTAGAGAGTGGCATGGATGTATCGAAACCGGTAGCAGATATATAAAATCTAAGTAACAAATGTGCATAGAAAAATAAAAAAAAATTATAATAAAACATTAAAGAAATTAATTTTCATTATATTCAATTTCAATTTCGTTGCCGGCAACCCGGGCGTTTATTAAGGTAATTTTGTAATTTAAAACAAGTAGGTTACCCGCCTCACTAGACGTTGTCTGTTCTGAGACAGGTAATAATTTGAACATTAAAAAAGATAAAAGGTGTACAGGAAAATAGTCAGAAAATAAACATGAAAATACAAGTTTCAATAATAATTCAAGAATAAGTCTCTATAATTGGAATTAAAACTTGTGTAAATAAAGAATGAGAAATTATCGATTAGGGAGAGATTAGCCATAATAATAATAATTTAAGAATATATATATTTAGCGTTTTCAAATGAGTTGTTGATATATGTGAAAAAAGTAAAAGGAAAAAAATAAACATTGCAAAAAAGGCGTTTTTTTTAACAAATTTTTAAATTTATATTCAACTAATTTATGTTCCTTTGTAAATCTGTCATTTCTAAGAAAAATTTAAACCCATCAAAAAGGTTTTTCAAATCATTATCTCAAAATAACTGCCAAAGTTGGCACCAAAATTATGAAAAATCTACTAATTCAATGGCCTATTTTTTTATAATTTGAAACGTAAATTTATACAGCAGCCCACATCCGTAAGTAATATATATTTGTAATATCTTTTGTTAAAAAAGATAATTATTTAATTCGGTTAAGTATTGTGGTCTCAAATCCAAATTTAAGTTTTTAATGAAAAAGGCCGTAAAAACGTTCCCCTCAAACAAGTCGTTGTGATGACAATGGCCTATATAACTCTGCCTCCTGTTCTCTCGTATTTTCACGCGTGACAATGTATCATTTCTAATGAATTCAAATTAAGGATACAAACAACACGTTAACAGACCACCTGTAGGTGCCTATCTTACTAACGTTTGACGACCCTTACTAGCACGTGCATTCAATAAATCCTACCACAAACACGCACGTGCGGCACACGGATCACACGGACCCTCATTACGAACGTTGTGACAAAAATAGCAATCACACAACAAGCCATGCAAAAGGTCTCCTTACAAGATAGAAGACTAATGACTAATGATTGAAATATTAACTACAAAAAGATTGCCAACATAACTAATGAATGATCTCCTTGTTGGACTTTGCTGGATATGTGACAGGTTATGATGATCTATTTCATTCATGCAATGCCAACTCAATATCATAAGTGTGGGGCAACGATTAGTTTACAATACGCTGTTATTTATTTATAAGTTAAAAAATAAAATGTTACCAGATTATATCTTACTTAATATTATAAATGTGAAAGTTTGTATGGATGTATGTATGTTTGTTCCTCTTTAAATCGAAATTTAACGAATGGATTTTAATGAAACTTTACAATAATATAGCTCATACATCAGAATAACATATAGGCTATAATTTATGAAGCGAGCTATTTATTTTCAATATATTGAAAATAATAATTATAGTTTCATAGAAAACGTTAAAATTTGAGAATGACATTTTGCAAAACAATGATTGTTAAATCAAAATTCTATTTTGGAAAATATTTAAATTAAATAATTTATTTGAAGTACTCGCCTAATACTTTGAATTGAATCAAGAATTACACATATTTTTAAATAAATAGGTTAAGAATTTAGATATATATTTTTTTTTTTTTTAAAAGAAAGGCAAACGTTCCCGGGTTACGAATAACCCAACAACATTTGAAAATCTCCTACTACCACCACACTAAGCGGAAGATGTTGCTTGTGTTGTGATGGAGGACTTAGCCAGCCGAGGATTCGAACACGGAACGCCTGGGTGGGACCAAAGCGCAATGCCCACTCAACCACTGACCGGACTATAAACGTAGATGGGATATAGGAAAAGAAAATAGATTACTCGAAGTACTAATCCTATGCAGACGAAGTCACAGGCAGAAGCTTGTGTTAAATAATGTTGCACAGTTCATTACCATCTGCTAAAAGTCTAAAGTCTTGCAGTTTTTCGTGGATTATGTCTCAATGTTGTGAAGTCCAAATTTTAGTCAGTAGGTACCTAGTAAATAATATTATAGTAGTCTTAGAATAGAATATATTAGATATAAAATGTAAAATTTTGTAACTAAATAAAATATACTTAAAAAAAAAAAAGATTACAGCAGAAGAATATAGAGAAGAAAAACCACAAATGAGATGGGCTCACGACTTAAGACTCTATAGTAAACAATCAAAAAGAAGAATATTGTTTGAACGGGAGAAATTTAAACACCAATGTTAGGGGGAGCGTGCCAATATTTAAATAAGATAATAACAATCCAGCGGAAATTGTTAAAATATATAAAACACGAGTCGTTTCAAATAAAGCAAAAATCTCACGATAAATGTCTCAGTTGCATTTAAAACACTGAGAATTGTTTCATCCCCATAACGCTAAATAATAAATCGGAATGCGGGAGCAGCTGGTTTTGGTTGGGTGAGAACCGCAAGAGATATTGATAGAAGGGTAAATGCAGGTAACTCCATTAATGGAGGACTGAACGCCGTTGGAGCCAACAAAAAGCTGTCCACAGAAACGAAGCTAGCAGTCCACAATGGAATACTGGTACCTACCCTGATGTATGGCAGTGAAGCATGGAACTGGCAGAGAAACGATGAAAGTAGACTGAATGCTGTAGAAATGAGATCCATGATGCGTATGTGTGGTAAAACCATGTATGATCGTGTGAGGAATGTGGAGATCCGAGAAGAATGCAAGGCTGGTGTGATTAAATAAGTAAGATTAAGAAAGGGACGCTTAGATGGTTTAGACATGTTGAGCGAATGAATAATGAAAGGAGTGTAAAGAGAATTTATGACGCGAATGTGAATGGTAGAAGAAGCCGAGGATGCCGAAGGAATACGTGGCACGATCAAGTGAATCAAATACTTGAGTCGGGCCATGTCAAGAGTCAGAATAATAGGACAGTATGTATGAGAAGATGTATGAATGTGAACGAGGCAAGGGGTGTGTGCCGAGACCGAGTTGTTTTGTGGTCCGTCCTCTATGCCTACCCCTGCGGGTAAACAACGTGATGGTTAGTTTTCTTGGGTCTCGTACTCCCACTTTATGGCAGTGAGACGTCAGTATCTACACATAAAAAATGACGGTCACCACCACCAAAAATATGCTCGAGCCGCCAATGATCTTTTATTTATTTATTTATTTGGAATTTACGGCACTAGAACCATTTACATTCATATGTTTTTAGTTTTATTTTTACACAGACATAGCACAGTATTAAAATTTGATAAGTGAAAAATTATGGGAACAAATAAAATAATACATTTGTGACAAGTTTATGAAAGACAGTGAAAAGAAACATTAAAGAATTGTGTATATACATATATATCTATTATGAAGTGAAATATGTGGCATTAAAGTATTTAATTAGAGCAGCTTTATGGATCACAAGAGGCATATTAAAAAAATCTGCGATTTTAGCATATAGATTCCCATAGGTATCTTACTGCAAATCGCATCTGGGGGCAACCTCCAATTTGCAGAACTTCAGCAGCACATTTGTATAAAGCCGGCTCTCTTACTTCAACATTGTTCGTCATTTTTTTTTGGCGGTCCATCCTCTCTGCCTACCGCTGCGGGGAAACGGCGTGATGGTTAGTTAGTTTTTTTTATTTTTATAGAGAAACCTCACAAGAGTCCCAACTGCTCCCTTCTGGAGCCAGTGAGACTATGGCATCCCCAATTGGAGTATGTTGTGAGGCTGAAGGTAAGTGGGGAAGGAAGGAGATAGGAAAGAGGAAGGTGGGAAAGTATCTGGCTTTTCAGATCTAGTCACTAAACACGGCTAAAGCCATTATTAAGCAACGTTTCAATTCTAAATGGTGGTCTTACACCAGGGCGATACTGAGAGTATATTCCACTCTGGAATGTGCCGCAAATATAACATATATTATTTTTATTAACTTATTGTGAAATAACACAAATTAATCAAATAAAATAAATTTATTTGCGCACGCCGGGTTCGAACCCGCGACCTTCCGAATGGGAGTCAAGTGTCAGCTGATCAGCCGACCACGGACGGTCGGAGTCGGTTAGATAACCGCCAAAATTCGGCAAAATTTTCAGGGAGACATTTTATTTCTATGCTCAAAGACCGATTTCATACTGATGAAGTAGAAGTTTAACTTATGAGTAATAATTTATTGTAAACATATTTTATTTACATATATTTGGTAAGGGTTATACATCTAACAAAAACACAACACTCGTGTATCAGACGATAGAATACGTAGGTAACATCAAATACACTTAATAAATCAACTCAAACGACTACAATTGGAATTAGCTCCTTACAATACGTCGCACATACGCAATACAACACATTACCTAATAATCTTAAACTTCCAGCATCAAACAAACAAAAAGTTGTCAAAATCTGTAAAAGAATATTTTCTCAGCAGCTTTATATTACCAGAAAATATTGGAAATTAGTCATTTTTAAATCAAATTCTAGACGTATCAACACTTTTTTAGAAAAAATCATAAATTGGTTTTAGAAGATTGTTATTTTATCTGGTACCCGCAGTTTTAAAATTTTGAATAACTAAGGTACCGTTGGTCGTTGGCAATTTGTTCAATTTTCAAACGATAGATTCTATTAAACAACACAAATTTCAAATCATTTAATCACACAACAAAATAAATCAATATATAATCTTGTCAACACAGTTTTCAAGATTTAATTTCAGACAAATTAAAATCATTAAAAAAATAAATCCGAGAACTTGTTTTGTGACAAAAATACTTCAGTTTTTCTATTTATTTTTTTTACTTATCTTACAAACTAAAATATTTCAATTTTTTTTACCCGCTTATTTTCTTTTAAATATATAATGTTATCCTTCCCGAAATGAGTTTTAAAAAACTCAGTGGGAATAATATCTATATTATAAATATTATGTCATAATCTTGTAATATATTATCACAAATAAAAAATTTTAAAATGGGTATTAAAAATACGACGTTCTGGAAATTCACTGAGTTATTCCGGACTTTAGTTCTGTACTGTGAAGAATGCCCTGAAATACCCAACCTCAGATATTAGATCATTACAGAAGATGAATGTAGGTAAATTAAAAAAATACACAGTTAAACTGTTCAAACCTCTTGGGCAAAATTAAAAATACGTTACCATAAAAAAGATAAGAAGTTTCTTATGAAGATTAGCAACATTGACAAAAGATTACACTTCTACACCTACAGAACATTTGTCAACTTCAGTTCACCGCCATCAAGCCAGTAATCTTCCAAAGTAAAAGTTTCTGTCTTACTATTCCCTGGGAAGAAGGGAAGATGGAAGTTTGAACTGTTTTTTGTAACATACGAGCAAGGAGATTCTAACAAGAGCCAACATCCACAAAATATTATTATCTTTGCCTCACTAGCTAAGCCCGTAAAATAAGACTCTTTCAAAGTCACTCTGTCTTTCAAAAAATCTGTAAAGTCGTATGAAAGCTTTTGGGTGATGATTGATTTTGTTTTAGATTGAAGAAATTTGAAAAGTGTGCTCAAGTTTCTTATATACTAAAATACGTTTTTTTATGTTTTTTTTTTTTTTTTTTTTTTTTTTTTTTCATTGTTTTTTTTATTTCTTGCTAGAGCAATCCAGATGAGTTACAAAACTCATTTTAGGACAGGAGGAACTTACAATTCATAGGTAGGAGGTAGTAGTTACAATTTTACAAAGGTATATTGATATCATAATATAAGTTTCACATTCAGTACAGCATAAAAATAAAAATAAAGACAGGTTAAGTAGAACAAACAACAAGAGAAAACAAGTAAAGAGAGGGAAAAACTGATACGAGTATATAAGATATAACAAAAAATGACAAGACGATTACATATTTTCATTTTTAAATTTAGTTAAAAAATATTCTTTTAAAGCATTGCTTTGCAATTTTTTATTATGCTGGATGTTTTTGTACATATCTGGAAGCGAATTATATAGTGTATAGGCAATATAGTTCAGAGATTTTATCCCATATTTTGTAGTGTGTGTTTGAGGAATGCGGATTTTATTGTTATTTCGAGTATTGTGGTTGTGGATGTCTTGATTGTAAATTGGCTTGGTGTTAGTATGAGTTGATTGTTGGGTAATTTGTAGGATGGTGCTTGTGATTTCATGTTTAGGAAGGATTGTGATTGGAAGGATACCGGAAACTGAATAGATGTCCCTGACATGAGTGTCCCATGGAAGTCCATGAACATTTCTGAGAGCTCGGTTTTGAACTACCTGCAGGTCGGCTATCAATTTCTTTGAGGCAAAGCCCCAGATACAGCAGAGATAGGACAGGTGAGAGTGTACCATGGCATTGTAGACTGAAGTTAATAAAGGGATGGGTAGTAATCCTTGAAGCCTATATAGTACACCAGTTATGGGTGTAATTTTCTCCTTTACATGATTTACGTGGAGATCCCACGAGAGTTGGGAATCTATGATCAGACCCAGATATTTTGTGCTCATTTTCTTTTTGAGGGAGTTGTCTCCAATTTTGATATCGAGGCTAAAATTTTTTTTGTTACCGAAAAGTATATAGTGGGTTTTTTTTACGTTAAGGGTTAGTTTGTTTATTCTCAACCAACTTGTGAGATGGGAAATATCAGCATTCATTTCCGTTTCAAGCTCCGCTAGGTTCGGTTTAGTATAAAAAATTACCGTATCATCCGCATAAAGTTGTATAGTTCCTTTAATACCCCACTTTGTTATGTCATTTACGTAGATTAGAAAGAGCAACGGTCCACGAATTGATCCCTGTGGTACTCCACAAGATATTTTACCTAATTCACTCGTTTCTCCCCCTAGTTCTACTGCCGAAAAGCGATTTGATAGGTAAGATCGGAAAAGTTCCAGAGGTGTACCAACAATTCCCAAATGTTTCAGTTTTTCGATCAATACGTTATGATCCACCGTGTCAAACGCCTTTTTTAGATCAATAAATATTGCCGCCGTAAAATCACCGTGATCTATATGTTTCTGCAGATTTGATATAAAATCGAAGGCTGCAGATTTAGTGTTAGAACGTCGTCTGAAACCATATTGTTTTGACGTGAGAATTTTGTTGTGTTCAAGGTATTTCAGTAGTCTTTCTTTAATGACACATTCAAAAATTTTAGAGATAGCTGGAAGTATAGAGATTGGACGATAATTTTGGACATTTTTTTTACATTCGTCTTTATGTACAGGAATAATTTTCGCAATTTTTAGTTTATCGGGAAAGGTACCCTTTGATAGAGAGAGATTTATTAAGAATACGAGGTCATCCACCAGTTCTTCCTTGCAGTTTTTGAGAAGGAGAGAGGTTACACCATCGGAACCAGCTGCCACTTTAGATTTAAGGTTAGATATAACCCGTAAGATTTCATTTTTATTAGTCCTGATCATGTTAAAAGATTGTTTTGCTTGAGGTTCCGTGTAGATCGTATTTATATCAGTTTTTGAGGTTTTTATGACTGATGCTAAACTTTCTCCAACTTAGAGAAAAAATGTGTTGAATGCAGTTGCAATCTCCTTTGGTCTCTTTACTTCTTCGTTATTTATGACTAGAGATTTACAAGCTATTGTTGCTATTTGATAGAATGGAATTGATTGTTTTCCATGTTCGTTGTGGCTTATTCATGTTTTCATTAATCAATTTCGTATAATATTTTGTTTTGATGTATCTTCTATACTTTGTGACAGCATTACGAGCTTTATTTTTTTCTATTGTCAAAGGAATACTTCCTTGATTTTGTTTCCAAAGTTTAAATACGCTATTTCGTTTTTTAATAAGTGTATCAAGTTCGGCATCAAACCATGGAGTATTGTTCAGTCTTTTGTCCCCTATATTAGTTTTTACCTTTGTTTTGCATGAATTTATAGCATTTTCGAGATAGTCAGCAAAATTATTATAATTTCTGTTTACATCGTCAGACGAATGGGCAAATTTACTAGTTTTAAGTGTAGTATTCAATTTTTGGTAATTTATTTTGTAAGCATTTGAGAGGTTTACTGCGGATCTGTTATTGGAAAGGTTTTTCAAGGAATTTTCATAATCCAATATAAGTATATTGTGGTCACTAAGGGGATCATCAATGTTTGAGATTGTGCCAGAAACATTTGTCCTATTTGTAATGATGTGATCTATCAACGAGCTGGTGTTATTAGTTACCCTTGTGGGAAACATTGTGTTACATACATAAAAGTTGTACGATTTCAAAGTATGAATATATCTTCGTGCAATATCAGTATCGTTTATGTTTCTGTTTTCACCTGCTCTGTTGGGTTGGGTTTACCAAAAATATAAAAGGTATCTTAACGTCTCGAGCGCTTTTTGCCACATTATGGCACTATTGCCGAAACCTCGGATTGCTTTGTTGCAAAAATGTGGCAAATTTAAAAATAAAAAAATTATTAAAACGACTAGTCGTCCAGTAAAGTTAAATATATAATAATATCACAGACTTGGCACAACTCTAGCTAAATTTAAATCTCACCTTTTTGGACGGTACATAAATCGGCAAGCCCAAATTGGCAAAATAATTGATTTGAAATGGGAATTCCGATTTTCTACCGATTTAAAACAAATGTACCTTTAACACTTTACGTTTCAAAGTTCTAAAAAATTATATGTTATTTTTTAAGATAATCTCTAGATACTGTCGAGCTGAAACAGTAATCACATAAAATTCCCTCGATAGAAATAAATCGCTAAGAATGCTCCGAAAATTTAAAAAAAAACACGTATACATTCTATTATTTAAACATTATCGTGAGTTTGAAAACATTCCCAATAATTCTTTACATGATTCTTAAGGTATTGTCGAGACGTGTTTTATTAAACATATTTCCAATTTTCGCATGAATATGATCGTTTTTAATATTATCGCGCTCTCTCTAATATTCGTATTATCGTAAATCTCTATCTTTTTCTTTTTGATCGAGTAAAACCCAGCCCTTTTAAACTTTAATTTTGATAAATCACTTGTACATAAGTGTCGGTTGCGCCGTTACAACTCCCAACTCCAAATGAAATAATAAAAAAATTGCTTTAATTCTCGACCATCCATTTTTTATTTAATTTATCAAAAATGTTTTTCTTTTCCATAGACATCATGAAATTTAAGCTCGCTTTTCAACTTACATACAATAATAATACAAACAAAGTCGTGGTTGTACGTAAGCTCGTACTTACGCACATCACCCCACTGTTTGTAGGCATTATTACATATAAATGGAACAACCTGGTAATTGAACAAACGTGTTCGCAAAAGCTGCGGTTGCCAACGACAGTTTCAAAAAAATCCCCCAGCGGGAATATAATTTATATTATGTGAAAATTAACTATTTCATTTCTGGTTAGCGTGGGCTTTGAAATAATATGTTATTATTTTATTCTGTGAGTTTTTATTAAAATTTAGATCGTGATTTTTATGCCTTCGTACGGAAAAACCTATTTTTTATTTCTGTTGCTTGCCAATTGCTTCCAATCGTGGGCGTCGAAATAATATGTTATTATTTTTCTAAAGCTTATACTAAAATTTAGGTAATTTTTATGGCTTCGTAGGGAAATCCTATTTTTAAATTCTGTGAATACCGCACAAGAATCCCAACTGATCTTATCTGGAGCCAGTGAGACTACGGCATCCCTAATTGGGGTATGTTAAGAGGCTGAAGGTAGTGGAGAGGGGAAGAAGATGGGGAAGGGAAAGACGGGGAAATGCTTGGCTATTCAGATTTTGTCATTAAACACAGCTAAAGCTATATTAAGCAACATTTTGATTCTGAATGATGGTCTTACACCAGGGCGATACTAAGAGAATCTTCCACTCTGGAACGCGCCGCAAATATACTATATATTATTTTTAATGAATTAATTGTGAAACAACACAAATTAATCAAATAAAATTTATTTGCGCACGCCGCGCCGGTTTCGAACCCGCAACCTTCGAATTGGGATTCGAGTACCTTGCCTCTAGACCACGCGCGCCGACTATCAGTGAGTGCATTGCCCAATTGTGAGCGTTCCACGATTGGGGTTTGTCATTCTAAAATACGATCATTTTATTCGGGACTGAAGTTCGTACGAACAAATTAACAGTATTTCAATGTTTATTGGCGGGAAAATGTAAGAATAATTTGTTGGTATACATACGAAATTACCTATACCAACAAATTATTCTTACATGTTCCCGCCATTAAACATTGAAACCCTGTTAATTTGTTCGTAAGAACTTCAGTCCCGTTTTTAACGGTTTTTACGAATAAAATGATCGTATTTTAGAATGAAAAATTTCTCCGTGTGGGGAGAGGAAGTAGATGGTGAAGAGAAAAGTTTGGACGTAAGTAGTTTTTTAGATCGGTTACCAAATGACAGTTTCCTGTTACGATTCTGTTCGGTTTTTTCATGTGAATACCGCACAAGAGTCCTAACTGTTCCCGTCTGGAGCCAATGAGAGTATGCCATTTCAATTTGAGATGCGGGTATTAGTACTGCCGCCCCGGGATTCATTGGATTACCAACACTCCTGCCATAGGTCACCCAAAGTGGTTCGCTACGTTTGGTGACTTAGCAAGGGTGCCACGGTATGAGTTTTGCCCGGTTCTCGGCGGCAGATGCGATTGCCCACCAGCTGCATGACAGGCCTGATAGAGAGAGAATGGGTGAGGGAGTCCCTTTGACCTCACTATAATGGTGTTACACGTTCGTCACTCCTGTACGATCTGACCCCCAGATTCCTACCCATCCCTCATACCCTTTTCCTTCTCACACCTGCTCTCTCCTTCCTTTCATAAAATGATCATCCACACAGCATCCCGAGGATGGCATACTGAGGGGAACGTCTTGGAAGATATTTTACGATACACACTTTGAAGTTATTCAACAAATTATTCATCATAGTCAAAGAATACCTATTAATATTCAATGAAAAAAGTTAAATTAAATTAAACAATATAACTTTGATAAAACCACTGATTTATTTCATTAATGCCGATCAGTTTCGGAACAACCGTTCCTTCCTCAGGGCAAACATATAATGATTTGACGATTAAAAAGAGTGGGAGGGTACAATTTATTACTAAGTTTTGTGGTAAGAATGGGGGCGTGGCTAGGAATTAATGGAAAGTTGTGGGAGGGAACAGCACGGACATCGAAGGGGAACAGATTTAAGATTGGGCTATAAGTTAATATTTTTTGTTTATTGAATATTGACTAATTATTTTTAAGGGATTTTTTATTTATTTCTAAGGCTTCTAAGTTATCTAAGCGTTTTTTAAAATTATTAATTTAAAATTAGTTTGCTGTTATTATTAGTTTACTAACTTTTCACAGAAAAACCCATTCTACGCAAATCATGCTTAATCCGTGTTACCGCTTTTTGCTGATAGAGGACTCTCAATAAATATTTTTAAAGACGATAAGTCACAAAATGTGTTTTATGAATTCCCTTTACATTTAAACATTTGTTTTTTTTTATAAAGGGATGTAAGATCGTGCTGTATCGTTTCAAGCTCACACAAGCAAAGATTTCTCCTTTGGGCAGATGGAGATTTTCCTTTAAGGGTTGGGATACATGGTGCGTTATGGAAATACCGCCTAAAGCCTCCTTTAATGCCCGACAAATGATATTTTACTGACCTCTGCAGCTGCGAATGGGAATTGAAAAGACGTATTATAAATCATTTGCAAATTTCATGACAGTTGATCCTCCGATAGTCGTTGGCCCCCCAGCCAACATATACAATATTCAGTATGTTAAGGTTAATTCCGAATTTCTTCCGATATTTTATGTTTAACATATTTTTCTTGAACACTTTATGTTTTTTAATTTTTTTAAATTATATGTTAGTTTTAAAGATAGCAGTCTGCTGAGCCGAAACACTCATTATTATTATTATTATTACTCATTAGCTACTGGCATTATACCTAGCTCTCTCATTAAAAATTTAGGCATATTAGATTTGTCAAAGAATTTGTATATAAAAATTCAAAAATCAGTCATTTTAAATACATGTAGAATTACGAAAGATTTTTTAAATATTTATATTGAGGGATCTGTAGGAATTCCACCGAGCCGAACCCTCTGATATGAAAATATCTGGAGTCGGTGAATTATATTCCCATTTAATAGTTTGGTAGATTAACATGTGTTTCTTGTATTGTTTTGTATACTTATATAATACACTTGCATAACGTGGATTTACTAGATGATCATTTATACGGAAAAGTGTATGAAAGGACCTGAAAATCTGGTGCGTAAAAAAAAATGGATAACTTGTAGAGCGCCGTTTTTGTGAGAAATCACCTCAAGGGCGCTGTACATTGTATTATGACTTCTTAGGCTCTACCTAGAACTATTATTTACAATTAGATTCAGAAAACATACTTAACTGGCAGGTCACTTCCGATTAACACACTTTAATTAGAAAGTTTATGCTTGGAGGATAATATGACTGCACGTGGAGGACACTATATTTAAAACATTGGACATTGCATAATTTTACATTTGCTACACCACTTTTCTCACTTTTCATATTACATTTATAAAAAGATTACTGCCAAAAATGGAGTTAATAAATAGAAGTTATTTCAAAAGACTTGAGATTTTGGGACTCATTACGACTGGAGAATTTGATTGACATTACGACTGGAGAATTTTATTGACATTAGATGTACAAATAACTCACAAATAAGAATTTTTTATCATTTTTATGCATTTAGTTATTTACTATGTCGCGGGCTGAGAGGATATAGGTAAAGGTTTTGATTTTTTTTCTTTATGGATACGACGGTCTAAAAAGGTGAGTTTTAAGTTTATCTCTAAATTTTTTCGAGTCTGTGATCATTCTTAAATCATGTGGCAGTCCATTCCAGGCTTTAGGTCCTGACACTCCGAAAGCATGGCGTAATTGTTAGTAAGTTCCATGATTTTACCACACATTCTCCTAAATGATTTTTATTAAATTAAAGGTATATCATACTTTTGAAATTAGCTATCACTTTGTGGTTATCCATTTTATAATTAAATGAAACAATATATCTTAGTTACAACCACTGATTTATTTAGTCACACGCCGACCGGTTTCGGAACAACCGTTCCTTCTTCAGGGCAAACATATAATGATGACAATTACAAAATAGTGGGTGGGTACAATTTATCGGTAGGTGTTGTGGTATTTTATATCATATGTGGTCATTTTATATCGGGAAAACAACGCGTAATTTCGAAATTAGAATCAAAGAACACTTAAGGTGTCTTAATAATAATAATTTCTCCGATTTCGCTAACCATATAATTGAAAATAACCATAGTTTTAAAAAAAAAAACAGGGATAAATATTCTTCACATTAATAATAAAGGAAAACGCTTAGATAACTTAGAAGCTCTAGAAATAAAAAAAATCCCTTAAAAATAATGAGTCGATTATCAATAAACAAAAAATATTAACCTATAGCCCAATATTAAATCTCTTCCCATTCGGTGTCCATTCTGTCCCCACTTACTCTTCATCAATTCCTAGCCACGCCCCCAACCCTACCACAACACCTACTGATAAATTGTACCCACCCACTATTTTGTAATTGTCATCATTATATGTTTGCCCTGAAGAAGGAACGGTTGTTCCGAAACCGGTCGGCGTGTGACTAAATATATCAGTGGTTGTAACTAAGATATATTGTTTCATTTAATTATAAACGTACATTAATCAATTGTGCTATTTATCTAGTAATTTTTATGAAAATAGGGATCTTGGATATTTTGTCTTGCACTATCCCTCATTTCCATTATATTATTCTGTCCCTCTTTGTCTGTTTTCTATCTAACTTTATTTTCATTTGAAATATCTTCGCTGAACCATCTGAAGTCTTGTTTCAGACATAAATAACTATTCGTAATAAAGTAACAGCATCAATTTTCAATTCTCTAACTTTCAATATACGAAGATGAAAACATGACTTGATAGCATAGTTTCATCTTTGCGTTAAAATACACAAGGTGCTGAGAAACATCGCACACTGACCCAACATAAGGCTAGAACTGGCGAAACAGGGCTGTTCAACATAACGAAACCAAAATATTCAATTTTTTCAGCAGTTCTCATAATTAACTAACATAATTATCTCCGGTAACTCTAACGTTTACCTAACGTCAAAAACAAAAAATATCCAAGTAGGCGTTAAGAAGAAGCCACAGTCTAAAAGGTTCACGGCGAGTTCATCGAAAACGAGTTCATCGAAAACGAGTTCATCGAAAACGAGTTCAACTAACTAAAATTCAACCTAACCTAACCTAACCTAACTTAACTTAACTTAACCTAACCTAACCTAACCTAATCTAACCTTTTTTGTGTATTTCGTAAATTTGCTTTTGTAAATTTTCTTTCGATGAATTGATTTTCGATGAACTCGTCGGTTACCGTCCAAAAATATATGTATTCTTAATGTGCTTTATATGGCCACGAATGAAGGTAATGGGCATAAAAATCGCTTGGCAAACGAGTTTTGATTTCAATAGCAAGAGTTTTTTTTGTATAATTTAATAACTCAGGTCCGGGGAATACGTCATTCCTACGTCTAACTACGTTGTCGTGAAAACAAACTTATGTGCCCAAGCGGTTAATTAAAGAAAGGAAAAAGTTAATCAATGTAAACTGTCACAGATAAATAATTCTAGTCGTAAAATTATATTTTTAAAATGTCGTTTTTTTATGTTCATATATTTCTAATGAATAGTACATTTTTAGTAGTGTACGTTTATTTTTTTGTAGTGTAATTAACCCTAGATAGATAATCTACGTCTTTGCGACGTAAGCTTGACACGACAAGTATTGCTTTTTTATTTCGCAACGTAGCACTCTGTCCATCTCAGTTAGCTCTGTTGCCGAGCATAGCTTGCGCGGGGAGGTTGTTTCGCCACGGTAAGTACAATAATTACGGATATATACCTATACCTATACACCATCAGTCTTCTCAATTCCATCCATGAGGTTGGCAGTTTTTGTAACTTCTGTGCGGTATTCACATAAAAAGGGGTGATTTTGTAAACATCAAAACCCACAGAAAGCGGGCCGCATAAAATCTTACGCAGACTGCGGTTGGCCAGCCCTATTCCGCAATATCGGTTAGCTGTCGTACAGTTGTCACGAACACAATAACCGATCGGTCTCAGATAATAACCCAGTACCCTGTTACAGTACACGTCTTGTACACTGTATCTATGTCTATTGCAGTGGCGTTCATAGATCTATGACCAAAGGTAGACAATTTTTTGACTAACTAACCCCTACGTCGTTTCCCCACAGGGGTAGGTAGAGAAGATGGACCGCCAAACAACTAGGTTTGGCATATACTCCTTGCCTCATTCGCATTCATATATCGTCTCATACATACTTTTATATTATTTGAATTCTTGACATGGTCTGGTCACTACTTTTTTCAAGCTGGAGAGCATGATATCTAGAGTTCTACTGAACCGATTTATTTGAAATTTGGTACGAACCTGTTTAACACATCCCTTTATGACCCCGAGCAGAAGCAGAGAAAAAAATAGTATTTTTAAAACTTTAAACTGTTAAAAAAAATGTAAAAAACATGTTTTTTTTTCAAACAGCAGCCATTTGTGAAAAAAAAAATTTTTACTCCTCCGAGGTCCCGGCGATAGCGAAATTTTTACTGATTAAGAATCTGTTCGATTTTTTTTTCAGATGACCAGACGGGTTGGAATCCCTCCTTTACTACTCGATTACCTTTCGAGTTTTAAATAAAAAAAAATTGTTGAATTTTTTATTTATTCTTAAAACACAAATGAATAATCGTTTATTTTTTACAGAGCTCGAAAAAACGCCAGAAATTTGTGCCTCTAGACTAGACTACCCCCCTAAGGTAGGCATAGATTTTCCACCTATATGGACGGCACTGCTACATGGTTTTACCGCCGTGCGGGGTGTTTTGTATTTCGAAAACACGTCGCGCGACATTGTAAATATTGTTTCTGCCACCGGTCGCGCCGTGATCAAGATTTATCGCGTCCTTTCATACGGAATATGTACCTAGTCTTGTAAAAACATTAAAATGATGAAACACTAGATGATAATAATATATTTTTATTTTTATTTTTAACTTTTTAACTTAAAGAGTTAAACCTCAAATTATAATATTTTAATTAATGAAGATAATATTAGCGAAAGTCAATCGAAAATCTGAAACAGAAAAATCAGAAAAAGATACGGATACATCTGGGACACTAACCCAGGTCCTCCGGCAATCCCAGATGTATCCGTATCTTTTTCTGATTTTTCTGTTTCAGATTTTTGATTGACTTTCGCTAATATTATCTTCATTAATTAAAATATAATAATATATTTCTTGTGAAAGGCTTACCTACACCAGTATTTTATTTTAATTTCATGAGTAAAACCTCAAATTGTAATATTTTATCACTGTTAAGAGTGATTGACCAGCGGCTGAGAATAAAAGTTATAAATGCTTGCAACTATACAGGGAGGTTCCAATGAGAAAGATCGATTATTCCCCGTATCAATTTTTTTTAAATAAAAATTGAATATCGATTTATTTAATTAAAAACTTGCTTTAATATATACCTACATTCAAGTAAGCAATAAAAATGCTCAAAACGCACGATGATAAATTATGAAATACCGTGTAGGTACTTCTTGTAAGTATTTTTGGATTATAAGTATTTTTGACTTTTCAATAATGTCTGAACAAAATAAAAGTGAAAAATTTTTTAAATATTTTAGTTTTTAAGACCTTAAATAAATAGAAAAACTGAGGAATTTTTGTAACAAAACACGTTCTCGGATTTATTTTTTAATGTTATTAATTTAACCAAAATTAAATAAATTAAAACTGTGTTGACTAGATTATGTTTTGATTTATTTTTTAGATTTGAAATTTGTGTTTTTTAATAGAATCTATCGTTCGAAAATTGAACAAATTTGCCAACGACTAACTGTATAACCGTAGTATCTTAAAAATACACTTAGTTTTTCAAATTTTTAAAACTGCGTGTACCAGATAAAGTAACAATCTTTCAAAATCAATTTATGTTTTTTTGTAAAAAAGAGTCAATACGTCTAGAATTTGATTTAAAGGGGACTAATTTCCGGTATTCTCTGGTAATACCCTCTTAAGATAGATACTCTGAAGACAATATTAGAGACTCTCGATCGAAAATTTGAAAAAGAAAAATTTGAAAAAGGAAAATTTGAAAAAGGAAAATTTGAAAAAGGAAAATTTGAAAAAGGAAAATTTGAAAAAGATACGGTAGCATCGAGGAACTGAACCCGGTACCGAAGAGGATAGGGTCCCATTAGCTTGGTGGTAAAGCAGCGCCCCGGCAAGGCTAAGGTCCTTGGTTCAATTCCAGGATACGACCGTATATTTTACTAATATTTCTGCTTCAAATTTTCGATTGATAGTCAGAAGAGCGGGATCAGTTCTATCTCACCGACTTTGTTTTTGTTGCACATCAATGACTTTTATATATGTGCACAAATTCATCGTTACGCGGATGACAGTGTCCATGATAGCTTTTTGTTTGGCAAGCCCCCAAAGGAAACAAACAAACTTCGGCTTCGAGCTTCGAAAGAGCTTAACAAACGGATTTCAATCTTCGGAGCACATACTACAGTTCTAACGGTAAGATGCCTCGAAGAGCTAAGAGCCATAGATTCCTTCGGCAAGACCACGCCCAATATTTGTACAAAGTTGACGTTTGTCACAAATGAACATATTTCTATTATTCGTTCTTGAGTTCAACAGCTCTGCTGTGGAATAATTTGCCGTCGTGTTTCCTCCTTCCTACAACATGGGTCTCTTTTCATCAATTCGTTCTTCCATAAAAATACCCTCCACACAATATCCCTAAATTTGATATAGGCCCCGAGGAAAATTATTTTCATGATGACTATAATAATAAAAACTAGTAAATAACTAATAAATCGCGTTAATGGTGATACATTATATTATTATTTTTAATTGATCAGCCGAAAAAAATGCTTATTTGAATGTTGGGCAAATACTTATGATTATAGCGAACAGCAGCTATTAGCAGCTGGCTAAAAATCGAAGGTTGGAGGTTGTCTCCTGTCTCTTTTTTCCTCACCCGAACCCGTAACACTCTGTTTCACGTTGACTGCAAATTGGAAGAAACCGTCTGCCGCTAGTACCAACCGATGCGCCGCAGTGAATGAGATGGTGATATTGAATTTATTGTGTTAATAAAAGAGACAGAACACAACGTGAAACAGAATATTACGGGTTCGCACGAGGAAAAAAGAGACAGGAGACAATAGCCAGCTGCTAACAGCCCGATATGTCGTGTGTGTAGACCGCTTATGGCTAATACCGTAATAATTACCAAAGACCCTACTCAAAACGACATCTTTATTTAAGTTGACAGGGAAATCATTGAGAGATGATAGCTAAAAATATATACACAGTAAGGAGATGGGTGTTTTCAAAGAAAGTCAAGGTGGCGAAATGGGTAAACCCGTAAGAGTAAAATAATAATCGAAAAAAATCTTTTAGGGTTCAAAACCAGCAAAAAGTTAAACATTGTGGCAGTGCTATATACACCTGCACGATTCGTTTTTTTGTGTCTTAAATATATTTAAGTATTAAACAATCCCCTATTTATTTCTGTATATTCGTATATTTCAACTTATGTTTACTAATAGAGAAACCGAACATCTTGGACCGTATCTTTTTCTGATTTTTCTGTTCCAGATTTTCGATTGAATTTCGCTAATATTGTCTTCATTAATTAAAAAGTAATATATTTATTTAAAGAAGAAGATCATACTGTTAAATCTAAACAAAAATATGAAAAGTTCAAAACAGAGAAAAATAAAAAAACGAATTCGTGTATTGTATTAAATGTAAAAATGTAAATGTAAATGTAAAAAATATTTATGTTAATCCGAGATACTATCTAGATAAAAAACCAATTCTATAGATTTTTGTGATCATTTAAAAAGGTAGCTGCCAAAAATTTGTCGAAAATAATATTGTTAATTCTCAATTTGAAATATGAGATCGACAAAAATGACTTAAAAATAAGTTAAGTTTTATCTTAAAAAACATTAGTCGAAGATAATATTGTTAATTCTGAAATTTGAAATATGAAGTTGACAATTACGACAGTCTCATAATAGATCGCAGTAGCCCAATTGGTAGAGGTGTATGTCCCGGTAAGACGTAAGGTTCTGGGTTCGAGTCCCAGTTGCGACCGTTATCTTTTATTATTTTTATGTGTCTTGTTCATTTTCATATTTTAAAAATTAGATTATTATTGTTATCATCTTCTTCAATTATAAAAATAAGTGTTTCCATTGGCCGAGTTGGTTAAGGCGTTTGTCTCGGTAAGACGAGAGATCTTGGGTTCGAGTCCTAGTTGCGACCGTTACCTTTTATTTTTCTGTGTCTTGTTCGTTGTCATATTTTCGTTTAGATTTGTCAGTATTAACTTCTTTGTTCACTCCAGAATGCGATATTGCCGATTACAAGTAATTATTCATAACAATTGTATTTTTTGTTCCGTATCCAACCAACGTATTTATCTCACGGTTTCGCAAAATAAGGTCCGACAAATTTTATGAGTATTTATAATAGCCAATATTGTATTAAAACATTTTCTTTGCCATTTTAGGTTTAAAATGGCTTCGACCCTAATTCTACATTTTTTTATTATAGCTTGCATAGAAATGCACTGTCGGCTTTTATGACATGCCGGAACCTTCCAAATAATAAAATTGTCAACTTCCTGATATCCTAAAGACCTTTTGGAAAATATCATTTTTGTTTGGATTGTAATTTAGTTTAAATATGCTTATTTTTATAGTGGTCCCTTTGCGGGCTTTTAATTTTTTGTATGATTAGGTAAACTGTGGGAGATGTTGAAAATGCATGCTCTCACGGTGACCCATGTAAATAGGCTATTTTATATTGTATTTTCTTGCTTTAAATATTGTTATGTAATGAATTTATTCATATGGTAACCCCGCAATAGTTATTTAAGTCGGGTACTTTTAGTTAAATTCACACGTTTTTTGGAATAACAACCCCGATAAGGCTACCTTCGGCAGGATTGACAGCTTCCGGTGGAAGGGCCGGGCAGCGTACCCAAGACTGGTCATTCCCGTCCTCTCTTAGAATCAGTAGTTGCTCGGCCAAAAGTAGAAAGTATTTTACTTATAAATATTGAAAGTGATCCAGTTAATACAATATTTCCAATCATTTGGCAACACGTGTTTAAACCTAGAATCGAACAACGATTAGTTTAGAAACAAACTCGGTGAGATAATGGCGTCTGCCCCAGATAAGAAGCTACCAGTTGACTGGGCTAATGTACAATAATATTCGTTATTTGTCTTACAATTAATTAATAATTTTAAATCCGCCCTTAACGTTTCCACAAAGAGATTAAAGCTTTTTCCCTAGTAGCGTAGATTCCTTGCTAAACACCGGTTAAGAAAAAATATTTTAATAGCAAAAATATCGTTTTGTTTATCTGTGTATTATCTATCAATAATTCTTCAAACCGGAATGGTATTTATCTCGAGACTCCCAATCTATCGAACTTTTTAACACGAGACTCCGACTGAGCTAGATCGTGGTTGATGTAAATATCTTTGAGATTATAATATTATGTATTAAAATGTGAATCAAAACGGTTCGAAACCGTCCTGCTGCGTAACAATAACTTGTAGTTTTGTAAGTTAGTCATGTTTTAGAATTTACACTCGGAAGTACATGTGGGTACCTACAACAGTGTAGAGTAGAGTGATGTTATAGAGTTTAAGCTAAAAGGTACATGGGTACCGATAGTTGAAAGATTAAAGGAAGATTTGTAATCGAGTGAATTACCATCAGAGGGAAACTAGACCCTTTGTATTTTTAGTGTTAAAATAAATTGTATTAAAAGAAAAGAATTGTTTGATATCCTGCTACCATCCATCTGCTGCCTTGTGTTCTCGTACCAAGATTCATTCTTCTTTAAAAAAATAATACTTTTTGGACGCTATAGCTACTGTTCACAGAACTACTTTTGTACTTTCAAATATAGAAATAAATAGGGGTTGTTTAGTACTTAAGACACAAATCGTGCTGGTTTATACAGAACGGCCACATTGTTTAACTTTTTGCTGGTTTGCACCCCACACTGCGTTGTTTGTAACACTAATTACAATGAAAACTTCGCAGATAAATACTACAATGGCTTGTTTCCGCCAAGCGAAATAATGCATTAAAAAACCATCCAAGGTCCGGTAGAGTTTTGTCGGAAAATATTATTTAAAATATATTTTCACAACGCAACACACCACGATTTGAAAAATCAATAAAATGAGAAGCAATTTTATGATACTTGAAATTGCATTGTGAAGAAACTCCTATAGAAATAAGTAAAAACAATATAATTAAATTAAACAAATAACTTTGTATAAACCACTATTATATATCATATAAATAAAGGGTTAAAAATTTTACACACAAACACAACAGATATACAATTAGCAAACTTAGAAATTTTAAAAATTAGAAAAAGTGTTAATAGTAAATTAAATATTATTAATAACCAAATATTTTTTTTAAATAGCCATCTCTTAAATTTATTTTTTTATTAATACTTACATTTTCTACTGTGCACCGGATGAGAAAGAAAGACTAAAAGAAATCACTGTTAAATGCATTGCTGCTATAACAGACTGGATGTCTTCAAACAAACTGAAACTAAATCCAACCAAAACAGAATTTCTCTGGACAGCAACAAAAAAGCGTCAGTCAATACTAGACAAATCTCCTCTCATTACTTCTGGCTGTAACATCATCCTTAAAAATGGCGTTAAATTCCTAGGTGTATATCTAGACGAAGATCTTTCTCTTAAATCCCAAATTAACAAAACAGTAAGCGCGGGATTCTTTTACTTGCGTCAAATCAAATCTATAAGGAGGAATATTCCAATTAAAGCCACAAAGATGTTGGTAAACTCTTACGTTGTATCACGGCTCGACTACTGCAATGGTATATACGCAAATCTCCCTAAAATATACACTGACAGACTCCAGTCAGTCTTTAACGCTGCAGCAAGGCTGATAACCGGCGTTTCTAAATATTCCCACATATCACAACACCTGCGGAACCTTCACTGGCTTAAGTGTCCTGAGAGAATCCATTTCAAACTTTGCTGGATGGTTTTTAAAGCAATACACGGCATGGCACCACCCTACCTTTCATAACTGTGCTTTCCAAATGATGTCAACACTAGGCAAGCCACCCTTCGATCAGCATCTTCAACAGCCATAGGTAGACTCTCAGTACCTATACGCAATCCCAATACCAATTTTGGAGACCGAGCTTTTGCAGTAGCAGGCCCAACAGCTTGGAACAAACTGCCTTCACATTTGCGAAAGATCGACAGCACACCTGAGTTCAGATCAAAACTAAAGACTCACCTTTTCAAATTATCCTATCCGCAATAATAACATCTCTCTTCAGTAATATTTCACTACTTAGTTCATTCGATTTTCGTTGATCGACTTATCTCTCTTAGACCACACTTTAACCACACTTTGACCACACTGTGACCACACTTTGACCATACTTTGACCACGCCGCGACTACACTTTGACCACGCTGTAACTTTTTTTTTTTTTTTGTAATATTTTTCATAATTTGTCACTGACAGCACGAGCAGTAGGTAATCATTACAATAATTGAAGAAATAATAATATTTGTTTGTTAATGTAATTAGTATGTTAGTCATAAATATTTAGAATTTTATAAGAAAAACTCTCTTTTTTTTAACTTTTGAAGGTTATTCCCATCAATGTAATATATCATTGAAGAGGAAGATAACAAAAATAATGTCCATAATATCAATAATGTCCCAGTTGCGACCGTTATCTTTTATTATTTTCTTTATCTTGTTCATTTTCATATTTTAAAAAATTAGATTATTATTGTTATCTTCTTCTTCAATGATATAAATATTTAGGTTTATGATAGCTGTAAGTCATAGTACTAGTAAAGCAATATTGTGTAAATACCCACTCGGTCTTAAAAATAAGTGTAGTTTTTAGTTGTAAGTCATTAGCTATAAATCCTTGTTATAAACCATTTGTAATATACATATAGGTTAAATGTATAAATGAATTTGTAAAGCGCCCTTGAGGTGATTTTCTCACGAAAATGGCGCTACAAAAATCATCCAAACATTATTATTATTATTATTATTTAAAATAATTTATTTTCGTTATAACATCTTTATTTTGTTTTGATAATTTATTAATTAATCACCTCTCTTCTCTCTAGTTCTTTTTAGTCTGTTCTTTTTAGTCTATACTTGTTTGTTTCTTTTTTTATTTAATGTCATTACTACCCTGACGAAGAAACCATCGGTTTTGAAACATGTAGGTAATTGTAATTATATTAGTGGTTTAAACAAAGTTATTTGTTTTAATTTAATTAAAAATGACGCCACAAAGAGATTTTGCGAAGTTTGAAGAAAAGTATTTTTGATTTGTCTCCGTCCCGATTAATAGAATAACTATTAAAACATCGGAAAAAAGCACGGGAAAAATAATTATGAAGAAAATAAAAAAATTCATATATTTTGTATGGAACGGCTTTTCAAATAATGTGCGTTGGTCGAATAATTTGAATCAATTCGAACAGCTAATAAATTAAACACAACAATTATTGATTTTGAGGCGGTACGTAGTTGGCCGGGTCTGCTAGTTTTAAATAAATAGGTTAAGAATTTTGGTATAAACATAGAAAGGACCAAGGAATAGAAAATAGGCTACTCGAAGTAGCTGCGCGGACGAAGTCGTGGGCATAGGCTAGTATATGTATATATTTATTTTTAAATAGCCACTTCGGTGTCTGCACATGATTATTTAAGAATGTTTTTATTGTCATTGGAGTTAATTAATTTTCTACGGTACCTTTTATTGCCTTGATATTTTCTATGAAAATTCCACAATGGTTTTTTTATTGGGCAATTCTTAGAATTTTTCGTATAAAGTAACTTTCACTTCAGCTGAGTAAGCAACTTGAATCGTCCATTACAAAAAGTAAAATTATATTATTTTCCTAAACACAGAAAAATATCCGAATGTGAAAACTTCAAATCAACTGAAAGAAAGTCCTGTAAGAAGTCCCATTTTGTTTCTTCCCCGTACCGACAATGAGAAATATCATTTCTTTTCTAAGTGCTTTTATAAAAATCTCTCTCGGAAAACTCCAGAAGTTATTCTGTAGCACTGACTCTTTCAGGAAGTGTACCATAATGGACTGTTAAATTTTCTTTAGTAACTTTGACGTACGGAAAATTTGCTGACGGTGAATATGGAAGTGTCAAATTTTCGCAATGCTGTTCCGGAAAATACAACAAGCACCGAATAGGTGAAATGGAAATTTTTGATTAAATAAACTCTGGTTGTATTGGCACGAATAATGTTCGAAATGATCATTGTGAATTGCACTGGGAAATATGTAGATATATTTTCATAACTGGATGGTTTGAAGAAATGTGATGTCACAACTTTGAATAATAATACAGCTTAGAGATACATTTATTTTCAATTACGGGCAAATCATATATGTACATTAGCGTATGTCGCTCTCCATAGAGATAAAAAATTGCCTTATTTTTAAACGCCCAAGGTCTCAAAAGTTGCTTATGTGTAGCTTTTCGAAAACGTAAAAATAAATGAAATTGGTGTTCATTATTAGCTCTCGTTAATTAGATTTCGTGATTCGGGAAAAAATAAAACACAGGGTTCATATTCATTTTGTAGCAAACTTAATTTTTATTCCATAATTGTAGTAAAAATAACGCAAAAAAATTATTTTTTTAAACATATGTGATGTTTGTTAAAAATATAAAAAGGGAAAATAACACTTTTTTTGGTAAAATCAAGATACTAAACAATACTACACCAAAATTTTTGAACAAAATACAACGTTTCTCAACAATCTGAATTTGGGAGGCGGGAATGGGTACCACCGCCCCGGGAACCATTTATTGGATAACCAACACCTCTGCCATAGGTCACCCCGAGTGATTCGCTACGTTTGGTGACTTAGCAGGGGTGCCCTGGTTCATGGGGTAAGGTTTGTGTAGGTCTTGGCGGCGGATGATCTAGACACACTGAACCCTAGATTCCTACCCAACCCTCATACATTTTTCCTTCCCAGAATTTCCTCTCCTTTTTTTCCTTAAAAATACCCTCCACACAGCATCCCCAAAGATGACATAGGCCCTGAGGGAAATTATTTTCCTCTTGGCCTGTAAAAAATAAAAAACGATAAAAAATAAAGAATGCTCACAGTTGAATGATAACATGTTATGAAATATTAATTACCATAATTTAAAAATACATGTTTTAGGTGTTTGTCCGATTTTAAATGCATTTTAGCGAGCTATTAACCATTTTTAAATAAATACATTTATATGCAGTTTTCATTTTCTTTGTAAGATACAAATTTTGAGATACCAGCCGTTTCTGAATTCAAAAGTAATTGACAATTGAAATAATTGACACACCCTAATATACATAGGTTATTTTATGGTTTTTGCAAATCAAAAAGGCTTTGTGATGATCCAGAACAACATATCAGTTCTTTTTAAGTCGGTATCTCATTGCCGAGAATCACGACTACCAATCCAATTTCCATGGTTGACAACGTGGATATGAAGATCTGCCCCCCTAGCATCCTCGATCAATAACGATTGATAGGATAACTTTCGGTAACTTCTCATCGTTCCCTAGGACAACTGCAGATCGCTAACTTAAAAACAACAGTTGATATCGAACGTATTACGGACACTTAGTCATTGTGAACTGTCACTTATTCGTTGTCGATTTGCAGTCATGCTAGGGAACGAGGAGCAGTTACCGGATTTTGGCGTAGACGTTACAACGATGAGCTCTACACTCTGTATAAGGAACCAAAAGTGACACAATTTATAATTGGGAAGACTTCTGTGGCTGGGTCATGTGGAAAGAATGACAGAGCATCAAGCACCAAAATCCATGCTAATATCTAGACTTGTAGGGCGAAGGAGCCTGGGAAGTCCAAAATTAAGAAGAAACGACAACGTCCTCAAAGATCTACGTACCTTGGAGCTTCCAAACTGGAGAGAACAGGTACAAAACAGAAATGAGTGGAGGAAGACTCTTGAGGAGGCCAAGATCCACCACGGGTTGTAGGGTAAATTGTGATGACGACAAAAACGTTTTTGTATACCTATCATCCCAAAAAGGTTATCCCAAGGATAAATAAGTATTGTCTACCGAACAATAATAAAAAAAATCTCTCTAAATTCAAAAGTCAAAAACTGCAAAGTCTGATATCTTGAAAACTAATATACAGTAATTTACCCACCACATCTTTATTTAATAAAATGTCATCAAATTGGGGCAGAATCACTCAATGGGTCCATTTGTAGCAGATCCAAAGAAGATTGAGCGCCCTTTTTCAATCCGAAATCCCGAATAAAATAATACTGCATCATTGCGGGCACAGTAAGCCGAGACATTTTTTTCCCGCTCAGAAAATGACTATTCCCCTTGGCAAAAAGTGCAAAGAATAAATCTAACCCCTTGATGCCACAAGCTACTGGCTACCAGTGCCAGGAGGCATAAATTAACCCCGAAACCTTCTTATCATGCGTTTAACCCCTTCACAGTTGTGAACTTAAGAGCATAAATACCTTGTAAATAAGAATTTTATACTATATTAAATAATATGTATCATTGAATGATGATTTTGACCTGTTACCTTTGGGTTACAAGGACAACATTGAATTTTATATTGCCGTATTTTATTAAGAGCCATTGACCAGTGGCTGAGAATAAAAGTTTTAAAATGCTTGCAACTATACAGGGAGGTTCTAATGAGAACGATGGATTATTCCCCGTATCGAATTTTTTAAATTAATTTTTTTATATATTGATTAATTTCATTCAAAACTTGCTTTAATATTTACCTACATTTTAAGTAAGCAATAAAAATGCTCAAGACACACGATGATAAATTATTAAATACCGTGTACTTCGTGTAAGAATTTTTTGATTATAAGTATTTATTATTGTTCAATAATGTCTAAACAAAATAAGTGTGTAAAAAATCTGGAATATTTTAGTTTTTAGACCTTAAATAAATAGAAAAATTAGGTATTTTCATCACAAAACACGTTCTCGGATTTATTTTTTAACGATTTTAATTTAACTAAAATTAAAATGATGAAAACTGTGTTGACAGGATTATGTATTGTTTTTTTTTGTTGTATGATTATCGATAAATTTGTGTTGTTTAATAGAATCCATCGTTTGAAAATTGACCAATGATATATTTGAACGACCAATGGTATAACCTTAATATCTTAAAAATACAGTTAGTTTTTCAATTTTTTAAAACTGCGTTTACCAGATGAAATAACAATCTTTCAAAATCAATTTATGTTTTTTGTAAAAAAAGAGTCAATACGTCTAGAATTTTATTTAAAGGGGACTAATTTCCTGTATTTTCTCGTAATACCATCTTAACGGGCTTAGGAATTCATATTTAGAATTTTATTTGTAATAGCAATATGTCGCGATTGTCCAGAATTAAGGACATTAAAATCAAAGGTTTACCACTGTTTTTTTTATTTATTATTATTTTATAAATTTTTATAAGCTACAGTTTTGTCATGTTTTCAATCATCATTATAGGCGAATGCAGTCATAATACATTCGCACGTCGAATGTACATGGAGAAAAATTTTATTCGAAAAAACGATCATTTTAAAAGTCAAAACGGTTAAAAACGAGACTGAAGTTCTTACGAACAAATTAACAGTGTTTCAATGTTTATTGGCGGGAATATGTAAGAATAATTTGTTGGTATACGTACGAAATTACGTTTACCAACAAACTATTCTTACATGTTCACGCCATTAAGATGATACCCGGTGGTGCAGAAATAGATTTTACTAAAATATTGCTGTCACTGTTGCTCTTACTCCACCGGATATTGAGCGAAAGGGACAATGCACTGACACCTAACTAAAATGGAGGTTTTGTATTCCCCACTTTTCTCCTCCAAAAGTGGACTGATTTTCATTTTTTTTTTTACCAACAACATAAGAAAAAACTATTCTATGTCTGTACGTTTTGCTTTTTTTAAAAAAACATTGTCTGGTTTGTATACTGAACATCTTTTGACGGCGTTTAAACCAGTCAATTTTATTGATTTTTGGAAGATCATAACTTCTATAAAAAGTAACTTATCGAAAAAAACAAAAAGTACCGACACGCCAGTAGTTGATATCTATTTTATGCAAAAACAATATTTTCTCTAGGGTTAAAATCCAGAGAGATAAATAGGGAATACGTTTGTATGGAAAAATTGTTTTTGTAAACACTTAAAACGCAAAAATATTGATGCGTCGTTTGGTGTTCCATCAATTGTAAGTCTTTCAATTGAAAATAAATTATTGAAGAAGAAAATAACTCTAATAATCTAAACGAAAATATAAATATGAGATTGACAAATACGACGTTTAAATAAGAGGTGGCAGTAGTCTAATTGGTATGTCGTTTGTCTCGGAAAGACCCGATAAGGTTTTAGGTTCGAGTCTTTACAAAAAAAAACTAAACCCATCGACAAATTTTATCGCAATGACTGCGACAAAACTTCTGATCTATTAGAGTTTTTTAATACGGGTAAAAATCTATTAAAAGTCATTTTAAAACAGAGTAGGAGACAGAAACAAACACTTTTACCTGCCGTAGCTCGCGGGTTCATGCAAGTCCGGTACCACTTGGGTTAGCAGAAATCCATCTGAATTCCCCCTCCGTAACGTCACCCTTAGGAGCGATCCTGCGACCCTTTCCTGTAATGACTTCCCGAGCACGTGGAAAAATTGGAGCGGGAAAAATTCGTTTCGTTTTATATTATTCACATATTGAGTGTAAAATTATTGCTAACTGCTTTTACGATGCGATTGTGAAGCATGTAACATGACCGTTGGGCTTAACAAACATAATTTGAAATGATTTAAAATTTGGTTGTTGTTATGCACTTAACGAATGATAAGTGTGATCTGCAGTCCTCTGACAATTTATTATGGCCACAAAAAATAACATTTATAGAATATGATGCTTCACTCAATATTGTACCCCTTTAGTTATTTTAAAGATGATCATTATCAAAAAAATTTGAACGGTCACTAGAGGATAGAGAATAGATGCTGTACAAATTCCCCGGCATAACATACCATATGTTGTTATAGATTTAAGACTGGAATGGAGCAAAATTAACACTTCTAAGAGATTTTGTGTCAAGGATTAATCGAACAGAAAAAAATATATATTATAACTTACTCTTTTTGTGAAGTTAATTTGGGCCTCCCAGCATATTTGGTTCATTTTTTGGTTTGGTTTTGTCATTCCCAAAGTGGTCTACATCGACCACCTGGCCCTCTAGTACGCTCGATCGACAAGTTTTTTTTTTAAAGAAAGACAAACATTCCCGGTCTACGAATAGCCCAACAACATTAAAAAATCTCCTACTACCACCACACTAAGCGGAAGATGTTGCTTGTGTTGTGATGGAGGACCACAATTGATGTCGAATATATTAAGGACACTTAATCATTGTGAATTGTCACTTATTTGTTGGCTATTGTTGGTCATACCCTTATAATTATGCATGTTTAAAAAATATATTAGCAATAACATTTTTTAAGATATTATGCAACAGATAATGAATGCAATGTAAAAAGGTAAGTTAATAAATATGGGGGGCACTGGATTTTTTTAAATCTCATGTGGGCGGTATTCGAAATAAGTTTGAGAACCTGTGCTTTTAACGATACTCTGTATCTAATTACAAAGTGACATGAAAAGTATTTATGTACATGGTCGATAAATAAATAAAAGAATAAAATAACTTTTTCGTGTTTATTTTTGGGATATTATGCCGTGTTACCCTTCTTTAGCCGACGTTTCGGACAACATTACAGTGTCGTATCGCCCTGCACACAATTGTGTGGTTGTATAAATTAAATGTGAAATTGTGTTAAATTTTGCATACTTAAAAAGTTGTACTTTATGATTGAATGTTATTTTATTCATGATTTCAGATTTTCACGGCCAAAAGTATTTTTGTTGTTTTTTTTGGGATATTACGCCGTGTTACGCTAACTCTTTCTTTAGCCGACGTTTCGGACAACATTACAGTGTCCATAATCAGGGTGTTATTTAAAGTGTTCAAGTCTATGCTTAAGTACGTCTATGCGATACCGTGTTGCCAGCTCTACTCCTCTACGAGCTGGTAAAACAGTATAATTTAAATTTGTTTTTTTTTTTACCTTTAGTTTGGTGTAGCCGTCAATTACCGGATACCAAGATTCGGTAAACTCGGTATCGCTTAGACGTACTTAAGCATAGACTTGAACACTTTCAATAACACATCTGCCCCGAAGATGGACACTGCAATGTTGTCCGAAACGTCGGCTAAAGAAGGAGTTAGCGTAACACGGCATATTATCCCAAAAATTAACAACAAAAATACTTTTGGCCGTGAAAATCTTAAATCATGAATAAAATAACATTCAATCAGAAAGTATAACTTTTTAAGTATGCAATATTTAACACAATTTCACATTAAATTTATACAACCAAACAATTGTATGCAGGGCGATACGACTACCACAAACTCGCAACAGCAAGTGTGCGTGTAAAATATAATACATACGTTATGTGCGACGGCTCTACGAATTGTACATACCTACTCAGCTTAACCGTCGAAGCCTTCAAGGGAGGCACGCCCTACAGATTTGTAAATATAAAATACAAAAGGGGAACACGCGGAGAATTGAACTGTTTAAGGATATTGCATTGCACGCTTCACTAAAGACTAGAGAAATTGGAGACAAAGAAATATCACAAGGGTTTTATCTGATGTTCTTATGGATGGAAATGTAAAATGTAAAACTATGACATGCGTGGATTCCATGAGAAGATCACAAGTTTGATTATCGACAATATGGTGTAATGTTATGTGGGTTATTTCCAAACAATATTTTTATGCTGAATTGGGGATTTTTTTCTTTCAAAACTCTACATAAATATTATGTCGGAGGTCATTTTTTTCCGGGACCATTGGTTGTTTTTCAATTTCTATAAGTATGTCTAAATTTGTAAAGAAAATAAAACTTAAATATTATTGATAAAAATTGTACATATAATGTTTTGTGGGTTATGGAAGCATATATAATATATAGTCTCCGTGGTCGAAGAGTAAGGCTCACGACTAGTGATCTGGAGGTCACGGATACATTTCAGTGTGGAAAATGCTCTCAATATTGTTCTGATGTAAGACCACCATTCAGAATTGAAATGTTTCTTGAAATCTCCTTCCCCTCCATAATGCTTTCAGTCCCACAACATATCAATTGGTGACGTCATAGTATCACTGGCTTCAGGCAGAGAGGAGCTGTTGAGACTCGTGTACGTTTCACATAAAAAATAAGTACCTATTATTTGAATGTTTTACTTATTAAAAAGGATAATCTGAACAAATCTAGCTTTGATATTTATTATGATTGCAAAAAACCAAGAGACTATAGGCAGGTATAACAGTATTTTTTGAAATGGTATCACTAGGAATTTTTTGACAGGTCTCCTGCCAGATATCAACTTGACGGACGTAAATATCTCTCATAGAGAGCATTAAAAATCATCTTATGTACCGGCCTTATGGCATCCCCATTAAGAGGGTATTACCAGAGAATACCGGAAATTGGTCCTCTTTGAATCAAATTCTAGACGTATTGACTCTTTTTTACAAAAAACATAAATTGATTTTGAAAGATTGTTATTTTATCTGGTACACGCAGTTTTTAAATTTTGAAAAACTAAGTTAATTTTTAATGTACTAAGGTTATACCATTAGTCGTTGGCAGATTTGTTCAATTTTCAAACGATGGATTCTATTAAACACAAAATTCAAATCATATAATCGTAAAACAAAATCAATCAATACATAATCTTGTAAACACAGTTTTCAGAATTTTAATTTTAGTTAAATCAAAATCTTTAAAAAATCAATCCGAGAACGTGTTTTGGGACGAAAATACCTCAGTTTTTCTATTTCTATTTATTTAAATTTCCGCTGGTCAATCGCTCTTAATTATCTCAGCTATTATATCCTAAAAAACTAAAATAAACTGTGTAAATTCAAACCAAACAATATTTTTATGCTGAATTGGGGACCTTTTTCTTTCAAAACTCTACAAATTATGTCGGAGATCCTCTTCTTACGGGACCATTGGTTTTTTTTCAATTCCTATAAGTACATCTAAGTTTGTATAGGAAATAAAACTCAAATGTTATTGATAAAAATTGTAAGTTGAATATAATTAATTTTTAGGTACAAAATTTAATGGCAAAAAAGTCAGAAATACGGAATATTATGTGAAACCAGATAAAGCGTTAGTTGAGTTTTGAAAAAAAACGTGAGAAAAATGTGTTCTTTCACCAGGACGATACTGAAAATTTCTATATCCATCGATTCCGAAATTATAAACAGGAACAAAAAACTTGAGTAGGTTTGAAAACTAGCATTTTATATTCTGTTTAAAAAATGTAATTTTGAATTATCTGTACACAAAATCCTACGACTTAGCGAAATGGCTAATAAAGATAAAGTTTCATTGCCGAATCAGGCAATAAAAACACGATAATACAATTGGCTTTTTAATGCAAATATTTATTACTCTTATATTTAACAAGGATTTGTATTGCACTTATATTAACTCTTTATTACTCTTTTATTTAACAAGAGTAATAAAGCCAGCTGTAGTAACTCTGAAAAATTTACCAGATGAGGTTATGTTATTTACAAATTTATATTCTTCTTCTTAAGTCGGTTTTTTCTTGTTGAGGATTGTGACCCTTTCTCCAATTTCCGTGTTGGAAATGGCTCCACCACTCCTCGCGTTTCCGCGCTGCTTTAAGAGCACCAACGTATCGGACGCCAGTGCTACTTGATCCTTTTGCCATTGACTATTAGTTTCTCTAATGCCTTGTTCTGACTGGGAGAGTATTTTAGTCGAGTAGCTAATATTTTAGTAACTAAACGTATCCGAACACCACAATTTTAGTAGAGTAGGATAGTCAGCTCTTTAGTAGATTGAATCGATTTGGTTCTATTTTTTTGGCGAGTAGAGTCCCCTCCACGCATCCCTGCGCACTGACATGCGCAGTTCATTAGGGCCGTTAGAGCGAAAATACTGCTGTAATTTTTTTTTTATTTTTGCTGCTATTAATCTATTTTGTGGCCAGAGTTTATTTATTTTCACCTCGCTAATTTATTCTTCCACCTCTTCTAAAATAAGCACTACAATCAGCTTAATTAGCGTATTTACTTTATTGCGTTGCATCCCGTCATGTCGCGACGCGTCGCTTACTAATGAATTCTACTTGACAGCAGTGCGAACACTTTTTGGTGAGTCGAGTAGCGAGTTTCTCTCCACTCGACTTAATACTTGTCAGGTCAGAACAAGGCACAAGTCCTCAGTTTGGCGATCAACGGGTCTAAATTATCATAAAATATGTTGTAAACAGATAGTTGAGAGCAGTTGAGAGCCAACTGCGGAACAAAAAGGCACTTTCAGAAAGGACACATTTGGGCGTCCCGCTGTCCAAGATTTAGATTCTAAAACCTTAGAAATACACAAGTTTTAACACAAAAATTAATGTAGAAAAAATGTATTATAGGAATGAGAATATTAATCTTCAACTTTTATTAAAAATCAACCGTTATTAGAACTCACTTATTTTATATTACCAAACTTTTTTTCTCACTAACCGTTCGTTCTTATGTGAAGCCGACAAAAAATGATTTAAATAAACAATTTCTGTTAGGCCCGCTATTTTATTCGCTTTAATTCCACGTAGGAGACACCGAGGAAAATAATTTATTTCAGGACCTGTGTCACAGGTAGGGATGCTATGTGGGCGGTTTTTTTAGGAAAGGACGAAGAGGGTTTTGGGAAGGAAAAGGTATGCGGAGTGGGTTGGAATCTGGGGCTCAGTGTGTCCAGGACGAATGAATGCATCCCTTCCACTGCGGTACAAAACAACGTTCCGAGAAAGTACTGCTGGAGGTGTCAAATGGTCTCCATCAACCACGCAGTAGGTGGGCAGCTAAATCCAGTTAAACCACACCCCATGAACTAAGGCACCTCTGCTAAGTGATCAAACGTATCGAACCATTTGGGATGCCCTGGGGCGGCGGCACATTGATTGAGTGATATTTACTTTCATCTTCTTCCCTTTCCCACTTACCTTCAGCCTCATAACGTACCCCAATTAGAGATGCCATAGTCTCACTGGCTCCAGACGGGAGCATTTGGGATTCTTGTGAGGTATTCACTATAAAAAATTTAAAAAAAAAGATAGTTGGACACTCAAGACCACTTAACAACAAATGTAATAAAATCCATAATTGAATAAAATCCCTGTAGAGCACCCCCCTCCCCCTCCTCCTCCCCTCCTTAATATGTTTGTATAAAATCCCTAGGTTAAGAATATTTTTACCAGTCTGAAGATGGCTTTGACAAGCTGAAACCGGTTAATTGAGTGATATTCATAATATTTACAATTTAATATTTACAATCTATTATATTTTGTATATTAAAATTTGTTAAAATTATTTACGTTAAATTTACAATTTTTATCAATAATATTTGAGTTATATTTCCTTTACGAACTTAGATATACCCAAAGAAATTGAAAAAAAAACAAATGGTCCCGGAAAAAATCCTCCGACATAATATGTAGAGTTTTGAAAAAAAGACTCCTCAATTCAGCATAAAAATGTTGTTGGTTTGGATTTACAAAGTTTATTTTAGTTTTTTTAGGACGTTAATAGCCGAGTTAATTAATGGGGATGCCATAAGGCCGGTAAATCAGTTATTTTTACTTGGGATGCTATTGGGTATACAAAAAACACTGATAATTTTCTAATAACCCAATCCGACTCATAAAACCTGAATATACTAAAAACCAGCCCATATTTTAAACTGTTAAATGTTCAAGACACGACTGTACATTAACAATAGGATTACGAAATACTAGTAAATATCTTCAAATATAAAACATAAAAATATGAGAAGATCATAAAGCTTCAGGTTTATATTTCCCATAAATATTAAACGTGATATTTAGTTACATTTTTCACGTAGATATTATGAGAGTTATTTAATAATGTGTAATAAGAATCCAATGCGACAGACCCGTCGGAAATGAAATAAAGAGCAAGTGGTAATAAGATTTTGGGAACAAATACATAATACATGGAATTTCATTAGGGTGCAAATACATTATATTCATCAAACCAGTCTTGATAAATGAAATTCTACAAAACAAATAGTTTAGATTTTTTTGTGAAAGAACTACTGTATGGCAAATATGTAATAGCATTAATTTACCCTCCCGGTATATCTATTAGGTTGCTCAAAGGAATAAGTTACTTTTGTATAGTGTGTACACGGAGAAAAATGTTGATCTAAAATACGATCATTTTATTCGTAAAATACGGTTAAAAATGGGACTGAAGTTCTTACGAACAAATTAACAGGGTTTCAATGTTTATTGGCGGAAATATGTAAAAATAATTTGTTGGTATATGTAATTTCGTACGCTTGTTCGTAAGAATTTCGGTCCCGTTTTTAACCGTTGTTACGAATAAAATTATCGTATTTTAGAATAACATTTTTTCCGTGTACAAAAGGACACTCCAAACATAATAATAATAATAACAATAAAATCGTTTATTCATCAATAGTTTTGTTTTTTTTTTTTTTACAATACAGGTACAGATTTTAGATTACTCATTGGTTCTATTGACGAAAAGGTCACTGCTCAGCTGCAATTCAGGATTTCTCCTAGAATGCAGCTGGTTTTCAGCAGTGCCTTCAATAAAAGACAGAAAATAAAAATAAAATTAAATTAATATAAAATTTTACATTTAAATTCAATTACATAAAAATAATCAAACCAAATCTCAAATTCAACACACATAATATAATACAATTGAAATAATAGAGAAATAAATAGAAATAGAAATAAAAATATATTAATAATATAAATTGGAATTCAAAAGCTAATCTTAATAATAAAATCAATTGAAATAAAATACAATCAATTCAGAATATAATCAGAGAATTACATATTCTGGGAATAATAAATAATACATCGGTTTGTTAATGCTTAAGAAGATATTGTCAAGAGCATAATTTGAAAACAGTAAATATTGTAACATATAGAAACATAAAATTATAAAAAAATAAAAACAATAGTTCAAACATAAAAAGTGAACTGAAAAACATTACAACCGTAAAGGACTCCAAAATTAGACTCAACTTAGAACAAACGATCCAATGACTAGAAGAAGCATGGAAACGGGAAAAAAAACCATTTCCAAGAAAAAATTATTGAACTTCAGCAAAAAGTCATCATCAAGCTTGAAAAAAATAATAAACAAAATTCCTATGCAATGGTTCTAAAAGAAAGAACTGTTCAAATCGAAGAACCCAAATTTGCAGTCTTAATACCGCTGAAGGCAAAGAAACACCTGAAGACATAAAGAGTATTACCACAAAAACAATAAAAGCGCCTTACCTGGGAATTGGAATAAATGGAATAAAAAAAGCAACAAATAATAAAATAATTATGACCTGCTCCAATAAAGAAGATGCTGAAAAATTGAAAGCAGAAATCAATAAAAATAAAAATGGAATATCTGCAGCAGAATTAAAAAAAGAAGAGGCCATGCATGATCTCGTGCACATTTTTATGCTCCGAAAGCGAGAATTTCTGCCTATCAGAGAATGCGTCAATCAACAGATCGAAGAAATATTATCAGTGTAATACAACCAGCGTCCTGAAAGAAACATAAAGTAATCTATTTTAACATTGTTAAAATTTCATTACAGTGAATGTCGTTTTCCCGAAACTTAATGTTGCCTTATT
Organism: Limnephilus auricula; assembly: GCA_951813805.1. Classification (NCBI taxonomy): domain Eukaryota; kingdom Metazoa; phylum Arthropoda; class Insecta; order Trichoptera; family Limnephilidae; genus Limnephilus; species Limnephilus auricula. The sequence goes on from OX638410.1 coordinate 18,188,984, forward strand.
TTTCTCTGCTTTTCAAAATATGAGCGAAGGCTGTCTAAATTATATTCGCTTTCAATGAGCTCCGTAGTAATCGCAAATCCAACCTGTTTTCTCCTCCCCTAGCCGCAGTCAGCGATGATTTACGATGCCTAGTTGGAAACGGTTAAAATCTAGGATGTAAATAAAAAGTTACAATTTATATCTGAAACTGTAATTGGATGAGCAGTATGAAGGCTTTTGAAAGGGCTTCTCAGATCCCGCCCCACAATATGGGGTCATAAATCAGGGAGGATTTAATTCTGTAGGCTTTTTAAAAATATTCTTGGTTATATTCTGGCTGTGGAGGAAGCCCGGTTCAGTGCGCGTGTAACGTTGATACGGAATAAGTGAGATGACCCAATAGGATTTTATTTCAAGCGAGAGATTCTCTTAAAAATGTAAGGAATAATTTAAAGATAATATTTTCTGATTTTAATCGTTCTACTAAAAATGTTTGTTTTTTATGTTTTCATTAAATTTTTTTCATTTTAAAAACGATCAAAATCCGACAAAACCAAAACGGCCCGTGGTTGGCAACCGCACCAAATACGTACGTCAACAAACAACAAAGTAATACTGTCAGAATTTTTTCAAAGCCGGCCAACGCTTATGACGTCACATGATAAAATATCGTTTTGGCGGTATTACAAAAGTTGAAAAATAATCGTAAGTTTTTTCTGCTTTTTTTAAGAAATAAAAAATACCACATTGGTTGGACGTTGCAGTGTCTATCATCAGGGCAGATCCGGCAGATCCGACGATTATTATTATTTATTTACAACTTATCAAAGTGTCAGTTTCAAAAACACATTTAAGTTCATGAATTTGTAAAAAACCAACATTGGGAATGCAGGTCTCCCCAAACAGAAAACATTGACATGTGGTCTACAGGACAAATAAGTTTGGGGACCTCTGCTCTAAACCTAAAAAAAAGTTCTGATATTATTGTATCGTATATTATAGGTATTTTTTTCACAAAACACGTTCTGATTTTAATTTAACTACAATTAAAATTCTGAAAACTGTGTTGACTAGATTATGTATTGATTTATTTTGTTGTATGATTTTATGATTTGAAATTTGTGTTGTTTAATATAATATATCGTTTGAAAATTAAAGAAATCTGCCAACGACTAACGGTATAACCTTAGTTTATTAAAAATACACTTGGTTTTTCAAAATTTTAAAACTGCGTGTACCAGGTAAAATAACAATCTTTCAAAATAAATTTATGTTTTTTTGTAAAACAGAGTCAATACGTCTAAAATTTGATTTATAAAGGAATAATTTCCGTTATTCTCTGGTAATACTGAGTCGATTAAATGGGAATAAACAAATACGTAGATTGCGTCATTCTGAGAACTGTTTTGCCTATCTAGTGTACTTGTTTTACCAGCAGTGTTACAGTTCAGAGCAAAAAACAGTTGTGGGATCCGCATAGAAAAAGCATAAAGACGCAAAAAATAACTCTCATCATTTTGCTTTTGATGAAAAGCGTTATGGACGGCGGGTTACATTTAAGCAAAAAATGACTTTTTCATTGCAGATAATGAATCCACCACCATTCACCAAGCTGTGTTGTGATAAACAATATAATCGTTTTATTTTTTAATGTGAACACCGTTTTCCTTACCGGCTGCGCCAATTCTTTTATGCTACATCCTTCAACACTAACGATGTTTCCGGTTGATGTATTTTCATCTGACAGTATAGGTACAAAAATTATTAAGTTTCCAAGATGAAAGTCTCTGCGGCCCTTAACATGCAAACCTTAAATTTGGATTTGAAGCCAAAATACATAAACAAAGTGAATAATTTTTTTAGATTTTCACGGCCAAAAGCATTTTTGTTATTTGTTTTTGGGTGTTATGCTGATGATGGACACTGCAACGCTTTCCGAAACGTCGGCTAAAGAAGGAGGTAGCGCAACACGGCAAAACACCCCAAAAACAAAAAACGAAAAAAAAAAAGAATAATAATATTTTTTATTAGTAAAGCTATATTTTTATAACTTTTGAAGGTTGTTCCCATCATTGTGAAAAAATATGTGTGTAAGTGTGTGTTTAATATGTGTAATATTATATGTGTCTTGTTCATTTTCATATAATTTAGATTATTGGTATCTTCTTCTTCAATTAATAATAATTATTTGTTTTTTTTTTATTTCAAAGGCGTAGTAAATTATATCTAGTTAGGCGATTGTGCTATTTTTTGTATTTTAAATTGTAAAATAAAGACCATAAAAGAAATTGGTTTTTCACGTTTTTATTTACAAGTAACTATTTATAAAAACTTGAAGTGAACTTTCAATTAAGGTAGAATCATACCGGGTCGACGTACATACGCATCGCTACGCCTAACAATGCTTAGTAACCATACATTTTATATGAAAATGGCCACAGACATCGCACGTCACGATGCCTGTAACCATTGTGATTCTAAAACATAAAATTTCATAGAAAATGTATGGTTGCTAAGTAGCCCAGGTGTGCTAGCATGGTTGCCAATTGCTAAGATTGCCAACGCACAAACGACAGTTGATATCGAATATATTAAGGACACTTAGTCATTGTGAACTGTCACCTATTCGTTTGCGATCTGCCGTTGTACTAGGGAACCATATGAAGTTACCGACAATCGGTCGGTAACTTCACATCGATCGACCATGCTAGCACCCCAGATATTGTTAGGCGTAGCGATGCGTACGTACGTCGACCCAGTATGTATTTACCATTAATCATTCAAAACAATAATAAATACATATTTTTCGCTTCGGATTTTTTTACTATTTTTATCCAATTTTTTTTACGTACGTACATACATACTACATTACATATTACGCACTCCTTGCTGAACCAAAAAAAAAAAATGGATACAGCTCTATGAATGATCAGCTGTACAAAGTTGGTTTCGAATTCATTAAATTAACAATAACCTTTGAAATTCCAACAGTAGAAATGTGTTTCTATTTACTACGTTTTACTGTAATCCCAACATCGAAATCTTATGATTTACTGAAGTATTAATCCTTCCCCACTTTACCCAAATACAATAAATTATTTATCCATTTTATAATGTCAGCCCTGATAATACCAAACAGAAAAACATTATTTATGTCGAAGTTGGGCTTTGAACTAGGTCAGTTGCGAATAAGGATTCGAAACTCCGTATTGTGGGGTTAATCCGTGCTTTGAATAAAGTAGGATTTAAAGTGGTGGCAAATACAATTTTACACCGCAGTTCCAAAGTGATTTGTGTGGAATTGTTGTACAGACATATATACACGTTACGTAGAAGTGTTGGTGTGAAAGCATCAACTAGGCGTAGATACACATACGCGATATATGCGTAGAACTTTTATAGCAGCGACAATTCTTACATACAAGGGTACATGTTTACTATAAACTGATCGGGTCGTTTCTTCGACTCATTTTTGTGTAAGTCGGATTGTATATGGAACGAGCTACCGGAATTAAGACAAAAAGTAGGTGTAATTTTGTTGTCCGATGATATATTTTTTTTTCAATTAAAAACTTTAAAAATGTGTTTCCACCACACATCGCAATTGGGTAGTCAAGAGAGAAGCGCGTTTGTAGATTAGCGGGTTACTGGATAGCATTTCGTCGCGTTCCTACAACACGCTGTAACACGAAACAGCGCTCGTATCACATGATCCCATCGCGACGTATAGAAGTGAGATCAGTGACGACGTGTGATTAAAGTCAATAAAATCTTTTGTACAATAATATATTTTTTATAACTCCACACCAGTGCAACCAGGCCAGCCATCCGTGGATTTCTGATCGCCGCGCCGCCGAGCTGCTACGTATCGCACTTCAATAATACGCTAGTGAGGCAGAGATAGGGCCCGCCTCCAAAAGACGATGATTTCATGTAGGCGAAGGGGAACGGGGATGTCCTTGGAATCGAAACGAATGATAGCCTTTGCCTGGTCGCACGTCGTTTGGTTGGAGGCGCGCCTAAAAAAACGAACGAAGTGGAACCGATCATATCCGAATCGCTCAAGCGATTTTGTTATTATTTGTGATAGTACGCGGCAGTAGGTACCTAGTAGGCTATTCTGATTAATTTAGTAGGGCAAATTTGCAGTTGACGGTCTATCTTGTGTTGATTCATTATTATTATAGTTTGACGTAGTTATACATTAGCTTTCTTTTAAAAATGTCTGTGCCTCCCCACTGTTCAACCTTCTACACCACCGTACACCGCACAGTGGATAAGCGTTGTATTTAACTGTTTTAACAGTGAATACGCGTTATACTAACTGTTATGGCTGCGAAGCGTTTTAGTATGCGCTCTGTTAAATCCATTATATAGTAGCAATAACATTATCGTTTTTGCTGCATGCTGCGCAGCACACATTAAAAATTAAAACATTGAAAATTTTCACAATAATAACTCACGTAACAATTATGGTACATACAGCGCACCTGCTAACAATTTGCATATTATTTAACTGGTATTTTAATATTAATGATTATATTAATATTATATGTAATATATAAAAATCTCGTGTCACAATTTTCGTCCAAAGTAAACTCCAAAACTATTTAACCAATTTTGATGAAATTCGGCTTAGTGTGTGTAATTTAGTCCAACTAAAAAGATAGGATAGTTTTATCTCGATTATTGACCTCAATATTTATTATTGGGAATTAAATGTTTTTTAACGGGAGAATTATTTGAAAATATTATAGTTCCGTAAGTTTCTGACAGATTGCGGTGTGAGTGAATTTATTTAAACAACACAAAACACATCCAGGTTAGGTAACCATCCAGTAGATGGCATTGTGTTTCGTTAGCTACAGCAACGCGTGGGCGGGTCAGCTAGTGTATATATATGTACAGCGCCCTTGAGGGGATTTTTTTTCGAAAACGGCGCTATACAAGTCATCCAATTATTATAATTATTATTATATATCATTAATGCATATTTTTTAAAACTAGTAAAAAATTTTGAAATAAATATAATGTTAATTGCTAATTTGAAATGTGAGATTGACCAAAATTACTTAAAATACGAGGTCTCAGTTTTCGGATTGGTTAAGGCGCTTGTCCCGGCAAGACGGGATATCCTGGTTTCCAGTCCCGGTTGCGATAGTTAGTTTTTTTTTCTTTTTCTGTTTCTTGTTCTTTTTCAGTTATCGTTTAGAGTTGTTAATTTTATCTTCTTCTTATATCATATATTATTTAAGTGTTTGAACCAAAAAATCCCCTTAATTATTTCAAAGGAGACGCAAGGATATTATTATGATTGCCAATAATATTATAATCGCTTCTTTTGACTTTGTATGTTACATTCCTCAACGTTATTTAACATTCATTGTACTTTCAACAATACTCAGAAAACATGGCAAAAATTTTAACATAAAAAATGTGTAAAAGAGTCCTAAATTCTGCAGTCTTTCAAAATAACATCAATTTATTTACTCCGTTTTTGGCAGTAATCTTCTTATAGATGTAATATAAACCGTGATGGGAGTAGCAAATGTAAAATCATGCAATATCCTGTCCTCCACGTGCAAAGTCGTCTCTTTTTCAAGCATTAACTAATTTTTTTTTTTTGCTTTTATTTTTAATTTAACGAGTTAAACCTCATAATATTTTAATTAATGAAGATAATATTAGCGAAACTCAAGCGAAAATCGGAATCAGAAAAAGATACGGATATATCTGGGTCTCGAACCCAGGACCTTCGGCTTTCCGGACAAATGCTTTTTCCGATTCGGTCATATTCAACTGTATCTTACTTCGACAGAGAAGTACCGTTCATTTTCTTAACGCATATTTTTTTGGACTGCTTTCTTTATGTGTGATTGCAAGATTCAACTGGAACTAGATGCCATCTAGATAGTGTCAGGATAAATTTATCACTTTTTTATTTAATATTCGGAAACGATTAACTTTTCTGCAAGTCTTGGATGAATATTTTTATTTTACGTTTACTTAGCATCTGCCCGTAAAGCCGAAGGTCCTGGGTTCGAGTCCCAAAGGTATAAGCATCTTTTTATGATTTTTCTGTTTCAGATTTTTTTATTGAGTTTTGTTAATATTCATCTTCGTTAATTAAAATAAAATTTCTAATTACGTTGTGTTATCCGAAGTGACCTGCCAGGTAAGTATGTTTTCTGAATCTATTTGTAAATAATAATGAGGTGATTTCTCACAAAAACGGCGGTCTTATCCTTTTAATTTTTTTAAATAATTTTTTTTACGCAAAAAAATTTATTTAAAAATATTATTATTGGTAAAAGAAGTTTTTACATGATGACATATATAGTTAATACAGGTAAATGAAAATTTATCACGCTAAGCTGAAACAGGATAGACAGAAAAAGATACTGTCGCATTAAAAATGACATAGAAAATTTATTGGTCAACATTAAAATAAAATTAAAAACCTTAATTTTTTTTATAATAAAAATGTTGAGAAAAAATACTTATTAAACAAACAATGTTCATACATTTTCCACGGCTTTCATAAATATTTTTAAAAGCTTAATATTCAGCGTGTTACCATAAAACGAATTGAAAAGTTGAATATGTGAATAAATATGATTCCTATAAAAATATATCAATTCAAAACCCGTAAATTCAAATAACTCCATGCAATATAATTCCGAAATCAAAGAAATAAACCAAACCGAAATATGAACGCCAGAGCTGAAATTGAATTCTTTTCTTTTCCGTTCGAATTATACTTTGTAATTCATTTTCTATTCTTCATCACATTACTTAAATTGACGGCAAAGTGAATAAATATGCTATTTCAAAGGATTTGCATAATATTTTACAATGTACTTTTAAAATGGTTTTCAAAATGAACTGCCAATTTAGTATTATTATTAAGTAAAATTAGTATAAAAAATACGTAAAAAATATTTTCTTGTACAACTTCTAACTTGAGCTCTACAAGTAACTTATTTTTTTTATTATCTAAATAGGAACTGTAACATTTATTCAGTATTTTTAATCCATAAATTTTATATTCAGTATCAACTATTTTAATAGATAAAGTCTGCCGTATGTCGGATATTTCTTGTGGACTTTTCTTGTACCACTTCTAACTTGAGCTCTACACGTTACTTAGTTTTTTTAGATAGGAATTCTGTAACTTTTATTCGGTGTTTTGTTGTATTTTTAATCCATAAATTTTATTTTCGACATCAATTTTTTGAATAGAGAACCTTTGCCGTCTGTGGGATATTTCTTGTAGACTTTTTTGTCTGTTTTAAAAATTAAATAATATTTATAATCTTTTAAGTTTCTTATCCTAATTAAAAAGGGACAGATCTCACAGATATTTTGTTATTTTCTATCAGGTTTAATTATTTAGGTTTAATTATTTGTTAATTTTTAATTGATAAACTAATGTTTAAGACAAAATTTTTTATGCATAGCACAAAGGATAACAATTATTATAAGCAATAATTATTAGCCTGAAACATTCATCCATATTGAAAAAATCTCCCGAGAAAAGATACATGTCGCCGACGGGACTCGAACCCGCACCCCTCCGCACTTAAATGCCTTTCTCATATAAAAATAGAGTTGGCTGTTTGCAGGTGAAAACATTTAGTAATTGTTGAATGAAACACTAGGTATATATTGAATCATTTGGCGGGTAGAAAGTAACCCACCGTAGCTACCGTAGTAGGCCGCAGTCCCCCCGGCGGGTCCGGATGTTTGAAGCGATTTTGCCACTTATGTATAAAGAAATTGTATGAAGAACAAGGTCAGAATCGCTTGGGCCATTCTCGTTCTTGACATTACGAATTCCTGGATAGCATTTAGCCACTCCGAATAATTCATATTAATTGCTAATGACGCGCCGGGCACCAAAGATAGCGGACAAAATGGCTGCCGCTTGATAATATGAACGCTGTCATATTCGAAGTCTATATTTATTCATTGCTTTTTTATACAAATCTATTGTAGAAAGCATAGATTTGAGTAATTATTAGGAAGTTCGTTTTATCTACATTATTTTGATGTAATTTTTGTATTATATCAAAAAAGAAATGTTATAAAAATTTAATTCGTAAGAAAGGTGAGAACTGTCAAATATTTTACGTCGCATTGAAAAAAAATATTTTTTGTATGCTGTCTTTCAACAAGGTAATGGTAGAGCTCCTGACCGGCAATCAGAGGGGTGCGGGTTCGAGTCCCGTCGGCGACATGTATCTTTTCTCCGGAAATTTTTGCAATATGGATGAGTGTTTCAGGCTAATAATTATTGCTTATAATATTTGTTACCCTTTGATTAATTATTTGTCTTTATTATTGTAAAAATTCTTCTTCGATGTCGCAATATTGTACGCCTGTGAGATGAATCGAAATTTTAAGAAACATACTCCGATTTTATAAATATATTTCGTTCTTACTTGATAGCATCCTGAAAATGAATATAAGTTTGAAAAACGATAAAATTCGGCGCGGTGAAAGAAATACATGAAACGCGGAATACACAATATGATGTGACTTATTGTCCGCCAAAATAATAAGATACGAAAAAAGCTTTCCCGTTTAGGGGCAGCCTGCCAGCAATGTGACGGGAATGGAGATAAAGGAATACGGATAAAGAAACAGAGTCCCAATGGTTGATAAATGTTTTATCTTAAATTCTGTTAAAGAAATTGGCAGCGTACTCTTGCAGCGCTGTCAGATAGTCGAATTATCAATTCTTGGCGATTTTACAAGCGTTTTAGCAGAATTTATGTCGTTTGTAATTGACCATCCGATCGATCGTTTAAATGGAGATAAAACAGGAATTCTTTCATTTTCAGGATAACTAAATGTTTTTTTCCAATCGGACGAATTTGTTTTTTTTTGTAATCACGCCAAAAAACGAATAAATTATTGTCTTCGTAATTATCTGTGTTTATATTTCTAGTCGTTGAGGAGATTCTTTTAATTTAAATTAGTATGGTACGATATCATTAATCATTCGGAGTTCAAAGCCCATTTTTCACTGTGCAAATTTCCTTGGTATATTTGATGATCTTCGTAAATGTAATGAAATAATTCTTTTATTTGTTGTTTTTCCGGATAAAAAAATTACATCATATGTATTCAATTTTTAAACACGTCTTTCTTTTTTTTAACTAGCTGACCCGGCAAACTTCGTATCACCTCAGAATCAAAAAATGTTGTAATTAATTTATTAGCTGAAATAAATTAAGTTTTTATTAAATTAAAATAAATAGGTACCTTCTCTAAGTTCAAAAAATGAAATTGAGCTGTTGACTAAGCACGAAATGTTCGGCACACTACACCATTGACAGTTCGAAATTATTCAAATTATGTCGACGATGTCGACCAACGCACATTAAAATTTGCACATTCAAATTTTGAAAAGCCGTTCCATACAAAATATACGAAAGTTTTTTTTATTTTTCCCATGATTTTTTCCGATGGTTTAATAGTTATTTTGTTAATCGGGACGGAGACAAATCCAACAAATCAAAGATCATAAAAGTCGGTTCAGCCGTTCTTGAGTTATAAATGGTGTAACTAACCCGACTTTGTTTTATATATTAAGATATCTTGTAGTTAAATCTCTTTGATAATCGTTAGTGACCAGACCTGTATAATTGTGGTGAATAGGATAATATAAGTAATTTCAATATCCTTCAACAGATGACGTTAGCATAGGTAGTTATATACAGTTTTGAGGTGTAGTGTTAAGTAGTACCTTAGAAGAATGGCGACTGTCGCTGTTCGTGTATAATGCACGAACGGTTACGGAATCAGTCGATGATATACGATAGACATCTGAGCTCCCTCAGTGTCATTGTGGTCATCGAATAGAACGTCCGTTAGGTCCAGTTAAATTTTAATTGTAAATAAACTATTTTAATTGTAATTAAATTTTAACGTAAATAAAGTTACTTATAATCTCGACTAACATCGATCTTTATTGACCATTCCCGAAGACATATCAAGTAATCTCCATCACTGGAATTGAAGAACATTGCAAAAATTAAGCCAGATTGGTACTTGTTTATGATGATCGTACCGATTTTTTTTGGTTCTACCAATCTTAAATAGTTTTATAATTATTTTTAATTGATAAACTAATGTTTAAGACATGATTTTTTTATGCATAGCACAAAGGGTAACAATAATTATTAGCCTGAAACACTCATTCATATTTAAAAAAACCTTCCGAGAAAAGATACATGTCGCCGACAGGACTCGAACCCGCACCCCTTCGATTGCCGGTCGAGAGTTCTACCATTAAGCGACGGCGCCTTATCTGTTACCCGCCAAATGATTCAATATATATTAGTGTTTCAATTAACAATTACCGCTTATTACATTTTTGCACCTGCAAACAACCAACTTTATTTTTATATGAGAAAGGCATGTAAGTGCCAACTCTCTCACTAGATGGCGTCGAGACATATTATGTCTATTACGTAACAAGCACTAAGAATGATTTATTTTTTAAATTATTTAAACACATTTTTCTGTCATTTACCGAACATTGTTTTTTGTGTGCCAGCGAGTAGCGTTAGGCGCTCCGCCCACTGAGGCAACTGAAAACCAACTAAAACCGGCTGTTTTCTCTGTCTTGATTGGTCAAAAAGCTTGGTTAACCATAGATGACGAACAATCAGCTGACAGTTGGCAACTATCAATGGCCGCCCAGGGAAATCAGCAGTGACAGTCGCAAGTCACCGCTTGCGTTACCATTGACAACGGGGTTTTGTGTGATTGTGTAGTGCGTGGGCCATCACATTGTCATACAAAGACAGTTGGCAGTTGAGAGTTTTCAGTTGCCTGAGTGGGCGGAGGCGCTTAAACTTATTTTTTTTTAAACAAACAAACCAATTTAAATCGTACATTCGAATACTGTTATTGAAAAAAAACAAAAAAATGCCTATCGTCTACTAGTTTTTTCCAGAAAATCATTATTTTATCAAATTATAAAATTGAAAGACATTTTACAAATTAATAATTTTATGTTGTCTGTGCACACACATAAATAAATAATTAAATAAACTACTTTGAATAGTGAGTGACATTCGAAAATTCGCGTAAAAAAAATTATTAAATAATTTTTATATGGAAATGTTTTCAATTTAGGTTTTTTTGTGTAATAATCTGCAGTCTCGTGGTATTTTGAATTCCAACAAATTCTTAGACGATAAACTGGGATATTGCAGTTCTATCACAAGATGCTTTTCTTGTATGGAAGCACATTGTATGTATAATGAAAAGTGTTGAAGAATTTAATATGAGAGATTGTATTTATCCAATATTCCCCCCCCCCCCTTCCACTCCTCATATGAAACACATATTTTCGCACATAACATAACTCACTTTAAAAATCAATAAAATCGTTTTGAAGTCTTTCAAGCTTTAATATAAAAATAGTACGTTGGTTGAACATGGTTTGAACTTCACTTTACCTTTTTCTGCGATATGATGTGTGAAAATTTGGAGAGACATTTTCACATGATATGTTTTCCGATTCTTGATTTTGAGGTATAATCTCGTGTGGAGTATTTTATTAAAATACATTTAATTAAGGCGTATACTTACCATTTTAGAACATACCTAAAAATGAAAATAGAATTAGGTACACCTTCTAGGGCATAATAATTATATTTAAATATTAGGCAGCGTTATATTTAAATACTTTCCTTTTAATATGTTTAACATAAGTACGTCATACAAGATTGAACACAAAACCATAAATTCTTAAATAGATTATGAGAAATCGTCTTTGCAAACTTTGACAACCCCGAACGTTGAAGCTATGTTAGAACCCCATCCAACTAAAATGATGAACTACATGGCACCTCGAAACAACGATCAACTGCCAGATACAAAAAAAAGAACGATTTCAAAAGGTTCAATGTGATGATAGAACCTTGTAAAATAAATCTACCATTACTCAATCTACCATTCATCTTAACAGTCTTAGTGTAACGTTAAATTACAAAAATAATAAATTGAGTTACAAGTACATTAAACAAGGAGGATTAGAATTTAATAATATTAGTAAATACATATGTCTATACTTACTTATCGTCGCCCGAGTGCAAAATTGTCCACAAGACCATTGGCATATATACTAGATATTGACAAATTTTACAGAGGAGGAGGTTATCTTTCATTATTTCAATTAAAAATTATGGTAGGTGTTTAAGATGAAGCTATTTCCGTAAATGCAATGGTCTCAATAATGAAAATAATTCTAAGCAGAGTGATTAATTGTCGTTAAAAAAAAGGAGATTGAACAAAAACAAAAATGATCGTTTGGACCATCAAGCACTCGAGCGACGACATATATATGTTACCGGATATGTATGAAATCTGGGAATTGCATACAATCCCTAGGAAATGTATACAATTCCGAAGCTATTTAGGAAATGTATAAAATATTGTCTTAAAAATTACTTAATACATACATATCTTGGGAAATGTATACATTTCCTAGGAATTGTATATAATTCCAATATGGTATTCCAATATGTATAAAAAGAATGCTCTCTATAATAAAACACGTTGTTTTATTTATAGCTCTATTTTTCATGAGTTGCACAGACCTCAAATCCTCAAACCAATGTGAATTATCATTGTCTTGCATCCACGTGGTCAACATATTTGAAATATCCCGATTTGCTCTTTCAATACTCCCCTGACTTTGTTTACCTAACCTAACCTAACCTAGCCTAACCTAACCTAACATAACCTAACCTAACCTCACCTAACCTAACCTAACCTGACTGTTTACGCGGCACTAGCGCGATCGCCTGATCAGACAATGCAATACCCTCCCCTCACCCGCTATCCCCGCGTACCCATTGATTTCTTAAATGTTTTACATTTCCGATTGCTATTTAGGAAATGTATAGATTTCCTAGGAAATGTGTCTAATATAATTTATTTCACACATTTCCGGGCGATTTTAGGAACTACATACATTTTCTAGGAATTGAATACAATGACGGATTACATACATTTCCGTTAACATAAACATAAATGCATTTTTCTGTTGGCGAGCTAATAAATAAATAAAAAGTTTATCACTTTCTAAAGAAGCTTTCTGAAATGTGTAATATATTTTATTCACAGATGTCTAATGATAAAGTCACCAACGATATAAAAGTAAGCAAATTATATATGGTGCGAGAAATGACCAAGCACGTAGTGATATTTGAATTCGGCAAAGAATTTAAATCAGGCATTCACGGTGCTGCCAGATTCGGTACCTTCTGTACCCGTCCATCAATGTACTTACATCAAAGTGATATCATTTTCACGTCACGTGACAATATTGAATAGAGCCCATTGAGTGCTCACTTCAGAGAAGCCCGAATTATTGACAAAGGACGGGATATTTTTTAGCACCTACAAAGAAGCACAAGTAGGGGCAGGCAGGGGCAAACTGGATTATCCACGTGGGCACACCCGCTGTTGTAAAATATTGCCATGTTCATGCAAGTATAAAAATATGTCTTGTTATAACCACTCGAGCCGCTTTTTGCCACATTATGGCACTATTTCCAAAACCTCGGATTGCATTGTTGCCATAATGTGGCAAATTTAAAAAAAAAAATCTGTTAAAGCATTCAAAATATAACAAAATAAATATTCTCTTAATTCTTTAAAATGTTTTAAGGTTAAAGATTTAATTATATATTTTTTATAAATCCTACAAATATGTGACAATATACAAAAGATAGGGGAATTCATTGGCTACATAGAACCATAATCAGTTTGTATGTCTCCATATTCGAAGTCGGAAGTATGATTTTTTTTTATGTAGGCGGAAAAATTTCCTTTAGCAATCCGAGAAAAAATATTTTAATTGCTCTGTCGCTCCAGTGGTATTTTTTTTTATTGAATTTACGTTGATTCAAATAGGTTGCAGATAAGCGACTTCTTATATGACGTACTTGAGATACTTTGATCATTGATCCAAACATAAAAGAAAAGTACATTACAAATAAGAAAAGTCAATGGATGTCGCACATAAAAATAAAAATGGATATAATTATCTAAGACGCTTAGTAGATTGCATTTGGGAGAAACTACCAATAATACATAAAGACAGAAGCCAATAAAAATACGCCTTAAGAAAATATTGGTAGTTCTTGGTTGAAGTACGATACAGTTAAATATGATCGAAGGGTATAGGGTTCAACTCAGTGTTAAGCTAAAGTCCTGGGTTCAATTCCTAATACTACCGTATCTTTTCTGCTTTTTCTATTTCAAATTTTCATTTGAGAGTCGCCAATATTTTCAATGATTTTTTTTATTATTATTTAAAATAAAATTGCAAATATTCAAAAAAAAAAAATTATATTCCTGCAAATGAAAAATGCAAATACCCAAAATATTCCGAATACTTGTGTAATTAATATTGGAATGAATTCAGAGTTCACCTCTGAATGGGTTTCTTCGTCCCATTTGGCTGGGTATCCTTTCCGCCTTCCAGGCCCATTCTTCCTGCAATGCCAAAGGAAACCATTTGCCTCCCAGGGCCCGGAGACCTGAGTAATTGAAATATTTTGAATATTCTAAATAGCCCTCTTGAAGTCTCCATGTAACTGGCTATAAAAATTCTACCGTAAAATGGTGTAACTTTATGAATTTTCAACTCCCAAACGAAACAAATTTTAATCAAATGAAACAAATAACATTGTGTACACCACTTATGTATATAATTTATTTATTTTCACGTGTTCTTCGTAAAACAGTTATACACCAATTATATCATGGAGAAGACAAAGTACCTACACAAGGGCAGTTTTACTAATTTGTGACGTGTTTTTTTTTTTGTATTTATTTTTTTTTTTTTTTTATTGAAAAATGTTTGATACAATCAGGTACATAAATAATAAAACATACTAAAATATAATATATGTATGAACAAAAAAATCCCACAAAGGCAAATGCCTGAGCGTGGGTATAATATTGAATTTATTATAATTTATTAAAAGATAGTTTTGAACTGTCTGTAAGTGACATCGAAAATGTCGATGGTCAATGCAGAATCGTTAAGCAGTTGAGTCACTCTGTTTGTTGGCGCATTCTGATAGGCAGAAGACCTCGCTTTCGGAGCATAAAAAACTGCATGGGATCTTCCACGAGTATACTTGTTAGGGACATAAAAATTAATCTTGTTTCGAAACCAATAGTTTTTTGTTAACAAAGTTAATTGTTTCATTTTAATAATAAAAATGACGCCACAAAGTAATTTTGCGAAGATTGAAGAAGAAATAACCTTTTTTAAATACAAGTGTAGGAAAATGTTATATCGTCGGTCCAATGCCAAAGTCGCGAACCGCAAAAACGTCATTCGGAGATATGGAGGTTTAAAGCTTAGAATTGGTATCATAAATATGGTGACCGAACAAGTCAGCATCATTCAACTTTGACACGAGTGATGAAAAAAATCAATTGGTTATACAGGTTACGTTAGATTATATTATGGGGAATTTATTTTTTTTAAACTTTTGATGACCGTTCAAAGAGGTGTTGAAATGCCACTTTGTTGAGTTGATCTAGAACCCATAAATAGATTAATATTGTTACTAAACCAGTTTAAATAAATCTTAATTTTATACATAATAATAAGTAAAAATAAATGAAAAAAATGAAATGAAAACTTCTAAGCTGAGCATGATCAAAACTTAAAAAATATTTTTTTTTTTAAATTAAATGGAGTTCCACGAATTAAACGTAAAAACAATGAATAAAGATGCGGATTAGCGACTTTGGCATTGGACGGTGACCCAGAAAACATCAACGTTTTATATAACTGACGAAATTATCTAATAATTAACTGCATAATCAACTAAAATTAACTAATTAGACACTTATTTTCGAGCGTCATTCCATCGACGTTGTCCATTGTAGCGAGAATTATGCAAACATTCGAAATGAACAAAGTCACCCCCCGATTCAAAAGTCACCACACATTACGTTACCTATTTGTTTGAGTTTTTGAGAAAGCTAAAAGCTTTGAAAATGATTGTTTGGATATTTATTTTAACAACGGTATTTTATTTTGAACAAGTAATTGTGATACAATACTTAGGTGATCGGTAGCTCTGAGGGAAGGTCGCACAAAACTGGTAGCCGAATGGATGGAGTTAGTAACCAAAACAGTAGGTAACAATAATCACTAATAAGGTTTTTTTTGAAAAGTTTTAATTTTCGATTTAAATACTTTGGTTACTCAAATGCATAACTAAAGTACATAGAAAATTAAAACTTTTCAAAACAAAATGTCTAGAAATTGTACCATAGTTTATGCCCAAGAAATACAAATAAAAGATTTTTGTTATTAAAAGGGTAGATATATGATTTTTTCGGATGTTATGCCGTGTTACGCTACCTCCTTCTTTACCTTATACGGCATAATATCCCAAAAAAAAAATGAAAAACTTTTGGCCATGTCCTTACAGGAGGCCCTGAGGAACACAATTTTCCTCAAAGCCTATGTCATCTTTGAGGATGCTGTATGGAGCGTGTTTTTAGAAAGGAAGGAGAGGAAGTTCTGGAAAGGAAAAGGGTATGAGGAGTGAGTAGGAATCTGGTGGTCAGTGTGTCAAGCAGTGATGGAGCTATGAATCCAACACCCACTGGGTGCAAGGCAATATTCCGAGAGATTCCTGCTAGAGAGATCTAAAGTTCTTCCTCAACTAGTCTCTCCCGATCCGGCTTACCATGCAGTTGGTGGACAGGCGCGTCCGCCTCCAAGACCCAGACAAATCTAAATTCATGAATCCGGTAACCCCTGGTAAGTCATCAAACGCGAATCACTTGGTCTAACCTATGGCAGAGGTGTTGGTTATCAAATAAAAGGCGATCCCAAACCCGCCTCCTAAAATCTTATCACACGGAGAAAAATGTTATTCTAAAATACGATAATTTTATTCGTAAAACGGTTAAAAACGGGACTGAAGTTCTTACGAACAAATTAACAGTGTTTCAATGTTTATTGGCGGGAATATGTAAGAATAATTTGTTGGCATACGTAATTTCGTACGTATACCAACAAATTATTCTTACATTTTCCCGCCAATAAACATTGAAACACTGTTAATTTGTTCGTAAGAACTTCAATCCCGATTTTAATCGTTTTTACAAATAAAATGATTGTATTTTAGAATAACATTTTTCTCCGTGCATTATATTAGAATCTATTTGTTGTGTTATATATTTCCTGTATTAAATACAAGAAATATTCAGAGCTTATTTATGTGTTATTAAATTATTTACCGATCAAAATAATAATGAACAATTAATATTTCATTATTTGTTAATCACATAAAAAGTAAAATACAGGTGATTTAAACGATACTGATATAATGAATGTATTACATATTTAAACCGCAACCATTTCATAAACCAACTAAAATGGATAGCAACTAGATATTAAAGTTCTATAAAGCTCTATAAATTCGTTATCCCCTAATGAATTGATTTTATTCATCAAATGTGATATTGCCAATCAACGACAAAGTGAAATATTGTTAAATAGTTGGAAAATGTTTAACATTTCAATTTAGAATTTAATCAACTTGGCTGAGTTTCATATCATTACAAAATTCGTTAGATATATAATTTTCATTTTGCTGGCCTAGATCAAAGTCCAATTTATAAATATTGTCAATAGTAGAAAACTGTCATCAATAATGGGCGAATAGTTTTGAACCTTTCAGATTAAAATATTGATTACTCGTCAGTTGCTAGTGTTAAGTAACTTATTTCGTTTGAAAATGTTCGCTTGAGTAGGTAAATAATTCATTAGTTATGTACCTTAAGAGGGTATTTATTATAAGAGAATATCGGAAATTAGTTCTTTTTAAATCAAATTCTAGACATATCGACTTTTTTTTTACAAAAAAATATAATTTGATTTTGAAAGGTTGTTATTATATCTGGTACACGCAGTTGTAAAATTTTGAAAAACTAAGTTTATTTTTAATATGCTAAGGTTATACCGTTGGTCGTTGGCAGATATGTTCAATTTTCAAACGATAGATTCAATTAAACAACACAAATTTTAAATCATATAATCATACAACATAATAAATCAATTCATAATCTAATAAACACAGTTTTTATAATTTTAATTTAGTTAAATTAAAAAATAAAATCCGAGAACGTGTTTTGTGACAAAAATACCTCAGTTTTTCTGATCTTAAAAACTTAAATATTTCAATTTTTTTTACACAATTGTTTTGTTTAGACATTATTTAAAAATCATAAATACTTATGATCAAAAAATACTTACAAGAAGTACACGATATTTAATAAATTATCATCGGCATTTTGAGCATTTTTTTTGCTTGCTGGAATGTAGGTATATATTAAAGCAAGTTTTGAATGAAATAAATCGATATTAAAATTTTAATTTTAAAAATTTGATACGGGGAATAATCGATCTTTCTCATCGGAACCTCCCTGTACAGTTGCAAGCATTTATAAACTTTTATTCTGAGCCACTGGTCAACAATGGCTCTTAAAAACGCTTTTGAGAGCAGATTTATTTTATTCTCAGCCGCCGGTCAAACCACGGGAGTCCACTTTGGACTTTAGTTTAGGAAAGCGACGTTTGAATTTAATATTCGTAGGTCTATAATAACTTTTTACTTATTGCAATAATTTAGATATGTTAACGGTATATTTCACATTTTCATTTGTTTTTGGCCATAGTTCAGTCAATTTATGAATATATTTTGATTTAACCTCTAAAGTAAATTGGACTTCAGTAGCTTTGCAATTATTTAAATCAATTAATAAACTGTTTACGGATTTTATTGTTTCATCCAATAATGTAATCAAATACAGAAAATATTTTTGCGTATTCAACTCAAAACTGCCAAAAAGTGGACTTACGTGGTTTGTTTGTGACACGCGTCACTTAGCACGTTGGAAATGGTGCAAAAATGATAATTGAAAATTAGTTTATTTTTTAAAACTTAAACTCCACACAGGAGGCCTTAAGCAAATTAATTTACCTCCAGGCCTGTCATATTTGGGAAAGCTGGGTGGAGGGGCTTTTTCACGAAAAGGAAGAAGAAGAACGGAGCAAATCGTTCCGCTACCCAGCTGTTGAACTCAAGAACGAGTCATAGAAACTACCGGTTCTCATGTGACAAATGTCAACTATGTTAAAACGGCACGCGTTTGGCGTGTTTCTCCACTTTGCACCGGTGCCGAAGGAGTCAATGACGATAGTCGAGGGTTTTTCAGGGAGGTTCTGCAGACCGGAGGTGGCTGCCTATGCAGTGGAATATAAAATTTGAATCTGTCAAATTAAGTACCTACCACCTTTTGAAGATTTTTAGTAAAGCCTTAATACAAAAAAATATTTACAAATGCCAAAGTAACTTGGAAATAAAAAAAAATTATAAAACACCCCTACTTTTGTTCCACATAAGTAACATTAAATATCCCAACACTCGAGTTACAGCTCGCTAGGTTACATTCGGTAAGCTTTTTCAATTCCGCCCATAACTATTTCAACCCTTACGTACTTCACACTTAGTTTCCTCTCCACGTTAAGAGTGGGTCCGATTTATCACGCCCTGACCTCCGACGGGTCATACGTTCGCAGAAGGGTCTCGCGAATAGATTCTGGCCACCGCGAGAATCCCCAGAAATTGAAAACTAAATTGCAGTCTCTGATGGACATTCATTGTACCATAATGGCGGCAATCTTTTCTGGATATTTTTACAAATCTGTTTTATTTACTTATCAGCTTATTTAGTACATAAATTATTTTATTTATTTAAACGCCCGTAGGGCTTTTACATGTAATTCAGAACATTTTTTTAAAAGCAATGAAAACAACTAGTTTACAAAATACATGTATCATAAAATATGGATTAAATAAAATGTAAGAGTTGACACAAATTAGGTAACATAAAAAGTTAAGTAAAAAGATAATCCGTCAATACTGCAAATATCAATAATATTAAATAAAAATACTAACTATAATGTTTTATGAAAACTTCAACAGTTATACTATTTTGGAATTAGAGATGGCAGCACTTCCGCTTGTATCTAGTACGTGGGGCGGTTGTGTACGACAGATGTTAGCGTATTAATAAAGCGGGCGACAAACGCGAAGTTCACATCAAAAGATACTGTCTTATAAAGTGTCTTTTTTACCGACACACTTCATTATAAAAGATTTATTCCAAATAACGTTTTTCAAGAAAGAAAAGCTTATAAATATTAGTTCCATTTATTAATTAAGAATAATTCTGATTGTGGGACTGCCTGTGATGTAATTCTGATGCTTCGATGAACTCCGTTTTGTTTTGAATTTATGTGTCTATTTTTTCTTTGTTATTATTATTATAGGTATTGTATAAAAATGGAATACAATGGGAAATTTTAATAATTTATAGATAATTGTTACTGATTGAGTCAAGCATTCAGAAATCCTACAACAAACTTTTTTTCATCAAATTATTTTATTTAGTTGTTTGTATGTGTATTTTATGTGAACATGAAATCGAACTTTGCTCCCAATTTTTGCACAGGTACCTACCTAATTACTTAAAATTTAAAATGATTTTTTTTTCTTTATTTGTAAAATATTTTTGTGTACAGTTTTTTTACATGTTTGTCGACCACCACACTAGAAACAAGTCCGTATTATGATAGTCGAAATTAACGCCATACAAAAGGGCGTCAGGGGTGGGTAGGATTCTTAGGGTTGGTGTGTTCAGGAATAACGGATGTATGAATACAATCCTTCCGCTGCGGTGCAAGGCAATGTTAGAGAGATCAAATGGGCTCCCTCAACCAGTTTCTCTCCCGGCAGGTACATCCGCCGAGACCTGGACAAACCTCACCCCCGTGAACCTGGGCAGCCCTGAAAAGTCATTTAACGTAGCGAACCATGGGGTGGCATTTGGCAGAGGTCATAGTTATCCAATCCAATAAATGATGCTATACGGAGAAAATTTTTATTCTAAAATACGTTCATTTTATTCGTAAAAACGGTTAAAAACGGGACTGAAGTTCTTACGAACAAATTAACAGTGTTTTAATGCTTATTGGCGGGAAAATGTAAGAATAATTGGTTTGTACACGTACGAAATTACATATAAATAAAATAAAAAATAAAAAGCCTTTTATTTCTTGCAATTAAGTATGTTACAGAGTTGTAAAAAGTAAGAAAAAGTATAATTAATGCTATTTGCGAAAAATGTAACATATATATCTAAAGTTTTTCATAAGCAAGAGAACCCTTCTCTCAGCCGAAGGTGAAGGCCACCTCCAAAAAATTTCATTTATCTCTTGTTTTTTTCGTAGGGTTAAGATTTTTTTTTTTTGTGTTTGTGTCACTTCTTGTATTTTTGAGCAAGTTTAGAATTTCTTCTTCAGAGGGTTTTGGTCTTGATCTTCCACGGTGTCCAGCCGGGTTGGAAGATGAGTTTTGGTTTTAATAGTTGTTTTTATTTTAAAAAAAAAAATTTTTTTTTTATTATTTGATGTTTTTAATTGTTGTTGTTTTTAATTTTTACAATTAAATTTTTTTTTTTTTTACGAAATTACATATACCAACAAATTATTCTTACATGTTCCCGCCAATAAACATTAAAACCCTGTTAATTTGTTCGAAATAACTTCAGCCCGTTTTTAACCGTTTTTAAGAATAAAATGATCTATTTTAAAATAACATTTTTCTCCTTGTATCCATACCCGCCTTCCAAACCATCTTCTGCCAAATTCAGAAATTCAGGTAGCTTAGGTGAAACATTGATTCAATTTGACTGGTTATTAACCAAGTCTCGCACACACGTCCCGTGTTGAATCACTTAGCATATTGATCTGATTATTAGCAACTGGCACTTAGTCCAATAGACGGACCGATTAGGGCATATTAACCTTGTTAAACTCCGAATCCCGCCGGATCTGAACCCGGGCTACGGGGATTACAAAGTTCACCCTTCTCAGAGCCTCAGTCCTCACCGACCAACATGTCCGTATCCAATAGACTAAGGACCGTATTCCGGTTCGGATTAGAAGGAAAACAGTTGTTTGGATGAGTAAGCCGACCGTTATGTAGATTTTTCGATAGAATATATATTGTATTTTCAAGGGTGGCTTTCCGGCGATGAGACAGATGGGCGGATTAGGATACTTATCTGGGTACGAGATATATGTCAATTTATTCCTATTTTATTACCTTCTATGAGATCTGTAGTCCAGGGGCAAGGACCGTATTCCGGTTCGGATTAGAAGGAAAACAGTTGTTTGGATGAGTAAGCCGACCGTTATGTAGATTTTTCGATAGAATATATATTGTATTTTCAAGGGTGGCTTTCCGGCGATGAGACAGATGGGCGGATTAGGATACTTATCTGGGTACGAGATATATGTCAATTTATTCCTATTTTATTACCTTCTATGAGATCTGTAGTCCAGGGGCAAGGACCGTATTCCGGTTCGGATTAGAAGGAAAACAGTTGTTTGGATGAGTAAGCCGACCGTTATGTAGATTTTTCAATACAATATAATATATATTGTATTTGCGAGGATGGCTTTCCGGCGATGAGACAGATGGGCGGATTAGGATGCTTATCTGGGTACGAGAGAAATGTCAATCTATTCCTATTTTATTACGCACGTTCCATTTGCGGCACGTTCCAGAGTGGAAAATAATATCAATATCGCCCTGGTGTAAGACCACTATTCAGAAATTGAAACGTTGCTTGAAATGGCTTTAGGCGTGTTTAGTAGTGCTACTTCGCTAACCTTCCCCATTCCCATCTCCTTCCCTTCCCCGCTTACCTTCAGCGTCGCAACATACCCCAATTGGGGATGCCATAGTCTCCCTGGCTCCAGACGGGAGCAGTTGGGACTCTTGTGAGGTGTTCACTATAATAATAAAAAAAACGTATGTCTTTATTGAAAGTTAGATTAAATACTGAAGTAAGCTTAAAAAAATATGAAGAACCTATTTGGGAGGCGGGTATGGATACCGCCGCCCCTAGATTCATTATTTGGATAACCAACACCCGTGTCGTAGATAGCCACAAGCGGTTTGATACTTTGGTGACTTAGCAGGGGTGCCCAGATTCATGGGGGTGAGGTTTGTCTAGGTCTTGTCGGCGGATGTTCCTGCCCGACTGATGCCACCAGATTGAGGGTAAACCAACACCTCTGCCATAGGTCACCCCAAGTGGTTCGTTTGGCGACTTTTCAGGGGTGCCCGGGTTTTAATATCTCAGCCCATCGCCTAGCACCGCAATGAGAGGGATGGATGCATACTTTCCGGTTGTACCTTTTTTAAACGTTGTACCCTTTTCCTTCCCAGAACTCCCTCTCCTTCCTTTCCCTGAAAATACCTTCCACACAGCAACCCCAAAGATGACATACGCCATGAGGGATTTTTTTCCTCGTGGCTTCCTCTTAATAGCTAAAGTTTTTAAAAAAAGCCATATTCTATTTATGTATTGAATCACAGGGATCATGGCCTGTATGTATGTACGAGAAGTGTAATAGTATCTGTGGGTTCTATGCACACTTCACTGTTCAGTCCAAGCCACAGCGAGTAGGTAGGTTAAATAAAAGAATGGCTTGGTGGGATTAATAAAACTGGATTTACGTATCGATGGGTTTTGGTCGTAATTGGACATAATTTCGTCTTTCAAACATTAAATAGATATTCATACCTTAATATTATAAACGCGAAAGTTTGTATGGATGTATGCGTGTTTGTTACTCTTTCACGCAAAAACTACTGATTGGATTTTAATGAAACTTTACAATAATATTTCTCATAGGTACATCAGAATAACATATAGGCTATGATTTATAAAGCTATCTATTTTCATTATATTAAAAATAATAATTATTGCTTATTAGAAAATGTCAAAATTTGAGAATGACATTTGGCAAAACAATGATTGTTAAATCAAATTCTATTTTAGAAAATATTTAAATTGGTGAATTTATTTGAAGTACTCGCCTAATACTTTGAATCGAATCAATAATTATAGATATTTAAAATAAGGTACACATATATAAAGGACCTAGGAAAAGAAAATAGGCTACTCGAAGTACTAATCCTGCGCAGACGAAGTCGTGGGCATAAGCTAGTACTACATAATGAGAACAAAAATATTGTTTTTGGTTGATCTTACAGAATTCAAAATAGAATATACGTTTATATAGTTTTTTTTAACATGAATCCCGCACATCTGTTCCTTTGGGCCTGGAGTCAGTGAAACTATGGCATTTACATACTTCGAAAAAGTACCGTTTAAAACACCATGGTTCACTGTAGTTGATCTCAAAAGATCGGAAATGAGAATCATTTTTGGTTTAAGATCCGAACATGTACTAACAGAAAGAATATTATAATATTTTAATTAATGAAGATAATATTAGCGAAAGTCAACCGAAAACCGAAACAGAAAAATCAGAAAAAGATACGGATACATCTGGGACTCGAACCCAGGACCTATGGCAATCCGGGCCAACGCGCTATCCATGCGCCAACGTATCCCTATCCCATTCGATCATTTTTAACTGTATCATAACTTCGACTGAGAACCACCAACATTATTTTCATTTTCTTAACGCATATATTTATTGGCTGCTATCTTTATGTATGATTGCAAGATTCAACTCGAACTAAATGCCCTCTAGATAGTGTCAGGATAAATTTTATCACTTTTTGTTAATATGCGACATCTATTGACTTTTTCTGCAAATCTAGGATGAAATATTTATATTTTTAACTTTTTAACTTTATTTTAAGATAATATTATCTTCATTAAATAAAATATTATAATTTGAGGTTAAACTCATTAAGTTAAAATTTAAAAATAAATAAATAGAAAGAATATTGTTAAATAAGCCTGATCTACAATTTGCACTGTAAGTGAACAAATCAAAGATGTCGAGCATACATTATCAAAGTGCATTTAAGTATGAACAACAGAGGATGACAATATTGATGATGATGATAATCTCGATCCCATCGGGAGTTCATAATTTAAAAGCCTCAACTGAGTCTCTCTGATTCTCCAATGTGCTCTGTAAGTGAACAAATCAAAGATGTCGAGCATACATCATCAAAGTGCATTTGTATAAACAACAGAGGATGACAATATTGATGATGATGATAATCTCGATCCCATCGGGAGTTCATAATTTAAAAGCCTCAACTGAGTCTCTCTGATTCTCCAATGTGCTCTGTAAGTGAACAAATCAAAGATGTCGAGCATACATCATCAAAGTGCATTTAAGTATGAACAACAGAGGATGACAATATTGATGATGATGATAATCTCGATCCCATCGGAAGTTCATAATTTAAAAGCCTTAACTGAGTCTCTATGATTCTCCAATGTGCTCTGTAAGTGAACAAATCAAAGATGTCGAGCATACATCATCTAAGTGCATTTAAGTATGAACAACAGAGGATGACAATATTGATGATGATGATAATCTCAATCCCATCGGAAGTTCATAATTTAAAAGCCTCAACTGAGTCTCTCTGATTCTACAATTTGCACTGTAAGTGAACAAATCAAAGATGTCGAGCATACATCATCAAAGTGCATTTAAGTATGAACAACAGAGGACGACAATATTGATGATGATGATAATCTCGATCCCATCGGAAGTTCATAATTTAAAAGCCTCAACTGAGTCTCTCTGATTCTCCAATGTGCTCTGTAAGTGAACAAATCAAAGATGTCGAGCATACATCATCAAAGTGCATTTGTATAAACAACAGAGGATGACAATATTGATGATGATGATAATCTCGATCCCATCGGGAGTTCATAATTTAAAAGCCTCAACTGAGTCTCTCTGATTCTCTAATGTGCTCTGTAAGTGAACAAATCAAAGATGTCGAGCATACATCATCAAAGTGCATTTAAGTATGAACAACAGAGGATGACAATATTGATGTTGATGATAATCTCGATCCCATCGGAAGTTCATAATTTAAAAGCCTCAACTGAGTCTCTCTGATTCTTCAATGTGCTCTGTAAGTGAACAAATCAAAGATATCGAGCATACATCATCAAAGTGCATTTAAGTATGAACAACAGAGGATGACAATATTGATGATGATGATAATCTCGATCCCATCGGAAGTTCATAATTTAAAAGCCTCAACTGAGTCTCTCTGATTCTCCAATGTGCTCTGTAAGTGAACAAATCAAAGATGTCGATCATGCATCATCAAAGTGCATTTAAGTATGAACAACAGAGGATGACAATTGATGATGATGATAATCTCAATCCCATCGGAAGATCATAATGTAAAAGCCTCAACTGAGTGCGTTGTGAGGCTGAAGGGAATTAGGATAGAATGCGATACAGAAAATAATGATTGGGAAGTAACTGGTTATTTCGATCTGTTCGCTGAACTCAGCTAAAGACATTTCACCTAACTGCTCAATTCGTAATGGTGGTCTGAAACTATCACTCGATCACATAAAAACAGCTCAGATTTATGGCCGAAGAGGTTATATAAAAATATTATTAAATACGAAACAGCTGTTGTATATAGAGGTTACTTAATGAAAACCTGAAAGTTTTGCTATACAGCAGATAAGCCACAGAAAGTAATTTATTTCACCAACCACTTGTGTAAAAGAAGAAATAATGTTCGTAAGATAGGTACATATTATTTCGTATTGTCTTGTTCAAGATGAAATTTCACAATAAGTTGTTTAATTTTGTGTCATAACTTAATGTGTTTGCAAGTTTGTGAGTTTAAGTGTGTTCATAAATTGAGGTTTGGGAAATGTGATCCTTAAATAAGTTGAATGTATTCTTCTGGTATTAACAATTTATCGCGTGGCAAACAGACATTAAACATCTATTAGGTTTATAAGTTTTATATTAACTATGAACATTTCATAGTTTTAGGTTTCTACCCAGGATTAATGTACCTTCATACATATCCGGATCATAGAAAACCATTATCACACAACTATATGTATCTCCTTTTAATATATCGTCGCATTAATTCATAGAATGCGTAACCCCCAAATGTCAAATTTTACAGGAGGCACAAAAACCTCGTAGTGAATAAAAATGAAAGACGGGTCATTGTTTTTATTTATGTTTCGAACATACAATATATTTTGAAATTTGATTTCATTAATTTAACTTTTGTAAGTTAAGGCTTTCTATTTCAAATCGAATTAGGAAGTTTACATAAAAACCGAGAATGGAAAAAGGTACGTATTTTAGAAAAGATAAATACTTTTCTGCAAACAGTTGACAGTTTCCAAATTTGTGTTTATGTAAAAAAGTTTTTTTTTTTTAAATTTGCGAGTTTTACTAGTCGATGCGGGACTAATTTTAACACCAGATGGCATAAAAAACGTATTTTATAAAAATTTGGAGTTACGCACTCTACGAATTAATGCGACGATATGTTCCCTCATGCATACGGTGAAGCAAAATGCGTATTTGAATGTACTTATTTCTATACATAAAATTAATATGGGTATGATGTCTAAGGAACTGAAAAGAAAAATAAATTATAATAACGGGATACATGGACACGGGACGCGAAATTCAAAGCAAATTAGATTGCCAACAAGAAAAAAATCAACATCGACCAACACCCAGAAATCTCTGATGAACCAAATGTAACCAAATCCCGAATGAAATTGCTGAGATAGAAAATATTAATAATTTTAAAAATGAATTAAGAAAATATGTCTACCTGAAATGTTAATGTTTTTATTTATTTGTGACTATATATGCTAATATTTAAAGAAAGATCATGTTTGCCAAACAATGTAAATGTTTATCTTTATATATAAATGTCTCGTGTCGAGATAAACTCCGAAACTACTTAACCGATTTTGATGAAATTTAACTTACTGTGTGTAATTTGGTCCAACGTAAAAGATAGGATTCTCGATTATTGACCTCTATATTTATTATTGCGAATGAAATGGTTGTTATGGGTTAACGATTCGAAATAATTTGTATGTTCCACAAGTTTCTGACAGATGGCGGTGTGAGTTAATTTATTGACACGACACTTGGTTATCTAGGTTAGGTAACCATCCAGTAGATGGCGTTGTGTTTCCTCTAGCCACAGCAACGCGTGGCGGGGTCAGCTAGTATGTTTTTAAAACCATTAGCACACACGAAGATGTGAGATAACTTAAGATTAATAAATAAATAAAATACTCAACGTACTACACAACTATCTATCCCTTTCTGACAGTCTTCGAATATATACTTTAGTGACCTAGCAACACTTATACTAGTCAGTATGTTATGGACGCTCGAGCAGTTGTCAATCTAGTAATCCCTCAGTGCCATAATTCCGATTCTCACCAAAATCTGCAGGTTAAAATTATGGTAAGTTTAATTCATCTCAATTTCACTGTTCACTATGCTATTCTCATACTTGTGTCTTTTTTATTATAGTTCACCTGGCAGCTGTGAGAGCCTAGAGCTGTGATTAAATTTCTTAGCGCAAGAAATTTGCGACCTTGCGATATTCATAGGCAATTTAAGAAGGTGAATGGAAAAATATATTCAGTTCTTAAATAATTTGCATAAAATTTCCAATGATTTAATCTTTTGAAAGTTTTTTCGCCACGGTTACCATTTAGGGGCAATTGCGAGTTAAGGTTGAATAAATATTTTGCTCACCCGTTTAGTCCATTCAATATAGCACAAAAAATGGCACGTACATTCTTAGGTCGTTTTGAATTGTTGATGTATCGTTTGGGTTGCCACAGTGATGTTTAAACCAAATGTTTGACCTTGGCTAACCCTTGCGCTCGACGTTACCCCGCAAAAACAACAAAATTTAGAAAATTATTTTCATTTTTGACGTATATTTCAAAAATTTAACGTCTGTCGAAAATATCATACCAAAAGTATGATAAGTAAAATAAATTAAGTATTTACAATTTTACCATAAGATGAGCTAGATTCCCGAGATAAAACTTTAAAAAAATTAGTTACCTGGAAAAATTTATGCACTTTAGACACACAAAAAATTGTCAAAATGAATTTCTTATTATTTTAACTATCTCTGTGGCAGAGCAGAAAGCTTATTGGCTCTTTACCCAGAGATCGTGGGTTCAAACCAGTGTGGGCTAATAAACAGATGAAGTAACAATCGGCATCAATCATTCCAAGTAAAAACATTTATTGAAAGAATTCTAAGGCGAATTAAATATTCTTCACTATTCTCCCATCCACTATTGATCGAAAATATTCATAGATGCTCAAACTTTCTACATAAAATATAGGGCTTTTTTACATACATATATATACTTAATTGAATGTCGCTTCCCTAAGGAGTTCTTATCAACATCCTTTGAAATTTATGGATTCTCTCAGTAAATGATTTGCACAAGCATTCGCACATCCACTCGCAGGAGTGTTTATTAAAAGTGGACAATAAAAGATTTAAAGTATTCTTTAAATTTATTCTTCGTTTCTTTCTGAATGATGGCCTTTCGCTAGGGTACCTAGCAGTGGCGGCTCGTGACTTTTGGTGTGCTCTCTCTCTCTCTGGTTTCAATCCTAGGATTGGTTTGCAACAATTTCCTCTATTTTTCGCTTCCATTCTTCCCTGTCTTGTGCGGCTCTTTTGAAGTATGCATTTGATGATCAGCGCATGTCCACCAGCAGGTCCTCCAGGTACTCCCGGCGTGGGCGTCCCCTAGAGTTTGTTACCTCGGTCATACCCTCCATTATGGCATGCAAGAGGTCTTCTTGTCGTATTATATGGCCGATCCATCTTGCACGCCTTTTGGACAAGGTCCTAAGCAGGTGCCTTCCTCCTTCGATTCTTTGGATTATTGGTGTGCTAGAGTGCTAATATTATACAAAAATTGCATTATTTTTATAGTTGTAACCGAAAAAATATATTGTTGTACAAATATATTACTGTTTAAAACACTTATTAGACCAGTGCTCACATACCCAGCTGAGACGTGAGTAATAACTAGGAGAAATTAGCGAGCACTGGACCTTTTTGAAAGGAAAATTTAGAGGCATATCTTCGATCTGGTACTAGAAAATATATTTTGGCGCAGACGTTACAACAATGAGCTCTAAACTCTGTTTAAGGAGCTAAACGTCACAAAATTTATATAACTGGGAAGATGGCTGGTTCGTATGGAGAGAATGACTGAAAAACAAGTACCAAAGTCCCTGCAGAACTCTAGACCAATAGAGCGAAGGAGCATGGGAATGTCAAGATTAAGATGGAGCGACAACGCCCTCAAAGACATATCTACCTTGGAGCTTCTAAACTGGAGAGAGCTGTTACAAAACTGAGATGAGTGGGAGAAGACTCTTGTGGAGGCCAAGACCCACCAGGGGTTGTAGAGCTAAAAGTGATCATGATGATGTAGCCGATATTATTTTTTTTTAAGAAGATTTTCAGAATACACCGCCAAACTGAAATTTCGTTTTCGGCTACAACAAGATCAGTAATGGCATTTTTTTTATATTAGCTCTCTGGTAGACCCAAAAGTCACGAGCCGCCACTGGTACATAGCACAGTCGATCGATAAAGGACTTGTCGATAGTGTCGATAACTTGTCATCGTTAACGAGCACAACTGCAGATCGCCAACGAACAAACAACAAATCACGTCAAATAAATTAGGAATACTTAGTCGTAGTGAAATGCATTGTTGTTCGTTAGCGGCCTGGAGTCGTGCTCGGGAGCTATGACAAGACACCAAAATTATTGATAAAACCTATAACGATCGACCGTGCTAGATACCCTGACTTACTCATAAAATAAGGTAATGGCGTTGTGTATCGATTTCACGTCAGGTTATTCCACGACATAGCGTTTTGTTTCTTTAGCTACAGCAACTCGTAGCCGGTTTACCTAGTATTATATAAATTAAATAATTGATTTATGATTATACATTTAAGAAAACGTTTCGTTTTGGGAATCCAACATTTCCTACCCGTTCCGGATTATATTTTGTCCAATCAGTGTGAGTAGCGATTTGTTTGCTGCCTGCATCCCAGTCCCCTCTCTCCTCCCCCACCCCTCCCTCCCACATCAAATACCAATCGGGAGTACAGTGAGCCAAGACGGTTTTCCAATTTCCAGTTGATTATCCTTAATGGGCTTGCAAATTGATTCCTGATTATTTTCCAGGGTGGTCATTCCGCCCGCTCCACCCTACGCAAGTACTAAGATTTGGATGTAAGATGTTGACATAGAACTAACTAGATTATACCTCAAATATCATAAATATATTTTCATTAAATAAGCATCAAATAATGGATTTTCCAATAACATGTGTTCCCAATTAAACAATATAACCTCAGCATGCAAACATTATCTAAATGTCTCTATATAAACAGTGTTTTGTGACTTTTTTATGCAACTTCGCGTCTTTATTTATAGAGTTATAGGGAGCCAGTGAGACTATGGCGTCCCCAATTGGGTTATGTTGTGAGGCGTTGATTGCTCCAATACTTTGTACTCGTAAATATGGCTTTGTATCAGTGATCGAAGAACCGGTGTATACAGTATTTTAGTCAAAAATTGTTGTAATGTTTTTTATAGTCCGTAGTTAGAAATAAGATTGTATAAATATATTATAAATTTGTGTAGCGCCCTTAAGGTGAATTTCGTAAAAAAATTAGTAGTTCGATAAGTAGAATGAAATTGTAGTCCTAGAGAAGTTACCTTTCTTTTAATAAAT
Source organism: Limnephilus auricula (assembly GCA_951813805.1). NCBI lineage: Eukaryota > Metazoa > Arthropoda > Insecta > Trichoptera > Limnephilidae > Limnephilus > Limnephilus auricula. Next base: position 18,220,711 of record OX638410.1, read on the forward strand.
ATGACGATATTTTAACAAAAAGTAATCAACGCTTATCGTTATATTGCTTCATTTTTGTCTTGTTTAAATCCAACCGACAAGTTTAGTAAGGTAAGTTTCTTCTTCAACTAAAGCTTACTTATAACTAAATTTAAAGGTGCACAAGACAAAGATGGCAGTGTTGGCAACGGTATACCGCCCGACGCTCACTTCCGGCCACGGCCCTAGCACGATCGCTTTATAACGATCGATAGGATAACTATCGGTAACTTCTCATCGTTCCCTAGCATGACTACAGATCGCCAACGAATAAGTGACAGTTCACAATGACTAAGTGTCCTTAACATATTCGACTTCAACTGTTATTTGTACGTTAGCGATGTGCAGTTGTCCTAGGGAACGATGAGAAGTTACCGATAGTTATCCTACCGATCGTTATAGAGCGAGCGTGCTAGGGCTTCAGATATGGATGCTAAACGAACAAACACGCTCTAGAGTCCAAGCTGCCGAAATGAGAGGAGTTGCAGGGGTTACGAAAATATAAAATATAAAATGGGATCATATAAGAAATTCTACGATCCGAGATGATCTAAACATTGAACCACTGCTACTCGCATGAAAGTCGCAACTGAGGTGGCTTGGACAAGGACATGTACTAAGAATGTCTGATGACCGAATTCCGAATAAAATACTGAGTGCCATTCCAGAGGGTAGACGTCCAGTAGGCCGCCCCAGATACAGTTGGGCGAGGCAAATCCAAAAACTGTGCGAGGAGAGGATGGATCTGCCATGGACGGAGGCCGATCAATCGGCGCAAGACAGGGGCGTATGGAGGAGCCTTGTCGATGCAGTGGGTCCCCGACCCGAATAGGACAAGGGGAAGAAGAAGAAGAAGTGTTTGAAGAAAAACATATTTTAAATAGAATAGAATATAAAATAGAATAGCATAGTTGCTTTAAATGGTTTTTGGCAATCTTCGATCACTTAAGAGCGATTGATTAGCTGCTCAGAATAAAAGTTTAAAAATGCTTGCAACTGTACAGGGAGTTTCCAATGAGAAAGATCGATTATTCCCCGTATCAATTTTTTAAATTGAAAATTTAAAATCTATTTTTTTCCTCAAAACTTGTTTTAATAAATACCAACATTCAAGTAAGCGATAAAAATGCTTAAAACGCACAATAATAAATTATGAAATATCGTGTGCTAGTGTTTTTTGATCATAAGTATTTATGATTTTTCAATAATATCTAAACAAAATAAGTGTGTAAAAAATATTTTAATTTGTAAGACATTAAATAAAAATAAAAACTGAAGTATTTTTGTCACAAAACACACTCATATATAAATTTAAAAAAAATTTAATGAAAAAACACACTTTGTAAAACATCACACCCCAAAAGAATTTGCTTCCTTCGATAAAATAATGTTTGTTTGTTTGTTTGTTTGTACCTTACGCGTGGCCATACCGTTCATCCGACTTTGGGAATATGATGTGCGCGTACCCGGGATGGTTAAAGGATAGTGAGCTCTGGCCTTATGAAATTATTTGCTATACTATTCATACGATTGCGATTAAAATTTCACCGATTGCTATTATTTTTTTTTAATTGTTGTGAACATGCCCGTGAATACTTCTATATAAATACTAGTGAGCTCTGGCATTATGAAATTTGCATAAAAAAATTAAATAGGTCACGCGAGTTTTTGGAAAAATTGGTGTATTTTATGGAGTTAGGAGCAGGGAAAAAAGACTGAGGGGAGGGGTATGCGGTAGGATTGGTTGGGGAATTAAGGAAGGGGATTTCGCGGGAGGGGGGAAGAGGGAGAGGGAAAGGCGAAGAAGGTGGAAGGGGTATCCGTGAGGAGGGGGGTTCGCGAGAAAGGGGAGAGAGGGATTGGGGAGGGGGAACGTGAAAAGGCAACGCGGGAGGGGAAGAAGAATCGGAACGGGAACGAATGGGAAATGACACGAAGGGAAAAACAATTTATTTATTTAACTGGCATTGCAACGAATGCCGGGTATCAACCAGCCAGTCTAATATAAATTACATATTAAATTTGCTATAAAGTAACAACTGTCCGGTACATTAGTATGACATTTTGAACTATCTAACTAAATCCTGAAATCAAGAACATTTTGTTTAATTCACCACGTTTGTCTGCATTATTATTGGTTTGGTGATGTTAATGAGTAATCTATGTGTTGTACCAGATAGAGGGTACACTTTTACGTATTCAAATCAATTCGATTTTTCGCATGTCTATCACTTTTACATACTCAAATCAATTCGATTTTTCGTATGTCTGTCACTTTTACATACTCAAATCAATTCGATTTTTCGTATGTCTGTCACTTTTACATACTCAAATCAATTCGATTTTTCGTATGTCTGTCACTTTTACATTCTCAAATCAATTCGATTTTTCGTATGTCTGTCACTTTTACATACTCAAATCAATTCGATTTTTCGTATGTCAGTCACTTTTACATACTCAAATCAATTCGATTTTTCGTATGTCTGACTAATCAACTTGGTGATGTATAACATTACTTCTATTAAAGTCATTTTTAAGCTTGTTGGGCCAATCTCACTATGGTTTTGTCACCGAAGATATTGTTCACCAAAGGCATTAATATATACGAGGGTTCGTATTATTCAATGTTCTTGAGTAATAAATCGAAAATAATACTTGTTGTATTATAAGACCAAGAAATATTGAAGTAAATAATTATTTATGGGATTTATTTCTTATAGGTGCGCTGCAGAAATAGCTCCGATTTTGACAAAGCTTTTCAAAATGTCCCTGAATTCTGGCTCTGTACCCTCTGGTTGGAAAAAAGCGGTTATCCATCCTATTCCAAAGAAAGGTGACCGCTCTAACCCGGCCAACTACCGCCCCATAGCGATCACATCAGTTCTATCCAAGGTGATGGAACGGGTGATCAACGACAAACAGCTCACATACCTCGAGAAGAACAAAATTATTAACGACCGTCAATACGGATTCCGGCGGAACCGCTCGTGCGGTGATCTTCTCGCGTATGTGACGCATGTTTGGGGGCGGTGCCTGGAACGTTTCGGTAAGACCCAAACGGTCGCACTGGATATTTCCAAGGCTTTTGACCGGGTCTGGCACCGAGGACTTGTCAACAAACTGCCTTCTTACGGACTTCCCGCATCCTTGTGTACGTGGATTGCCGACTTTTTGAGGGAGATGTCGATTCAGACGGTTGCTGATGGCTTCACCTTTTCCTCGCACTCGATAAATGCTGGCGTCCCACAGGGATCGGTTCTGTCTCCGACTTTGTTTTTGTTGCACATCAATGACCTTTTGACATGCGCACCAATTCATTGCTACGCGGATGACAGTACAGTCCTTGATAGCTTTTTGTTTGACAAGCCCCCAAAGGGTGCACAAATTCCAACGGCTCGGAGGGCTTTGAAGCAAAGAATGGACGGTTACCTCGAGAGTGTTTTCTCTTGGGGTAAGAATAATCTCGTCGAATTCAATGTTTCAAAGACCCAATCATGTCTGATTACGTCTAAAAGGGATCGAAATGACAATCTAGTCTCCTTCAACGGTAGCATTCTTCCAAACAGGTCCTCCATTGATATGCTCGGTGTAACTCTAAGTGACCAGCTCAGGTACGGGGGCTCCATCGAGGCCAGAGTTAAGTTGGCCTCTCAGAAACTGGGCGTACTGTACAGGGCCCGCAGATACTTTAATTGTACACAACTGCTAACCCTGTACAAATCGCAAGTGCGCCCCACTGTTGAATTTGGCAGCCATCTCTGGTCTGGAGCCCCGATGTACCTGAAAAACACCCTCGACTCTGTGCAGAAACGGGCGGTCCGCTTGATAGATTCTCCTGTCTTAACAAACGGATTGCAATCTTTAGAGCACAGGCGTCGGGTGGGAATGCTATCCTTGTTCTACCGGTATTTCAATGGAAGATGCTCCGAGGAGCTAGCGTCATTGATCCCCTCGGCACCGGTGCATAGTCGGGAAACACGCCAAACGTATGTACACGGTTGACATTTGTCACATGAGAACGGGACGCTTCTACGACTCGTTCTTGTGTTCAACAGCTCGGCTGTGGAACGATTTGCCGGCCTCTGTGTTTCCTCCCTCCTATAACAAACAAACAAACGGATTGCAATCTTTAGAGCACAGGCGTCGGGTGGGAATGCTATCCTTGTTCTACCGGTATTTCAATGAAAGATGCTCCGAGGAGCTAGCGTCATTGATCCCCTCGGCACCGGTGCATAGTCGGGAAACACGCCAAACATACACGGTTGACATTTGTCACGTGAGAACGGGACGCTTCTACGACTCGTTCTTGTGTTCAACAGCTCGGCTGTGGAACGATTTGCCGGCCTCTGTGTTTCCTCCCTCCTATAACATGGGTCTCTTCAAGACCCACGTTCACTCCTTCCTCTCCTCAAAAAGACCCTCCTCACAGCATCTTCAAAGATGACATAGGCCCTGAGGGAAAATATTTTCCTCAGAACCTCCTGTGTGGAGTTAATGTAAAAAAAAAAAAAAAAAAATTGAAACGGTGTCTTGTGTTTTTATTTAATTTTATTTAAAGAATCTTCATTTAACGAAGGATGAGTAGAATATAAAAATTAACATGGAACCATTAAAATTCCTTAAGTTTCCTGTAGATTTGTTTCCTGTTTCTTTAAAAAGATACTGCGTAGAATGTTATATTTGGCCAATGAAGGAAATTTGAACAAGCTAGATGTTATACAGAATAGAGCTACGAGATGTATACTGGGAAAAGGCAAATATGCAAGGGTTAATCAAATGAGAGAGCAGCTAAATTGGATTCCAATAAAAAATAGACTGTTATTTAATGTGTTAATTTTAGTCCATAAAGTCATGAACAACCAAATGCCAAAATATTTTAAGGACGAAATTGTTTTTAATAGAGATGTAAATAATTACGAAACCAGAGGTGGAAATAGAATTGCCACCAGTGAATTGCCATGATATGAAGAAATCCAAATCACAGAACTGACTGATGTATGATGAAATGTATTAGATATGAAATTAAACATTTTTTTCCACTTGTTTATTTACACCAGGACCGGTTTCGTCCTACTACGGACATTTTCAGACTGGTAGTTCAAATTCTTATGCTACGGAATGTATACAAACTTAGGCAGGGGCGCACAACATTGTCTCTATATGATGAATGTTTCTCTTTTGTTAATTTAAGGTATTATCAGTTATTTTGTTAAGTTAAGGTACATATAGATAATTATAAAGTTTATTATTAAAATTATCAATGATGATACATAGTAAAAGGTTATTTTTAATTGACATGAATCTATATGAATTTATATAATTGAAAAGGTTTGTGATCACTGATATTTTATTTTGTAATGTTGGGATATTCCCTCCTTGTTGCTTAGGGCTTAATTAACAAATATTAATAATGATATAGATATTGAAATGCCTGAAAGTCTGAAGAATGAATGTATTTTAAAAGAAATGTTATGTTTGTTGTAAAAATATTTAAAATTACAAAACGTTTATACTAGTTTATATTCATTTTGTATAAACTAACTAAATAAATAATAAAAATAAAATAAATATATATATATATATTTTAATTGCACGTTACCTCATGAAAACTTGCTTTAATATGAATTGTGATCTCTAATTAATTTTTCATTTTCCTAATGTTGGTTTCATGGATCTAAGAGTTGTACAGTAAACGCATTAATTTGGGAGGCGGGTATGGGTACCGATGTTCCGGAAACCATTAATTGGATAACCAACACTTCTGCCATAGGTCAATCCCAGTTTTTTGATATGATTGGTAACTTAACTGAGATTCATGGATTCATGGGGATAAGTTTGGTTTTGGTGTTGGTGGCGGATGCGTGTTCCCACCTACTGATTGTCGGGTTGAATCGGGAGAGACTAGTTGAGATAGATCTTTGACCTCTCCAGCCGTACTCTCTCAAACCATCGCCTTGCGCCGTTGTTGGGGGATCATACATGCGTCAATACTGGATACAGTGACCCTAGTTTCCTACCCACATCTCATACCTTTTTCCTTCCCATAACTTACTATTTTCTTCCATTTACCATCCACTATATGATGTGCCAATCGTGGCATAATGTTAACGTTATGAATTTGGCAATTTGGAATGACATTTTCTGATTAACAATCATTTAATGTTTTAGTTTTTTCATTCACTTATTTACGTAAATACAAATGGGGGAGCTCCATAGAAGCCACACGGACTGAAGTTCTTACGGGACTGAAGTTCTTACGAACAAATTAACATTGTTTCAATGTTTATTTTATTTATTTATTCATTTTCAACGCCCTTACGGGCTGTTACGCAGTCAGTGTATGATGTGGTATATACAGAGACACAATGTTTGGATAAAAAAAAATCAACTTAAAATATGAACATTACATAAATAGTAGGTATGACGGTAAATTAAAGTTAAAATAATATATTATAGGAAAGAGAAACCATTTTTTCAATTGTAGACAGCATAAAAGTATAGGTTAAAATATATATTTTTTTAGCTGAATAATATGTGAATAATAATATGTTATTGTCGGGAACATGAAAGAATAATTTGTTGGTAATACCTACGTAATTTCGTATGTATACCAACAAATTATTCTTTCATTTTCCCGCTAATAAACATTGAAACACTGTTAATTTGTTCGTCAGAACTTCAGTCCCGTTTTTAAGCATTTTTACTATTAAAATGATCGTTTTTTTTAATAACATTTTTCTCCGTGCGGCCTCTCAGAAGCTAAGTGTACTATACAGGGTCAGCATTTACTTTAATAGTACACAACTGCTAACCCTCTACAAACCGCAACTACGCCCCACGGTTGAATTTGGCAAACTACCTCTGGTCTGGAGCCCCGAATACCTGAAAAACCCTTGACTCTGTACAGAAACGGATGGTCCTTTTGACAGATTCTCCGGTCTAAACCAACGGATTGCAATCTTTACACCACAGGTGTCGAGCGGGAATGCTATCCTTGTTCTACCGGCATTTCAATGTAAGATTATCCAAAAAACTTGTGTCACGATTCCTTCAGTAAAGGTGCACAGTCGGGATACACGTCAAACGCGTGCCCATCATTCCTATACAGTTGATATTTGTCACAAGAGAACGGTCGTTCTACGGGATTCATTCCTACTACAACATGGGTCTCTTTAAGACCCAGGTTCACTCCTTCCACAAAAAGACCATCAACACAGCGTCCCTAATGATGAAATATGCCCTAAGGGAAATTATTTTAATTTTGCAGTTTCCAGACCTTTCGGGAAGGTGGCATATAATAATGCGTATATAAGTAAGTAGGTGCAGAGCACCGGGCTGTGATAGTTAGTGCGACGTAGATACTAGGTAGGCCGCTACATATTTAAGGAGAGTATTGCTCAGTCGAAATGTTTTTTTTTTTTTTTTGTTTCACAATATAAGAGAGTAAGTACACATAAAGACTCTGTCTGACAAAGCTCAGAGAGTAATAAAAATATTTTTCATATCGTAAGTCAAGCTCTGTTCATTAAACAGTAATGGTCGCTATCTGATATAACAATGGCTTACCACTTTGTACTACGTTCTTTCTATGTTTCCTACAATATAACACACTTTCCATGAGGTGTTCCTCCTCGTATAAAAAGCATTTTATGATTATTTTCCTGCCATCAACCCATATCGATCAATTCGCTATCTGCTGCTGGCTGGCTACGAGTACCAGGGGAGCATGATACTAATGCGGTGTCGTTATTCCCAGCACTCTGTTGAATTGAAAGTTCCTCAAAGGATTATGTTGCCTAAGCCTTTCAAACATATTGAAATGTTGTTCGGATTAAGAATACATTACAATGCAGACGGAGATTAAAACAGAGGAAAAGGGCTCGTAGAATGCTAACATGTACTGAAATGCGGAAATGGACTACCAAGTAATTTTCTTATTTTTTTAAATTATGTATTGAGTTAGTTTATACTACATTAGAATGTAAACTAATATACACAAAGCAATATTTCATTTTATAAATTTAAATATTTTTACACTAGTAAGCATAACATTTCTTTTTAAATAAATTAATTCTTCAAACTTTCAGGTATTTCATCATACATCTTTAGTCCTCTATACATTAGGTATTTCTGTGATTTAGATTTATTCGTATATGGCAATCTCTATTAAAAACAATTTCATCCATAATATATTTTATAATACATTAAGAGCGATTGACCAGCGGCTGATAATAAAAGTTTAAAAATGATTGCAACTGTACAGGGAGGTTCCAATGAGAAAGTTAGATTTTTATTATTTTTAATTTTTTTAATTTTTTTAATTAAAAATTTTATATTAATTTATTTCATTCAAAACTTTCTTTAATATATACCTACATTCAAGTAAGCAAAAAAAATGTCCAAAACGGACGATGATAAATTATTAAATATCATGTACTTCTTGTAAGTATTTTTTGATCATAAGTATTTATAATTTTTCAATAATGTCTAAACAAAATAGGTCTGTAAAAAAAAATTGATATATTTAAATAAATAGAAAAATAGAGGTATTTTTGTCACAAAACATGTTCTCGGATTTATTTTTTAATGATTTTTATTTAACTAAAATTTAAATTCTGAAAACTGTGTTGACTAGATTAAGTAAAGATTTATTGTTTTGTATGATTATACGATTTGAAATTTGTGTTGTTTAATAGAATCTATTGTTAGAAAATTGAACAAATCTGCCAACGACCAACGATATAACCTTAGTATATTAAAAATACACTTTTAAAACTGCGTGTACCAGATAAAATAACAATCTTTCAAAATCAATTAATTTTTTTTTGTAAAAAGTAGTCAATACGTCTAGAATTTCATTTAAAATGGACTAATTTCCGGTATTCTCTAGTAACACCCTTTTAAATAACAGTCTCTTTTTTATTTCTGTGAGGAATGTGTAATTTTTTTCCCAATTATTTGCTGGAACACAGCGACTAACAAAACATTGTTTCTATTTGTACGAAGGAGAGATGTTGAGGTTGAAATTTTTAATCCCGAATAAAATTATTTCGCAGTCAATTTATTTCGTAAAAATTCAAATGATACATTGTCATCAATTTGCAGTTCACCGCCATTTTGTTTTTTAAATTAAATTTGAAAGGAGTCCCTTGTTAAACGCCGATTCTGGGTACGTTTCGGCTTTCCATCAAATTGTAATATATCTGACAAGCTTAACACCATAATAATAATAATAATGTTCGGATAATTTATATAGCGCCGTTTTCGTAAGAAAATCACAGTAAGTTGTTCTCTTCTGCTAATATCAAATTGGTAAAAAGCAACAATAGACTTAGAATCGGCATTTAACGGGGACCTTTCAATTGTTAAATAAAAAATAAAAATGGCACTTATGCCACTTGATGATAATGTTACATTTGATTTCCTATGATACAGAATACAGAATTTAACACTAGACGTGCCTTCCATACAAATTTGAATTTTAAAAAAATGTGGCACAGACTTTGTTCTCTTTTTGATTCTAGACAATAATTATGATGCGATCTGTCTCTCTTACGCTTGCCTGATATTGTACATTACCACCCCATTTGAATTTCGTAATCAGGGTGAAACACAGTTTTGTATGGAAATGCCGAAATTGGTCCTATACATAATTGGATCTCGAAATACACCCAAAAGGCACTTCTTTTGTTATTCTTCATTCTATGAATAAACTTGTAAATGATTTGGGAATATATATTGATCCAAAACTATATTTTTTTAATCAATAGAAATTATATTAAATATACCTTTAAAAATGTTGGGTTTTGTATTAAAAATATGCAGCCAATTACAAAATACAAAAATCGATTTCAATGTCGCGAGGTTAAAATAATTAATTTGTTTTTTTTCTTCATATTTTTATTATATCAAAATAATAAATAGTACATATATTTGCGGCATGTTCCAGAGTATTAGACAGCCTGGTAAAAACCACCATTCATAATCGAACGTTGCTTTAAATGATTTTAGATCTGAATAATTAGGTTCTTCCCCATCTTCCTCTTCCCCATTATCTTCCCATCCCCTACCCTGCAGTCTCACAATATACCCGAATAAGGGATGTGATAGTTCCACTGGCTCCAGACGATTGAGAGCACTAGGAACTCTTAGGATTTAAGTTTTTCATCAGTTTCCAGCTTCTCCGTTCCTTTCAAGCTATGTTTTTCTTATTATTTTAAAAGTTTAGCTTAACGTTTTATATTGCTATTTTGAATTGTGCAACAGTGTTATGACAGGTAACTATGTATATACACGTATTTTCTTAATTTTGTAAGTTTGCTAAAATGTTTAAAACATGGTTCAAAGAAACGCAAAATTTAAAAAAAAAAAAAAAAAATTGTTATCCAGTCAAATCTAAAATTACAAAAGCCCTTGTGTTCAGAAGGATTATTTTTTAACTCTCATTTGTGTTATTTTCCATCAGTTTCACGTCTTTAAGCTCTCTGCTCTCTGAAGTCCTTACATGAAGTCTTGACATGGTAAAAAGTTTATACATGGTAAATCATTGACATAAGCTGTCAATAAAAGCTCTTATATTCAAGTTATAAAGACGATCTTTTCATTGGTGATGTTTAATACTCTTATCTATGTAAAACCTTTGTTTCACACCACCGAGTGAGCTTGCAACTTGAAGTAAGTAGCAATGCATGTTAAGATAAGGTTTTTGCCTTTAGATACACTTGAAAAGCTCTTGGCTCTGTGCAATGTGCATTGTGTGCAATAACTGCCATTTCATTTAAGTAGTATACACATAACGTACTTACCCAACACTGATGGATTACAATCGTTGAACGTCGGGTGGTAATGCTGTGTTTAATCTTCGGTATGTATAAGGACGGTGATTCGAATAATAAGAGTAACTAGTGCACAGTCGAAAACACATGAGAAAATTTTGCCGCACAATTTTATAAGTTTGAATGAGAGAGTACAAAAACAGTGTGCAATATTGTTGTGAATGGTGATTGGAGCAGGTGGATGAATTTGCGTATTTTGGAATAGGAAGGGATAGGAAGACTGAAGTTATTGAAAAAAGGGTAAATGCTTTAAAGGGTTACTGAATGCAGTTGGCGCTAACAAAAAAATGTCCAGAGAAGCAAAGCTAGCAGTTCACAATTACCTATTCGGATGTATGACAGTAGGGCATGGAACTAGCAGCGGAAGGATGAAATAGAAGCAGAAATAACATCCCTAAGGCGTATGTGTTGTAAAACTATGTACGATCGTCTGAAAAATTAGGAGATCCGCAATGAATGCAAGGTTGATGTAAGCGTAAGGAATAAGATTAAGAAAGAATCCCTCAGATTGTTTGGACATGTAGAGCGAATGAACCATAAAAAGAATGATAGGAGAGTATATTATGACGCAAATGAGAACGGTAGAAGAAGTCGGGAACGCCCGAGGAAAACATAAAGACCGAGTTGTTTGGCGGTCCGTTCTCTCTGACAACCTCTCTGAAAAAATGGCGTAAAGGTTCGTTTTTTTTATACAGAATACCTCACAAGAGTCCCAACTGCTCCCGTCTGGAGCCAGTGAGACTATGGCATCCCCAATTGGGGTATGTTGTGGGGCTGAAGGAAAGTTCGGAAGGGATGGTGATGGGGGGGAGGAAGGTAGGAAAGTACCTACCTGGCTATTCAGATCTAGTCTAACATAAATACCGAGTTGTTTGGCGGTCCATTCTCTCTGACAACCTCTCTGAAAAAATGGCGTAAAGGTACGTTTTTTTTTTATACAGAATACCTCACAAGAGTCCCAACTGCTCCCGTCTGGAGCCAGTGAGACTATGGCATCCCCAATTGGGGTATGTTGTGAGGCTGAAGGAAAGTTGGGAAGGGATGGAGATGGGGAGGAGGAAGGTAGGAAAGTACCTGGCTATTCAGATCTAGTCACTAAACACGGCTAAAGCCATTATTAAGCAACGATTCAATTCTGAATGGTGGTCTTACACCAGGGCGATACTGACAGTATCTTCCACTCTGGAACGTGCCGCAAATATAGTATATATTATTTTTAATAATTAATTGTGAAATAACACAAATTAATCAAACAAAATTTATTTACGCACGCCGGGTTCGAACCCGCGACCTTCCGATTGGGAGTCAAGTGTCTTACCACTCGACCACGGACGGTCGTCATTATCGATTGTTTAGTTATCTGCAATTTTCCCGCATCAGAACTAAGAGCACAATGTTTAATAGCTCAGCCGTATAATAAGTCGCATACTTTTTGATTATTTACAGTTAAAATTACTTTCCTGTTACATTTCCGATACCTACGACTATTTGGTTTACTACTTTTACTATCTTAAAGATGACACCTTGAGAGAAACCGTAGAGTCTTATGTGATCCTTCTCTTGGGTGTAATACGAGGGCTGTTCGAAAGCAACGTCCGTTTGTCCGTAAATAAAATAAAAACATAATTTACTTACGTGCCTGTAAACACAGCTTTCCCATGGTTTTCAATATAATCGCCATTTAAATTCAAGCACTTGTCCTTCATGGTCGCCAAATATAAATCGGCCGCTAAATGTATCCAAGCTCTCACAGTATTTTGAAGATCTTCACCGTCATCGAAATTCTGGGCCCCAAGCCACTTTTCATGCGAGTGAACAGGTGGAGTCGTCCGGGCTGTTCGGTTGTCTACGTTACCAGCCTAGCGAGATTTTTACAACAAGAATTTGCAAAATCGGTGAAACGTTATGACAAGTACTTGACTTAAGACGATAGACTTCGGTTTTCGGCCCATACAAAAAGGACGCCCGGGAAAAAACACTTTTCTACATCGAAAATTGCAGAAAATGAATATACTTTTTTTATACTGCCTTCTAGAGGGTGAAAACTATGTCGGTATGTTTTCTAATTTTCGATGCGTTTCGTATTAACGTAAACATTCACTGTCAAACATGTACGATTTATCAAAAAATATTATTTAAGGAAAAAGTGCTGCTAACTCAACTCTCATAAAGAATTATAAAATTATAAAAAGCTACCGACGTAGCTCCTTCTTTCTAAAAAATATATATTTTTTTAAATTTTAATTTCGTGAAAGTTTTGGTGTAGAAAAGTGTATTCTCCATAAACCCCTTTTCGAGCGATTTCTGTGGGTAAATTTGAGCGTTGTCTCATTCGCACATTTCGCATTCGCATGTATTGAAAGTGTGCGTGAGCTTAATGTGAGCGGGACAGAATGACAGACGCGGGTGTTCCGCGTGTAGTTCAAAGTCTAGCCTCTTAAATGGCGAATATTTTTAAAAAGTGGTGGAAAGCTATAGTTTTGACCTGTTTCATCACGGGAGACCAAATTTGTCCTTGCCCACATAATTTATTTGTACCAGAGTCTCACTCTCGGGGACGTCGCCATAACATATTATATTGCCGATTGAGCCGTACAAATCTGTACCCGAATTCGCCCGTGGGAAGAGCGATAAGCTATTTAAATATATTAGATAAAAATTTCGACATATTCTTCGAAAAATTCTATGAGTTTGTAAGGTTTTTGGTGCTACATTCTCACTGTGAAAATGGTACTATTACAATTAATTAGATAAAATATCTGTAATGTTGTAAATTTTTTGTACACAAATAAAATAAAATAAAAATAAAATAAAATAAAGTCTCATATAAATCATTGTACATCCCTTACTGTCATGGTGAGAAATATGATCTAATCGGTGTCAGAAAGAGAAAACTCCACTCTTTAACCATAGAAAAATTTACATACACACCTCTATGAAACCAAAGTTTCCGATAGTAATTTGAGAAAAATGAATAAAATTCCATACATTTTTTATTTATTATTTGCTTAAGTTTTAAAAATTTAATAAGTCAGAAATTATATGTTTATTTCTAATAATAACACTTTAGAGCATATTCGATCACCTTTCAAACACAGTTTTTATTTTTCGGATACATTAAGAAATGTTCCATGTATTTGGATTTTATTGCAATGCGAAAATTTTCTGATCTTATATGCCCGAAATCTGAAGTGAGAGAGGGACGTAATAGAATATTTGTATATATGCCGTTTTTATTATTTTTATCAAAATGGAAGTTACATTGAGTAAGAGTCCTCGTGTGTAAAATAATATTGATGGAATTATTCATAACTATCAAAAATACAAATGGCTAAATACTATTTCGATTGACGTTGGTGGTTTTTCTCCACAATGATCCTTAGAAACATTCACAATTCACATCCTCACGAGATGTGGAGATAAGCTAGATTGAGCTTCTTTCTGAACTCTGGCAAATTGCATTTAAGATCATGAGCTTCCCGGAGCATTTTTGTTCCCTAAGGGAGGAATAAAATATTAAACTGGAAAGTTTTTTTATCAGAGCATGTAATTTTTCAACCAGAAGAGTGACATGAGAGATGAGAAATGTACAATCTCCCTTTGTTTTATGCTTTTGAATGAATCAAGAGAACTAAAGTTTGGATGCGAAAAAAAAGAAAATAACAACAGGTTTACCGTTTTTGCTAGTAGAGGGAGCTGTACTGTGTCCGAAGCAGATTTTATAACTCAAAATAACTGTAAAGTATCTGTATTAGTTACTACCTGAAAAGAATAACATAAACTAATTAAATATCTCTTCAGACTTCGCAAAATCACTTTGTTGCGTCATTTTTAATTAAATTAAACTAATTAAATTAATTTTATAAAAATGAATAAAATCGCGTGAATTTTTTATTCATTATTTTAATATTTATTAATTAATATATATTAATTTTATTAACTATTATATATTTAATTAATTAATTGAATTAAACTAAGTTTAATTTAATTAAACTAAGTTTAATTTAATTAATTAAATGTCCTTCGTCCAGTTGATTAGTCAGACATCTCCAAAAATTGAAATTTGAGGTGAGTATTTTTTATTTGTTTTTTTATTTAAGTCTTTTAAGGAAACATACAGTTGTGTAAAAGATCATTTAACATAAGATAGTGAACATAAAATCAATTAATTAAGTTCCATTTATACATTTTTGTTGTGATTACTGATTAGGAAGTTGGGTCATGGTTAGGCATTAAAATATTTTTTTTTGTTTGTTCTAAAAAATACTTAATATATTTTTTATATTACATAAATGATTGTTTGATAGTCTTTGTTGATAATAGAGACACTAATTTTATGATTGTGATTTCTATTTCCGTCATGTAATGTTGACTTCGGAACATTTGCGGATCCAAATATTATCAAGAATTGTGCTGGTGATCTGAACGTGAATTGGTATCATTGGAAAGCCTCCCGTACTGTTGTTACAGTCAGCCATTTTCTTGTAATATATTATTGTTCGCGCAAATAGATTCACAGTCGTATATTTTTGGGTATTACGCCCAGAGAGAACTGGGACTATTTACACGCCCCAGACTCACATATTATAATACAAAAGTACTTAATTACAAGTTATAAAAGTATATATATGAGTAAAAAAATATTAAAAAGAAAATAATAAACAAAACAGAAGTACAATAGTATAATAAACAATGCACAGTTTTGATTTTAGTATATTGTAAAGTTAATTTGACTTTAAAAGATATAATGGTACAGTGGAAAATGTCGATACCTGAAAATTTCAATAGCTTAAGGCATTATAAGATTTGCAGATATCCCCGAGTAAGGAGTTTTGTGCGTATTTCGATTTAAAATGTTGTATGTATATATATATATATATATATATATATATATATATATATATATATATATATATGTGTGTGTATGTATGCAGTAACACATTTCTCAAACTTCTATCTGGTGCAGTACTCGGATTGCTCATAAACACTACCAAATTAATTATAATGGAGGAAAAGTGAATTTAAAAAGGTGTTCTTGTTTTCTGGGTCACTAGTAGGATAATTTTAAAGTATGTTACCTGTGTACCGAATCGTTTGGCCTCCCGGTATTATTTAATAGCATATTTAATATTTAAAACACAATACATGTAGGTAATGGATCAAAAATCAAGATTTTAACTTCATTCAAAACATAATAACTCCAAACCAAACGTAAAAAAACTATAAAAAAATGTAAGATAACTAAACACATTTTTCAAGAATATACCAACTATACAAACACTTAATATATATATATATATATATATATATGTATACATATTTTTTTATAATTTTTTTTATAAATAAACAGTTTAAAATAATCACTAATTTAAAAAATAAATAAAGAAGAAACTTTCTACTACAACACATAAATACTTGTCACACTTAAACATAACCACGTAAACACCTCAGCACAGGTTCTCCTAGTGAGGTGTTCTAGAAAAATACAACATTACCCAACCACAGTTTCACATTCACTAACCTACCTTACACACAACACAACAAAAAGTTCATAAATTATGTTATTAGCTATTATGTACAAATATTAATAACTTTATGTGAACACTGTAATATTATATAGAAATAAAAAAATTTAAAAAAAAAAAAAAAATGTTTGATTTTTGGTGAGCATTTGAATACTGCTTGTAATCTCTGTCCCGTTAAAACAAGAAATCCTTGGTTCGATTCCCAGTTGCGACCGTCATATTTTGTTTTATTTTTCTGTGTCTTGCCCTGCTTCATGTTTCTTTTATATTTATCAGTATTACCTTCTTATTCAATGATTTAAAAATATATTATAATTTCAAGTTAAAAATACATACCACGGCCGAGAGTCGAAATTCAATCAAACGGTTAGAAGGCAACAATGCTGACCATCACACCACCAATTCTTGTAAGAATGGCGGCATAAATTCGTTGAGTGTGCTGAAAATATAGAAAAAAACTTTCTTAAATTTCAGAATGTTACGTACACAAAACCGATGGATAATGAATTGTTTTCACATTTTTCAAAAGTTTTATATGAATTTTGTTTAATTAATTTACATTCTTCCTCTTTACGGGATGAATTTACCTCTGAATAATAAAATTCCTAGTGTGGAGGACAAAATAAAATCTGTTAAAATAATAAACAAATAGTAAACATTTCTTCAATCTTTGTAAAATTACTTTGTGGCATCATTTTAATTAAATGAAACAAATTACTTATTTATATTCTAAAATAATTTTTATATTTAAAATTTTTGTCTAATGTTTTTTGTCTATACCCACTTGTTTGTTTCTTTTGTTATTTTTTATTAATAATTTGGTCAAACCATTGGTTTTAAAACATTAGATATTATAACATATGATTATAGTGGTTTACAGAAAGTAATTTGTTTAATTTAAATGGTAAGTAGATTAAACAAATGATTTCAATTCACTGGTATTGTAATGAAGAAGTGAAATTATATTTAATAAAAATAAAACACTTTTTTGTTTTAAAACCACGAAATTTATTAATTTACTTTACCGACCGGTTTCGCTTTACTCAAGCATCTTCAGGGTACAAATTAATACTAAACAATAACTACAAAATGTGTGCTTATTTATAATTTTGGAGTTTTGGGGTTTTTTGTTAAAAACTTAACTTGGTGATATGAATCATCTTGGAACATTTTACTTTTACGTGTTTTTAATGTATGTATATGTTATGTATAAAACAAAAAAAAGGTGTTTTATTTTTATTAAATATGTCAAACCACAAAGTGATTGCTTTCTACAATAATATGAAATTATATTTGTGAAAATACTAATGAATGTTTTACTCTGTATTGTTCAGACGAGAATATCTAAGTTATTAATGGAAAAACATATCTAAGTAAACGGAGGTAGCTCTTAGTAAAATTTGAAAATTTTAAATATTATTTGTTGAAATTTATTGTGATTTTTTAAAAGCTTTCATAATGTTTTATCGCTGTGGGAAAGCT
The DNA here is from genome assembly GCA_951813805.1 of Limnephilus auricula. Lineage (NCBI taxonomy): Eukaryota > Metazoa > Arthropoda > Insecta > Trichoptera > Limnephilidae > Limnephilus > Limnephilus auricula. The sequence continues at coordinate 18,238,571 of OX638410.1, forward strand.
GGCTGCGCAAGTTTTTAGTGCAAAACTTTAATAAAACAGTATTTCTCTTAGGACCTGACCTCCAGAACAAACTAACAAGGGCACTATATAAAATAAATTAATGGACACTTGTATATGTAGAATAATTATACGACTGCTTGTTTTCGAAGAAACTCTTTTAAATGCAAAGTTAGTCACTTAAAATCTAACAAGATAGTTATTATTTTTTCCCTTTTTTTCCACGGGTTTTACGTAAATTTAACGCCGTCCGTTTATGGAGCTACTTACAAGCGACTCGATCGCCGCTCGTCAGTACCCTCCACACTATTTTGATAGTGTTCATACACGCCGCATGCGCTGCACTAGCAAAATAGTATGCCGGGTACTGGCGAGGGGCGATCGAGTCGCTTGTAAGTAGCTCCATGAACGGACGGCGTGACACCATTCCCATCATGGATACGAGAAGTTTTTTTAGGATACAGCATACCCAAAGATCACGTAGGTTCTGTGGGGAATTATCAGTCTTCGGATCATTTATCAGTGAAGTTTATGTAAAAATAATGACGTTTCAATTCTGGATGGTTGTCTTTCACCAGAGCGATACTGAGAGTATTTTTCTAGAATATGCCGCATATTTTCGATTTTTAGGCGGATAAGGGTACCGCCGCCCCGGGAACCATTTATTGGATAACTAACACCTCTGCCATAGGTCACCCCATGTGGTTCGCTACGTTTGGTGACTTAGCAGGGATGCCCGGGTTTATGGGGTGAGGTTTGACAATTGCGTGGCAGACCAGATCGGAAGAAACAGGTTGAGGGGGGCCTTTTAAGGCATCACCTTGCACCGTCGCGGGAGGGATGGAATCATTCGTCCGTCACTCCTGGTCACACTGACCCCTAGATTCCTACCCTCCCCTAATACCTTTTTCCTTCCCAGAACATCCTCTCCTTCCTTTCCTAAAGAGGACCCTCTATATATAAATATATTAATGTAATATTATTAATGAATTGAATTGTGAAGCAACAGAAAAGTATTAAATAGAATTTAATCGCGCACGCCTTTACTTGAGACACATCTTTAGAAACGGAAGCTAACTGACTTATATGTATATATATTATATCAAGACTGAATATTATATCGCTGCGAATAACGTAAGATATTTTTAATGAACTAGATTCCAAAAAGAATAGCCACCTTTATATTCTTCGGTTATCTTGCTTATTCTCAATAACATAACCTTTTTACAACGCTTTATTTGCCTGATGTTATTTTAGGTGCGTGGGTTTATTGACAGGAATGAAACAGACGCAGCGACTAAAATTCGCCCCGTGCGATAAAAGTGTTAAAATAGATAGGGCTGATTTCCCATGAGGGGTATAAACACGGAAACAGTGGCGTAAAGCAAATGATTACTTCAGGAAAAATTGTTTCACATATCCATCAACAGGGCTCAGGTTTCATGTTTCATGGAGTTTCATGTTGGGGTAACAATTTTTTTTTGTAAGGGCTCTTGTTTGTTGTTTGAGAGAGATTCAGACGGTTGCTGGCGGTTTCACCTCTTCCTCGCATTCGATAAACGCTGGCGTCCCACAGGGATCGGTTCTGTCTCCGACTTTGTTTTTGTCGCACATCAATGACCTTTTGACATGTTACGCAGATGACAGTATAGCTTTTTATTTGACAAGCTCCCAAAAGGTGCACAAATTCTAACAAGCAAAGAATGGACGGTTACCTCGAGAGTGTTTTCTCTTGGGGTAAGAATAATCTCGTCGAATTTAATGTTTCAAAGACCCAATCATATCTGACTCGGTCTAATAGGGATAGAAAAGACAATCTGGTCTCCTTCAACGTTAGCATTCTTCCGAACAGACTATCCATTGAAAAGCTCGGTGTAACTCTTAGTGACCATCTCTGATACGGGGGCTCCATCGAAGCCAGAGTTAAGTTAGCCTCTCAGAAACTGGGTGTACTGTACAGGGCCCGCAAATACTTGAATAGTTTACAACTGCTAACCTTGTACCAACCGCAAGTGCGCCCTACGGTTTAATTTGGTAGCCACCTCTGGTCTGGAGCCCCAAAGTACCTGAAAAACACCCCCGACCCTGTGCAGAAACGGGCGATCCGTTTGATAGATTCTCTCGTCTTAATCCAATCTTCAGAGCACAGGCGTCGGGTGGGAATGCTATCCTTGTTCTACCGGTATTTCAATGGAAGATGCTCCGAGGAACTAGCGTCATTGATCCCCTCGGCACCGGTGCGTAGTCGGGACACACGCGCAACATATGTACGCACGGTTGACATTTGTCACACGAGAACTCGTTTACGACTCGTTCTTGAGTGAATTCGTGATTTGCCGGCCTCTGTGTTTCCAAGGAAGGGGAATTGAGGGAAATTATTTTCCTCAGAACCTCCTGTGTGGAGTTAATATTCAACGCCTCAATATTTCTAAATATTAAATATCGGTCATGAAAATTTGAAATGCTCTAAAAGACCAAATTGTTCAACAGAGTGAAAACTGAGGTTTTTTTTCAATAAATCTTATTATCTTGTGTTTTAGACCTAAACTTAAGATTTTTCATTATAAAATAACGTTCGATAGACATTTCAGAATACTTTACAACATTTTTTGTAAATTCTCTAATAACAGTATTTCATTTACTTTCCAGAAATCCACATTGAGACGCACTAGAAATATTTCAACGACGCAGATCGAAACAGAAAAAATGACATATTTAACAAATTTTTTTGGTGTATTGTCCTTTACATTATTTCAAATTTAAATTAATGATATATTTATTTATTTAAGGTATCTGTACACCTTTAAATATACAGAATAAATATTTTTTTATCTAAAAATTATTTGCAATTTTATAATTTTTTATTTACATAAAAACAATTTTAAGTGTAAACCTACAATTTAAAATGATCGCAAAGTTTTCATTTTGGAAAAATGAATGATAAATTGTGAAAAAATTTGTGAAATGCTTTTTGTAAGTTCTTTCAATGCTATTGAAAATATCTGCTACTTCTGCATGACTAACCCAACCTAAACTAAACATACATATTGTATTTTCGTTGTTTGTTTTTGGGGTGTTATGCCGTGTTGTGCTACCTCCTTCTTTAGCCGACGTTTCAGGGCAGATCCGGCAGATCCGTCGATGTGCCCTGATGATGGACACTGCAACGCTGTCCGAAACGTCGGCTAAAGAAGGAGGTAGCACAACACGGCATAACACCCCAAAAACAAACAACGAAAATGCTTTTGGCCGTGAAAATCTAAAAACGTATCATACATATTGTAGGTTTGAACTTACAATAATATAAGATTTATGCGAGGTATCCGGGGGTACAGTGAGGTGGATTTTGAATTATAGTACAAAGTACAATAAAAAATGTAATCGACATTTTTCAAGTTCACGATGAAAAGGCAGATTTCAAGTTAAATTATTTAATTGTGCAAATTTTTCGTTTTTTTTAATTAGTTCCACACAGGAGACCCTGAAGAAAATAGTTTCCCACGGGGCCTTTATCATCTTTGTGGATGCTTTATGAAAGGTATTTTTAAGGAAAAAAGGAGACGAAGTTCTGGGAAGGCAAAAGGCATGAGGGGAAGGAAAGGTAGGAATCTATTGGTCAGTGTGTCTAGAAATGATGGACGTAAGATTCAATCCTTCCAACTGCGGTGCAAGGCGATATTCCGAGAGGTCACAAGGTCTCAACTACTCTCCTGATTTGGTCTGCCACGCAATTGGTGGGCACCTGGGCACCCATGCTAAGGCACCAAACGCAACGAACCACTTGTATTGCACCACTTACAGATGCATATGTGCGAAGTTGCCACTCTTCACTCTCGGATTATTTAACGGGTATGTTCGACCTTACGTTTACTATTTTCCGAATTTTTTTATCTCCTTTTGTTAGAATAACAATACTTTTTCGTCATCATATAGTGTCATCATATCTTTTTCTTTACGTGGATTGCTGAAAATCTTTATTTGTATTTAATAATTTAATAATTTGCAATAACTGGGTTTTAGGACCACTACTGCAAAGTGTTTTAGACGACACTACGATCAAGTTTCGGAACTGTATAATGTTTACTTAGTATAATTACAGACCTGAATACAAATTATACGCGCATACAAATTACAGAGTGACAAAATTGACAAGAAAGAGACAGAGTAATTAATGATTTTAGGCAGTAATGTTACACCGCCTTAATAAAACAGGGCAAGATCGGAGATGTTAATATACGAGTAAACCTAACTACTGTTGGTAAAATAAATTATGGTACTCTTATTCATTGCTTTCACTGTTTATTATATATATTATATTATATATTAAATACACTGTTTGAAAACAAATCTCTCGATATTCAAAAAAGCTTACTTTTTTCTTTTAATTTTTTATTTATTCAATTTCAACGGTATAAACATACCATAAACAATATTTACATGTCACATTAAAAACCAAAAGAAAATATTAGGAATAACAATTGATTGTGGCATTTGGTTGTGAAATGACATCTGAGATATGAGCAAAAGATACAAGTACATACAAATTTTATAATACAAATAAGGAAAACTTAGATTAAATTAATATTGATTGAAAATATATGATAGCATAGCCCTCTCACTTTCCGTGCAGTTAAATATATCCGCCATATCTGCGTATCTATTACTAACTGCATGCAACCTAGGTACAAGCGAGTTTTTGGAATACTTAGTCCTGGTGTTGTTGCATTTAAACAGGACTTTGGAACGAGTTGCTCTCGTATGGATGTGAAATTCAATGAGGTTAGTTAAATCGGGACTGTCTATACTACCATTTACAATTTTGAACATAAATGTTAAGTGGGATATAATTCTTCGATCTGAGAGTTTTAATAAATTTAATTCTTTCATCAAATAATTATAGTAAATGTTTTCAATGGGAATACCGAGTTTTAAATTAATGTGTCCCAGGAATTTTTGTTGAATTTTTTCGATTGAATCTGAATGTAACTTATAATGGGGGGACCAGATCGAGGAGTTATATTCGAGTGGTTATTATTTATACTCCCAACCGCCGAAGCCACTGAGATTATGGAATCCCCAATTGTGGTATGTTGTGAGACTGAAGGTAATAGGGAGGGGAAGGAGACGAGGAAAAGGAAGGTGGGGAAATACCTGGCCATTCATATCTAGTTACCAAACACGCTATTTGAAGCAACGTTTCAATTCTGAATGCTGGTCTTGCACCAGGGTGATGTAGAGAGAATCTTTCACTCTGGATCGTGCCGCAAATACGAGTATATCTTACATTATTTTTTAATGGTTGAATTGTGAAATAAAAAAAATCAAACGAAACTTCTAAATCAATTACAAGCTACGTTTCAATTCTGGGTGGTGGTCTTACACCAGGGTGAAACTGGAAGTATCTTCCACTTTGATATGTGCCGCAAGTCCATCTTAGAATGTCCCTATTAAGATGATACCCGGTGGTGGATAAATTTGAAAAATAGATTTTACTAAATTGTTGCTGTCACTGTTGCTCTTACTCCACCGGATATTGAGCGAAAGGGACAATGCACCTCGGGCTACTAATAACTAACTAAAATCGAGGTTTGGAACTACCCACTTTTCTCTTCCAAAAATGGACTGATTTTCAATTTTTTTTTACCAACTACATAAGAAAAAACTGTTCTTTGTCTTTACGTTTTTTTTTTTTTAAACTTTGTCTAGTTTGGATACTGAACGTCTTTTTACGGCGTTTAAACCATTCAATTTTATTGATTTTTGGAAGGTCATAACTTCTATAAACAGTAACTTATCAAAAAAAAACAAAAAGTACTGACACGCGAGTAGTATATTTCTTTTTTACGTAAAAACAATATTTTCTCTAGGGTTAAAATCCAGAGAGATAAATAGGGAATTCGTTTGTATGGAAAAATCACCGCCGGGGATACCCTTAAGAAACTCCACCCAAAATTCTAAATATTTTGATAGGTTATTTTTTTTTTTTTTCACCTAAAAACAAAATTATTTTGATGTTTTATTGAAACGATTATATCATTTTTTATATTGAAACAATACAGAATTATATATATAACTTTAATGGAGGTAATCCGGAGATTGATCATTTAATCTCGGAATTTCATCGTAAAAATACATGAGAGAGAAACAAGTCCTAGAAATAATATATGGCACCACTAAAAAAAGTTCCCCATTTTATAACGAGATACTTCCAAAATGTCAAAAGGTTTTCATTTTATCATAAGTGTACATTATACTGGTGGATGTTGCCACCCGCTTCAGAGTTTTGTGATCCCTACAGTGTGTTGAAAAAGTACCTATCCCTTAGCTCCGGAGCCTTTTTGTGAACCGGTGGCTACAGGCAACATGGTGTGGGGGAGGCTGTACTTTGTGGAATATTCATTTTAAAGAGTTCAGTGGCAAACGCGGTAAGCAACGGAGAGAGAATTTTAAGAAGAAAAAAAATAACATTAAAAAATTGGGTTTTGTTTGCCGTCTAAATTACATTTTAATATTGTTTTAAAATGAACAAGAACTTGAATATTTCGAGGAGTTCAACTATCAAACCATGAAACCGGGGAATTTGTTGACACAACTATCTGACAATAAGTGGCCAAATTACCTACCTGTGATATTTGGAATAATTAATCAAGGAACAATCAATCAAAATAAGAAACCGGTATAGTGAAAGTAGTAACTCTATTATTATCCTCTTCGCTAAAACAACTTTTGACCAGTTTTTTTTTGATACTTTACAATAAAACTATGCAATGCACTTCCATTAGACCGAACACAAATTATCTAATATATAAAAAATAATGTTCGTTTGTTTCTTTGTTTGCTTGTGTGTTAGTATGTTATGGTGAAACTTTGAGAATATGATATGCGCATTCCCGGGATGGTTATAGGGTAGTGAGTTTTGGCGTTATGAAATTATTTCGTATAATATTCATACGATTGCGATTAAAACTTCATCCGATTGCTATTATTTTTTTTTGAATTTTTGTGAACATGCCCGTGAATATTTCTATATATATAATACGGTGAGCTCTGGCATTATAAAATTTGCATTAAAAAATGAAATAGTTGTGAATTTTATGGAGTTAAGCGGCAGGGAAAAAAGGCTGGGGGAGGGGTTTGAGAGGGTCGGATGAGGAATAAAGGAGGGCGGAGAGGGGAAGGGGGGTTGAGAAAGGTGGGAGCAGAAGAGGGAAGGGTGAATGCGGGGAAGGTGAAGTTTATATATTTAAGTTGAATTTCAACGCATGCCGGGTATCAGCTAGTTTTTAATATAAATCAGACACTAAGTCTTGGATCATCAGCCAAGACAGAACTTTTTTTTTATCATTATGCATTTCCAATAGTAAAATACTGATTGTCTTTTATTTTAAACGTAACATCGTGTGGTTATTCGTATTTTTGTTATAAACTGCTTATCTTATAAACTGATCCTCGACTTATAAGTATAAAATATGAAAGCGTATTTCATCACCTTTCCAAAACAGTTTTTAATTTTCGGATACATTCAGAAATAATCCATTTATTTGGATTTTATTTGCAAAACGGAAATATTTAGACTCTCTGAAAAAATACTCTTGAGGCTAGAAGGGTTTCTAAACTAGTAATAAAAAAGAAAACTATTGTTGTCAAAATCGCAATTTGTCGTTAAACTTAATTCACCCAATTTACAAAAAAAAATTATGATTATTTATTTACATGAATTTGGTAGTATGGTGAAAGTTACCACGTTACCAGTTGGCACGTTATTCAGGGCACACATTCTCTTTGCGTAATACTTTCATGTATTCCTGGGTCATAAACGTTAAATTTAACACCACCGTGTGAATGCTAAGTGTCCTGAGCGATACTGAATCACGTAAACAAGTATCGGTCGGGATTACAAAAAATATACATTTCTTAAGGCTTTGAGGGAGTACTTCTCGGGTTATGGCGTAACACTTATTGCCTTTGGATCCAGGGTCAAAGATTATATTTTCAGGTTCTGTGAGCTTAAAGTTATAAAAGAAAGACAGCTTAAGTGTGGGCGTTAAGTTTTATAGGTGGATATAAAATAACAAATGAGAATTGTCAGTTTTTATAAACGTAGTAAAATTGAACCAATATATTTTATTATTCGTTGATATGTGAAACCATTTGTCCTCTAGACTCTAGGAACAAATGGTGTTTTTCTAGGGCCTAGAGGGTATTTTTTTTTTCAAATTCGTGAAGAATTTTGAATGAGAATACTCCTACTCTTTTCTTGTGAAAAAATATTCAATTTTAAACTAAATCTACTTTTTTGTTATGTTCATGGAAATGACAAGATGGAAGAAACTTTCATTATGAAATACTTGAATTCTATTTCTTTGACGTTGATTCAAATGAGTTTAGTTTACAATAGTATGTTTTTTAATATTATTAATATTGTGATGAAATAAGTACATTGAATGAAAGTATGTTGATAATAATGAAGTACATTTAATTTATTAACTTTGAGATCAATGAAGTACATTAAAATTAAGTATATTTCTATGGATAAACTACGTTTAAATTATTAATTTTGTGATCAATGAAGTACATTATGTGTGATGACCGTGGCCGGTTTCACATTGAGTTCTGGACTCCAGTATATGGATCCAGATTCCTTTGGGGTGGTACTCCAATAATAGATCGTAGGTAGACGATAACGTTTATTAAGAGATTATGTACAGGGTTCCTTCTTAGGAAGTCTGAAGGCAAAGAGGACGAATGGACAACAAACAAACCTTTTATGCCTTACTCATGCTGTCTCACTCATGCACGCATGTCTCTTTCATACCGCAAGACATACGTTCATCACATCCCTCCACACTTAAATCCGTAGACAGGTACACAACATGATGATGATAATATTATTTACAATACATACAATATTCCAATATTTACAGTGTAATTCATTATCATGTTGAGTCGAGAGCTGAATCCTGTCTTCATTGACTCATCTGTGTGTCCGTGGTCGTAATCTGTCCTTCCAGTTTCCCGACGTGGAAGCCACCGATTCACTGGAGCTGGAAGTAAGAGGAGAATCACCCATTAGATTGTCATCCGACATAAAGCCGGAGATATCGTACTCATCTGACGATAATCTCCTAGTCTCAGACGCGATTAAAGGATTGCTGGGGTTCTTTTCCCATGATACACACAATTTAGACAACTGATCAAAATGCCTTTTCCAATACATAAGTTTACCTTTTAAATTTACCTCAATTATATAAAGTTTTTTTCCTATTTTTTTATGTATCTTCCCTGAAACCCATTTATCATTGTTTTGGTCTCTAAAATCTCTTACCATTACTTTTTGATTTATCGAAAAACCCAACGATTCTTTATTATTTCTTTTATAATAATATTTCTGATTTTCCTGACATTTAGACATTTTAATTTTAGTTTCTTTATTAATTCTATTATCCTTATCTCTCCCCCCTCTCGGTACAAAACTGTTTAAGTTAGACCTTAGTTTTCTTCCAAACATTACAACTGCAGGTTCTAAACCAGTTGTACAGTGTGGTGAATTTCTGTAATCCACTAGAAAATTTCCTAATTTTTCATCGTAACCTGACTGAAACTTATTTCCTATCATCATTTTTTTCAAAAAATTTTTACAATTTTTCACGGCGTTTTCAGCTAACCCGTTCGATTGTGGATGATTTACCGGAGTAGTTAAATGTTTGATGCTATTCATCTCACAAAACTCTTTGAAGTCCGCTGACATGAAGGCGGCTCCATTATCTGACACTATTGTCTGTACACTCCCGAAATAACTAAATAAATTTCTTAATATTTTAATAGTATTATACGAATTTGGAGAATTTACCTCCACACAGTCTAACCATTTTGAGGTTGAGTCAATAATCACAAAAAAATATTTATTTGCAATGGGACCTGCATAATCAATATGCACCCTACTCCATATCTCTTCAGTTATGGGCCACGGAGTCAATTCGCTTTTTGGTTGAGATGGTTGAACCTCTGAACAAATTTCGCATCCTCTCGCTAAAAGTTCAATTTCTCTATCTATCCCTGGCCACCAAAAATACCCCCTGGCTAACCCTTTCATCTTAGCTATGCCCAGATGAGATCTATGCAATAAGTTTAAAAATTTTTCTCTTAAACTTACTGGGATTATTAGCCTATTATTCCAAAAAAAACAATCATCAATTATAGATAATTCATTCCGTTTACTCCAGTAAATCCATTTTGAATCATCCTTGTTAATTTTATTTGGCCACCCTGTTGTGAGATAATGTTTAATTTCCAATAAAATTTTATCCGTATTTGATTCCGATTTAATCTCCTCGACATCTATTGGTATATCTCTGTTATTTTTGAATAAACTTAGAATTTGAGTATCAAAGACATTCTCTTTTAGTTTCAGATGTATTTTATTTTTATTGAATCTACCCAGTTTATCCGAAAAAACCTCCGGGAATTTTCGAATTAATTTATCTACTTCACTTCTATCATTCTCAACTACATTTTGAGAAAAAATTTCACTTCCCTCCTGGGATGAAGTAGATTGTAACCCCGTAAATCCAATATTAAACTTTTTGATAAAGTCACGACCTAGAACAGTAGTTGTTCCATTTTTTACTACGCAAAATTCTAACATTTCCCTATAACCGTTATAATCAACTGTTAATAAAATACAACCCAATAAATTTAACTTACAGTTAGCGTAACCCGTCAAGGTTAAATCCTTTGGTTTTAAATCCAACTTATTGAAGTGTTTAACATAATCTATCTCTTTTAAAATCGAGACTGCTGCACCTGTATCCAGTAAACCATTTAGTTCAACATTATTCACTAAGATTTTGCACAAAATTGGCTCACAATGCACTTCATTTATACACAACAGTTCCTGCGTATTTACAAACACTGAAGAAATATCTTTATACTTTAAACCGCGACATATTTTACTTATGTGACCTTTGCCTTTGCATTTATAACAAATCACGTTTTTAAATTTACAATTAACTGATTCGTGATAATTACCACAATGTTTACACTTCGTTCGGTCTAATGATTTCGGTCTGAACGATGTAACATTCTTGTCCGTAGGTCTAGAAAAATGTCTACCCGCCGTATTTTTTTTTTGTGACAAATCGATCTGCCTATTTTTAGAAATCATATCTACACTTTCCGTTTTAATTTGCTTATTAATTACATCGAACGAATCCATTGCAATAGCACATTCTAAAACCTTTTTTAATGAAAAGTTTTCAGCCTCGACAAATAATTTTTCTTTAGTACGACCAATTCTAAGACCGGTGATAAAAACATCTTTTAAATTATGTTCAAGTCTGTCTTCGAATTTGCAAAATCTAACTAGATTTCGTAAACGCGCTATGAAGTCATTAACTGATTCTGAAACCTTTTGTTTCGTAGCGAAAAAAATTTCACGTTCCTTGAACACATTTCTTTTAGTACCTATATGATTTTCGAGTAATAACAATAAATTTTCTACCGTGAAATCTGTAATTTTTTTTGGAAAACACAAATTTATTAATAAATTTATTGTCTCTGTGTGCAAATGGGATATAAAAACTGCTCTCTTTTTTACATCCGACGTTATTTTGTCATCATTGACTAGGATGAACTGCTCGTACTGTAAGACGAATGTCTCCAGCTGGTCTCTCAAATGACAAAACCTGGGCAGTTCTCCTCCTTCCATCTTCACACAGATGCAATCAATGAAAAAAAACAGAAAATTTTACAAACAGCACTCAACTCACGACTCTGATGTCTTGATGCTGTCCGATCTCGCCCTTCCGCGAACCGTCTTCTGTTTCTGAACCCTGGTCGTCCTTCTAAGCGCCTTCCTTGAGGTCTGCGCCCGGTTCCTGGTCTTCTCTTGAAGACCCAGACTTCTGAATTCACGCCTTACGCGAATGCTCCTCCAGGTTCTCGGCACTGAATCACCATATATAGGATGCTGCTGCTCTTGCTTCCCCCTTGCTCCGCAATGATGTGGAGTCGTGATCTGACCCGATCACTCGTTGACCCCTGTAGCTTCAATCTCGGTCTTTTCGGCTGCCCAAATGTGAGAATTAGGCTGCTCCGTGGTTCCCTTTTTCGGCTGCGCCAAATGTGATAATTTGGCTGCTCCGTGGTTCCCTTTTTCGGCTGCGCCAAATGTGATGACCGTGGCCGGTTTCACATTGAGTTCTGGACTCCAGTATATGGATCCAGATTCCTTTGGGGTGGTACTCCAATAATAGATCGTAGGTAGACGATAACGTTTATTAAGAGATTATGTACAGGGTTCCTTCTTAGGAAGTCTGAAGGCAAAGAGGACGAATGGACAACAAACAAACCTTTTATGCCTTACTCATGCTGTCTCACTCATGCACGCATGTCTCTTTCATACCGCAAGACATACGTTCATCACATTATGTAGATACATCGCTTTTAAAAAATGTTGAAATGAGGACACCACACGCTTGCATTGTATTCAACCTGACTTCTAACCAGACACGTATATAGTAATTTTATGGCGAATGATAAAGTTTAAAACAACAACAAAAAAAGTTTCTGTTCCCAACCCCTTGAAAAAGATAAACTATAGCATGGAATCCTCAATCGGGGTTATGAGGCTGAAGGTAGTAGGGAGGGGAAGGAGATGATTAAACATATTATGTGATACACACACTTAAATATATTGTAAAGATTTGTCTGTGTAAAGAAATGTCCAACTGGATGAAATTGATGTCCAAATGGACAAATTTAATGTCGAATTATATAAAATTAATTAATTTTTAAATGGAAAAGGTGTCTATTCGGACGAAAGGGTTGTCAAAATAAATGTCCAGTTGGGCTGTCTTGTATATGGTCTGTCCCGATGACATGTTAGGACATTCATTTTGACAGCCCTTATAACAAAATTTTGTCCAACTGGAAAACGAATGTCTAATTGACAAATTGAATGTCCAAATTGACAAAATTATTTTGTTATATAAGCTCCGAAAGAAAATACTAAATAGGAGGCACTGAGGGAAATAATTTTCCTTTGGACGTATGTCATCGTAAGGGGTGGTGTGTAAAGTTTTTTTTATAAAAATGAAAGAAAGGATAATACTTAAAACACAATAAGTTTCAAAATATTTAACATCATAATATCTAATTTGGTTATAGTTTTCATGAGCTCCAAATATAGTTCACATCCACAATAATTATAGGGATGGATTTATTCATCAGCCACTCCTGGACACACTGACCCCAGATTCTTACCCACCCCCATACTTTTCCTCTCCTTCCTATCTTTCTTCTATATAAATTTTTCTTGTGAGGCTACAATGAAAAAAAATAGTGTTGTCCATTTGGACATTCATTTTGTCCGTTTGGACAGCCCTATTGTCCAATTGATTTTCATTTTGACAGCCCTTTCGTCCAATTGGACATTTACCTTGTCTATTTGGACATTAGATTTATCCATTTGGACATCAATTTTTTCATTTGGAATCAACTTATTCAATTGGAATCAATTTTCACATTTAGAATCAATTTGTCCATTTAAAAATTTACTTCTACGAAAAAAATCTATGAAATCGATAGCTTTACAATATCGAATCCATAGGAAACTTACTATGATTTTATATTGATGCCCCCCTAGCACGGCTTGACCATTCACAGCCGAACCAATATTAACAGGGAATAAATATAAAAAAATCGATATACGCAGGCAACACGAAAGGTATTTTCTGTGAATTAAGGCTACAAAATTATGACCAAGCAATTACAAAAATATTAATAAATTATCAATGAAGGAAGATGCCCCTAGCGCGTTGAAACTGGTCAGGTGCTAAAGAAAGATTTTTAACTACTCGCGTGTGATCAAAAAATGTTCCCTTCAAGCCGCGACTGCATAGTGAACTACAGACTTCTACGTACGTACATACACGAACCGCTTGAGCAGTTGCAACAGCTTTGGGCGTTTGGCAGCACGGTGAAATTTCATCGTGCGGTCAAGCAGTCGCCAGGCTCGAGCTGTCGCATGCTCTCGCGTTGTTACCTCCACCCGATTCTTCCTCAAAACCCATGATGCTACTGATTTAAACTGCTAATAATTAAAATTGAAATTGCCAACTGCTCGAGCAGTTATCAATGACAGCTTTAAGCTGTTGACTCTGACTGCAAGAGCCGTTCATAAATGTTGATCAGCTGTTCGTGTATGCCCGGCCTTAGACGGTAAACAATAGTAAAAGCCAAGAAATAACATTTCGTTCGAAAATGCTCGCAAATTATTTATTATTATAAAAAATACAATTATTTCGATTGCTTCCCGAACGTAAAGTGAGATAGCAAACGTAGCAATAATAAAAATTTAGGACAACCTAGGCCAGAACGTTGTCTCATACAGCTTTCCCTATTCGTCTTAATATAATTGCCTGTATAGACTGGGGTAGTATTTTAGTCGAGTAGCGAGTATTTTAGTAACTAAACGTGTCCGAACACCATACATTTAGTAGTTAGTAGTAGAATTTTGGTCAGTCAAGTGGCGAGTTACTCGCTACTCGACAAAATTTTCTCGCCTAGTCAGAAAGGAGTGTAAGCGAGTAAGCGTATCTTGGCATCTCAGTCACACCCTGGACGTACAATGTAGTATTCGGCACAAATGCGAAAACACCGTCCGGTCCAATATCTAATCATATGTCATTCATAAGCACACGTTCTTTGAATGTCTATCTTTATCATATTTATCATATAAAATTGTACAACAAGTTAATTATCCAATGTACAAATGATTTGTTGTGATGGGTAGCAACACTCTGTCTTTAAAACAACAGTAAAACTATTTATCGGAAATCAGTGTTTAAAACAATTAGGGCGGCGGACTTGAGTACCGCCGCCCCGGAAACCATTTTTGGCCGTAGGTCACCCCAAGTGGTTCTAAGGTGCCTGGGTTCATGAGGTGAGGTTTTTCCGAGTATTGTGCGGGTCCGGGTGCATCTGCCTACCAACTACGTGGCAAGGCTCTGGACTCCCATTCCGAAGGTCGCGGGTTCGAACCTTACGTGCGCAAATAAATTTTATTTGATTATTTTGTGTTATTTCACGATTAATTAAATAAAAAAATATATACACTATAACTAGATGACTCAGCAAACTTCGTACCGCCTCAGAATCAATAAATGTTGTTTTTAATTTATTAGCTGAAATAAATTAAGTTTTTATTAAGTTAAAATAAATAGGTAACTACTCTAAGTTCAAAAAATGAAATTGAGCTGTTGACTAAGCACGAAATGTTCGGCACACTACACCATTGACAGTTCGAATTGATTGAAATTATGTCGACCAACGCACATTATTTGAAAAGCCGTTCCATACAAAATATATGAAAAAAATAATTTACTTCATAATTATTTTTCCCTTGATTTTTTCCGATCTTTTAATAGTTATTCTGTTAACCGGGACGGAGACAAATCCAACAAATGAATCTAAGTAAACATTATTCAAATTGTAAATGTATTTTTGGCATGGAAACTACAATTCAGCGGGATCTTCATTTCCTGACAATACAACTTGCGAATGTGGGTCACAACAGAGACCATATTGGATTAGAAGATTTCCTCGACTATAATGTATTATATCATATTACGTACAACTGACTAGAATACTTTCTTCTCGGACTTTCTAATTCATAAAGCTTTTCACAACCGCCGCGCAGCCAGCGACCGCCATTGTGCCGGATATTTTTATTGTGTTGAAGAAGCCAAGCACGATCAAGTGATACGGTCGGTGAAATCTGTTCAGTTAAGCTTGATTCACTGCGTTTTCTGGTACATTGAGAATATTCCATTCAAAAATAGTAATATTATGCTACAGTTATTACTCGTAGAATGAGTAATAGTGATTTTGAAGGGGGAATGACGTTATAATTTTCAAGTACGCAAGTTTTTTAGACCATTTTTTTAGGAATCCTTTAACTGAGCGACAGAGCAATTTAAATTTTTAAAAATCGGATTGATAAAGGATATTTTTCCGCCCACATTAAAAAAATCATACCTCCAAATTCGAATATGGAGACATACAAACTGATTACAGTTCTATATAGCCAATGAATTCACCTACCTTTTGTTTATTATCACATATTTGTAGGATTTATAAAAAAAATATAATTAAATCTTTAACCTACAATATTTTAAAGAATCTAGAGAATATTTATTTTGTTATATTTTGAATGTATCTACAATATATTATATAGTCGTTTTAATAAAAAAAAATCATTTGAAAATTTGACACATTTTGGCAACAAAGAGCCGAGGTTTTGGAAAACGTGTTTAGGTTTTTTTGTTATGTTTTTAATGTACAATATTAACTGTAAGATGTAAGATGTAAAATAATTTTTTTTTATAAGTAAACAGTTTAAAATAAGCACTAATTTAAAAAATAAATAAAGAAGACAATTTTTACTACAACACATAAATACTTGTCACAATTAAACATAACCACGTAAACACCTCAGCACAGGTTCTCCTAGTGAGGTGTTCACGAAACAAACAACATTACCCAACCACAGTTTCACATTCACTAACCTACCTTACACACAACACAACAAAAAGTTCATAAATTATGTTATTTTTAGCTATTATGTATAAATATTAATAACTTTATGTGAACGCTGTAATATTATATAGAAATAAAAAAAAAATAAAAAAAAAATTTAAAAAAAAAATAAAAAATAAAAATAGTTGTTTTAATAAAAAAAATCTTTTGAAATTTTGTCACATTTTGGCAACAAAGCAATCCGAGGTTTTGGAAATAGTGCCATAATGAGTCAAAAAGCGCTCGAGTGGTTAAGAGAGAACGTGGTCGCTGAGAAATTTAAGTAATAGGTATTAGTTGACGGGCGGCGTAGTCCAGAGGTAAGGCTTTGAACTTCCATTCCGAAGGTCGCGGGTTCGAACCTGGCGTGCACAAATAAATTTTATGTACTTAATTTGTGTTATTTCACAATTAATAATAATAAAAATAATATATACTATATTTGCGGCACGGTCCAGATTGGAAAATATTCTCAGTCTGTATAATTGGAAAATATTCTCGTCCTGGTGTAAGACCATCATTCAGAATTGAAAAGTTACTTGAAATGGCTTCAGCCGTGTTTAGTGACTAGTTCTGAATAGCCAGGTTCTTCCCCACCTTCTTTTTTCCTATCTCCTGCCCTTCCCCACTTACCTTCAGCCTCAATACATACCCCAATTGGGGATGCTATGGTCTCACTGGCTCCAGACGGGAGCAGTTGGGACTCTTGTGAGGTATTCTCAATTAAAAACAAAAATTATAACATATTTGCCTTCAACAGTTTGTTGTTATGTTCTTTAAAAAATACATGATATTTTTTAATATAAAATCTAAACATTTGTCGAGCCGAAACGGTATTTAAAAAAAATTTCCTGGCTAGAAAAAAAATGCGAAATTATTCTTTTATTTAAATTAAAATAGTTATGAAAATTAACAGTGTATCTTTAAATGCTACTTGGGACATTTGTAGAGAGATTTTTGCTCTATTTTAAACAAGTCGTGTTTTATTAGGAAATTTCACAATTTTCGCTAATTCTAATCGTGTGTTATTAGCGCGCTCCCTCTAATATTCGTATTTGCAAATCTCCC
The DNA here is from genome assembly GCA_951813805.1 of Limnephilus auricula. Lineage (NCBI taxonomy): Eukaryota > Metazoa > Arthropoda > Insecta > Trichoptera > Limnephilidae > Limnephilus > Limnephilus auricula. Next base: position 18,256,214 of record OX638410.1, read on the forward strand.
TTTCAAACTATATTTTTCTTCTTTATGAAGGCTTACCGCGGATCCGTTACAAATAATTTCGATTAGAAAAAAAGTGTAGTAATGCATTGTTGCATGACTGGTTAATATAATCGACTAATGATTATAAACACTTAAAATTATCTAAATATTGTGGCAGTTTTAGGAAGCGAAGACTTTAGTTATTTTCTAGATTTGTAAAGCACTCTCGAGGTAACAATTTACATTATAATAATATGTAGTTCCTAAAAATGAGTAATGTAATACTACTATTTCATATAATTGCTTCATATTTGTTAAGTGTCCAGAAAATATGTTGATGAATGCAAGGACATGCAATAAAATAAGAAGCCAAAACGCAAAACGGTTTGTACTATAAAGGAATTACAACATGAATAATAGATGTTATAATACACTGTATTATATTTGTGCAGCATGTTCTGAGAATACATTTGAATTTTCTTATAACGCTATAAAACCAAGTGGCGAAGTGACAAACAGCCCCGTGGGAAAGCCTATTAACTGCCCCCTGCAAGAATAATTGGAATTTAAGTAATGCAGATTGGACACACTAAAATATTAGTAAGCTCTGCGGAAACTTTCTCTAGTTTCACAGACATATTATTCATAGACTTGAGAATCAGGGAGAGGGGTAATAACCATCTGTAGCGGGGCGGAGAGGGATGAGTTGACGGTAACGATATGTGATTCGTTAATCCTTCAATACGACAGTATATAGGCATCACGCATTATAATATCACCATTTAGCTCTTAAAAGTAAAATCTGCTTTTGAATGAATAGACCTTTTTACATGGGAGTTTTTAATTGTTCGCCCGGTTTGAACAAACTTGTGTAATCCATATAAAATGAAGAAAGGTTCGCTTGTTTTGAGAGTCGAATATTTTGTTACCGTGTTAAGTTAAGACACTTTTACAAATGTTTCATAATTTACTTATCACACTAAACTGCAACGTGCACACGACGGGACCGGGAATTTCGCTTCATGTCTAAAACTGATCATATTATATGATGTGAATAAGCTTAAAATAATGACAAATAATGCCTGCATATGGAAGGTAATACGACAATTGGGTTTATACTCTTTTTCACTTCTATTTTTACATGTTTTAATAGCACAAGTTACCATTTTTGCCGTGTTATTTCGTAAAATGTACCGATAAGAGCTCGACGCTAGTCCGCACAAGAATGATGACGTCACATTTTCTAGATTCACGCGTACCTATACGCCAGCCCGGCCGGTTCCATGGAACCCAGAATTAAGGAGGGGCAAATAATACGCTTTTATCACTTAGGGCAGGTCTATACATATTCATATGTCTATGTCTAGTTTGCATTTGATCACAGCGCGGGCCCCTTCAAGCCCGGGCTTGGGGTTACGGCCCAAAGTATCCAAATATTATTTTTTAATTTTTTTTATATTTTTTATTTTATTTTATTTTATTTGGAAAACCAACAGTTATAACATTTTATAAAGTATAAAAAAACATGGGTAAATAATTTAACTAATAAAAGGTTTCCACTGAACTATCTTAATTTTTTAGTGTAAACAAAGAAAAATAGTTACATTAGCGTACGGGGATGGGATGGTGGGAGGGAAGGGAAAGGGATGGATCTATTCTGTATAATTAGTAGGATGTACGTAAGTTATGTAAGTAGTTATAATAAAGTATCGAGAGATTGCCTGTGTGACTTTAAGGAGTGTGGTGCAGAGTTAAAAATGTCAAATTGTGTGTAGTACGTATTGAAATTATTGTTTTTATTTCTTGCTAGAGCAATCCAGATGAGTTAGAAAACTCATTTTATGACAGAAGGAACATACAATTCATAGGTAGGAGGTAGTAGTTACAATTTTACAAAGGTATTTTGATATCAAAATATAAGTTTTACATTCAGTACAGCATAAAAATAAAAATAAAGACAGGTTAAAAAAGAACAAACAACAAGAGACAACAAGTAAGGAAACAACAATAATACGAGTATATAAGATAGAACAAAAAATGACAAGACAATTACATATTTTAATTTTTGAATGTAGTTAAAAAATATTATTTTATTTATTTATTTATTTATTTATTTATTTATTTATTTATTTATTTATTTATTTATTTATTTATTTATTTATTTATTTATTTATTTATTTATTTATTTATTTATTTATTTATTTATTTAGGAAAATCAACAGATTATTTACATCTATTACAAAAAACTTAATAATAAAAATAAAATCCAATTACAGATTTTCACATAACTTAACATTGTAATTATAATAATAAAAGTTTAAAAAAAAAAGTAACTGTCCTGTACCCGTGGGCTGACATATTTACAAAAAATACAATATTGTTAATATTAGATAAAATATAATAGAAAATGTAAGAACACAAATAAATAACAATTTAAATGTAACTAATCTACTAATAACCAGCTAAATTTCAAAACATAATGTATTATAAACTTATCTTCATTACACAATAGCAATAATAACAACACATAAATAATAATAAATGTACAAAATATATATTATACCTACAACTAAAGTGAACAAAATGTGTATAAATTGGATGACAAGTAACTGGAAAGGATTCACAGCAACAACATGATAACTTGCAAAAAGAAATTTTTAAAATTATTTAATGTTAGCTATGACAAATCTTTTAAAGTTTCTTAAATTACACGAGAATATGTCCATATCGTTAAATTTCTTATTAAATATATTACAGGCTCTGAATATAAAAGCATTTTGTCGGAGATTGGTAGAACATTTATAAAGATGGAAAAGTGATTTTTCTCGAGTTCTAACGCTCGGGACTCTAAAATTAATTTCAGACAGAAGAGGAGAACAATCAATAAAACCATTGATAATTTTATGGAGATATATTATATCTGCGGAGTCTCTTCTAGTTTTTAATGGCTTAAGTCCATAAAGGTCCATCGAGCTGTTTACGTCAGGGTAAACAACATTTAACTTGAAATTTAAATGATGAACAAATTTTCTTTGGATGGCTTCAATGCGTTTTATATAAATATTATATTGGGGATTCCATATGGGAGAAGCGAATTCAAGATGACTGCGAACGTAAGAAAAATACAATATTTTAAGAGTTTGGATTTTAAAGCATTGCTTTGAAATTTTTTATTACGCTGAATAGTTTTGTACATATCTGGAAGCGAATTATAAAGTGTATAGGCAATATAGTTCGGAGATATTATCCTATATTGTGTAGTGCGTGTTTTGAGGAACGCGGGTTTTATTGTTATTTCGAGTATTGTGGTTGTGGATGTCTTGATTGAAAAGTGGGTTGATGTTAGTGTGAGTTGATTGTTGGGTAATTTGTAGGATGGTCCTTGTGATTTCATGAGTAGGAAGGATTGTGATTAGCTACTCTATTGATCGAATCACGTTCCCACTATATGAGTAATTACGTCATAAGTGCATACATTTAAAACAAAAGTTATTAAACAAATGTAAGTAACGGGAACCCAAAGATATTGCATGTGTGCGAGAAATATGCGAGTAACATTAATCCGTTCATCTTTCATGTCACAGCTGTATGGAGCTTTAGCCATTTTTCCTTTCCAGCATCGATATATTACTATTCTAGATATTTAGTTTAAAATCCACACAAACAAAATCATGACTGAATATGAAAATAAATAAACTCAGCAAGTCCATTCTGTAATAAGAATTTGTTCCTGCAGAATCGATAAGTGAATTAAAGGGTATAACCGATTGAACACTTCAATGAAGATGAGTCGAGAGCTTTCAGAGCCGCAAGCATCATCCGGTTGGAAAAGAGGAATTAATCAAAGAATTTCAATAACTGAATACAATTTCATGCAGCCAACCTGATGAATTGCAGCGAAGCTTGCAGGCAGCAGAGGATTGCATTGAATCAAATGAATGCAGTTTATTTACTGGTATAATTCTTTGTAGACGTTATAATGGTTGTATAGGTACCTATTCATTTAATGACGATATTAATATTCATTGAAGAAGAAGATAACAATAATAACCAACATTTTTTTTAAATATGAAAATGAACAAGACCCAGAAAAATAATAAAAGATAACGGTCGCAACTGGGACTCGAACCCAGAACCTTACGTCTTACCGGGACATACACCTCGTCACACTGTCGTAATTGTCAAAAATTGTCAAAAACTTAACCAGTTGCGACCGTTATCTTTTATTATTTTTTTGTGTCTTGTTCATTTTCATATTTAAAAAAATATATATTATTATTGTTATCTTCAATGATATATTACATTGATGGGAATAACCTTCAAAAGTTAAAAAGAGAGTTTTTCTTATAAAAATATGAATATTAATATTAATTTTTCTTTCAACAATTACAACAAGTTAATTTGTAGTGTATAGGTTAATAACGTTGTTTCAGCATCATTCAACAGATGTGGTCAGTACAGTTAGTTATAATAAGTTTAACTTTTGAGCAAAGACTCGACCCGATGCCAAGACCAACCCCACCCCATGAATCCTGGAACCCTGTGATTAACACAAACCAAATGTAGAGAACTACTTTTAGTAGAACAAACAATCTTAGGTTACGTGTAACCAGTCAATATTTTTTTTTAAAGTTTTTTTTATTCCAGAAAAAAAGAAAATAATATTTTTACTTACTTAACTTGAATTTGAATTAAATTACATTGTATTACAGTAGATTAAATTACATTATATTATCATACAATATATTATCATACAATATTATTCACTTTCACTATATTGTTGTCTGTGGATAAAAATTAATATTTTTTTTTTAAATTTACACATACTTTTTTCGTTTTTAATATCTGGAAGGCAATTGTATAAATTGCCCCCCTCATAACTGATGGATTGTTTACTGTATTTAGTATGAATGGTGTAAAATGTTTGTGTACTTCGAACGTTTTAATGAATTCTGTGTTTGTATGTATGAGTTTATTATTTATTTTGTATATAGGGAGACATATATTTTATTCGTATAGTTTTCTTAATGTTAACAGTTTGGTTTCCAAATATAGTTTTTTTGTGGATGTTTTGGATTCGTAGTGAAATAGTTTTTTGATTAGCTTATTTTGAATTATCTGTAATTCATTAATGTATGTTTCATATTCATTTCCCCAGATTTCAATTAAGTAATTTAGATGTGAGACTATAATATAAACTTTTTTAAAGTTAATTTACATGTTTGATATATGTTTGTAAATCTCCTAGCACCACCACAATAAGTGGAAAATATTGCTTGTATCGTGATAGTGGACAATATGTAATTACGTCATTGCTGTGACACCTTGACGCACAAGTAATTTTAGTAAATAAAATTGGGCAGACAGGTAGAAAATCAAAAGATAGAGGCACAAAAGATAGAGGCTCATAGAGGCGCTGTTTCATACTAATATCTCGTCGAAACATGTACCACTATTATTACGAGAGTAACAGTGTTTATCACGAGAGATTCAGTAGTTTCCTGTCGTTCGGCGTTAAAGCGTTGGAGATCAAATTGGACTAGAAGATTGGAGATAGAAAAAAGTGAAACCAAATGTTTTGCTTTGTGTCTTAATTAAATATAATACATTAATCACATGCAATTTTGAAAATGAAAATGAAGAAAATTTTCTGTTAAATATTATTTTTAATATAAGTTGAGTACTCGTACTTTAACGCTTGTCCGAATTCTCAAAGCATATATTTTTGAAAAATTAAACTTATATTAAAATAAAAAAAGTTCTACTGTTCATTGAACCGGAGTTACAGACCGAAATTAGTGTTTTTAATTAATATAACGAGCTTTAATATAACCAGCAGTCATTAGCAAAGACATTCGTGTAAGCCATTATTAGACAATAATTGATGTTCCAAATTCCGTGGGCATCCCAGATCCGTAGGTATGATAAAGACCACCTACTTCCTACAGAAGGGGTTATTCAAAGCGGACCTCCATTATGGGACCTAAACAGGCCGAATCCTCGGGGATTTAATGTGGAGTGTTATATAAAGTCTATTAGGGCAAAAATATGGCTTTCTCTCGACTCCCTCTGGATTCAACCTTCCAGGGAAACCAACGCAGGGAAACTAGAAAGAGATTTAAGATGTTGACTTAGTTATTTAACCGGTGAATTAGGATTTAAGAATGTTAAGGGAGTCGTTAAGTGGTGCGAGAAACAATACTAAGTAGGTGTCCTACCTAGGGATAATGTTTTTCGAGGTTGATGTAAGTTATTATTACTACCCCTGTGGCAGAGTTATAAATGCGCTGACGCTATATCTAAAGTTAGCAGATTATATTCAGTTCAGTTTTAGTTCACTTTCTGTTCAGTTTCAGTTCAGTTTCAGTTCGGTTTCAGTTCAGTTTCTGTTCAGTTACAGTTCAGTTTCAGTTCGGTTTCAGTTCAGTTTCAGTTCAGTTTTAGTTCAGTTTCAGTTCAGTTTCAGTGCAGTTTCAGTTCAGTTTCAGTTCAGTTTCAGTTCAGTTTCAGTTCAGTTTCAGTTCAGTTTCAGTTCAGTTTCAGTTCAGTTTCAGTTCAGTTTCAGTTCAGTTTCAGTTCAGTTTCAGTTCAGTTTCAGTTCAGTTTCAGTTCAGTTTTAGTTCAGTTTCAGTTCAGTTTCAGTTCAGTTTCAGTTCAGTTTCAGTTCAGTTTCAGTTCAGTTTCAGTTCAGTTTCAGTTCAGTTTCAGTTCAGTTTCAGTTCAGTTTCAGTCCAGTTTCAGTTCAATTTCAGTACAGTTTCAGTTCAGTTTCAATTCAGTTTTAGTTCAGTTTCAGTTCAGTTTCAGTTCAGATTCAGTTCAGTTTCAGTTCAGTTTCAGTTCAGTTTCAGTTCAGTTTCAGTTCAGTTTCAGTTCAGTTTCAGTTCAGTTTTTGTTCGGTTTCAGTTCAGTTTCAGTTCTTTTTAGTTGTTTTTTTGGGGGTGTTATGCCGTGTTGCGTTACCTCCTTCTTTAGCCGACGTTTCGGACAGCGTTGCAGTGTCCATCATCCGGGCAGATCCGACGATGTCTGCCGGATCTGCCCTGATGATGGACATTGCAACGCTGTCCGAAACGTCGGCTAAAGAAGGAGGTAGCGCAACACGGCATAACACCCCAAAAACAAACAACAAAAATACTTTTATTTTCTTTTACCCGCCTCTCTAGACAAAGTCTGTTCCGAAGCGGGTAAATAACATTTTATATTTATTAAGAAAGAGATGTATTAAAAAGATACGTATTAAAAAATATATGTTTTAAAAAAGACATATACTAGAAAAGATATGTATTAATAAAGTTATGTATTAAAAAAAGAAATTTATTAAAAAAAGATAAGTATTAAAAACGATATGACTATAAAAAAGAAAAAACGATGTGTTAAATATTTACATACATTTTTTGTTTTTATTATTTGTTCCATTTCCATCAAAAGATTGCGTACGTAATAAAAATAAAAATAAATTAAATTTTTAGATAAGAGAATATAACTAAAGCAGGTACATGTTAAATTATATTGCAAACCTGCAGTACCCTATGTATTTGTTATATTCTAACATTTTATAGTTTTGAGAGAAATTGTAAAAAAGTAAATTCGTATTTAAAAAAAAACAGGGAGAGAGAAGCACATTATTTTATCCGGATGGAATTTAAAAATGTGATTAAATAAAAAAAAAATTAAAGATAACGAAAAATTTGGATCAATGCCAGGGCGTTTACCAGTGCACTAACCCAAATTCTAAATTATTAATACAACCAATATTTTGATTGAATATGTTTTTATACAAGTTGAGGTAAGTTGTAGGTATTATAAATTAACAGACAAAATTACAGCCTCAACTTATAACTATAATTTGCTCTTCTTTGAATATAATCTACAGTTTATGTGAATATTATTTTCTGTTGGCGATGGTAGAGCTCCTGACCGGCTATCAAAGGGGTGCGGGTTCGAGTCCCGTCGGCGAAATGTATCTTTTCTCGGGAGATTTTTTCAGTATGGATGAGTGTTTCAGGCTAATAATTATTGCATATAATAATTGTTAGTTTTAAGATTGCTAGTGACTCACACGGATGTGTCAAAACCGGTAGCAGATAAATAAAATTAAGAAACAAATGGACATCGTGAAATAAAACTCTTCAAAACAAAATGTCTAGATATTGTTTCATAGTTAATACCCAATAAGTACAAAAACTTGCTTAGCGATGTTTAGTTAGATAGTTTCGTGTCGTGTCGAACGTCTTATAATACAAAATTATGTATACATACAGACAATTAGGCAGTATTTACATATTCCCTTGAAGTGAATATGCATAGTGTACGACGTAAATGAATAATTTGATTCGCTGTCCTCAATTCTCAGTTACCACCTCCATTAATGTGTAATTTTGAGAACCCTTTGACGCGGCTTTAACTTCGGTTCTAGTTTCTCGTCACCCTTCATACCGAAAGGACAGGGTACAACGCGAAGGACTCCCTCGGCTCACTTATATTCTATTGAAGAGGATATTTTCACGTAAAGGTCGCATTATAATACAGGTAAGAAGGCATGAACCCATTTGAAAGGCAGACCATTCGTCATTTTTATGTCTAGGTAGATCTAGATAGATGTAAAGGAGTATTTTAGGAAGGTTAGTTATACGAATGTTAGCATTTTCTCGGGTCTGAAACCCCTAGATATCAGAAAACCACTCTCGACTCTGGGCAAAAGTGGGTTGTCCATCAGTATATATGTCTAACTTCATGGTTTGATTGCAATCTTCGTGAAAAGTAGGACTAGCGAAAATGCTGTGTTTATTCCATTGATGTATTTATTACACCAGGGCACAGCTGGGAAACGAGTCAAACTCTTGTCTTTTATTTACGTAAACACACACGGAGAAAAATATTATTCTAAAATACTATCATTTTATTCGTAAAAACGGTTAAAAACGGGACTGAAGTTCTTACGAACAAATTAACAGTTTTTCAATGTTTATTCGCGGGAAACTGTAAGAACAATTTGTTGGTATACGTAAGAAATTACGTAAACCAACAAATTATTCTTACATGTTCCCGCCAATAAACATTGAAACCCTGTTAATTTGTTCGTAAGAACTTCAGTCCTGTTTTTAACCGTTTTTACCAATAAAATGATCGTATTTTAAAATAACATTTTTCTCCGTGCATTAGATGAAAATTTTTAGCTTTTCCTAGTTATTTTTAGTATGTTTATACCATCAAAAAACAAAGTTTTCCGAATTAAATACAAGCACAAATAAAAGAAATAACTTGTTTTATTTTATTTGGTGAAGGTCTGTCCCCAATTTCGAAACGCCTCCAATCAAGTTAACAAAAACTATTCGTAGTAAGTTGAAAATCTGACCTTTTAGGTTTTCATTCTGAGCACTTTTCGATTCTTGATTCCGACCACTTTTTCATGACAGGTAATTTAATAATTGTCTAAGCCAAAGAAAAGATACTAAGACCTAGATATTTCGCAGAAATTGAATTGTAACATTGTCATCAAATGGCCATTTAGCGCTATTTTTTTTTGACAGTTGAAAGATCCCCGTTAAATGCCGATTACAAGTCCGTTACACCATTTGAACAAATTGTGATCAGCAGAAGAAGACAACTATCATGTGGCCTGTCAGCTTAACTCTTTCCTTTTTTTCCTATTTTTCTCTATTTTATTTTATTTTTCTTTTTTTCCTTTGTTTCTTTGTTAACGTTTAAATTTTAATTTTTAGTTTTAACTTTTTTCTACCATTACTCTTATTTAGAATACCTAAGTTTTTACTCTATGTACTTATACTATCTATGGGATAAGTGGACTTGCACTTACCTCCTTCTGGAATAAAGACCTGTATAAATCTGGAATAACCCTCAGAAACCTACCCATTCATACCTATTTCCTTCCAGGAACTTTCCTTCCTATACTAAAAAAATCCTCCACACATATCCCAAAGGTTGACATAGGCCCAGAGCGGAATTATTTTCCTTGAACCTCCTGAATGGAGCTAATGTAAAAAAAAAATCATAAATTAATTAGCTTTTCAACAAGAAATCGTGTTGTCACTTTTTACGATTTTTTTGCACTCACTCCACTCTCATTCTTCATTGACCAGTTACATGTTTTCACTACCATAAAAATCAGGGTTCGTATTAGAACTCTATTGTGGACTTCCAACGTGGCTTCCTTTGACAAGTTTTTACTAGCGTCGGATGCATTCAGTACTCCATTAAATGAATGTCCGGCTTCCACGTTTCTATCAATGTCCTTTCCGTCTTTCACGAACATACACACATATATTATATATAGTTAGGTATCTGCTTCTCAAATTCCCATCTTTATCAACTTTCACCAAGGATTTTCTACGCTCACAAATATATCATACAGAGTTTTGGCATCGTCTCTTATATGATTCTCATATGTTGAACTTATTGGAATAGTATGTTTATTTAATTAATCTATGTGTAGGTACGAGATTTATTACGTAATTATTTATTGAAGTAAAACTTATTTAGGCGCGATATGACGAGTAATTTAGATGTTTTTCGGACGGAAATAACGTTTTCAAACGGAAATGTCGTTCGGATATCAGTGCAAGTACTGCCATCTGTGTTTGATTTTATGTTTAAAGGATTCTCACCTTCGCAAGAATATTTGTATTATTTTCCAAAACTTGGACATGAATGTCTGAAAAAATTATCACTTTTCAAATTTGTTGAGCTACGTACATTCGATTTTCGATTTTTTTTTGTTATGTTGGTACATGTATCCCCAAAATATGTTGACATTATCAGCCATTTTGCATTTTTAGTTTGTCTTTTACAGATATAAAGGTTGGACGTGTTTTGGAGTGCTTGGCGATTTTTTTGCTATCGAAAAAATGGTCCAAGAATCTCCATTAAATTGTTTATGAAAAATAAAATTAAATGCTCCAAGGCCTTTAAAATGTTGTCAGTGGCATTTGGCGAGATTATTTTGAAATAAACATTTTTTTTTGTGATACAGGCCTTTTGCTGAAGGCCGAGAAGATATTAATGGCGATGCCTTCCCTGGACCCTCCAGCACGTCAACAACCGATAAAAATATTGAAGTAATGAAGAAAATTGTTACGTACAATCGTCGAATCATTATTAAAGAAGTGGTTGAGGATATTGGCATATCGGTTAGCTTTTGCATCGATTTTTCGAAGCAATGCGAAGAAAACGCTCGGATTTGTTGCAGAACAATTCATGGCTTTTGCATCACGATAATGCACCTGCTCACACATCTTGTTTGTGATTTTTTTTACAAAAACAAATCACCGTAATCATACCTCTGCCGCCGTATTCACCGGACTTGGCCCCCTGTGACTTTTCCTGTTTCCAAAACTGAAAAGACCCATGAAAGGAAGAAGGTTTGCCACAATTGAAGAGATAAAGACCACATCACCGGAAGGTCTCAAGGCAATAACAAAAAAGCTTATCAGAAGTACTTCGAGGATTGGAAAAAGCTTCTTACGTTCTATTTTCGAGTTCTTCTTTAAAAAAATTCAAAATATCTTTTATACGACCCGTGGTGTATTTTTATTTTTTTATTTTTTTCTATATGCTTGTATTTAAAATAACTCACTCTTTCTACTTTTATGTTGTTACTACAATAGGTACTAACTTTTTAATTTTTTTGTCTTATGAACTTCTAAAGTCTCAAGCAATTTCCCGCTTTATTTTTCTCATTTATATGTTTGTGCTTATATTTTTCTTATTTCAAGTTATTGTAATTCCTGTGTAAAAGCTGCCAATTGGCTTTAGCTAATAATAAATAAATAAATATCTATTGTAAAGACATAATAATTTCAATTCCGCATTTTCTTACTCAGTACTTACCTAACTAAACTCTGAATGAAGTCAAATTAAGAAATATTTTACTTTTATTGTGGGAGCGGATGGGTTGTATGATCGGTTTTTGCCTTTATTGGACTTTTCCGTATTATCTAGGCCTTCGTAACCTTATCAAGGGAAAAACGCCCTGCCATGTTGCTTTTATTCGATTCCTGTTTGTTAAAGCTAAGCCAAGAATGACCGATTCACCGATTACTTGTTATGACCATTTGTTTATCTTTTATATTTATTTCCTTAATAATCTTAAGTTAGGTAACATGTTGTCCGTTCTAGTAGGCAATCTACCTAAGGCAGACCCGTGAAATATTATGGGATTTTTTAATTTTATTGTAGGATTTGGTAAAAGTCACAAATAGAGTGCTTACATAAATATCAAATACAATAAATAAATAAAAATAGCTGTAAAGGGATTGTTTTATACCAAGGTCCTTGATTTTATATGGGAAATTTTAAACTTTGAATAAAAATGGAATTTAAATTCAATTTTTCCATCTATCCAAACATAATTACATAGTTGTTTCTTGAAGTAATTAAGTTGAAACGTAGTGTAATTTTCAAAATCCGTTTAAAAGTCTATTAAATGTTTGGCAGTTTTGGAATATTTACCAAAACCGATACATGCTAGAATAGAATATCTTAGTTTATCCTATATTTTACTCTTTTTTACACTTTTATTTTATCGAGCTGAGAAACCATTTTGCATTTTGAAAAAGCATTTTTCTAATTTGCATTTCGTTATTAAAATGCTTTTTGCATTTTCAAATGGAAAATTTTTGACTTTGGTACTAGTTGTGCCCATTTCTGTTTGGAGAACCATTGTGTGATGTAATTTGTACCAGTTTACTAAGAAGAAATACGTCACATAACGGTAAGGAAAAAAAGGACTTAAGGATAATGGAGTGTGCAACAATACTCCAAGTGCAGGGGTTCATGATATGATGTACAAATGTAGGTATGTCAATGATAGTTGTACTGTGTAAATAGCCCAACCCAAAGCGGAAAGGTCATTAGTGAAATCCAATTTTCAACTACATTTTTGACTGAGCGCAGAGAAGTCTTGTTTTAACTTTACCATTTAATCTGTCTGTAAATTGTTACGTTTCGGTTCCAGTTGAAGATAGTGCCCTTTTTAAGATTATTTTTGTAAAGTGAACTTTCGCTATTTTTTCTTTTATGTGTTATTCAATAATATTATTACTTCATTTATAAAAAAAATATTTATAAACAAGTTCTGCTGTAGTGCTTTGACGTAGCAGAATTTGATTATTAGGTTTTTTTTAAAGAAAATTACTTTAATTTGAAACCAAAGATGGCGGACAAAATGGCTTCAAAATTAGAAACACGTTCTCTGGATGCGATACTCGAAAACCTTGTGCGGTTGTAGCATTTAAAAAAAACACATATTTCGAGGACAACGTTGGACGAAAAATGATGAATGTATTATCAAAACTAAACTGTGCTTAATGTTATTATTGTACATTGTATTTGTCGTTATTCTACCCTGAAGATGGTAAGATTCTACTTGAAAGTTTGCTGTAAATTTTGTGCACACGAAAATGCAATTTTAATTATTATTTTTTTTAAATTGATAAAACAAGACTTTTTATGTATACAAAGGGTAACAATTATTATAAACAATAATTATTAGCCTGAAACACTCACTCATATTAAAAAACCTCCCGATAAAATATAATATAATATAATACATGCCGCCGACGGGACTCGAATCCGCGCCCCTCTGATTGCCGATCAGGACCTCTATCCACTAAGCTACGGCAGCTTATCTCTTACCCGCCAAATGATTCAATATATACTAGTGTTTCATTCAACAATTACCGCTTATTACATTTTTTTACGCATGTATCTTTTCTCGGGAGGTTTTTTCAATATGAATAAGTGTTTCAGGCTAATAATTAATTATTGCTTATAGTAATTTTAATGTAATGATGATATAACCCCCGCAAAACCAGAACTTCTCACTTTGGTTTTGAGGTTTCACCCCTTACTTACAACCCTTCCCTATCAGGCCATCAACTGTACCACCGATCCTACGCAACAACCCCCTAGTTCTCTTTTTTATTTTTTATCCGCCGTAATTTATTTCTCTCTTTATTGCCGTTCTGCCGGTGTCATTACACCAGACACTAAAATGTGTCAGAAAATAATAATTTTCTTGTACAGATGCTACAACTGGCTGTGGATCCTTCTAATACCACCACTCTGACCTTTTGTAAGGTAGGCTGGCCGTTATCGTATGAAGTTTTTTTATGTTGAGATATTTTCTCTCAAGGGACCCATAAAATGAGTAAGACAATTAAAATTTAACCACATTATTATTTTTTTTGATTTTATAATTTTTTTAAACCTTTATAGAAGACTCGTATGTGACTGTTTTGGGAATTTTACGGAAACTTCATTTCTCACATAAAACGCCACTTTATCCACTGGAGCGACAGAGCAATTTAAAACTTTTTCTCATATTGCTAAAGGATTTTTTTCCGCCATATTAAAAAAAATCATACCTTCGAATTTGAATATGGAGACATACAAACTGATTATAGTTCTATACAGCCAATGAATTCACCTATCTTTTGTTTATTATCAATTTCGTAGGATTTATAAAAAAAAATATTATTAAATCGTTAACTTTAAAACGTTTAAAAAATCTAGAGAATATTTGCCATATTTTGGCATCAAAGTAATCCGTGGTTTTGGAAATAGGTGGCGCTCGAGTGGTTTTTTTTTGTATTTGTGCCGCTGCGCCATCCCGAAAAACATTTATTGGAATACCAACAACTCTGCCATAGGTAACTCCAGTTGTTCACTACTTTTGGTGACTAAGCAGGGGTGGCGGGGTTAATGGGCTGAGATTTGTCCGGATCTTGACGGCGGATCCGTCAGCCCACCAATTTTGTTGCAGGCAGGTTCGAAAGAGATTAGTTGAGGGAGACGTTTGACCTCTCCAGCAATTACTCTCTCGGAACATCGCATTGCACCCCTGTGGAAGGGATAGAATAATGCGTCCGTCAAATGTCTGATATACTGACCACCACATTCATTCCCACTTTTTTCTTCCCAGAACTACCTTTCTTTCCTTTTCTACAAATACCCTCCACACAATCCACAAAGATGACATAAGCCATGAGGATAATTATCTTCCTCAGGGCCCTCTGTTTAAAGCTAATGTAAAAAAAAACAGTTTCAGAACCACCGTTTCTTCGACAGGATTAAATGTGTGTATGTGTTTTTACAAAATTTTCTAAATGCATTATATGTTGAGATGGGGATGGAGGTATGACTGAGGTAAGGGGGAGAATAAGTGAAGAGTAGGGGTGGGAGAAAGATACCGATGGTGTCAAGTATGGGAACATATAAAAAAATGGACAAATTATTCTTACATTTTCCCGCCAATAAACATTAAAATACTATTAATTTGTTCGTAAGAACTTCAGTCCCGTTTTTAACCGTTTTACAAATAAAATGATCGTATTTTTATTTTTATTTTTATTTTTAACTTTTTAACTTAAAGAGTTAAACCTCAAATTATAATATTTTAATTAACGAATATAATATTAGCGAAATCAATCAAAAATTCGAAACAGAAAAATCAGAAAAAGATACGGATACATCTGGGACTTGGCCCGGATTGCCAGAGGTCCCAGATGTATCCGTATCTTTTTCTGTTTCGGATTTTCGATTGACTTTCGCTAATGTTATCTTCTTAAATAAAAATATTATAAAATTATCGTATTTTAGAATAACATTTTTCTCCTTGCAGAACCAAATGAATGAATAAAAATTGGTATAAAAATTATTGAGCTCTGAGAAGAGAAAAAAGGTATTTTAATAGTACCTATAGTAATTGGAACATTACAACTGAGTACATACGTAAAAAAGTTTTTGAGAGAGCTTTAGATTATTCTTTTACATCAGTTTTCAAATATATAACTTTTGAGATCCCAGACGTAACCAAAATCTAAAAAATGTTAAGAAGGCTTTTAAAGGACAGCCTATCGCATAATAGCCACATTCAGCATTCGGGCAGCAGCTAACAGCCAGTCAAAACAACCTTCCCCATTAGATACCTCGGAGTGTTTATTGCCAGTTACATTAAGTACGCCATTGCGTAATTTCTTGCTCATAAAATGACAAGAAATTTTATCACTGTATTTTTTTCCTTCAACGAAATGTCTCCTTTACAAAGAATTTGGGGAACACAGTGAAGTCTTTATTATTCATTTGATGTAATTATATATCTTGCATTAAAATCATACTGTGACTGAATTTTCTGGTTATAAATAGGCTAATTTGGGAGGCGGGTATGGGTACCCCCGCCCCGGGAACCATTTATTGGATGACCAACACCTCTGCCACAGGTCACCCCAAGTGGTTCGCTACGTTTGGTGACTTGGCAGGGGTGCCCGGGTTCATGGGGTGAGGTTTGGCCGGGTCTTGGCGACGGATGCGTCTGCCGACCATCGGCGTGGCAGCCCGTTCGGGAGAGACTGGTTGAGGGAGACCTTTTGATCTTTCCAGCCGAACCCTCTCGACCCATCGCCTTGCACCGCAGTAAGAGGGATGGCTTCACACGACCATCACTCCTGGACATATTTATCCCCAGATTCCTACCCACCCCTCAAACCTTTTTCCTTCCCAGGTCTTCCTCTCCTTCCTTTCCCTTAGAAACCCCTCCACACAGCGTCTTCAAAGACGACATAGGCCCTGAGGGATTTTTTCCCTCAAGGCCTCCTGTGTGGAGCTAATGTAAAAAAAAAGCTATTTATATAATGATCGTTATTTTTTAAAAAATAGTAGTTCTAACAAATTACAATCACTTCATAATAATACAATTAAAAAAGAGCAATATGAGCACGATACGTAGGTATGCACCAATTAAAATCATTAAAATAATTAACAAGAACAGACCATATTAATGCAAGAGATATTGTCATTATCGCGGGTGTGGTCTGTTCTGCTATAATCCCAACTGAAAATACTCAACCTTGGATACATTCACCACCAGATTTTAAAAAAATACCACCGTTATTAAAATTATATCACCGGTGGGACGAAAACACCGAAATGAACTTTAGCACTAGGCCCATAAAGCTCTAACGTATTACTCGTAAAAAATAATGTTAAATGGGGTGAGGTAGGTTAGAAAGAAGGAAAACTAACAGTTCAATTTTATAAGACTGGAGATGGAACCATTTCATCCGAATCTCGCCTATTACGCATGAATTTTTTTAATTTATAGCAGTTTCATTCATACTGCTATTTCTAACACCAAGCCTGATTGTCTCTGGTCTCGTACAATAACTAAAATGGCCAGTCTACACTGTCCCTATTGGGGCGTTCTGACGTTTCGATTTTTGTTGACCCACTTTTATTTTACGAAAAAAGTTGAGCAACATTTTGTTCACACGTTTCAATTTAAGTTGAACCGATTTTGACATTCAAAATGGCGTCAACTAATGGCATGATCTAATTTCTGATGTTCTGTGAGAGGAGCTGGAGATTATGAAAAAACATTAAAAACGTCATACTTGGGTGAGAAAATGGATCATGAGAAGGAGTGAATTAGGCGCATCCAACACAATTTTTTTCAAAATAATATTCTATTTTTGTATACTTCTTGTTTTTGATCCGAAAGACAGGGATGGCTTTGGTACAGATCCATAAATCTGAACATTAAATCGTCCGACCATTTCAGATATTTTTTGGTTGAAACGGATTCCATGACGGTAGGAACTAGTACCGAATAAATGAAACGCCTGACGTTTACTTTTTCCCGCGAGTAACTAAAAATGATAAGCGACTTGAAACATGTGTTCAGACGCGACGATTCGATGTAAAACTCTAACTATTAATAAAACCAAAATGGCGATAGTCATACTTGAACGACAAAAGTAGACGGGCTATCAACTTTCGCTAGCAACAAAAAAAGTTGATAACTTTGTTGACAAAGTGTTCACACGTGTCAATTAGCTTTCAACTGTCGAGTTGACCGACAAAAATCGCCCCGTGTGAACCGTCTATAAGGCCTATTATTTCATAGTTAAATTTTCGTTAAAATTATTCAACCACGTACCCCGTAAAATAATGTCACAATGCAGGTAACATATTACGCGTATAAATAACGTAAACGCGGGGTTGGTAGTATTTTAAGAGTAGGTTATAGGGCAAAAAGGTGATTTGCAGCAAAACGACCCTCTAAAACAGCTGAATTACTACCTTTCGTATGACATTGTCAGACTTCATATTTTTTATTACCAAATAATGGACTATTATTTTTCAAACACCGGATTTTTTTTTGTAAATGATGTAAGCATTCGACCATAAAAAATAAAAACATTGATACACCATACAACCCACTTTTCAAACTTCGATTTATGACTATGGTATAATTAATGATTTTACACAATGTCTTTAATTTAAATTATGTATGTAATACACATATCTGTCAAGGTACGGGTTCATATTGTCGTTATGATATCTGTGAATATTAACAATTAAATAAATACTTCAATTTCACCATATTTTACAACACTTCAACAGCTTTCTTGCCATTCCGCCGCATTCCGGGAGAGAAGCCCCCGTTGAACAGAGGTGAAACTGTACGTTCCGTGTTTCACAGCATACGTATTTACAATATGCCATCAAAATGTTTTATTACTGGGTGTAAAAGATCTAATGGAACTTACTTGAAACATTGCAATAATTTAAGAAGCCAGAAAAACAGTCAGAACTCACAAATTCCCTTTTTTTACGTAATTTTTAACATCAACTGTCACAATTCTTTCAAATGCAAGAAATATTATGTTTGAAAGGGTGTTCTAGTTCAGTGTATTCCGAATTGTTTGTTACTATCTTCGTGTTGTTTTCAGTTACAAGTATATGTAAGAATTCATTGTCTTTACGAGCTCTGACCTTGTGTGAGTGAACGTTTTTTATGTTATGTCTTGTTGGGCAGTGTACACAGTGTTTGGAAATAAATACTTACTTATTTTTTATCTTTAAAATTTCTAATGAAGTCAATGAAGTTGAATGTACACGGTGTTTGAGAAACAGACCAAAATCTTTTTAAGGAAATTAACAATTATGTATACAGTAGTACCCCGTTTATTTGAACCCCGATAATTCGAAAAATGCGTAGATAATTCGACATTTTCAAAAAAATATTTCATACAAAATGTTTTTTATTCGAAATTCTTTAATTCTTAATTGGAAATTAATTTTTGTCCGCACACTTTTTGTTTGTGTAATTCGAGAAAAACATCGATTTTCGAATTACAAGAAAAAAATTATGATAATCATCAGATATTTTTCGTAAATCGGAATCTGACAGACAGCCATGGCGGTAAAACGAGCTTAAATGTGGATTTAAGCGGTTGGAAATCGTCCTAATTCGTACTATTATTTTGTAAATCGGAATCGGTTTCCAGTGGAATGTGGTATATTTACGAATTTACCTAAATGTCAAGGACCGGCCGCGACGGCAATCGGTCGTAAGAATTTGATTTACGAGGAAAATATGCGAAATTTTACGAATTTACTTTGAATTCTGTATATGAAGAGCTAGTTGTGACGGATATCGACTGCGAAATTTCGAATTTATGCGAAAACATATCGTATTTTCACGAACTTACTTCAAATTTCTGAGTTTAAAGGGCCAGCCGCGGCCGTAATCGGCAGCGAAAATTTTATTTACACGGAAATATATCGTATTTTTATGAATTACTACGAGTAGGTATCTGAATTAATGATACTACGGGATTCGAGCACCAAAATATTTTTTCGCGATAATTATATGGTATTTTTACGAGTTTACTTAGAATTTTTGAATTAGAAGAGAGAGACGGAAATCGGTTGCCAAATTTCGATTTAGGCTTTGAAATATAACACGAATATACTTTTTATATATCAATTTAAAAGGCGGGCTGCGAAGGATGTCGGCCGCGAAATTTCCATTTATGCGGAAATATATCGTATTTTTACGAATTTATTTAGAATATCTGAATTTAAAGGGCTGGAAATTGGCAGCGAAAATTTTATTTGCACGGAAAAATTATATATTGGTATATATTTTTTCGAATATAAGACCGACCGTGGCGGTAAACGGCTGCGAAAATTCGATTTTCACAGGAATAAGTCGTATTATTACGAATTTACTCCGAAGAACCTACCCGAATTTAAATTTTCGAACGAAGAACTCGATTTTCGGCGACTGTTTATAATTTATTTTTTCATAAAATTTCGATTTACGTGGGAATTTGTTAATTCGAAATTAGATTTTTGGTGTCCCATGGATTTCGAATTAACGGGGTTCTACTGTAGTAATCATAATGATGAGTTCTATAAAATATAGTTTAAAAGGCTGAATATTTAGAAGTTAAATAAAAAAACACCATAAAATTGACTTTAAATGTGAACCACGAAATTCCAAACCATTCTTCTTCTCGTGCCCTGTCCGTCCAACGGACGTTGGCAATATACGCATGTTAAATGTTGAACATTTTAAGTCCGAGAAGGGACTATCACCGCCACCTAGCGATGTAAAAATGAAGATATTTTGACAGGAAATGAATTGTTCCAAGGGTATAATATACGCTTAAAGAAGATATTAAAAATAAGTTAACGTAAGACATAGCGATTATAATATTATAATGTTGATCTCATTTTAAATAATTTTAGGAAGGGGAAGGTCTGGGGAAGTGATGGAGCGGAACTAGATGGGGTGGGGATGATGGAAGTTGTACTCCAAGCAATAATTCGATTCTGATTAGTGATCTCTTTTGGAATTTTTTTTTACAATAGCTCTACACAAGAGAGAAAATAATTCTCCTCAGAAAAGAAAATAATTACCCTCAGGGCCTATGTCATCTTTGGGGATGCTGTGTGGATGGTTCTTTTTAAGAAAGGAAGGAGTGGACGTTCTGGGAAGGAAAAGGGTTTATTGGATCATTGAAATGATCTTTGTGGGTTTGTAATAATGAGTTTTTTTTGAAGATTTTATTTAGACTGAGAACTTTAAAATAGTTAAATAATTGTGTTGTTGGAAATACAGATGGTTTTCGTAGGATGACTTTTAGAATCAACCTCTGTGCCCTTTATATTGTCAGCATAAATGCCAGCACCCATTCCAAACGTCATTACCGTGGATTTAAGCACTGTTGTTACGATTAGATTGTGAGGAATGAACCTCAAAATTAATTTAAATTTATTATCGTTTGCCTACTAATTGTTCATAACGCCCGATATTATGCCTCTCGTAAAGTTGTAATTTCCGTAACGCATTCGTCAGTTTACGCCTCATGTCAAGCGTGCGTAAAGAAGTATTTACTTAAAAAAATCGTATACTTATTAAGTAATTATTATTTAAATTTTATCATTCTAGGATTGAACCCGACTTGAAATTCATTGTGCTAGGTATCGCATAATTTGCCACAGGGTACATAGTAAATGTTCATAATTTTCAAGTCTATTGTCTCCAAGTATATCATAATAATACAGTTAATAAAATATCATCACATATATTGATCGCCGCTTTTCATAGCAGCTTAGAAGTTAGTAATAATATGGAATAACGAGCAATAAAACCGTAATGAACTGTGAGAAGCAAAGAAAACTCGTAAATAAACAATATTCCCGTTTGATCACTTGATGTTATCAGCATCGTGATGGTTGACAGACGGGTGGGTAAATAAATTCTACAAGACAGCCCCGAGGAAAAAGAAAACTGTACATTTTGGGATAGTCACATGGGAAATAATTGCGAGTTTTCAAAATCCAAAAAAGTCAGGAATAACCCTTTTTCATAATATTTTCTGCCTCGGGGATCCCTGCCAAACTTGTTTAAGAAATAAAAATGTTTTGAATGTGGTTCTATTTAGACTTGAATGTAAGACCATTCAGAAAACTTTACGAAAAAAACATGTCGAATATTGACGCTTCCACAAAGATCTTTGCGCTGTCGAAATCAACGTCTATTCTGTATTTAAATAATGTACAACCTTTTAACTATGGATTTGAGACGCCAAGGCCGTTCCGAAGATATAATATTGTGATTTGTAAAAGTCCCTCGACTTACAAGATAATTGACCTATTTGGAAATTTTCTAAAATTTACACTATGTTAATGCCATGGTCCCAAATGAAGACATTTTGTTAATCTATTTTCAATCTGATTTCACTGCTATAATATTATCTAAGCATTATCCTTGATGATATTCACAGCAAAGTTGTCAGAAACTTTAACTCAAAAAAAGAAGAGGTAACACTGAAATCAATCAACAATATAAGAATTATTTTCACCATCATTCGTCAATAAATCCTGCACAATTAACA
Source organism: Limnephilus auricula (assembly GCA_951813805.1). NCBI lineage: Eukaryota > Metazoa > Arthropoda > Insecta > Trichoptera > Limnephilidae > Limnephilus > Limnephilus auricula. The sequence goes on from OX638410.1 coordinate 18,278,404, forward strand.
AGTGCGCCCCACTGTTGATTTGGCAGCCACATCTGGCTCCTAGCACACTCGATCGATAAGGATTGATAGGCAACTACCGGTAACTTCTCATCGTTCCCTAGCATGACTGCAGATCGTAAACGAATAAGTGACAGTTCACAATGACTAAGTGTCATTAATATATTTGACATCAACTGTTTTAAGTTAACGATCTGTAGTTGTCCTAGGGAACGATGAGAAGTTACCGACAATTATCCTACCGATCCTTATCGATCGAGTGTGCTAAGGGGCCTGGTCTGGACCCCCGAAATACTTGAAAAACAGTTGATCCGTTAAATAGGTTCCTCTATCTTTAAAAAAAACCAACTGCAATCTTTAGAGCGCAGGCGTCATGCGGAAATATGTCCTTGTTCTACACATATTTCAATGAAAGATGCTCCGAGAAACTAGCGTCATTGATCTCTTCGGCACCAGTGAACAGTTGGGAATCACGCCAAACGCGCGTCCAACTACACAGTTAACATTTATCACACGAGAACAGGTCGTTTTTATGGCTCTCGATGCCTCTTCAAGAGCCGTGTTCATTCCTTCATTTTAAAGAAACCCAAAATATGGCATAGGCCCTGAGGAAAATGGTTTAATAAGCATTCTATGTGAGGGCATCTTTTAATCAAATTCTTCTATTAATGTGAACAAGCCTACAATCGTGGAACTGAACGATTTCATTTATTTCATAATATTCAATTGTCTCCGAATTTCATTCCAAGGGACGAAGTAACAAACGAATATATATATTATTATTATCGTGATAAAACCCATTTTCCTTAATATTGAATTCCGTGATTCTATTTCCCACGTTTTCCGAGTTGCTAGCCCGGAGGCAGTGAGTGTGTGGCATACCATTTAGGGAATATTGTTAGGCTGGAGAAAATAAGGAAGAAGAAGAGAAATGGATTGATATCTCTAAGGAGGTACCTGACTGACTTGGCTGTGACCTGAGAATTTTACTTAATATGCTAAACGTACTTCGTACTAAACGTATGACTTCATTTATTGTATGTATAGGGGTTGCACCTGAAATCAATTTGCCGTTATTCGTTCCTAACTAGACATGTATGACGACCGTCCGTGGTCGAGTGGTAAGACACTTGACTCCCATTCGGAAGGTTGCGGGTTCGAACCCGGCGTGCGCAAATAAATTTTATTTGATTAATTTGTGTTTTTCACAATTAATTAATAAAAATTATATATGTTATATTTGCTGCACGTTCCAGAGTGGAAGATACTCTCAGTGTCGCCCTGGTGTAATACCACCATTCAGAATTGAAACGTTGCTTAATAATGGCTTTGGCCGTGTTTAGTGACTAGATCTGAATAGCCAGGTGCTTTCCCACCTTCCTCTTCCCCATCTCCTTCCCTTCCCCACTTACCTTCAGCCTCACAACATTCTCCACAATTGGGAATGCCATAGTCTCACTGGCTCCAGAAGGGAGCAGTTGGGACTCTTGTGAGGTTTCTCTATAAAAAAAAATAAAAAAATGTATACAGGGTGTTAAGTATGACATTGAAGAAAAAATTTTTTTTAAAGAAAGTCATTTAAAAAGTCACCGGAGACCAAAACTACATTTACATGTTTTACTACAAATAATGTCAGGAACCACTGGTCAAAGTAAGTTAAATACGTCTCTGAACACCCTTCATATATATATATTTAATTTTTTTTTTAATCCGCACAAGAGTCCCATCTGCTCCGGTCTGGAGTCAGTGAAACTATTGTGGTATGTTATGAGGCTGATGGTAGTGGGTAGGGGAAGTAAATGGGGAATAGTAAGGTGGACCAAACATGGCCAAAGCCATTTCAAGCAACTTTTCAATTTTTTTTATTTACCCACCTCACTATACACTATACCTGTTTTACTCCAGGGCAAAACTAAAAATATCTTCCACTCTGGAACGTGCCTCAAATATATCTACTATATATTTTGTTTAATTAATTATTTTTTATTAAATAAAATATCATTTATTTGCTCACGCCTTGATTTCGTCCCGTGATCTTCGGAATGCTGGTCAAGAGAGCCTTACCCCTCGATTACTGAGGTCATATAGATTGTTCAAAGGAATAAAGTTTAAAATAATACATAGTTTATTTGCGGTACGTTCGAGAGAGATAGATTTATTCATAATTATGATGAAATGCCACCATTCAGAATCGAAACATTGCTTGATAGGATTTTAGCCATGTTTGGTGACAAGATTTAAATAGCCATGTACTTCCTTGTCTTCCTATTCCGTATCTTTTGCTCCTTGCCACTAACTTCAGCCCTAAGAGTATGGATATTAGAGAGACGGCCTGTGAAGTGTGCCCGCGCGCTCCAAGTGTGCCTTTTCGAGAATTTTACCCAAACAGCTTACATTGGCTGCTGGTTTTTGGCCGTTTAATACGTTCCGACATTTTTACGACAGCAACCATTTTACATGGTGACAACCAATGTCAGCCATGTGGGTAGAATTCTCGAAAAGGCACACTTGGAGCGCACGGGCACACTTCACAGGCCGCGTCTCTAATATCCATACTCTTAGCTTCAGCCTCACAACGTACCATAAATTGGGAATGTCAGTCTCTCTGGCTGCAAACGGCTGTAGTAGTAGTTACCCACATTACAATGTATACCTACAAAGTAATTAACAACATCTAGATAACATAAAATTTAACATAAATTCCTAAGACACATTAGGTTTAGACTGAATTTGGGAGGCGGAAATGGGTACCGCCGCCCCGGGAACCATTTATTGGATAACCAACACCTCTGCCATAGGCCACCCCAAGTGGTTCGCTACGTTTGGTGACTTAGCAGGGGTGCCCGGGTTCATGGGGTGGGGTTTGTCTAGGTCTTGGCGGCGGATGATCTAGACACGCTGAACCCCAGATTCCTACCCAACCCTCATACCTTTTTCCTTCCCAGAACTTCCTCTCCTTCCTTTTCTTAAAAATACCCCCCACATAACATCCCCAAAGATGACATAGGCCCTGAGGGAAGTAATTTTCCTCGGGGCCTCCTGTGTGGACCTAATGTAAAAAAAAAAAGACTTTCAATTCCCATTGAAAAGTAATTGAAAACATAAAAAAAAGTGCTCGATGAGAGAATTAAATTTATTAAAACTCTCAGATCGAAGAATTATATCCGGATAGTAGAGACGATATCCAAGAGTACCTGGAGAACCTGCTGGTGGACATGCGCTGCTCATCATATGAACATATGTAGACCTCAAAAGAGCCGCACAAGACAGGGAAGAATGGAAATAATGACACGTTTTCAAGAGAAACTGAGGAAAATAATTCTACTCGGGGGTCATGTCATCTCTGGAGATGCTGATGGAGAGTTGATTGAGAGTTCTGGAAAGGAAAATGGAATGAGGGGTGGATTGGAATCTGGGGGTCAATGTTTCCAGGGATAACCGACGTATGAATCCAACTCTTCCACTGCGAAGCAAAATGCTGTTCCGAGAGAGTCCTGCCGGAGAAATCAAGAGACTCCGGCCTGCAACGCGGTTAGTGGGCAGAAGCATCCGCCCCGGACAAATCTCAACCCGTGAACCCGGGCACCCCTGCTAAGTCATCAAACGTAGCAAAACACTCGGGGTGACCTGTGTTGGTTATCCAATAAATGATTCCAGGAGCAGCGATACCCACACCCGCCTTTCAAATCGGCTTTTGTATTGCAATATTTTGTGTTATTTTTAATCCTGGTTAGGATTACGGTTTCCAGCCTTTACCAATCTGTAAACTGAGCTCCGTGTGTTGTGGATATTTGTTAATAAAAACACTTTATTATACAAGTCAAATATATTTACAGGAAAAGGTCTTTTACAATTAACTATGTAGAAACATACCTACAAGAGGGAAGGTAAAGTGACTGATATAGCCCGACGCTAGAACCGGAGTAATTGTCTTGTCCTAAATAAATCAAATATATGTATTTTTAATATATACATATATCAAATTAATCAACCTAAGTAAGAATTGGTGGCTCCCTTATCGTTGTTAATTATCAGGCACAAGAGTTCCAATGATGACCTTAAATATAATATTTTATATAATTTAAATGTATAAATGTAACCCATATTCTTTATATTACAAAAAAAGATAAAAAAAGTGTTATATTATGATTCAAAAGATAACGCTAAATAATAATATCTATATGTGAAGATACTAATTAAAAAAATATAAATGGATTGTTACAGGGGTTATGAAATGGGATCATAAAAAACGAGATGATTTAAACATTGAACCACAGCTACTCTTCATAGAAAAATTGCAACTCAGGTGGCATGGGCATGTACTAAGAATGTCTGATGACCGAATTCCGTGGAAAACAGTGAGCGCGATTCCAGAGGTTAGACGTCCAGTGGGCCGCCCAAGACACAGTTGGGTGAGGCAACTCCAGAAACTGTCTGAGAAGAGGATGGGTCTGCTATGGACGGAGGCCGAACAATCAGCGCAAGACTGGGACGTTTGAAGAGCCTTGTCGATGCAGTGGGTCCCCGACCCGAGTAGGACAAGAGGAAGAAGATGATGATGATGATAAATAGATTGTTAAATTGACAAACTACTAACTAGCAGTTTAACGGGAATTCATTGTGATGAACGTATGTCTTGCGGTATGAAAGAGACATGCGTGTATGAGTGAGACAGCATGAGTAACGCATAAAAGGTATGATTGTTGTCCATTCGTTCTCTTTACTTTTAGGCTTCCTAAGAAGGAACACTGTACATATCTCGTAATAAACATCAATAGTCTAGCTACGACTTATTATTGCTAGTCACCCTTGTACTTAGACTATCACACAAAGGAATCTACGGGAGTCCAGAAACTCAATGAGAAACCGTCCACGGTCTTCACAGTAACGTTTTAATAAATAAATACAATTAACTAAAGAATTTCTGAGTTAAAAATAGTTATTTTCAAAACGCTAGTCAGTGATATTCACGGGTGTATCAAAATACAAATTATTTAAAATAATGGAATAATTCAAATTGATATACACAATATCGCAAAAAAATACTTTATCAATGGAAAAAACCGGCATTTATTTAATAACATAATATTGAATTGTGAAATGTTTTATCAAGAAATTCGGAACCCGAAGTAATTTATTAAATTGCGAAATCGTAAAATTGGTATTCAGTTCCATAATTATTTGTTTCCAGATTTACCGTGATTTTTGCGCAATTTCCATACTTCAAAATATTCGACAGGTCTTCAAATTAAATCTTGTCAAAAATGTCGGCAAAGCGATTTAATAAATTGGAATATTGTAATATGTTCACGGGATATTTCACTTTGTGGCGCTGTTTGTTAAAAAGGCAAATACATTTTTTATACAAAATATTATTTAAATGCGAAAAAAATATTTTTATAAGAGATTATTCACTAAAAATATTTTTTATTTTTTCTCCGATTTTTACACAAAAGCGTTGTAAACAATATTAATTAATTTGTTCTTCGAAGAAAATTTACATTTTAATTAAACGTGGCAATAATAGCTCCCAATATGCGATATATTTTTTTATTGAATTTTTTTAACATTTTATTAAGTGGTTAATTATTTGTATATCGTTGTTGGATGAACTTCGCTGGACAGATTACAAAAACGAATAATGGCGATATCATAACAGATTACAAATACGAATAATGGCGATATTATGACAGATTACAAATACGAATAATGGCGATATTATGACAGATTACAAATACGAATAATGGCGATATTATGACAGATTACAAATACGAATAATGGCGATATTATGACAGATTACAAATACGAATAATGGCGATATTATGACAGATTACAAATACGAATAATGGCGATATTATGACAGATTACAAATACGAATAATGGCGATATTATGACAGATTACAAA